>OX589606.1:9592268-10842268 GCA_951329385.1 Polia nebulosa
TTCCTCACAACGTTTCAGTCATTATATGAACCTAAGTTCCGCACATAACTCGATAGTCGGTTTCTCAGGTGTGCCCAGTCCAGTGGCGACCCCAGGCCCGGGCGGGGCGGTGGAGTCGCAGCTGCAGCAGCTGCAGATGCAGCGGCAGCAGCACTACCAGCGCTTACAGCAGCTGCAGGCGCAGAGGGACCATGCAGCGCACCACGTCGCTGTCAAACAGGTATGTATTCTTTGGAGGATATTTTTATGCTGTTGATACTTTCTGCTCTTAGGTACCTTCCATATAGGTATAACCATCTAAGATCTAGAAGCATCTGATACAACCGACTCCGACTGACCTCAAATACATAAACTACTACTACTAAACGGTAAATCTTAAATCTCAATGAACATGTACATTGAATCTTGCTAACTGAAATTAAGACATGAGAGCATCAAAGAACAAGATTCTTTTAAAGAATTGTCGTCACTTTATTTGGTTCTCTAAACGCATAATGGTTTTCCTTGAACACCCTTCATATTCGTTAAAATCTCTGAACGGTTTCGCGTTTTTTCTCTTCAAATAACTTTGTTAATCAGTTTAGCGAGTTTTCTGAAGTGAAAACTTCTTCAGGTGCGTTGGGCATTTTTGAAATGGGAACAAACAATTGAACTCGCGCGACACCAACACCGCTACGAGTTTTACGACGCGTAGCTACGAAAACTTCTTTAGGCGCGTTGGGCATTTTTGTTCAAGTTATTCTGTCGGCACTCCCGGAGTGCCACTCTTTTTTTTTTATGAATAAAGGCGAAAATATCACGCGCAAAATTTCAGTCTTAATCGTAACTGGCTGTTATCAATGTGCGTATCGTATTGTCGGTGCAGGTATCCCCCGGCGTGACGCAGCACGTGGTGGGCAGCGCGCCGCTGGCCGAGCCGCCGGTGGACGCCGCGCTGCTCACCCCCACCACCCCCGACTCGCAGCAAGGTAATATCACCTCACTTACGTATGACTTGACGCTAGTCTAGATAATGTGATGCGAGGGTAGTTTGGTGATCTTTGTAGTTCTGAATGCTTATAGACTTAACAGTAGAATGAAATTATTACTAATCTTTTAAAGAGCATGCTAAAATATTCGCATGCCTTTAATTTTGAAAAACTAAGAGAAAAGAAAAGAGTCAATCATAGGAGGGGACTATATCATTATAGTACCAGGTTTTTGAATAAAGTGTGAGCATGCCAAAAATATTGACTCGAACCTGATATCCCTAAGAACAGGAGACACCAATATCTACCTTCCAGGCAACGCTCTACTAGTAAACCCGAAGACGAAGACCGCTCTCGCAAATATGCTGAGCATTCGTCTGCAAGGTGGCACAGCTACTGAACATGAGCCTTCCGCAGCCGGCACCCTGCGGCTCATGACGGCGGCGCACGCTCGTCCGGCATCCGGCGCGCCCCGCCTGCTACTGCAGCATCCGCACCACAAGGTAAGGTTACACACGGCTACTGCTCACGAGTGAGAGAGAGAGAGAGCACCCTGCGGCTCATGACGGCGGCGCACGCTCGTCCGGCATCCGGCGCGCCCCGCCTGCTACTGCAGCATCCGCACCACAAGGTAAGGTTACACACGGCTACTGCTCACGAGTGAGAGAGAGAGAGAGCACCCTGCGGCTCATGACGGCGGCGCACGCACGTCCGGCGTCCGGCGCGCCCCGCCTGCTACTGCAGCATCCGCACCACAAGGTAAGGTTACACACGGCTACTGCTCACGAGTGAGAGAGAGAGAGAGCACCCTGCGGCTCATGACGGCGGCGCACGCACGTCCGGCGTCCGGCGCGCCCCGCCTGCTACTGCAGCATCCGCACCACAAGGTAAGGTTACACACGGCTACTGCTCACGAGTGAGAGAGAGAGAGAGCACCCTGCGGCTCATGACGGCGGCGCACGCACGTCCGGCGTCCGGCGCGCCCCGCCTGCTACTGCAGCATCCGCACCACAAGGTAAGGTTACACACGGCTACTGCTCACGAGTGAGAGAGAGAGAGAGCACCCTGCGGCTCATGACGGCGGCGCACGCACGTCCGGCGTCCGGCGCGCCCCGCCTGCTACTGCAGCATCCGCACCACAAGGTAAGGTTACACACGGCTACTGCTCACGAGTGAGAGAGAGAGAGAGCACCCTGCGGCTCATGACGGCGGCGCACGCACGTCCGGCGTCCGGCGCGCCCCGCCTGCTACTGCAGCATCCGCACCACAAGGTAAGGTTACACACGGCTACTGCTCACGAGTGAGAGAGAGAGAGAGCACCCTGCGGCTCATGACGGCGGCGCACGCACGTCCGGCGTCCGGCGCGCCCCGCCTGCTACTGCAGCATCCGCACCACAAGGTAAGGTTACACACGGCTACTGCTCACGAGTGAGAGAGAGAGAGAGCACCCTGCGGCTCATGACGGCGGCGCACGCACGTCCGGCGTCCGGCGCGCCCCGCCTGCTACTGCAGCATCCGCACCACAAGGTAAGGTTACACACGGCTACTGCTCACGAGTGAGAGAGAGAGAGAGCACCCTGCGGCTCATGACGGCGGCGCACGCACGTCCGGCATCCGGCGCGCCCCGCCTGCTACTGCAGCATCCGCACCACAAGGTAAGGTTACACACGGCTACTGCTCACGAGTGAGAGAGAGAGCACCCTGCGGCTCGAGGCCGAGTTGGATGATTCTGATTATCATAGAGGTTAAGAAGACGTACCAGTAGTACGGCAGAATACTGGCGTTCAGCTACATCCGGTTAAACTAAAAGGCCAGGCTAAGATGATTTGGCTTCATGTTCAAAGCTGTAAGTTCAAGCTTATTTACACGTTTCATTTACTGCCAGTGGCCTTACTGCGATTTTTTTACTTACTTAATCGCGCCATCACGAACCAATTTGTACTAAAACTGAATAAGTATCGTCCGTTGACAATAATGGAAAACGCAATAATTCCATACATTTTAACGTAAGTGAACTTTAACGTTACGCGATCGAGTAAGTATAAAAAGTTGCACTAGGCCCTGTGGTGCCATAATATGACGTTTTAACGCCATCATAGTTCCAGTGCGATAGAGAGACAGAGCTATACATACCCGATAGTCCCATCCCTTTTTCGAAACGGAATTATGAAGGCATTAACACCTCACAAGCGGCCACAGGTTTTTCTCAAATTCAGTAGACTAACGTGTCTTTGCCGCTAGGTGTATGCGCCGCCCGCTCGTCCGCCGCCTGCGCGCGCGCAGTTCTACGGACACAACCCCAACCTCAAGCTGCCGCCAGACCTCTTCCTGCTAGGATGCGTGTTTCATATCGTGAGTACTGTCCTCAATCATACAACAATCAATCATCATTTAGCATTACAATTTCACTTTTAAAAACAGTAAAAGCTCTCGTCTTGAAATGATTTTATTCTCATTTAAACTTTTTTTTTATTTATTTTTTTCAAATATGTGCCTGATTTTATTCATCGCCATCCAAGGACTTGGACTTTTTTTGACTTTTGGATAAATAAAATTAACAACCACGCCCCAGGTGGAGTACCAACAGTCATGGGGCGCAGAGCGAGTCTCCCGCTGGGGCGAAGCGATACAGCGGCGCGGCGGAGAACTAGAGCCCGTGTACTGCGCTCGAGTCACGCACGTGCTGTGCGAGACGCAGAAACATGGCGTCGTGATGCAGGTAACTTATGCACCACTAGCATAGCAACAGTCTCCGTGCTGGGGCGAAGCCATTGTCAACGTCAGTTGTGTGTTGCTACTTCATACCTTTTGACAAACAACTAATTATTTCATCCTTACGTTTCCAGGCCCTACGGGATGCGAAACGCTGCGTGACAGCGTACTGGCTGTCAGACGCGATGCTGCGCCGGGGCGTCGTCCCGCCCTGGCACGCCCTGCACCTGCCCAGCATGTACGCCGCCAGGGACAGGCCCGCCCGGCATCACCGCGCCGCCATCAGCGGCTGGCGGGACGAGGAGCGGGACCGCGTCACCTTCTGTGTCGAACATATCGGCGCTAAGGTACTGTGTGACACCTACAGCGTGGGAGAGGCCCGCCCAGCATCACCGCGCCGCCATCAGCGGCTGGCGGGACGAGGAGCGGGACCGCGTCACCTCCTGTGTCGAACATATCGGCGCTAAGGTACTGTGTGACACCTACAGTGCGGGAAAGGCCAGACATTTGACGAATGAGAGCTAGGCAGTCAAAAGTTTAACGGTCCGGTGACGGCGAGATGCGATGCGACGACGCTTGAAGGGTATCGCATCGCTACACCAAGAGACGCATCATGAATCCGCGGGGCGTATTTTTATTCGCTCGCACGCCGCGGCTAGCGGCCAAGCACTACTGCGTCTCCCTACGCTTCGAGGCGTTGCAGGATATATTCGAACTCTATCACGAACATGTGTACCTTTTTGTGTAGTAAATAAAGTCCTATTTATTGAGTCACTTCATGTGAAGTTTCCTTTACTCTATTGTTTACTTATGAACCTCTCTTCCCTGCCGCAGTTAACCCCGTACATGACGCGCGACAACACAGTGCTGATCTGCAAGCGCGCAGAAGGCAACAAGTTCCGGCGCGCCCGGGAGTGGGGCATCCCCGTGGTGACGGCGGCCTGGCTCACCGACCTGCTGCTGGGCAATATGAGTGCGCTGTCGCAGGTCAGCATTTGTTATTTATTTTCTAGCGATCCGCTCCAGCTTCACACGAGTACAGTTATACACCTAAACTTTCCTCATGAATCACTCTGTCTATTCGTGAAAACCACATGTACAAGTGTGTACAAGTCTAACTTACTGTACAGTAAGTTATTTATTTATTAAAACTTCATGCAACACAAATGTACAAAGGCGGACTTAATGCCTTAGGCATTCTCTACTAGTCAACCAAGGGTGGTGGAGAGATAACATGGCAGGTGCATAAACTGTAAAAAATACTAAGACGATAATAGTTACGTAAGTATATATATGTATAGTTAAAATAAACATACATATATATTTAATATAATATACCTACATAAATATAATAATAATATATAAAGTTAGAGATAAGGATTTTGAGACGACTCCTTTACTTGTTAAGAAGGTAAATCCGCAACTTTCGCTTAAAGTTAGACTTACTTTATTCCTATGATGGAATATTCTTTTGTCTTAAATGAGAGGTTAAGTTCGACCATAACAGGGAGGCGGCATGGGTGAGGGAGACTCAACAACAGAGTCGCCCTCAGCAACAGCCGCCGCAGGAGACGCCTGGGACTTCCGGCCACCGTAGACCAGGGCCTGCGGACGGCGAGTAATGAGTTGTCAGTAATAACGACGGGGCTCGTAATGGCCGATGCCTGCCCAGGGGTTGAGGAAAAATTCGAAACAGAGTTACCTCGCCCCTGGGCACTCAGGGCAAGGAAGGAACAGCGGTAGGTTTTAGTCTTTAAGAGTCGGACACGCCTTCCCGCTCCACCCAGAGCGGGAGATGTCATTAGTTGATTTCTCACCACACAAAGAAGTTTGACCATAGAGGTCAAAATTCTCTCTAAACGGTGAGTAAGACTGCATCATCTCAGTTCTTGGCAAAAGCCTGGCCTTAAGATTTTCAGTTGTTGGGCTCCAGTGCTATCGTGAATTACCTTAATGATCAAAAAAGTGATCTACACTTTATGTTTTGTTTTATCAACAGGTCGAGAACGCCAAGTACCAACAGTTCAACTTGACGAGTCCTTTCCGAATGGATTACAGCCTCGTCTCACATTTAATGAGTAAGTTTTATTTTGATTAATTCTCCAATTTGATAAACTTCGTGGCAGTAACTGAAGAAAGATCAAGACTACAGAAAACATACACAATACTAGAGCAATGGACTGAACAGTACTTAGATCTGTGAGTTATTGACGAAAATGGTGATGAAAGCCTGTGACACAGACCAATCTGAAGTTTACAATTAGAATGACTTGTATCAAAAAACCCGAGGAGAGATTTTTCAAGCAGTCCGATGTGGTTGGTGGCATTCATTTTAGTTCAATCACATATTTGAAGCCATCAGACTGCTTGAAAAATGTTTTTGAAGTGAACGCTTGTTTAGACGCGTTGGGCATTTTTGAGATGAGAAAAAACAATTGAACTCGACACCGACACCGCTACGAGCACTCATAGCGGATTGAAGTAAAAACTTCTTTAGACACGTTGGGCATTTTTTTTTTCAAGTTTTCACTTCCATCGGTACTCCCAGAGTGCCACTCTTTTTTTTTTTAACCGACTTCGTAAAAGGAAGAGGTTATATTATGTTGGAAAATACGCGCCTTGGGCGTGGAGTTGCGGAAACCAGCCCGACATACATACATACATATTATGTTGGACTGTATGTTTTTTTTTTATATAATATGTCCACCGATTTCTCTGTAAGTTGTGGACCGATTATCAAAATAAGAATTTTGATTTTTATCCGAAAGAATATACTCCCGAGGTGGACCACCTCGGGAATACCCTCATATAAATTTATCGAAATTGCTTCAGCGCTTTTTGAAAAACTGATCAAAAACGAAAAATACTTATACATAAATGACGTTTTGGGTTTCTCCAATTACGACTATGTTTAAATTTCACGTTCCATTTTATTGGGGTTTTTAGTTATGGGGTAAGTATAATAACTAAAAAGTGAAAAATAAAAACTTTTTTACAAAAAAATCAACCGACTTCCAAAAAAGAAAATACACTAAAAATTCAGAAATAACTTTAATTTCGGAAGTTGGTGTCAAAAAACGAAGAAATAAAATACAAACACCGATTTATTGTATTATACAGGGAGTTACGGAAAGGTGTGGTCATATTTTAAGAACCGGTTCTGCCCATGGAAATGAACAACTATCTCTAAGAAAAAATAGAAAATTCCCAAAAAAAAAATTGGACTTTTCATACAAAGTCTCATCAGCTGATCAATATTTGTATGGGAGGTAAAAAAAATTTTTGAGAAGAAAGTTGTTCATATCGATGACCAGATGCAGTCCTTAAAATATGACCACAACTTTCCGTTACACCCTGTATAGATTTATTTCCTATATTTTAGTGAGTTACATTTTTGGAATGGCCTTCTCGAGCCCTTTGTTTTGATATCCCACATGACGATGTCACGATAAATTAAAACTTCACATACCTAACTGCGGCCGCAATCTTTTTACATCTTCAGATTGAGTGTTGGATTACACTAGTTTGCAATCAAAAAATTCTCGTGTCACAGTGTTTGTAACCAAACTCCTCCGAAACGGCTTGACCGATTTTGTAAGATTTTTTTTGTGTATATTCGGTAGGCATGAGAACAGGTCGGAAACTATTTTTTATACCCATAAGTGTTAAGGGTGGCCCACCCCAAAAAAATATTTTTATTTTTTTGGATAAAATTTTATATTTTAATTTTTTTATGATTTAGTGTCAAAAAAATACATATACCTAACCCTTAATTTTCACCCTTCTACCCCCAACCCCCATTTTTAATCGCAGAACGTTTGCTGGGTCAGCTAGTTATCATATCCGTCAGTGTTGTGTGTTCGTAGTGCATGTTTCGCGACACTGGTAGCTTAAAACTGGTAGATACAAGTCCACACAAAATAAATGCAAATATTCTTTTTAAACCCGAACCGGACGCTTTTTTTTGGGTGGGAAATTATCCTGTCTTCTTCGGCTCTGGGTGGAGCGGGAGGGCGTGTCAGACTTTTACTGACTAAAATCCCACCACTGTTCCTTTCTGCTTGAGTGCACAGGGGCGCAGTAACGTTACGAATTTATCCGCGACCCCTTGGCATGCAGGCATCGGCCATGATGGGCCCCGTCAGTGGTGGCTGACATCTCTTTGATGCGCGCGTGGAACACTACGCGCCGTCGACTCTCGGGTCTGGTGCTGACCGGACGGCGAGTAAACCCGGACCGGACCCTGACCCGGAAATGTGTGAAAATAGATTTAAGTAATTCGAGTAGGTATATCAAAAGATATCACGACCTGGAGAGTCAGGCGGCATAAGAACAAAATAATATAATTCAATTCATATTAAGTTTCTCTCCAACAGACGCTTGGAAGATGCCTATTAACATAACGCAAGAGTCCCACGAGCGCGCCAAGCGGTCCGCAGCCGCAGCGTGCGTAGCAGCCACATGCCGCCGCAGCAAGCGCCCGCGCCTGGCCTCCCCCGCGCCGCCGCCCACGCGCCCCGTGGCGCCGCCGCCGCTGCACCTGGCGCCGCGTGTGGCCTTCTCCGCACTCACGCCGCACATGACGCACAAGCTGGCGGCGATAGTCAGGTGTGTATCATCATCCTTGCCGCCGCCCACGCAACAAAGGTGAGACGGTACTTCACGACGGAACAGCTGCTCAAACTTTATCAAGCACAAGTTCGGTCGTGTATGAAGGTCTCATCCTTGGGACTCTCATCAGCTCTCATCTATGGTATGGATCTGCCAGATACCAGCTTTAGGCCCTTGATTCAATTGAGAAACGAGCCAAGAGTGTTGATGATTTTAATGATTACAGTTCTGTAAATACGTACTTGCTATGGCCGCGAATCATATTTTGATCAGCATACAACCTGATACTGACCTGCAAATTGCAAAAAACGCAAAAAAAATTGTATTTCGCGGGTTACTCTGGCGCTTCCCCCTTAACCAGCGACCTCAACAGTTGATTAATTTCTTACCTGAGCAACCGGCAGCAAGTTCGTCATGCTCCCTTAAGTATGGCGATGGGGGTAAGGGGTAATGACTGATATCTGTGCTATGCTCGTGAACGGGTGTTGCTTGTGGTGAGTTGCCGTCTTGCTGGTCATGGTTTTCACTGTTAATTGATTTTACTATGAAGGCCCTAGTTTATCACTTATGGCTTCGAATCACAGTCCTATTCGTTAGATTCTACCGTTGCATGTTTAAGCGAGCACAACATTTATGTGTTCGGGTTTACTTTTTGTGTTCGAGTTTGTTTTTGATAGCATAATGGCTGTGCGCTAGCTAACAAGTGGAAAATAATTTAATTTAATTTTATGTTATCTTTTCCATTATATTCCTTTTCTGTGTTGTTACATAGGTATAAATTCAAGTTCTTCAAACTTAACATACAGATGTGTTGCTGGGGAGTTTGTTACGCCACTTCTTCTTCCTAGTTAAATCAGTAAGAAGTGGTGACGGGCGGGCGTTTTTGGGAGACTGTATGTACGTAGAACTTTGACGTTGAAAAAGTTCTGGCTCTTAGTTTTAATAAATAACTTTTGATTACTTAGGGTGTTATTACACAAATCGATCGATGGAAGAACACATATTTCTACAAGGTACACCAATCGATCGAGCGTCGATCGATGTTTATCGAACGTTATCCGTCGATCAGCCAAAGCTATAACACCAATATGTGTACTAAAGCTGGTGTGTAGTAACACCCTTGGATGAGGTCTCGGTTTAGTTAGCCTTAAATAAATGTCCTTAGTTTAAACCCTAACATGGTAAAACCATCGTGGTAGCTCTTAGGAATTAATATAGGTATAGCAACCAAGACTAACCATTAAAACAATCGTTAAGCACTTTGATAATAATAGTTAAGTACTAAAATTTGGGGAAGTAACAACGGTAACGGTTATAGTTAAGGAAACCTTATCTTAATAATGTGTTCGCTCCAAAATATAATATTACTTAGAAAATACTAATAAAAAGATATAATTTCCAGGCAACTAGGCGGTCTCGTCGTCTCCTCAGCGGCCGAAGCGACGCACCTCGTCATGGACAAACTTGTCCGAACATGCAAACTGATCAGCAGTCTCGTCACCGTCAAACATCTGCTAACACCGGAGTGGATCCTCGAGAGCCAGAGACTCAACAAGTTCGCAGACGAAGCCATGCACGGCCTCCGCGACGATGCCTTCAACAAGATGTTCAAATGCGACATATCAGAAGTGTTACTATCCGGAGAAATGAGGAAAAAACTCTTTGAAGGAGTCACGTTCTTCCTCACACCCTGCGTCAAACCTTCCAGAGGCGCCCTCACAGAAATGATAGAGCTGTGCGGAGGAAAAGTCGAGAAAAACCGACGGTCGTACGTCTCCATACAAGAGATGCATAATCAGAAGAACTATAGCTACCTAGTACTGACTGTACCCAACGATTTGCATCTAGTGTACTATCTCCTACAGTCGGAAAAGACTTTAAATGTAGTGTGTAGTACAGAAGTGGTGCTATCAGCCATCATGAGGCAGAAATTAGAAGTTGAAGAGTTTCTCGTCAAAATAGATTAGAATATACTTCCCTGTTGTCTGAGATATAAATGTTAGGTATACGGATTTTTGTCTATTTACAATTTTACGTGTTGAGATGTAAAGTATTGACAATATTTAAAAGTATTTATTATCATGAGTATTCATGAGATTCCATAGCAGTTACAAATTTTATTGGTATAATGTTCTGATTTCATAAGTTTTTATTATTTTTGTGTTATGAACTATTTGTTTTGACTATTGTCTCCAATTAACATTTAAATAAAATTATATGATTCAGTTAAAATTTGAATTGATTAACTGTATTTTCCTTTATTTTGGAATCTCTGTTTTTTATACCTAATATCTTGTTAAAAGTATGCATTTTAAGTTCAAGTTCTATATTTTATAAAATTTTAAAGAATGCATCATGCATGAATTAACTTGTAAGGAGAGGTTTTAGAAGTATTTTCTCATTTTGTGTAAATAGACGTTAAAGGTCTGGACCATGATGTGTATAAATTTAGAAAAAAATGGAAACTTAAGAAGTATATTAAAGTATGTTTTCGATTACAAAGTTTTTATTAATACCTTTACCGGCTTCGCCCGCGGGAATCTCGGCAATGTGAACGTTACCCCAGCCAGATAATGTCGAAATTAGTCATTTATATGATGTAGATAATTAGTTGTCTAGCTTCTGTAATTGATGCACACATTTTCAAATTTGTTGCACTTATAGTTTTTTAGTTATTTATCAAAAACATTTCCTGCTGGGGTAACGTTACCGCAGCCAGACATTTTCTTTTTAATGGGAATATCGAAATAAATATTAGCTATATAAATTAGTTGTCTAGACGAGGTAAATGTTGCAACTTATTTTGTATTTGTTCGTTCTTCGGCTGCGAAGTTATTCGAGATCCTGCTGGAGTAACGTTTGTGGTTTTGCTGGATCTCTGAAACGGATAGGCGGATTCTTATCATCTTTTGTACATGACTTCTTAAGAATTAGTTTTAATTAGTTGTGCAATAAAAAAACTAAAATAATGCACCGTTCAAAAGTTATTTCATTAAATATAAAATCACTTCAATATGTCCTAACACTTTGAATAAGAGCTCTAAAGACACACTTTAAACGTTATTTTGTAGACGTTTCGTTTTGTGTAAACGGTGTTTTGTTATTTTTGTGTTTTTGTTTTGTATGTGAAGTTTCATTAGTATCCTGTTAGTGTTTGACAAATTATGATGAAATGCAGTTCTCCACGTACACGGTCACAATGCGCGCGGAGTTATTTGGTTACCGATTAATCTGTATGTGGATATATAAACTTAATGATAGATCAATAATTGCTTAGTTCAGTTTTATACCTGTAAAATTTCAGCGTAGTACATACAGTAATTAACGAGATAATAAATTAAAAGTTATAAGGGATAGCAAGAACCGTGGTTAAAAATAAAAAATAAAAAAGCCTGTTTATTCCTTAATAATAATACATTGTTCGATTTGGATAAACAGTTCATTATAAGTGTAATTACTAACAATTAAGGACCCCTCTTTTGGGTAAAGGCCTCCTCCAGATTCTGCCATTTTTCTCGGTTTTTTGCCAGTGTTAGCCAATGCTGGCCGGCCACTTTGCACATTTCGTCAGCCCATCTCTCTTGTGGTCTCCCCTGTTTTCTTTTGCCTTTTGGGCCTGTCCACTTAGTCACTTGTTTGGCCCACTTATCGCTGTGAGATCTGGCTACATATCCTGCCCATTTCCACTTCAGCTTCTGTGAGTGTTTCAGTGCATCTATTATTTTGGTTTTTTTTCTTATTTCAGTGTTCCGATGTTTGTCCTTAATTCTTATATTTAAAATGCTTCTTTCCATGGCGCGTTGGCATACTTGTAATTTACTTCTTGCCTCTTTGTTGTAAGTCCATGTTTGGCAGCCATATGTAAGGCATGGAAGTATGCAGGAGTCCATAACTTTCTTTTTTACCGAAAATCCACCACAAGAACCGTGGTTACCCAACCTTATTTGAAGCTATCTCAAATCGTAGTCAGTCCGCGCCTGAAGCACTCGCTCGCCCGCTCGCGTCGTGCGCATCGTCGTTATCTACGATTTTTGGTAAGTATGTGCCATTGTGCACATAATAGATACCTATCTAATAAGTAGCCAAAAGGTAATAATACTATGTTTACAATTTTTTTTTTTTTGTAGCAGATATTTTATTATTGTTATGTATTTTAACAGTGTACGCGTCTGTACCGAACTTGTAAGGTATATTATACTAAAAATTTTAGAAGATAGCATAATGTACTACGCGGTCGCTTTTTTGTAACCTCTTAAACATAGTCGGGTTACCACGATCTTACTATTTCTAATGACTTTTTTTTATTATCTCATTAATTACTGTAAGTACTACGCTGAAATTTTACAGGTATAAAACTGAACTAAGCAACTAATTATTGATATGTAAATCAGTTTATATATCCACATACAGTTTAATCGGTGGCCAAATAACTCCGCGCGCATTATGACCATGAACGTGGAGAACTGAATTTCATCATAATTTGTTAATTCCTAACAGGATGCAAATGAAACTTCACATACATTTGAAAACAGTTACAAGCTACAAAATAACGTAAAGTAAGTCTTTAGAGCTCTTATTCAGTGTTGGGACATATTGAAGTGTTTTTATATTTAACTAAATAAGCTTTGAACGGTGCATTATTTTTGTTTTTTTATTGCACAACTAATTAAACCTAATTCTTAATAAGTCATGTACAAAAGATGATTTGATATCCGTTTCAGAGCCAACAAAACCACAAACGTTACTCCAGCAGGATCTCGAATAACTTCGCAGCCGAAGAACGAACAAATACAAAATAAGTTGCAAAATTTACCTCGTCCAGACAACTAATTATATAGCTAATACTTATTTCGATGTTCCCATTAAAAAAGAAAATGTCTAGCTGCGGTAACATTACCCCAGCAGGAAATGTTTTTGTGAAATAAATAAAAAACTATAAGTGCAACAAATTTGAAAATGTGTGCAACAATTACAGAAGCCAGGCAACTAATTATCTGTATCATTTAAATGACTAATTTCGACATTATCTGGCTGGGGTAACGTTCACCTCGGCAATTATTCCACAGTTACATACCCGGGATCACCTGACTAAAAGTATCCATGTCCCAGTGCCCGTACTTCTAGCAAGCGTCCTTGGTCATGGTCTAATCATGTTCCCATCCGTTTAGGGATTTCACGTTAAAAATTACGTATGAGTAGGATTTTATAAACAGTATGAGCCGACGTACACGGTACACCATGTAGTTTCCAACAGTTCTTCTCAACTGGGCACCTGGCCTCGGATCTTTCATGTTGGCTGTGGAGGACTATTACTACGCTAAATCACAAAACCGCCTTACGCGCATTCTACAAGGTGGGCCAAAAGAAGTCATCCGATGTTGTTTGGCTCTCTTTTTTTTCTAAATTAAAAACTTCGATTCTGTTTTTTGATTATGTTTATTTGAACCTTTAGAATTTTATTGGTCAAGTCGAGAAGAATATATCGGCCAAATGGGCGCCGTCACAATTGGTTGCCATACGGGCTCGTTTTATGGCAGTTTTCATCACTTCGGCGAGAACTTCGGGCGACAGATTCTCGCACTCGTGTCGAATGTTGTCCTTGAGGGCTTCCAGAGTCTCGGGCTTGTTCACGTAAACACAGGACTTCAAAAAAAGTCTGGAACGCTTAAGGGCCTTCTCGCGGTCCAGTGGCGCCCTCATTGAATAAAAAATCGTAGCATAGCACAGAAAATAAATATTAAAAAATCCAACTTCACGTTTGTTACAAAGAGGATACAGAATTTTTACGTTGTTAAAACAGGTCTCAAAATGTTTCGTATCCAAAGTAGTAGGCAAAAGTGTCAGAAACGGCCGTTTTTGGACCGCGAGAAGGGCCTTAAATCGGGCGATCTTGCAGGCCAGTGCAAATCGCCTAAACGAGTGATGAGGCGACCCGGGAACGCTGCCTTCAGAATATCGGCTGTGGCTCGCGCAGTGTGTGCCGTTGCTTCGTCCTGTTGGAACCACATGTCCCTCAGTCCTAATTCGTCCAATTGCGGCAGAAAAAATTCGGTCAACATGGCCTTATAGCGCGCACCGTCCACTGTCGTTTGGCCAGCGGCATTCTCGAAAAAAAATGGCCCGATGACTCCTCCAGCGTGAACAGTGCAGTCACTTTGAGCGGGTGTAATGGATCACTCGTGGATTTTCGGTGCCCCAGAAGCGATAGTTTTGCTTGTTCACGTACCCGCTGAAGTGGAAATGAGCCTTATCGCACATTATGATTTTGGTCGAAAAATCGTCCACTTCTTCCTCGAGATTGAGGATGGCTTGGGCGTAGGTTACGCGCGTTTCGCGTTCGGCAGGCAGCAGCTGATGACTTTGTACGGGCACATGCCCAGGTCTTTGACCAAAATTCGCCTTAGGAACGTCCGGCTGATGGCTAATTGCGTGGCACGGCGTCTGGTCGATGTTTCCGGCGACAGCTCGACATCCTCGGCAACAGCGGCGATATTCTCGGCAGAACGGGCGCTCCGGGGCCGACCACTCTTGGCAAAGTCTCGTGTGGTCCCATACCTACTCACTCTTCAAGGTTGGTGGCCAAACGGCGCAGTGTTTGCGCAGTCGGTATCGGACGGCCGGGGAATCGGCAACGGAATTTGCGCTGCGCCAACACCACAGACGAATTGTTACGCAAAAAAATAGACAATAGACAGATTATTCCGCGTTCTTGGGGAGTGTATCGCTCCATGGCTTGTTCACTTGTATTCTGCATCTGTATTCTGTCTGGTCCACAAATGTCAAAACAGATTTGACATTGGCGGCCATTTGGCCCATTTGCAAAAATGAGAGCATTTTCCAATAGAATGATTTCTTTAGGCCCACCCAGTATGTGCACCGCACAGGCGAAACAATTTTCGCAAAAAAGACAACAGTGCGACAAAACACACACCCACACACCTAGCGTGTTTCAACCAGACGTAAGACGAGGGCTGATTACGGCTAATAACAAACAGTTCAATATCTACAGGCTGTAACGGAAAGGTGAGGTTATATTTTAAGAACCGGTCCTGCCAGTGGGAATGAACAACTTTCTCTAAGAAAAAATAAAAAAATCCCAAAAAAAAAGTTGGACTTTGCACAACACAACGTGATCATCAGCTGATCAATATTTGTATATAAGTTTTTTTTGAGAATTTTCTCACTTTTTCTTGAATAAAATGGTTCATATCGATGGGCAGATGCAGTTCTTAAAATATGACCACACCTTTCCGTTACACCCTGTATATTACTATTCCAACATCCATAAAATATGTATGTGCACGAGTGTACAAAATCATATAATATAATAGACAGTTCAAAGCCATTGACAACTTAATTTGGTCGGGTTACACGCGGAGATTTAGTATGGAAAGTAACGAAATTCAATTTTTATTAAAATACCACACGACCACAGTTTTACTGAACTAAGCTTAGTGTAATCTTATTTTACCTTATCATAAAAAAGATTATAGTGAGTTAACCTTAAAAGATAGACACTCGCGGACTTTTATTTTGAACTTTAAAAGGAGAACAATTCCGTCATACATAATTTTTGCGTAACTTTTTTTTCCGTATTTGCCACATTTTTCATTGATGCTTCGCTCCTGTTGGTAGCAGCATGATGTTATATAGGTAGCCTATAGCCTTCCTCGATAAATGGACTATTTAACACAATTTTTTTTTCAATTCGGTCCAATAGTTCCTGAGATTAGCGCGTTCAAACAAACAAACTATTCAGCTTTATGACAGCGGCTAAACGCGTTTAAGCGAGCTTAAACGACGAAAACTGGGCGTTTAGAATTGGTGAAATCGGCCCTTAGAAATATGGATTTTCGGTCACTATAACTTCTATAGGACAAACTCTACAAGAATTAGTACTAATTTTTGTATAAATTTGGGACAAAATCACGAAGTTTTTAATAGGGAAATCTTGAAATGAAAATTTAATACCGTGACTACCGCTTCACCACCAATGGCATGGTATATTATCTCGTAAACTACTGGAGTACTAATTTTGGGTACTAATTTTATCTTTCAGGGTATTTATGTTTGAGGAAAACGACAAGTTCTTCAAACTGGGAATCAACATTAAAAGTAGTGGTCCTGCTGAACGGGCGCGCGTAAGTAATCATCGTTGATTTCTCGGTAAATACAAATGTTTCAGTTCTAGTTTTTTTACGAAATGAATCACGGGTACTAATTATTTGCATACTTAGAATAGCTGTAGCATGCCCCTTTTTCGGCGCTCATGGTGGTGCTGCTGAACGGAGCGTGACCATCTTCAAAGTCGATTTTTTCGAAAACTATACCAATTCTGTTGTTCGATTCCTTGATCTCCCCCCCCCCCCCCCCCCACCCTAGATCCGGGCCTGCTCGCACCTCATCAGGCCGAAACACAAAAGGTGTGTTTAACCGCACAGCCGTATAAGAACTTTAGAAATCACACAGCCTGGGTGCGCACCGCGCTCGCATTCGCATGGTATAACACAACTTGTGTTTTCAGCAGCGAATATGATAAATGTCCATGATGCAGCTCATTTAGCTGGCGCGTCTCAAAGAGATGTTAGCACTAACTGATGGGGTCCGTTAGGGCCAATGCCTGCAAGGGTCGCACTGGTGTTTGAAAGAGTCACCGCGGCCCCTGGCACAGGCAACTGAAGGAACACGGAGCACTGAGCAGGAGCAGTTATTTGATGAGTTCGGACTCAAAAAAAAATGTGCAACGCATTATCGACATTGCTCGCTTTGCTTTAGAAAATCAATTCGCATCTTCGGTGCAACAAAGTCACAAATAGCCAAAACTGCAAAATCGAGCTAAGTATGCCAAATTGATTCTGCTGAACCATGCCTATACTTGGGGCAACAAAGACATCCGCGAAAGTATCTCGAAATTATACTAGATGGCGCAGGTGCCTTTGTGGTTATTGGCGGTTATTCCATGCGTTTTGGGCCGACAACGTTTCATTGGTCAGTAGTGCCATAGACTAAGTAGTGCCCCCGCGCCCGCCGAGTGTTTGACGTACGTTGGACCTACAGCCACACAAAAGTATTTATGACCGTTGTTATTCTCACTTGTTGGAGCAACAAAAACGTATCTGGTGCAACAAAGTCACAATTCAGGACACTTTTTTATGTTATGTCTTTTATTAGGATTTTTTTGGTAATGAATTACAAGATTTTTACGTATAACTATAGCCAACTAAATAAACAATTAATTATGTAAAGATTTCAAACCTACTATAAATAGTTATCCAGAAATGAGGACAACATGCGAAAAAAAAATTAAAAGTCTTCTCCTGTAAAATTTAAAAATGAGCTGTTGTGACTTTGTTGCATCGAAGGTGCGAATTACTCCACGAGAGCGGAAATCATTCGAGCTGTCTAGTGCCTGGATGCCTACACATAAACTTAAAAAATAAAATAAAAACGCGTCGTGTGTATGTCGCTCAACGATCTCTGCCCACGATAAGGGAGGGGCCTGCGGGTGATAGATACCAGTCAGGGTTGCATGCAAATTTTATCTAATATCCTGGATTTCCAACCTATGGACGCGGATAGCGGTGGGAACTTTAGTTTTAGTCGGTAGGACTCCGACCAATGACTATAAAGCCTCTTGACTACTCACACGGGTGACTTAGGCTCATGACACATAATATATGAAATTGTACTTATACTAGACGTTTTAAATTTTACTGTCGACCAGTTATTAGATCCCTGCAAACATGGTTATTTAGATAACTTTAAAACATTTCTGCATAAATAAAAAGTCAATTATGAGTTCCTAATCAATTAAATGGTGTGGGAAATCGCCTAAACCATCCAGCTATAAAAAAGATGGTATAACTTTTCATCGGTAGGTACTATAACAGTCAGAAGTCGACTAGCAATCTCACAAATGGCTCAATTACACCTTCCGATTTCAAGGGACCCAATTTAGGAAATAGGAAGGTGTAATAGCAGTTAGTGTCCGATTTAGTGAGATTGAAAGGTCCCAATTTGACTTCCTAAATTGTATACGATTTAGGATAGTGTAATCGCATCACTCTGATTTAGAGTTAAGTGTTGCCAATTTAGCGACTTTGTCGCTACAAATGAGCTATTAGTATTTTTTTTTTGTGCTTAAAATTAAATTAAATTTCACAAAGTCCCTTTCCCAGACTAAAAATCTGAGTCAAGTAAATTGGGTCCCTTGAAATCGGAACGTGTAATTGAGCTTTAAGCGTTACGGTGGCCAAAGTACCTAGTTAGCACTGTGCCTCGCATGGCGAACGTTCGGGCACAGTTAATATATTACTAGCGTTCGGGTTCGAATCTCACATCAAACATGAAAAATGTTTTTAAGTATTACATGTGAAATGCCGAGTTGCTAACAAATATGTTAAATATTCCACACCTAAACGAAGATTCTTTTGTTTTACAATTATTTTCAATCCTAACGTCGTTATTAAAATATGAGGGTAGATTTGAAACAAAGTGAACTTATCACTTTGTTTCAAATCTACCCTCATATTTTAACTACTTCACTAGTTCACATAAATTATTCCACTATTCGCTGTTGTTGGTTGGTGAACATAGTTACGAGCGTTTGTTTATCTTGTTGTTGCTATTTTAGTATTCTTCTGAATTCAATATGAAAAAAAAAGTAAAGTGAAGTGCTACTAACATAGTCTTAGGCCTTATTTATTAACACAAGTTTTGTTTATATTAAAATATGTATGTTTAAGTTATGGTATTTTCTATGGGCCTGTGTGGCCTGAAATAAATGGTTTATTTCAGGCCACACAGGCTCAAGGCTCTCAAGTGGTTTAATTCTCTTTGACTCCGACATAACCCTCCACAGATGGCGATCTTCTAATGAATACCATAGCTACCTATCCATATAAAAAAAAAGGTCGTGTATGTGTGTTTTGGCACTTATCTACCCCGTAAAAATAAAAACTGGACAAACTATATTATTCTTTGCACTGAAAATACTCAGAGCTGAGTTTAAAGAGTAATTATTTAATTTTCGCTGTGGTGCGCCAGATGTGCGATAATACTGGATATATATTAATTAAACTAGGCCCGCTAGGTTTCCGCGACACGACTGACGCCATAAGAAGTTGGCTTATCGAGCCTGAAGCATTATTGTATCCAGCCTAATTTTACACTTTGGGTTTTCTCTAACATAATCCTAGTTTGAAACAGAGTAAAATATACAAAACAAAGTAAAAAATAGGTGTGTGTGCGATTCACACACGATAGAAGTGAAACTTCATGTGGGCAAAGATGGGCAAAGATGGTCAAAAGGTGGCGAAAGGTGAGCAAAAAGGTGGCCAAAGGTGAGCAAAAGTTGGTCAAAGGTTTGCAATTGGTGGTCAAAGGTGAGCAATAGGTGGTCAAAGGTGAGCGAAAGGTGAGCAATCGGTGGTCAAAGGTGGGCAAAGATGGGCAAATGTGGGCAAAGATGGTCAAAAGGTGGCCAAAGGTGAGCAAAACTGGTCAAAGGTTTGCAATTGGTGGTCAAAGGTGAGCAATAGGTGGTCAAAGGTGAGCGAAAGGTGAGCAATTGGTGGTCAAAGATGGGAAAAGATTGTCAAAAGGTGGCCAAAGGTGAGCAATAGTTGTCTAAAGTTGATGATCGGTAGCGAAGTGACGGGACCCCAGGCCCCGCGTCGCGCGCGCCCTCTCCTTTCGCCGTCATCTGCTCTCTCGCTCTTTTGTATTTGTGTCTCTTACCTGTCGTTTTTTCCGTTGCATCCGGTTTGAAATCACAACGATTCTAAAGAAGTTTCACTTCAAAAAACCTTTATTGAAAGGTACAGCAACAAAACGTTGCATTCGTTCGGAAGCTATGTAAAATATTTTTCGAATTAATTTTAATCAAATACAAAAACCAACCAAAACTAAAGTATTATATTTTATATATTTTTCTATATTATATTTTTCATTGCAATCAACATCTTCAATTTTTATAAATGCTTTTTTACTAAATCTATCGCGAATTTCTAAACGGAAAAAAAAAATTTAGTCATGGACTTCCAGTGTCGATATTCTAAACGATTTCACTTTCACAGCAAGTGTTAATCGATAGTTTTGTAACATAAATGTCTTCCTCGTTAGTCGTTAACTCGTGCTCGTAAACTTACGTTTAAATAAAATAAGAAACACAACATTTTCTTTCCATTATCTACTATACTTTGGAGCTAGCTGCAATAAGACCAAAACTATTGTTAATAAATGATCAAATTGGGTCTTGACAGAACATTATTTTATAAAAAAGAGATATGGTTACTAACACACTAATCGATTTTTTTTAAAGCTGCGATATTATGTATAGTTTTTTATAATCTGCACATCCCTATTCCCTAGTATTGGTACGCCCCTTTCGTCGTGTCAAAAGTGCGTTTGCAAGTTTTAATACATTTTATTTAATGTTTTTCGGCTAATTACTGTTTTTTTTTTTGCATTAATGTAACACAATTGTGATCCTTTCATAATTTAACAATTGATTTCTGTGTAATTTTACTATTGTTACGAATTTAGTGCCGCAAAATAGCTGTCAAATTCATCTGATATTATCGATTTTCTAGGACGGGTGTCACAAATAAATACATTTTTCTCCATCAGAGAGTAGTAAAATTAGAGTTAAAGAGTTTGTAATTAGTCAAGATGACCGATTCCAAGTATTTCACGACGACCAAGAAGGGTGAAATATTCGAACTTAAATCAGAGTTGAACAGTGATAAAAAGGAAAAAAAGAAGGAGGCTGTGAAA
Source organism: Polia nebulosa (assembly GCA_951329385.1). Lineage (NCBI taxonomy): Eukaryota > Metazoa > Arthropoda > Insecta > Lepidoptera > Noctuidae > Polia > Polia nebulosa. The sequence continues at coordinate 9,613,337 of OX589606.1, forward strand.
AAAGTGAGTTCTCTACTTATTTCATTATTTAAAACTGGATTTCTAGCCTGATATCAGTATGTAAAGGAGCAAAGAATAGTAAAAGTTGCCAAGAAGGAACGCAACTTAGTAAACTTTCATCATGTCCCATTAGATGACAAATCATCTGTCATTGATCATTCCATACAAGTGATACAAGAAATATAAATATTTGATTACATTTCCTAGCTGGCCTAATTCTGTTACTAAAACAAAGCAAGTTTGGTATTGCATAAGAGCTCTTCCTTTTTTACTTTTTAGGATAAACAGCTGCCCCATAATCTATGTTCCTGTTACCTAGATTTAGGATTATGCTGCAGGGATCATATATACTTAGTGAAAACTATCCACTTGTTAAATTTGTTTTGAAAATACTTAAAAATAATTTAGTTTATATTGTGAATAGACAGACAGTCGCTAATCTATGACTTACTGATATTATAAAACCATAGATGGGTTCAAACGGTCAGCTGTAAAGACTGGGAAATTTTCATTGAAATGAATACTAATTTGTTTCCACTTATGACAACGATTCCATTGAAACTACTTATTTTGAAACTATCTAACTTTCACTTAGACAAATAGATCTTGTTGTTTTATGATGTGCATGTTACATTCAATCGTAACATAATAAACAATTAATTATGACGACACCAACCATTTTGTAGTACCTAGCACAATTTGACCATTATAATCTTTATCAGGTCATCGCTTCAATGACTGTCGGCAAAGATGTGTCAGCACTCTTCCCTGACGTAGTGAACTGCATGCAGACAGACAACTTGGAGCTGAAGAAGCTAGTCTACTTGTACCTGATGAACTATGCCAAGTCTCAGCCAGATATGGCTATTATGGCTGTCAATACGTTTGTCAAGGTATGTACGGTGGTGTAGTACGTAGTTAGGTGTTGAGTGTGTGTGTGTGGGTTTATTCGGGAAATGTTATGTTTGATAATAGGTGTTAGATATATTATAGCGTAGTGTGGCTAGGCTTATGGGACCTGTGTAGGTTCATTAAAGCTCTAGCTTACATGTAATTTAAGTATTAACATTTATAATACTGGATTGTTTTGTTGAGATATCAGTGGCATTGTTGTGTGCTAGTAAAGTTTTTGGAAACACTGGGGCCGATTCTGCTAGGTACAAACTAAACTTAATTTAGGCTATTGCTATCTTTTTCTCTCTAATAAAACAAGAAAGAGACGGACGTAAATTAGAGCTGTCAAATTTAGTTGAACTAACATTTCCATACAAATTAAGACAACACGTAAAAACATGTCGACTAAAAACACGGTGAAGCGCAAGGCGTAAACTAGTTTGACATCTCTAACTTAGTTCATAGCTATAGCCGTCCTTTTCTCGCACTGATTTTTAGTAAAAGATAGCGATTCTCTAAAGGGGAATGCCAACCAACCATAGACACTTCGGCCCTGGGTGCCCACATATAAAAGTATATGGAAATGATACATACATACTTATAAGGTTTTGATTATATCTCTAGTGTATTTTATGTTCTTATACATCATTTGTATCATATACAATCAGTACATCATCCAGGAAATGAGCAGGAGGGAAAATATTAGTCTGATGCCGTGCCCAACCTAAATACCATATTACTGTTATAACATGGGCACAGCACCCTACCGTTCAAACATTATTATTATGTTTCATTTAGTTTTTTAAATTCTATTTTATTGCATAATTCAGATAACCATGACAGTTAAATTGTGCAGTGGCGTTTTTGTTATGATCTAATGAATTCATGGTCACTAGTAATTCGCATGTTTAATTATCATAACATAATAATTATCGAAAAAAAAAAAACGAACTAAATTGGCATTTACATCATAAATATCGATTAAATAAAAGAATCGATTATATTTTGAATGAAATTAGTAATTGGCAACACTTTTTATTTTATCCACAAACCAATGAATTACGGATTTATTTAATTTCATTTCAATACTTTTTATTTGTGCAAAAATGTTGCAATCTTGTTTTGATAAATGAATACCGCGATTGATAATCATAAAATAAGATGTAATTTTTTAACAAAAGCAAATTTTTGGGCGTTTCTGGGCCGAATCCCGGCATCCCCCTTTAGTTTAGTTATTGAACAAGAGAATCGGCGCCAATGTCTACAACAAAGTTTAAGTATTAGAAAATTTTCCTAAAATTTCTGAAAATACTGTGTGATTTATTCATAAAGAAAGTAGGTTAGAGTATTGCTTCAGTTAATCAAGCATAACCTTTTCTGAATATCCTTCCAAAATGTTTCATATTACCAAAATGTTTATAAGAAATCTGCATGGGTTGAAACTTAAAAAGTTCAGATCTTTTTTTGAAAAGAAATGTGAGCATGGGACTACAAAAAATTGACATAATAATTTAGAAAAGAAGAGAATATTTATAATTGATTGTTTAATATAATAAAATTAATACAATAACTACTATTTGTAGTTATTTTGTGTGTGTGACATGTATTTTTTATCGTTTTTTAATGTCTACTGTACCTATAATGATGGGTGGAAGGATCTACCAACATACCAGCTTGTTAAGGTAACAAAATGATCCAGAAAAACCAAAATCAATTCATCTAATTGTAGATTTACACATTAATGTTGAAAAAAATATTGAAATTTACATAAAATTCTTTAATTTTTGGTTAAATTTTTGTGAAATTTCTGTCAGGCAGTAAGTGTACTGTTTGTGTCATAAATTGGATGGTTAAGATTTTCATTAAAGCCATAACTTGATAATTTCAATTGCATTAGAAGAAAAGAGGGATTATTAAAAACATTTTGCATCAATCTAAGGAAACTTGCTAAATCTCTCTCCATTGGTCCATTTTTATTTTCATGAAAGTAATAAACCGTCTTAGGGCCGATTTTTCATCTTCTGTTGACTTTTATCTGAGGAATAAAATGGTGGTTTGACAGCATTTCAGAAAATATGTTAAACTGCCACATTTATTCTCAGTCAAAAGATATCTGACTTTTGAAAAAGCAGCCCTATTGCCCTATAATAACCTAGATAATATTATTAAATATGTTGTTCAACTTCTAAACAAAAGTCTCCCACATATTTTCACAGTTCTTATCTTTTGCAACTATTCTCCAACCTCATCAAGAATGAGTACAAATTATAAGTTGTAAAACCAAAAATGTCTAACAGAAATTTTCTTTACCATCAATAAAATTGAGCACTTAATATCCTGATGAAACCACCCTGCATGCAATAGGAAAATTGCATGAAAACTTATATCACAATATAAACCAAATATTTTATACCAGAACCCCTACCACTGGCACAAGAAATGTGTAAATCTACATTATAATCGACAACCAATAAAAAACTAATATGTATGAAAATAAAATCCATGCCTCATACTTTATTATGAATATAGAAGCACGTCGGCTATTATTTTATTATATAATCCCATATTTATTATGCAAGGGAAACCCTTTGGTTTGATAAGTGCTGAGTTTTCGTAGTTTTAATTCATGAAATTTTTGTTTAAATTAATAAAAACAATGCTGCATAAAATAATAAACTAAATTTTTATGCACAGTTGGTAGATCAAAATTTAATCTTTAAAGGTCGCAGCACACGTATCAACTTGGAAAGGAATCGTCACCGTATCGACTCGAGCCGTTCAGTATTATTTGTATGAAGCTCCCTACTGCAACACACAATCGTAACTTAATCGCCTCGCCTTGGGACAAGCCTACGAACCGCGGTGCGGTGCGTGGTCGACTTGCAGTTCCTGCGCTTACGGTTCTTCGTACCCTAGCTTATGGCTCTCCGTACCCTAGCTTACGCCTCTTCGTCCAGGCCCGATTCAAAATTATTGTACTAGTGCCGCCTAGCCGTCAACCAGCGGTCTGCGAGCCGTAAGCGCGGCGTCGCCTAGCCGTAGCCGAGTCGACATATCGGAGCTTCTGATCCGCTTTGGTTACGTGCTTACGCTAGGTTGACGACTGTTTGACGGCAACTCGAAAGGCGATACGGTGACTATCTCTTTCCGAGTTGATATGTGTGCTGTGACCATTAGTTTGTTCACTTTCAGCTTTTATTAAAGTTACAAAAAACTGTAAATAAGTCTAATCTTAATTTTCCAAAAAAATAGATAATTTTTATAAACTAAGAATAAAATATCTAAAAAATGTATCATTATCAGTCTATAAAAGGTTTCCCTTCCATCGCTTCTAGTAAAATTGCTTCAGTATAATTGATGTGTTGCGTCTCTTTTCTTTTTATACACAATACCGAAACAAACCACGTTGCCACCCTTAGGACTGCGAGGACTCGAACCCCTTGATCAGGGCGCTCGCGGTGCGTACCATGGGGTGTATCCGTGTGGACAAGATCACCGAGTACTTGTGTGAGCCTCTGCGGAAGTGCTTGAAGGATGAGGACCCGTATGTGAGGAAGACTGCTGCCGTCTGTGTCGCTAAGCTCTATGACATCTCTTCGAGTATGGTGGAGGATCAGGTAATTATTGGCATTTTAAAACGAAAATTATTTAAATGGTCTGAAATCAATTAAATCGTTTAAAACCGGTATTAACGTTAAAAAGACTGCAGATCTATGGGGTAATTCTGTTGACGTTGCTAGGTCTATTATAGACATTGTAGCACCTACTTTAGCAGTAATCTTTAATAATTGTATAGATTGTGGTGAGTTTCCTGATCTAATGAAATATAGTAAAATTATACCATTGTTTAAATCGGGTAGTACATCAGACCCTTCTAATTATAGACCTATATCAGTGCTACCTACTTTTAGTAAAATTTTTGAGAAAATTATTTTAGATCAAATTCAAAGATATTTTAATAAACACAAATTATTACACAACAAACAGTTTGGTTTCACAAAGGGTCGATCAACAACTGATGCTGGTGTTGAACTTTTGGGACACATTTATAATGCATGGGAAGGTAAATGCGATGCGTTGGGCATTTTTTGCGATTTGTCTAAGGCTTTCGATTGCGTTCTCCATGATACATTGATCAGGAAGCTGCACTACTACGGAGTCCGGGGCGCCTCTCTGGATCTTCTTACTTCATACTTGAGTAATAGGATTCAGAGAGTTGATGTGAACGGCAAAAGGTCTTCCGGGTCTGTAGTCAGAATGGGGGTTCCTCAAGGCTCAATTCTGGGTCCTTTTTTGTTTCTAATCTATATCAACGACTTGCCTTACCTCATAAAGGATAAACATGATATAGTGCTGTTTGCAGATGACACTTCACTTTTATTTAAACTCAAACGTCAGCAGGTGGTTGTTGATAATGTAAATAATGCTCTTTCAACTGTAGTTAACTGGTTTAATGTCAATAATCTTCTCCTTAACGAGAAAAAAACAAAATGCATAAAGTTCACATTACCCAATGTAATACAAGTGAACACTAGTGTGTCAATAAAGGGTGAAGAGTTGAAACCCGAGGATTCCACAGTGTTCTTAGGTTTAACTTTGGATGCGCAGCTTCAGTGGAGCCCCCATATAGATAAACTGTCCAAAAAACTTAGCTCTGCAGCATACGCCGTAAGGAAAATTCGTGGTTTAACTGATTTAGAGACAGGTCGTTTAGTATACTTTAGTTATTTTCATAGTGTGATGTCGTACGGCATTCTGTTGTGGGGAAATGCCGCCGATATTCAGACAATTTTTGTTTTACAGAAAAGGGCTATTCGTGCAATTTATAAATTAAGTCCCAGACACTCCCTCAGAGACAAATTTAAAGAGATTAATATTATGACTGTTCCCTCTCAATATATTTATGAGAATCTCATGTATGCACATAAAAATATTAATCTGTTTAAAAGATACAGTGATATCCATAGCATAAATACTAGGAACAAACACAAATTTATTGTACCATAAACCAGGCTCAAGAAAAAAATAGGTGGTTCGTTTAGATGTCAATGTATACGTTTCTATAATAAACTTCCTAGCCAAATTCAAGAACTAAGCATAAATAAATTTAAATCATTTATTAAACGTAAGCTATGCCAGAAAGCTTTTTACACAATTAATGACTTTCTTGAGGACAAAAAGGCGTGGGATTGAGCTGCTTCAATGATATACATGAGCCATTGTTTTCATATGTACTACTTACTGATGAAAAATTTTTTATATATATATTTTTTTTTAATATTCGTTTTTGACATGAATACTTGTATAGTATTGCATTATATTTTTTATTTTATTTTTTTATTGACATTTTATTATTATTATTATTTTTTTTTTGACTTGAATACTTTGTTAAGTATTATATTTATTTTTATTTTTTGATTGACATATTATGATTACTATTTTGTTTGACACAAATATTTACTTTGTAAAGTATTATATATTTTTTTTTTTTTTGATTACTTAATTATTGTAAATGTGAGGACTATGTGGGTTATTATTATTATTTTCTCCTCCTTTTTACAGTAATTTTCAACGTTGTCTGACAGTTTGAGTACTTTTGCGGCCTACCCAAATGTCTTTTCTTTGGTATTGTTCGTCATGTCATTGAGCTCCTTAGTGGTTTTTAAGTTGAGCTATTCGACTATTGACAAATGCTTGCACTGACTGGACAGGTCCACTCAAATATGTTTGGTTCTTTCTTCAAAAGACCACTACAGACACTAAGCTGCATGGTCCTCATATAGAATAATGTGAATGCGAGAACTATGTATGTCGTTATATTCATGTAGATTTTATGATTGTCTGGCAGTTTGAGTATTTTTTGCGGCCTACTCAAATGTCCTTACTTTGGTATTGTTCGTCGGTTCGTTGAGCACCTCAGAGTTCTGAGTTGAGCTTCGCGATGACTGACAAATGCTTGCACTGTCTGGACAGGTCCACTCGAATTCGTGTGTTGCTTTCTTCATAAAGCTCATCCCAGACATAAACGTACATGGTTCTCATAGGATCTAACCAGTCCACATTGTATGGATTTGAACACTAAAAGAGACTTTGACCTCTGAGTTTGTTTCGGTGTTTCTTCTCAGGGTAGTCAGCTAGGAAACACCGGCCTCATCTAGCTTAAACTGACAAAAAAACATTGACGTGTAAAAGTGTTCCTTGTAACCTATTTACTGAATAAACATCATTTATCATTTATCATAACGTAGGTATGAGAACACATTCCTTTACGCTACTTTTTATCATTTTACCAGGGTTTCTTAGACCAGCTGAAGGATTTACTGAGTGATTCCAATCCGATGGTGGTTGCGAACGCAGTCGCCGCTCTGTCGGAGATCAACGAAGCGAGCGTGTCCGGACATCCCCTTGTAGGTGAGTGTCATCTTAATATATACCTTCATTGTGTAGAGCTAAGGAGTAAAATTCCCTATCGGAGTCTGTTTCCTGATAGCTACAATTTGGGGGTCTTTTAAGTCAACAGTGAATAGGTTACTTCTAGGCAAGCATGCTCCATCGTCGACCACATCATCTCTGATCATCAGCTGAGATAGTGGTCAAACGCGAGCCTAGCAATAATGAATAAAAACCTGTGGGCATAGACAACCTATGGCTATAAGAGTAGGGACCAAAGAAACGATGGATGAACTTTGTGAAAGATGATGTGTCTGTTAAGGGGCTGACTACTGAGATGATAACGACTAGCAAGTGTGGAAGAAGAGACAAGTTCCGCAGAACCTAAATAATATAGAATAAAAACATGTTGATGATGATGTGGGTCACATGGACAACACCCATCTATGATTATTCTTACATAATATTTTAAAAACAGTTACTCTGTTTGTTAGTTTGTTTCACAGATAATATAATACTAGCGTATCACCCAAAAAACCTGCTGCCTGCTGCTGCTGTGCTACTTTGACCTGAACGCGGCTTTGCTGGATAAGCTTGATAGGCTCCTCAATAACTGCATCCGGTTCATTTTCAACTTGAGGAAATATGACCATGTGTCAAGCTTTAGAGCTGAGCTCAAATGGATGCCCATTCACCACCATTGGTTGACTGGTAAAGAATGCCTAAGGCATTAAGTCCGCCTTTGTACATTTGTGTTGCATGAAGTTTTAATAAATAAATAAATCGATGCATATTACGCCATCTATTGAGATTTATTTGAACTAAATTTTCTTTGTTCGAGATGAGACCCCGTGGTTTGTTTGTTACTTAATTATCTGGATAACGTGTCTCTTATGAGGTTTCAAGAAATTAATCAGAAGGCATATTCACTATCATGTATTAGTACGACGAGCTGCATATCTTTATTTTCACCTACCATCAATTTGTTTTCATCTAAAAAATATACTAGAATAATCTAAATTTTTTTCCTTCCCAAGTTCGTTCTTGAAATACCTATCCAAGCCAAACATCGGTGACGCTAAATACGTAAGCTTATTAGTATGAAAACTTTCAATTATGAGAATTTCTGGCTTGTGTCCAAAGACGCGAGCATAATCACAAAACTTGCCAAAATATACTTAAAATTCACCGCTAAAATGTATTGCCTACAGAAATGAATGCACCCACGATAAACAAGCTGTTGACAGCTTTAAATGAATGCACGGAGTGGGGTCAGGTGTTTATACTGGACGCGTTGTCGAACTATTCTCCCAGGGACGCGAGGGAGGCACACTCCATATGCGAGAGAATCACACCCAGGCTTGCCCATGCGAATGCTGCCGTGGTCCTGTCAGCTGTCAAGGTAATATAGTTCAGCGTTTAGTACCACAACCTTTAAAAACGATTCCGCACTGCAACCGATTCGAATCCTAGAAACGACCGACGGTTAAAAGGAGCCGTAGTACTTACTCATATGAAGGGTTGCAATAGATCAGAACTCTATCTGTTTGAATTTAGAACATTTCCATTTTGGTTACATATCGCATCTCAAATTCGGATCGGGTTCAGTGCGAACAACACTAAATTCGGATAGAAGTAGGTTATTCAATTGGGTAATTTGTATTTACGAAAGTTTTAATGATGATTTTAATGCTTAGACTTAGTATAATACACAACAGTAAATTGCAAAAAAAAAACTGTCGCTGGCTACACGAACGCATGCCTTTTACCAAAATTGAAACTCAAACATTTATTGCAATTAACAATTTACGTTGCGTTGGTAATAAAAAAGTTGAAGCTAATTTAAATCATCGTCAGGTCCTAATGAAGTTGATGGAGATGGTCTCCGACGACACGGAGCTGGTGAGCACGCTGTCCCGGAAGCTGGCCCCTCCTCTAGTAACCCTGCTGAGCGCCGAACCGGAAGTGCAGTATGTGGCGCTGAGGAACATCAACCTCGTCGTGCAGAAGAGACCAGAAATTCTGAAGCATGAGATGAAGGTATGTTTAAGAGTGACTATGACCCGTCAGCTTTCAAAGCAAGGATGAACAGGCATCTTCCAGGCTCGTCCATTCCATAGTAAACCTCATTTATCGTTTAACACAGGGTGAGATCAAGGCAAGAGATAGCTCATTAAATCCAAAAATAGTTGGTTTTCGGAGCTGGCCCGTCTAATGCAAAAAAAGATTTGCACATTTTCAGAATTTATTTAATAAAAGGATCGTAGCAAGTGGCATTATGCAGTTTTTAACTTAAGAGGCCGTACCCGAAATTTTGCCGATTTCGCTGATTTACGAGATTTTACAGATGTGATTTTATAGTCCGGTCAATCTAGACCAAAAAAATGAGAGTGAAGTTACATAAAGTCCCAACAAGCTGAAAATCAGTAAAATTGTTCAAAACATAATTATAAACAATGTCTAAAAGTTCCCCATCATTCCCGTGTATGGAAAATTTTTTATTCAAGGTCAAAGGTAAAAAAAATGAGTTTTTCGCGATTTTCAGCAAAACGGTAAGTTTTATCATAAAAGTACCTCAGACATAAATTGTAGATCATAAAATTATCTATAAAAAAATGTATCATTACTTTTTCTGACGAGCCACCGTTTCTGAGATATAACGATTCAAAAAGTTATAAAAGTTGTTATCGTCATAATATGAATAGCGTTACCGTTGTCGGCGTATCGTTGTCGGCTTCAACAAATCTGGACTTATAATATGCAACGCAAGCTTCGAATCTAGCTCATTCATTAGATCATAATTGAAATGATCCTTCATGTTGTGCATTAAAACTTAGAGAAATGCAATATTTTAACTGTAAAATCACATCTGTAAAATCACGTAAATTAGTGAAATCGGCCAAAATTTCGGGTACGGCCTCTTAATGGACAGATATGTTGCTGAAGAGTTAATCACGCCACTATTTCCTAGCTAAAACACTACAGAGTGATGACGGACGGGTCGACTTTCTTTTGACAATTGTTTATTTAACATTGTTCTCATATAATAGAAGCAACAAGACATAAGTAACCAGGATTTTGTAATACATAACATGGGTAAGAGTGTCCATGGAGTTTCTTGCACGTTCTTCTCCATAGAGATCTACCTACGCCTTGGAATGTGCAATTAGCTTCATCTTTCTGACTGACCGACTTATTGACAATTCAAAAGTGCCTGTAAATGGTTTATTTTAAATAAATGCTTTGAATTTTAAAACTGTTTTATGTAATTTTTGAAATTGAAAAGCTGCAGATTTAGATTTTGCTACATTCTCGATTTAGTGGTAACCAATAGCAATTTAATCAAAAGCATTTTACACTAGGTATAGCACAAATATTGCCATTTTCACCCTCATTCCAGGTGTTCTTCGTGAAATACAACGACCCGATCTATGTGAAGCTAGAGAAGTTGGATATCATGATCCGGCTGGCGTCGCAAGCCAACATCGCGCAGGTGCTGGGCGAGCTCAAGGAGTACGCCACCGAGGTGGACGTGGACTTCGTCAGGAAAGCTGTCAGAGCCATCGGCAGGTGTGCCATCAAGGTGAGCAGTAGGCTTAATTGCTAGAGTAGAGAGAACAATGTTTATTTGCGACTCGCACAGGAAATACGAACAAACGAAAAAGTTATTATTATAGAATAAATATTCTCTAACACTGCAACCAGGTTTCATGGAGATGGTTGGTAAACTTGAAATAGAGTTACCGTTACCCTTGGCACAGGCAACTGAAGGAACAGGGGTGGGTTTTAGTCAGTAAAAGTCTGACACGCCCTCCCGCTCCACCTAAAGCGGTAGCAGTCATTAGATGATTTCCAACCTAAAAAGAAAAGAAAACCGGCCAAGTGCGAGTCGGACTCGGGCACGAAGGGTTCCGTACCATTATCTATAAAAACGGCAAAAAAAAACATGTTTGTTGTATGGGAGCCCTTAAATATTTATTTTATTCTGTTTTATAGTGTTGTTATAGCGGTAACAGAAATACATCATCTGTCAAAATTTCAACTGTCTAACTATCACGGTTCATGAGATACAGCCTGGTGACAGACGGACAGACAGAGGGACGGACAGCTGAGTCTTAGTAATAGGGTCCCGTTTTACCCTTTGGGTACGGAACCCTACAAAAGGTGTCATGGAGATAGAATAAGCCTGAAAAGCGGTAAGAAGGGGCTTTGCTACATAGTTCACGGCTAGAATATGGCTTGGATTAGGATTTAAGATGCATTCTATCCCGGTAGTACGTACCTGTGGGGTATATTCGACTATCATGCGGCCGAAGTCGCTAGCAACAGCCTTCTAACCTTGCAACCTTGCATTCTAACCTTCTTTTCGAGTCCGGCCGACCCTTATACAGGCTGTAAGGAACAAGATACCGCAAACTTCGCGAAAAGGTTACACCTATTGCCACTAACAAAATTATGATAGTCATTAATCTCCGTAATTATCGATTACAGAAATTGGCATTTTTGAGTGCGCAATGTATTGTAAATAAGACGATCTCAAGGCTCCGCACTACAACTTACTCGCGGCGGCCGAGCGCGCCGCGCCCCGTAGGTATGTAGGTTATAGGCCGGCGACGTGAATGAACTCTAGCGAAACAGCTGTACGTATTTTATTTACATTGCTGTTTTTAGTGTAATTATCGATTTAATTACTTTTTAATTAAAACTATTGGGTTGGATAGAAATAACGATTTTGAACAGTCTAAAGTAAAAAAACTGCATAAAAAATTGAGGAAACCGCCGACGTAATATTCCAATGCTAGGGGGTCCAGAATCATGTACTGAATCACTGGTACACGTATGTGCGTTTATGTGTCTTACACGGTGTATAGTTTGGGCTCAGTAGATGGCCACGTTTATAGCGGCATCAGTGGCGTTCATTAAGTATTCAATGGTAAAGGTGTATGAGAACTTTGGCCACTCCAAAAAGTGGGTCATGTTTTAGACACGGGCACCACGCTCACAATCCTCCGACCATTTTGCCAAGTTGTATTTGCAGCCTATCTGAAAAATATTTACCACTCAACCCCTTACCCAGGTGGAGCCGTCAGCTGAGCGCTGCGTGTCGACTCTGCTGGAGCTGATCCAGACGAAGGTGAACTACGTGGTGCAGGAGGCCATCGTGGTGATCAAGGACATCTTCCGGAAGTATCCGAATAAATACGAGAGCATAATCAGCACGCTCTGCGAGAACCTCGACACGCTCGACGAGCCGGAGGCCAGGGCGTCCATGGTAAGTAGTAGAGCAGGAATACTCAGACTTATGAAACCACCATCCTAAAAATTCCAGTGATTAGGCAATTAAAGACAGGAATTATTTAAAAAATCAACTCTCGAAAAGAACATCCGTTCAGTATATATTTTTCGCAAACACGATTTAGTGTAGGGAGCAGTTTTTCCTGTTTAGATGATGTTAAAATATCGGGCAGTATTTTATTGTCACTTATTAATGCCTTTTTTTTTTTTTTAAAAAAAACATTGCCCCACACGATTCGATCCACGCGATTTCTCCGTCAGTTGTGAACCAATTTTTATTTGAAAGATGATAATTCTTTTTTTATCTGAAAGAATATACTCCCGAGGTGGTCCCATATAAATTTTATCGAAATTACTTTTAGCGCTTTTTGAGGAACTGAACAAAAACGGAAAATACGTGTACCTCGATGACGTTTTGGTGTTCTCCAAATGTTTAAATTCCACGTTCCATTATATTGGGGTTTTTAGTTCTGAGGTATAACAACTAAAAAGTGAAAAATAAAAAACCTTTTTACAAAAAAAAAAAAGGGGGGACTTCCAAAAAAAAATACACTAATAATTAATAAATAATTTTAATTTCGGAAGTCGGTGTCAAATAACGAAGAAGTAAAATACAAACACCGACTTCCGAAATTAAAGTTATTTATTAATTTTTAGTGTATTTTTTTTTTTGGAAGTCGGACGTTTTTTTTTGTAAAAAAGTTTTTTTCTAGTTTTTTTTTTGGTCCGTGGTGGTCACCTTCGTCACTCACAGTCGAACAGTCGCCCTGTCTTTTTCTGCAGAGCAGTAAATTTTGTCCCAGTCCTTTGAAACACCAAATGTGTCCGTAACGGTCTTTGATGTGTCCATGACGGTCTTTGGTGTGTTCATGATGGTCTTTGGTGTGTCCGTGACAGTCTTTGGTGTGTTCATGATGGTCTTTGGTGTGTCCATGACGGTCTTTGGTGTGTTCATGATGGTCTTTGGTGTGTCCGTGACGGTCTTTGGTGTGTTAATGACGGTCTTTGGTGTGTCCATGACGGTCTTTGGTGTGTCCATGACGGTCTTTGGTGTGTTCATGATGGTCTTTGGTGTGTCCGTGACGGTCTTTGGTGTGTTCATGACGGTCTTTGATGTGTTCATGACGGTCTTTGGTGCCATGCTATATCGTAGCCATCCGACATATATAATTATGTTACGTTATGAAGAGGTGTAAACATTAAATTGACATGCATGCGACGCAGCAATTCCGGAAGTTTTATTTAGTATATATAATAATATAATAAGTTTAATTCTCCGGGAAGGAGTTTAAAATGGCATTCTTTCTGCGATTCGAATTGTAAAAAAGTTTATAATGTATGGGATTGACATTGCAAAATGTCACGTGGTCAATCTCAAACATGTTCGCATTTCGACAATGACTATGTCTCTACCTCTGCCTAGCCTTTGCCCGACTATCTTGGGGTCGGCTTCCAGTGTAACCGGATGCAGGTGAATACCAGTATTTTATATGGAGCGACTGCCTATTTGACCTCCACAACCCAGATACTGGGTAATACGATACTCGTTGGTAAAACTGGTTGTCAGACTTTCGGGCTTCTGACGACCCGTAACGATTGTCAAAGATCCACGATTTATAGTCGGGACCAACGGCTTAACGTGCTTTCCGAGACACGGAGGAGTCTCGGTATGTAAAGATGGTCACTATACACATTATTGGTATATGGGTCATCATGTGCTTTTCCTATGTTGGGGTGGAAATTCTTCCGGTCTACACGCTGTTTGTGTGCAAGTATGACACATTTGAAATACAAAAATCTCAATAATATTCTTCTGTTTCGTCAGGTATGGATCGTAGGCGAGTACGCGGAACGTATCGACAACGCTGATGAGCTGCTAGACTCCTTCCTAGAAGGATTCCACGACGAGAATGCACAGGTAACACTTTCACTTATTTATTGTGTCCCTTTCGATTAGGTTTAAAGATTAAAAAAAAAGAAATTTACTTGGGAACAATGTTTACTTTATAAATAAAAGCTCTAATATAGCTAAAGTAATAAATTGTTTTTAGTAGAGTTCTGACTTATAGTTAATATAAGTCAGAAACCTTTCTTATACTAAATATAAGTCGGAAACCTGGACTTATATGAAATCGCCAACCAGCCTTGAGCAAGCTAACGTGCTTAATGCTTGTGCCTTCTCTGTATAAGAAGAGGCTTTTGCCCTGCAGAAGCACAGTTACGTCTGCCTGGTATTATTACTGTGCGTTTCCTATAATTTTTTTGATTTTTTATGGCCATTTTTATACCTATTATACTTCAAGAACTGGGTTATCATTACATAGTATAAAACAAAGTCGCTTTCTCTGTCCCTATATCCCTATGTATGCTTAAATCTTTAAAACTACGCAACGGATTTTGATGCGGTTTCTTATAATAGATAGAGTGATTAAAGAGGAAGGTTTATATGTATAATTTGTACCCGAGCGAAGCTGGGGCGGGTCGCTAGTTAGGTATAAAAGCCAATAAAAAACCGCAATAGCCCAACGGTGGCGGGGTAAAACTTGCGATCGATGGACCGCAGGTTCGACTCCCATCCCTTGCACTATTTCGGTCTACCTTTCCAAGTGTCTTTTAACTTGGAGGGTAATTTTTTTTTTTGGAGTCTCGGTGTTACCCCCTTACATGTAAATATTCTTCTTGTAAATAGTAGAATTAACTTAGTATATAAGTATAAAAATTTAGCTCTCACAATTTGTGGCCTAGAGCAAATTGGCATTAACAGACGGTGTACGTTTTATTGGCGTACTTTGTACCGTGTGTTGCCTACAGTTTTGTATCAATCTAAGATTTTATGCTTCTTCCATACTCCTCTATTAGTCGTCATCTCTGTAGTTACCCCCCTTTTATCCATATCCTCTTTCACACAGTCCAACCAACGTTTCTTTGGCCTTCCCGTACTCTTATAGCCATCCACATCCATACACAAGACTTTCCTCACGACATTTTCTTCATTCCTCCGCATCACATGCCCATACCACGACAACCGATTTCCACACAACTTTTCAGTCAGCGGTGCCACTTTGAGACTTCCTCATATATACTCATTCCTAATTCTATCCATGCTCGTAACACCACACATCGCTCTTAGCATTCTCATCGCAGCCGCATGCAATTGCTTTTCATTCATCCCTTTTGTGGCCCAACATTCTGAACCATACAAGACAGCAGGTCTGACCATTGTTTTATAAATCTTCCCCTTAAGTTTAAGGGGAACAACAATTATCTCACAGAATATTTTTTTTGAGTTTTATGATTAATCTTATTAACTAACTAAATGCCCTTTGTTGTACTTTGAATGCCGTATAGAAGTCATTAACAAGCAGCTGTGACAACAAATAGTTCTGATTAAGAAAATTCAAAAACAGATCGGTGATCGCATTGAAATATAATCAGCACTAGGATGTCTGTCTCCTGGCCTCCATACCCAATAACACGACACCCCTTGGCAACACTGGCTGTCAGACTGTCAAAGAACTTCAAATAACAGCCGGTAACTACGGCTTCACGTGCGTTCCGAGGTATGGACGGGCCTCGGTATGTAATGGATGATCACTGATTACCAGAGGTCGGCATTAAGTAGAGTTATGTATGTTGTACTTGCATCGAAATGTTGATATTAATATGGATCTTCTCGGGATTTCTAATGGACAATCCCGTGTGGCCAACGTTGTGTGAGGAGTGATATGAAAGAAAAGGGAGTTAGTGATAGTGTGACGGCTGACAGGACAGAATGGAAGAAAAAAACGTGTTGCGCCGACCCCAAGTAATATGGGATAAGGGCAGGAAGATGATGAATCCTGTGTGGCCAACAATATAACAAATAAATAATAATAGAAACCTCTTTTGTTCCCATAAGCTATGTTGTGTGAACTACAAATGTGGCAACAGCGCACGTGTGCGCATTGGACTTTTGCAACTTCGGACATCCGATGTCGATGATGTAAATTTGGTAACGTCGTGCGTGCAGTGGTTTAAATTGTGTAAAAGTAAATAGCTTTTTTATTTAATAAATCACGGGATTTTTTTGCTATTTAAAATTAATCTCGGGATTTGAGGCATATCCACTTTATTCTTTCGCTGTATGAAATCAGTGTAAGTAAATAAATAACTCTACCTAATTCCGACCTCTGATAATTACCCAACTTAAGATCGACTGCATTATGTGCTACCTACTTAACTTTGAAGATCGACCGTGTGGCTTACTATCAGCCACAAGCTCCAAAAAAACCATGAATCATTTGGCATTGTTAACTCGTTCATCACAGTAACAAACATAATATTCTCTAAAGCTCATCCTTGCTCCTCCAGGTGCAACTGCAGCTGCTGACGGCGGTGGTGAAGCTGTTCCTCAAGCGGCCCGCCGACACGCAGGAGCTGGTGCAGCACGTGCTCAGCCTCGCCACGCAGGACTCCGACAACCCTGACCTTAGGTGAGGAGTCTTACTTTACACACCAGGTACTACTGCAGCTACTGACGGCGGTAATGAAGCTGTTTCTCAAGCGGCCCAGCGGCGGCTAATATGACCTGAATCCCCCTTGGCAAAACTGGTGTCAGATTTTCTGGCTTCTACAAATGACAGCCGGGAGCAACGGCTTAACATGCTTTCCGAAGCACGGACCCTTCTGTGTAAATAAAGGATGACCATCCTTGACTTCTTGCATCCATCCATCCGCGGACCGACCTCGGCAGCCGTTGTTTGACCTTGAAGATCGACCCATTTTTTTTTTTTTTGGTGGGAAATCATCAAATAACTTCTCCCACTGGGTGGAGGGGGGAGAGCATGTCAGACTCTCGCTGACTAAAGCCCACTCGTGTTCCTTCAGTTGCCTGTACCAGGGTAGAAGTGACTCTTTCGGTGACCCGTGCGGCTATCGTTATTAAAACCGACCCGTGCGGCTATCATTATTAAAACCGACCCGTGCGGCTATCATTATTAAAACCGACCCGTGCGGCTATCATTATTAAAACCGACCCGTGCGGCTATCATTATTAAAACCGACCCGTGCGGCTATCATTATTAAAACCAACCCGTGCCGTTATCATTATTAAAACTGACCCGTGCGGCTGTCATTATTAAAACCGACCCGTGCGGCTGTCATTATTAAAACTGACCCGTGCGGCTGTCATTATTAAAATCAACCCGTGTCGCTGTCATTATTAAAACCAACCCGTGCGGCTGTCATTATTAAAACCAACCCGCGCGGCTGTCATTATTAAAACCGACCCGTGCGGCTGTCATTATTAAAACTGACCCGTGCGGCTGTCATTATTAAAATCAACCCGTGTCGCTGTCATTATTAAAACCAACCCGTGCGGCTGTCATTATTAAAACCGACCCGTGCGGCTGTCATTATTAAAACTGACCCGTGCGGCTGTCATTATTAAAAACGACCCGTGCGGCTGTCATTATTAAAACCGACCCGTGCGGCTGTCATTATTAAAAACGACCCGTGCGGCTGTCATTATTAAAACCGACCCGTGCGGCTGTCATTATTAAAACCGACCCGTGCGGCTGTCATTATTAAAACTGACCCGTGCGGCTGTCATTATTAAAATCAACCCGTGTCGCTGTCATTATTAAAACCAACCCGTGCGGCTGTCATTATTAAAACCGACCCGTGCGGCTGTCATTATTAAAACTGACCCGTGCGGCTGTCATTATTAAAAACGACCCGTGCGGCTGTCATTATTAAAACCGACCCGTGCGGCTGTCATTATTAAAAACGACCCGTGCGGCTGTCATTATTAAAACCGACCCGTGCGGCTGTCATTATTAAAACCGACCCGTGCGGCTGTCATTATTAAAACCGACCCGTGCGGCTATCATTATTAAAACCGACCCGTGCGGCTATCATTATTAAAACCGACCCGTGCGGCTATCATTATTAAAACCAACCCGTGCCGTTATCATTATTAAAACTGACCCGTGCGGCTGTCATTATTAAAACCGACCCGTGCGGCTGTCATTATTAAAACTGACCCGTGCGGCTGTCATTATTAAAATCAACCCGTGTCGCTGTCATTATTAAAACCAACCCGTGCGGCTGTCATTATTAAAACCAACCCGCGCGGCTGTCATTATTAAAACCGGCCCGTGCGGCTATCATTATTAAAACCGACCCGTGCGGCTGTCATTATTAAAAACGACCCGTGCGGCTGTCATTATTAAAACCGACCCGTGCGGCTGTCATTATTAAAAACGACCCGTGCGGCTGTCATTATTAAAACCGACCCGTGCGGCTGTCATTATTAAAACCGACCCGTGCGGCTGTCATTATTAAAACCGACCCGTGCGGCTGTCATTATTAAAAACGACCCGTGCGGCTGTCATTATTAAAACCGACCCGTGCGGCTGTCATTATTAAAACCGACCCGTGCGGCTGTCATTATTAAAACAGACCCGTGCGGCTGTCATTATCAAAACCAACCCGTGCGGCTGTCATTATTAAGCTAAAACTCTCCTTTTGGATGATGATGAATTCTGTATTTAAAATTCAGTAAGTTTTATTTTCATGGCATGTTTCAGGGACCGCGGCTTCATCTATTGGCGCTTGCTGTCCACCGACCCCGCGGCCGCTAAGGAGGTGGTGCTGGCCGACAAGCCGCTCATCTCCGAGGAGACCGACCTGCTGGAGCCCACGCTGCTGGACGAGCTCATCTGCCACATCAGCTCGCTGGCGTCCGTGTACCATAAGCCGCCAACTGCTTTTGTTGAAGGTATACCAATAAAAAAATTAGATCATAAAAGCTAATTCAATTTATCTTGCTGTCATATTGTTAGGTGTTTTGGTTAGCCTGGTTATTGTTTTTTTTTTACTTAAAGAAATCGTTTCATTATGTTTCAACCCTTGTCCCAAGTTACTTCGGGTCGGTGCAACATGTTTTTCTAATCTTTTACGTCCTGTCAACCGTCACATTACAACTGACTTCACCCGGTGGAGGCAGTTGTAACCACCGGCTCCAGCTAACTAAGGCATTAGATGTATACAGGCTGTCAGGAACAAGATACCGCAAACTTCGCGAAAAGGTTACACCTAATGTCACTAACAAAATTATGATAGTCATTAATCACGGTAATGGTCGGTTACAGAAATCTTCATTTTTCAGCTCGCAATGTATTGTAAATAATGCGATCTTAACGCTCCGCACAATACTTACCTACTCTCGCGCCAGTCGAGTGCGCCGCGCCGTCCGTAGGTATTA
Source organism: Polia nebulosa (assembly GCA_951329385.1). Lineage (NCBI taxonomy): Eukaryota > Metazoa > Arthropoda > Insecta > Lepidoptera > Noctuidae > Polia > Polia nebulosa. The sequence goes on from OX589606.1 coordinate 9,633,162, forward strand.
GGCCGGCGACGTGAATGAACTCTAGCGAAACAGCTGTACGTGTTTTATTTACATTGCTGTTTTAGTGTAATTATCGATTAAATTACTTTTTAATTAAATCTTTCATTGGGTTGGATAGGAATCACGATTTTGAACAGTGTAAAGTAAAAAAACTGCAGAAAAAAAAAATGAGGAAAACGCCGACGAAAAATTTCAACGCTAGGGTACGCTCATGTACTGAATCACTGGTACACGTATGTGCGTTTATGTGCCTTACACGGTGTATAAAAATCTGCCTAGCCTTTTCCCAACTATCGTGGGGTCGGCTGCCAGTCTAACCGGATGCAGCTGAATACTAATATATTACATGGATCGATTGCCTATCTGACCTCCACAACCCAGTTACTGGGTAATACGATACCCCTTGGTAAGACTGGTTGTCATACTTTCGGGCTTCTGACGACCCGTAACGACTGTTAAAGATCCGAGGAGAAGTAGGAAGAGGCATGGAGGAGCATGCCTCGGAAAGCTCGTTAAATCTTTGGTCCCGGCTGTCAATCGTGGATCTTTAACAGTCGTTACGGGTCGTCAGAAGCCCGAAAGTATGACAACCAGTCTCTGTATGTAAAGATGGTCACCCATCCATGGACCAACCCCGGCAAGTGTAGCTTAAACTGATGGATCGATCCGTGCGGCTGTTATTACTTTAGCCACGAGCTCCTCCTGCCTCCTGCCTTACACGGTGTATATAAAATGAATAATGTATCATCCCCCTCAGGTCGTGGTGCCGGTGTTCGCAAGTCGCTGCCGGCGCGCGGAGGCTCCAGCACCAGTGATGACGTCAGTGCGCCGCAACCCACCGTCATACCCAACCAGCTGCACAACGTAACTATCAACTTTTTACCAACTAGAAACATTTACAAGCCAAGCCAGGGCAAGGATCCGACTTGAGGAGACAAGAGTGTGGAAGCGTGCCCGTCGGATCCCCGGCTCCAACCTGATCACAAACTTGTCTGCAAGTACGCAGAGCTAAAGAATAATTTACAAACGTTTTAAATAACTTACCCAAGGTTTCCGAAGTCTTCGTCCATGGACCTACCTGGCTACATGTGTGTATCATCATCAGCCTTTTTAATGTCCGCCACTGCTGGGGTACAGGCCTCCTCTCTGTGAAAGGGTGTGGGCCGTAATCCACTACGCGAGCCCAATGCGGATTGGTGGATGTCACATGTCTTCGAATTTTTGGTTCTAGGACATGCCGGTTTCCTCACAATGTTTTCCTTCACCGTTTTGAGAGCAGTGGTGATGAAATAATTTACACAAAGTAAAGCGCCTGCCTGGGTTTGAACTCACGACCTACAACTTGTGAGTCGCGGCTGTTACCACTGGGCCGCCACTGCTCCCACCTTTATTGCACAATTCTATTTGAGTGACACTTCATACATAATTTGAGAAGGTTGAATGCACGGAAATGATTATCTTTGTTCCCCGTATTAGTATAAACTGTAATACTGTATGATTAATTATACCATAATATAATTTAGCAGGAGTCCCTGATCGGCGACCTGCTGTCGATGGACATCGGCGGGCCGCCTCCCGCACCTGCGCCCAGCTCCAACCTCGACCTGCTGGCTGGAGGACTCGACGTACTTGTGAGTTATTTGCTTATTTTATTGTAAACTCTTAGGCACAAATATATTTTAAAAAAATTGCCGAGAGACCGACGATGGCAGGTAGTTAAGAAAAAAGAAACTTTTTTACAAAAAAACAACAAACTTCTAAAAATTGTAAAATAACTTTATTTTCGGAAGTCGGTGTTTGTATTTTTTTGTTTCTTCGTTATTTGACGTAACGACGCGGACACGTTTTTTGCTTATGTTGATTTTCTCAAAGTGCTGAATCAATTTCAATAAAATTTATATGGGACCACCTCTGAAGTACGACCTACCAAACAAAAAAAAAAAAGAATCATCAAAATCCATTCACAAATGGCGGAGATATCGCGTAACAAACATACAAAAAAAAACACGAATTGAGAACCTCTGCTTTTTTTTTTGAAGTCGGTTAAAAAGTGTTTTGATGGATGAAAATGAAAGACAAATAAAAATCTGCTATATTATTAAGCGTGCTCCATGTTTGACCACATCATCGCTTATCATCAGGTGAGATAGTGGCCTAACGCGAACCTATCAATATTAAAAAAGCCTTAATTGGGTTGATGACTAAAAAAAGACTAATAATAATACCTAACATGTACAAATGCGTATGAAAACAACTCATTGGGCATCAAAACATTCTTTGGCCAACAAATCTGTCTAACGCGCGAAAATATACCAAAACTACCCGCTCATCTGGGATGAGAGCAATATACAGGATGTAACGGAAAGGTGTGGTAATATTTTAAGAGCTGCATCTGCCCATCGATATGAACAACTTTCTTCAAGAAAATCCGAGGAAATTCTAAAAAAAAAATTTACTTCCCATACAAATATTGATCAGCTGATGATAACTTTGTATAGAAATTCCAATTTTATTTTTTTGGAATTTTCTATTTTTTCATAGAGAAAGTTGTTCATTTCCAGGGGTAGAACCGGCTCCTAAAATATGACCACACCTTTCGATTACATCCTGTATATTATTTTGGTCTGCTACCCTATAACACATAATAAACGAAATGTATATAAATACCAGCTCATAAAATTATAAGGCATTCGTTCCAAATACTTACTTACCTACCTCCTGACAACTGGTAAATCAGCATTGCTATTCAACGTGGCAATGCTGCTAGCGTTCTGGGCACTTTTTCCATTGACAGCGATGTGAATGAATCTTTTATTAGTTTGTATATATATCTTTTAAGTTATTTCTATTAAACATTTATTCGGAATAAATAGATTATTTCCTGGAATCATCCCTGTTTTATGACAAGTTAAAAGAAGTAAGAAAATTTGAAGTCTAACTAAACTTAAGCATACGCAAGATACGGTCTTAAAGCTTAGTTGAGAACATTTTCGAAAAAAAGGTTTAGCGAAAAAGAGTGATTTCTCGTTTTTTACAGAAGTCTTGTCTCTGTCTCTCTAAAAGTCTAAACTCTTCATTAAACGTGTTTGTCAACAGTTGGGTGGCGGGCCCGAGCCGGCCAGCACGTCGTCAGGCACGACGGGGCTACTGGGCGACATCTTCGGCGTCGCCTCCACGCCCGCCTCCTACGTGCCACCCAAGCAGTGCTGGCTGCCTGCTGACAAAGGAAAAGGTATCTATATCTATTTATATAAACATGAATCCCTATTTCCTTGGTCACGGCATCACGCGTAGACAGCTGGACCGATATCGCTAATTCTTTTTTTGTTGTGTTTTTATTGTCAGAAGAAGGTTCTTATGAATTAAAAAATTAGGAAAGTTGCGCAGAAAATTGGAAAATTTCAGAAAACCGATCTTCGCGAGTTTGACAGTTCGCGCGTCAGGACAACGTCTGTCGGGTCAGCTAACCTTATTATGCAAATACAATATTAACAAGCTCAAACAAAAATGAAGAGTGATCTCTTTAAAAAGGTCGTCTGTGGATCCCTGGTATTGCAATCTTTAGGCGGCGGCGACCACATACCATCAGGCGAGCCGCCTGCTCCTTTGCCACTCTATGCCATAAAAAAGAAACATAGTTTTTGCTGGTTTCTTCATTGGATCTGCGTTTTGGCATAGAGATCCTGCGTTTTGGGAAACTGATCCTACGTTTTGGCAAACAGATCCTGCGTTTTGGCAAACAGATCCTGCGTTTTGGCAAACAGATCCTGCGTTATGTCAAACAGGTCCTGTGTTTTGGCAAACAGATCCTGCGTTTTGGCAAACAGATCCTGTGTTTTGGGAAACAGATCCTGCGTTTTGGCAAACAGATCCTGTGTTGTGGCAAACAGATCCTGCGTTTTGGCAAACAGATTCTGCGTTATGACAAACAGATCCTGTGTTATGGCAAACAGATCCTGTGTTTTGGCAAACAGATCCTGCGTTTTGGCAAACAGATCCTGCGTTTTGGCAAACAGATCCTGCGTTATGTCAAACAGGTCCTGTGTTTTGGCAAACAGATCCTGCGTTTTGGCAAACAGATCCTGTGTTTTGGGAAACAGATCCTGCGTTTTGGCAAACAGATCCTGTGTTGTGGCAAACAGATCCTGCGTTTTGGCAAACAGATTCTGCGTTATGACAAACAGATCCTGTGTTATGGCAAACAGATCCTGTGTTTTGGCAAACAGATCCTGCGTTTTGGCAAACAGATCCTGCGTTTTGGCAAACAGATTCTGTGTTTTGGCAAACAGATCCTGCGTTTTGGCAAATAGATCCTGTGTTTTGGGAAACAGATCCTGCGTTTTGGCAAACAGATCCTGTGTTGTGGCAAACAGATCCTGCGTTTTGGCAAACAGATCCTGTGTTTTGGCAAACAGATCCTGCGTTTTGGCAAACAGATCCTGCGTTTTGGTAAACAGATCCTGGATTTTGTCAAACAGTTCTGGGGTTGAGGCCCATTGAATCTAAATATAAAGCTGAAAAGGTCTTGACTGATGAAGTCTACGCTCCGCCCAGCACAGATCCATATCCAAAACTCCGAGAGCTTTCAGCTCGAACTTCAAAATCGTTTCGAGTGCCTAGGGAGCTCCGTGGACGAATACAACGATGGGTTCGTGGAAACTGTCCATACGGTCGGGTCTAAATTCTTCAAGACTCGCCGCAAAGATAAGAACAAGAGGCTCTTTGATCCTACTCTCAAGCTCATGACGGAGAAGCGGGAGATGATTCTGCAGTCTTCAGACGATGCGTGCAAATACCGGCAGCTCAATAGACGGATCTCAGTCTTTGAAAAATTACCTTCGCCGCTTTAATACCGAGCGTATTCAAGACGCGATAGAACGGAATAAGGGCTCCAAGGTCTTTGCAAGAGATCTGTCTATTGGACAGAGCCAGCTCACGAAGCTGAAGACCGACGATGGCAGAACCATATCCGCCAAACCGGAGCTTGTGAGGGAGATCGAGGCATTCTATGGACAGTTATACACGTCAATGGCTAAACCCGCGAATCTAGCTAAGGACCCAAGAGCTAGATTGGCTCGACACTATACCGAAGACATCCCGGACGTCAGCCTGTATGAGATTAGGATGACTCTGAAACAGCTAAAAAACAACAAGGCCTCGGGTGAGGACGGAATCACGGCCGAACTCCTGAAGGCGGGTGGAAGACCGGTCCTTAAGGCCCTTCAGAGTTTATTTGATTCCGTCATACTCGAGGGAAAAGCGCCTCAGGCATGGAGCAGAGGTGTAGTGGTACTTTTCTTTAAAAAGGGCGACAATGCCCTGCTTAAGAATTACAGGCCCATTTCACTTCTGAGCCATGTCTACAAGCTGTTTTCCAGTCATCACGAACCGTCTCGCGCGCAGCATGAGATGAGAGAGACACATCAGAGCATCACATACATACGCTGCGGCAGGTTATACAGAAGACCGAAGAGTATAACCTGCCCCTTTGTTTAGCGTTTGTGGACTACGAGAAAGCCTTCGATTCGATCGAGACTTGGGCTGTACTGCACTCTCTCCAACGGTGCCAGATCGACTATCGGTACATCGAGGTGTTGAAGTGTTTGTACGAGAACGCCACCATGTCAGTTTGACTTCAGGACTAGACCTCGAAACCTGTCCTCCTGCAACGGGGTGTGAGGCAGGGAGACGTTATTTCTCCGAAATTGTTCACGGCCGCAGTGGAGGCTCGCATTAACATCAATGGCGAGTACATCACTCACCTTCGATTTGCCGACGATATAGTGGTCATGGCTGAGACTATGGAGGACCTCAGTACAATGCTCGATGACCTCAGTAGAGCTTCCGAAAGAGTGGGTCTTAAAATGAACATGAACAAAACCAAGATCATGGTAAATACCCATGTAGCACGCACTCCTATCAAGATCGGAGACTCTACACTCGAAGTTGTAGACGAGTACGTTTACCTGGGACAAACGGTTCAGGTAGGTAAGACTAACTTCGAGAAAGAGGTCAATCGTTGAATCCGACTCGGCTGGGTGGCATTCGGGAAGCTGCGCGGTATCTTCTCGTCCCACATACCGCAGTGTCTCAAGACGAAAGTCTATGACCAGTGCGTGTTGCCAGTGATGACATATGGAACCGAAACGTGGTCGCTCACAATGGGCCTCATCAGAAGGCTTAAAGTCATCCAAAGGGCAATGGAGAGGGCTATGCACGGAGTTTCTTTGCGTGATCGAATTTTATTTTAATTTATTTCTAAGGCATATTATATAAAAACATTAACTTTCTTCGCTCCTTTTCCATACAAACTTTAACTGTGCCAAATTTCATAGTCCTCCGCCCGTGTAATTTACGTAAAAAGGGGTCCACCGTTTTTGATTCACGTATTAATATATAGATGTTTTATACTTGTAGGTCTGGAGATCTGGGGCTCGTTCAGTCGTCAGAACGGACAGCCGCGCATGGAGATGACGTTCACCAACAAGGCGATGCAGGCCATGAGCGGCTTCGCAATACAACTCAACAAGAACAGGTTAGTTACTCGATTGTTTTTATTTATTTAAAAACAATGGGGAATTTTGGAAAATGGAGAATAAAAAAAACACACAAGAATTTGCAATGTTAGCCTAACAGTTAGTTTGCTGTATTATGGATAAAGCGCCAGGGTAGAATTCTATTTTTTTCATTTATTTTTTGCAACTTGTGTTTGATAGGGTTTGCTTGTTCCAAAATGTTGTAAGTATTTGCTTATTTTTATACTTAGATGAGCATAGATATTTTTTATTATTACGTATATTTTACTAAAAAATACCAATGACACGTGAGTGACAACAATAGGGTTCCGTTTGGACCCTTCGGGTATAGATCCCTAAAAATTGGGCTATATACTGATCCACTTGTATCTGGTTCCAGTTTCGGCGTGTTCCCGTCCGGCGGGCTGCAGGTGGGCGCGGTGGCGGCGGGTGCGGCGGCCGAGGCGCCGCTGGTGCTGGCCACGTCGGGGCCCGTGCAGCGCATGGAGCCGCTCAACAACCTGCAGGTTACCAGACCTTCTACTTTTTTCACTGACCGTGACAGCAGTTTCCACCTACTAGCAAGTGGGGGAAACTGTGCTGTGTGATGTTGGGAGAGAATGTTTTTTTTTTTAAACGCTGCCCCACACTAGGAATTACTCCTGTATCGCGGGTGCGTTCACAAACATTTAAACTCACATACACAAGACACCCAGACCCGGAACAACTATCTGTAGGTCATACAAATATTTGTTCCGTTCGGGGATCGAACCTGCGACACGCAGCGCAGCAGTCGAACGCTCAACCACTACGCCAACCGTGTGTCGCTGTAGCGCTTGCCCTCCCCTTTCTCCTTTAGCTTAGACAAACACCCGGTTTCTGAACTGAGAATTTGGAGTTAAAAGCGTGCTAAAATTGATCAGGCTTTCAAGCTAGAGTTTGGTAATCATTATCATCAGCCTTTTAATGTCCCCACTGCTGGGAAAAAATGGACGATATCGACATGCACCGAAGTCACGTGATTAATCACAAACTTCATAGTTTTACAATCATTATCGTTTAGCGATGTCACGCTATATAGAGCCCTTATTCAATCGCCGTAGACTACATAATGCCCTTAACTAATTCACCATAACTTACCAACAGGTAGCGATAAAGAACAATGTGGACGTATTCTACTTCGCATGCCTCATCCCCGTTCACATCCTGTTCACTGAAGACGGACAACTGGACAAGCGAGTCTTCCTAACCACGTGGAAAGAGATACCTGCAGCCAACGAGGTCCAGCACACGCTCTCCAACGTCACCGGCAACGCAGACACCATCGCACAGAAGATGACACTAAACAACATCTACACGATCGCGAAACGAAACGTAGAAGGACAAGATATGCTCTATCAGTCCCTAAAACTCACCAACAATATCTGGGTACTCTTAGAACTCAAACTACAGCCAGGAAATCCAGAAGCAACCCTCAGCCTCAAATCAAGAACCGTCGAAGTCGCCTCCTGCATATTCCAAGCCTACGAAGCTATCATAAAGTCGTAATCTCACAGATTTATATATTATTATGTATATGTTGGTCTAAGATGTTATGAAAGTATTCCTATGTAAGTTATAAAGACTTGTAATAATTATGTAAATTCCATTACTGATGTATGATTATGAATGCGCGAGATTTTACGAGTTGGGTTGATAAAAATATCAAATTAAAAGCAACATTACATATTTATGCAGCAACTTTACTCTGGTTATTAATAAAATTAAAAACTGGAAGCAATAATAAATCTATTATTATTTGTATTGTTTGAGCAAATAGGTTAATAAATGAAATTATGATAGTATAAAATGTTCTGGAACTCGACTGTAAATGCGCGTCGTATGTTCATTATTAATATTATAGCTGGCATCGTTTGGTGAAGCAAACGCTGTATTGTAAGACGTTATAATAAATTTATGTTATACGCATTACTTTGTTTTACTACAACTCAAATGAGTAAACTAACCATCATTATTAAAATCAAGTCATCAACATTAATTTCGAAAAGATTCTCAAAGTGGAAATATACACAACCTGCTATAGGTATACATCAATGGTCGATGAAAAACCGCATCACCATTTTACTTTTTATCCTTATTTATTTGGCGTCGGCGCAGCATGTCTTTTTCCATACATCTGTATTCGCCGTCATCTCAAATAGTCACTTTTCTCGCCCTCTTCCACAAAATCTTTCCATCTTTCTTCCTTTGCTCCTTGAAACTATCTATACAGTGTGAGTCTTTATACGAGTAATGTGAACATATCGAAATGAGGGAATCTATGCTTAATTTTACCGACGGATTAAATCTATAAAAAAAATTTTTTTTTTTTTTCATTATGAATAAAACAGATTTTTGCTAAAAAACATGTTTATTTTCAATTGAGGGTAGTTTTTTTTTCACATTATTTTCTTTATGAGGACGCCTAATTACTTCCAATCAGTATGGAGTTTGTTTCATCGCGATAGATCATTCAGTTTAAAAGTTACACCGTTTTGTTTACGTTTGTTTTTAATATTTAAAAAAAAATAAGATTTTTTTTTATATTTTTTCCGTCGATAAAATTAAGCATAGATTTCCTCATTTCGATATGTGCACATTATAAAGACACTGTATTCATAATCAAAATTTTACCTCACAACACTTAGACAATCTCGTGGGTTGTGGTTGAGCTCGTTCCCATTTGATGACTCTTGTAAAATAAATGGCACAGTGCAAGAAAAAAAATGCTCACCGACTGACGATTAAAATTAAGTATCACAGTAGGTATTCGAAGACTTCTCTATCCCTCAGCACCCCGTATCGTATAGATTTTTTTTTTATGATGCATACAGATAAAGTTCCTTTGTGTTCTTTAAGCATCAAAGACTGAATTAAGGATGGAAGAGGGAGACAAGTGAGCTCGAAAATTATAACACCATTTAGAACAAAAAGAAAGAAAGAGTTTATCAATGGCAAACTAAATGTTATGGGGAGGTAGGCTAAAGGAATACAGTGGCGCTTCTCGTGAGTACTCCGCATCTACTCGTTAGCTGTCGTGGGTGCTGAAAACCCCGAGCACCCACGGAGTTGAAGCCTCTGTCACGACATGCTCGCATGCTCCTCATTTCGTAAATGTCACAATCATGCCTAAACCATAACAACTTGTGTATTTTCACACAACAGGGTTAAAAAATTAAAGTTGACACAGTTCGAGTCAGAGTCGAGAAAACTTGGTCACAACCTTACCAAACAAAACCTAGTGAAAAGGAGTTTCCGGAACACTTTAGTCCGTGCTATAAGTAATACTGACTAAATCGTTTAGAATTCGAAAGTAAGCTGCCAATACTACCAGTCAATATCACGCCATGCGTACTAATTACAGGAAATAGACACAGTCACATCAATCTAAGCTGACCTAACAAGGGACTTCACTTACTCAGCCTAGCTAGTAAAGCGAGCACAGTTTTGTGACGAGCAGACAAAGTGAGCCTACAGACGACACGACTTACCAGTCAAGTAGTAGGTACACTAAAACAGTAACAGGTAGTAGTGGTAGGCATACTAAAACGAGAGGAGCTTGCGGAGCTCGACCACGAGTGAACTGAGCGGCTATACACGCTGAACCCACTCAACAAGCCCGCGAACCCGCGGTGAATCACGCGTTACCGTTCAATCTCAGAACCCATTGCTCCATAAGTGGGATTCGGTATTTTGTCATGAGTGGCGCTGAAGCTGTTTACCCCAAGGCATCGTATCGTGCTTTCAGTAATTATGCCTAAATATCTCAGTTTTTCCAAGTGAACGAAAACTTTTTATGATAGGTGTAGGCTTGGTTATAGACGGAACGTCATTGGACATTAAATGAAGCAGGATCGTTAAAAGGTGTGAGTGACATTGACGAACGTAACGATGACGACTATGTGAGGTTATTACGCGTGTACAGATACAAACCCGCTTCTCATTCTAGTAGGTACTTCAGATTGCTGGATTTTGACACTCCGTCTATAACCTTTCATAGACTTAAGTGTGTAGGTATGTTAAAGAGATGTTTTTTTAGGGTCCGTAATTTTCCTTATTAATATTCTGAGGTTGTTTCTACTGACACTGTGAAGTCTTTGAGTTGCTTACAGGTATCAACTCGCATTTTTGACTACCTGCAGTCTCCCGTGACGCCTACTGCGCAGACAAATGAACCGAATCAGCACTCCATAGCGCAGTCTCACGTATAAGAAATCCCCCCCAACCATGGGCGCCTTCATCGACATAGAACGTGCCTTTGACAAAAAAAACTTCGCCAGCATCGTGCCAGGCACTGGCCGTACACGGTGTTGCGCCGACTCTTCTAGAATGAATTCATAACATGCTAAAACACTCCGCTATATTTTCCTGTAAATACCACCAGCCACACGAGGTATGTAAGTAAAATAAGTTTGTGTGTCAAGCACGAACTATAGGTCAAAAACTGAACTAATAAAAGAGTCCTTGAACCCTGTAAACTTATACAATAAGAAGCCATGTACTTAGGAGTGGTCCTTGATAGCACACTGCTCTGCTTTTACCAATGCAAAAAAAAAAATGTTAGACAAATATGGGGGCTCTTTACAAAGATTACCTACGCTGCGGCTACACACAGCCGTAATCAGACCAATACTGATCTATGGCGCTTTGGTTTGTTGGACGAGCACTGAACTCTCAACCACCATCACCAGGCTTCAGTCGTTCCAACGACTAGCCTGTTCCGGTATCACTGACTATTACACGAGAACAATCCAAACTGCAGCAATGGAGATAACACTATAAATAACTCCCCTTGACTTCTACATTCAGCAGGAAGCAGCACTAGCTGCAGCTATCAGGCAAATGCACGTAGGCATATGAAGCAAGAACCACACCAGTGCTCACGCTGTCATCCTAGAACGGGCGATTGAGTAGGTACCTACCAACCTCTCATCGCTGCCCTGTGTTTTAGAACACCGAATCAACCTTCAAACAGCACAGGAAGCAAGGAATCAGTCAGGAGTCGATGAAATACTCGTTTACGAAGATAGCACAAAACTAGGGTTGCTTTAAAAAAAAAAATAGTACTTACCTACAATTTTTTTTAAAATTTTTGAAAATATATTGTGAAAATGAATAAATATATTGTTATGCGGCGAAAAAGGCATCATTTTTCATCATTTTTAAAAGATTTTATGACTAAACATTCTTAATCTATTTTTTTAGCATAATTTTTATAAATTTTAATGAACTTATTACTATTAACAGTAAACGTTACATTTTTGGTTATGACAATGAGTATACATGACTGGTATTAGTATAGTAAACATTGTGAAAAAAGAGTATTTTAGCGTACACCTACTTGAAATAGAGTACAATACTTTATTTTAGAGTAGGTACGGTTGGCAAACCGTACACTCCTAGACATTAACTTTCACTTACCATACCACTAGGCTTACAGTTACGAGCAAAAATATGTACTTACACAAGTAAACTTATTACTTGTAAGCTCGAGTATCTTAAAACCATCCATTTAAGATACTCGAGCTTACAAGTAAAGTGTACATATTTTTGCTCGTGACTGTATACCTACAGCTCGATCTTCCAATACAAGCCGCATCAGCCTTAGAGCGTAAACGCGCCTAAGGGACGCAATTACGGAATTAGATTCCTCAAAGCTCAAAGCCCAAAAAAAAACAACAGTAAAATAATTTTTGAGTGTGACCTTGCCCTGGAGAGTCTATCGATATACAACAGAATCACACTCCAGTGGATCCCTAGGCATTGACGCTGCAGACGAACCTGCGAAGAGAGATTCCGAGATGGCAGTGCCCGTTCCCACTCCTCCACTAGAGTCAGAACACCATACACCACGAACAAAACGACAGCACAACACGTCATATATACCTAGTCATTGTAATAGCACTATTGCCAATAGGTATGACGTAAACCAGAGCATAAGGCATAAGGCTATGCTTATATTAGGTAGGTAGATTAAAAAAACTGCACAGGTCTGTCCCATTAGACGCGGTCTAACTGCGCAGGTACACCTGCAGAGACAGAGCTCTGCGGTTAGCCGAAGCGTGTATGGCCGGCATTAGGTACCTACTTATAACTGCAATCTTAATTTGAAATACCGTGTCTATCATATTCATTACCTTAGTAATAGTAGGTACTAATAAACAATATACCATTAAATAACATGACTTAATTACCGACCCATGACAAACCACATTTTTATTCATATTCCTACGCACGTCAAATATGAGTCACTTGGGGCCTAGAACAAAGACACGTTTACATTAACGATTGATCACGTAACGAAAGTTTATCCCATTTCTATACATTTCGGATTTATCTAATTTCCTTATCGTTTCGCTGTCGTTAGTATAAATGTGACTGTTTAAGCCCCGGACTACGTCCAACAATAAATTACTGAGTAACAACAAACAATAGGAAGTTATGCAACTAAGTAGCTGATATCACACTACAGAACCACTTCACCGCTAAGCTCTTTGATATAAAGGCGGGAATTGAAAAAACTATGCTAGAGTTCAGATTTACTACTTGTACTTCCCCCAACTAACCGCGCCGCTATTGGTCAACACAAATAAGACATTTTTTTGAGAAAATCTTCCATTTTCTGACATAGATATTAATAAGATATACTACCAAAAGATAGAGGAAAAAAAACTGCATGTTTTGATATACAATTAAGTTTGTTAAGATTAGGGGTTTAGGAGAAAACTTAGAAAGTCCTGCATCGCGCAAGTGAAGTTTTCCTGCACTGGTAGCATATATACGGCTGACGGTGACTAACCTTCGGTCTTCCCCTGGGGTCGCTTCATCGACCGACCCACTAGCCATGGCTCCCTGATATGGGATGACCGGGTTGGCCTCGGGCGTCTTTTCATACCCTACTAATCTAGGGTATGAAAGATGTTCAAACAGCTCAATATCGTCCTCTCTCTGGGTATATAGTTAAACACCCGAGGCGCTTCACGGTCTCCTGCTTGGCGGGGGCTGTGAGTGGCTGGTGTGGGGCTGACAAGCCCGCAGTGGCACAGGCAGAGGGGGCTAGCTTCACCACGAGTGACCCCTCCGCTTGCGATACCGCGCTTGGAAGACGAAGACCCCCAGGGGAGGCATCCGCTGAAGAACTGGCAACAGCGTTATAAAATATGTTCAAAACTAATAAAACAAAAACTCAAACCCCCCAAACCTTTTGTTTTTCAAACTTATTTTTCTCAAGAAAATTATTTTACAATATGCATGATATTTTTTTATTCGTTCAATTGAAGACTTATTAACTGTAGTGAACAAATACAAAGGAATTTTCAAAATATCATCATCAGCGACGAAGTTATAAAGCTTTAAAGTTGATAATTAGAAAGAGAAGTTTGACGTGTTTTTTGACGTCAAAGGACATGACGCCCATAAAACTGCCATAGAAAACAGTGTTTTTGAGAGAGGGACAGATATATTTTGTAATTTTCGATCAATTTTGATTCTGCTTTCACTGTTCGTACTCTATTTTAGTATATTCATCGATAAACTGGTTAGATAATAAATACTTTTTTCATGCATAAATTCCTTATTGCCCTAAATGGCGAACACTTAAACAAACTTGCATCCCCTATTTAATTTATCCCCTTTATGGGATACCCCTCTCGACTGCTCACAGCATCTTTTACGTGTCTGTCAGTAAATGAATTTTATGTTGTTATTAAAAAGGTGGATTTTATTTTATATGTGTAGCAAACATATTTTCCTTAACTAATAGGTCGCACCTAATTCACAAATACCTAATTAAAAAATCACACCTCTGCTTTTTAATAACCATAATGTACAAATTAATGTATAGGTTTTGACTAACAAAGTCGAAGAGATAAAGCTAACATATTTACCAAAGTTACGTCAATACTGAAACAAACCCCACCGTAGTAGATAACTGCATAGGTATCTGAATGTTTCAAGTATATACATACGCCTATCAACTTTTTCTATCACAGACATCTGACTTATTTTCAATGGCTCCGCCAACCTTTCTCAAGTTTCATACATGGATTCGCACGAGGTCAACTAAGCTAATAAGGTGTAAGAAGGAGACTAATGAGATCACGGCTTTTAACCTCTTGAGTGTTTTCGGTATTTCTTCGGGTTTTTACCCGACTGTGCGACGCAAGGGAATGTGTTTATCAGCCTATGTATGTCTGTGTTTGTTCCTTTGTGGCACTATAGAGACCAAACGCGTGGACCGATTTTGATAATTCTTACGTGAATTGATTCGTCATATGGAGATGGGACTATACCCGGTAAAAACCCAGACTTTGGGTAAATACCCATTTTTAATTTATACAGGGTAAAAATTAAAATCAGTTTCGATTGAAACTAATTATTGTATTTTCTAATCCGTCAGGTCCCTGGCGTCTCCTTGAGGAGACGTGACAATAGGTTTTTAATTGCACATTGAAACCGTCGTCAGCACAACATACGCAGACATTGTTTTCTCATTAGAACAAGAGAAGAGTATAGCATTGTAGTACCTATCCAATGAGGGACGACGAGGAGGGGAAGGAGAATTTCGTTAAGGTGAAAGCTCCAGGGTAGCCCGTGAAATTCAAATTATCGTAGTTTTTTGCAATTTGCAGGTCAGTATCAGGTTGTATGTTGGTCAAAATAGGATACGCGGCTGTAGCAAGTACGTATTTACAGAATTCATCAATATAATTCTCTCAGTCTGAAAGAGTTGTGTTGCCAAGATCATGGCAAATATCCTGTAGCACCCATTGCTATCAAAATCGGAGACTCTACGCTCGAAGTTGTAGACGAGTACGTCTACCTGGAACAAACGGTTCAGTTAGGTAGGGCTAACTTCGAGAAAGAGGTCAATCGTCGAATCTGACTCGGCTGGGTGGCATTCGGGAGGCTGCGCGATATCTTCTCGTCCCACATACCACAGTGTCTCAAGACGAAAGTTTATGACCAGTGCGTGTTGCCAGTGATGACATATGGAACAGAAACGTGATCGCTCACAATGGACCTCATCAGAAGGCTTAAAGTCACCCAAAGGGCAGTGGAGAGGGCTATGCTCGGATTTTCCTTGCGTGCGTGATCGAATCAGGAATGTTGAAATCCGCAAGAGAACCAAGGTTACCGACATAGCCCAAAGAATCGCCAAACTGAAGTGCCAGTGGGCAGGGCACATTGCTCGCAGAACAGACGATCGATGGGGCCGAAAAGTTCTGGAGTGGCGACCGCGTACCGGAAGACGCAGCGTTGGAAGGCCTCCAACAAGGTGGACCGATGACCTGGTGAGGGTCGCGGGTAGCTGATGGATGCGAGACGCACAGGACCGGTCATTGTTACGACACTTGGGGGAGGCCTATGTCCAGCAGTGGACGTCTTTCGGCTGAAATGATGAAAGCCAGGGATGGGTTTTGGAGGAAGCGCTTCATTTGGGAAAAAGTTGAAGATATAATAAGTCCTGTAATATGGTGGAAGGGACTTTGCTCGTCTAAAAACCTTAGCAAAATAGCAGTACGCATTTTTTCAAGATTCTTAAAGGTAGTGTGCAGCATTTAGTTAACTTTAAAACATGTGCAATCACTACAGTACTCAATATTTGTTTTTATTCTAGATTTAAAAGATATTTAATTCGTTTTATTTAAAATCAATCTATATTTTGACTGGCCTGTTGGTCTAGTGGTTAGTGACCCTGACTGCTATGCTGGAGGTTGTGGGTTCGATTCCCACCCAGGACAAATGTTTGTGTAATGAGCACGATCATTTGTTCTGTGTCTGGGTGTAATTTATCTATAATATTTATGTATTTAGAAATATATAAGTATGTTTATCAGTTGTCTAGTACCCATAACTCAAGCTCTGCTTATAGCTTGGGACTAGATGGCGTTGTGTGATAGTTGTGGAATATTATTATTATTATTATTCCATTTATTTCTATTTTTTATCTTACAATTTACATTTTTAAATATTAAAATATAAAAACCTTTAAAAATATAAAAAATAGTATCCCACCGGTATCTGGATAGGGTCCAAGCTACCGGTGGTCAGGGCTCCTGAGAGAGGAACCTCCTAACTATGCGCGCCGTGTCAAGGAGTACTGCCTTCTGGATCAAGCCCTTGATCCAGCTGCCCAACGAGAGCCTCCTTAGGTGTTCGTCGAGGCTCTTGGCTATTAAACCATTGGCCGTCACGACTATCGGCACAATGACTGCTGTATCCACCTCCCACATGTCGACAACCTCGCGAGCTAGATCAAGATACTTTGTTTGTTTATCTTTTTCAGCTTTCACGAGGTTCTCGTCATGAGGGACAGCTATATCAACAATCATTGTGCGACGCGCTAATCGATCTATCACCACTATGTCAGGCTTATTGGCAACAATAGTCCTGTCAGTGATGATAGATCGATCCCAGTATAACGTGATATTGCCATTTTCGAGAACTGGGTCGGGCACATATCTATAGTACGGTACTTCCGATTCCACAAGATTGTATTTAAGAGCAAGTTGCTGGTGGATAATCCTGGCTACAAGGTTGTGTCTATGCAAATAGTCTCCGTTAGCTAGACGAGAACAACCAGAAATAATGTGTCGTATTGATTCTCCGGGCCGGTGGCATGCCCGACAGATGTCAACCGTACCGTCCTTCACAATATATTTCCGGTAGTTATTCGTCATCATAACTTCGTCCATAATCGCACAGACAAAACCTCCGGTTTCCCCGAAGAGGTCACCAAAGTGCAGCCAGGATACGGACGCTAAGAGATCTACATCGGGCCCATGTAGGACCCGGTAAAAGCGCCCGTGAAGCTCCTTGCTCTGCCATACTTCCCTGCGGTCATTAGTATCCAGTACTGTAGGTTTGCGCCAGTTCTCTTTTGCCAAGGAGAGCGGGGTGAGGCCCGTGTCCACTGCGACCATATC
Source organism: Polia nebulosa (assembly GCA_951329385.1). Lineage (NCBI taxonomy): Eukaryota > Metazoa > Arthropoda > Insecta > Lepidoptera > Noctuidae > Polia > Polia nebulosa. The sequence continues at coordinate 9,650,644 of OX589606.1, forward strand.
TCGATGCATACCCACGTCAGCTTTGAGGAAGTACTCCCTAAGGCTGCACACCTCGCGGTTGTGTAGGGTCTTAGCACTTAAGAACCCACGACCCCCACACTTCCGCGGGATATACAGCCTCATCACCTCATTATTATTATTATAATATTTTATCTTCAATGGTCAAGGTCAAAATTAATATGGTAGATCGTAGCATTGATGACGAAGCCATTTAAATAATATAAAGAGGGTAATAATATTTTACCCGGTATTTTTTATTAATAACCGGTAAAAAAGGGTATTTTTTCGTTTTTTACCTTTTTTAACCTTTCCTTCCAATTTTTACCTTTCCATTTTTTACCCATCCGTCCATCTCTAGTCATAACCTAGAGAGTGCTACTAAAGACATGACAGTAATCAAAATACAATATGGCGACAACCAGACGCCATATTGTGAAAAAGAAAAAAATGAAAGTCGACGAACTATATTAAGTGGGGTATCAAAATAAAGAGTTCGAGGAGGCTATCCCAAAAATATAACTCACTAAAATGTAGAAAATAAAAAAAATGAATATTTTCAAAAAACCCGACTGTAAAAAACAACTAAAAAGTTCCAAACAAGTCACTTCTCAAGCAGTCTGATGCAGTTGGTGGCATGAAATCAATAATTGAACTAAAATAACTGCCACCAACTGCATCAGACTGTTTGAAAAGTGACTCGTTTGGAACTTTTTAGTTGTTTTTTACAGTCGGGTTTTTTTTCTCAGGGTAGTCAGCTAGGAAACGTTTAGGTAAAATTGCCAAAAAAGATTGTCGTGCAATAGTGTTATTTAAAATGTCATTAATTTCAACATGTGTTTGCGCTATGATTACGAGTATATGAATTTGACACAGTGAAAAATAAATGGCGGTTCGAATGAGTCTGCACTCTGCAACCGCGAAGTGACGTCACAGGTAAATGAGATCCCGCTTTAAAATTAGTCGAGACATGATCTGTTTTTTGCCGGCTCTACCGTTGCCCTACAAAATAGTCTCGGAGTTATTAGCATTTAGAAATTTTACAACATTTCTCGGTCAGAAATATTGAACACACCACTAGTACACCGAGCAAAAAGGTATTTTCACGTGAAAAAAACACAGACACTAATTTCAGTTACTTTATTAAATAATTTCATTTTACAACCAGTATTGAATGCAGTAACGTTTCATCACATTATAGTACATACACATTTATTAATAGACAATTTCATAATGTGGTTACAGACATATAGACAAAGTACGTATATATAGACTGAGTAACAGAGTACACAATTACAAGATACACTATATAGGAGTACATTTTAATAATCAATAATCAGCTAGTGTATATTTAAATTACTATAAAACAAACCAGTCGTGAAGGAAGTTAAAAAAACATGTTCTATGTACCTATCAGATATGTTTCAAGTCTACGATAAAGCAACAACTCATTTGTAACAAATAAATCATAGTATAACAGTCTGATCACACGAATATTACAAATTAAATAATAAAAATGTATATGCCATCTAGTTATTTACAAAAGTTAGCTAACTAAATAACAAAGAACCTAATATTATTTTGTAAGTTACGCCACTAGGCCGTCTAAATACTGACTGGCTGGCCGCTGGCCGGTTGCCGCGCGATCTCTAACATATTATAATTAATTTCCTACAAAATTCTACGCTAAATAAATTAAAGTCCAAGCCTAGATTATGGCGCCGATGTAGTACTCAGAAGCTCTTCTTTAAAGATATTTTTTAAATCTGGAATGCATTCATTTTTAGAACCTGGCAACACTGCCCAGGACACCGGCGCCATCTGTTACTAAATACACTGAATTACCTAAAAATCTTTATCAAACCGCATTAATAATTTCATATCAAAAGCTTTTCTATGAATACATGAAAGATTCAAATGTATAATCGATTAGGGTGGTATTCCACTTATCAAATATCTTTGTCCAATATTTGATCAAATTTCTTCGATGGATGCCCATTCCACTTGTCCAATATCTTTGTCCAAGATTTTACGTAGACTTAGAAAATGGAGGAACGGGGAGCGACTTTATGTGCTGCTATTGTCAATAGTTTATTATTAAAAAAGAAAAAAACAAAACAAAAAGAAGCTTTAGGTGTAGCCATGAATTGAAAGCCGAAGAGAAAATAGCATTCAAGATAATTAAATAATCACAAGTCGAGGACAAACATTCATATAAACGTTTTTTACGTATACAGGCTGTAACGGAAAGGTGTGGTCATATTTTAAGAACTGGTTCGGCCCATTTTTTTTAGAATTTCCTCAGGTATTCTTGAAGAACTTGTTCATATCGATGGGCAGATGCAGTTCTTAAAATTTGACCACACCTTTCCGTTACACGCTGTATATGACTCAACATTCAATTACATTGTTATAAAAGTATCATCGTATATTAGAAAGACAAAACATTAGTTGCAGTCATTTTGATTTGAATGTCATTAATCTTTGATCAAATATTGACGTTGTTGTCACATTTGCTGAATTCGTCCAATTTATTTGATCAAATGTACATTGGACAAAGATATTGGATAAGTCGAATACCAGCCTTAATGTATAATGACGTTCAAAAATGTAATATTATTGTTTTACTGAGCAGTCTAATTTAGGAGCCATCGTTACATTAAATTCCAAGCGTCGAGTACTATTGCTACGCTGTATAATTGTATAATAATCATCGCTGGTATGGGGTGTATGTTTTAATTAATGAGAGAACAATCATTCGCACTAAGGAGTCTTTGATCTCACACATTCACATTAACTTGACACTGACACCTGACATTGACGTGTGTTTGACAGCTGTCACGTTGACGTTTGACAGGTGCTTTGACGTTTGTGTCGTGTTTCAGTCGAGCACTTGGTGCGGCGCGGGCGGCTGGCGGCTACAGAAGACGGCGCAGAGCGCGGGGAGCGCACGCGTGAGCAGGCCGGCGCCGGGCGGCTGCTGTTATGCGAACGATTCCTTCGTGGGGCTCATCTGCTTGCTGGAGCCCACGCTCGAGCGGCTCTCACGCCCGCCCGACGACTGAGATCTGAGGAGAACAGACCAATATGAGTACCTACATCATTTCAAATTACAGCTCAGTTATTAACAAGAGCCCGAGATTCCCTGCAAACCAGAGAATCAGGCGTGTGCAATGTTTTCGATAAAATAGCCACATAATTTTCAAATCTTTATGAACTATCGATAAGGCTCTGCGCTTCACTACGCGGATCAGAAAGTCTGGACAATTTGCGCTGCTAGCTATTCTAGCGAGCTGTAGTGCTGTGCGGCTGCTGCAAATGCAGGAAACCAGAAACGGCCACACGTGGGTGTGGCCGTTTGTGGTTTCAAGGCCATGCTCGCAAGCAGTTCAACTCTCAGCCTTTCAACGTGGCATCGTGCCAGTGTTTTGGGCACCTTTCCCATTGACAGTTAAGTGGACGAATCTTTCCAATGAGTTCTTACCCTCCCCCTCCATCATTAGCATGTATAAGCTATTTCATCCTACTAATATTATAAATGTGAAAGTTTGTGAGTGCGTATGTTTGTTACTTCTTCACGCTCAAACGGCTGGACCGATTTGGATGAAATTTGGTATGTAGATAGCTTATAGCCTGGATTAACATATAGGCTACCTTTTATTCCGGTCTAGGCGGGTAAAACCGCGGGGCGCAGCTAGTTGTAATATAAACCGACTTACTTGTGCGTGTCTAGCTGCACGCTGTTCCGCGAGGGCGCGGAGGGGCTGAGCTTGTGGTTGGCGAGGAACGTGCCGATGGACTCGTCCGAGCTGTAGCTGTCGTTGTCGCTGTACAGGGAACACATCGCACATCAATATATTTTATTTTACAGACGTTTTCATTGGTTGGCATTTAGAGTATTTAGAACCTCACTGAAGACTCAAGCATAGTTAAAAACTAGTTTCACCTCCACGAGCGGGTAAATCGCCGCAAGTCCGAACTGTTAGTAGCGGGTAATCTCCACGAGACGAATATGTTTTCGCCAGCGTACTGTCACCACACTCACCACACGCGACATACCGCTGCGTCACCGCAACAACTCGTAAAAGTTTTAAGGCGAGTGCGCTACGAGTACTCAATTTGGTCGCCAATGACACTCGTCGAATTGCCGCGACAGTATCCCCGTGTGGTTTATTTTTAAAATAATTATTATTAAAAAGGTGGCAGGAACTACTTGGACGAGGAAGGCGAGAGACAGATCGTTGTGGAGAACACTTGGGGAGGCCTATACTGGCAAGCCAGACAATCTAGAAACCGGTGTCTGATGATGAAGATTAGTATTTACATTCACCTGCATAAACCATTTTGTAGAACTAAGCATTATCAAGATGTAATGTAATTCTTTAGATTGTTAATAAAGGCTATTATTATTATTATTATCCCCGTGTGGAGACACCTTAGAAGAGTTGTTATAGAATGAAGGGGCAGAACGAACATATCGTCGCGAGCCACTCCCTGATGGGGCTGACGCCTCAGTCGAAGTCGAGAGTGAATAGGTTACTTCTAGGCAAACGTGCTCCATCTTCGACCACATCATCGCTTACCATCGGGTGAGATAGCGCGAGCCGTCTACACTATTATAAAGAGGAAAGATTTGTATTTTTGTATGTAACGAATAAACTTAAAAACTACTGGACCGATTTTAACCATTTTTTCACCAATAGAAAGCTAGATTATCAGTGAGTAACTTAGGCTACTTTTTATCCTGGGAAAAGTAACAGTTCCCGCAGGATAGGTCACGGGAGCGAAGTCGCGAACAAAGTGCTAGTCAATGACAAAAAATGTCTAATAATTTCATACTTAATTTCGTTGAAAAAGGATCTGGAAAGATATAATGATTTTACGAAAGGAAAAGGTTCTGACCTGTCGGTATCTCTGGAGTCCCCGGGACTGCTGAGGTCTCCGGCGATGGCCTCCTGCAACGCGGTGGCGCGACGCGCTGCCAGGCGGGCCTCGTCCCGCGCGGCTGCAGCCTCGGACGCTGCAGCGGCCGCGGCAGCTTCTGCAGCTGCACGAGCGCGACCTGCCTCGCTGAGCTTGGCGCTTAGCGCATTGTTCTCTTCTTTGAGTTCGCTGTGGGTGGGTGAACATTGTGTTTAGTATGAGATAAGGTACTGCAGCAAGCGCTACATCAAATCAACTTAGACTATGAAAGGTTATAGATGGAACGTCATTGGAAATTAAATGAAGCAGGATCGTTAAAATGTGTGAGTGACCTTGACGAACGTAACGATGACGTATCGGCTTATCATTTTGTCTATGTGAGCTTATTTCGCGTGTACAAGCCGGCTTCTCATTAGATTTCTGGATTTTGACACTCCGTCTATAACCATTCACGGTCAAAGCAAATCAACTTAGTTCCTGGTGAGGAATTCCCTTCAGAACATCTCTTGTCTTGAACCAATCACCATTTTTTGGCATAACAACGGAATACCTGTTATCAACTGTTGCTGCGCCATAAAACCGGTTGAGGCGTGTCGACATTGTGAGCTATTCAGATAATCTTAAATTACAAACGATTTTTAGTCGATTTTTAGTTTGAACTGCAATCTATGTGGGCCATTTTCGTCATCTAATATGGCTAAATACGAATATGCCACATTGAAATATTACAAATTTTGGTTGCCAAGAGAAATCCAACGACTTTATTTGTATTCAAAAGAAATTTCCAAAAGGCTGTCTGTTTTACATGTCGTAGGATGATTTGATAATTAGAATTTTCGCGAAAACCCTAGAGATATTGCGAAAACACAGATAATTGAACAATGGTGTTGTGGTTGTTATGGTTCACTTTTGTGTGTACGGGAAATTCGTTAGAAAATCACAAATGCGACTGTCTTCAATGGTGTTTATTAGCGACTAATTGAATGATCCTTACACAGCTACTTAAATATATGAAATGACGCAACATACCGCCCACCAAAGGGACAACAAGGCCCTTTAAAATATATCTTAGTGGACTGTATACACATTGAAAAAATAAACTTGATAAGCAGTATGCAACATTTCCGACTATTAACAAACATAAATCATTGTGACTACGGTGTTATTAATTTGCCATGAGTTGAATAGTTAGGTACATTAACATTAATAAACATAAGCCTGCATGCAAAATTGAAATAAGGTTTGACAAAGTTATACAATGAAATCATTACAATCGTTAACAATTAAATAAGAATCAATTAGTGTCAACCGGTAGGGGACATAATTTCGTGACAGATCTCTTTACAATGTTGTTGCCAGATTTAACGCTATAAACTCGTGTGAGTCCATCAGGACCGGGATGCTTGTCCACAATTCGGCCTAATAACCATTTTCCTGCTGGTAATCCATCAGTTTTAATTAGAACTATGTCACGAATAGTGAATTCTCGTTTCTTCTTATGCCAGACTGGACGTTGTTGTAGACTTGTTAAATATTCGTCTTGCCATCGTCGCCAGATGTCACCTACGAGCCTTTGAGTGTATTGCCATCGTGTTAAGTTGTGAATCTTTGTGTCTTTAAAATCTGGTGAGGGCACGACGATTGGCGCTTCATGTATCAAGAAATGACCAGGCGTGAGGGGTTCTATAGAATCTGCATCTGAGTCATCAATAGGACATAGGGGTCTTGAATTAAGACACGCCTCGATTTGGCACAGTATTGTTGTCATTTCTTCGAAAGTGAGATTTGTTGCCAACACGCGTTTCAGATGAGTCTTCAGGGATTTTACACCAGCCTCCCAAAGGCCGCCAAAGTTTGGACTGTAAGCTGGTATAAAATGCCACTGTGTACCTTCCAAAGCCAACTTGTGCGCAATGTCTTTCTCAAAATTCAAATTAGCTTCTTGCCATGCTGCGGCTAACTCCTTTTCTGCACCAACAAAGTTTCTCCCTTGGTCGCTCCACAAGTGGCTACATTTACCTCTTCTTGATACAAAGCGTTTGTATGCAGCGATAAATCCTTCCGATGTAAGGTCTCCCACCAGTTCAAGGTGTATTGCCTTTGTAGACATACAAACAAATAAAGCAACGTACGCCTTTTGTGTTTTCATGCCCCTTCCCCTTGACATTAATAATTGGAATGGACCCGCGTAATCCACACCGCTGTGTAGAAAGGCTCTAGTAGGGGTGACTCTTTCCTTTGGCAAATCTCCCATGATCTGAGTTCGTGCACTAGCTCTTTGCTTTGCACACACTAAACATTTGCGGTTTAAGTTTTTTACTAAACCCTTTGCTCGAATGATCCAATATTTAGAGCGTAAAAAGCATAACATTAACTGAACACCACCGTGTAGTGTTTGAGCATGAGCATCTGCCAAGAGTAAAGGAATTAAATTGTTGTTATGTCCTAATATTATAGGATGTTTGCTTTTTTCGTCTAATCTTGCGTGTCGAAGACGACCGCCCACCCTGAGGATACCATCTTGGTCTATGTATGGGCTAAGTGTTTTAATGTTACTATTTTTCTTCACGTTTTTATTTGTTTTCAATCTGTTGATTTCATCCGGAAATTCTTCCCTTTGTACTAGCTTAATGCATTTTATCAATGATGTGTGTAATTCTTCTGTTGTTAAACTTCTGCGATTTTCGTAAGTATCAAATTCTTTTATGTAATTAACAAATCTACGACAATATGTTATCACCTTTAATAATTCTTGTAAGTTATCAAATTGTTTAAATTTTGCTGTGAAATTATGCTCTTCTTCATCTTGAATTTTAATATTTATTTGTATTTTTTCCTTTTTCTGTTCCAGGTCAGTGACGACTACATCAGGCTGTTTTAATATTATTTTTCTTTCAGATAACCATTTTGGACCGTTCCACCATAACTCTGATTGTGTTAGTTCAGTAACTAACATGCCTCTCGATGCAATGTCTGCAGGATTATCTTCTGATGCAACGTGGTACCATTGGCTTTTATTGAGAGTTTCAGTGATTTCTACGACTCGATTGGCTACAAATGTTTTCCATCTTTGTGGTTCACCGGATAGCCAAGCAATTACGATTGTAGAATCCGTCCATGCGAACATTTGTGCTGTTGATATTCTCATTGCCTTTCCTATTTGATTCAGTAACCGTGACAGAAGTAGTGATCCAGAAAGCTCTAAACGTGGTAACGATACAGTTTTTAGTGGCGCGAGTCTCGTCCTAGCTGCTATTAGTTTTGTTGTGACATGTCCATCTTTAGATTCGATTCTTATGTATGCAACGGCTGCATATGCTTTCATGGACGCATCGCTGAAGCCATGAATTTGCACATCGTTTATTTCTGTGTAATAGGTCCCAATCCATCGATCAATGTAAATGTTATTTACTTTTCTGAACTCTTCACGTATTGTCAACCATTCTTCTTGTAGTTCAGGGCTTGTTATGTCATCCCAATCGATTTTTTCCAGCCACAGCCTCTGTATAAACATCTTAGCCATCACTACACTTGGGGCTATCCATCCCAAGGGATCAAATAGTTTCTGAACTTCCGACAAGATTGTTCTTTTTGTAATGTTGACAGAAGTTGTTGGTAGTTTCAATTGGTATTGAAATTGGTCTGTTCCCAAATTCCAAATCAAACCTAGTGCTTTTACAGTGCCATCCATTTTATTTATGTCTAGGTGTGCAGCAGAACTTCGTTTGTTGGTGTCAATAGATTTCATAAATTTTGGACAATTAGATGACCACTTCGAAAGTGTGAATCCACCCTTTTTTAATATGTGAGATACTTCTCTTGCAGATGTTATGGCTTGATCTGTTGTATCTTCACCCGCCAACAGATCGTCAACGAGGAAATTTTCTTTAATGATTCTGACTGCATTCGGGTAATTTTGTCCCTCATCATCAGCAACTTGATGGAGTGTTTTCACTGCTAGATAGGGTGCTGATGCTGTTCCGAATGTAACTCGAAGCAAGCGAAATTCTTTAATGCTGTCATGTTCTTCATCTCGCCACAGAATGCGTTGATACTTATCAGCGTCTTCTGGGTAAACACATATTTGCAGGTACATTTTCGTTATATCGCTGGCGTAACAGACACGTTTCATTCTCCATCTCATGATAATATTTCTGAGATCTTCCTGAAGCTGAGGACCGACTATTAACTCATCGTTGAGCGACACTTGATTTGAACCCTTCGCCGATGCATCAAAGACAACACGAGTCTTCGATGTTTCTTTATCTTCTCGGACGACTGCATGGTGAGGTAAGTATACAACCCTTTCATTTATGATTTCCTTTTCAGGTATTTGTTCCATATAGTTTAAATTTAAATATTCATTCATTACTTTCTTATAGCTTTCTTTCAGGTTGGGTGATCTTCTAAATTTTCTTTCTAATTGTAGCAGTCTGTTTTTGGCTATTTCCCTTGTGTTTCCTTCTAAACATGTTGCCTGTGATGTTTTCAAAGGCAACTTTACCATGTATCTGCCCTCTTCTGTCCGTGTGTGTGTTTCTTCATAAATTGTTTCAGCCAATTTTTCTTCTTTTGTTAAGTTTCTTTTGTTTTCTGTGTCTATTTCCCACAGAGATTTCAGCATGATATCCATGTCTACTTGGTGATGAAGAACAAGAGCAGAATCATCTTGTGAACTTGTATTAATTTCACCGAAGAGAATCCATCCAAGGTATGTTTTCTGTGCACATGGTGTACCCGGTGGACCCTTGATAAGTTTTTCTTGAACGATTTGAGAGTATTGTTTGACACCTAAAAGTAGGTCTATAGGCCCTGGTGTGTCGTAGTTCGAATCAGCCAGGTTGAGTCCTTCTAGATGTGGCCATTTATCAGCAATAATTGTTTTTGGAGGGAGTTTAGTGGTAAGTTGTTTGGACATGACGAATGCTTCGACATCTATCTTGAAGTTTGTGTTCCAGCGGGAACCGATTTGCAGCTGTACCACGTGGTTTACATTGGTTTTCGTTGAACCCACTCCAATGATACTACCTCTCATTGATCGTTTGGTCAGATTGAGCATTTGAGTTGCTTTCTCACTAATAAGTGCTATCTGCGAACCTTGGTCCACTAATGCGCGTAGCACAACAGTGTGATTTTGTTCGTTTCGTACTGTCACTGTTGCCGTAGCTAATAGTGCTATGCCTTGTCTAGTACTGTGGTGTGAGGCGACCGTTGTATTGACAGTAACTTCCCTTTGTTTTTCTACATTGTTTTGAGCAGTCTTCGGTTGCGTGGAGGTCTCTAGTACCGAAGTCTCAGGTTCGTTTTTGAGATGTAGAAGGCTATGGTGACGCCTTTTGCATATGCGACAGGACACTGGTAGTCTACATTTTCTTGCTGAATGTCCTGGTACTAAACAGTTGTAGCATAGATTGTTCGTTTTTGTATAGTTAACTCGTTCAATAGGTTGCAGTTTTGTGAATTCTTTACAGTGGCATAACGTGTGATTTTCATTGCATAGAACACATGTTTTTCCTGACGGAGACGACGTACTTGAGATATGAACAGCACGTTCTTTTGTTGCTTTATTTTGTGTTCCTGGTGTGACAAGCTCCAGTGTTCTATATGTGGACTGAAGAAACCTTTTCAGATCATCCCATTTGGGTAATTCATCGACATCTTCTTTGTATGCGTAATGTTCCCAATCCTTGTGCGACTCAGGGTCCAACTTCTGAACTACCAGAAAAATAATTATAGGATCCCATGAATCTAAGCATATATTTAAATTTTGAAGGTTATTTAAACAGTCTGTTGTGGTGTCCAATAAACCTTTAATTAGATTAGATGATTGAGAATTCATTTTCTTTTGATAGACTAACTGTTTTAACACTGAGTTTATGATCAAACGTTTGTTTCCATATCTAGTTTTTAAAATGTCCCAAGCTTGATAATAATTTTTCTGTGTTACCTGTATATGTTTCAATAAGATCTCTGCTTCTCCAGTAACACTACACTTTAAATAATGTAACTTCTGTACGTCACTAATGGTTGTGTTCGTATGCACTAACGATGTAAACAAATCTTGAAATGTAGGCCATTCTTCATATTTTCCACTAAAAGATGGTAGCTGTATTCTAGGTAACCTCACAAGCGCATTTTGTTGATCATGATTCGTCGCGATACTAGAATTATTTTGCGATGACGTCGTCGGCGCTGTTGTGTTTTGTTCATTACACATATCACGTAAATCAGCCAACAAAATAAGATATAAGTCTTCATAAATATAAAACTCCTCATTAGCAAAATATGGTAATATTGTCTTTTGTTCCTTCGGCGTTATTTTTACCAAAGAATGATGAGCGTTTTTGAAAGTAGACCAATAATCTTCTATTGCCTTTATACGGGTTTCAATATATCCTTTAGTTAATCGTGATTTCGGGCATTTCTTGAGATTAACTTGAGTTTTTTGCAATAATGAAGCAGTATCTTCTAATACATTTAATAATTCTTTCGTAGTACTCATCGTTACAAATCCTTATCGCTCAGGAATGCGCTGTCCTTTTGTTCTCGCGAGCCGGCCGCTCGACACGTGCACTCAGGTAACTGGTAAATGATCCGGCGAGATATCGACCATTTGTTGTGGTTGTTATGGTTCACTTTTGTGTGTACGGGAAATTCGTTAGAAAATCACAAATGCGACTGTCTTCAATGGTGTTTATTAGCGACTAATTGAATGATCCTTACACAGCTACTTAAATATATGAAATGACGCAACAAATGGTAAAAGTGTAGTTTTAAAATAAAATTTAGTCGTTTCTGACGTAGGGGCTATGGCCCCTAGGGTTGCCGGGTTTTCGCGAAAATTTAAATTATCAAATCATCCTATGACATATACAAGGTAGTAGTATATATAGGGTCTAAATTGTCCACACTTTTTTTTTTTTTTTTTGGGATGGGAAATTATCCAATGACATCTCCCACTCTGGGTGGAGCGGCAGGGCGTGTCAAACTCTTACTGCCTAAAACCAACCCCTGATCCTTCCCTGCCCTGAATGCCCAGGGAAGCGGTAACTCTGTTTCGAAGTTGTCCACACTTAGACTCCCATTTTGTCCGAAGTGTGTGAGGGTCCTAACTGCCTAATGTGAATGCGAGAACTATGTATGTCGTTATATTCATGTAGATTTTATGATTGTCTGGCAGTTTGAGTATTTTTGCGGCCTACCCTAATGTCCTTATTTTGGTATTGTTCGTCAGTTTGTTGAGCTCCTCAAAGTTCTGAGTTGAGCTTCACGATAACTGACAAATGCTTGCACTGTTTGGACAGGTTCACTCGAATTTGCGTGTTGCTTTCCTCAAAAGTTCATCCCAGACAAAAACGTACATGGTTCTCATATGATTTGACCAGTATATATTGGTACGGATTCTCTTGTTCAATATCTAAACTAAAATTAGAGAATCGCTATCTTTTACTAAAAGGCAGTGCGAGAAAAGGACGGCTATATCTATGCACTAAGTTAGAGATGTCAAACTAGTTTACGCCTTGCGCTTCGCCGTGTTTTTAGACGACATGTTTTTACGTGTACCCTTAATTTGTATGGAAATATTAGTTCAAACTAAATTTGACAGCTCTAATTTACGTCTGTCTCTTTCTTGTTTTATTAGAGAGAAAAAGATGGCAATAGCCTAAATTAAGTTTAGTTTGTGCATAACAGAAACAACACCATTGTATTGTAGACTAAAACTAGCTAAAACTGACAAAAAAAAATGTTGACGTGTAAAAGTGTTGTTAAAACCTACTTACAAAAATAAAATCATTTATCAACTAACATGGCCAGCCTAGTTCCGTTACAAGGTAATAAAAAATATTGCGACAGACATACTTAGCACATTCTTAGTAGTAGGTTAAAAAGACTAATCAGTCCACTCACCGCAGCTGCCTGGTGAACTTGCGCAGCTCGTCGGCAGCGTGCAGCTCCCTCGCGCGTGCCGTGCCCAGCTCGGCCGCCAGCGCCTCGTGCGCCTCGCGCAGCCGCGACAGCTGCCCCTCCAGCCGCGAGCGCGCCGTGGCCTCCAGCTCCAGGCTCGACTCCAACTCCTGGGGAGGCAGAGGAGTGACATCTTACAGGTGGTAATCACAAACATCAAGATTGTTTGAAAGCACCGCTAAAGCCCCGAAACTCACCGGTGAGTCGGACTAAAAAAAAAAAAAATTAAAGAGAATAAAAAAAAAAAAAAAAATCGGCTGTCAACCCGGGTTGTCCTCGGGGTTTAATTTGACAACCCGGATTTTGCCATGGGGCTTCACAGGTGTGTTTGAAATACAGAAAAGTAAAAAAAAATCTATCCTCTCTCTTTCCTGCAATCTGTGGGAGGGATTTCGTGAAATGGGACGGAAGTGAGTAACAGGAAGCCAGGGATTTGATTTGACCAATAAGCGCCCTATTTGATTTGACCAATAAGCGCGCGCGGTGGTAGAGTTGGCCGTCAGATGGTAGAGCGCGCGCAGACTTTTCTGCGCGCAGTCGAAGTCGGAACTAAACGTTTTAATTTTATTTTTCAGGATAAAATTTTAATGTTATTTATTACCAAGGTGAGATATCACATAAAACAGTACTCGACTGTAAGGCTCACTCGGTTTTCTCATAGCGCACAGTACATACCTTGTTCCTGAGCTCCAGGCGGCGCTCGGCCTCCAGGTGTCCGTGCGAGTGGCCCGCCTCCGCGTGGGCCAGCTTGGCGGACAGCTCGGCCAGCTTGTCCCGCGCCGCCCGCGCTTCCTCCGCGGCGCTGTCGGCGCGTGCGCACGCCGAGCGCGTCTCGCTCTGGGCCGCGCACAGCGCACTCGTGCTTGACCGGTACTTCTTTAGGAGCTGGAATGAGAGAAGTGGGATTAGTTGCTGTTTTTACAATCCAAATTTCGATGTAAAATCGCAATAAAATCACTAAATGGAAATCCTTATCTTACTAAGGAATGCCTTAAACCCGTTTTTACAGTAGCATAAAAAAAAACGTCATTGCGTCGGCATTGCGGAATAGGATGAAAAGTTACGCAAGTCCTCTATTGAAAGGAAATCTCATTCTAGTTTCTGACCCTAACAAAGTAGCCACACATGGACAGCTTCCTGCGCCTTTTTCCTACCATGACCTCATTTACCTTTCCTATAAAATTCGACCTCCTAAACGCAAGGCCAAATTTCTCTTTCTTCGTAGTTTTAAAAACGTTGATTTGGAGCGTTTGAGGGCTGATGCGGGTGGAATTGACTGGTCTTTTGTGTTCACCATCGAGGATATGGACTCTATGGTGTCAGTTTTCACCAGGACTATGTTGGATTTGTATGATGCACATGCTCCCCTTAAAAAGGTGAGAGCCAAACACCTTCCTGCACCATGGCTTTCCCCTGATGTAAAAAACCTGATGGCGAAGCGTGATAAGGCCAAGCGTCTATACAGGAAGCGGCCCAATGAGGAAAACTGGGACCTTTATAAGAAGATGCGAAATCGCTGCAGTCGTTTGTGTAGGAATGCGAAAAGGCGCCACATTCACAACTCAATTGATACCTTCAACCCGACACAAGTATGGCAATTTTTAAAGACTCTTGGTATTGGCAAAGTCTCTAGCAAGAGTTCTCTTGATAAAATGGACCTCAATGCACTTAATGCGCACTTTTCTATGTCACCAATTATACTCGACAACGATGTTAAATCTTCGACTCTTAATGATCTTTCCAATCTCCCTTTGCCAGCAAATACTTCTTTCACTTTCCACCCAATTGCTGAGCTAGATATTAAGAAATGTTTCCAATCCATCTCCACTAAGGCGGTAGGTGACGATGGCCTACAGCTCCAAATGTTCCTACCTATTTTGAGTGAAATAGTTCCCGTCATCACCCACATTGTAAATTTTTCCCTCTTCAATAACTCCTTTCCTTCAGCGTGGAAGAGGGCTCACGTCCTACCGCTTCCTAAAGTTCAAAATCATTCCTCATTATCCCAGTTCCGTCCAATATCCATTCTCCCAATTCTCTCCAAAGTTCTCGAGAGCGTTGTTCAGAAGCAACTGTCTGTTTATCTGTCCTCTAATAGCCTGATGAGTCCTTACCAATCTGGTTTCAGACCTGGCCATAGCACCGTGACAACTCTTGTCAAAATAACTGACGACATAAGACTGGCTATGGAAAACAAATGTCTGACAGTGTTGGTTTTACTGGACTTCAGCAGTGCCTTTAACTCAGTTGACTTTGACATCCTCTCAGGAATTCTTTCCTCCCTTAATGTCTCTGCGCCGGTAATTGAGTGGTTCAAATCTTATATTCGGGTCCGCTCGCAGTCTGTTCGGTCTGATGAGGGTTCCTCTGAATGGTGTGATTTGGCTGCGGGTGTACCTCAGGGTGGCGTTCTCTCTCCTTTTCTTTTCTCCGTTTTTATAAACGCTATCACTAAGGTCCTAACTTCTAACTATCATCTCTATGCAGACGACTTGCAGTTATACCGTCACTTTAAAGTGGGTGAACTCGCTGGGGCTGTGGATGCCATCAATGATGACCTTGAAAATATCAACAAGTGGGCTAAATCTTTTGGACTCTTACTGAACCCAACTAAGTCGCAAGCGCTCATTATTGGTGGCAGATACATGCTCAGCCTTTTAGATCACCAGTCTCTCCCGCTGGTAGTGTATGATTCGGTGCCCATATTGTACTCGAAAAGCGCTAAAAATCTAGGCGTCCATATGGACACTAACCTCTCTTGGGAAGTACATAATGCAGATGTTAGTAAGAGGGTCTTGCTACTCTTTTCAGTCTCTTAAACGTCTCCAAAAATTCTTACCATTTCACACTAAGGTCACTCTTGCTCAATCTCTTCTCCTACCGCTTATCGACTATGCGGATGTCTGTTTTCTAGATGCTACGGAGGTACTCCTAAATAAACTCGAGCGACTGCAGAACTTGTGCATCCGCTTCATTTTTGGCCTCCGCAAATACGACCATGTGTCGGAGTTTCGGACCAAATTGAGGTGGCTGACGATTCGGCGTCGGCGAGATACCCATACCCTATCTCTTCTCTATACTATCCTGCACAATCCTTCTTCTCCTCAATACCTTCGTGAACGGTTTGAGTACTTCATCCCGAGGGGTAAATCCTGTCGCACTGTCAATTCTCTTCTCCTTCGTACTTCACGTCACACTTCCAGCCGCTATAATGGCTCCTTTTCTGTTACTGCAGTGCGTCTCTGGAACTCTCTCCCACACTCACTACGCGACAGTCCTTCTCTAGATGTCTTCAAGAAGAAAATCAAAGAGCACTTCCTTTCAAATTGACATAATATTAGTATATATTGGTATTTATTAGTATGTAGGTATAATATATTGTTACGAGCTGGGTATGGGATAAATTATTTTACACCAATTAATTAACTAAATATCCTTTATTAACTCAACAACTTATAAACACAAACACTAATTCACTAATAATCACTATTCTCTTCGTAATCGCTTGTATTTGCATCCGTTCGCATCCGTAGTCGAAATCAGACTGACTCACTCGCCCGCCGTCCGGCCTATATATACAGTCATGGAAGTTTCTAGAAGTTTGTCGAACTATCCTATACTGGAATATTCTAGAAACATCTATGAACTTCTACACAGTACCACAATGGAATGTTCTCGAACGTAGTGGAAACTTCTAGAAACTTCGACTACGTTCTCGAACGTTTTAGTGTAATACGGTCGACGTAACAATATATTTGGAATTATTTATGTAGGTTTATATGTTTTGTGCATCCTACCCTCAAATGTGATCTTTCTCTATCACTCAAAGGTTTGCTGGGAGAAAACTCAACATTGAGTTAAGCTCGCCTTTGTACATGCATTGTGTAACCTTGTGTAACTTTGCGAAATTTTTGGTGTACAATAAAGAATTAAGAAAAGGAACCTCCGACCAGACGGATGTTGTGTCTAGGCAGCAACTGCTTATTTATTACTGGTTGTTGATAGTTAGTCGCACGGATAACATTGCTTGCGCCATACAGGATTTGTATGACGACAGGTCTATTTTATTTATAGTTCGTGTCGAGCTGTGCTCTGGCGGCGCGGGCTCTGCTGTATGATGTATAGTTACCTCTGCAGCCTCCTCCTCCGCGTCGTCGAGCTGTGCCCTGGCGGCGGCGGCGTCCCTGGCGGCGGTCATGGCGCGCTCGGCGGCGTCGGTGCGGGCTTTGCTGGCCTCTTCCAGCGCTGCATTCGCTTCAGCCGCCTCTGCTTCAGCCGTTTGACGGGCTTTTGTCGCTGCACGGACTGCTAGTTCTAGGTCTTCAACCTGAGGGAGTAAATGTTTATATTGATATGTGCAGAAATTGCCAATGTACAGTAAGAGACACATAAGACGATGAAATTAATATTTGAATAGTCAGTTTCTAATTAATGCGTATCCCTGTTTTGGCGAAAGAATATTCAAAATCAAAAGTCATTTCAAACTAGCACCTTTTCAAAGTCAAAGTTCTACTTATGTTGTGAATATATGGTGGGAATGAGCATGTAGTTTATGCTTGTTTGTGGTGTTAAAATTGTGGATATCATTGGTCTTGGTGTATAAATGTATATTTTGTCTAATGTATAATATGTTTGCCAAAATGAATTGAGAATGCCACCGTGAGAATTCCAATCTCTTTGAAAATTTATTTTAAGGAAACTTGAACCTAGCCTGTTTATTGCTCGTACGTTTTTGTAAAACAAATATATTTTGTATGTCCGCTGCTTTACCCCACAAAAGAATACCTTAAGATAGAACGCTATGGTCCTAGATTTCTAACATTAGGTAAGGCAAACTTTATACATTTAGTTTTCTAAGCATTGAGCACTAAGTTATTTGTCGTAAACCAATCCGTAACCATTGAGAGAGTGCTATTTACGTTATCAAAATCTTGTCTATTCTTATCTACTTTATGATAAGAGAGGTATCATCTGCAAACAATACTTCGTCACAGATACCCTTTAAAAAGTGTGGTAAATCATTAATATACATCAAAAACAAAAAACGGTCCCAATATCGAGCCTTGAGGCACACCTAATTGAACTGGTAGCCAAGAAGACTTTACACCATTGATATCTACACATTGGAACCTATTACATAGTTGAGTAGTTGAGAACTTCGTTTTGGAGACTATAATGGCGTAGCTTACGCAATCAAAAGCTTTGCAGAGATCACAGAAAACTCTGATTGTATTTTGCGAGTTCTCCCATGCGTTAAATATGTGTTTTAGGAGAGCTACATCCGCATCTGTAGTCGATCGACCTTTTGTAAAGCCATATTTTTCATTATCAATTACATTAAAATATCTTAGCAACTGCTTGAGTATTAATTTTTCAAATATTTTGCTAAATGCAGGTAGGATGGATATAGGCCTGAAGTTGCCTATGTCATTTTTATTACCTGATTTAAATAGGGGTATAACTTTACCACTGTTCATGAGATCAGGAAAACTTTCTGAGACCAAGCATTTATTAAAAGTTACTGCAAGATAGGGCGCTACATATTACTCAAAAGTTTGATGCAGATGCCACAGTAATCACCTGTGTTTTTAGACATTAGAGAGTTTAAAACGTTAACTACGTCACATGGTGAATTGTCACCTAATGCCGACTACAGACCGATTGAACGAAAGTGAACGAACACAATCGTACAAACGGGAAAGAGCGTGTAAAGGCGAAAGAGCGTGCTTAATGCTTTTATTATTATTTTTAGTCTGTATCATTACATATGCGGCAGTGTTGCCACATTGGGGATACAACTATCCTTAACCTACGACCCTTAGTTGACCCTGCCTTATTTCGTGATCTACTACCTACGATTGTTAACTGTGATTTATTTATATACAGGCTGTAACAGAAAGGTGTGGTTCAATTTTTTTCTTGGGAATTTTCTATTTTGTCTTAGAGAAAGTACCAATACTTATTGCAAATAAATGATTATGATTATGATTAGGCAGAACCGGTGCTTAAAATATGACCACACCTTTCCGTAACATCCTATACATTATATTTATTACACCTTTTTTTATTCTTTTTGGGGGGTGGGAATCATCCTATGACTTCTCCCGCTCTGGGTGGAGCAGGAGGGCATGTCAGACTCTTACTGACTAAAACCCAGCCCAGTTCATTCCTTGCCTGAGTGCCCAGGGGAGCGGTAACTCTGTTACGAATTTATCCACTACTCATATTTATTACAGCCTATGCTTAATTTCTGACTATCCGTCAGCCAGTGTTTCGATCAACCTTTTTTTTAACTTCTCCCGCTTTGGGAGCGGGAGGGCGTGTCAGACTCTTACTGACAAACCCCACCCGTGTTCCTTCAGTTGCCTGATCCAGCACAGCAGTGACTCGTATCAGATTCACCCGCGCGCTTGGCATGTCTCGATACGTACCTGGTTCTTCAGCTGCCTGATCTGTGCCTTAGCGCCGCCCTCCTTCTCCTTCTGTTCCAGCATCGTCTGCGCGTCGCGGAGCAGAGCGCGGTATCTTTTCAGGTCCCTGCAGTTAAAATATTTTTGTTAACTCTTCTATAACAAGTAACATGTATGCGCGATTGAAAGGCGACAGATGGACCAAGCGAGTGAAAACATGGGTAGGACCAAGAGGCAACAAATGCATTGCAAGACCGTACACAAGATGGCTTGAGAACATTGCAAAGGCAGCAGGTCCTAAATGGGTACAAGTTGTACAGGACAGAGGCAAATGGAACCTTTTGAAGGAAGCCTCCACCCGACGAGGGGTTCTTGCAAACAACTTTTAAATTATTGTTCAAATTCAACATCACACTAATATTATAAAGGCGAAAGTTTGTGAGTGTGTATGTTTGTTACTTCTTCACGCTCAAATGGCTGGACTGATTAGGAGGAATTTTGGTATGCAGATAGCTTATACCCTGGATTAATACATAGGCTACTTTTATCTTGCTTTACTGTTATCCTGGTCTACGCGGGTGAAACCGCAGGGCGCATCTAGTTAAGAAATAAGTAGAAACAATTATTAGCACTAGGCATTAAGTTTTTTTTCTTTTTCATTGGTTGCAAGAAATAAAAGGCTTTTTGGGGGGACTCGTGGCTAAGACATAACAGCCGCACGGGTCGATCTCCAAGGTTGGGTCAGTCCTGGCTGTTATTTGTAGTGTTTTGACAGTCGTTACGGGTAGTCTGAAGTCCGAAAGTCTAGCAACCAGTCTTGCCAAGGGGTAATGCACTATCGCATTATCTATAGTTAGTGTCCGTCTACACAGACCAGCTGGGAGAGCATCGGACGGCGCTCTTCTTTTCACACAGAGCCGACCAAGCCGTTTCACATAGACCGGCTGGAAGAGCACTGTTAAAGCGGATGTGCTTGGAGCCGGACGGATACGCTCGGAGCTGGACGGCTGCGCTTGGAGCCGGACTGATGCGCTCAGAACCGAGCTGGTGCTCTACAAGGGCGGTTTACCTCTAGTTTCGTACAGTCTAAGTTTGGTTACTGATGTGTTAATACGTGTGCTTTTAAATTGAGACATGGATTTAGATAGTTCTGATGAATATTTGTTAGCAAGATTATTTGAAGCAGAACAAAACAAACGAAAGCGCAAGCGGAGAGAAACATGGGTTAAAAATATTTGTCAAAATCGACTAAATATGGGGAGTTTCACACCATTTTCAAGGAATTGAATTTACTGGGTTGCGGAGGTCAGATAGTCAGTTGCTCCAAGTAAAATGGTACTCAGCTACATCCGGTGAGACTGGCCGACTGGTGAAGCCGACCCCAATATAGCTGGGAAAAGGTTAAGACAGATTGATATATCTTACCTCTTGAGTCTCTGCAGCAGCTGCGCTTGTTCGTGGTTCTCAGCACGCGCGGTCTCCTCGAGGGCGGCGAGGCGCCTCTCGAGTTCGTGTCGTTCTCTCAGCAGCAGGCTACGCTCTGAGTGCTCGCTCTCAAGTTGGCTTTCTAGCACTGTTAAGGAAAATAAATAGATTAGTTTGCAATTTTTAAAGTTTCAGGTGTCTGATGCCTGCCTTTTTTATTTTTGGGGATGGGAAATCATCAACATGGGAGCGGGAGGGCGTGTCAGACTGTGACTGACTAAAACCCACCCCTGTTCCTTCCCTGCCCTAAGTGCCCAGAGGCGCGGTAGCTCTGTTTCCAATTTATCCACAACCGCTGGGCAGGCATCGGCCATGACGGGCCCCGTCATGATTGCTGACCACTCTTTGAGGCGCGCGTGGAATACTCCGCGCCGTTAACTCTCGGGCCTGGTGCTGCGGCGAGCTACCCTCTACTCGCCGTCCGCAGGCCCGGGTGTCAGATGCCTGCCTGGGGTCGCGCATAATTTCGAAAGAGAGTTACCGCGACCCTTGGCACAAGCAACTGAAGGAACAAGGGTGGGTTTTAGTCGGTAAGAGTCTGGCACACCCTCCCACTCCACCCAGAGCGAGAGGTCATTTGATGATTTCCCACCCTCCACAAAAAAATTAAGGTGTCTGATGTTTCATTGCTGGACTGGCTTTGAAGAAGTACAAGTTATGTCTGCTATTTATTACTCTGCTAACGATGCAATTGCTAGTAGCAACGTAGCAATTTTCGCGCAAAGCTAGTTTGTTAGACGTACAAGTATGCTTAGATAACGGCTTTGTGATGTGACTTTTTACATCCTGTATATGTATAAAAAAAAGAAGAAAGAAGATATAATACTCGAAGTAGCTGAACCAATGATAAAAGTTACACTTACTCTTGAGCTTCTTGGCGGCGTTGGCGCGCGTCTCCTCCATCTCGTCATCTCGTGCGGCGGCCTCCAGCCTCGCTTCCTTGCGCTGCTGCTCCAACAACATCTCCAGCCGGAGCTTGGAGCTCTCTAACAGCTGCAACAAAGGTTTACGGTAAGTCTTCCATATTGGAATATGCGGAGATTAAGGGCCTACCTCCCCGTAAGTGGCGCCCTCGTTGAATAAAAATTCGTATCTTAGCACAGAAAATAAAGATTAAAGAATCCTATGTTGCGTTTGTAACAAATAGGATATATGTTTCGTATCCAAAGTAGTAAGCAAAAGTATCAAAAACGGCCGTTTTGGTATCTTCTTAGTAACAAACGCAACATAGGATTCTTTAGTCTTTATTTTCTACGCTTTGCTACGATATTTTATTCAATGAGGGCGCCACTTGGCAGATATATACGCCTTAAGATGAAAGCGCCAAGGCTAGGCCGCAAAATTCTCTATTTTGCAATTAGCTTTTCTTCTCCTGCGGAATATGGGGAACTGGTTGTTGTGGCATAGTTTGGAAGATGCATATGCCCTGCAGTGGACTGGGACAGGCTGTATTGACGCATCGCTCCAGGTCAGTCTTGTGAGCTCGTCTCCTCCCCCCTCACTCCTGCAGTTAGCTATGTCTCTCACCTGTATCTGCCCGGCCAGCTCGTCGAGCTCCTCTTCCTGGTCGCGCACTCGTCGCTCCAGGTCGGTCTTACTCCGCCGGAGGGCGGTGACCTCGTCTCCTCCCCCTCCTCGCTCCTCAAGCTCGCGGGTCGCGGCTGCTAGTCGCTCTTCTTTCAGCTCTAGTTCCAGACGAGCTTCCTGTGGGTACAAATAATGAATTTTAGAAAAAACTAATCCATGAAGATAATGTATCTTCGTCAAGAGATATGATCAAAATAATCACTAAAGAATACTAAAACAGGGTTCACATAACTGTTGTCTGATGAGTTCTGACGCAGTGTTAGCCAATCAAAGCTCGTTGTGATATCACGTACGCTTAAACAGAATTTGATTGGTGTGTCTCACAGAACAGAAATGAGCACAAGAAATAGTTTACTGAGCCAGTTACGCTACCCGCCGCTAGATGTCACTATACATATTAAATGCATCCAATTTAAAGCTGTATTGTGTTAACGATAAGATTGATATTTCCGTAACGAGGTCATTAGTACTGCAGTAGAGTAGCTGACTTTGACATGTGCATAGTAGGAATCTTCGCGAATAATATGTTTGAGTTTAAAAGAAAGTAGTAGACCTTAACTTGTAAAATATAAAGTCAACTTTTACTTGTCTTGTCTACCATTTGATAAATTTTTGGTTCTGCTATCGTGTTTACATTCTAAAACAGCACAATAGGGTATTTTTGTATTTTTATTCAAGTGTTTTTCACCGCGACGGTTGTAACAAGACTGATGCGCGTAGTGTGTGCGCGGAGCAGACATATGCGGAACTTCGCAAAACTCGGGGTACCCGGGCCCCGCCTACTTGCGACTTCTACTGTTTGTTCTGTTCTGTGGTGTATCCCACGTCACGACATGACACCGTGCCTGTGGACTTAGGAAAGTGTAGGAGAATGATGATGAGTGTGTACTTACAGAGAGGCTCTGTTCGATGGCGTACTTCTCGGCGTGCGCCTGGTCGCGCTCGCGGGAGAGGCGCTCCTTGGCACTGCGCTCGCGCTTCAGCTCCTCCTGCGCCGCCTGAAGCTCGCCGTCGAACTTGCGCTGCCGCTTCTCCAGCAGGTTGTTGCGGCATGTCTGGGACAGAAAGACACACAACATTCATCACTACATAGTATAAAACAAAGTCGCTTTCTCTGTCCCTATATCCCTATGTATGATTAAATCTTTAAAACTACGCAACGGATTTTGATGCGTTTTTTTTAATAGATAGAATGATTGAAGAGGAAGGTTTATATGTATAATTTGTACCCGAGCGAAGCTAGGGCGGGTCGCTAGTTCTAGGTCGCTAGTTAAATATAAGAGAAACAGGGTGGAAGTTCCAATCAAACAAACAACATAAGAAAAATATAACATACAACGTAAGGAATAAAAACAAAATCCAGTTGAAACCTGCGCAAGCGCGCACTAATTATGGCAAAATCAAAAAAATCATTTTGGTTGAAGGAACACGGCTGTTCAATAGTTTACCGGAAGATATTAAAAAAATTACAATATAAACACATTCAAACATCGATTAAATTTTTAAATACATCACAACACTTGAAATAACATAATACAAAATATGCTAACACAATGTCTCCAGCACTCTAGAGGTAACTAATGTTAATAGTCATGTTGCAGCAAATATTAATATTTATTACGCTGTCTAATATTTAGTTTTACTCATTGTTTGCTGCACCGGTTGACGTCATGACGTCAGTGCCGGCTGTCGCTGAAAACCAGCGCTGGGGCTCTGTCTCGCATAGGGTCACAGCACTAAGCTGAGCGATACCCGTTTTGCGTGGATGTGACGCATATTTTCCTCCAGCTTTTCTTTTTTTGTTGTGTTTCTCTGTCTTTTGCGTCATGTTTATCGTAAATAAACGTATTTTCTTTCTTTCTTTATTTCTAATAGTAAGTACCTACTAGTTATAATTTAAGAATCTCATTATAAGCGAACTGTTATTTTTTATGTTCTTATGAGAAATAAAGTTCTTTAAAGCCAAGTTCTGCAGGCTGTTGCGGAAGGTCTGGGGTACAACGCACATCAATAGAAAATGAGCGTGTAGTGGTAGGAGGAACAGTGTGGCAGTTCCATATATTCCATTGAAAAGGGATGATTCTCCGAACAGACGGGTGGTGTTGTGCCAACTGCCCGATGGCAGTTGTCAGGCTTTCTTGAAGCATTGAGAGTAAGAAAATTACCAAAAATGTGATGTTCTTCATTGGGTGCTGTTTATAATTTACCGGAGCTTTAGCAGAGCAGTTCAAATAATGAATGCTGTATGGAAGCGCCAGGGTAACCCGCGAAATTCAATTTTTCTTACGTTTTCTGCAATTTGCAGGTTAGTATCAGGCAATTAAAATCATCAATACAACTCTCTCAGTTAGAATTGATCCCAAATTTCATGAAATACTTACATTTGACATCAATTCTAACTAAAAGAGTTGTATTGATGATTTTAATTGCTTGATACTAACCTGCAAATTGCAAAAAACTTGAGAAAATTTTAATTTCGCGGGTTACCCTGGCGCTTCGACCATAAGGCAGATTTTAAAAGCAGCTTCAATATTATTTCTTGATTATTTGGCTTTAGGCTAGCTTACGTCGAGTCTGCGTATCTATCTTAAGACCATGCTGAGCTAGATCTTTTAATTTTTCATAAGATATAATATATTATTATTTTAAAAAACCCATCCGTTTTCGAACTATTTAGTCTCGACGGAGATTAGTCAAGTAAGCAAGAGATATTATATTGAAGAAATATGTGTGCAAACACAGGAACAGTCGGTTTCTTTATTGTCATAGTCTGATTGGGAACACGACCGGGAAGTGATCAGGTGTTGGACTAACCGCTTGTCGTGCTTTCCGAGCCACGGCAATGGAGTTTTATAGATATTACGGAACAGGGTGTGAAGTCTCACAAACCTCCATTGAAAAGGGAGGATCCTCCGACCAGACGGGTATTGTGTCTGGTTCGGGCAACTGCCCGATGTATGGATTTGTACGTTTAGTTGCATTTGGCGTCATAGATATCGCTACAAAGTTATCAACGTGTCGTGGTTTTTACCTGTTCATCAAGCAGTGACCTCAGGTCGGCCATGTCGTTGGTCAGCTTCTGAAGCTTGCGCTTCCACTGCGCAGCCACCGCTCTCTGCTCCTCCACTTCTTCGTATGCATCTTGTACCTGGGGACGAAAGGAAATTGTTCTTATTATTAATGTTATAAGGTTTGTGGTTGTTCTGGCAAGACCTATGGCATCTTGTTTCTGGAGACGGAGGCTAATGGTCTTTATTATCAACGTGATAAGGTTTGGGTCGTTCTAGCATTTAGGTTTGTTTTGATAACATGTCAGGAAGATTGAGAAAGTAATAGAAACCTTGATGACTTAACAACGAAGAAAAGTAACTAAAATGTATGAAACAGTTGACTGCCATGTCCAACTTGATGTCCTTTTCAAATGGATTTATATTCATGGGAATTTTAGTATGTCTTATGTTCTAGATTAGCCTGGAAACAGTATCGAAAGTAGGACTCTAGAAGAATAAGTATCAGTCTTTCAAAATCTCGAATTCACGTTACACGACAAGATTCCTACGATCAAAACAATAGACAAACGATCTTCACACGCATGTTTTTAGTATTTTAACTAACGTCTGTTTTTATACAACAAAGTAGTTTTAACGCTAATGACATTTGAAAGTTTAGAAAGAAATTAAAAAGAAATACCTAACTGAATTGAAGTAAATAACAACACGGATGCATGTTAAACAAGATGAGTCACAAATGTAAAGAGAAATTACTAGTCGAGATGTTTTCGCTGGCCTATCTAACTGAATTAAATGCCAATTTGTTAAAAGTAGATTCGAAATGTCGCAATCGAGTTAAGAGTAATGAGGTAATCAACTGAGCTGATGACAGAGTCAAATGGCGTGTGATAAGAAGAGGCTTATTTACACCAAGAGATCGATCGTCGAAGGATGCCATCGATTTATGGTACAAAGGATCAGTCGACTTCGTTCGATAGCTTAGTTCCCCTTTTTTTTTGTTATCGGGGGAAACCTTCAGAAAGGCGCCTGGACTTTTGGGAAAAGGCCCAGGAGTATAGGATTTTTACCTCACTAAAACCACCCAAAACATCATCCCGGAACCGCCTCAGTTCAACACCTGTTGGGGCACATTCCTAGGGAGACTGTAACTGGGTCTCGGCTGAGCCTGCCGTGCACGGCAGCACGTATTCACTATGCCACAGTCTTTCCAGAGGTCACTTGGAGGGTGAACATAGTTTTCACTCTGAGCACCCGTGACTCCCGAGTCCCGCCTGGCTTGAATGATGCAGGAGGGGGTTCGGCGTTTTAGGGGTCGAGGCGGTTATCTCCCCGATGCCTTCGTCTTCGAGCGGGATCGGCCCCCTCACGATCCCACTCGGAGGCCGCCATCTAGACCATCACGGTCTCATCAAATGTTTTCCCCCTACACCAAATCATTGAGAAAGGAACCACACCAATCCATCGACGTCGATCCATTCCATCGATCGATTGATGTAAAAAATCGATGGATAAAAAATGGGGTAGGTAGGTAGGGTGAGGAGGTAGGAGGGTGAAAACTACTCGTATTCTCATACCTATCAAATGTATATAAAAAAAAACCTTAAAATCGGTCAAGCCGTTTCGGAGGAGAGCAACCACAAACACCGTGACACAGATTTGTAAATATTAGATTAGTTGGGGCAGACCGGCCCTTTTTCATTGGAATGTCATCATTATATCATTCAGTCGAAAGACGTTTACTGTTAGATAAATTGGCTCCCCCAAGCATCATCACATGTACCGGTCACATAAACATGTTTTGATGTCATGGAAAACTGATATATATATCTATATAAAGGACTCGATAGAAGGCCAAATATCATAACAGTTCCAGATTTTCCATTCCACCCACAATAATAACAAGGAGTTATTAAAGCAATGCGTATTAAAACGCGATGTATTACGAAACGTAATCCGAGACGGTCCGGCCTGACGGCCCAGCGTTGGCCCGGGGCCAAACGTTACCGATTACGATAAAACAACTAAATTATTGTAGTACCGAAACATTTTCTTATTAAAGTGCACTAACCTCAGTTTCTTCCTCCATGTTATAAATTCACAAAATTTTAAAATATGTGAAAATATTCGCAGTTTTGAATTATGAAACGCAAATGTCAATGCCCTTTCGCATTTCATTGAAATTTTTCATTACATTTACGTTCGTTAAATGTGATTCACTTCTCACATGAACTTTGTTTGTATGTACGGACACTTTATAAGTAACTGATGTCGTCACTTCAACATTAGAGACAATAACGCATGCAGGTAAACTATTCACTGCACTTTACATATCGTAAATAGTCTACACATTAGACAAATTAATGTTTTCCTTCACTGGCCTCAATAAGTTAATGATGACGCAAGTAGAATAAAATCAAGCTTTATCAGCGGTAGAAAGCGTTCACTCCAATATTAAAACACTAAAACGCATTATTATCATTTTTAATGCACAAAGTTAAAACCACAGACATAAAATTTTAAAGAGTCACACTTAACAATTTATCACAAACGTTTCGTCATTTGGCTTTCGATAAAAATATTTTGTAGTGGGTTAATATTGTTGTTACGAAATGTACATAGGAGATGAATCACATTTTGTTAGAAAAAAAAAAAGATAAAATCGAACACTTTTCCACAAAAGAAAACTGATCCAAAAATTTCATCCAAAGGTACTCGTATCACTTTTTTTTTGAAAATTACTAATTCGTATCACACGTATTTTGTGGGCGACACTGTGTAAATATTTTTGTTACGAAATGTGAATGAATAATTTTGAACTTTTTTCCTAAAAACTTCACGATACTCGTATGTTCACGTTCCGACGAAAATTATCATTTTATACATTTATAAAAAAAAATTAAAAAATATAAATTCGCTCCACATAACCGATACATGACCGAATAGTGACGATAAAGCAGATGATATCGGGATTTAAGGTGTGCTATCAGTTCCGAAGAGCGGGCCAAGGATGCTGAGATATGGAGATATCGAGATAAAGATGACTATTGTAAACCTAGACTATAGGCCTCTTTATTTGCCGGTTAGATTATAAAAGTGCTGGTAGATTGTTAGTAGTCTGACGTAATTTGAGAATAAGCAAAAAAAAAAAAATTCATGAAATGCTCATACTATTATAATAGATAATTTGTGTTTTAGTGATTTGCCAACGATTATTTTTGGAAAGAAAGATTACGTGGTAAATATTAAGAACATTTCAAGTGTGTAAAACCATTTCAATGCCAATTTTTTCATTCAGTTAAAATCAGATTTATGAATTTTGCGAAATGCTCGGTTCAAAATAGAGAGAAGACGGAGAGGATAAGATTATGTATTCAAAACAAAGTTTATGACTTATAGATGTTTGTATGTATATCAATATATAAACATCCAAATGCTATAAAATTCAAAACCTAAAGAACGGGATTACCTTATTCATCTACGAATGGTCGGTAAGTAAAATTGAACGTAGTCCAAAATTAGCGTTGTCCCATCATGATTTCCAAAGTTCCAATCCATATTTGCTAATATTATAAACACGAAAGTAACACTGGGGCCCAATTCTGTAACTTTGAGTTAAGCAACACGCCATCGACACTCTATCGACACACTACAGACATTATTGTGCCACTGTTGCAAATGTTGTATTCTGCAAAAACTTCAAAATTCTATTGACACATTATAGTGGACCAGACTACCAATTATTACAATAGTCTTATTATGGCGTTTCAATGGCACTACAGTGGCAAGTCAATGACCATAAATAATTTATAGAATACCAAATGTCAATGCCTATTCTATTGAGACACCACTGACACACTACCGACACTCTATTGACAAGTTAGTTATTTTACAGAATTGGGCCCCTGCTTGTCTGTTTGTTTGTTACGTTTACACGTCAAAACCACTAAGCCAATTATGATGAATTTTGGTATAGAGATAGATTGGACATTGGGGAAGGATCTACATAGGATACTTTATATCTGGCTGACTGGCCTGTTGGTCTAGTGGTTAGTGACCCTGACTGCTATGCCGCAGGTCGTGGGTTCGATTCCCACCCAGGACAAATGTTTGTGTAATGAGCACGATCATTTATTCTGTGTCTGGGTGAAGTCTGGGTGTAATTTATCTATAATATTTATGTATTTAGAAATATATAAGTATGTTTATCAGTTGTCTAGTACCCATAACACAAGCTCTGCTCAGCTTGGGACTAGATGGCGTTATGTGATAGTTGTGGAATATATATAAAAAAAAAAAATATCCTGAGAGTATATTCCCTTGGGATGATTCCAGACTTCCATGCGGGCGAATCCACAGACAAGAGCTAGTTACATAATATACGCACAGCCGTCGTTGTAAAAGCTACTCGTAAACCGATAGAAAACACATGTAAGTGCGTAGATATTAATAGTATGTCAGTATTGGTAGTTACAGGTAGCAGTTCACGGGTGCTTGGCAACCCTAGAAGCGGATGGCAGCGCCGGTCTAGGTCATGGATGCTCACTAAAAATACTTCGACGTTATTATTAAAGTACTTTAGTGTTATTGTGAAAATATTTTTACAAAAAAAATAACAACCGACTTCCAAAAAGGAAAATACACTAAAAATTAAAAAAAAACTTTTTTACAGAAAAAACAACCGACTTCCAAAAAAAAATACACTAAAAATTTAAAAATAACTTTAATTTCGGAAGTCGGTGTTTGTATTTTATTTCTTCGATATTTGACACCGACTTCCGAAATTAAAGTTATTTTTAAATTTTTAGTGTATTTTTTTTTGGAAGTCGGTTGTTTTTTTGGTAAAAAAGTTTTTATTTTCGCTTTTTAGTTGTTATACCCCAGAACTAAAAACCCCAATAACATGGAACGTGGAATTTAAACATTTGGAGTACACAAAAACGTCATAAAGATCTGCGTATTATTCGTTTTTGTTCAGTTTCTCAAAAAGCGCTAAAGCAATTTCAATAAAATTTATATGGAACCGGCTCGGGAGTATATTCTTTCGGATAAAAGAAGAATTTTGAAAATCGGTCCACAACTGACGGAGAAATGCGCGGACATACATAAAAAAAAAAAGAAAACCATACATACAGTCGAACATAGAACCTCCTCCTTTTTCGAAAGTCGGTTAATAACTGTAATTTCGGAAGTCGGTGTGTGTATTTTATTTCTTTGTTATTTGACACCGACTTCCGAAATTAAAGTTATCTTTATATTTTTAGTGTATTTTCTTTTTTGGAAGTCGGTTATTTTTGTTTTGTACAAATGTTTTTTATTTTTCACTTTTTAGTTGTTATACCCCAGAACTCAAAACCCCAATAACATCGAACGTGGCATTTAAACATATTTTGTAATTTGAGGAAACCAAAACGTCATCTAGGTATACACATTTTTCGTTTTGTTCAGTTTTTCAAAAACCGCTGAAGTAATTTTTATAAAATTTATATGGGACCACCTCGGGAGTATATTATTTGGATAATTTTTTTTTTTTGAAAAACGGTCCACAACTGACGGAGAAATCGGTGGACATACATAAAAAAAAAAATACATACAGTCGAACATAGAGCCTCCTCCTTTTTTGAAGTCGGTTAAAAATGTAAATTAAATATTATCGGGCCTATTTGTTTGATTTGAGTAAAAATTGTATTTATTCTCTTGTTTTTTATGACTTTAAAATAATACCTAACGGAAGTGGAGTGTTGTATGGAGCATGACGTTAGCATTAAACATAACGATGTATTTCCACACATTAGTTCATTGAGTGTGAAAATACAAACAAAACGCCCCCGTTCCGCCTACAGTGTGACGCGGGAGTTAGTGCAATTCCTAAAATTAACCACAATTTTCACTTGAAATATTATTCTATAAAAATTTGTTTGCGATCTTAATTTTTTTTCAGAATGAAGTTTGTTTTTTAGTTTTGATCGTAACAAATGGATGCTATTAATCCTAAATCCTACTAATATTATTCTACTATCCTATAATAATCCTAATAATGTTCTAAATGCGAAGATATAACTTTAATTTCGAAAGTCGGTGTTTGTATTTTGTTTCTTCGTGATTTGACACCGACTTCCGAACTTACAGTTATTTTTTAGAAGTCGGTTGTATTTTATAATCCTACTAATGTTCTAAATGCATAAGTTATGGATGGATGTTTGTAACTCAATCACGCCAGAATGGCTGAACGGATCTGGATAAAATTTGGAAAAGAGATAGATTATAGTCTAGAATAGCACATAGACTATAATTTATAATAGTGGAAGTACTAAACATATCATCATCATCAGCCTTTTTTAATGTCCCCACTGCTGGGGCACAGACCTCCTCTCTGTGAGAGGGTCTGGGCCGTAATCCACCACGCGGGCCCAATGCCGATTGGTGGATGTCACAAGTCTTCGATTTTTTGTTCTAGGACATGCCGGTTTCCTCACGATGTTTTCCTTCACCGTTTTGAGAGCAGTGGTGATGAAATAATTTACACAAAGTAAAGCCTGCCTGGGTTTGAACTCACGACCCACAACTTGTAAGTCGCGGCTAATACCACTGGGCCACCACTGCTCTGTCAGTAACATATAGGTGGTTTTATGGTTTATGGCCAGCTGTAAGTGGACTGCGCTAAGCTCAGTTTATTTGCTTGATAGTTGATGGTGTTGGTAGTTAACTTGATGGTTTATCAGAAAACCTATCAAGTTAACTTCGCATTATAAATGCATTTTTTTACTGGAGCCGTATAAAAGTCTGGAATACGAGTAGCACATCTATATATGTAAATAAAATTCAAAGTCCCGACTGACTGACTGCCTCACTGATATAACAAAGCACAGCCTAAACCCCTGGTCCTAGAGACATGAAATTTGGAAGGTGTGTTCTTTGTGCAGAGTAGGTACCCACTAAGAAAGGGTTTTTTCGAAATTCCACTCTTGAGAGGGTGAAATGAGGGTTGAAAGTTTATAACGAGGGAAATATTAATTTCACGCGGGCGTAGCCCAGCGGTGGCAGAAGCTAGAATGCTATATTTATAAAGCGAAAAGTACTAATACAACGCGGGCGAAGCCAGTGGCAGTAGTTAGTATTATTCATAAAAGTGATCTTTTAGAAACACTATCTATCGTATCCCTGCCCTTGTCCCATGTTACTTGGGGTCGTTCAGGGTCGTCGCAACACGTTTTCTCTTTCCATTTCACCCTGTCAACCGTCATGCTATCACTGAGTTCTCTTTCTTTCAATCCTTCATCTTTTCTTTGGCCTCTCTCACTAATTAGGTACAAATACTTACACGCGTATCAAGAAAATTGGACCACGTTAGGCTCTAGACAGACGGACTGCATTTCAACTGAATTCCGGTTGAAAATTTGCGGTTTGATTGCAGTTCGTACAACTGCAGTTCCAATGCAGCTGATCACCGATTGCACACCAACTGCACACCGATTATAATCGGACTGCACGGTTGGTTTGCAGTTTTATTACAGTCGTACTAACTGCAATCAAACTGCAAATTTGCAGACGTAGTGCAGTTGAAATGCAGTCCGTCTGTCTAGAGCCTTAATGCACACAAAAAAATGATCTTTATTCCATGCAATCTGGATTCCAGAGAATGAGTTCATAAAGTTATTTCAGTTCCAAAATAATGATCAGTTTCAATGACAAATTCTTTGTGTAAAAATAAATTTGTATGTAGGCGGGTGTTGACTGTTGATACAGCATTACGGAAACTCTTCATAAAATAGAAGATGGTCATAATAATCATGTTTTTTGGTATCTAAATAAGATTTTAGACTTAATACTAGTGACCTGCCCCGGCTCCGCTCGGGTACAAATTATACACATAAACCTTCCTCGTTTAATGCTCTTTCTATTAGTAAAAAAACCGGCCAAGTGTGTGTCGGACTTCGCACATTTAGGGTTCCGTACCATATGAGGGAAATCAATATTTTGGTATTTGTTAGTAAAATATAATATAACTCACCACAATGTTTTCTTTCACCGTTTAGACAGCAGTGCTGATGAGATAATTAATTGCCGTCACACAAAGTTAAGGGCCTCTCTGGGTTTGAACCCACGACCGTACGCGTATGTAAATTGCAGAGCACTAATTTAATTTTTATGCCGCGATTTTTTAACCGACTTCAAAAAAGGAAGTTTTGTATACGACCTGTACGTATGTATCTTGTTTGTCCGCGATTTTGTCGAAAACTATTGATCCGATTTGGATGGGGTTTTCGTTATTCAAATGGATATTTTTCAAGGCAGGTTTTAGTATATAATACATAAGGATCTGATGACGGTCTTCCGAGATAGATAGTGGAACTCTTCAATATCTAACAGCAAATTACTCGCGATTGCTGTGATCGTATGTTTATGTATTGTTTACACAATTTAATAGGGAACCACAACTCAAAAGTAAAAAGAATTTTTTTTTACAAAAAAAGAACCAACTTCAAAAAAAAAAAGTTTAAAATTACTTTAATTTCGGAAGTCGGTGTTAAAAAACGAAGACAAAACCAGAAACAACGAACGACTTGGTTTTTTTTCGAAGTCTGTTCTATTGATTGTTAAAAAGTATTTTTGCACATTTTGCAAAAAAAAAGTTTATAGACATGACTTTATTTCATTACAATATTTCAGCTGAGATTTAATCAGCAAAATGTTATGAAAGTTACGTTTAAAGTAGGTTAATTTTTAAATATTTTAATACATTTTTCATTCTTGGTTGAACAAGACATTCCTAAAAGTAAAAATAACTGTTTGATGTACAAACATATTGCATGTCAGTCTATCCTGTAGTGAACTAATTAATATGCTTGCTTCATTGTGGTGTACTTGGTTTTCAATTAACAATTAAAAGAAAGAGGGTAATGTATTGTTTGGTGTTATTTTGTATTCTTTTTACTAACATAGCTTAAAAAAAAATTGCTACTCTGAGTGATACTTCGTAATAAAGTTATTATTATTGTTTAAGGCGCTATTAGCTGCCAACGACCTTGAGTGGTTAGCTTGCGTGTTCTGCGCTGAGCTCACGCAACGCGTCCTATGTCCACCCAGTAATAGGACTCGCCCATCAAGGACCGCTGTCCGAATTTAGACGCATTATTCATTTATTACACATATAACAAGAAGTATTAAACTAAAACACTGAGACTAAATTATAAATAATTAAATGATCTTTAAAATGGTGAAGTTTTCATGAAAATACGCTTTTTAGTTTTTGCGTGATTCTCAATTTTTTATCCGAGTTAGACATAACTTTACAAATTAATGACACTATGTTATAAAATTATAATTTCAAATATTCTGAGATTAAATTACGAAGGAAATTGTCTAGAGTAACATATATTTTTTTCAAAGAAATAAGACAAGTCGTTTAGACGTGATGTTCAATTAAAAACCATTAAAAGTCGTTTAACTGCGCCTTAATGTTTTTGTTATTGTTACGAAATTCCAGTCGTACGATAATTTCCATCTAGAAGTTCGCAAAAAAAATCCTAACATCTAGGCCATATTATTATATTGTAGCAAATTTGTTTATGAACTATAACCGAAAACTAAATCAGAAAGCACAATGTATTACGTATATAGAACACAATAAACGAAACTGGTTGAAATAAGAACTATGGTGCATGGATACGCCTCTTTGTGCACTCAGCCTTGTTACAGATCTGCGGAACCTTGGAAGACTGAAATCACTGAAACGTGCGTATTGTGTATGAGTACACGTATTTCTGATAACAGGGCTTATGGAGGTTCAATTAAGGTTGAATTCGTCATCTCTAAACTAATAAAGAGGGGAAATTGTTAATATACTTAGTTGTTATTGTTGTTGTGTTGTGTGGTAGAGCCTAGTTTGAGTTTTTTAACGCACTCGAAGGCGTTTGCGTAAACATTCGCTTATGTCAAATCGTATAAAAATGAAGTTATCCGTTATTGTCATCTCATCAGGCAGCGCTTATACAAATTAACGTTTACTTTATAGCGATCCAGTACGTTAAAAAAAATACACTCGGGGTACAGCCCCCTTAGCCAAATAACTTTTAAAATAGCGCTAACGCTAACGCTTCGTGCAAAATGTATGGCAAGGACATTACCTGCGGAGAGAACTGTCACGTCACTCACGCCCAGTAATGTCGTTGCCATACATTTTGCACGAAGCGTTAGCGTTAAAATATTTTGTCTAACCCCCCTGAGCCTTTAGACTAAATACTTTTCTGTAAACGTTAACGCTAACGCTTCGTGCAAAATGTATGGCAACGAGTCACGGGAGACGGGAGTAGGGAGCAACCCGCGGGAAAAACTAGTCTCTAATAAAAATAGGAAAGAACTATTTTCTGACTATTATTTTTAACGCATGTGTTTCACAAAATAAGATACGAATAGAGAAAGAAAAATAAAACACCTAACAAAAAAAAAACGAAAAAACACTATAGGAGAATATTTATGTAAATATTTGGTCTGGCCTTTTTGCCAACATATCTACATAAAAATATATCAAGCTTTGCACACGAATTTTCAGTGCAACCAATACAAAGTGTGAATAAACCTACACCTATCATCAAAGTCTCATCAATATAAGTTGAGCGCATCCCAAGATTAGCACAGACAGACAGACAAACAAACATTCTTAATGCAACAACTGTTGATGTTACTAACGCGAGAAAGCAGGCGAGTGTAGAAATATGTTCGTTATTTTAAAACTACGGAAACACTTTCTAGGTTGAATGAAAAGAAATATGATCGATTCAAAAAGTATGGTGTGGCGAGTTGCCGCCACTCTGCAAGTTGGGTGGGGTTGGTATCACGTCGCGTGTGTGTCTCGCTTTAATTTGTCAGACAGACGTGAGTGGCCGGCTTTACGCGAGCTATAGACAATTTAAAATGCAACAATCGACGTCACGTCAGTTTGACGTCAGTGTGTGTGTGTGTCTAACGCCGCGAGGCACAGCGCGCATCTCACCGCAGACTAAATTAATGTCTTAAATTAATATCGTCCCCGCAAATACGCTAAAATCCCGAGTAAATCCCGTAAACGTTGGGGATCCTCCGGGAATAATAAATAACCCATATTTACCGCGTCCGTTAACTACTGAACAAGAATAATCAGGAGTGTTGGTGTGAAGAGAACGAGTGGCCACTCGACAAGTCGACGTGCAACCATCGAGAACAGCCCGGAAAGTAAGGTACCACTTGTTTTGCAAATTGTGAGTAGGGCCACATTCGCCGACTGCTGCCGACCACTCCTAACTTGAAGTTATACAGACAAATATAGGCAATTTTGGGCCAGCATTCCCTCCAAGTGCTTGGTCGTACTTACTGTTCTACATCCGCAGAGTCCCACGGCTATTTACACGCTTGGGCAACTCCAAAGTATAACGACTTTTGTGCAAAAACTGGAGGGTACGCAACTCGCTTAAGGGTCTACTACCGGCCAAGTGGCGCCCTAATTCAATAAAAAATCGTAGCATAGCATAGAAAATAAATATTAAAGCATCCAACGTCACGTTTGTTACAAAGAGGATAAAGTATTTTTACGTTGTTAAAACAGGTCTCAGAATGATTCGTATCCAAAGACAGGCAGGTAGTGGTAGACCTGTTATGCGGTCTGGTTTTGTTTCTTAGTTTTTTGACACCGACTTCCGAAATTAAAGTTATTTTGCACTTTTTGTTTGTTTTTGGAAGTCGGTTCTATTTTTTTGTAAAAAAGTTTTTATTTTTCACTTTGTAGTGGTGATTCCCCATTAAATTGTGTTAATAATGCATATTTTATGCGAGAGCAGCAATCGCGGTCGATATGCTGACATTATTTGAAGAGTTCCGTTGTCTGTCTCCGAAACTCATCATCAGATCTATATGAAATTTAAATGGGACCATTTAGGAACAAACCCCTTTCGAACAAAAAAGAATTTTGGAAATCCGTCTATAAATGACGAAGTTATGCCCGAACACAAAAAAAATACAAACATCCGAATTAGTAACCTCCTCCTTTTTTAAGTCAATTAACAATCTAGAAACTAGTTAACACTACATCCCATGGTAAGACTGGTTGTATTTTAGGGCATTTGATTTCATTTTGTTTAAGTGTCTAATGTCGGCCATACACGCTACAGTTTACCAGAGGTCTGCCTGTGCATTTAGACCGGAGGTCGGAGCGTATATACCTATCGAGTTTTTTAACCTACACAAACAAAACAAGCTCCGGTCTAACTGCGCAGGTACACCACAGACATACCTCTCCGGTAAACCGTAGCGTATATGACCGGGATAAGAACACTGCGTGTGAATAACAACAAAATCATGTACCAACCAACCTTGTGTTGTACCTAAATACAACACAAGAAAACTAACCAAAACAATAGTAAAGGATGTTATGCCGTTTTCCCCGTTAACCTATTTATGTAAACACAGACCATTCAACGTTTACAACTTCCGTGGAAACCAGCCACATTGTCTAGAACTCACTGAAACTCCTTCAATAAGTAATATTATCGACATACACTCAGCGGCACAATTAACCGCCCACTCTATTTTTCTTGTTTATTGCAAAAGCAGTTATTTAATCAATAAATGTTATTTAATATTTGTTTTTCGGGATGTTTCTGTGATTCAAACAAATGTTTAATTTTGTTAAATTTCTTTTTAATTGTTAGATAACAAAAAATAATCAAATTTTCATTTTTTTCAGGAAAAATTGGAATTTAGAAATCAAAGAAAAAAACACTTAAAGTTAAAACGAATCTTTTTTTAGTAATGGGTGTTGCCCCCTCTGGCCCTGATGACTTCTTGCAGCCTGTTTGGGAGTCCGTCCATGATGTCCTGAATATCTGATTGGGGGATATTGTTCCACTCCTCAATCGCTGCCGTTTTGAGCTCCCTGATGGTAGTGGGGGGCGATGTTCGTGCCCGAATACGCCTTTTCAAGTTGTCCCAGACGTGTTCTATAGGGTTGAGGTCTGGGCTGCGAGCTGGCCACGGTAATGTTTCGATACCGACTTCTCTTAGGTATTGAGTAACAATGCGGGCGACATGGGGTCTAGCATTGTCATGCATGAGAAGGAAATCTTCTCCAATAAATGGAGCAAATGGTACCACATGTTCTTCCAGGACCTCTTCCACGTATCGGGCTGCAGTTAAACTGCCTCTTTCAATAATGACGAGGGCCGTGCGAGCCTCGTAAGAAATACCGCCCCAAACCATTATTGAGCCACCTTGGTAGCCAACAGTTTTAACAATGGCACAGGGAGCAAACCTCTCGTTTTGGCGTCGGTAAACACGCTGACGTCCATCTGGTCCTCTCAAAGCAATTCTGCTCTCGTCAGAGAACAAAACATTTTTCCACTGATCAACAGTCCATCTTGCATATTCACGTGCAAAGCGGAGCCTTGCTGTTTTGTGCTGTCGGAGAAGTTCAGGGACGCGGGCTGGTCGATATGCCCGCAGGTTTTGTTCCGCCAACCTTCTTCTCACTGTCCTTTCACTAACACTAACGTTTCTCACTTCAAAGAGTCGGTTACGGGCCTCAGTAGCTGTGCAGGAGCGATTTCTTAAAACATTGGTGACAATGAAACGGTCGTCCCGAGCTGAAGTGCAGCGATGCCGTCCTTGACCTGGTCGCCGGGTATACGACCCAGTCTCTCTGAAGCGTCTGATGGCGTCTCGTACAGTTGTACGAGGTACTCCCAGTGTACGAGCGATGCGACGTTGGCTGTACCCAGCGTCAGCTAAAGCCACAGCCCTAGCGACTCCAACTGCATCTAACGGCATTTTTTTTCTTTAAATTAATGAGCACTTGTTTATGAACTCAATAACACTGTTTGAAATGTTCAGAAACGCGAAAAACAGTACAAAGAATCACGGAAATCCGATCTCTACCAAAGCTGTATTTCGACTAAATCACTGAATAGACGTCAAAACCAAATTTAAAAACAATAAAACAAGGGTAAAAGTGTTTAATTTATTGTAAACATGCCCACTTAACAAATAACATTTAATACTGTAAGCATTCCATAACGTAAACAAACGGTATGCCACTTGAGAAGGGTGGGCGGTTAATTGTGCCGCTGAGTGTACTTGCAGTGGGAAATGATACGCGGAAGAGATATACTTAATTATTAAAAGAAGAAAATTTCTCATACGTTATAGGAGTTACAGGAGTAAGTATATTAGTATCGAACACACATACTTCAAATAGCAAATACTACTAGAATATGAACAACACCAAAACTGTTATTGTAAACTCCCTTATATTGACAATTTTGTTTTACGGCCCTACTAACGGCCAAGTGGCACCCTCATTGAATAAAAAATCGTAGCATAGCATAGAAAATAAATATTAAAGAATCGAACGTCACGATTGTTAC
This sequence comes from Polia nebulosa, assembly GCA_951329385.1. Classification (NCBI taxonomy): domain Eukaryota; kingdom Metazoa; phylum Arthropoda; class Insecta; order Lepidoptera; family Noctuidae; genus Polia; species Polia nebulosa. The sequence continues at coordinate 9,690,412 of OX589606.1, forward strand.
AAAGCGGATAAAGTATTTTTACGTTGTTAAAACAGGGGGTCTACTCTAATTCAACGAAAAACGAAGTTTCGATCGAAATTTCGTGTTCTTACCACGGTTCCATTCGTTCCGAAGTTTCAACGAAGTTCGTTTCGAACGACAATTGTTTGACATTTAGATTCCAGGTCTCAGAATGTTTCGTATGTGCGTTTTTGGTACTTTTGCCTACTACTTTGGATACGAAACATTCTGAGACCTGTTTTAACAACGTAAAAATACTTTATCATCTCTGTAACAAACGTGACGTTGGATTCTTTAATATTTATTTTCTATGCTATGCTACGATTTTTTATTCAATGAGGACGCCACTTGGCCGGTAGTAGACCCTTAAGAGCGACCAACCCGTCATACTTTTCATACAAACGCTCGTACATGATTCTGCCGTTGTCACATCTATCTTTGAATTTTATGAACTAATAGGTATCTTCTGCACTATATCTGCTGTTTTGCACACATTTTACCTGAAGTTTGGCCCTTTGGGAAAAAAAATCTATTTAGTCCGTAAGTTAGATTATCAAAAAATATTGGACACGTATTTTTTGCTTTATCAAATCAATGAAAAATGACAAAGATAAAAAGCATCAAAATTCAGGCGTGGTGGTTTGTTACGTCACTTTTGAGTAAAATGTAGTACAATTTTAACTCAAGTGTCATGCGAAATTTCAACGCACTGTATCGTCTATCTTCTTAATTTTTTTTTCCTGACAAAAGAAAAACATACGTTTCCAATATTTTTTGGTAATCTAACTGACGGAGTAATTAGATTTTTTTAGTCTTCAACCCATTTTAACATTTTTTTAATCTTCAACCCATTTTAACATTTTTTTAGTCTTCAACCCATTTTAACATTTTTTTAGTCTTCAACCCATTATAATATTTTTTTAATCTTCAACCCATTTTAACATTTTTTTAATCTTCAACCCATTTTAACATTTCATTTGTTAACTAGCAAAAACGTCTAACATCACAGATTCCTTGTCTGGATAGAGGCTAACTACTGAGATGACGACAAATAGAGAAGCATGGAAGATTACATGTTGCGACGACCCCAAATAAACTGGAGAAGAGAATGATGACGATGGTCACAGATTCCTTACCTTCTTCTCCAACTGCTTCTTAACAGTGACGAGCTGTTCGAGATCGTCCTCGTGCTGCCGGCGCAGCTGGGCGCGCAGTAGCTGCAGCTCCCGGTGCGCTCGCTCGAACCTGCGCTTGTACTTGTCGCTCGAGACTCCGACGTCGGCCTCCGAGCCTTCGGAGTCTGAGGGTTCAGCGCCGCCACTGTCGGCGGAACGCCAGTGGAGGAGCTCGAGCTCCAGGCGTTCGGAGGCCTGTGGGTGTAAAAATGGAGTTAGTTCATTCAAAGTTCGCGGTGGCGTGTCGTAGCAAAATAAAGCATTCTGTGTAGATTATGGTGGCTACAAATGTACAATGAAATAATAGTTTTGGCTGATCAGTTAAAATTGAGTGTGAAAAGAGATCAATAGAATAAAAACTGATGAAATGTTGAATTTTATACTTCTGAATGGAAATGACAAAATGGAAGTGTGAAAATTGATCACAGTCGAGGTCTAGTCTGGACAAGATTCAATGAGATTACAATAATAAATCTTTTTAAAATAAATTGTATTTTATTGTCATAGGTACATCTAAATAATTTTAATAAAGTAATTTTTCTCTTTTGTCTTCTCGCGAAAAGATTTAGGGAGCAATGCAATAAGGCACCTTGGGCGATCCAAGGCGCCTTATGCAGGGATTCAGAAGCAAAACAATCGCAAAAATCCGCCCTTGACTGCAGGCCCGCCGTAAGCGGGCGTGCAAGGCGTGCACCGCACGCGGGCGGCACGACCTAGGGGGCGGCAAATCGAGCGACTTATCACGTAATATTTAAAAAAAAAAACAACAAAAAAACGGACTGGTGCGTGGCGCAATCTTTACGTTAACATCGCCATCTATTGGCAACCGTTAAGACTAAGATGCAATAGCCAATACTTAACGTCGTCTCTTAGAAGATGCAACCGCCCATCGTCGCTTGGTGGCGCCCCAAATTCGATAGAAGTATCCATTCATAGTGACTAGTGTCACTTAACTCTATGAAAGACAGGACTGGTAAAGTTAGGGGAATCCCCTGAAAACTTATTTCTCTGTTGGTAGGTTAGTAAGGTACTAGTACGTAATTCGCATGCTGGATAAACAGTCACGATCGCAAATTAAATTGCAATTAAGTTGTTAATAGTCCTTCTGAGGTGTGTCTAGGAATAATTAATGTTAAACTTTTTAAGTGTGAGAATAATAAAAAGTATCACCTGTCAGCGCAAAACAGACGTGCAAAGGAATTGTCATTATGGTAAGTACTTTTTTACGTTTATTTATTGACTAATCTCAATAATTACTAATACTAACAAGATATGTGCGTGTGCAAAGACTGCCGCAAAGTACATATTTTAATAATATTCGTCGGTCAAATCACGAAGGGGCGTAACTCAGTACCTATTTTATATTTTACAGTACTAAGAGTGAATTGAAAAAAAATATGTGGTTTGACTGATGATGCTAGTAACTACCCATTTATTATTATTTTAAGTACCTACTATGAAAGTTTCTGTTATAAGTACTTTTAAATAAATTGTAATTATTACATATCCATTACCTATTAATTAAATTAAAATGTAACAAATATTTAAGGGGGACTCCCAATGCTCCCATACAATAGACATTATTTTTTTGCCGTTTTTATAGATAATGGTATGGAACCCTTCGTGCACGAGTCGGACTCGCAGTTAGCCATTTTTTTTATATTGTTAAGTTTCATACTTAAACTACCGGATTAGGCAGTAACTTAGTGTAGAAAATGTTAAGTGTGTTCAAATCCAATTTGACTTTCTATTCTTTTTTAGGGTTCTGTACCCAAAGGGTAAAACGGGACCCTATTACTAAGCCTCCGCTGTCTGTCTGTCTGTCTGTCTCATCTGTCTGTCTCCAGGCTGTATCTCATAAACCGTGAAAGCTAGAAAGCTGAAATTTTCACAATTAATGATGTATTTCCGTTGCCGCTATAACAACAAATACTAAAAATGAAAAAAATATATACATTTAGGGGGGCGTCCCCATACAATAAACGTGTTTTTTTCGTATTTTTTTTGCTCAATATTAAATAGATGATAGTACGGAACCCTTCGTGCGCGAGTCCGACTCGCACTTGGCCGGTTTTTTTTTGTCTAATATTATTGTAACAAAAAAACTTAAATTAAAAATAAATACTTAATATAAATGTATATAATTTCAGGAAGCGCAGAAAAGGAAAAAACTTTCAGGAGCGCATTTTCGACAGCAAAAACGAGAAAAAGAGGAAAAGAAAGAAAAATTGGCGGGTTCTTTAATTAAATTTTTAAGTAAACCAGAAAATAAGGAAACGGAATGTCAAGAAAATGTTGACGTAGCTTTAACAAGCACAGATTTAAATCAAGAAGCTATGGACGTATCTGAACAAACAGATGTATGTTCTTCAGAAGGAGAGTCCAGTAAAACAAGAAAAAGTACTACTGAAGAACCTGTAAGCAGTTTATTATCGTCATCATCAGTAATATGTAGCAATTTAGATTGTGGTGATGATCCCGGTTTGTGGCCTGCCAGTATGACTAATGATCTTGTTAATATTTTGGTTAGTCGTGGTTCCATACAGGTGTCAAACTGTAACTTTCCTATAAATGACGATGGAAGAAAATTTACAGACAATTATTATTATTATAGAAATCTTCCCAATGGAGAAAAAATTAAAAGAGAATGGCTTGTTTACTCCACTTCAAAAGATTCAGTCTATTGTTTTTGTTGTAAAATATTTGGTAAATCTGTTAGTAGTTTGTCTGCTTTGAACGGTTTTTCCGATTGGCAGCATTTATCATTAACCTTGAAAAGACATGAAACAAGCGCTTACCACAGTGAAAATGTGAAATCGTGGGTACAGTTGAATAATATGTTAAAAAATAAGACTACTGTAAATCAAATGCAACTGCGACTATTAGAATCGGAAAAAAAGCAATGGTGTGATGTACTAGAAAGAATCATAGCTGTTATCAAGTTTTTATCTAGTCAGTGTCTGGCATTCCGGGGGTCGTCAAAAATATTATATGAACATGATAATGGTAATTTTCTAAAAGCAATCGAAATGATAGCATCCTTTGATACAGTCATGCGCGAACATATTCACAGAATTCAATCCTCAAAATCAGATTCAAGTCGTATGACTCACTATTTAGGAGATCAAATTCAGAATGAAATAATTGACATGCTCGGTACAACTATAAAAAAATATATATTGAACAAAGTGAGAGAATCAAAATATTTCTCCGTAATATTGGATTGCACACCAGATGTAAGTCACACAGAACAAATTACAGTTGTACTCAGGCATGTTCTTTTAAATAAGAAAACCAATAATGTTGAGATATGTGAAAATTTTGTTGGTTTCAGTCCGATCACCAGCTCTACAGGTGAAGGTCTATTAAATTTTGTTTTAGATTTATTTTCACAATTAAATCTCAACATTCAAAACTTACGCGGTCAAGGTTATGATAACGGTTCTAATATGCGTGGAAAACACAATGGACTACAAAAAAAAATTTTGGACATCAATAACCGCGCATTTTACGTTCCATGCTCGGCTCATAGTCTTAATTTGGTAGTGAACGATGCAGCAAATATTTCGCACGAAACTGTAAATTTCTTTAATATAATTCAAGAAATTTACGTTTTCTTTTCATCATCCACAAAAAGGTGGTCTATAATTTGCAAACATTTGCCAGATTTAAAATTAAAAGCTTTAAGTGCTACGCGATGGTCTAGCAGAATCGATGCAGTTAAGCCATTACGATATCACCTCGAAAAAATATTTGACGCTTTGCTGGAAATATCTGGTAATTCGTCGGAATGGGATTGTACTACATCTCACAAAGCTCATTCGCTTGCTTTGAATATTCAAAATTTTAGATTTATTTGCTCGGTAGTAATTTGGTTCGATATTTTAAACGAAATTAATGCTTTGAGCAAAATGATGCAGAGCCCCACGATGAATACTCAAATCTGCATAAATTTAATAAATAAATTGATCGAAAAGTTCACAGAATATCGCACGGATGAACACTTTGAAATTGTGACAGCAGAAGCTTCCAAAGTGGCTCACGAAGTCAATGTTGAAACAAATTTCCCACCAATAAATACCATTCGTCCAAGAAAAAAACCAACTCAATTTCAATATGAACACCATGATGAAGTTTTAGTAGACCCCAAAATCAAATATAGAGTAGAGTTTTATTTTAGAATTTTAGATCAGACAATAACTTCTTTAAAGGATAGATTCGAAGAGTTACAAACATTTACCGACGTATTTGGCTTTTTTAGCGATAATTTATTTAATTACTCTAATGATGAGTTAATGAAACACTGTAAAGATTTAAATCTGAAGCTTAAAGATGATGCAAGTAGTGATTCAGACATTGACGGTATTGATTTGTTTAATGAAATCATTGCATTAAAGTTGCATTTTTCAGAAAACCAGTCTAATGATCCACGAACCATATTACAATATCTTTTTACCAATGACTTAATTTCAACATTTCCGAACACAGCAATAGCGCTAAGAATATTACTTACACTGCCGGTTTCAGTTGCATCTGGTGAAAGATCATTTTCAAAATTAAAAATTATTAAAAATTATTTAAGATCAACAATGCTCCAGCAGAGACTAAGTAATTTAGCTATAGTTTCAATTGAACATGAAATTTTAGACAGCTTGGATACAAGAAAGTTTATAGAAGATTTTCGCAAATATAAAGGCAAGAAGAGTTAAGTTTTTATAATGATTGTATGGCTTAGTTTTACACTTCAGTAAACAAATATAATTAATGTACCTAATTAAAATAAATATTTTATAATCATTACGAATATTTCTTTTACTTTCCATGATGAAAAAGCCTTTTTTTGACAAAACCCAGCATAATATGTAGTCGTAGGGCGGCATAATCGGTTTTGCACGCGGGCGAACAAACAGCTAGCGGCGGGCCTGCTTGACTGCAATGTGGTGAAACAAGAGATTTTGATGTTCTTTTGTTTATTTAGTGGTCTCGATATACTATATCGTAAATCGCAAACATATCAAGAATGGGTTATCTAAAGTTAAAGCTAAGATGAGCTGTCAATCATTATAATTATCTGATGTTGATCCAGAAACTGCAGCTTGCAACGGTTTTTTTTTTTTTTTTTTTGGGGGGTGGGAAATCATCCTATGACTTCTTCCGCTCTAGGGTGGAGCGGAAGGGTGTGTCAGACTCTTACTGACTAAAACCCACCCCTGTTCCTCCCTGCCTCGAGTGCCCGGGGGCGAGGTAACTCTTTCGAATTTATCCTCCACCCCCGGGCAGGCATCGGCCGTGGCAGGCCCCTTCCCTTGGCTGACAACTCTTTGAGGCGCGCGTGGAACACTACGCGCCGTCGACTCTCGGGCCTGGTGCTGATCGGACGGCGAGTTACCCACTACTCGCCGTCCGCAGGCCCGGGTCTACGGTGGCCGGAGATCGTCTCGCGGCGTCCGAACCCCCTGGCGTCTCAGGCGGCGGTTGCGGCTGGGAGCGCTAGGGCGACTCGGCTGGAAGGAGGAGACGGCCTCCCATTCCCTCTCGCTCCGTACCATGGCCTGAACCAGGGCACGGCGCGAGAGGTCGCTGCCGCCTATCGCATCCACGAGGACACGGCGGTGCTCTGCCCAAGCGGGGCAAACCTCCACCGTATGCTCCACCGTGTCCACTGGGAGCTTGCAACGGTTGTCCATGACACAGATCAATATATGACCTTTTTTTTAAAAATTAACACAGCAGACCCAACAGTCACCCATATATGGTCTAGAGTGCAGACTAAATCTCGGGTCTTCACAAATTAGGCGTGTTTTTGAAGTTATACTTCTTTTGGCGCGTTAGGGAAAAATGTTGAGAGTAAATTTTTACGATGCGTGCGCACACCGTCACAAAAAACCGACACCTTGAAGTTAGCTAAAACCGACACCCTGAAGTTAGCTATAGTCTGTGGTTCATGAAGAATGATTGTTTTCCTTTTGTAAGCTTTGTGACAGTTTGGTTTTTTATCTGTTACGCCAAAGAAGTATAACTTCTTACGTTCGTACATAGGTACACACACACACTTTTTTTGTTTGATTTGGAATTAGAAGCAGCCCGTTTCGTCATCGGAGAACAAGACATACGGCGATACGCCATCGGAACATGATACATGTCCCACCCATAGACACAGTTATGGGACAAGCCCGCCACACTATTCTCAAACCACTGTAACTTCTGTAAGCCAGAATCAACAGTGACAACCACTAGAAAAAACGCTGACGCAATGAAGCTGGACGAGTCCCAAAGAAACGATTAAACTTTCTTGGGTTCCGCAACGAAATTAATCGGAAAAGACAGCGGAAGAGTAAGAAAAACATAATTTACACTTCCCTCTTAATCAAGCGGGAGACAGAACAAAGCTAGGCCATTAGGCACAAAGGGGGTATTTACAACTGGGGTAAATCCAGATGCCAAGCACCAGTGATTAAAAACACTAATATTTAATGGGTCCTAAAATTCTGAGCTGTTACATTTGATTCCAATAATAACGTATGGCAGCAAAAACGCTTGACCGCACGGAAATTCGTTCTAGTTTCCACAAGGTCCGTGTAATATACAACTCCAGATGTAGGCTGAATATTATTCAACATAATATTGCGTTCAGTTTGCCAAAGAATACATTCCCATAGGATATGATGTGCGGATTGTTCGTATTCGCAATCAGGTGTAAAACATTGACATAAAGGCGAAGCAACAAGCTTGAAGGAAAGTTACCATGACCTGTGAGAAATTGGGCAACACAGTGATCCACCTCCAGCTATGTCCTAGCCAACCGCTCGCGAACCGATAGGAAGAACTGGTGGAGGTGTCAGCCTTTGATGGAACTTTCTCACCTACATTGCCATTCGGATACGGATAAGGTCCAAGACGTCAGTTAAGACACAGTCATGGGAGTGATTGAAAGAGTCACAGCGGCCCTTCCTGCACAGGAAACTGATGGACCACGGGTGGGGTTTAGTCAGTAAGAGTCTGACACTCCCGCTCCACCCAGAACTAAAAATTATTTGACGATTTTCCACCATATAAAAAAAACCTATACGCATAAAACGTTTTGGGATACTTTCATGTGCGTACAGCTAAGGAGTGGAATTCCCTGCCGTAGTCTGTGTGTCCTGATAGTTACCTGGGGTGTTTAAGTCAAGACTGAATATGTTACTTCTAGGCATGTGTGCCGTCATCTGCCTAGCCTTTTCCCAACTATCTTGGGGTCGTCTTCCAGTCTAACCGAATGCAGCTTAATACCAGTATTTTACATGGAGCGACTGCCTATCTGACCTCCACAACCCAGTTACTGGGTAATACGATACCCCTTAAGACTGGTTGTTAGACTTTCGGGATTTTGACGACCCGTAACGACTGTCAAAGATCCACGATTGACAGCTGGGACCAACGGCTTAACGTGCTTTCCAAGGCACGGCGGAGTCTCGGTATATAAAGATGGTCACCCATCCATGGACCAACCCCGGCAAGCGTAGCTTAACCTGATGGATCGACCCGTGCAGTTGTTATTACTTTAGCCACGAGCTCCTCCGAGCAGAGCAGGCGTCCCGTCAATTATGAGAAAAATGAAATGCTCTATAACTGAACCCACCTGCTGCAGTCGTTGGTTGTTGGCGACCAGGTCTCGGTTGTCGCGCTCGACTCGCAGCCGCTCAGCCGCTTCTGCGTCCGCTCGCTCTGTGGCCAGACCCGCCGCCGCGCGCTCCTCCGTGAGCTCGCCACCGACTTCTGATAGCTGGAGACAAAATAAGCAATTAGTATTATAAAAATCCATTTAAAAAAAATGAAATCTGCATCACTTGAACAGATGGACCGATATGCTTATATTTTATATTGTTTTAAATGTTCGTAAATCGTAATCGTCTGAGTAACGTTCGGGCAAGCAATAATTGAAAAAGTTATCCGAAAAAATTGGAAAGTTTAGAAAAAACTGAAAGTTTTGTATATATTATGGTATTTTTGTATGATCTCAGTTTGGACAGAGCAACTTCTGTCGGATGAGCTAGTGAATTCACAAAATGCCACGAACACAGTAACTGCATAAGCAATTGTCCAAATTTTTGAGGAAGCAGGGTCTATACTGAAGCGTCTTTCGGTATTTCTCTTAGTGAAAACAATCTAAAGTCGATCAAACAACCTATGAGAAAATGAGACTTGCACTCGCTTTTCCGCATTCCATAACTATACATAGAAGACGTCTAGGCATTTTACGAAACTTCAAATTAATGTAGAGTTACTATTACTGACTTAAAATAACATCGCATAGTCTTACGTCTTTAGAGAGAAAATTCTGCCACGAACTAGTCTTGAAAACAATTATAAGTAAACTGGACAACACGACAAGTGTAGAAAACTGAAAATCATTTTAATTAACGCATCAAGCCAAATAGTTATATATGTATAACATGTTCATCATACAACATGTTCAAGTTCTAAACATCACTTGTCAGGGTCACTGGTTCCATGTCATGCAATTGATGGGTTTTCCTCGAGGCTATTGAATTCTCTGAGAGCAGCAGTGAAAGTGCATTCTGGCATCAAAGAAATAAGACAACTAAAACATTAACTCTAGATACTTTTCAGACAGAATACACATGCTTATAATAATGGTCAGTTTCTGTAGAATTGCGACAGTCAAGACAACGCGTGATGGTGGCCAATATTAAGTATCAACATAAATACTAAGCAAATAAATGTCAGCAATGAAAATCTTTAATGATAGGACCACAGCCAACCCTTCCTGTCCAGCCATAACACGTACGACTGTATAAATATTCCATAGACAATAGTCTATAGCGAGAAATCGTTTTACTTAGAAAGTGGGTAATTGCAATGTTCCTAGTCGTTAGCGGTTAATTCTTCACTGCCGCGTCAACCACTGTGTGATTATACCATAACAATAAGCAACACCCAGCTTATTAAACGCCGCAAATGACGGCTCTGCGATCATTAAAACGTCGATCTTACACTTAAATAATCGATCGTTACTCTAAGTTATCGACGCGATAATCATAGGCCTGAATGAAAATTAACTAAGTGGCAACATTTCAAACATAACAGGTTAAATTTGGAACGCACTGACGCGCAGAGTAGGTGGCCCAACAGACGTATTAACTGTCTGGCGAATTCGCAACGCAAGCAACCTTTAACTCTTGCCAAAAGCGCACACAATTCCTACAAAAAAAAAATCCACAAACGTAAGAGAGAAAAAAAACAGCAAGTTTCCTGTTTCAGTTTGAGTGACAATGTCGTAATACTCCGCTGACGGACAAGGCAGAATCTCGCGAGAGCCGTCGCCGCCGAGAAGTCAACAATGAGAAAAAAATGTTTTGGCAAGCGACGCGCGTGCGGTAATAGAAAGCCAACTGCCACAGTTCCAAGCGCCACTGGTAGCCCATGAAACTATCCCAAGCAGCCGGCGATAATTTATTACCGTGTATTAGCCTTATCTTTACGAGCATCGCGAACGCTTTGGAACATTTGTACTATGATATCTAGAACTAATCATTTGTATGAGTCACCTCGTCCATTTCGGAGACAGTAGTCCGGTCTTCCGAGATCCCGCGACTGGATCGGCAGACACTGCTGGCTCTGCTGCCGCTCCGGCTGAACAACGTAAAGCCCTTGATCATGATGTTCGTCGCAGACTTCGATCTTCCAACTCTGCCCTTCTTTCCATCGAACATCATGTCAGAGTCATCTTTGTGTCCCAATCTTCGCCATTCATCCATAACATGGTCAGTCCTCTGAAGGAAACTGTCGATCTTACTGCTCAAGTAATTAGAAGACGTTCCTTCTTCCATATGAGCGGCCACTGGTTTGAACCTCTGCCGGATGGGTTGCTTGTTGCAGCCGAGCACGAATGACATGTTAGCATCAAAAACAACGGGAGCCTGTTCTCTAGATCTTAGTTCTTTTAAATCTACGCGTTCGGACATATCACAGGTTTGAGGGTACATTCTTCTAGGAGTAGGTGTCCTGCTGTATAGTGTGGAGTTCATACTCGATGAACGTGACAACGGCACGTAGGTCCCGTTGCTGCTGCATGTCGAGTACTGGCTGCCTGAACTGCGCACGCTGCTGTATGAGGATGGACTCGGAGACCTTGACGTCAATAAATTGACAGGCACATGTCTTCTAGCAAGCTCCGCTATGGAGCCCCTCTCTACGGAAGCAGTAGAATTGCTTCTTGTGTAGGATGGGCTCGGTGAACGACTCACTATGTATCTTCCATTGTCACCACTGGGCTCATTTATTGTACGGACCTCCTTTAGAGGTTTCGTGACAAAAAGTTTCTTAGCATTCATTAGAGAAGACGATAGCTTCGGTGGTACTTTCTCATCGAAGTCGATGGGCAGCGTCTTGGACTTCTTTACCGGCAGGATGGGTCTGCTTGGCGGAGCTTTCGGCGGTTTTTTCGGAGTTGTATCCAGTATGGGCGGTGACAGCGGTCCATTAAAGTTTGGCGGAAGGGATCCATTTCCATTGATTGGCGGTGAGAAGACACCGTTACCGTTTGTTGCACTTTTATTTTGTTCTGGTATTTGCAGCTTCAGTGGGTACGAGCCCGTGCCGTTGGCGGCAGCGACGGCGACGGGTGCGTGCGGCATTTTCGTTTAGGCTGTTCGCTTGCGTTTCCTGTAGCGGAAGTGTCGCGAACGTTGAAAGTCCAGTGCCATTTCACAGGGATCCGTTGCAGTATTATTGTCGCGAGCGTTACGGGATGCGTCGGGACATTAGTTGGAAATAGAACCGGCGCGAGAGGGCTCCGCGGACGCACTGCGCCGGCTATCTCGGTCGCCGGGCCGACGACGCGCCGCTCGACTATTTTAGTTTACTTAGATGTCGAAGTGCACGCGCGGCTGACACGCGCTGGACCTTCAACATTCAGTGGACGTTTGAGTACGAAGCCAATGACAACATTCTTACGTCCGAACGTCCTGTATCAAACAGTCGGGACGCGTAAATCAACCGCAGCTATATGTAGTTATGATAAACACGGGCAGAAGTAGGTCAATCGATATGCATGTCAATAGATCAGAAGCAGTCGTCAGGATGTCTGCGCTGGAGCAGCCAACCGGACACCGAGAAGGCCGAGCTTTGTTTGTCGTTCACTCAAAGCGTCTGTAGCGAGAGATTCGGCCCAAAAAGGGAAAAGAAGAGTATAACCAGAAGTGTGCATTTCTTGTAAAACACTGGTATACACGAAGCTGACGCACCAGACATAATCATTCCAAATATAACAAATACGACCAGAATACCACAAAAGCTTAAGCAAATGAATACAAAACAAGACTCCGGAACACATTTTAATTTCAACCACTCGACAGTGTGCGGACAGTTCCAAACCATCTTCATAACGATTACAGTGACTGTCGTTTTGACGCACATACACTGAAACAGTAACTGTTGGCAACTACTAAACTGAACGTTGGCAGGGAAATTGATAAAATAACGTAAATGTAAGTAATATAGCATTCGAATATGCATCGTTTGGCAAAAACAACGTGTTCGCCAAACTTGCGCACACGCAGAAAGCTGTGGCGATTTGTTGTGTAAACACATACGCTGGCAAGTGGGGAAATGCCAAACTGTGTCAAAATCTGTTTTATGTAAAAGTGAGGGAAACTTTCGCGAAACGCAAGGAAAAGTTATAGCGGAAAATATGGTTTGGATATGATTCATGGCATCAGATCAAATAGATGATTAAGATACGAGGATTAGTAAAGGATCTTAATCTTTAAAGAACTAAAGTCAGAAGACATTTTGCATAGTTTTGAAATTCAAGAATTTCTCTAAGCCCCAAAGAGCAAACAAAAATTCAGCAGTTGAAACAATTTTCTTTTCAAACAAAACTGAATTCCCGAAACTGTGAAGTCAACAGACCGGGTTACGTCAGTTCGTAACAAAACGAAGATGATAAAGTCTCAGTCTAACGAAATGTGGCATCGACATCCTACACTGTAAACCTAGATTAGTTTCCAGATACCGAAAACAAGCCATCCAATTATTTACGTAGGACTGTTCCAGATTTATTACGACATACAACTGTATTTTCAATCATGTTGTTTTTAACAAATTGGCAATTCAATTTATCTAGTTAAACAGGAATGGGGGAATGACCAAGAATGTTAAAAATAATGGCTTTCGAAGTTTTCTTTAACAACGCTTCATCATCATCATTCACAGACCGAATTCGCTCACCGCTGGCTTCTATAAATCTAGTGTCAATCCTCACGTTCCTGTGCCAACTTCATCTAGGTTCTAGCCTTAGACGTCGTTTAGACTTGCTCGCGAAAGAGGAGGAGGAACGGGTGAGGGCGACTCAGCAACAGAGTCGCCCTCATGTCCTCAGCAGCAGCCGCCGCAGGAGACGCCAGGGGTTTCCGGCGCCGCGAGACCTACTCCGGCCGACGAGTAATGGGTAGCTCACCGTCCGATCAGCACCAGGCCCGAGAGTCTACGGCGCGTAGTATTCCACGCGCGCCTCAAAGAGTTGTCAGCATTCATGACGGGACTCGTCATGGCCGATGCCTGCCCAGGGGTTGAGGATAAATTCGAAACAGAGTTACCTCGCCCCTGGGCACTCAGGGCAGTAAATGGGTTTTAGTCAGTAAGATTCTGACACGCCCTTCCGCTCCACCCTAGAGCGGGAGATGTCATTAGATGATTTCCCACCCCACAAAAAAAAGGAAGTCGTTCAGATTAGAAAAATCGAAGACATATTGATGAAAATCTGAATCAATGACAAACAAAAGCTATTCAATCAATCTGGCTGCTGTATTTCCCAGCTATGTTGGGAACAGCTTCCATTGTAACCAAATGCAGCTGAATGCAAGTATTTTACATGGAGCTACTAGGAACTGCTTATCTGACCCGCGCAACCCAATAACTGGTTAACACGAAACCCTTTGGTAAGACCAGTTCTAAGATTTTCGGGCTTCTGACTACTACTGACGACTGTCTTTTACATGGAGCGACTGCTTAACTGACCTGCGCAACCCAGTAACTGATAAACACGAAACCCTTTGGTACGACCAGTTCTCAGATTTTCGGGCTTCTGACTACCAGTAACGACTGTCTTTTACATGGAGCGACTGCTTAACTGACCTGCGCAACCCAGTAACTGGTTAACACGAAACCCTATGGTAAGACCAGTTCTCAGATTTTCGGACTTCTGACTACCAGTAACGACTGCCTTTTACATGTAGCGAGTGCTTATCTGACCTGCGCAACCCAGTAACTGGTTAACACGAAACCGTAAGGTAAGACCAGTTCTCAGATTTTCGGGCTTCTGACTACCAGTAACGACTGTCAAAGATCTACAAATCAAAGGCCCAGCTAGTCCCAAATATAATAAGCTGACGAACGAAAGCTAAAGGGCTCGGACGAAAGCTGTTCCAATTTTACCGCACTCGCCTATCGGTCAGTAGTTCCAATAAGAAATAAATAACCGGCCAGCCGCGTCTGCCAAAGCGTCCGCTTGATGCAACCCGTTCCGCAGTAACAATGCTGACAATTGCGCAACAAACGACTAAATGGGTTTTTAATCTGCTAGTGGTGAAATTATAGGGAATGTATTAAGAAAGATTTTTGGGATTTGCGGTCATCTTTATAAAGGTTTGTGTAAAAATAAATGGCTAATGTCTCCATAGATGATTCACAATTTAGAAATGTAAAGAAATCGGAATTTTAATGTAGGACAGTACCAACTTCAGGATTAGGGGACAGTGCAGCTATAGATCGGTCAGAAAGCACATACGTACACAAAGAAGTTTGATGTGGTAATCAAAGACAAACCTAAAAACTGGCCAATTGTGTGTCAAGCCCCTCATTAGCAGACACAATTAAAAACCTATAGGGGCCTGACGGATTAAGGGTTAAACGACGAACGTTAAAAATTCTTCGTAACAAAATTTTGTGACAGACGATGGACGGACAGACAGACAGACGGACACGGGAGTGACAACAATAAAAATCAGCTTTGATTATGGTAACAACTTTGCAAAACCTACATACATGTTTAAATCCAATTTCCATAAGTTTAATCTCTCAAACCCACGATTTACTAGATACCTTGGGTCACAATAAAAAACTTGTGAAAACAGTTACGCACGCAAAATACCATATGATGACAGAGCAAAAAGAAAAGTAACGACATAACAATATCACACAATAATAGTAAATAAAGAAAGTGATTCAGCGAAATCAACAATACGAGCATACGATGTCACACGCTCTCGCGGCAAACGAAAAACTCGATAGATAGCTAATAATTAAAAGTGTTTCCAATCAACTTCTTTAGCTCATCGATCATCTTTTTATTAAAGCAACGATAATTGATGTTACTTTTCATGTTTTACGTCACTATCATTCACTGGTTCGCTATAAAATCGTGAATGTCGTTTTTGATTTCGATTTTCGCGCTTTTTTCGCGGGAGAGCCGCGCGCGCATCGCGACAGTCCGACTAACTGAACGTTTTGTAACAGATTTTCGAAATGGAAATTGGAACGTTATTTTAAATTTAGTTCGGAAGAGGATTTATGGCGGCGAGATAAATGTAGTTCAGGCTTGAATTTATTTGTACATCCAATAAAAATATGAGTGCTTAATTGGTTGTATAAATTCGGTGTAAAGATCTTTTGGATAATTTAATACTTTCGGAAACATTTTTGAACACACTTCATAAACTTTTCAGCCACGGCACATTTCTGTATTTAATTCATTATTTGCATGATTTATGTTCCGTTAAAAGCTTTTCAAGTCTTAAATTCATCGTTATGATAGAAGTATTTAGATATTTATGAGTTTTGTAAGACATAAACATATTTACATCTAGAATAACCTAAATATGTTATTTATTGCAAATATCTAATTTTTAGTCAGAAAAATATATTTTTCGCGTTCATATCCGTAATTCCGGAGATACTTCACGGCTAGTCAGTTTTGCACAGCGTAAACACAAAACAAATACAGCATGAACGCTAAACATTGATTTCAAAAGCTTATTCCTGGAGTTCTGAGCATAAATCAAGGAAATTAGGTCATTCGCGACTGTACGCTGACGAACAGAGTTCAGGCAATCGCGTGCTTTTGAAATGCTCATTAAAAACTTTACAATGTTATTAGTATGTTGACGGGAATGACATGGCCTGGTTATTGACGAAAATAATCATCTGTGAAATTCAATATTGGCGTAATTTTTAGATAACCTATATTGAAACGAAGTTCCTTATCGCGCGTTGCGAAAGGGGAAAGAATTAGGAACAAAAGTTGTAACGACACTTTTTGATCCAAAAGTTGTAACGACACTTTTTGCTATAGTTGTTGTAATTGCTATAGAGTTGAGTTGAGTTGAGTTTAGCTGAGTTGAGCTGAGCTAAGCTGAGCTGAGCTGAGCTGAGTTGAGCTGAGCTGAGCTGAGCTGAGTTGAGATGAGATGATGAAGTATAACTTCTTACGTGCGTACATAAGTACACACACACTTTTTTTTTTAATCTGTGCGTAATAGCATTTTTAATAAAAAAAGAATATTATACCTTAAAAAAAATTAAATTATATTACAATTCCTTCACTAATTAACCGAAAGGAACTTCGTTCCATCCGGGTGTCCCTTGACACCTCTCAAGTTTTTTTTAATGTGGATCGGATCGGATAGGCTGGTTAAAAGTTAAAACTAGAATCGAATGATTTTGTATTTCTAATTGACTTACGAAAAACTATCCCTAAATAAATAAATACATCATCTTCCAGCTGAGTGGAAAAAAGATTTTCATTAGTAAAATTATGTATCTGCCCATCCAGAATTTTCCGAATGCCTTTCTCGCTACCAGTGCTCATAACTCTTACTACTATTTTGAGATAACAGTAAAACCAAGTAATTAAAACGAAACTTCTCATGAATTGACATTTCAATTCAAAACAACAGCTGTCACTTTAAAAAGAAACAAAAATAAAAAAGAAAATCAGACATGGCCGCTCTTGGAATTCTAAATTCGAATTTTTCGCGACTTTGTATTGATTTTAAAGTCAACTGAACATTCCGGGAGAGGTCAACAAACTTAAAGGAGATTACATATTCTTCATACGATCTACGATTACCTTCTAAATGTCCAGTAAATATGGTAATTCGTCTATAACAATGCACGCAGATATTTTGCAGTTTTATCGGGGCATCTGTTTGATTTTTATCGGCTTACTTATCATTATGAGACTATCATTCTTGGCTTTATTGGCAATGAAACTTGTCAAGCTTGAAGTATTATGTGAGTTGTCCATTGTTACGATCGTGAATGTATGGGATTGGTTTCGGTTGTGAGACGAAATATTAATACAATGGGATGTTGATAAAAATGGTTTAAAATCGATACAAATTGTCATGGAATATATTGTAAAACAAACTAGCTTACTGCCCGCGGCTTCGCAAATTTTTTCGGAATAAAAACTCAGCGATAGCTTTCAATCGAAATAATTTTCGTAATCGTATCACTACCTACTTCCAGAGATTATCTTTTACAAAGAAACTTAATTTTTTATAATATTAGTTTAGATTATTCACTAACACAATTTCGATAACTATAGAAAACATTGGCGTCTAATATTTTTATTTTTCACCCATTCAGCGTCCCTTCACGAGCCAACTTTTTTATTCTAACCTTGGCGTTGACATCTATTGCTATTCTAATTTTAAAAACTTTTTTTCATTGTCAAGGAATTAATCGATAAGCTTCATTTGTCTTTTTAATAATGACATTGGATAATTATCTTTTTAGATTGAGAGTTTTAGTTTTTATTTATTTGTATGATATTGTTTCATTGAGTAAATGGCTAGGATTAGTATCGTATTCACGTTAAATGCACGAGTAACTCTTGAAACTATAACTAATGGTTTACGTGGGCACATACATATGTAACATTGACACAATTTCAGGGTAAACTAATAAATTACTGGCTATTTAGTTTATAATAGTTACAAACAAATGTGCTAAATACTAGATGCCAGATTTCTCAAAATTTTGAATTCACTTTCTTACCACCAATGTCGAAATAATCTAAAGTCATAATTGTCCATAATTCTTTATTTTATTGATGATTGAATAGATAGAACCTACCTACATATTTTTTTTCTTTTTTTTTTATAAAATCTTGACCCACAATAGGAATTACTTCCTGTATCGTGGGTGGGTTCACAAACTAACTCACATACACAAGACACCCAGACTTGAACAACTATCTGTAGGTCATACAAAAATTTGTTCCGTGCGGGAATCGAACCCGCGACACGCGCTGCGCTGCGTGCCGAACGCTCAACCACTGCGTCAACCGTGTCGTCAAACATAATGTTACAGTTATAGTAGTAACATGAACATCGAATTAAAAAACGGTCAGTAGAAAGTTCTCGCAACACCGTGGAACAGAGCGAGTTAAAAAAAAAAGTCTTTCAGTAGTTGTTGTCTGTGGTTATGTAATGTTAGCTGTCAAGCAAATATCGAAGTTCGGCATTTAAAACAGCGAATGTGAATTTATTTAACAAGAAAATTATGAATGGCCGTTTTACAGGTATATTTTGAATGTTGATTTTACAGGTATCTCAGGTATCTTCTCTCCTTTATACAGGGTGTAACAAATACAGGAGGCCACACTTTAACTACTGCTTCTGCCCACAGAAATAAATAACTTTCTTCAGAGAGGTCATAGTTAATTCCCAAAAAAAAAAATTGCGTAAAAAGTTATCATTAGCTGATGAAAACTAAGGGAGGTTCATTTTTTTCGGGATTGACTTAACGACTTTTCTAACTTTCTGACGAAAGTCGTTCTTTTATATGGGCCGAACCAGTATTTAAAATATGACCACCAATTTACGCTACACCCTGTGTATTGCGTGTTTCTAAATGGTAATCGCAGGAAGTATCTAGTTATACGATACGATAGTTAACCGATTACTAAAATTCCTTCAATGATTAAAATCTTTTGCTGAGGGCAACACTAGGGCTAGCAATACGAGGGCTACTTTTATCGCGGAAAATTATGCATGGGCCCGGAGCGAAGCTTGAGAAAAAAAAACTAGTTTTAAATATCGTATTCCGTTATTGGCCGGAGTACTGAACTGTCGCACATTCGTGCTATTGGGTGCCCAACTAATAGGTATATTTTCGTCTCGGTCAAGGAACCATGTGGAGGCCGAAATTGAATTATTTTTTAATTCTCTAGGTCAGGCACAAATTCTTGTCATTTGTAACTTTTTTAACGTAAATAAATCTGTTTTGAAGACGAAAACATTTGCTATAATTCATCAAAGTTACAAGTCATTTAAGAATAGACAAAAATCAAAAATAATGTTTCTAAGGGCCGGGATAAAATCTCTAAACAGTAAATAAGATATTCAAAAAGTGGAGACAGGGCATTTAATAGTGCAGCTATAATCTTAATTAAAATTAAATATTTTATTGAGAAACCAATTAATTTGTATGTATTAACTCAAAAACGAATGGTCAATTAAAATTTTACTTACGTACTTACATGCATTTTATATGTCCATTAATACTAAGATATATACACTTTTATCCTTTTCTACGATGCGCGAACGTTTAGATTTCCTTAAGTATTTTATGTCAGTAAAGTTATAAAAGTCTTGTTTATGGTTATGC
The DNA here is from genome assembly GCA_951329385.1 of Polia nebulosa. Lineage (NCBI taxonomy): Eukaryota > Metazoa > Arthropoda > Insecta > Lepidoptera > Noctuidae > Polia > Polia nebulosa. The sequence continues at coordinate 9,710,265 of OX589606.1, forward strand.
TCAATAAATTCAATAATACAACGAAAGAGTTTTTATTGCGGCTATTATGGCTGGAACATTACCCGCAGTCTATTCACTACACATTAAAAAAGTTTTCATGAATTTTGACAAACAACCTCGATTCTATTGATTGCTGTTCTAATTAACAAAATGTTTTTTATTAACGAGTATTTTATCTCAATTTTTAAATGAATTGTAATGTAATCTTATCAGACGCATTTCAAACAAATTAATCAGCATTTCAGCCACATTTCACAACAAAGAACAACATTCCCGCCAAAAGATCTGTCACCGAAAACTGACACTTATTTTTTTTAATGCCAGCTGATGTAGGCAAAAGTCACATAGAGACTGCCACGGGTTATGCACGCGTATCCTGTCCCAAGGTAAGCAGGACGGGTGCCTGGCCAGTGGGCGTTTCGTTCCTCACCAATGAACTTCATAACAATTTACCTTCCATTGTTTTGTTTGTCAACTATCAAGCTACCGGTCTTATTGATGCCAAGATAATTCATTTAATTACGGTCTTTGATAAGTTTTGCAATTTAATCGGTGATAAGCAGATAATCGTGAGAAAAGTGCCGTAATTTTAGTATTATCCAACAATGAAGCACTAAGTGATGTCAGTGAATTTAATCACGCTTTATTTCAAAATGTATTCCTTTGAACAACAACGACGTAGCAATTTTTTTATTTTTTAAAGTAGCAAACAGTCGTCACTCAAAACATAATCAAAATTTAAAAAAGAATCAATGGCAGTTTTTATTTTGACAATCATTAATATTGCGACCAAAAAAATTCTCATCTGATTTTTACCTTCATCCACACACATTTAGCAGCAGCCACAAAGAGTGCACAGATAATATAAAACCTTTTTGGCACACACATTTGGCGTTTGTTGGGCTAAGGTAATAATAGCTGTTCATCCAGTCAGGCCGGATACGACCCTTGTCGCTTACTGTGAGAGCAGAGCTGATGTTGAGTAGTTAAGGTGGGCTCACACGACCGAATGTATAGCAACTACAACCATTTAAAAAATAAAATACTCAATTATTTTTAACAACACAAAATTTTTCCTTGTATACGGCATAAACCATACATTTGTTTTATTTCGTAAACGCCCCTACAATAATTTTAAATCAAACCCAACTAGGCCATGGAAATAGATCACATCGTTCGCCAAAACTAAATGGTTACCGTTGACAGTTAACACGTGGCTATAAGTCTCATTTTATAAATGGCTGCCTATTGACTGTAAATGCTGAGAGTTAAAGCAGCTGCATTATAAACAAACTAATAATGTTAGTACATTATTAATTATACATTAAATAAAGCAAATTGTTAACAATCAACATTGTTTAGTTCAAGAGGATTTGTTAATTTTGGTTATTAAGTTTTATGATAAACTAGCGACCCGCCCCGTCTTCGAATGGGTGAAAATTATATACAAAAACCTTCTTCGTTTAACGCTCTTTATATTAGTGAAAACCACGGGAGATAACATGGCTCTCTGAGGAAAAAAATCTGAAAATATTATTCGAAGATAAATTTTTCCCATGTTGTACCCCACCTTAAAATGGAAAACAAGTGTCCAACTTGCTCAGAAACCTTTTTATTGGACAATATTATACAAAAAATATCTATCTATCGTTCGCATATCTCGAAAAAAGTAAACAACGTCGCAAACATTTTGGTAGCAGAGCGTGGTTTCGATACACGGACCTCTGGCTTGACCTGGACAGGTTCCCGGCGCTCGAGTATCTCCCGGGCACGCTGCTCAATAACATCCCGTAAGTGGTAGATCTGGTAGTAGTAGTAGTAGTCCACAGCAACCTTATCACGAAACAATTTGACTGTCCGTCCAGGCGTAAGAAGTCCGAATGTCCACAGTTCCACTCAAAGTGTGAGCAATGTGGTTCAGTAGACGCACAAGAAGCGCCGCCCCTGCTAACTCTAAGTTAGGGATGGTCAATGCCGGGAATCTGTCCAGGTCAAGCAAGAGCTCCGTGGATCGGAACTACGCTCTGCTAACAAAATGTTTGCGACCAAACCAGAGGCAAGGATCCGACTTGAGGAGACAAGAGTGTGGAAGCGTGCTTGTCGGATCCCCGGCACCAACCTGATCCCAAACTTTCTGTTTTTTTTTTTAGGATGATAACATCAGTCCGTATTATGGTTTCAATGAAGTGTGTATTAAATTTTAAACGAATAACGTTTCCTCTCAAGCAATCCAGCCTAGTTACCTAGATATAAAACGTGATCGTTTAAATCTGTATCTTATAACTACACGTGCGCGTGCGCTACTTTTTAATTTCCTTATTCTCTGTTTTAACTGCTTTTGCACCAAACAGAGCGTCAAACAATATCGAAGTAAATTACACGTAATTTGGGTGCTCTTGGCTGAATTACGAGAAAACATAGTAAAAGAATGGCAGTTATGAAGTTTTGTGGAAATGGTTTGAAAGAAAGTTGATAAAAGTGAGTTCGTTCATGAACCTGTGGAGCTATTCCAAGCAGTATGCATTGATGTTTAGTTTTTTAACCGACTTTCGAAAAAGGAGGAGGTTCTATGTTCGACTGTATGTATATCCGCCGATTTCTCCGTCAGTTGTGGACCGATTTTCAAAATAATTTTTTTATCCGAAAGAATATACTCCCGAGGTAGTCTCATATAAATTTTATCGAAATTGCTTCAGCCCTTTTTGAGAAACTGAACAAAAACGAAAAATACGTGTACCTCGATGACGTTTTGGTGTTCTCCAAATGTTTAAATTCCACGTTCCATGTTATTGGGGTTTTTAGTTCTGGGGTATAACAACAAAAAAGTGAAAAATAAAAAACTTTTTTACAAAAAAAACAACAGACTTCCAAAATTAGTTATTTTTTAATTTTTAGTGTATTTTTTTTTTGGAAGTCGGTTGTTTATTTTGTTGTGAAATAATTTTTATTTAACTAAAAGTGTGTCAATGTTGATTTCAGTTTGCGAACGTGCGCCTTAAAAATACAAAAGTTGAAAATATTATTTTCCACACATGCACATTTAATTCATAAAAAGTGGATCCGGCAAGTTATTAAAAAACCGGCCAAGTACGAATCGAACTCACGTAGGGTGCCGTACCATAAACCGAAAATATCACGTTTCTTGTATGATTAATTGATTTTTGTTATTTATTCTAATAGCGGCAATAACATACACATGCTGTGAAAATTTCAACTGTCTACCTTTTACGGTTCATGAGATACAGCCCGCTGTCAGATAGATGGACGGACGGACAGCGGAGGCAGGTAGTAATAAGGTTCTGTCGGTTACCCTTCGGGTACGGAACCCGAGATTCCAACTCATTCATAAAATTTTTAATTCTAAACGACTTGTTTCAAAATCGCTATTATAATAATGTCGTGTGTGCCCACCTTTACACTGATAACTTTTTACAGCGATATTGAAATGGAACCCGTTCTTGAATAAAAACCTGTAGCTGACATTACGAGAGGTTTTGTTTCGGCCATCATTCTTTTTAGTAACCAGTTGCACTGCTGCTTATTGAAATATTGTCAAGAGATGAAATTTTGAGATTGATTTTATGTTTTAAAGATCAAGGTATTTTTTTTTTTAAAGAAAACTGCCTCACACTAGGAATTATTCCTGTATCGTAGGTGCGTTCACAAACATGTAAACTCACATACACAAGACACCCAGACCCGTAACAACTATCTGTAGGCCACACAAATATTTGTTCCGTGCGGGGATCGAACCCGCAACACGCAAAGCAACAGTCAAACGCTCGACCACTGCGCCAACCGTGCCGTTTTGTATTGTTTAACCGCTATATTCAATTTAACACTTTCCTACTTGAGTTCTAAGGCGGTTATGAGACTTCAAAGTGGGCCATGGAAGATTAGACAATACGGGAAGATGCTCATATGGTGTAAAATAGTTAGTGGGGTTACTTTGACAGAACGGCAGCAGTGTGTGGATATGAAGCCGAGTTGCAAACTGTGCTGCTGAGTTGCACTTGCTATTCGCCCTCTGTGCCCCCAAAACATGCACCAAAAGGCAACATAAGTGACTTTTTTTTGTGGGGTTAGGAAATCATCCAATGACTTCTCCCGCTCTGGGTGGGGCGGGAGGGTGTGTCATACTTTTACTGACTATAATCCACCAATGTTCCTTCAGTTGCCTGGGTGCCCAGGAGGGGCGCGGTAGCTCTGTTTCGAATTTATTCGCGGCAACATAAGTGACCTCTGCGCTGCCACCGACGACGCCGTGGCAACGTTTAGGGCCAAAGAGAAAAAGAAGATTAAATTTAACGAGACGTCACATGTCCACTTCTGTCGAGTAGTTTAGGCGCCACGAAAACTTATAATCATTTTAGAACTCGGTTAAAAATAGCTCATATTATCCACCATCGTGTTGATCTTTTTTATCTTGGTTTATGATCAGCTCTAAAACCGATGATCCACCTAAATACTCAGTGACCGCAACAATCAAAACAAAGTGATTTCGTTCATTAGAGCATCACGAATAGTACACTGAAATAAAATGAAATCTCTTCAAAGTTAGAGTGAACAGGCTTTTTCTGGGTATATATAAGCTCGCTCCATCTTCGACTTTGTCTCTGTCACCTTTGTCTCTTGTCTCTAGACTAGAGTCAAGAGCAAAGCCATTTAGAAAAAAAATAAAAAGTTTACGGCTCTCAAAAAGCTTTATTAATCTTTTCATCGACGTCAAAATGAAGCAAATTAACTTGGCGTTATTCTATGTACGAAAAAGGATTATCAAAGCTGCCTTCAAGTTTCAGAGTTTATAAAATGATATTAATATCATATAAATATGTTATCTTTAATCGGTTAATTATAACATGAACATTGCAAATACATTCTGGTCTTCAGTCATGGCCAGAAAGGTCCCAGTTAACATATTAGAACAAAACAATTTCAGGGTTACAAATCCTGTTATACTAAAGAAAACATCTAGTAGATAGAAACTGCGAAACAATTAGCAAAGGAAATTCAAAGAAACTTTTCCTAGAAAAGGAGAAAATAAAAGGAAAACCAGTAAATTTTCTCACTCACCTTAGATTCAAGCCGTTCCGACTCATTCTTGTAATGTGTCCGTTCACTTTCCAATTTGTCGAGTTTAGCCCGGAGGGTCTCCAGCTCATCCTGTTGAAGAAACAACTCTATTATTACCGAAATAAGGTTCAATTTTCTGCAGCTTACATGGTGGTGTTAGAAAACGTGCACTTTCTGCTTATACTCATCGATTTGTTAGTGATTATGGATGCTGTGACCCGTACGCTTAACTAGTCATTTGTATACTTAACTTGGTAATGTTTCATTACAATATTAACTTGGATATTTGAGTGAAGGATGGTAGAAATGTGCGTTTTTAATTGACAGCGGTTTTCTCCACGACCTTGGTTTTAATAACTGTTTTGCACTATCCCCAGAGATAAACCGATTTCTTAAGAATTAAGTAGAAGGACTTCATACAGGGTGGGTGAAATGGGTGGTAATATTTTAGATATTGCTCCTAGCCCATGGAAATTAACAAGTTTCTTCAAGGAATTCGTAACTCGTGGATGGCCCATATTAAATTGGCTAAGGATTTTAAATCTTATTTGTAAAGAGCAATATATTACAGATTTTAAATATTGCTTCTGTTCATAGAAATGATCAACTTTCTGAAGAAATCATAAGCAATTCCGAATAAAAAATTGGACCTCTCACACAAATTTTGATCAGCTGATGATAACTTTGTATGTAAAGTCTAGTTTTTGTTACGAATTTTCTATTTTTTCTTAGAGACAGTTGTTCATTTCCATGGACAGAACCGGTTCTTAAAATATGACCGCAATTTTCCGTTTCACCCTGTATAAACACTAGTATGTAGTAGGCTGCGCAAACGCGTTCAAAATGCAACACCCGGGTCTGCGGACGGCGAGTAGTGGGTAACTCGCCGTCCGATCAGCACCAAGCCCGAGAGTCCACGGCGCGTAGTGTTCCACGCGCGCCTCAAAGAGTTGTCAGCAAAATATGGCGGAGCCCGTCATGGCTGATGCCTGCGCAGGGGTTGTGGATAAATTCGAAAGTGAGTTACCGCGCCCCTGGGCATTCAGGGCAGGGAAGGAACAGGGGTGGGTTTTAGTCAGTAAGAGTCTGACATGCCCTTCCGCTCCACCCTAGAGCGGGAGATGTCATTGGATGATTTCCCACTCCACAAAAAAAAAGGTACAAGACGCGCGGTGGAGCGCATCATCGCGTGCATTTGACGGTAGTTGGAGAAAATTTGGCGGTAGTTGGAGAAAATTTGGACGAACTGTTGCGGCGGAATTTTAAGTGGAAACGATATTGATTCTTGTTTTTCAATTGTAGTTTAGAATTTTTGTTTTGATTTGAGAATGGCGCGTGCGCATTGATTATAGTGACTGGAGAAAATTTCTTAGAAAATCAGCGGTTTTAGATTTATGCAGTTGTTACGAAAGGAATATTTCCCACAGCTGGATATAGAAGGTATGAAAGGAGCCAGCAAAGCTGATTCTGTCTCCCCATTCCATTTCCCAAGAATATAAATCAGTACCTAAGACAAGAAAACGATCATAAAAGCCCCAATAAACACCTATTAGCGTCATAAAAATATAAACGCAAAGCCATAAGGGCCAACCCACACTCGGCTGCAAGCTTCCGCAGCATAAGGGCTTGTCCAGAGTGAACGCGCGGTGACTAAGGCGGGCGCGGTGCATCTCGAGGTGGACAGTAGAGACTAGATCTGTCTTATTCCAAAACAAGATCTAAATTTTTTCATCACCATTCTAATTATTTTCAGGCATTGGGGAGGGGGGGGGGGATACTTTTGCTGACAGTTTTACCACAGTTAAGGTGGTGACTGATGGGTAGCTAAACGTCTAGTACGCTGAAACATCGATACTTTGATTTTTCCATCATTCAACCATCAGTCATGACTTTTGGAATTGAATGACGCTTGCATGAGCGTGTAATGGACACCTTAGGAATAAATCATAAAGACGATTTATGCAAAAATCAACTCTGAAAAGAAAAATCATCTGTTCAATAAATTTTTGTTCGGTAGTCTATTTGATGCTTCGTACCCGCCTCAGCATCTTCCTGCCTTTATCCCAAGTTACTTGGGGTCGGCGCAACACGTTTTCATCTTCCATTCTGTCCTGTCAGCCGTCACGCTATCACTAACTCCCTTTTCTTTCATATCACTCCTCACACAATCCATCCATCCTTTCTTAGGCCTCCCTCTCCCTCTCCATCCATCTACATTTATATTCATAACTCTTTTAGTTACATGTGTTTCATCCCTCCTCTTTACATGACTATACCAAAATAAGCGGTTCCCTTTCAACTTTTCTGTGACTGGCGCTACTTTTAAACTACCTCTAATATACTCATATCTCACTTTATTCATTCTCGTTACTCCACACATCCATCTCAACATTCTCATCTCCGCCACATGCAATCTTTTTTCATCCGTCTTTTTCACAGCCCAACATTCTGACCCATACAGTACAACAGGTCTAACCTTTGCCCGCCTCAGCATCAGCGGTAAACTCCTCACCGTGGCCGGGGCCTTACGCATGTTACCCAACCCACACACCTAATCGCACGTTTGATTTCTAATCGCATAATCCAAGCGGCAGATACAATGATTACGGCGCAATTAGAGCGAGCCTGTCATACGTACTGTTACTCCGTGCGGAAACGGCCGCACGTCTTGTGAGAGAATGCGGGTAAAAACGATGAGTGCAGTTGGCTGGTGGTGTTACGGACTTTGTATACTTGTCTGGGGAGATGTTGAATAGAAGTTGCATATTACGTAGGTGATATTACAATACCGCGTAACTAGCTTTTCCCATAAGGCCTATTTTCATACTATTGTTATTTCATACTAAGTGACCTTATGGAAAAAGCTAGTTACGCGGTATTGCAGTATCATCGACAATTCAAAATGAGTGAGTTTAAATTTGTTTTTGTCCCCCAATAATCCTCCAATGCAGTTGCGAGCTATGACCAGTGCGTGTTGCCAGTGATGACTTATGGAACCGAAACCTGGTCGCTCACAATGGGCCTCATCAGAAGGCTTAAAGTCGTCCAGTGGGCAATGGAGAGGGCAATGCTCGGAGTTTCCTTGCGTGATAGAATCAGAAATGATGAGAACCAAGGTTACCGACATAGCCCGAAGAATCGCCAAACTGAAGTGGCAGTGGGCAGGGCACATTGCTCGCAGAACAGATGGTCGATGGGGCCGAAATGTTCTGGAGTGGAGACCGCGTAACGGAAGACGCGTGTTGGAAGGCTTCTAATAAGGTGGACCGATGACCTGGTGAGGATCGCGGGTAGCCGATGGATGCGAGACTCACAGGTCTAGCTATCGGCCGAGCGCCGCACATTTTGACTTCACTTTAACACCCTCGAAAACCATGACAATTTTTGCGTGGCGTGAAAAAAAAAGGGTACGGGCCTTTGTGGGATATCTTAATGTTTTTCAAATTGCGCGGCAACTTTGAAGCATCTGCCATAGATTTTTTTTCCAAACATTAACAGTGACCACCTATATCTCAACAAATAAGGCTTAGTTTCCATACTGTCCATATTTATACTGAGTCGTCACCGAGACAGACCTAAAAACGTTTGCGTGACTGTTCTTGTTCCTGACCGATTGGTCGGAGAGGACAGGACACAAAGAGAGCTTGCTGCCCCCTAGCCAAATAACTTTTATAATAGCGTTAACGCTAATGCTTCGTGCAAAATATATGGCAACGACATTACTGGGCGTGAGTCACGTGACAGTTCTCTCCGCAGGTAATGTCGTTGCCATACATTTTGCACGAAGCGTTAGCGCTATTATAAGAGTTGTTTGGCTAGGATAAATTCGAAAGAGTTACCTCGCCCCCGGGCGCGTAGGGCAGGGAGGAACAGGGGTGGGTTTTAGTCAGTAAGAGTCTGACTCGCGCCTTTCACTCCACCCCAGAGCGGAAAGAGTCATTAGATGATTTCCCACCCCCCCAAATAAAAAAAAAAAAAATAAAAAATAAAAAAAAAAAAAAAAAGGGGGGGGCTGGACAGATATTGGGGAGGCCTTTACCCAGTTGTGGAAAAGCGAGAACTGAGTAAAAAAAAAAATAACCGCGGTACACAACCGTGTTACTACTAAACAGTACTTATCTTAGTACAGTTCAGTAGAAACGTCATAAACAATACAACATCATTGTATGAACGCAGCACGTCGTGCCCTATTTGTGGAACTAGTTTGCATTACAATTGACAACAACTGTGCAGTAAGACTTATTACTGTATTGCGTTTAGTCTAAACATGCAGCGAACGAGGTGAAAAGCCGTAGAATATTTTGACGTTGAGCTTAAATAGTGATGGTGAAAATACGAGTGATAGGTAGATTCCTGCGGATCCATCACGAACTAGATAACTTGATTCATAGGGAAACGGTTGTCAGTTTTTGCAAGAGGCAAATACTTACATGGGCAGGTCACCTGGCAAGAATGAGCGATACCAGCAGGTGTATTCGCTAACTCAGTTGACATCAATTTGATAGGCACTGTGCAGTACATTGCTCGGTGGATATCAATTATAATAAGCACTACGATTTTCCTATAAGTCAAAGCAGCAATGTACGGCAAGGTGCCTATCAAATTGATGTCCACTGAGTTAGCGAATACGCTTGCTGAGTGGTTAAAGTCATGTCCGAATAGACTCCACAGCAGAATAAACCCAGGAAGCGTTGGAAGGATTGTGTCCAGGAAGATTTGAAGAGAATAGGCAGGCAAACAACAGAGCGAAATGGAAGATCATTAAGGAGGGCAAGACCCACAAAGGGTTGTAGCGCCTAAGCAATTAAGTATGTAAGGTAGGTAGGTTTTTGCATTTAGGTTTATCAGCAACACCTCCATACGTGCTGGACATAGGCCTTCACGCATCCAGCAGACTGCCAAATTTCGTGTCCAAAAATCCTACATACGCACATGCATTCCTATAACTTCTTTGCTTCGCCCATTACCAGGCACGCCAGTTATTGCCCTTCCCAGATAAGTGCGGAAACATCCCACAAAAGCGGAACAGTCGATATTTACATGATTCCAGCGCGCCTATTCCGACCTATAAAAACTGCATAGCAATCGTTACGAGAGTAGTACTGGTATCAGTTCCGCTACTGAACAGATAAAAAGAACTGTTGTTTATTAGTTCTCATCGAACAGTTACGAGTATGTGTGATGGTGCACTGAATAATGGGATCAATGTGTTAGGAAAGTTGCTGAGTTGAAAAGTGGGTGGTGAATATTGGGGTTATAGTTACCCATATGTTTCTGGGTTGTGGAGCTCGTGGCTAAAGTAATAACAGTTGCACGGGTCGATCCATCAGGTTAAGCTACGCTTGCCGGGGTCGGTCCATGGATGGGTGACCGTCTTTACATACTGAGACTCCTCCGTGCCTCGGAAAGCACGTTAAGCCGTTGGTCTCAGCTGTCAATCGTGGGGTCGTCAGAAGCCCAAAAGTCTGACAGCCAGTCTTACCAAGGAGTATCGTATTACCCAAAAACTGGGTTGTGGAGGTCAGATAGGCAGTCGCTTCATGTAAAATACTGGTATTCAGCTGCATCCGGTTAGACTAGAAGCCGACCCCAAGATAGTTGGGAAAAGGCTAGGCAGATTTGATGTTTCTGGGTTGTGGAATGTTGTTGGAAAAGAATAAGATAGGAATGTGAATTTATTTCTTATTTTTTACGTGTTTGATGATCGACGAGGTTACTGTCCGTTTACAAAATGAAACTCGTCCATTCGCAATCTTTCAACATCATCAGTCTACAAGTCGAGCAATGTACGCCATTTTTTTCCAAGAAAATGTGAGGTTTCATAAAATACCTGCATAGATTTTGCTTAAATACGTTATAACAGAAAAATACTTTTAGCCATAAATGTAAAACTTTTCGTAGCCATACCATACGGTCTAATTAGTTAGTTCTCCTTAAAAGTCACCCCTAATTGGAGATCACCGTGCGTTTCGCTTCTGCACAAGACTTTAGTGATGCAGACGATGCGGCAGATGGAATTTTCTACAACATTGAGCGTCTTAATTGGTTCGCCACTATTTCTGATAGCCAGTAATAAATTTACGTCGAATGCAAAACAATTAGAGATTTGTTGTCATTTGTAATCGACTGAAAAAACCCAATGTCACGAAAATGCTGCACACCTCGAAACAAGGCGGTTTATAAGAAATACATACATAATATTAGCAATGCTAATAGCCAGATCATTAAAAATTACAAAATTATTCTAACAGCAATGTAGATGACAAACATGAGATGTGTTAGAACTTTGATGAGCAACATAGTAGGTATGTTCTATCTATATAATCATGCGCATTTAAGTGAAAAAAAAACTTTAATTAACTATGGAACGTTTTCTGAATTGAGAATTATTGAGTTAAGAACGTGTCAAACCGTACTTCAGGCCAAACTTTGACAAGTTTTCACGCTAAAATAGAGTTTGACACGTTCTTAACTCCAAATCTATACTAATATTATAAAGAGGTAAAGTTTGTGAGGTTGTAAAAAGGGGGGGGGGGGGGGCTAATCTCTGGATCTACTGAACCGATTTTGAAAATTCTGTTACTAATAGAAAGCCACGTTATTTGTGAGTATCATAGGCTATACATTTTTGAAATACACGCGGACAAAGTCGCCGGCGAAGTGCTAGTACTCAATAAAGAAACCGGTCAACTACTTATTAGATATTAAACAAAATCTTCATAATAGTAGCTAAGTACCCACAAGAACACCAGCTCTCCGTGTCATTATTGGCACGCGCAAGCGCAGTCGCGCGGAAATCGCAAACAATTACACTTCACCGCGAGCAGCGCGTTGATGCGGTCGCGTCCATTTTTATATGGAGCAGGAAATTACGACGGTAAAATAGAAAGACACACAGGAAATTGCTCTTGCTAAGGTGAAAAAGATTGATTGCTCCAGGATAAGGTAAAAGGATTAATACATCGCAGGATGTTGCTATTGGGTCTGCAAGAATATTTATAGGAATTGTAAAGAAAATCTTGATATCCCGGGACTAAGAAAAAATGTTCTCATAAAATCTGCAACACGGTGAAGCTGCCATCAATGCCACCATTTGTCACATGTGTGTGGCAAACTAATAGCATATCTCGCCTAATCTCTAACAGACAACCCACCAACTGTACCTAATCTAAGCATCATACAAATAATCCATTACTTTTTTCTTCCAAAAAACAAAAGCGAGCCGCCCCTAATTTAGCTTGTTTCAGACGATCTAATAAAGTCGTCATCATTCGTCACAGTTAGACTCCACACCACACATAACACAACAATCATTACTTTCACGCTGGTAATAAAAAAATCGCTGGTGGCCTAAGGCCCTGGATCGGGTGAGGAGCTTTCGCGGGTACTAAGGCGGGCGTGAAATATTAAACACATAAAACCGCTTTTTGCGTCAATAGTGAAAAGATTATGGCGGGTGTCTTTCTTTTTATAGAGTGGAAAATCATCAAAACGTCAGACTTTCCTACTGACTAAAACCAATAATATTATAAAAGAAAGATACGCTACGTTCATACAAGCGGCGTTCAGATATCGTGTGAGTTGTTATTACAAATGTCCTTACTTAAGTGTATAGTAATTATGGTATGAAATTCCTTCACTCTTAAATTTATCTTGGAACCACTGTTTTTAGACTCTTAAACACACAACTTGGCATCATAGATATTTTATTGTCACGCCACGGACACGCTTTTCTTCGGTCGCTCGCTCGACGTGGCAGAGCGGCCTCTATAGTGAGCGATCGTCTCGTTGTTTTACTTACTCAACTGCCCGCTACGAGTGTAACAAATAGCGATGCTCTGTGGCTACGTAATCGCGCCTGCACCCGCCTTAGTCACCGCGTGTTCTCTCTGGACAAGGCCTTAGATGAAATCCGCTCAGACGCTGACGGTGACGTAATGGTCATACCCTAGCACAATGTGGCGTGTGTTGATGCACTAATGACGAAGAAGAAAGTTTTACTATTAGGCTGTGCGCACACTTAACAGTGTTCAATGCCTATTGCTGGATAAAAATGCCACATTGTCATTTTTTCGATTGCTAAAGTCAGCCAAAGTATAGAAAAATGTATCAGAAATAATATTTAGGTATACTCACATGTAAACTCCTTTATTTTCTCTGATAAAATAAAGTCTAATCTTCTACACGACTGTCTGATTTCATCAAAATGGGTTCAGTAGTTCAGGCATCAAATGCGACAAGCAGACAGACTCACTTTTGCAAAATCTAATAATTACTTTGCGACTTATTATGAAACTTATCGAAGTTCTAATGAGATCCGATAAATTATTCATAGTCTATTGAATTACTGTCTATCAATCAGTTGACAGACCGAGAGAGATCTTTTCGATTAATATTAATCGATGCTTAAGTTTTTAATCTCTTGCGTTAATGCCATCATAAAGCTTAATAGAATCCGCGATTAATTTCTATTCGATTACCGATTCTATTTTGCAATAACAGTAGATATTATGGGCGAGTATAAAGACATTTGCCATTAATGCTTTAAAGCTACGATCTTCATCGTCATCATCAATTCAGACGAAAGACGTCCATGCAATGCAGGACAAAGACGTCAGGGAATAGGAGGCAGTCTCCGCCTTCTGTGAAGCAGTAATGCTCGTGAAGGCGGAGGCGGGACGCGTGAGGGAAGCTCAACGGCCACTCCGCCCTCAAGGCCCCAGTCGCTACCACCGCAGGAGAGGTACTGGGCGTAGGACTTCGCGAGACGATCTCCGGCCACCGTAGACCCGGGCCTGCGGACGGCGAGCAGTGGGTAGCTCGCCGTCCGATCAGCACCAGGCCCATGAGTCGACGGCGCGTAGTGTTCCACGCGCGCCTCAAACAGATGTTGTTAGCCACCACGTAGCCGGTGCCTGCACGCCTAGGGGTAGCGGATAAATTCTGAAAATGAGTTACCGCACCCCTGGGCACTCAGGGAGGGAAGGAACAGGGGTGGGTTTTAGTCATTAAGAGTCTGACAACGTCCTCCCGCTCCACCCAGAGCGGCAGAAGTCATTGGATGATTCCCCACCCCCTAAAAATAAAAAAGGGCCTCTCCCGAGCGTCGCCATATCGACCGGTACCGTGCTTCTCGCATCATTCGTCATCGGTCCATCTTGTGGATCCAGCCATCCAACGATGCTGATGCGAAACTCTTAATAATCTGTTCAACTTGGCAATGGAGCCACTAAACATAATATTGTGGTTCCTTCGCCAGGTCTCAACTTCACCATTTTGAGTCAATACTTAAACACAAAGTAAATTTCACTGTAACTCAACTTCTGATAGCCGTAGCAATTTGGCTGCTTCCACTAATACAGTCCAATTTAACTGTTGTACCTAATATATCAAGTGGAATTGATTTTCCTGCCGCTGCTATTTCCAGATGTGTGTTTTGGCAACGCGTTTACACTGTGTTTGGTGAATGGACTTTAGACCAAGTATAGTTTAGTTACAAGCTGGGGGTCTTAAAGTCAAGGGTGAATAGGTTACTTCTAGGCAAGCGTGCTCCATCATCGACCACATCATCGCTTACCATCAGGTGAGATAGTGGTTAAACGCGAGCCTATCTATAATAAAAAAACCGGTCAAGTGCGAGTCGGAGTTTGCACCTTTAGGGTTCCGTACCAATTGAGAAAATTATCAAAGAAAAAATCAGATTTATCAAAATATTGGTATTTGTTAGTAAAATATACGTAATAATAAATATTATCACCAAATTTCAAGTTCATAGGTCCTCGGGAAGTTAAAAAATTCTTCGGAAATAAAAATTGTGACAGACGACGGACAGACAGACGCACAAACGGACAGATGGACATGTGAGTGACAGCAATAGAGCTCCGTTTGGACCCCTCGGGTACGGAACCCTACAAAAGTATAAATGGATAATTATGGATAATGGGAGAAGCTGAGAATTGGGATCAGTGGTGTGCAGGGGAAAATCCTTTCCACTGCGCGCCAGATTGATTAAAAGATAATAGATAATAATTACAATAAAGAATTAATATGTTAAATGGTAGAGGTTCATTTAGACACAATTATGTGTGAATTAAGGAAATCTGCAATTAAAATAATCAATTTAAGTGCATATTTGCAATGATCACGTTTGTATTTTATATATAATTTTGAGCTAGTAGAAAATCTATGTCAAACAGGTAAGTGTTTTTAGTCTTGAGTTTCTCAAAACAAATGAAGATACCTTCGAAGTTTCCCTTTTTAGGGTTCCGTACCCGAAGGGTCCAAACGGAGCCCTGTTGTTGTCACTTACGTGTCCGTCTGTCACAAAATTTTGATACAAAGAATTTTTTAAGTTCTCATGGACCTATGAACTTGAAATTTGGTGATAATGTTTATTATAACGTATATTTTACTAACAAATCGAAATACGACGAAATTGGCTAGTTTTTAGGGTTCCGCACCCGAAGGGTTCAAACGGAGCTCTATTGTTGTCACTCACGAGTCCGTCTGTCAGTCGTCTGTCACAAAATTTTATTTCGAAGAATTATTAAACTCCCCATTGACCTATGAACTTGAAATTTGGTGATAATGTTTATTATAACGTATACTTTACTAACAAATACCAATATTTGAGGTGGTCAGTGCCAGAGTGACCTATCATTTCCAGACACAAAACATTTTAAATTGTATCTGGAAATGATGGGTCACTCTGGCACTCACCGCCTCATTTGATACGGAACCTTTAATGTGCGAAATCCAAAACGCACTTGGCCAGTTTTTGGAACGAAGTTCCTTATCGCGCGTTGTGAAAGGGGGCTAGACGGAAAAAATTCTTACGAAAAGTCGAGACGACACTAATGAGGCTGTCCATCCAAAAAGATTGTGTTGGAAAAACAATCTAATAAAAACTTCTTGTATTTTTGGTGGGTAGGTACAAAGTTTGCAAGCAGATCAAGCATTATCTAACCAATTTCGTGTGTTAAATCTAGCGGAGCTTGGAACAAAGCTGAGCTGAGCTGAGCTGAGCTGAGCTGCGATGAGATGAGATGAGATGAGATGATGAAGTATAACTTCTTACGTGCGTGCGCGTGCGTGTGTGCGTAGTTAATAATAAAAAAAAAATATAAATTAAAAAAAATAAAATTATATTACAATTCCTTCACTAATTAATTGAAAGGAACTTCGTTCCATTCGGGTGTCCCTTGACACCTCTCAAGTTTTTTTTTATTGGATGGGAAATCATCAAATAACTACTCCCGGAAGGGCGTGTCAGACTCTTACTGACTAAAACCCACCTGTGTTCCATCAGTTGCCTGTACCAAAGCTACGGTGACTCCTTCGCGACCCTGGCCGTCTCCCTAGGCCATTGTTAGCATTAGTAAATATAGGAACAGAGTATATTGAAACCTAAGAGAAGAAAAATGTCTAAATCTTTGAAATCCGATTGAAATGTATTTTAGGCGCCTAGTGATATTATGATCGTACGCTCGCGTGCGGCGATTGAAATATTCAAGGTTTGAAAAGGCGATTTTTGAACTGACTTTTCTCGTGACTTCCCTAAAAGCATTTAGTGTTGGCATTTGGTTGGGCCAACAATAAATGCTATTATAATACTATCACACAACGCCATCTAGTCCCAAGCTAAGCAGAGCTTGTGTTATGGGTACTAGACAACTGATAAACATACTTATATATTTTTAAATACATACATATTATAGATAAATTACACCCAGACACTGAACAAATGATCGTGCTCATTACACCAACATTTGTCCTGGGTGGGAATCGAACCCACGACCTCCAGCATAGCAGTCAGGGTCACTAACCACTAGACCAACAGGCCAGTCAAATTAGGGTTGCTACCATAGCATATCCCACAGGAATCGTGCAGTTTTCAGTATAAAAAGTATTATTTTAACTATCATCCAGTGTTATATTCTCTTCTAACTTTCAGACTAACTTTTTGTTATTTCTTTTAACTTTCAGTTATCAGTGTAAAGTTTTTTTTTTAAGATTGGAACAGTATCTACTTCCAGATATTACCATGAGTCCATGATACAAATCTTTAAACATTTTACCCTTTTTTTTTATAGAAATAATATAAATTCCTTTATTTGTAACATAGAATCACAGGGACAACACTCATAAAAAACTGGCTAAGTACGGATTTTGCACATTAAGGGTTCCGTACCAAATATTGGTATTTTTTAGTAAAGTATACATAATAATAAACATTATCACCAAATTTCATAGGTCAATGGGAAGTTAAAAAATTCTTCGTAACAAATTTTGTGACAGACGACGGACGGACAGACAGATGGACAGACGGACACGTGAGTGAAAACAATAGGGCTCCGTTTGGACCTTTCGGGTACGGAACCCTAAAAAATCAAGTAACATTTACAGCTTAGCAACATTCAGTCCGTAAAAAAACAACAAACTTCTATTTTTTGAATTTCGGTGTCAATTTAGCCATAGACAACACAATCCGGATATGTAAACAGAACCACGTTGGTACGCTTGGGTGCTATGGTATCAGATTTGAGAGACGGGCGGCCATTTTTATTACGTTTTGCTTTTAAAATAGATCGAAGTTTCGAAGCCCTGGTTGTGTATTTTACTACCATGTACAAACGTTTATGACTCAGAATCAGCTTCGTTAATTCAAAAATATATCGTGTAACATGCTATATAGGTAGTAATGTTTTAGTTATGTTATAATTAACCAGTGTGTCACATTCTATCGGACTCTGCGATAAAACTTTTATATACCATTATTTTTAAACAATTAATACATTATACTGAGGCCCACGCGCGCCAACCAAAGCTACTTTTTATCATTGATAAGACTTTTTTTTTTTTTTTTTTGGGGTGGGAAATCATCCTATGACTTCTTCCGCTCTAGGGTGGAGCGGAAGGGTGTGTCAGACTCTTACTGACTAAAACCCACCCCTGTTCCTCCCTGCCCTGAATGCCCAGGGGCGAGGTAACTCTTTCGAATTTATCCTCAACCCCCGGGCAGGCATCGGCCATGACGGGCCCCTTCTCTTTGCTGACAACTCTTTAAGGCGCGCGTGGATCACTACGCGCCGTCGAATCTCGGGCCTGGTGCTGATCGGGCGGCGAGTTACCCACTACTCGCCGTCCGCAGGCCCGGGTATCATTGATAGGCCTACGCTTGACCACTATCTCACCTAATGGTAAGCAATGATGTGGCTGACGATGGAGCACGATTGCCTAGAAGTAACCTAATTCACTCTTGACTTAAAGACCCGCAGGCTGTAGCTATGAGGAAACATAGACTCCGGCAGGGAATTCCACTCCTTAGCTGGACGCACAATGAATGTGTTACCAAAACGTTTTTGTTAGCAAAACTTTTTTCATGGATTTCAGGAGTCTATCCCGTAGTAAAAGTTCTTTATATGCAAAAGTAGGTACTTTTATATTACACCCTGAAAGAGTGCCAATGAATTAAAAGTCACTTTATATTCAAAATCAAAATCAAAAGTAATATATTCAAACTAGACTAGCCAGCACTTTAGAACAACTAAAGTTTTACATAAAGACAGTCACCCAAAAATGCCCGCACGTCACCACTGCAGTGTTTTAGCTGGGAAGAAGAAACGAAGTGGCACAACAAACTCCCCAGCAAAGCTAGGAAGAAGAAGTGGCGCAACCAACTCCCCTGCAAAGCTAGGAAGAAGAAGTGGCGCAACAAACTCCGCAGCAAAGCTAGGAAAAAGAAATGGCGCAACAAACTCCGCAGCAAAGCTAGGAAGAAGAAGTGGCGCAACAAACTCCCCAGCAAAGCTAGGAAGAAGAAGTGGCGCAACAAACTCCCCAGCAAAGCTAGGAAGAAGAAGTGGCGCAACAAACTCCCCAGCAAAGCTAGCAAGAAGTGGCGCAACAAACTCCCCAGCAAAGTTAGGAAGAAGAAGTGGCGCAACAAACTCCCCAGCAAAGCTAGGAAGAAGAAGTGGCGCAACAAACTCCCCAGCAAAGCTAGGAAGAAGAAGTGGCGCAACAAACTCCCCAGCAAAGCTAGCAAGAAGAAGTGGCGCAACAAACTCCCCAGCAAAGCTAGCAAGAAGAAGTGGCGCAACAAACTCCCGGGCAAAGCTAGGAAGAAGTGGCGCAACAAACTCCCCAGCAAAGCTAGGAAGAAGAAGTGGCGCAACAAACTCCCCAGCAAAGCCAGCAAGAAGAAGTGGCGCAACAAACTCCCCAGCAAAGCTAGCAAGAAGAAGTGGCGCAACAAACTCCCGAGCAAAGCTAGGAAGAAGAAGTGGCGCAACAAACTCCCGAGCAAAGCTAGCAAGAAAAAGTGGCGCAACAAACTCCCCAGCACAGCTAGGAAGATGAAGTGGCGCAACAAACTTCCCAGCAAAGCTAGCAAGAAGAAGTGGCGCAACAAACTCCCGAGCAAAGCTAGGAAGAAGAAGTGGCGCAACAAACTCCCGAGCAAAGCTAGGAAGAAGAAGTGGCGCAACAAACTTCCCAACAAAACACTATTAAGTGGAAACCGTCTAGTATTAACACATGTGAGATAGTGCTCAAGTGCAAGCCTATCAATGACAAAGAAAATAAAAACAATTAGTGCATGGTTTAGATGAGTCGTAAAAATTACACTAAGTGAGATAGCTAGCCACTTTGATCACGGATGGTGTTGATTGGTAGCAAGGTACAAGAATCCTTCTTAACGATGAGAATCCATTGTCGTTAAATATAATGTTCGGTGTTAAGCAGCTTTTATGATTTTCAGTTTATGGCATTGTTTTTATTTTTAGGTGTGGTTTATTTTCGGACACAGGAGTGGAAGAAAGAGGGTGATCGGCACATCAAAAGAAAGAAATAGAATAACGTTTTGTTCATGCACGAAGCAAGAAAGGAATGGCCCTGATAAAGCTGAAAATTTTAAAGAATATATGAGTATTTGCAACTCTGCACTACACTACCGTGCGCGGATGCAGTCCTACATAATATATAGGAAGTAGGACTGTAAGCAGGAATTTTATATACATGGTGTAACAGAAAGATGTGGTCATATTTTAGGAACCGGTCCTGCCCATGGCTATGAACAACTTTCTCTAAAAAAAAATAGGATATTCCCAAAAAAAAAAATTGGACTTTCCATACAAAGTTATCATCAGCTGATCAATATTTGTATGGGAGGTAAAAAAAAAATTCTGAATTTGAAGAAAGTTGTTCATATCGATGGGCAGATGCAGTTCCTAAAATATGACCACACCTTTCCGTTACACCCTGTATACAGATATATTATATCTGTATATATAAAATTCTAAGTCCTGACTGACGACTCGACTGTCTGACTGCCTGACTTATTTATCAACGCACTCCCTAAACCGCTGGTTCTAGACACATGCAATTTGGAGGGCGTGTTCTTTGTGAAGAGTAGGTATCTACCTAGAAAGGGTTTTACGAAATTCAACTCTTAAGGGGGTGAAAAAGGGGTTGAAAGTTTATAACGGGGGAAGTACTAAATCCACACGGGCGAAGCCGCTGCCAGAAGGTAGTACTATTATAAATGTGAAAGTATGTTTGGATGTTAGCTAATCAATCACACCTCAACGGCCACAGGATACTTTTCACCCCGAAAGTATATTATACGTTCTTGAATCCCGCAACGAAATTAATCAGAAAAGAACAGTGGAGGATTAAAAAATAGTAGGTACATTTTGATGCAAGAGGGCAATGTTTGAAGCAGAGCTGAAAAAAAAAGTCTTGCGTTGCAGCTGAGGCGGCATCACGTCCAAGCCGAAGGTTGTTTCGGAGCCAAGAAACTGATTACGATTAGGAACGGGTTTTCGAGTTAGCGTGTTGAAAATATATAATTTCTACTTTTAGTAATTAAACAAATTATACAACAAATCTTATGGCGCCAGTCACAGAAAAGTTGAAAGGGAACCGCTTATCTTGGTATGGTCATGTGAAGAGGAGGGATGAAACACATGTCACCAAAAGAGTTATGAATATAAATATGGATGGATGTAGAGGGAGGGAGGCCAAAGAAAAGATGGATGGATTGTGTGAGGAGTGATATGAAAGAAAAGGGAGTAAGTGATAGCCTGACGGCTGACAGGACTGAATGGAAGAAAAAAACGTGTTGCGCCGACCCCAAGTAACATGGGATAAGGGCAGGAAGATGATGATACAACAAATCTTATATTGTTAGCAATCACGACGGTCTTCTGAGCTTACATAATTGAAATGATACAACAAATCTTATATTCTTAGCAATCACGACGGTCTTCTGAGCTTACATAATTGAAAAAATATCTAGATTTAACACCTAACTGGTTTTAATTGCAGGTTTGACTTAGAAGACTAAGCATTTAAGTTTCATTGTTACAAAACAATGCAGTAACAAGTATACAATGTGTGATGTCATCAACACTTGTTTTACAGAAATTTTCGTAATGCGACGCCATTTTATCGTAACTGGTACATACTGAGAAGGTCGGTCAAAGAATAGCAGAAGTTCAAACAAAAGAGATGAAGAAGAATAAGCTTCCTATGAAAATTGAAGACTACACCTAAAACTTCGGACTCTGCAAATTTAGGGTTCCGAACCAAATGTATTTTTGACTATTTGTATGGCTTTGGGTCAACAAGATGCTTATACTGTGAAAATTTGAAGACTCTGTAGCTCCAACTGTTTGGCTGTAAAACCTGTGTGACAGACGACGGACAGACAGACAGACGGACGCATGAGTGACAACAATAGGGCTCTATCTGGACCCTTCGGGTACGGAACCCTAAAACAACATTTTTAAACACTGATTAGCAGGTTCTTAAGAGAATTGCAACCCCTGTTCCCTACAGGGGTTGCAATTCTCCATACAAATGTATTCCCCTTTTTTCTTCCTGAATAATGCCTCTACAGCAATCTTTTTTTTTTCATAAAGTCAAGGTCTGCTGTTGACACGTCCCTGTCATTTCCTTTTTTTCAGCAACTAAAGAAAATATGACCCTCCAAAAATAACAAAAAATGGCCTTATTTTTACTGCCGTTCTTAGAGGACTACCAGACAAATTCGAAAAGTTTTAACATAAAACATTTAATAGGGACCTAGTAATACTCTTTCTTAAAAATTTGGTGCCTAAAATAATTGAATCGGCTCAGTTTTCGAGGAGAAAAAAGGGGAATACGAAACGTCGATCTCGTCAAAAATTTTGTGATAAAATTGGTCTGAGTTGCAGCTGTTCCTATCACACTCAACGGGGGCAGGTTTCTTCAAATACCTATTTTGTAAATTCCCCACAGGCCCTGTTCCCTCTTAATTCAATTTTTTCTATGGAGAATTTGAATTTAGAATCCGTTAATTCGTATTTAACTAGCTATGGTTAGCGAGATTTATAAATAAGGCTGAATGACACTTTGTTTAGAGGCTCTCATTTTATTCGAGACTTAAAAGATTTGACAGGCATGGGATCCAGAAAAGTAAAAATGTTACGCAGACTTCACCTTCTCTCCATCATCTCTACACTGTCCCAGTCGTCTTGGCAGTTCAGCGACCCATTTCGTCCAGTACGATTAGAAGCAGGAAATCTCTGGTTGCCGTCCCATTGTGTGGGTTGCGATATGATAACCTGTGACCACGGCGTGGGTTCCGTTACACTTTTGAGGGCAAAGTGCATCTGTTTGTTAAGACTTTGATAAGGGGCTAGTATTTTGGTGACAACGCTTGTAGAAAAAACTTCAAGCTCGTAGCTATATAACTATAGCCGTACGGGTCGATCTTGCCTGTCTTTTTTTTTGGAGGGTTTGGAAATCATCCAATGACATCTCCCGCTCTGGGTGGAGCGGGAGGGCGTGTCAGACTTTTATTGACTAAAACCCACCCCGTTCCTTCCCTGTCCTAAATGCCCAGGGGCGCGGTAACTTTGTTTCGAATTTATCCACAACCCCTGGGCAGGCATCGGCCATGACGGGCCCCGTCATGTTTTGCTGACAACTCTTTGAGGCGCGCGTGGAACACTACACGCCGTCGACTCTCGTACCTGGTGCTGAGCAGACGGCGAGCTACTCACTACTCGCCGTCCGCAGGTCAAGGGAAAAGGCAGATTAATAGACTTTTAGCATAAGCTACATAAAAAAAAAATCGGCCAAGCGCGAGTCGGACTCGCGCATGAAGGGTTCCGTACCATCGTATAAGATTATACGCGTCTACTTGTTGCCATTATTAAGATCGAGCAAAAAACTTAAAAAAAAACACGTTTCAAGAAGGAAAACCCCTTTTAATTTTTTTTTATTATTTGTTGTTATAGCGGCAACAGAAATACACATTCTGTGAAATTTCAACTGTCTACCTATTACGGATCATAGGATACAGCCCGCTGTCAGACAGGCGGACGGACGGACAGCGAAGGCTTAGTAATAGAGTCCCGTTGGTTACCCTTCGGGTACTGAACCCTAAAAAAAAAGAACGAAGGACGGACGAACGGACAGCGGAGGCTTAGTAATAGGGTCCCTTTTTTACCCTTCGGGTACGGAACCCTAAAAAGGAAAGAGAAAAGTTTATACATGAGAATAGGCTATGTCCGGGTCCCTGGTGGATAGGTGGCTAGCCGGGTTGGCAATGGTAAAGACTACTCAAAATATGTTGGACAGTAAGAATCTTCGATTTTGGTGTTAGGTTTAATAACCTATACTAGGTTCGTTTAGGATTTATGGTATGGCCAACTGTAAACTGCGCTAGGTTTAGTTTATTTGCTTGATAAAATGATAACTAGTGTCTGATGGCCTATAAAGTTAACTTTGCATCATAAATACACTTTTTTACTGGAGCCGTAATCAAATTGAACCTAATAGGTGTCGGTTTCCTTTGAAGTATTAATTTAATTTCCGCAAATTAACGTTCCAATCAGCATCCAAAGCTATTTTCTCACACTTTGATAACAACAATTTGCACTTTCAAATCTCTCGCGTTCATATTCAATTAGACGAACAGACGTTTTATGATCTAACGCGAAATTTTTATCATAATACCTGTAATAAAAACAATTTTGATAAATTGCTTCGAGAGGCAACTAATGTGAGAGAATGGAGGCGGTATTTTTTAGGACCATTAATCAAAATGGTGCTCGATAAAATCTGCAGGGATATGTTCTTGTACCCTTTTTTTTTGGGTGTTGGGAAATCATCCAATGACATCGCCCGCTCTGTGTCAGACTCTTGAGTCTTCCCTGCCCTGAGTGCCCAGGGGCGCGGTAACTCTGTTTCGAATTTATCCACAACCCCTGGGCAGGCATCGGCCATGACGGGCCCCGTCATGATTGCTGATAACTCTTTCAGGCGCGCGTGGAACACTACGCGCCGTCGACTCTCGGGCCTGGTGCTGATCGGACGGCGAGCTACCCATTATTCGCCGTCCGCAGGCCCGGGTATGTTCTTGTACCCTAAGAGCTAGTCATTACATGGTCACAGCAATCAGTCTCTTAAGCGTTTCAAAATACTAAGTTTTTAAATCGGTTAGCTACTACCAATAGGTGATCAAGATTTGTATATAGCATGATGTTAGCACAACGTAATCAGCCTATAACGTTCCCACTGCTGGGATATAAGCCCCCTCTCCGTAAGGGTTTATTAATAGGGACTAAGCATAGGTGCGATTTTGCACGCACTTTCATTTGATTCGTATGTATTCGTGTTTTTTAGGGATATTATAAAGGACGCGAATTGAAAATAAGTGAGTTTACAAACGCCATTACTTAAGCTATGAACATACCTGTGCCTGTTTAAGTCGATGCTCAGTCCTGTGCACGGCCAGCAGCGGCGTGACTCGCACCAGCAGGCGCCACCAGGGCCAGTCGCGCACCGCGAGGAAGGCGCGCACGTTGCGCTGCACACAGCGCGCGGCCGTGTGCTGCGTGCGCAGGCGCTGAGCGCGCCGCCTCGCGAGCAGCCCGCGCGCGCGAGCCTGCAGGCGGACGAGCACCCGCGCCAGGGCTGCGTCGCGACGTGCGTCCAGCTCGCCCACGACGCCGCCGCGGAACATAATCTGTAACAAGAAGAGGAGTATGTTAGGAAAATCTGTGTGTTACGTGATTCTGTACCTAATGGTAAATGATCTCATCGATATAGTGTCACACAGTATGAACTGAAAATACCTACAGGTATTCAAATACTGGTTTTCTATCCCAATTCGATGGGATTTTTCTTTATATTTACACATTCACCGCGTTTATTTAAACGTATGATTTTATCTTGCAATAATAGATGTGCTATACATCGATACTTCTATTTTTCGGAAGCTTTAGAATTGCTGAAAAATAAAAAGATAAAAAAGTTATTGTTACTTCGATGTTAATTGCAGAAAAAATATTTTTTTTGGGTTCCGGTCTGCTTACTGTTGACAGTTTTCGTCCAATTCTAATAAAATGGTATTAATCGGTTTGTTAAAAGCTTTGTATATTTGGAAGCTAAAAAAATGTTGTTAAGGATATATAGATACGTATGTAAAACATCAAAATATTTAAAGTCGACAACAAGTCTCTCATTTATTAGTTTTACTAACAACTATAAATAATTAATTTACTATCAACGCAAGCTATCAATATAAACGTAGAAAGCATAGATATAGAACCTTACATACCAGTTAAGTTCTCTTGACATGCTATTAATGTATCTCCGGACTATTATTATAAAATAGTTTCCATTACAAATTACACAATCGCAGTGGACAACAGATAATAAATTATAGTATTAATAATAGCAATGCTTTATTTCTGTCCCGGTTGCATTCTATGATAATACATATGTACTAGATGTTATTCTGTTTCTTAGATATGAGAGAGAAATAATATGAAGAATATTGACAGAAATGTAAGATCCCACTGACAGGGCAGATCCTTTTGAGTGACGAATAGGTATAAGCTGGTATAAGGTGGCAAGCTTCCAATACTCGTAGGTACTTCAGCTCTGATTTCTCGATGTTCAAGAATTCAATATTTAACTGTCGATAGTGAATAATGTTTTTGTTCTTTCAACTACGTAGTAATGTTATCATTAATCACTACAAAACCGATCACAAAGGACGTATTTTTTGCTTAGAACCCAAAAATTGCAGAAATGTTATATGAAATCTCATGGTTGCACAGTTTTTCATTAATGCACTGTTTTTTATTTAGATGTAAATTTACCACAGCCCATTAAGTTTAATATAAAATGTATGCATTAGATCAGAAAGATACTGGCTGAAAATAAAAATCGGCTGAATAAAACCGACTTGTTATTCACAAATAAACCAAACAAATACTAGTACAGAATAAATGTTCCAAGTAAAAGAGCAAATTTCACTTTTAATAATTAAAAATTTAATGATTGTAAGTTTTAAATGTTTGAGGAGAAGATGAATTAAACTTTGTTATCATTAACTTGAGTTTTTATTTTCAGTAGATATATTTTATCACGGTAAGTAGATTGGCATGGCCGATGCCTGCCCATGCCTGCACATGCGATGTGCTAAATTCGAAACAGAGTTACCGCGCCCTTGGGCACTCAGGGCAGGGAAGGAACAGGGGTGGGTTTTAGTTAGTAAGAGTCTGACACGCCCTCCCGCTCCACCCAGAGCGGGAGATGTCATTGGATGATTTCCCACCCAAAAAAAAAATAAGTTAGATGGCCCCAGCCATGCAAACACCCTACCGGCTCCTACATAGACAGAAGAAAATAACTATAAGCACTATCATAACACATTACAAGCCAGAGATAAAAAATCCATACCACAATGTTACAACTCAAATCATTAGCAATTCTATCGTCATTGTACATTTTCATGTCAAATTCGCTACAGCAGCTGAAAGCCCGCATGCAGCACTAAATAATTGTAGCTCGTCGCGTTAGAAATGAAAGTCAATTTATTTATGTAACACTACAGACTACAGGCCATCACTCTCGATTTTTTTCATCGAAAACTTCACTTGTAGGTGCAATAAGTGCAGTTATCATGTTAGGCGATAATGTGTGGTGTGAGCACGTTTTTAGGGTGCCTATTTCTTTGATAATGTCGAACTGTTAGGGCTTTATAGAATGAACACTTTGTGAGTTGGAGATTTAGGCATGGTGTGCTATTAAATACGGATTAGACTAAACTATATAATTTGAGAACAATATCCAAAGCAATGATTACATACTTTTAGGAGCAGGACGCTCTAAAACTTTATTAAATAGGTACCTACGTTAACGCTATTTTCATGCGAGTTGATGTTTTTCCTACAGTCTTGGTTGGACGGGACTTTGTAGCCATTAATTACTTTGCTAATTGCTGTGAAATCAGAACTTGTAATTGACGTTGATCTGACAACTTTTATGACAACTTAAGTGGATACTATACCTATCTATTACATTTCCAATGATACATTTATTGTATGGTATACTAACGTTTCGCCCCGGCTACGCACGATTCTGTACAAATTATACACTTAAAGTAACCTTCCTCATGAATCACTCTGGCTATTGGTGAGAAACGCATGAAAATCCGTTCAGTAATTTTAGAGTTTATCGAACAAACAGACAGACAGACGCTGCGAGGCACTTAATTGTATATGAAGTGAAGAGACTTCCACGTTCATGCTTTTTTGAAGTGAAAACTTCTTTAGGCGCGTTGGGCATTTTTGATATGGGAAAAACAATTGAACTCACGACACTGTTACCGACACCGCTACGCGATCTGCTACGAGTGCTACGACGCGTAGCACTCGTAGCGGATTGAAGTGAAAACTTCTTTAGGCGCATTAGGCATTTTTGAAATGGGAAAAAACAATTGAACTCACGACACTGCTACGCGATCCGCTACGAGTGCTACGACGCGTAGCACTCGTAGCGGCTTGAAGTGAAAACTTCTTTAGGCGCATTGGGCATTTTTGAGATGGGAAAAAACAATTGAACTCACGATACTGTTACCAACACTGCTACGTGATCCGCTACGAGTGCTACGACGCGTAGCACTCGTAGCGGATTGAAGTGAAAACTTCTTTAGGCACATTGGGCATTTTTGAAATAGGAATAAACAATTGAACTCACGACACTGCTACGCGATCCGCTACAAGTGCTACGACGCGTAGCACTCGTAGCGGCTTGAAGTGGAAACTTCTTTAGGCGCATTGGGCATTTTTGCTAAAGTTTTTTTTTATTATAGATGGGTTTACTCTTAACTCTAGTCTATGTGTCATGCTTCTGAGAGAGCAACAGTCTATAATGATAACATTTCCAGATCGTAACTATTGTCTTTATAACACTAACTAGCCTCTAATAAATTGATATATCAAGCTAGTCAGTTATCAAATGACCTAATTAGATTACTAGTAGTCAATGAAAAAGGACACTCTAATAACAAGTGGCTTGTAAACAACAATGATCGACTGAGCCGGTGTCATGCGACCCGGCCCGTTGTTAAATGAGAATCTACGAGTAATGATGGTCTGCCGTCTGATACGTGCTATAGAAATATATTCCCTCATCTGTTTTTCTATCCCAACCAACTTCAGAAGATGCCAAAAAGCTATGCCGTTTTATTAATCCGCCGTGTTAGTTATAAGAGTTAATGTAACAATGGTAAAAAGTACGATGGGGTTGACATATCTGTTTAGATAAAAACCCCAAATCAAATAAAGAGAAAAAAAAATCTGTTATTTAAAGATGAAAATGTTTATATGAATATGTAGGTACATTAATAAATTGCAAATGGGTTGCCTAGCTAAAACCAGGGCCTATATTGTTAAATCATATAAACATTATTAATGTTTTATTAGTTTCCCTTTTCATGAAGATCAAGCATGAGTCGAGAGAATATTACGCAAAAAATTGTAAAAATATAGGGTCCCTAACATTTTTTTACAATTTATTAATGTACATATTCTCTCCTATAAACTTTGTCATCTTCAAATAACAGATGAGGGAATATACTATTTCTATTACCATATCTCCTATTATGATAAACTAGTGTAAAGTTATTGGAAGCTAGTATCTATGCAGCAGCATTTTTTGGGGGTTTTGTACCCGAAGGGTCCAAACGGAGCCCTATTATTGTCACTCACGTGTCCTTCCATCTGTCCGTCCGTCGTCTGTCAGAAAATTTTGTTATAATTTTGTTATATTGTCATGTTGTTTTGTTATTTTGTATTAATTTATAGTAATTATTGTTTTATACTTATATATGTATTGTGTTTTATGGGCCATAGTTGCCTGAAATAAAGGATAAATAATAATAATAATAATAATTTTTTAACTTCCCATTGACCTATGAACTTGAAATTTGGTGATAATGTTTATTATTACGTATACTTTACTAACACATAGCAATATTTGCTACGGAACCCTTAATGTGCGCACTTGGCCAGTTTTTTTTATTATTATATAATCGATAAGATGGCTGGTTCGAGGTGGCGCAGAAAATAGTGTGTGGAAAGATATTTATGTATAGTGGGACACCATACGCTATAAAAAATTAAAAGTAAAATAAAAAAATATTAATCAGCTCACGTTTGACCACTATCTCACCTGATGGGCTTGTGCCCGTTTTCATTTTTACTGAGTTCCTAAAATAGCTTTAATAAAAAGAATAAAATTAATTAAAACCATTGTTTTGATTACAAATTAAGAGATACATTGGCCCCCAAACTAGGCAGCGATAAAAGCGCACTGTTGGATTTTCAACGCTACGCAAAGCCAACATTTATCAAACACAACATTTCTGATATAAAATTTAAATCGGTTCGCATCAATTTTACTTTTCAGTTGGGAAGTTCTGCGGACTATATATTTTAGCTCTTCCGAAATCCGGACTACCAGTGGTTCTTGGAACACCGACTGGTAACCATCCTTTCCACATCATTATGATATCTAGAATTCTTGGCATAACCTTGAGTAAGCTGATACATTAATATATCTGACTTGATCCTGAAGATATTCGTAATTATCTTTAGAAAGGCCACATCGCCACATGTACTCGTTCACATTTTTATAATAATCACGACTACTTCAAGCCAGGTCAAACTTTTACCCCAACAAACCACAGGCCGGAACTTAACGAGCACGTTTACTTGAATGGCAACCACTGTGTAGCTCCTAACTGGCCATTCACGTCTATCTCATGCACTTGCTCCAATAACAGGTGCCATTATACTTCGGCTGGAAGTAGGCCATGGCTATAAATGACCATAGACTACATTGTGGTCAATTGTTAATGGTCTGACATCGTGGTGTGTCTATGGAATTTGTGGGCCTGTTGGAATTGATTTAAATGTGTTGCTATGATTTTAAATGTGCAGAATGGTTTGGGCTTTTTGAGTTTGAAAATGACAGATAACTTTAAATGTTCAAAATTTTTGTTTAGGAATGTTGTGTGCACCCAGATAAAAGAAAAAAAAATTTTTTTGGACTTTTTGATTTTATTGCCACAATCTTAAACTATTGTCAAAAACCAAACATGTTGCATGTATGATTGCGTTTTCATTCTTTTGGCCTACCAAACATACCAACAGCCTTCCAAACTCAAGACAAATGAAAGTCTTACCTACGGTACGTAAACAAAACAAGTACGTACACATAACATCATAACAACACACTCCACAACCTTTCCCCAGCTATCAGCAAACAATCTCGCAGTTATCTCGAACACAGTAACAGCAAATTATTTCTGCAGTTATGTCCATATTAGTCGCAGTGTATAACTGGGCCGCGCCGGTGCACTGTGCATCTGTGCTGCACAAAGGGGACGTGCAGCTTGTCAAATAATACAATCTGACATGATGTACCTATGCCTTTATCTTCAAACTTTGTGAAAATTTGTTGGCCAACTTTAGTAGAATTTGGAAAAATGCTAGAATTTTCTTCGCTTACACATCAACCCCTTTTCATCATCATTCTCTTGTCATCATCATCATCATCATCAGCCTTTTAATGTCCCCACTGCTGGGGCACAGGCCTCCTCTCTGTGAGAGGGTGTAGGCCGTAATCCACCACGCTGGCCCAATGCGGATTGGTGGATGTCACATGTATTCGAATTTTTGGTTCCAGGACATGCCGGTTTCCTCACGATGTTTTCCTTCACCGTTTTGAGAGCAGTGGTGATGAAATGATTTACACAAAGTAAAGCGCCTGCCTGGGGTTTGAACCCACGACCTACAGCTTACAAGTCGCGGCCGTTACCACTGGGCCACCACTGCTTCATTCTCTTGTCCTATCCCAATGTGAGTGCGGAGTTCCTGTCCAGAATATGACTTACAAACTGGCTCCACGTGACATGCACTATGGAGGATCTCATGTACGCTACTGACGCTGCCAGCTATATATGGCCAGCTTCTGGGTTCAAAGTATTTAAAAAGTTAGGAAGCCATTCATTCGAAAGAAGAAAAAGAAGATCAATATTTATTTATTTCAGTAGATATTCTCCCCTTCATCGAGATATTATATTCCACACATATCTCTTTTATTTACTGAATGTTTTTCCGCAGTGTTTTAAGCTGTATGTTGGCTGTCTATTGGACAGTTATTGTTTGTATTTCAAATGGGTTGTTTAGGACATCGATTTCCAAGAACGGTTAGCGTTATATAATATATATTTTCACATTGTATCAAATGAATATCATCACCATCCTGCCGACCTGCAGGTGTATTCGCTAACTCAGTGGATATCAACTTGATAGGCACTTTGCAGTACATTGCTCGGTGGACATCGATTATAATATCACTACGTAGTACATTTTTGTTTTCCTATACGTCAAAACAGCAATGTACTCCATAGTGCCTATCAAATTGATGTCAACTGAGTTAGTGAATACACCTTCTGCAATGAGGGCGGAGAACATGCATGTTATGGGGTCGGAGACTAAGAAGAAAAACACGTGTTGCAGTGTTTTTCTTCCATTCTCCCCTGTCAAACATGCTATTATTCAGTCTTTTCTTTAATTTCAATTCTCCCACAATCCACACAAAACTTAATTATTATCTATTTTCAATACCTACCTAATAAAATGTTGTTATATAAACAAGTTTTAAAACCTGTATGGACCTACGGTATTCAGCTGTGGGGGGCTGCACTAGCCATAGGAATCGTCATATCATACAACGATTCCAAAATAAAGTACTCAGGGATATAGTCAACGCGCTCTGGTACATTAGAAATAGCGACCTTCACCGGGACCTAAAGACGGATGTCGTAAACATAACTACACAAAAAGATTCAGAAGCTCATGAACACAGAATTCATCATCACGTGAATGTCGAGGCAATCCAACTCCTTGACAACACTGAATTAGTGCGAAGACTAGTAGTGTTAGTGAACCTAAACTCTAGTGCTTGTGCTTAACCTTATAAAGAACACGTGAATCAAGTGTCTTACCCTTAAATGATAGTGAATAAGAAAGACGTTATTGGACTATTTCTTAATTGTATAGTTTCTTAGCAGTTTAAGTTATATTTAAATGACTAATTAGCCAATAGGCTAGATTGTAATGTAAATATAGTATCACCTATTGTGATACTTCATAGAAGGAAAAAGAACTATTTTAAGTAAATAACACGAAATGAAACGAATCAACGCTCATCAAGTGAACGTTTCGCAAAAATCGTGAAGATGCGTCGCCGGTATACATTTCGTGATTCACCAGAATTTCAGGGTCGCCGCGATTATAATTGTAGTAAATTATACCAGTATTCCGACCATGTCAAAGAAGAAGGATGTATTAAATTAAACACAAAAGCTTGATTATATTGTTTTTTGTTGGTAATTATGTTTAAAAACTGGAGACGAAGATGTGAAACCACTTTTAAAAAAATATAACAATTATAAAGATTTTTAAATGTGTTGTGTTTTTGAAATTAAAAATGATATTTGGAACGAATTATTCGTCAGTAATTGAGGTTGACTTATGGTTTAAGAATTGCAATATTTGCTAAGATTTTCACAGTAAATAAAATATCATAGATTTCTATTAAAAATGTTGTAGATCATCGGGTTTCTTTTTCTAATTAATTTTCTCCGAACAAGTGAAATCTTTATACAAGTAATTGAATTAAATGGAAATATTTTAATAGTCTCAATTATGCAATCAATTGCTTACGATATACCAACAAAGAATGCCGCCTGTATGAACCTTTAAGGCTTTAACTATCTCTAACTATCTCAGGGTTTTCACTTTTTATGTTTTGCTGTATGAATAGAACACAAACTACACTTTGGAGCCGAAAATCTCTACCTGATTCATATTTGCATTTAGAATTCGAGACAATTATCAGAGACAAAGTTAAAAATCCATATAACAAACTGGCTCCTGGCAGCGAAGTTACTCTTTATATAGTCAGCTACCTGCCAGTAAAATCTTATCAGAATCGGTCCAGCCGTTTTGAAGATTAGCCGGAACAAACAGACAGACAGGTAAAAATTAAAAAAAAAAAACTGATTTTAGCCATAGGTATCGTGCAGAAATAACTATTATTTTGATATTACAAACAGACACTTCAATTTTATTTATTTGTATTGATGTATTGATAGTCACTTAACAATCAACCTAGAATAGGTACACAACGCTAAAGTTGATAGTTGAGTACGTGTCGATGAATTTATAAACTGAGATAAATATAGGCTCCTTTCCATGTGTGTTTCCATTTCTATACATACATCATCATCATCATCAGCCTTTTAATGTCCCCACTGCTGGAGCACAGGCCTCCTCTCTGAGAGGGTGTGGGCCGTAATCCACCATGCGGGCCCATTGTGGATTGGTGGATGTCACATGTCTTCAAATTTTTTGTTCTAGGACATGCCGGTTTCCTCACGATGTTTTCCTTCACCGTTTTGAGAGCAGTTGTGATGAAATAATTTACACAAAGTAAAGCACCTGTCTGGGTTTGAGCTCACGACCTACAACTTTTAGGTCGCGGCCAATACCACTGGGGCATCATTGCTCCACGCATGCAATAATTTTCAATTTCCGTAAAGTCTAGTTTGCTTGTCAGCCCTACTACGGCACACACGTCATTATGTAGCGCCCAACTTTCTATGTCGGGAAATGGCACAGGAAAAGTATGAGTAGCCAGCAAGCTGTTTGTTGTAGAAAACCATAATTTCTTCGTCGTCGCTAGTATGAAGGGTGCACTCAGATATAGAGATACTAGCTTTGATAAGCATGATTGAAAATACAAACTTATATAAACTCACGCCTTGTTCCCATGGGGTAATGTAGAAAAGATTTGGAAACTGTAGGTAGATAAAATAAAACGTAAGAAAAAAAGAACGAGTACTTCCTACTTTTCTATAAAATTAATTACCTCCCCATAAGTGGCGCCCTCATTGAATATATATTCGTATCTTAGCATAGAAAATAAAGATTAAAGAATCCTATGTTGGGTTTGTTACAAATAGGATAAGGTATTTTTACATTGTTAAAACAGGACTCAAAGTGTTTCGTATCCAAAGTAGTAAGCAAAAGTGTCAAAAACTGCCGGTTTTGGTACTTTTCCCTACTACTTTGGATAAGAAACATTTTGAGTATCGTTTAAACCACGTAAAAATACCTTATCCTCTTAGTAACAAACGCAACATAGGATTCTATAATCTTTATTTTCTACACTTTGCTACGATTTTTTATTCAATGAGGGCGCCATTTAGCGGATATATACGCCTTAACGCACGCATCAAAAATGTATATCTATATCATTATTTCGCGGACATAGGTGTGGGTTACAAATTTACTTAGTTTTTAATTTATTTTGTCTTAAACTGTAATGTGTAACTGTTTTATGTAACGAAAAAGTAAAGTAAAATAATTAATACTAATATTATAAAGAGGTAAAGTTTGTAAGTTTGTTTGTAGGCTCTCTCTATCTAACTCTGGAACTACTGAACCAATTTTGAAAATTCTTTCTCCAGTAGAAAGCTACATTATTGCTGTGCTTATAGGCTATACATTATTTTTCTTTTCGTAATCCAAGCGGACGAAGTCGCGGGCGAAATGCTAGTAGTTAATAAAGACTAAGAGGATGAAGATGGAGTAACTGCATAAAAACGGAATAGTCTTTTGCTATATTAAGGACCTATTTAATAAAGCCAACAGCCGACAGGTAACGGTGGCAAACCAACCATTTTTTTAAGTTTCTTTAATACACTTTCTTCCTTACTTTTCCCGATTCAAAGAAAATCGGTGCAAGACTCTTGTTATTTAAGGACCATAAATAATAGAGATGAGCTACCTGATGATAAAAATCTAGAGATGACCAATCCTATACTACTATCCTATTTCCTACTAATATTAAAAATGTGAAAGTTTGTGAGGACGTATGTTTGTTACGACAAAACGGCTGAACGGATCTGGAAGAAATTTGGCACAGAGATAGATTATAGTCTGGAATAGCACTTATGATAATTTATAGTGGGGGATAGTACTAACTCTACGCCGGCGAAGCTGCTGGCAGGAGGCAGTGCCGACGACCTGATTTGAAGACTGTTTCAAAATACACGCCAAATAGATTAGGAAGTTACACATAAACCTATTTAAAAAGCCTACCATCGTAAACCAGATGCTTGTAACATCACTAGGTATCAGTTAAGGCGCTATTAGCTGCCAACGACTTTGAGTGGTTAGCTTGCGTATTCTGCGCTGAGCTCACGTAACGCGTCGTATCTCCCACCTAGTAATAGGACTCGCCCATCAAGGAGCGCTGTCCGAAATTGGACGCATTATTAATTTATTACACATAAAAAACAGGTATCAAACTAAAATACTTAGACTAAATTATAAATAATTAAATGATCTTTAAAATGGTGAAGGTTTCATAAAAATACGCTTTATAGTTTTTACGTAATTCTCAATTTTTAATCCGCGTTAGACATAACTTTACAAATTAATTACACTATGTTATAAAAAATAATGTCAAATATTCTCAGATCAAAGTACGACGGAAATTGTCTAGAGTAACATATATTTTTTTCAAAGAAATAAGACGAGTCGTGTAGACGTGATGTTCAATTAAAAACCATTAAAAGTCGTATAACTGCGCCTTAAACTTGCAGTCTTGCAGTGTTGCGCTTTCAGTCGTAACGTGAGGTAACAGCAAAACGTTTGTAATAAAAACTGTTTAGAAACTAGAATGTTATGGCAATGATGATAAAACAAACAATACATTACAACTGTTGCCATAACACCGGCGCTTTGTTTAGCAACGATTATGTTAACGATTTGAAAAAGAAAAGCGTTAATAACCGGTCAGATAAAGTAATAACAGCCGCACGGATCGATACAAAAGGTTAAGCTACGCTTGCCGCGGTTGGTCCATGGATGGGTGACCATCTTTACATATCGAGACTCCTCCGTGCCTCGGAAAGCACGTTAAGCCGTTGGTCTCGGCTGTCAATCGTGGATCTTCGTTACGGGTCGTCAGAACCCCGAAAGTCTGACAACCTGTCTTACCAAGGGAACCCAGTAACTGGGTTGTGGAGGTCAGATAGGCAGTCGCTCCATGTAAAATACTGGTATTCAGCTGCATTGCCGGTTAGACTGGAAGCCGACCCCAAGATAGTTGGGAAAAGGCTAAGCAGATTGATAAAGATTAAATGAAATGATACTTGAAAGGAGTCCATCATCAACATTTCAGTCGAAAGACGTCCACAGCTGGACGTAGGCCTCCTCCAAGTGTCGCAACAACAACCTGTCCTGTACGTTTCGCATCCATCGGGTTCCTGCGACCCTCACCAGGTTATTGGTCCACCTTGTGGGAGGCCTTCCAAGGCTGCGTCTTTCGGTACGCGGTCGCCACTCCCGTCCAGAACCTTCAGCCGCATTCAACATACCTTCAATTTGGCGAAGGGTCTAGAATTGAGATTAGGCAGATAGACAAGAACAATAACGGAATATGAGTCCAGGCAGAACGTCTGTTCAGCTTCAGGTACATCACTATTTACCACGAACAGTCAGCTTCTCTAAATAATGACAGAAAGACATAAAATGGACGCACAATGGACCACCATGTACTGATTGCAGAAACCAGAGGGTCTACTCCGAAATGTTTTTACGAAGTATCGGCCGAATGTTCAGACATATTTGTGTGAACTTTTAAAGTGAATGTGCCATACCTAAAATTGTAGCGAAATGGCATTACGTGTGTTTTTGAAATAAAATCCACGCTGGATACCCAGGGGTCGAAAATAAACTATAGTTAGGTGTCCAGTGGACACATTAATTAATGGGGGTCGAGTGGACTAAACGTGTTTTTAGTGGAAGAAGCTATCAGAGAAGAGCTACAATTTCACCAGATCACCAGATAGATAAATAATGTTTATCTGAGACCTGAAGAAAAGACTCGTGCAAAACCTGATTTTGTCATTACATTCTATAAATACATGAATAGAATTTCATCAATCACAGATTATAGCGGAAACTTCAACATCCGAACTGCAAAAATCTAACCTTTCTCCTATCATCTAGCAAATTATCTATCTAAAATCTAACTTTTAGATAAGAAACGTACTGGTATTCGTATTACTAGGCGCGCATAAATCGAGGCACGTAAGACGAGCCAGTAAGTAACGACGCGATACGGTGTCGGCATATCAACACGTCCTCCGGTTCCGAGAAGTAATAGTATACGATGGGTTTCATGTGCAGTAACATTATAATTGGTAATTTCAATGTGACACTTTTCTTTGGTTACAGATAAAACGTTTTGTTTGCTTTCTTTGGATGCATAGTTTTCCGTGTCATTATCATCATCTATTACTCAAAAGACATCTTCAGTTATTTGTATGTGCTGACGATATACCAGCAGTCCCAATACTTTAGAATTTTAATTTGGTGGTAGTATGATATTCAGCTGCACCCGATTAGACCAAAAATTCAATAAATGATGTAAATGGTTATGATACCGAGTCCTGTCAATCAAGGCTAGAATGCTATTACGACTGAATAAAACGTTTACGAAACATAAGTGTCGCAAAAAGTAAAGAAACTGCAATGCTCGATCCAACCTCATTCAAAACACATAACCTTAAACCTAATCTCATCACGTTTAAACTCTCTAACACATTAACTATGCAATTAATTCGCAGATCAGAAAAGCTAAAGACTCAATAATCTACCTTTATTATTCAAATTAGCAGTTTCAGAGAAAACATTCCGTGGTTTCTAGTCGCCAAGCTGGCTGGACGAATCGAGTTTCACTTCTGGCTTAGCACAAAGAACATGAGCACTATTATGGAATTTCATTGGATAATGATCATTAAGATCTTGAAGAGCTCTTGTGTTTATGGCACTTTTCGTTTGCATATTATTATGGCTTAGGGTCACTTCGAAAGGTATATACTTTCTGTATTATATGCGTTGCGTTGTCATCACCACCATTGAATCTACAGTTATTATAAAATGAAAACTCTTTAGTGTTATTTGGATTTAATTTAAACTTGTTTTCAAAACAGTTTCTACAATAATTTACAACTTGTCTCTATAGATAATAATAATTTCAGAGACAGTTTGAATATTTGTCTTTGTATCACGACACGAACTAAACGCACTCCATGCAAAGTATGCGTGTATAAACTCAACTATAAAGCCAGCGCAGGATGAGATTTCTAAACTTTACCGTTGTCAGTTTTATGTCTGATGCCACAAGGGTGAGCATACCTGCGTTTATAGGGGACAAGTTCGAATTGCGAAGAAATGTTGAGCTGTAAAATCTTTCTATAACTTAAGAGCAATAGTCTTTATCGCTAGATATGAAGCCAATCTTCAAAAAGACTGTTTCTCTATCTTCAATACGCATAACTAGTGAAAAAAGGTACTTACAAATTCTTCACAGACAACATTCACTCATGAGCAGGTGAAGAGGTACAAGCATCAGAAGAAGTTAATTAACCTCTGTGTGTGTAATAAGGCGGTTTGCAATAAGCAAGTGAATCAACTTCGACCAAAGAAGTAAGAAACTGAAGAGGCCTCTATTCATAAATATTAGTAAGGACTGATGATGATACCAGACACAATTTGGAAATTTAAAGAATAGGCTTTTGAAGTTCTCATATCGACAATGCCTATACAGTATTCGGTGGTCATTACCAATCTCACGATCAATTGCCAGGAGTCGTCAACCACGCGCAACCACCTGCTGCTCTCAATTACCTACAGGCTTGTCATTACGGGCATTGTCAGGTGCCGCCACCATTTCGTAACCACGTTTTTATAGGCTTTTTATATCGTTTTATGGTGTCGCTTCATTATTATGGTCGTGATGTAAAAAGTTATAAAATGTTAGGTCGCGTTATGGTCTGTTTTACTCTTTAGATTTGTCGATGTCGTGAGGAAAGTCTTGTGTATGGATGTGGATGGCTATAAGAGTAGAGATAGAAAAGAGGATATGGGTAAAAAGGGGGTCACTACAGAGATGACGACTAATAGAGGAGTATGGAAGAAAAAGACAAGTTGCGCCAATTCCAAATAAATTGGGATAAGGGCAAGAGAATTATGAATAATTTCTTAAGACTTTTCACAGGGCTGAATCACATTTCACGATGCTGATAAATGTGCTTCAGACCATTAGAAATAGAACCTACGAGTATTTTTTTTTACATCAGCTTACGTCAGCTAAACGCCGAAATATGGCCAGATGAAATATTAACTGTGGTGAAAACAAGCAAATTAATGCTCTTTTAGATTAACCAATCGTGTCTGAATAGTAATATTAATAAAACGCGGACACCACTCCCATAATCATCAACAAACCAACAATACACAACCTGCAAAAGAAAGTCCAATAATACTAGAAATTACTGCGAAACAGTGACAAGGTGCTATTTATACAAGTTGTTACGACTGCCCGTTATACTACAAATTGCGTAGTGTCTAGTGGCTACGCACATAAATTGACAACTTTTTCTTATGAAGACATAACAACAGTGGTCCCACTAGCATCAAAAGAGTTTTGTCTATCATAGACAAACGTCAAAATTTGACACTTCTCTACATATACGGACGCTTTGTCGTCTTGTGGCAAAACTATAGTATACTATACTTTTATATAGAGTTAAACTATCCTAAGACAGTCTTGACTCAAGTCTACTCAAAGCCTATTAGAGCTTAGCTCTCAGTAAAGAGGCATTACCTTTTTTTTTGAGTTAGGGAAATTATCAAATGACTTCTCCTGCTCTGGGTGGCCAACGCAACCCAAGAGTCATTAATTAAAGCGATGGCTTTACGGCATATGTGGTATAAGATATTGCTCAACATATGGTTAACGCGTAGATATACGACTTCTAACGATTTTAAATTGAACATCACGTCTAAACAACTAGTCTTATTTCTTTGAAAAAAAAAATCTAGACAATTTTCTTTGTAATTTGATGTGAATATTTGAAATTATGTTTTTATAACACAGTGTAATTAATTTGTAAAGTTATGTCTAACGCGGATAAAAAATTGAGAATCACGATAAAACTATTAAGCGTATTTTTATGAAATTTTCACCATTTTAAAAATAATTTAATTATTTATCTTTTAGTATACGTGTTTTAGTATAATACCTGTTGTTTTATGTATAATAAATTAATAATGTGTCTAATTTGAGACAGCGCTACTTGATGGGTGAGTCCTATTACTGGTTGGACGTACGACGCGTTGCGTGAGCTCGACTCTAAATAAGGCTGTTGGCATATAACAGCGCCTTAAGAAGCTAGGGTTTTTCTGTACAAAGTATATATTTTCCCAAAACTGACGTTTTTAGGAGAAACCATTTAGTATTTTGTGTATGACAAGCCTGAACCACGTCTTGCATGTCAAAAGCTATTTACTTAGGACTTCAAACAACGGGTTTAGTCTAACACAAATTATATGTAATCATTTGAGCTTTTTGTAAGAAGATGACCAGGTTACTTTTGGCATAAATGGTCAATCAAGTTTGATTATGTCCAGTATTTTACACAAAAACTTGACTGTTGCCATCAACTATTTTTGAGCAAGCGGAACACATGTACAAAGACCTCAAGCAAGATTAAACTCCCACCTCATTTATACTCTTCGAAATGAATGGTGCACATAAATTAATATCAAAGAATAAAAACAGCCCATTTAGAATCAGTGTTTCCTTTCATAAACTTGGTCATACATCAGCCTATTTCTTAACGAGAGGTCTCTGACCCAATAACAAGCCTAAATTAATCCTATTTCAAATACCAGCAATGAATCATAAGAGTAACTCATACTTGGAAGAATTGAAGAAGAAAAAAAAGCTTCTAAAAGTCTTATACAAGGCAATCATTTCTGTAGTAACAGCCATTGTATCTATAATAGACTTTCTCGATGAACGTACGGACAAACGTAGATATTAGCCGACATATTAATTACTTATATTGTAGAAGCCGGACCGGCACAAACGCAAATATAATTACCAGCAGTGATTGATACACTTTTTAAATAATTACAAGACGAGATAAAAAAGTGAAATCGATATACAATTGATACTGTGAGAATGGGTTTCTAAATATAGGTACGTTGTATTGTGTGATCTTTTATAGAACACCCTATAACTTTTCATTTGTAGCAAAGCATCAGACAAGCGAAAATGTAGAAAGAAGAAGAAACCTGTGAAGCCCCGAAACTCACCGGTGAGTCGGACCAAAAAAAAAAAATTAAAGAGAATAAAAAAAAAAAAAAAATCGGCTGTCAACCCGGGTTGTCCTCGGGGTTTAATTTGACAACCCGGATTTTGCCATGGGGCTTCATAAAAATTACTATCAATGAAGATTTTTGGACACTGAAAATGAAAACACATATTTAAAAACCAGCCCTTAAACATTTTAAAGAATAGCCCAAATAAATAGATATTAGAAAACAATGAATAGCAATCAAGAAGTATGTTTAAGGTCCATATATCCCCATAAGTGGCGCCCTCATTGGATAAAAATTCGTATCTTAGCCTAAAAAATAAAGATTACAGAATCCTATGTTGCGTTTGTTACAAATACCTTAAGCTCTTTGTAACAAACACAACATAGGATTTTTTAATCTTTATCTTCTACGCTTTGCTACGATTTTTTATTTAGTAAGGGCGCCACTTGGCGGCTATATACGCCTTAAGTACAAGATCAGTAGACTTTTAAGAGGAAATGTATCAAATAATTTCGTATCTGATTGATCATTGTCTGTTGATTCTGCAGACTATAATTTGTTGAGAAGTAATTATTGAACTGACATTTGTTTCAAAACTCTCTTCTTTCCAAAATATTTTGCTTCAGAACTCATTTTCTCTTATGAATAAGATACGATGTTTAATGTAACTTCTGAAGTGAATGAAAAGATTAATCTGACATGTTTTACTTTTACGTAACAACAAATTGAGTTTCATAAACATTAACAAACGTGTTTAATTCAATATCAATTCGTTTCATTCAATAATTATTATGTAACATGATTCTGCGGTTATTGTTCGTTGTCTTAAGTTTCATAAAACACGGCATCAGAATAATAAATGATTCAGGAAGATATGTGTTTAATTCACCAATTTGCTCTGTTCATTGCGGAATCATAAGAATTTTAACGGTATTGATGCTCGGCGCATTAGTACCGCTAGAATTCGCATGCTGCATGCAACGCTAACACGTGAGGGCGACGATCGATCACACTGAGCAAGTGAACAGGTATTAGCAAGAATATTATGAACAGAAATATGCACGTGACATAATTATATGCATACGTGAAGCTCAATTTACAGTTTAAATCTTTATCGAGCGAAAACAGGACACACAATTGAACACAGCTAGCTACAGACCACAAGACCATTTCTAAATGACCAATTTCCTAAAGCCATTTAAAATGCATCTTTTATTACCATCGTTTCCAGTACCTACCTATAAATAGAAGTAAAGTGAGAGAGATGCCTTAACCACATGTCTAGACAAGCAGAATAAAAGTGGCAAAGAAAAAGGTAATAAAAGGTCAACATGAAACGGAAAGAACTGATTAACCGCGGAACCGGCACACATTCACGAGGGAAGCGACACGCGAACTTGGAATACAAATACATGTTAATATTTGTGAAGCAAATGCTGGTACCGTTGACATGAACTGGTATTAGCAGTTAGTGCAGGAAATAATAGAAAATGAACAATTGCTTAGACTTGAGTGGTCTGTAGTTGTAATTAGTGTTTGTAAATAGAAGCTTGTTGATTGTTTTTACTTTCTGTTTGTATGACCTTTCAACTAGAAACAAATACACAAGGATAAAACAAAACAAACAGTCCCAACAAAGGAAGAATTGTCAACAAATATACAAGAAGCTAAAAGAAAGTAAACCTTGGTTACGTATAGCGAAAACAAATTGAGCAATACCAGCAACACTAGCCAATGTTTTAGTCGTTTTGATAGAAGGACAGGCTTTCCCCGAAGCGAAAGCAGTACGTGATGAGCATATCCCGGTATCAGATGCCAACAACATGACTCGAACCTAACTTAACGTCTAATTTGGAAGCAATCTTCGAAATAGAAGACGTGACTAAATAAATCGAAATGCTGAAGTCTGGTGATGAATTCGAAGAGAAGTGA
Organism: Polia nebulosa; assembly: GCA_951329385.1. Taxonomy (NCBI): domain Eukaryota; kingdom Metazoa; phylum Arthropoda; class Insecta; order Lepidoptera; family Noctuidae; genus Polia; species Polia nebulosa. The sequence continues at coordinate 9,753,875 of OX589606.1, forward strand.
AAAGTTGAATAGTACACTGTGCAATGTACAAGACATGTTATAAAACATTTGGACGTGCAAATGATCAGAGCCTTTAGACAAAAAACATTTCTGTTAACGTTAACGCTAACGCTTCGTGCAAAATGTATGGCTACGACATTTTGCACGAAGCGTTAGACAGAGAACTGTCACGTGACTCACGCCCAGTAATGTCTTTGCCATACATTTTGCGTTAGTGGGAACGATAACAGAATAGTATTTTGTCTAACACCACAGGAAAGACTAAATTCGGGTACGAATGATTGTATTAAAGTGAAAGATTTAGGTTAAGCAAGATGTAAATCTGTTTTCCATCTAGGTTTATCCAGTGTTGAATTTAGGTCTTCTAGCAATAAAAGAAGATCTGTGAAAAGAATCAAACTAGGTCAGTTGTGCTATAAAATAATTGAGTTGTTTAGATAACTCGATTTTTCCTCCGCAAAGTGAGTTATGTTATTGCTTACAATTCAGATTAGGCTGAATTAAATTGTTATGATTCAGGTAGCTTTGATCAACATTGTTTCCAAAAACCCCAAGATATGGGAATGAATATGGATGAATATTGAAATTAATGAATATTACATCATTAATTAAAGAAAGTGACGCAATAAAAGCATTTATATGAAAAAGTCTTCGTCTTGCAATGATGAAACAACTTCATCAATTAATAAAAGACTCCACTCGACTCAACTCTACCCGTTAATTAAGAACCATTTAAGAGCAAAGTACAAACAAGGGATTCCGACAATTTATGCTTGTCTTGATACGGCTCTTTGCGCTTCGTGTGAGCGGATCTTGCAAGTCTTTCAAGACTAGTAAAAACTATTTTTGTGTGTGAAAAACAACCGTGCTATGGAGTTCTTGACTTTTGATCTTACAGAGGTCATGACAAATCAACTGTAGTCTGAGGTTACGGGCTTCACTTAAGCATGAATCTTTGACTCATCTATTTCATCTTGAAACTCTTCAACAAGCAGTATAATTTCTTCCATTTCAGAGTATCATGGAAAGTACATAAAGTGGACTTGCACGTAATATTTGCTGTCACAGAGTGACGCGAGAAAGTCGAAATCGAAAGTGTCGACTTTTTTATTTGCAACGCATCACGCCCAGGGTGAGGTCTGCATTTAAAACTTGGAAAGCTGTTGTTCATATGGTGCCAAAGTATGGTGATCCGGGTGTCGGAAAATGGTTTGCAGTTGCGCAATTTGAATTACTGCTTTTCAACGAGTTTCATAGAAATCAATAGGACGCAATGGCACGACAAAGCCATGAGCAGTATACGTTGCGAATAGGAGAAGAACATACAAATTCGTTTCTTCTGAACGTAGTGGCTATTCGTGGTCTAAATCTACATTTATCAAACTTTTAAGCGTATTTGACCTCAAAGCAAAATTATATGCGAGAAAAGTTAGTGTCAAATAATATGATAATGTATAATCTGAATGCAAATGGCTGGTGACTTTTGACTTTTGATATTGAAAAATGTAGGTGAACATTTTTAGCCTACTTTAAATGAACGAATAGATGAAAGTAATGAATACGGCAATACTTCATTCTGTTTTAATATAGCGTGAAGATAAATGAATATTGAAAAGTTCACGCACTTTACCTTGTTATGGCCGCAACGTCGTAACAGGTGTACTAAGTACTTCAAATCATACGTAATCCACCACACCAAAACATATCAATCTACTCTCTAACCGCATTGCCATAACCAGCAGAACGTGAGTTAAGTTCTATTTCAGATTAATATACAGCAACAGACGACATGAAATAATGAGTAAAAACCGCAAGTATTTGGTGAAAGTAAAAGCGTAAATAAATCTGGCTCCAAAATTGATCCCTGTGGTACACCTGGCTGTTACACTGCCAAATAAATATCCAAAACCGTTTAAAATATAATTATTACTCTCCATATGCACTTTAAGTGCATATTTATGTGACCTAGAATCCGAATGGGTCTCATTATGTAACTCAAGCATTACGTCGGGTTTTAAAAAGAATGCGTTTGTTCTTCGTTAAAGGATTACGCAATAAAATAAACGCAACAAATCATCGCTTTATGCAAATAAAACATTATAATCGAAGAATGCTGGAGCTTACATAATAAGACTTACTTATTGACACCCTACAAAATTTTTCGGCTCTGTTGTGTTACTTTCGTCTGAACATTAATCAAGAACGATACAAAACGACGCATTGTTTATGCATACATTAATTTATTAATGTCGATGGAATAGAGAAATCGGTAGCAATAACATTAAGACTATACCGGCGGGCGGTAGTAATAACATCTCTATCGTTCGCAACTCAGATTTTAATGCCCCAATGAATATTATATTTATTGAATAAAAATAAAACTAAATGACAATTTATAGATATTAAATATGTGAAAGTTTTGTTATTTAAAATGCATTCCAATTCGAATCAAACGAAGTTGTTTGGGTCATTGATGCGAATACTAATAACGTGCAATTTCTTCTATAAGCGTAGTCGTTGCATTCACAGTTAGTCGTGCGTATTTTACAAATATAGTAAGTTGTTACGTTGACGAAATGGTAAAGAGGTCTTCGACCGTTGCGCAGTAATACAGATGGGAGTGCACCGCGCGCAGCTTTCGAGTCTATATCTAGTTAGACTTGTCAGCATGAACGGAACAAGATTTAATATCGTTTGCGATCTAAATTGTAGCATGTTTGCACCGAGGGAGTGCGGATAAACAGCACCTGTAATTTGTTGTTATCGATATGTTAACAGTGTCGTACCTGTTCGTCCACTTTCGGAACGTCGGTGGCGCGGGTACCGCTAGCGACCTCGTTGCCGCGCCCGCCTCGCCTCGCAGGCCGCACGGGACACACGCTCTTCGCATTCTCCGACAAATCTATCCCAAACTGCTTGGGACCGTCGAACACTTTGAAATCCACCTCGTCCACGCTGCTCACAGGACTCAAGTCGTGCACGTTATCATACGCTACGTCGTTATCATGCACAGCGTCATTGGAAACATGACCGGAGTCGTCGCTGCAATCCGAATGTGTATCGGATATCTTCTCGTCAGTTTGTTTGTGTAGAACTAGCTTCTCGACCTGCGAGTATGTTTTGGAGTCGTCCCGCGACTCAACATATTTGACTTGTCGGCCGACGAGTGTGCTCAAGTGGTTGTGGAAAGTAGTGTTTGCTACGCATAGCTCCTTGTGCACCGGCGGGATCACCTTACAGTTTATAAACTGAGATGTTTCGGTTTTTAACTCTTTAGCCGTTTTTAACTCCAGCTTTTTCACAATAGACTTAACAGGTGACAGTGTCGAATCGATTTCCTCTGATTCATTTTCATTTCGTTTGGGTTCAGGTGCAACTACTAAATCTCTTTTGTTTATAATTCTGTGCTGCAATTTGGCTCGCACGGCATTTATTTCGTCGGAATAGTCTTTCAATGTGGTTTTCGATGACAATACTGTTCTTTTAGTGTCAACCGGCTCTTTCTTAGTTTTATCGTTTTGTCGCTTTACGTCGGATTTAAGATTGAGGAGCGACTTTTGTCTTATTTGTTTGCTTCCGTCGGGCTTTTCGTTGTTTTTTCGTAGCGCAAGCGGTTTCTTTTTCTGAGCACACTCTCTGGCCTGGTCTACATTACTTAGATCAACCGGAGTGGGAGAAAAAAGCGCTCTGGTGCTGCTGAACTTGTTATGCGACATTTGACTCCTTATCACCGGGATCTTACTCGGAGAGCCCGCGATAGAAGTTGTAGACTTGGTTCTCTCTAAGCCGGGTGAAATCACATATTCGTTTCCTATTTCCCACACGCTTTTAGCTTTCTGCATTTGTGATTTTGGGGTCTCTTTACTTTCTAAACTAATCTTTATGTTTAACGATCCATTATCTGTACATGTTTTAGGTTTTGTTTTCTTTGGGTCGCTCACTTTTTTCTCGACTTTTTTCATTACTGGTTTCGTTTTAGATACAACCGGAACGGGTGTCGACGGTGGATTAGATAAAGTTTTCTTGAGTATTCTCGTTTTTACATCAAGTTTTTTTAAATCATCGGCTTTGAAGCAGTTCGGCCGAGACGAGTTTTTTGATGAAATTTTATACGTAGCATACTTATCAGGATTCATCTTGTCATTGGATGTCGTTGTAGTTAAGGGCACCAGCGGAGCAGTCAATTCTTTTCCCTTCATATCGTCCAGATTCCACAGACTCGTGGTCTTGTCTATGGAATTGTTCCGTGCTACTTTATTCCTGGTTTTACAATCACTCTCTGGGTCCGAATTACTTTTCTTCAGTATACAACGTGATTCAATAATGCTACAAGTCTTAGACTTTTGTAATTTAGGTGGAATGAAATGATTCTTTGTGGCTTTCACATCGGAAGTAAGTGACGTACAAGTGAATTCAGATAAGATTTTATCAAATGATTCTAAAGCCTTGTTTAATTTCGTTTCCGCACTCGTACCACCCGGGGGTAAAGACTCGGCTTTGAGTATAGCTACGTTTTCATAGATCGAGGAATATCCTTTAGTTTCATCGAGTAACTGATCTCGCACAACATTATTCTCGCCGGCAATGTTTACGTTTTCGTACACGTGATGACACGGCGCACTTTCAGTCTTGGTATTCACAACAGAGTCGCTAATATTGACTTTAGTAACAAACTTTTGCACGTTATCACTGTTAATTTTCACAGGTTCACTGATCCTACGCTCGAGGCAGGCGGCGATCGCGGTCACTTTGCTGCCCTTGTGCTCGGGTGCGGGTTCTGGAGCGACTGAAAAAGTCCTGTAGAACTTTTGCAGCGCGCCCTGTTGCGCAGGAGGGGCGGAGGGAGGGTGCTTCTCGGTCGGCTTCTGTCCGCCGAATATGTTGAATACTTTCACTGCGGGCATGTCGCGGGCCCGGCGCGGGAGCCGGTCGCGGAGCGTGGAAGCGCGCGCGCGTCACGGCGAGCGGCGTGCATGTGCGCGCACCGAGCCGCGCCGCCGCGCTATCAGCGCAGACAATAAGAAAGTCAATGTCATTCCAGGCGCCCAAGACGTGACAAATTATCCATAATGAATGATCGGCAGTATAGGTCCGATTGATGACCGCTCACAACAACCATTTACATGACTTATATGCTTTGATTATATTCAATTAAACAACAACAAACCGTTAAACACAACACTCGTCGTAACTATTTACACTGCTACTTACATGAAGTAAACTATTAAAATATAAATCGATCGGGTTTGCATTTCCATATTTATAAATAAATGTTATGATTGATTAATAGCAGATATTAAGAGGAAAGTAAGCCAAGCGTCTTCGTTAAAAACAACCGGCTTGTTTTATGTAATGAGCATACTTTCGTGAACAAAACCAGTTATGTAAAATCCATAAATCCCAATAGAAAGTAGGAATGAGGTTGTTTGGACAATGATGTAATTGACCGACAAAAGTTTATGGTGGACCCAGTTCATATACAAAAAGAGGTTGCAAAAACAGCTGAAAAGTAAAATGCGTGAAATGCTACTGAGAAATGTAATATGGGTAACCTAATTAAGGAAGAACCCGGTTACTCTGGAGCAACCAAACACGTGTGGTTGATGGTTGCTTTAATGTCGCCGAATGCGGGCCATCGTCCTAGTAACTGGATACGTGATGTTATTTTTAATAACGAAATTAGACGATTTATGACAGACGATACGTAAATTCAATTAAGATATTTTGACATGTGGAATGGAGGTTAAGTTGAAAACGTAGGAGATGAAGGGACTGTAAATGCGTTTGCACAACAATTCAAAACAATTAACGCCTTTAGCAACAGGAAGTAGATTATGATGATTCATCATAATGTATACGGGTCCCAGTTTTTTTTACTTTCTTTATATTTTGGTAATGATTTTTGCTAGGATGACTCTTTATTAGAATACCAATAAAACAACACAAGCATACAAAATGCTATATTAAAAGCTGCAAAGCGTGCAATAAACGGAAATTTTACGACTAATGACCGACCGACAGATGCGCAACAACTTCCTCTTTTTCTGTAGGTTCTCCGACTAGATTAGGAGACAGATCCAAATGTTTTGTAAAACATAGTAAAACAGCCAAAAAGCCGTCTTGCTATGCCTGCTTCCAAAAAACAAGTTGATTGCGGAAGTCAAGTTTCGCAATTGAGCCTGCTAGCGGAAATGATACCAAATATCTTCCATAACTGGCGGTTTCTACAGCTGTCCTGGAAAGAATTTAGCGATGACTAACCAATCTGATGTAACACTACAGGTGTAGAGCTTAAACACGTCCAAGGTAAGAGCCAGGTCGTCAAAAATGCAGCCTGACGTAACGATGAAATACTAATAAACCTTATGTAATATATTATGTATGACAGATTTGTGAGACTGGGCGTCGGCAACTGAGGTCATTGACAGATGTAATCTTAGTGGTGTATCTGGCTTTGGCGATCTAGAACTTGCAGCCAAAACCAAAAGCGTTGGGATTCCAGATCAATATGAACTTATAATGTTATGAAAAAATACTAACTTAGGCTGAAAATCAATTAGAATCGCACTTGTGCCCCTGACGTAAGAACTGCAGGGCCATTTTCAAACGTGGAAGACGACCATGATTATGATAGTTTTCAGTCCTTTTAGGATTACTTCAGCACTATTACCTACTCCATTCAAAAATGAGGTAAAGAGGGACGTAGAAGCACGGATTTATTTTTGTAGGATCCCAGTTTTAGATACCATTTAAAAAAAAATTGTGTCAAAATTAAGTTAACACTATTTTATTAATTCTTTAATTTTATTTTTAAAACAGTACCAAATAACAACTAAACAAAATTCGGCAATAACAATTAACAAGGCGTCGCATTCACAAGTAATTCACATTGAATGATAATCACAGAATAATTTTTATGTCAATTTAACAGACGACATAAACCAGTAAAATTGGAAAAAAACCCGGCTGTCACAACTTATGAAGGGATTAGGTAAAATTTTAAATTTGGTAGAATTCTAGTGAATCGAAAAACGTTTCGGGTGTATTCACTCCTGCGTCTTTAGGTTTTTAGCATTGACACGGTAATTTGAAATTGGAATGGAAAAAAAAAACGTTTTCAAGGTTTTTTATTTTTCACTTTTTAGTTGTGGTTTCGCATTAAATTGTGTTAACAATAAATAGACAAACGATCGCAGTAATCGCGAGTCATTTGCTGTTAGCTATTGAAGAGTTCCACTGTCTAACTCCAAAGACCTTCATCAGATCCTAATGTATTATGCATTTGAATAACAAAAATCTAAATCGGATCAGTAGTTTTCGAGAAAATCGCGAATAAACATACATACATACGGGTCTATTACAGTACCTCCTTTTTTGAAGTCGGTTAAAAATATACCTAACTAAATGAAAGCCACATAATTTCATAAGATAAATAGTTATAATAATTGTGACAGCTGCTGTATATATGTAGTTGTGCTATAGATTATAATAAATTCGGCGTATATCGCAACTGTAACATGTTTATTGTAGCTTTGTCAAAAAGTGTGATATAATTCACACTTTAATATAATTACCTTTTTTAACTTCTGTCTGATGCTATTGCGAATGGAGTATAAAATCATCATCAGATATAAAATTTAAATTTCATTAGTGATTTTATCAATGGTCACGAGAAATTTTAAACTAACAAGAGTAGAATATAAACTCGAGACGCACTGCATCTCTAACTAACACATGAAGGCATGCAGCCGTCTTTTCCATATTAAATACAAAAACAGGAATACTAATACTTATTGCGTAACATATTATGACAGTATACAACTGGTCGTCGCCGAGCGAGGTCGTTGACAGATGTAAAGTGTTTTGTCTTAGAACCCAAGTCAATGATCTGTTTAGAAGATTCCAAGGTGAGAATAAATTTTGGGACGAATGGAACATTTCGGCATTTGAATGCTTCAAAATATTTTTATATGGTTGTGGCCAAAGATACAATAGATGCAAGATAGAGGAGTATGTTAATTAGGAATAAGTGATTATACCAACCAAACATTAGGGAGCTTAAACTGAATCGTAAAAGCCTATCTCACTTACCTTTTTTTTGTGGGGTGGGAAATCATCCAATGACATCTCCCGCTCTGGGTGGAGCGGGAAAGCGTGTCAGACTCTTACTGACTAAAACCCACCCCTGTTCCTTCCCTCCCTGAGTGTCCAGGGGTGCGGTAACTCATTTTGAGAATTTATCCGCTACCCCTAGGCAATCTCACTTACCCTGATATCATCATTTTAGCCACGTGTTGGCCCAATATTTCCAATAATGAATTTGTTCTAATGTGTTTTTAATATAAATAAACGTGCAATTAGTTACGAGGGAAACAAAAATACATATATGATAATACTGTGGAGGTGTGATGTGATGCGGATGAGAAAAAACAAAATATATATGATTATATGAACAACTCAATGGCAATATAAACAGTGTATTGTGTTTGGAGATTAACAATAGTCAATTAAGGTCACACATAATACCAGTGACCATTGTCTTGTGGGACATAAACAAACAACCGAAAAAAATAACATTTATGAGATCTTAAAAATGACTATTGAAAACAGAAACTTATAGAAATATCAAAATAATAATCAAAATTAATATACAAATATAGAACACAGCAGAAAACAGCTTGAAAGACAAAAACAATCGTAAACGTGTAATATTCTTACATTATCCAAGCTGGAGAGACGCACGATGCACGGGTACTTCAAAATGTGTGACATATCATGACAAGTAATTACGCCAAGCCGTGACCGGCGACCGTGGAGAGGATTAGCTCGGGAATCGTGTCAAGATGCCTTGAGACCCGTCTACACAGAACGGAGCGAGAAAACATTAATATTCGTGCTTGCATGGTGGATTCCTCGAAAGCCTTGTTTGAGAGTTGAGACCATGCATGTAATTTCATTGTTTTCAACGGCATATAAGTTGCGGTCATCAACATCAGTAATCAGCTCAACGCGGAACATCCTGTTAGGATTATGTGCACATGTCACCGAGTTAATACAAACAGCGTAAGTTTATAAAAAGGTACGTGAGATTATAAATTACTAGCACTCCGTCCGCGACTTCGTCCGCGTGAATATCAAAAATATTTATAGCATATAGCACTCAGAAATAATGTAGCTTTCTACTGGTGAAAGAATTTTCAAAATCGGTTTAGCAGTTCCGGAGATTATTCCCTACATACAAATTTACAAACAAATTTTACCTCTATAAAATATTAATATAGATTTCTTCTGGATAAAGCTCGGATGTATTGTAAACTGTCGAAGGTGGATAGGATTTATTGTGTTTGAAATAGTTTGTTGCCAATATGATGTATTACTTGGAGTTTGTAATAAATGCGATGAGACATATATCTGACTTTAAAGTCTGATCAATATATATTTGACTCTCAGAATCCATGAAAAGACTATACAGTTAGCATTGGGCGACAAAATCAGTAGTAGCACATGAAGCTTGACTCAGTTCAACCCATAAAAATCAATCCATAATTTTATCTCTCTTCGACTCGCGCTTGATGACAATCTCAACTAATGGTAAGTGATGACATGGTCGACGATGGAGCACGATAGCTGAAAGCATTGCTAAGTAATAAAACCATGAACTTATGACCGATGAATGTGTTCCTAAAATTTAATTTAAAGACTCCATCTGCCAAACCAATCAACTCAATGAAACTCAATCCAGTGTAGACATCGCCTTGCAACTAATAAAGAGATCTAATAAAGACAGACTGGCTGTCTGGTTGGCACTTAATTGCTAACAATCGAATCAGCAATGACACGTCACAGTTCGTAAGAACTAAACGTAATTGAGTAGAATTATGATGGACGTCGCAATGTTCTGGTTGATTTTTCATGCGTCTTGTTTGGTTAAAAATGCCATCATTATCATCCTTTTCTTGCCTTTTATTTCTATTTTGGTTTATTGCAGCATGCCATCTTTTTCCAAGTCTAATCTATCTGCTTTCATCTTAGTACCCTTTCTATGCTTTATTAAATTGGACACAATTTTGTCTGAGCATTCTACCTTTTTAATATTTTCGTTGAATTTTTCAATAGCTATCCTTAACTTTAATATATCGGGGTGACAGGAGAGGTTACGATAATAGCTATCAATTTGCTATCACGATATTTAAATTGGCGATGCTTATAAATATTATGATTGAAAGAATCAGGCCAAGTCATGTAGAGAGATGAGATTATTTTCATACTGTTATTAGGTCATCAGAAATTGGCGCATTTTTTTTTTTCAAAATAATAAAGAAAGTATGTTTATTACCTTCAGAGCGTTAGTCAAAATATTGACATAACATCTTTAGCAGAGAATTTTGTTGTTGCTAACAAAAGTCAACGACTCAAACAATCAATATGTGATGAAAAATCATGAGTTAGGCCCTCCCTGTCCGCACGGCGACATTTCACGATTTTTTTCTCGCAATTCTGTAATTCATTGAATCATATGATTCACAGGCGGTTAAGGCCGTACTACCGGCCAAGTGGCGCCCTCATTGAATCAAAAATCGTAGCACAGCATAGAAAATAAATATTAAAGAATCCAACGTTTGTTACAAAGACGATAATAGAACAGAATAGATTTTATTATCTTACCACAAATTACGGCATATAGTTAGATTAATCTACAGATACAATCTTATACTTAATTTGTGGTAGACTGGTGCCTAAACTAAGTTTTTTTCAAAACCTGTAAGTTAGGTCACCAGAATAAAACCAGAGTACCAAAAACGGCCGTTTCAACACTTTTGCCTACTACTTTGGATACGAAACATTCTGAGGCCTGTTTTAACAACGTAAAAATACTTTATCCTATTTGTAACAAACGTGACGTAGGATTCTTTAATATTCATTTTCTAGACTATGCTACGATTTTTTATTCAATGCGGGCGCCACTTGGCCGGTAGTAGACCCTTAAAAATTCGCGCGGAAAAAAAATCGTGATTGATGCAAATTGAACGCGATGCGGTGCGATTCAAGATTTTGAATTCGCGATTTTATTTATATATTTTTTTTTATCGATTTGATTAATTTCGCGATTTTTTTTCACAATTCTGTAATTGTGAAAAAAAATCGCGCGGTAAAATATCGCGGTGCGGGCAGGCCTTATGGCCTGAGTCTACCTACCACCAACAAGTATAATTTATCGTCATTTCAACTGAAAGACGTCTACTGTTGCTGGACATATATCTCCCAGAAGTCCCCTTCTACTATAGGTACACTTTTGCCTTACATTTCGGGAGTGAATGCATGTTGTTATGTTATTATAAACTATCTAAACTAACTTTGCTTAAACAAAGTGTCCTAATGACGTCGCCTGAGCAAACAGCGATGTACTCGACAAACACAATCCGTTGCTTTGCATTGCCCGGAGTATTTCCTGTCCCACCGTGGAGGCGACCGTTAACAAATATACAGAGGCGGTGCAAGTGATAACATGTTAGAGTCGAGTTACAATACTGCATTAGATTGTGTTTGCTTGTGTTTAATAATGCCTGATTTACATTTGTCTAATGAATAATATTAATAACGCTGAGGTTCGTTTCTATTATATTTCGTATTACTTGCATTAAAAACAGAAGTTTTAAACAACGGCGGCACAAAATGATTGTTGTTTATATTTTCTTTTCTATTTCGTCAAAACTTTGACTTGTTTAATAATGTTTAGTTGTTGATGTTTGTAAGCTAGGCTAATAATCTTCGTCATCAGGATTTCATGAAGACTGCTGTCCTTTTAGTCATTATATTAACTGGTAGAAAATACAATAATAAATAGGAGGAGCTCGTGGCTAAAGTAATAACAGCCGCACGGGTCGATACATCAGGTTAAGCTACGCTTGCCGGGGTTTGTCCATGGATGGGTGACCATTTTTACATACCGAGACTTCTCCGTGTCTCGGACGTTAAGCCGTTGGTCCCGGCTGTCAATCGTGGATCTTTGACAGTCGTTACGGGTCGTCAGAAGCCCGAAAGTCTGACAACCAGTTTTACCAAGGGGTAACGTATTACCCAGTTACTGGGTTATGGAGGTCAGATAAGCAGTCGCTCCATGTAAAATACTGGTATTCAGCTGCATTCGGTTAGACTGGAAGCCGACCCCAAGATAGTTGGGAAAAGGTGCGGGCAGATTGATTGATTGACTGGTAGAAAATACATTGTGACATTAAGTTCGCCTATATAGCCATTTTGTACATGGCATTTTTTATTTGGATTTATCTATAAAAAGGGCCAAAATTCAATGATGACACGAAGTTAGCCTTGCGTCCGCAAGTAAAAGCTTATACAGAAAAATATACGAGTAACACGAAAGAGAGTGATGGAGACCAATATTTGAACAGCACACCGCTTTTAACAGGCAAATGACATTAACTCGCTTTAATACATACAGTGTCGCGTGGGCGGAAGATAGTCTCGTTTAAAATACAGCAGTTAAATTTAATAGAAACGATTCATAGTGTTTCGGGGAAGATTGAGAATAAAATGATAAGTGAAATTACCAAAAGGGCTTAGAAACGGAAAAAACCAAAGTAACGTGTAAAGAAGGATTTTGGTGTGACAATATCTTTTAATAATATAATAATAATACATACAATATCTTTAATAAGTCATTTAAGCAGTTCTCTAACGCAGAAGCATATTGTATTATTACATGAGAATTTATTTTACTTACAAATGGAGATAAGATATAAAATAAAGATTAATGTAGAAAGAACAGACAAGTTGTAACCTACACCCATAGTATCCAATTTCCATATCCCAACTTTCATAACTTCCATTAAACCATGAAACTGCAGTAATTTGTTTCCAAGCCCAGTAAATAATTAAACGTTTTTGCTGGATGGCACCCGCTTTTGTCCACAGAGTCTCCCACGGTTTTCACAGAACGAAAGCGATGCCGTAAAATATAATAGGCCATGAAAAACCATGGTGGAATGCTGCTACGGTAGAATAAACTTTGATAAATGCTCATGTTGTGAATGGACACAGTATACATTTTCAATTTCTGATCAACGCTGGATTTACTTTTGAAAAACTTGTTTGGTAGAGACAAATAGATGAGGTTCTCTAAGCGAGAACTAAAACGCAAAACGAGACAGATTTTTTGTTTGTTTACTCGTAGCTATTAGAAAACCTGTTTCAGATTCTGGAACTAGTTTCTAGATCTTTGGTCAGATAGTGTTTACAGCTTAGCCAGCAGGTCTATAAAAGTCAGCTAGCTTGCTATAAAGAATGTTATAGGGCACATGCGCTTTGGATATTTAATTCATTTACTCTTAACAACCTCCAGCCTTTTGGACTCTTCATTTTCTATTTGTATTCCATTTACATATTGCATAAAAGCTTCTGCAGTAAGGTGACCATCTGCTAGATAATCTGTATTCTCATTAGCATTTCCATCTATTGTTAAAAGAAAATCGCACCCAATCGCTCAATTGTGATCTCCGGTGCGTCTCTAACAATGAAGACATCAGCGCTTAGAAAGACATCGCTTAATATGACCCCGGTTCAAGCGCAATTTGTGAGCAATTTAGCACAATGGAGATAATCCATTGAAATTATTGTCAATAGGGACCGTACCACGACGTTTTCAAGTGACTGTATCGGTTTGAACGTTATCCGTTGCGCGTTTATAAGACTAAATAAAATAACTTGTACTATATTGGAGAATATGAATATCAAATGTGATAAAAAGGGCTGAAGCGGATGTGACTAAGAGAGTATGGAAAACTCATGTTGACCGAACTGAGATGGATGGATTGATTGATTTAATAAATGATAAGTCGGTTAAAAAGGGAGTGCAGGGAAAGGTGACACCAAAGAAAATTAGAACATAAGGCTAAATAGAAGATTATGTATAAATCTTCCCAAACTGCAACTAAGCCTTTAAAATAAATTGAAAAACTAACAAATAACTATTTTAACCATTTTTAATTTAACTTAAAGTAAATTTGAATCAATTGGCTAAGTCTTGGTCAGTCATCTTCAAAGGGCTGACTTTCAATACGCCAAGTTGTTAAACGTTGAGTGATTCTAGTTGAATTAACTATCGGTCTTGCCATTTAATTGAATGGCGTTTAATGAACGGCCTAGCCGTCAAATTGAATGGCTAATTCAACCAGATGGCTGCGACATTATATATAACTGCTAATAACTATACAGCAATGTATATGAAAGTTATCTTTTACTTCAAAATGTCGCAGTGCAAGTTTGATAGGATAAATTGCAAGTCTCTCACAGGTTGTTACTATTCAACCAGCGGACGGCTATCAGATAGATTTATAAGCATTGATATCACAATGCCTGAGTTAACAACTTGTTATTAGCATTTGTAGTAATATCTCTGCGTTCGCTGACATGTGAACGGAACGAGGGTTAATTTATTTTGGTTTGATAGGATTGTTTTAGTAATGGATAGAACATCAATATGCAAGATGAAGATGGTTTTAACCGTCTATTTATAATAAATCATCTATTCATAACTAAAGATTATTATCTGTACATATAAAATTCAAAGTCCTGACTGACTGACTGATATATCAATGCACAGCCTAAACCGCTGGTCCTAGAGACATGAAATTTGCAAGGTGTGTTCTTTGTGAAGAGTAGGTATCTACTAAGAAAGGGTTTTTCGAAATTCAACCCCTAAGGGGGTGAAAAGGGGTTGAAACTTTATAACAGGGGAAGCACTAATTCCACGGGAGCGAAACCGCTAGCAACAGCTAGTAAAACATAAAACGCAATCAGGGTTATATTTTTCTCACTGTTGGGAATAAGGCTTCCTTTCGAGGAGCCGGAGTGGGCTATCTGCTACGCGAGCCCAGTGCGGGTTGGTGGTTGTCACATTTCTTCGAATTTTTTTATCGTTTCCTCATGATGTTTGCCTTCACATGGATGATGAAGCTGATGGGATGGGCCTCTGGGGCTAAGGCGCGGGAAAAATTAGTTAGAAATAAGGCTGGCACTGAAGAGAGTAGCTTATAAGGGTCTTATAAGAGTCTAGCTTATAAGAGTCTTATACCCTGTTGTGTGACAAAAAATCTGCGATTGATGATGACTTCTCATCATAATCATTCGCAGATTTCGAACTAATTTATTTTTATTTTTTTTAGTACCTACTACTCTTCAGTAGCAAGTACTACATTACTATCAGAATTAGAACCTTACGAGTCGTATTAGTAACTGATAATGGTTGGTAGCTGACAGGAACCTGCCACAACATTCTCGTCACCTTACAAAGGCAGAGGTAACTCTACAGGTAAACACCCGATACTGCTATTCCTAAGAACCGAGAGACGAGCAGTAGAAAGTTATCGCGTGCACTCCCGGTTCCGTCCGCGTAACCAGCCGCCGTCCGTAAGGCATACAATTGCATAAATTACTGGTTTTTCATACCTTGTGGCTTTCGTATCTGGTGGCGGGAGTTACCGAGAGATGGGTTTTATGAATATTTGTGTTGATACGGAAATAATATGTTAGTTTTTGAAGTAGTATTAGGGTTGTATGCATTCAGAAACACAGACGCAGGTAGAGTAGAAAGTCTCACTCCTTCGCTGTCCGCTTTATGAAAGACGTTTTAAAACGCTTAGTGCGGTTTTGTATAATTGGTAACAGCATAGATATCCGAGGTAACAGCCAGTCAGCGAGCTGGTTATATGGTAATTAAACTAAACAGTGCTAACCAATAATTAGTACATACCTGCTAACTAATAACTGTATTATATTGTACGATTATTTTCGGCGTTTCCCAAGCCGAGCCTAAAAATAAACAACATTATTTACTAACTGTTGATGTTACGAGTATTAGTATCATCGTTAAATAATGAGATAAAAACATAATTTTATGATGTTTAACACTGTTTGAAAATCAAACAATTAAATCATTATCAACTGACTGGATAGTATTTCGTTATTATATGTATGTATTTAAATATTGGTTACGTACTTAGATAATGACTAGGTATAAATTGTTTATATAAAAATAAGTCGGGTTTTCCTTCCTGACGCTATAACTCCAGAACGCACGAACCGATTTCCACGGTTTTGCATTCGTTGGAAAGGTCTCGGACTCCGTAAGGTTTATAGCAAAGAAAATTTTTTGGGAAATCAAATAAACAAAATTGCACCCGTGCGAAGCCGGGGCGCGTCGCTAGTTGTTTATATTATTGAACAAAAAAAATACAAAATATACCTAATTACCTACTTAAAATGACTCATTAACATTATTTTGATCACCCTTTTAAGTTCATACCAAATGACTCACAATTTTCAAGTGAAACTAATAACACTTGACGTTCAAGAACAAAGGGAATATGTAGTGCCAGTGTGCAGACAAGGTAATGTATGCGACGCACGCGCATCTCCATTGAAAAGCTCTACGTGGTCTGTAGAGCTTTGATTATTCATGCAAACCTAGTAATAGATGAATGTAAAGTTCAAATGTATTATGGAGGCTTAGTTTTACAGTTTTATAAAGATTACAAGATATTCAAAGCTTTACTTAGCTTAGCTTAGCTACAGGGTTTTCAAAGCCTAATATAAAGCTAATTTAATATTCTGTCAACGTAGATGATTAGCGGCTGATTGGTGATATTGCTCTCAGCGATAAGACAGCTGGCACGGCTGGCTGTGGTTGATGGCATTGGCATTGGCTGCTGCGCTGCGTGTCACGGGTTCGATTGCCGCATGGACCAAATATTTGTATACGGCCTACAGATACTCGTAGTTGTTCCGGGTCTGGGTGTCTGAGTTTACATGTTTTTGAACGCACCCACGATACAGCAGGAATTCCTAGTGTGGGACAACGTGTAAAAAAACCTGGCACTCCGGGAGTACCGTCAGAAGTGAAAACAAAGAACTTGAACAAAAATGCCCAACGCGCCTCGCGATCCGCTAGAAGTGCTACGACACTACGCGTCTACTCTCGTAGCGAATCGCGAATTTAAAACTGGCCCAACACGCCTAAAGAAGTTTTCACTTCAAAAAAAAAAAAGAGAGATAACCGATTTAAGACGCACAGGACCGGTCGATTTGGCGACAGTTGGGGGAGGCCTATGTCCAGCAGTGGATGTTTTTCTTCTAAAATGACGATGATAAAACCGCCCATTGTTACACCCTATTAATATTTAAATTGTGTTTTGATGTACTTACAATAAAAAGTACTTCTTCTTCTTAGCGTGTCGATGGCAAATTTAAAATCTAAATATTATGTTTGGCCTTAGACTATGAAAGGTTATAGACGGAGTGTCAAAATCCAGCAATCTGAAGTAACAGAATGAGAAGCCGGGTTGTACCTGTACACGCGAAATAAGCTCACATAGACAAAATGAGAAGCCGATACGTCATCGTTACGTTCGTCAAGGTCACTCACACATTTTAACGATCCTGCTTCATTTAATGTCCAATGACGTTCCGTCTATAATCTTTCATAGTCTAAGTGCCCAGTATTCAGCGACGGCAATTTCATTCGCTGATGCAGCCATAAAGTCCTCACATGTACAGGTGACAGGGCACGCGGAGCAAGATGAGAAGTGGGCCATGGTCTGCAGAGATACGCATACAAACACCGAAGATTGGAGCCACCCGAGAACCTCCACCTGTGGAGGTTGTCTTTACTGCGGCCAACCTGAGTATGGAGTCTATTTAAAGATTTCCAGGTTGGCCACGAAAGCGCGTGCCCGGGCGGTAGGCTCTCCAAGTTCTCTCGCCAGAGGTCACATCTTTCTGACGCGGAGTAAAAAGTACTTATTCTATGTATTTGATAGGTTAACCAAAATGACAACAACTATTAAAATGAGATTTGAAATCAACTTCAAGTAAGTTTCTATACATCGGGGTCGAGTCCAGAGAATCTAGTGGCAAATCTGATGAAAAATATTTGGCTACCATTACCTAACGGTATTTTCATTTACGCATTTATTATAAAGGCAGGTAATAAGTAATATTTGCATGAAGACAGTCGAAGAAGATTTATGCGAGGCACGCATTCAATGGTTCTACGTGGTGCATTATGCAGGCATGCGCGAGAAATTGATGGTTTGTACGTCTAGTGTTTTCTTTTTTAATTAATGTGGGTATTCAACTATTCATTGGTTCAGGTAACACCTAAGATAATGGGACAATAGATGCGACAGCGATTACCGATTTTGACATTTTATTTTTAATGTTGTGGAACTACTCATGGCAGTCCTCCGCCCCAGTGCGGGCGTAGGGGTCTGTCAGACTCTTATTGACTAAAACCACACGGTGTTCTGCAGCTACTGTTGGCCGGGGCGCTGAAGTGCTTGCGCATTTTGTCACGCTCCCCCGACTAGATATTGACAGTCTGGACCAACGGCTTAAGGCGCTATGAGCTGCCAACGACCTTGAGTGACCCTGCCCGGGGGTTGAGGATAAATTCGAAACAGAGTTACCTCGCCCCTGGGCACTCAAAGGCAGGAAGGAACAGGGGTGGGTTTTAGTCAGTAAGAGTCTGACACGCCCTCCCGCTCCGCCCAGAGCGGGAGAAGTCATAGGATGATTTCCCACCCCACAAAAAAAAAAAAAAAAAAAACGACCTTGAGTGGTTAGCTTGCGTGTTCTGCGCTGAGCTCACGTAACGCGTCGTATGTCCACCCAGTAATAGGACTCGCCCATCAAGGAGCGCCGTCCGAAATTAGACGCATTATTAATTTATTACACATAAAACAACAGGCATTAAACTAAAACACTGAGACTAAATGATTAAAAGTCGTATTACTGCGCCTTAACGTCCTTCCCGAGGCCTGGAGGAGTCACGTTAGGTACTCAACCTTGAAGATCAATTCGTACGGCTGTTATTACTTAGCCACGACATTTTTTGGCATAAAAATAGTGTAACGACTTTAAAAGTTAAAACTATTTCCAAACATGTTAATATGCCCTTTGGAGTCGCATCACAGCGAAGATACAAAAGCAATGAGAGTCGATCTATGTCAGTTCACGTCGAGCAACAAATTGCTTGCTTTACATATGTATTGAAAAGCCTTTGTTTTCCTTTTTGAATGGCTTTTATTTAAATAATACTTTGGAATAGAGTTTAAGTGGTTATTATGATGGGTTATGGAAACAGCTTTTTTTTTGTTCATAGGCACGCGTTTGATCATTAGCTCACCTAATGGTAAGCGATGATGTGGTCGAAGATGGAGCATGGTTGCCTAAAAGTAACCTATTCACTCTTGATTTAAAGACTCCCAGGTTGTAGCTATAAGGAAACACAGACTCCGACAGGGAATTCCACTCCCTAGCTGAACTGGTACACACAATGAACGTGTTCACAAAACGTTTTGTGCGTGAGGGTCGGATGTCCACCGTGTACCGGTGGCGCATCGCCGTACGCCTTGTGGTCCGATGATGGAACGGGTTTGGCGGAATCAAATTAAGGATGCAATTCCGTCGCACACTCCCCAAAATGCAAACGATAGAAAACCAACAAACTAGCAACTCGGCGTCTATGCTCAAGACAAGCTTAGGTTAGAGCGGGCAAAGACGACAAGTCTTTAACCGACTTCAAAAATAGAGGTTCTGTATTTGTGTATGTTATCTACCTAGTGCTTTAAATTCACTAGAAAAAGGCAACACCACTACCGAAATCTTTAACAGCTCTATGTGTATCTTCTGTGGTCAGGTATTAAACCCTTGTATTGTTCTGCAATATTTTTTTTTACCATAAATAAACAGTTAGTACCTACGAGAATACCTTTCCTCATATTATTCAACCTGTCAACAATAATTTTCTTACCAGTCTGTCCGTCTATACAGGTGTTACCAGTGATTTGTAAGCGATTCGTTGCCCGGTGAGAGCAAGCGCCTATCGGGCTGAGCGAGCAACGGAAAGTTAGAGCATGACTTAAAGTTTCCTGTGTATTAAAGGAAGTGTTAATTTTTGTATTTTATGAGTTTAGTGAAAACAACTAGAAAAACTCAAACTACAAAAGTGCAAAAAGGCACCGTGAATTTATAAAGCCATAAGGTTGTAATAAGTAACAGGTTGCAGTACCACCAATTTAGCAATCAACAAAAAAACAGTTTTCGCAAACCAATCACCACATTTACAACACATTTCTAATTTTCCTCACTGTAACACCATAAAATTGTCTAATTAATATTACATGTTCGCAACTACCATTGCGTAATATAAGAACAAGTAGAATTACTACATACACAACTTTCTTTTTAATTGCTGTTATGAAACAAAGCGCTAACATACTAACGCCATCTATTGGCAAACGGTGGAACTACGACGTTAACAAGCGAATTGGCCGTAAAGTTTGCGCGCGTCAATTTGACAGGTGAAGACCACAGACAATAGCACATTGTGCGGTATCGTATTCAGCCTTGCTATTGTGGTGTGAAGTTTTAACCTTGGTTCCCGGCCTATGAGAAGGACATAGCAAATTCCCATTGTTAACAATTTTATTATATTTGAAAAATGTGAATAATTTTTTTTTATAATGTTTACTTCCTATTTTTATCAAGGCCTGAGAGAGATTGTATGATGGATAGCATTGATGCTTAATTAATAAGCGAAGGAAATATAATGAGTGATAGTGATAGCGTAGACTATCTGTTCGATTGTTCCAAATCTGGACCGACTAGATCCAGTAGATATTGTTTTAAACAAGAACCAATCACGTTTACCAAACGCATTTTTACAGAAATAAAATGCAAAGCCAACTCATGAAAACAAATTAATCATCAACCTGTTCTCCAACATAGAAGAGTTAAGTTACAACTCTTGGCAAGCACTAAATCACTTGTAATGACATCCTTATAACAACTTTCTAAGTCCAGCATTATTTAGGAGTGGTCGCCGGTCAGTCCCTAGCCGTGCCATCCCGATTATTTATACACTTTCACAGATATCCGACTTTAACCATATGATACCCAAAGAAGAAGATTTTCTAGTTTGTACAGGAAGGGAAATATAAATGACACATCGCGTATGTGTTGGTAATTGCTTGATTTAAAAAAAGAATGTCCATGAAGTTTCTTGCACGTTCTTCTCCATAGAGATTTACGCTTCGGAATTTGAAATTAGATTTATCGTTCTGACTGACTAACTGCTTGACAATTCAAAAGTGCCTGTTAATGGTTTAGTTGAAATATGCTTTGAGTTTGTCACTGTTATGACATGATTGTAAGTTCAAATTAATTTATCATTAAAACATTTTTTGTGATGATGCAAATTTGTACCTAAATATTAATGGGCCTGTATTTATCTGTTGCAATTTTCAGTTAACAATGTTTCTTTAAATACTCATTTTCTCATAGTTTCTTCAGTGATACCTGTTATAAATATTATACCTATGGGATAGAAACTGTTTATTGACATATTAATTTCAAAAACCATCGCGTAAATCCGGGATAACAGTTTTAATTAACAAAGAAATGCTTAGAGAAACTGGCAACAAACATAGGACCACTCCCATGTGTAGAAGGCGAACCTTATTTATTGTACGTATACGGAATTCCATCAGATACCTGGCCGGTTCCGCGTCTGCCAGTTAGGCTGATAAATTTGCTGTCAGTGCCTCCACCACTTATAAGGAATGATGGGCGGCCATTTTAGAAAGTCCTCCTTTCAGTGTTTTATGTTTTGCGGTAAAATTACTTATTGCTGAGATTAAAATGGTAATTAATTTGTTCTATTATGTCTTTGGACTTGGCCCACATTTTAAATAAAAGTTTTAGTTTTTGTTATAAACATACATTATGGTATCACATAACTAGATAATTTAAGATAGAATATAACGTAAGATCCAATGTTTTAATTGAGAAATTTAGGCTAAGAACGCGTTAAGGCGCAGATATACGGACTTCTAATGATTTTAAATTAAACATCACGTCTAAACTACTAGTCTTATTTCTTTGAAAAAAAAATATATTAAGTTAGGTACTCTAGACAAATTTCTTCGTAATTTGATATGTGAATATTTGAAATTATAGTTTTTACAACAGTGCCATAACACTATGGTGGACAGTAAACGCCTATAGGCGTAATAAACTAAACGTCTATTGTGTCTCGTTCAGTGTCCTTGAAATTGTTAGTTTGTAAAGTTATGACTAACGCGAATAATAAATTAAGAATCACACAAAAACTAACAAGCGTATTTTTATGAAACCTTCACCATTTTAAAGACAATTTGACTATTTATCTTTTACTATACGTGTTTTTGTATAAAACCTGTTATTTTATGTATAATAAATTAATGATGAGTCTAATTTGAGACAGCTCCTTGGGGCTCATGGGGAGTCCTATTACTGGGTGGCCGTACGACGTGTTGGGTGAGCTCAGCACAGAACACGCAAGCTAACCACTCAAGGCCGTTAGCATTTAACTGCGCCTTAAACTTTGACAGATGTGCATGCTGAGTTTTAAAATTTCTAATTCAGAAACCGGGGTTTCATAGATCAACACATTATAGTTTTTTCCTTACTGCAAATTTTATTTTTGAAAGTTACGGTTAGCGTCAATCATAGTTATTTTAGTTTGGCATACCTAAATAAATACCAATAATTATGGCTTTGGCTAGCTTTGGGCTATTAAACGTCAAAGCTGTTCATAAATCAATAACAAAATTTCGCTTATTTCATAGTTTTAAATTGAGGCTAATAGCTTTGTTTTTATTGATTTAAATCGCACCTATCGTAATACTTTGAAATTCTTGAATATTTTTTCGTTTAGTTTTCTTTAACCCTTATAGTCCCGATGACAAACCCGGGTTGTCAGCATAGCATAGAAAATAAATATTAAAGAATACAACGTCACGTTAGTTACAAAGAGGATAAAGTATTTTTACGTTGTTGAAATAGGGCTCAGAATGTTTCGTATCCGAAGTAGTAGGCAAAAGTACCAAAAAGGTTTTGACACTTTTGCCTACTACTTTGGATACGAAACATTCTGAGATCTGTTGTCAGTAGTAGACCCTTAAAGCCCAATGATTTATAAAATATTTAGGACTAGCTTCTGCCAGCGGCTTCACCCGCGTATAATTGGTACTTTTACCACTATTAAATACCCTTTGTGCTTTTCCATAAATCCATCTCAATATAATCTATATCTGTACCAAATTTGATCCAGATCCATTCAGCCATTCTGGCGTGATTGAGTAACAAAAATCCATTCATCCGAACTGTCGCATTTATATTTTATTAGTAGGATTGGAACAAATTGACTTGGAACTTGCCTCTTTACTGCTTAGAGGTATGGCTTTTATAAATTGGCCAACAGCATTTTAATTTAATTATATTTAACGTAGCCAGGAAGTAAGATAAACTTCGTAATTGAACTAATTTCAAAAACTGACGTAACTTTGTAGAAACGAATTTGAGCTATTAAACCATGAAGAGTGAGTATTGTTCATACTTATAGACTGTAGCTACCTGTTTAGAATTTATATAAAAATAAAAATGGTCAGTATATTTTCAAGAAGTGTCTATCCTCGCCAAGAGTCGGCGAGCGACTGGCGCTCTGTCCGTACTCGTAGCGCGCGTAGCACACCGGTCAATGACTCTGCATCGTGAGTTCGTATACAGGTTGCTGTTTTATTTTGTGGCGAAACTATAATGCGACTAAATTAAAAAGTTCTTTTTAAGGCACGTTTTTATTGAATTCGTTTTTTTTTTTATTTTGAAACATAATTTGTAGGTTTATCTTTCCAGCCCAATTTACATTTCAACCAAACTAAAACTTTACACTACCACACTGATTCGGAAAATTTGCATGTTTTTAATATTTTTTTTGTCAGTTGAAGTTTTTGCTAGACAGATTTAACAACATATAATTTGATGAGTTCTATATATCTAATGGTTCACTCTCTCAAAATTCAACATTTTTGCAGTGTATTTGAACTAAGGGACATTTTTACCAAATGTTGTGCCTTATGTCAGAAGAAAACTAGAATATGAAAACTTCGTCTACGTTTATCCCAGTCCTACACAACTACTTCCCAAAATTTGTTATATCGACAGTAATTGCCCTAGCAACTGTATACTTTAATTTTTTTCTATAATAACAAACAGCTTATTTAATGTTTTGTACCCAAACCAAAAGCACCATAACTACGTACACGTTGCTCATGTTGACTCCGACGAGTGCACCATGCTGCGCCTGCGTCCGAGCGCGAGCCAAAGCAGAAACATGGCGGCCGTGACGTAGTGCACCCACTCCGGGATCGACAGCTCGACGGCGGCGGTGGTGCATCTGTGAGGATTGGGGCAATTTTGGGCGATGCTGGCTTGTGACGTGTTACATGTGGTATGTCTTTTGATTTTGTGTGTGTGGCTTATATGGTGACTTATTTGAATCAGTATTCAGTGATCCGATAGCCATTAAGCTTGCTGAAAAAAAATTGCGAAGTTGTTTGGATTTATATATAAGTACATAAAAATTTAGAATAAGGATTTAATTTAAGTAAGTTCTAAGTGTTAATTTTAATTTCGCGAGGTCAAATAACATTTGATCGTTTTAAGGTGGTATAAATAAGTTGAAACATTGCCGCTTTCCTTATACGAAAATAAATGAACGCTTTTTGATGCTTGTCTTGTGAAGAGATTTCTTTAGAAATAAGTAGGTACCTATTACTTTTGTACTTATTTTTGTTTCCTATCTATCTAACTGTTTATTATATGTCAGTGCATTTATTGGTAAATAAATGAAAGATCATTAGCTATTTATAGTTACGGCATTTTCTTGCACTACCACCTACGACTTCTCAATTTATCCGGCTAACACTACTGCCGCCGTTAAAACAGCAACCTGTATACGACAACAGCTGTTACACAAGAGTGGGGGCACCACCACGTGTGGGCGGGAGAGTGAACTATCAACTGTTACGTCAGCGTCATCATTCACTCCGCTTCCGTCAACACTTCGCGACGGACCGTTTTATGACGGACAGCTATCTGTCTAACGATCGACACGCGCTTATTTCGACGCAATAAGACCGTTTTTCGTGACTGTTACTGAAGTACGGTTGGCCGTAAATAAGATTATGTTGGCAGTTTGCGGTATTATGAATGGTGTAGTAGGAAGTAGAAAAGTAGTTAGTTTTGCGAAATAAATAATATATAAAGTGGGAAGAGTAGTTCGTTTAGCTTTTAGGGCTTTTAAGGATGATGCAATTTTGCGTGTGCGAGATGTAACGCGAATTCCAAGTAATAGAGTAACAGCTTAAGAATTTAAAGTTTTCGCTATGCGTGTAAACTATCAACCGTTCGTATAATATTATAAGCTATAGTTATGATCGTGCCAGGGTCGTAGCAGTGATTGAAAAAGTCACCGCGGCCCAAGCACAGGCAACTGAAGGAACACAGGGGGGTATTAGTCATTAAGAGCAGACTCTTAATTACTAAAACCCCCCTAAAGGTTTTAATTACATACCCTGCAAATGTATGCTAAATTATAATAAGCCCCTATCTTGGAAAGTGGACAATTCCAGACGGATGTTTCTTACAGGAAGATTTGGTTTATTTATTCCTTATTATAATTTAGCATACATTTGCAGGGTATGTAATTAAAACCTTTTTCTTTTCACATTGAACACGTGCTACAGTGCATTATTGAACAAAATTATTGACCAAACCAATAGACCAAACTTGTAAATACGTAACCTAAATATTTGTTGAATACACAGGAGAAATATTCTAAAATGTTGTAGTTTGAATTCTCTCTGTTATCACCTTCCCTAAGATTAAAAGAACATTTTTGCCGCTGTCTTCTATCCAGGTAATTACTGTGTTAATTTATTTATTGACGCCTGGCGCCCGAGGTTTTTTATATTATTATTTTGGCGTTCAATAACCTAATTTTGTTAAACACAGGTGAAATTTCAATTTTGTTGCACACATAAGTGGTAAATCACACATTTACATGACAATTGGAGGGCGTGTCAGAACACGCCCTCTTAAAAAAAGAAGCTATAATATCATGTGAAAACTTAACATTAACAGGGTCGGTTACAGTCACCAAGGTTGTTTACCACGTAAAAGTAGAAATTCATAATACCATGCCAGACATCAGTCCGTTTTCTAATTAACATACTTACAGCAGTAACTGACCATAATCAAGGCACAGCATCAGATAAAGATGGAAAAGCGACAATTCCTTCCGACAATCAGCAAGTTGACATTTGTGAAATATCTCAAGATCTACACGTAAACAGAAAATCTCGTTGCCATAAGGATGGTTGACAGTACAACAATTTTAACAGTAAGTTAGCATCAAGATAAGGAAGAAAGAGAAAATGTACAGAGCAACAGGTCGAATAAATGTGAAGATCATCTGAGACCTGTGCAAGGAATGTTAAGATGCACGATTAAGCTCAGTGAAAAGGGGAACTTAATGCAAATTTATTTGTTTGTAAGGACTGAAGACACTGTTATAACAGTAAAGGAAAGTGTTGTTAGAAAAAAAAACAACCGACTTCCCAAAACCCTACCTTTTTTGTATGTATGTTACGACCTACCAAACAAAAAAAAAATCATCAAAATCTATTCACAAGTGGCAGAGAAATCGCGTAACATACATACAAAAAAAAATACAGACTAATTGAGAACCTCCTCCTTTTGGAAATCGGTTAAAAACCAGGAAGTAACATTAAGTATGAAATTGATCACATGTAGTGAGAAAGTGTACTGATCAATGTTCGTTCTTTATCCGTTTGTGAGAGAGAGAACTGCTGCTTGATGGTGCTAGGAGATTTAAGCCCGGGTTACTTGAGGCTTGTTTTTGAAGTTAGGAAATCAAGACAGTTACACATCCTGGCTTGTACATAAAAAAAACTGAGTGACAAGACAAATTAAAGCTGACAAGCACAATTTTGCTATCCATGAAATACCAGCCTCGTGTAACTCAAGCATTACTCTGGATTTTATCGTAGAAAAATCTGAAAATCGTGTTATTGCATTAAGTATACCAGTTATTATAATTTCATCATCATTGACTGTCGATTAAAATCTGGATGACCCAGATTTATTACTAATAGAAAATTTCAGAGGCCTACATCTCAATTAATAAAAAGAAATCATCATTGTTCTAATCAATAAATATAATAACAGTTATCTTCAAAGCAATGAATTACATTTGAAGAACAATTAACAACGTAACCATTTATCTAAATCAATGATCGCTAAACCAATAGGCTTGTAGGGATGCTGTGCCAAACATTACATATAATCGATGTAGATTGAGATATGAATGAAGTATTAATTAAAAGCAAAATAAATATTTTTCATCGATAGAGGTCACCTCGGCCCTGGTACAGGCAACTGAAGGAACAAGGGTTGGTTTTAGTCAGTAAGAGTCTGACACGCACTCTCGCTCCACCCAGAGCGGGGAAAGTTATTTGATAATATCCCACCCTATAAAAAAACGGTCTATTAGCGCTATAATATCTACTAGAGGATAGCATACATACGCATCACAGCGACAAATAATAACACGACAGCTGTCCCAGATTAGGAGAAACTCTAAAAGAAAATTTGACAAGCCGTGACTTATGTCATGTAACGGTAGTGCGTGCAAGCATGGTAGGCCTTCTTAAAAGGAAATTATAATTTCCATGACTAAAGTAGAAAAGTAAGCATGAGTAAGCAGGAACGTGTTCACACATGTCAAGATATTACAAGGAAATAACGTGAACGTGTTAAGAAAATATAGGTACTAATTTGTGATAAGTGTGATAACAATAGAGGGGAAGGGTAAAGAATCAATGGATGGAATGTCTGAAAGATGATGACATATAATCTATATAGAAAGGAGGTGACTACTGAGATGTCGACTAATAGAGAAGTATGAACTAAGAAATGTTGTTCTGCCTAGCCTTTTCCCAACTATCTTGGGGTCGGCTTCCAGTCTAACCGGATGCAGCTGAATACCAGTATATTACATGGCGCGACTGCCTATCTGACCTCCACAACCCAGTAACTGGGTAATACGATACCCCTTGGTAAGACTGGTTGTCAGACTTTCGGGCTTCTGACGACCCGTAACGACTGTCAAAGATCCATGATTGACAGCCGGGACCAACGGCTTAACGTGCTTTCCGAGGCACGGAGGAGTCTCGGTATGTAAATATGGTCACCCATCCATGGACCAACCCCGGCAAGCGTAGCTTAACCTGATGGATCGATCCGTGCGGCTGTCATTACTTTAGCCACGAGCTCCTCCTAAGAAATGTATAACTAAGAAAAATCATTTGGCGCCGACCACAAACAGATTGGGAAGAGAGCAATATGGTGATGATGGCCTGGATACTGAGTTAACAATTGATGGAGATGTATGACAGTAGAACACTTTTTTGTTTGAATATGGGAATTTATCAGTGACTTAGCGGGAGGGTAGGTCAGACTCTTACTGACCAAAACCCACCCATGTTCCTACAGTTGACTCTGCTAGGGCCGCGGTGACTCTTTCAAATACTACCGCGGCCCCGGTTGAGTAGACGACTTACTGCACGAGAGGATAAGGTTGAGAGTCAGACTAAATAAATGGTGCCTAAGAATTAAGGCTATCGTAAATTGTGAAGGAAAAGTGAATAAAGTGACTCGACATTGGGGTTACACAACACCGATACTGGTTGTATAATCGTATTCATTCACCACTGGGTCAATGGCTGAGAATAAAAGATGTACAACACATAATTGCATCATCATCTAAAGGTCTTTTATATCGTGGCGTCTGACATACTGTTCAGTCGAGTGTTATTCAGTAAATTGTTGTTTTATCGTATCGATATAACTACTCAATGAAAACGAAGTGGGCCACGACCTAATTTGTGTATGATTTTGTTACAGTCATCACGCTTGATTGATAATGGACAGTAAAATGTTGCTGCCCACATTCTCATTAAAATTTATTAATAAAAAAAAAATATGAAAAAAGAACTATTTAATTTAGAACAACCTGTGTACGCTTAGTTTATAGCACTCCTATTTTATCTGTACTTTTTTGACAGACGTCAAATTTTGCAAAGTTGGCTGTGGTCAGTACTAACAAAACAAGTGATGTAATATCTAGCCCACTGCCCATCGGTTCCGTCTGACAGAACGATTCGCGCCTTTTACTTTTACAAAATGGCGCCCAAAGTTTATGAGATAATCCTCTACTTATTATGTAAATTCGGAGTTTTATTAAGTCAACTAGTGTGTACAATAAGATTTATAGCTAAGTCACTTTTAATTAGAATTATAAACGTTAATTTATATTGCAGGAAATTAAATGAAGTTGATTAATACTGTCTAATTAGTGAGTTCGTTCACACGCTTTTAAAATTTTCTTCCAAGTTCAGTATTTTCACATCATTAGGTGCGTTGTTGTGGTTTTAGTAAGTAATGTCTGTCAGTTATGAAATTTCGTTTAAATTAATTATGGTATTTTAGCAGGACTTAGATGTTGTTATTTTGGATAACAGTCAATTGTCAACTTAGTCTTAGAAAGTTGGGTAGGTAGAAACTTACTTACTTTCTTCCGTGAGATACTTATTATGCGAGAAATAAACTTGTAGGTATTTAATATTGTTTGTTATTTAGTTTCATCATATCTGCATGAATGGAAAAATATTGTAAGACATTTTTTTTTATGTTTAGAAAAATCACGTGTTAACATGATTTTTCTAAATATAAAAATCACGTGTTAACGTGATTTTTCTTTTAAACAATGACTTTCCAAGACTGCATCAAAGTACAGGGTAGCTTTGTGACAAAGGAATTTTGTGAAACTCCCTGATGAGTGCCAGACATGTTTATCTATATGGTCCACCCGTTGAGAACAGATCTTTATGATTATCTATATGGTTCTCCAGCAACCATCTGCACTCAAAAACATGTCCCGTCATCAAGTAAACAATATGTAAGCCCGTTGTTTGAAAGGTACATTTTTTTTTGAGCCTGGGAAGTCATCAATCACTCATCACTGGCAAAACGCACGACAACGGCAACGACTTCCGTCTTGAGACACTGTGGTATGCGAAACGAGAAGATACCGCGCAGCTTCCCGAACGCTGCCTAGCCGAGTTCGATTCGACGGTTGAGACCATGTTTGCCATTAATTTTCCACAATTACCCCTTCCAATTCAAGACCGTGCAGTTCCCTGTTAGTGTGTGCTTCGCAAAGACCATTTGGGCGTCTACCCACTCCAACTTGCCTCCTCCTCCTCTGTATCAGCCGCTTCTCACACGAGACAACTGCCGGTCGATTCTGTTAACAGCTCACCGTGAAAACTTAGGTGTGGAGTGAGCGTGAAGTGAACTATCATTCCACCTTGATTATATGGATTGACAGTCCAGTTCACGTTCACTTCACCTAAGTTTTCACGGTGAGATTTTACAGAATAGCACTACTGTACGTCACTTGCTCCCGCGTCAACACAACTGAGTCTCAGTATATTTTGGTTGCTATAAGCTAAGACTACTAGCCTATTGAACATTTTTTTTTGAATATCTAATGTTACCACCAGTGACTTCTCCCGGTCTGGGTAGAGCGGGAGGGCATGCCACTCTTTCTGACTAAAACCCACTCGTGTTCCTTCATTTTCTGATTGCGTTCCAAAAAAAAAAAAAAGGGCCGCGGTAACTCTTTAACGATCCCGCGACCCAGGCTGAAAGCTACCCGGTACTTTGATGCAGTTTATGTCTCGGACGATGTAGGCAGTGGCGTATTTATCGTGAGGCAAAAAAAAAAGGTCAAGAGGGCCATGGCCCGGGGCGGCAAACTGCCAGGGGCGACG
The DNA here is from genome assembly GCA_951329385.1 of Polia nebulosa. Lineage (NCBI taxonomy): Eukaryota > Metazoa > Arthropoda > Insecta > Lepidoptera > Noctuidae > Polia > Polia nebulosa. The sequence continues at coordinate 9,784,687 of OX589606.1, forward strand.
AATGCTACCCGCTGCCGTTTTTTCAAGTTGGATAAGGCCTACTATTTCTACTTTTCTAGCCAGCCTGTAACTTCTTGTCTATCACAAGAAAATCTTACTTATCCAAATCGTGTAGCTCAAATTTTAAATAAGCAATAGCAAAAAAGTGTATTCCCTTTTTATTGATAAATGTGGGGCGGCGTAAATATTTGGCCCGTGGCGCCAAATGTACAAAATGACAATTCGTCATCGTATTCTAATAAATCAGACTTTCTACAGAAAGCATATAAAAATTATGATTCCTACTTAGCACGTTAATTCAATAATTTTTATATTTTGATTTAAAGCTTTATAATCTTACTGAGTAATTTAGTAAGATCGTCACCATCATTATGGTGGGTATAAAATGCTAATTTTTGAAACTCGTCGTATTTGTTGCCGACATTTTATTACTGTTAGTCAGTGACCGGATTTAATCTAAACAAGGACGATTATAGAAAGTTTATATCCTATTAGCTTTTGTCAGCGGCTTCGCTCGCATAGTAAAAAGTGGCCTATGTTTTAATCCAGGTTAATAATCTATCTGTGTGCAAAATTTTATTCAAATCCCTTCAGCCTTTTATGCGTGATTGAAACACAAACATACAAACTTTCGTATTTATAATATTAGTAGGATAGCTAACCGATTAGTAAGTATTTTTTTTTATCCGACTGCGCAACGCAAGGGGGTGTAATGTGTTTATCAGCCTGTGTATGTATGTATTTTCTTTTGTGGCGCTTCAGAGTCCAAATGCGTGAGCCGATTTTGGTAATTCTTACGTCAATTGATTCGTCTTACTCTTGCGAATGCTACTAAAGACATGACAGTAATCAAAATACAATATGGCGACCACCAGACGCCATATTGTATTAAAGTCGACGAACTATTTTAAGTGGGGAATCAAAATAAAGGGTTCCAGGAGACGATTCCAAAAATATAACCCACTAATATGTAGAAAATAAAAATAATAGGATATTTTAAAAAAAACGACGGTAAAAAGCAACTAAAAAGTTCATGAAATCAATAATTGAACTAAGATAACTGCCACCAACTGCATCAGACTGCTTGAAAAGTGACTTGTTTGGAACTGTTTAGTTGTTTTTAGTCGGGTTTTTTGAAAATATACAGGGTGTAACGGAAAGGTGTGGTCATATATTAAGAACTGCATCTGCCCATCGATATGAACAACTTAATTCAAGAAAAAGTTATAAAATTCTCAAAAAAATTTTTTACCCCCCATACAAATATTGATCAGTTGATGATCACTTTGTATGCGAAGTCCAATTTTTTTTTTGGGACTTTTTTATTTTTTCTTAGAGAAAGTTGTTCATTTCCATGGGCGGTTCTTAAAATATGACCACACCTTTCCGTTACACCCTGTATATATTTTTTAAAGGGTTGGAAATTATCAGATGGCTTCTTCCGCTCTCGGTGGAGCGGGGATGTTAGACTACTGAATATAACCCAGTCGTGTTCCTTCAGTTGTCCTTGCGTTCCACGACCCTGGATCAGAAGGTACATGGTAAATGGTTGTAGTAAGTTTGTTTAGCGGTCTTAAAAAACAAAGCAAAAATGAAAAATCTATTTAGGTATTTGGGTATTTGGACTATTTAACAAAACTATTAAGACGAAGGTTTTTTACGAGTAAATATTCATATTAACAACCTTATAGAAAATTACTTTTCTTAACGTTATGGCTAGGGGACCATAATCATCATCCAATGAAAATATTATGTGACTATAAAGCACCTATTAAATCAATCGAAGTCCCAGTTCCTCAAAAAATATGTTAATACACGAACATTTCTCACAATTTCGATGCTCTACATGATTCAAAAATTATAAAAGATCGTAAAATTATAAGCTATTTAGGGAAATTTGCATACATTTGGAGGCTACGAACGTAAAAAAATATTAGGAAAAATAGAGATTTTCCGCAAGGCTCGTTGCATATTCATGAGTACTTGACATCCCACTAGCCAGCCACTAGTTCTGGCCGAGTGGCAAGTTATTCCGTTTATTTGAGAAACTGTACTTACGATGAGCTTTCTACAAATATAGAAATTCGACGCCCTCTATAATTAAGATTTGTACTTTTAAAAATTATTTGATCAAACCTAGTCGAGCGTTGTAAGAGTCAGGGTCTGAGAAACGCTTATAATAGGTACCTACTTAAGTCTTTAAGATGGTCATTGATCATACATATTTAAGCATCTTTACCTGACAAGTACCCACTTAATTATGCGTGTGACAAAATGTTGTCTGCATTCCTTTACTGACCACAATACTTATGTTTGCTTTAAAATTAAGTTGAGCAAATGTTCACAATATCAATATTTGACAGTAAAACTTTTTGACACCTCTCAATAGTTTATACTTAATTAAAGAATTTAATTAAGGCCGTGACATGACCTCATGCGCGGTCACTGTCGGACAGCGTAGAAAAAAATTCGCGACGACATTGTGTGATCGCGCATCTTTTCTTTACAATATTTTTGAAATATTATTAAAAATCTAAAACAACCAAGTTTTGCATTAAGATTCGATTAATTTATTGTTATAATTTTTGCCGACGTACGTGGCCTAGTGAGAAAAAAAACCAAAGGTTCAAAGTAAGAGATAGGTTTGACGATAATTTCTATTGAGAATTTTGTTTTTAAACATGTTTAAAAACAAAATACTCAAAAAAAACTACCAACCCCCCGCCCCCCCCCCCCCTAACCCTAACCCTAACTAGAAATTATCGTCAAATTTGTATGTTTCCGGAACATGTTCCGGAAACATACAAATTTTCAGAAATATAGTCAAGATTAATATTTTTTTTCCCGTAGCCTCAAACTAATAGATTTGGCCAAAAAGAAAATCAGCGATTTTAGTTTTTTTGCGATTGACAGCGTCTTAAGGATCCATCAGCGAGAATCTCTTTGATCTCTCATTTGCAGTTATTTCTAAATAGCCGATTCTAATTGCAATTAAGTTACCTACCTACATCAATCTGCCTTAATTCACTTATTGCCAAAATTCAGTTAATTAAAGCAAAATAGTCGATCACTGCTAAATCTGGCTCTCCAATTGATGAAGGTTTTAATAACGGGGATAATATATTACAGTCCCATCTAAATGAAATATCGTCAATATGTAGTCATTAGTGCCGATTCTGTTATGCACAAAGTAAATTTAATTTAGGCTATTACTATCTTTTTCTCTCTAATGAAACAAGAAAGAGACGGACGTAAATTAGAGCTGTCAAATTTAGGTGAACCAATGTTTTTTTTTTTTTTTTGGGGGGGTGGGAAATCATTTTATGACTTCTTCCGCTCTAGGGTGGAGCGGAAGGGCGTGTCAGACTCTTACTGAATAAAACCCACCCCTGTTCCTCCCTGCCCTACGTGCTCGGGGGCGAGGTAACTCTTTCGAATTTATCCTCAACCCCCGGGCAGGCATTGGCCGTGGCAGGCCCCGTCCTTTGCTGACAACTCTTTGAGGCGCGCGTGGAACACTACGCGCCGTCGACTCTCGGGCCTGGTGCTGATCGGACGGCGAGTTACCCACTACTCGTCGTCCGCAGGCCCGGGTCTACGGTGGCCGGAGATCGTCTCGCAACCCCTGGCGTCTCCTGCGGCGGCTGCGGCTGAGGGCGCTAGGGCGACTCTGCCGCTGTTGTGCCCTAACGTGTGCCGCCTCCCTCTTCGCGAGCATTACTGCTTCGCAGAAGGAGGAGACGGCCCCCCATTCCCTCTCGCTCCGTACCATGGCCTGAACCAGGGCACGGCGCGAGAGGTCGCTGCCGCCTATCGCAGGTGAACCAATGTTACCATACAAATTTAGGGTACACGTAAAAACATGTCGACTGAAAACACGGTAAAGTACAAGGCGTAAACTAATTTGACATCTCTAACTTAGTTCATAGCCGTCCTTTTCTCGCACTGCCGCTTAGTAAAAGATAGCGATTCTCTAATTTTAATTTAGATATTCAACAAGAGAATCGGTACCAATATCTAACAGTTCTTTCAATTATATTTTCGTAGATCTACCCCACTCTATAATTTGCAAGATCGATGAGACGATTCTCTTGATCTAGCTAACCATCAATTTAGTGGTATCGTGAATCGTGAGAAGGAACAAAAACAAACTATTCCGGTTTTGGAAAGTTTTTAATTGTATTTTTAGAGAATGATTCACATCCTGAATATTTTGGTGTCAGTTTATTTTGGTACCAGATCGTAAGTGTTTTTTAAATGCAAGTTTCGTACATGGTAGGTACCCCCACCATTATTTTTCAAATCACTTGAACAAATTCAGTGTACTAAGTTTAGACCTATATGGAGACTAACACTGCGTTTTTTTATTTATTAGATTATACATATTATTCATCGTGAACACACTTTATACTTTCACACAGCCAGGTCAAATAATAAAACTTTTTTACAAAAATTACATCCGACTTCCAAAAAAGAAAATACAATAAAAATTGCAAAATTACTTTAATTTCGGAAGTCGGTGTCAAATAACGAAGAAACAAAATACAGACTGCCGAAATTTTTGTTAAAAATGTTTTTTATTTTTCACTTTTGAGTTCTAACCCCAGAACTAAAATAAAACTAAATATTAAAGTAATGCCCGAATTAATAACCCCAATAACATGGATTTTGAACATAATTGGAGAAAACCAAAACGTCATCTGTGTACATAACTTTTTTTGTGTTGATTTTTTCAAAAAGTGCTAAATCGATTTCGATAAAATTTATATGAGCCGATCTCTGAAGTAACCTACCAAAATAAAAAGAATCATCAAAATCTATTCACAAGTGGCGGAGTAATTACGTGACAAAGATACAAAAGCCAAATTTGGCCAAAGTGCATGTCGGATTTCAAACATTAAGGGTTCCTTCCTAAATATTGGTATTTTTAGTAAAGTATACGTAATAATAAACATTATCACCAAATTTCAAGATCATAGGTCAATGGGAAATAAAAAAAATTTTCGTAACAAAATTTTGTAACAGAAGACGGACGGACGGACAAACAGACAGATAGCCAGACGGATACGTGAGTGACAACAATAGGGCTCCGCTTCGATACGGAACCCTAAAAAAGATGAAAAAAAAAACATAAGTACCTACAGACGAATTGAGAACCTCCTCCTTTTTAAAGTCGGTTAAAAAAAGCAGCCTTGTACAAACTATAAACTCAATAACCTCATCAAACATTTTCGGCATTCAAACTCATAATAGACATTTAGTACAAAACATTGCCTTGGCAGGATTATTAAAAGCTAGAAACTTGTTTTTCCTATAAAAGTAAAACTAGTTTTTGCAACAAGTTGAATTTATATGGTTATTAGTCGATTATCGCGAGCCGAATGAGGGTAATGTCTACTTGTACCTACTTTATATGCGTGTATTTGCATATTTTATGTAGATGCAGCACCAAATACATGGTCTAGATTGACCTAGGCATTCAACGTATCAGATGATAAATAGACAGTAATTTTCTGTCATCGACCTTACTAATCTTCGCTCTAGTTTGGTAAATCTGAGGCTAGCAAACAAAAAGTCGTAATTAACCTACTGAACCATCCCACCACCGCATTATGTACCTAAAGAATTATCAATATTGTAAAAGTGTGTTAGGTAGTTTGTGTACAATAAAGTAATATAATTTATGTTTTAAAACAAAAATATTAAAAAAAACCGACTAAAAAACAACTAAATAGTTCCAAACAAGTCACTTTTTCAGTTGGTGGCACTTATTTTAGTTCAATTTTGATTTCATGCCACCAACTGCATCAGACTGCTATAAAAGTGACTTGTTTGGAACTTTTTAGTTTGTTTTTCAATCGAGTTTTTTTGATAATATTTTTTATTTTGTACATTTTAGTGAGTTATATTTTTGGAATCGAATCCTCGAACCCTTTATTTTGAGACCCCACTTATTAAAGTTCGTCGACTTTATTTTTTTTTCTTTTTCACAATATGGCGTCTGGTTGTCGCCATACTGTGTTTTGATTACTGTCATGTCTTTAGTAGCACTCGCAAGATTAAGACGAATCAATTGACGTAAGAATTATAAAAATCGGCCCACGCGTTTGGCCTCTAAAGCGCCACAAAGGAACAAACATACATACATAGTTACATACATACGCTGATAAACACATTACCCTCCCTTGCATCGCGCAGTCGGGTAAAAACACACTATTTTCCGTCATGAACTAGAAACCGTGTCAACAAGCAAGTCAACAATTACCAACATTAGCATACCACTTCTAACTCGCTCTAGTTTCGGGGTCGAGTTCATGCGACAGTTGGTAGGGGCGTGTAAACGAGGCATAGCTGTGTACAAAGTATTTTACACATGTCTAGTGAGCTAACATTGTAACATTGATAGTAGTATATGGTGGCATGTTGACTGTGCTTGTTTTAAGAAAAAATAGTTGACTTTTGTTGTTGAAATGGCTTTCTCAATTTTTATGTAGTTAGTAGGATATTATCGTTATTATTAATGGTATGGACATGTGATGCGGAGGAATAAAGAAAATGTCGTGAGGAAAGTCTTGTGTATGGATGTGGATGGCTATAAGAGTAGGGGAAGGCTAAAGAAACGATGGTTGGACTGTGTGAAAGAGGATATGGGTAAAAAGAGGGTGACTACAGAGATGACGACTAATAGAGGAGTATGGAAGAAAAATACATGTTGCGCCGACCCCAAATAAATTGGGATAAGGGCAGGAGAATGATGAATGATGAGTAGGATATTATCGTCAAGGAAATATTTGGGTAAAATTGCTTTACAAACTTTACACGGCTGTTGTTTTAGTCTTTACGTCATCAGGCACATCGAATATCTGGAGGTAGCCGTCCAATAATGTCAATAAAGTTTACTATTTATTATTATTTGTTTAGATTTCTCGGGATCCTGAGGTCCCGGACCTTTGGAAGGCGTACGAGGAGCCGAAATCAACTCGCAGAGCGGGCTTTGGACGCTTTTTATGAAATGAGGCACCACCGGCCAAATGCGAGTCGGATTCGCACATAAAGGGTTCCAACGTTTTTAGTATGGTTCCCTTTCAATTACAGAATAGACTAACGGACAAACGGACAGCGGAGGCTTAGTAATAGGGTACCAATGGTTACCTTTCGGGTACGGAACTATAAAAAGTAGTTTGCTTTACAGCCAGAAGGAAAAATAAGGCTTCTAATAAAGCAAACGGGCAGCCTCCGAGCGACCAATTTATTTTTAATACACGTGTTTAATCTCTTAAGAGCAGCATTAGGACTCTATTATGATCTACAATCGACAATTGCCTGCCTACATACTATTATTAGGGGACATAAATTATATCGTGTCACGTGGGAAGTTTTAAGTGTCACATGAACAGGGCTGTCAAATTGCAAAATAAGAAAGTTGGAATAATTGTTTAGCCCACCACACCGTATCACTTAGACTATGAAAGGTTATAGACGGAACGTCATTGGACATTAAATGAAGCAGGATCGTTAAAATGTGTGAGTGACCTTGACGAACGTAACGATGACGTATCGGCTTCTCATTTTGTCTATGTGGGCTTATTTCGCGTGTACAGATACAAGCCGGTTTCTCATTCTGGTACTTCAGATTGCTGGATTTTGACACTCCGTCATAACCTTTCATATTCTAAGCCGTATCATACCATGACCGTGCCGGGAACATCAACCAATCTGCCTAGCCTTTTCCCAACTATCTTGGGGTGGGCTTCCAGTCTAATCGGATGCAGGAGTATTTTACATGGAGCGACTGCCTATCTGACCTCCACAACCCAGTAACTGGGTAATACGATACCCCTTGGTAAGGCTGGTTGTCAGACTGTCGGGCTTCTGACGACTCGTAACGAATATCAAAGATCGACGATTGACACCCGGGACCAACGGTTTAACGTGCTTTCCGAGGCACGGAGGAGTCTCGGTATGTAAATACCTATCCATGGACCAACCCCGGCAAGCGTAGCTTAACTTTGACCCGTGCGACTGTTATTCTTATTACTTTAGCCATGAGCTCCTCGATGCTCCATGTCAAGCAAAAACATATTCTTTGTATTAAAAAGTATGAGACAACTCCAGTAGACCGTTCCGTCACAATTCCGTCACCGACTAACACCATCTCGCATGCTATGCACGGGACACAGCGTATCGACATCGTCAAAATATTACTATTGTATGACCATTTCATGAAATGGTTGAACACATCATGAAATATTCAGTTCTGTGATCTGGCCACGACATATACATACATGACAAACCAGTGTGCGCAGGTGGCGAAATGGTGAGTATACGGGTTATCTCTTCGGGTAATATTGAAATAAAAATTCAGAAATGGTTTACGTAGGTACCTACCTTACTTAATTATTAATAAAACATTTTGGCATATTAAGGTGGAAGCTCCAGGGTAGCCCGCGAAATTCTTACGTTTTTTGCAATTTGCAGGTCAGTGTCAGGTTGTATCTTAGTCTTTGATTCGCGGCCGTAGCAAGTGTGTATTTATATAATTATAACCATTAAAATCTTCAATAGAACTCTCTCAGTTAGAATTGATTCCAAATGTAAGTATTTCATAAAATCATAACATTTGGCATCAATTCTATATGAGAGAGATGTATTTATTATTTTAATGATTATAATTCTATAAATACATACCTACTTGCTACGGCCGCGAATCAAATGTTGACCAAGATACAACCTGACACTGACCTGCAAATTGCAAAAAACGTAAGAAAATTTCAATTTCGCGGGCTTCCCTGGAGCATTCACCTTAAGGTCGCGTGAGTGTTTAATGTCAGACTTTTCCAACTAAAGTCATATTAGGCAACCCTGTACAACATATTAAGAACTTAATTCCTATAATAAAACTTTAAAACTACCTGCTGGTAGGTAATAAAGACCATATTAAGAGAACATCACTACTTATCATAATAATATTTAACTTTTGGGTCAGTGATGTTATTTGAAGGCATTACCAGATGGTACAGTCATGATGCATGTCAGTGGTAACACCTTTTTTTTGTTAAAGGGAGTAAACCTTTAAAAGGTGCCTGGATTTTTGGGGAAAGAAGACCAGGGAGTGTGGGATTTTTTACCTCACTAATTCGAAGACATGTGACATCCACCAACCTGCATTAGGACCGCGTGGTGGATTAAGGCTCACACCCTCTCACAGAGAGGAGGCCTGTGCCCCAACAGTGGGGTCATTAAAAGGCTGATGATGATGAAAATCACCCCGGCGATTACCATCAGCACATGGAAGGCATCCCTTGACCTCATAAAGACCACCCCAGAACCCCCCCTCTGTGCAACGCATGTTAGGGCACATCACGCATGGGCACATATGCCTTTCATCCAATGACATCTCCCGCTCTGGGTGGAGCGGGAGGGCGTGTCAGACTTTTACTGACTAAAACCCACCCCTGTTCCTTCCTTGCCTGTGTGCCCAGGGGCGCGGTAACTCTGTTACGAATTTATCCGCGACCCCTTGGCATGCAGGCATCGGGCATGATGGGCCCCGTCAGTGGCGGCTGACATCTCTTTGAGGCGCCCGTGGAACATTACGCGCCGTCGACTCTCGGGCCTGGTGCTGATCGGACGGCGAGCTACCAATTACTTGCTATACGCAGGCCCGCAAACATGCACTACGAGAACCGTCCTAACTAGATCTGCCTGCACTTTCAAAGTCGGCTTTCAGTCCAGCCGGAGGCAGCTGAAAACCAGTATTTTACATGGAGAGACTGCCTATCCGATCTCCGCAACCGTACCTGAGTAACACGATACCCGTCCCGTCCCGTCGTAGAAAACCGTCCTTAGTGCCGCCATAGACGGACTGCTTGGAGCTGTCAGTGCCGACAGCTTTAAGCGGTTGCTGTTGGGCAATGTGCTGTTTCAATAAAAAAAATGACGATGGCCATACACGGACAGCTCAAGCAGTTCATTTGTTTTCGCAGCAAAAAATGCACAGACTGCTCCAAGGAGTCCGTCTATGGAGGCCTCGACCGCAATACGACTGCTCTCGTGCAGGAGGTCTCGACTGCTTTAAGCAGTCCGTCTATGAAGGCCCCGACCGCAACACGACTGCTCTCGTGCAGTTGGTCTCGACTGCTTTAAGTAGTCTGTCTATGGAGGCCCCGACCGCAACACGACTGCTCTCGTGCAGTTGGTCTCGACTGCTTTAAGCAGTCCGTCTATGGAGGCCCCGAACGCAACACGACTCCTCTCGTGCAGTTGGTCTCGACTGCTCTAAGCAGTCCGTCTATGGAGGCCCCGACCGCAACACGACTGCTCTCGTGCAGTTGGTCTCGACAGCTTTAAGCAGTCCGTCTATGGAGGCCCCGACCGCAACACGACTGCTCTCGTGCAGTTGGTCTCGACTGGTTTAAGCAGTCCGTCTATGGAGGCCCCGACCGCAACACGACTGCTCTCGTGCAGTTGGTCTCGACTGCTTTAAGCAGTCCGTCTATGGACGACCTTAGAGCTCTTCGACAGAAAGGCGCTGTCAATCTAAAACCATTCTCATAGATGTGCGGTTGACTGTAGGTAGATATTTAGGTTAGTTCATGTTATAGGAGTTTTAGTTCATTAATCTCTGTCTATACCCCATGGTGTCGGTAATTGACTGTATTAACATGTTGAAATCAATTTATATTGTTTGATTTCTTTATTTGTTAGCTCCATTTGCCGTGAGAAAAAATCGAACGGCGATTGTAAAAGTTCCACGAAATTGCATTTTAAAATGTACCCCAGAGCTATTAACTAAATAACTTTATAGTTAAACATCATTTTTATCTGGAGCCAATCCTGAATGTCGATACAGGTGATGCTTATCATAAAATGCATTGTCACCAGAACTAAAGGTATATGCAAAATTTCAGCTCAATCGGATACCAATAAATGGTCGAAAACTGGTTTGCAAATTTTGATGGAAAACTTACAAACATAGGAACAGAGCAAAATAAATAACAAAATTGTAATATAATGTTATGCCCGAATTCATAACCACAATAACATGGAATTTGAACACAATTCGAGAAAATTAAAACATCAACTGTGTATACAATTTTTTTTTGTTGCCTTTTCCAAAAGCGCTGAACCAATTTCAATAAAATTTTATGGTACCACCTCAGGAGTATACTCTCTCGGATAAAAAAAAAATAATTTTGAAAATCAGTCCACAATTGATAGAGAAATCGAAGAACCTACATTTAAAAAATATCCTCATTTTTTTTTAAGTCGGGTACAAAGGCATCGTGAGATTCCGGTTTTCAAATAAAAACCCTAGCTCCGGTTTCTCATGTCCACGATATCACTGTGCTGATCTCAGATCGTACTTTCTGATTCAAGACAATAGGTTTAGAAATAGACTACATGTTTTTATGTAGGTCTAGGTACATAGCTAAGATTTGTACTGATATTCAACACGGTTAGGACTTAACATCTATTGTGTCTCTTTAATAACCATTAAAACAATGAAGTTCTAATAAAATCTAGACATTTTTACACACGATAAATCAAACTATGTTATTATTAGAAATTAATAATAAAATGAACGTTAACGAAGCAAAATACGAAGGAGTAAGTATGTGTTGGTAGCAGATGGCATTCTGAGCTTCTGCCAACCCCATGGGAAAAGACGTGAGTTTATCTATTTGTAATTTAGATATATTATGGAAAAACAACGTTGTATGATATTAATATTAAAATATATAATAAATATATATTACAATATTTAATTTTTTAATTAATTCAATATTAAATTATTTAATTAAATATTAAAATTTATTTAATTTACTATTACATTACCCTCCATTGCGTCGCGCATTCGGGTAAAAATAGCTAACACACACTAATATACATATATATTATATTTTAATTAATTTATTATATATTATAATAATTTTCTATAGTTTAAAAAAAACTAAAAACGCTATATTTTTTATTTTTTGTATTTTTCTCAGCAAAACCTTTCATTTGATAATTATATCATGGAAATGCATTTAAAGAAAACTAGTCCGCCATCTTTTGGAGTCCACCATAATTGATTTAGAATGACGTCACTTAGCTAAACATACATTGTCATCGATCCTTGATAAGTGTGCGAAGTTTCAATTCAATCTGACGTTGAAGTGGGTGAAAATCACGTTCAAAGATTCCATTACATAGATACAACAAAGGGTGTTAAAAAGACGTGAGTTTATGTATTTACATTAATGTTATAATAAAATTCTGAATAACCCGATCAAATGCTTAACAAAGCGATTTTGACAGCTCTATAGCATTCCCAAAATACAGCCAAGCAAAGATCAGACGACATGTCTCGAGATATGTCCGTTTTAGACATTGTTTTAATATCGTAGATCGATATTTCAAACTGTCAGCATCCTAGTTGTCAGAGTTATCTTGCGATTCATCGCACAATACATCAGACAAAAGGTAGCGAGAGACAAAAAATAAAAGAAAAGAAACCGTCACTGGTTTAATCAAGTTTATTGTTTTTTATTATGATTAATTTTAATCCGGTTTCTGATCTGAGGACTTGCAATTAAAAAACTTTTTTACAAAAAATACAACCGACTTCCAAAAAAAGTGCAAAATAACTTTAATTTCGGAAGTCGGTGTCAAAAAACGAAGACAACACCAGAAACACCGACTTCCGAAATTAAAAGTCGGTTCATTTTTTTGTAAAAAGTTTTTTATTTTTCACTTTTTAGTTGTGGTTCCTCATTAAACTGTGTTAACAATTCATAGACATACTCGTATGATCGCAGCAATCAATCGGTTGATTTGCTGCCAATTTTTGAAGAGTTCCGTTGTCTGTCTCCGAAACCCATCATCAGATTTATATGAAATATAAATAGGACCATTTCGGAACAAACCCCTTTCGAACCAAAAAAAAAAAATTGCAAATCCGTCGCACAAACATACATAAAAAAAATACAAACATCCGAATTGATAACCTCCTTCTTTTTGAAGTTGGTTAAAAACACCTCAGATCCTACTTTGGTGCTGAAGTTTGTCAGGTTTCATGCTAAAGTAGGTTTCGACAAGTGCTCGACTTCAAGTTCTTCATTCAGGGGTTAGTTTTGTTAGTGTAAGTAAGTTTAATGACCATTTTATTTTAGACTAGCGATCCGCCCGAGCTCCGCACGGGTATAATTTATATTGGGTCCTTACATATGAAATTTGCGTTTTTTTCTCACAAATAGAGAACCTCGCCATTTCTATGGATTAAAATATTCATCAATTATATATTACATCGAATAATGACCGTCATAGACAATTTCCAATAGTAAAAAACCCTTATTGCGTATAGTTTTTAAATAAAAAAAATACCTTAAAAATTACTCCTCTTTTTGTTAACAGAAATGAACACTGTATTTGTTTTAACTTAGCCAAAACTTATTTTTGTTGCTTAATCTAAATGGCATACGTTATCTTAGTTTTTATACATTATTGCATAAAAGTTTTAAAACATTAGTGTTCATAGTCTGTTGTTAAATAAATTAAGAAAATGTTAGTATGAAAAATGCAACTCCTTTAAAATTCTCCATACAAAACGCTGATTTCATAAGTGGGGACCTAATACACACAAACCTTCCTCGTTTATCGCTCTTTCTATTAGTGAAAACCGCATTAAAATCCCTTGCATGGTTTAGGAGGAGTTAGTGGAGAAACAGACAGACGCGGAACGACTTTTATTTATACTATGTACAGATAAGTTTTATTTATACTATGTACAGATAAGCTATATCAAGCAGGTTTTTCATAAATTAATGTACAAGAAAATCATCACACGTACTATGTAACAGACTAAAACGTAATGAAAGCGACGATATAATACGTAGGTAGTTTGATTGGTGCATTTAATGCGTGCGCATGGCCAGCCCGTTATTATGCTATTGCTTCATGTCAAATTATGAAGTTACGTTACGACTATTTAGCACCCAATGACTATTCATAAGAGGTGTTAATAATGACATGTGAATGTCTGAAAGGGTTAAAGTAGCAAAGAGTAAAGGCGCTTACAGACAAGCGCAACGCGACAATACGACATTTTCTTAGAATTTGTTAAAATCTGTGGAACATTGTCTATGGAAGTGCGCTGAGCCATCGTTTCCGCTTTGTCGTGACGCACCCGTTTGCGCGGGCTTTGTAAGCACCGTCGGACACACAAGCCTCCCGCTTGTTGGTATACAAAGATTGCAGATATGACAAAACCTAAACAACATACATACTCGAAACGCGAGCCTTCAATTAAAACTTGATGATAGACTGCGCTAAATAAGGATGTTTTCGATTTTAAAAAATTCTATGAAAACGCGTTGTCGCATTGTCGTTCCGCGATATACGGAAACCTTTAAGCAAGTTTTTTTCGGATTGAAGTGTATGCAAGCAAGTGTACGCACATCTTTAAACGTCACTAGCCACCAATTTCCTCATAAATTTTGTATGATAAATTGAAACTTAACATCAAGTGATGAATGATCTGTCATACTCAACATAGCTCGCATGTTAAATGAATTACTTTCAATAATTTGCCGATGTATTTAATAATTATTTAAACGTCTGTTAACATGCTAAGGAATATCTATCACGCATCTCGGTTCATCACGCAACGGCTTTGAGAGGATTTTTTCAGTTCATATATGTTTTACTGTTTCTGATAGTGTACAAAACACAAATGTTTTAGGTGAGATTTTTACAGAATAGACTTAAAAGCCGAACCTTTTAAGTCTATTCTGTAAAATTCTCACCACTTAAGAATCTATGACTTACCAGTCAGTGCGAAAAAGCCGTTTGCCTTGCCAAAAAAATTGCCAAAAACCTGATTCACGCGTTTTAAACCTCTATTATTAATTACTATTACGCAAGGTCTTTTATCCTGCGGCAAGGTTCACACACTCGGAACATGATATAGTCTGTAGTTGCACGATGGCCGACTGTCAACGGGGCTTGACAGATGTTACCGTTCGACGCGCGCAGGGCTTGAGAGGGCTTCGTGTCAAGCACTGGGCCCACGTGGTAGATTACGGCCTATTCTCTCTCATAGAGAGGAGGCCCGAGCCCCAGTAGTGAGAATATTATATGGCTGATTATGCTTCTGCTAAGTGTCAAACCATTTGACCCTAGGAATTGACCGCTAACTTTAAGTTCCCTTCACCTAAGTTTCAAGGTAATATTTTTAGAGCTCACTTTAATCTTGTGAAAAACTGAGTTTTCAGTACGTTTTCTACAACCTTGATTATTTCAAGACTTTTTAGATGCGAGTCAATGTTTTCATAGAGCGCTATAGAGTCTATCTTTATTGTTATATAAACAATTTTGATTCAGTCTGCGCTCAGCCTTATGTGAACAATAATCTTTCCTTTTTCTTTCATTTCCATTTTGTAGAATATGCTTACTTCAACAATGTGCTATTATATGAAATCTATTATACCTTACTAGGTATATAAGATTTACATACCGAGACTCCTTCGTGCCTCGGAAAGCACGTTAAGCCGTTGGTCCCGGCTGTCACTCGTGAACCTTTGACAGTCGTTACGGGTCGTCAGAAGCCCGAAAGCCTGACAACCAGTCTTACCAAGGGGTATCGTATTACCCAGTAACTGGGTTGTGGAGGTCAGATAGGCAGTCGCTCCATGTAAAATACTGGTATTCAGCTGCATCCGGTTAGACTGTAAGCCGACCCCAAGATAGTTGGGAAAAGGCTAGGCAGATGAGGTATATAAGATTTGAAAAATTCTCATAAATTATATCTACGAATGCATTTTCATATTACTATGTAATTAATAGTGTTAATAACGATACCCATGTTATTAAACAAATAGTTACTGTAAACCGTTATTTATTATTAATTGATTAATTATATCTGAATGTGTTTTCAAAACAATTTAAGAAATCGATGCGGGCGGAGCCAATGCATGCAGTTACCTATAATTAATTTCAACATTTTTATTCAATGCATATAGATTTATTTTTAAAGATAGTGTCAATTCAGTGAAATATTGCCCAAATATAAATCAATATAACGATATTTATTTTTAGAAAGTCACCCATTTAATCGAAAATCTACATCGATGATAGTAAAATGATTAAATATTTTAAACATTGGTTCACGATTCACGGAGGCCCAATTAATTGGTATCTGGGTGTAATTAAAATTGTATAAGCCTTACCTTTTTAAGATATTTAGACACGATTTTGGAATAAATGTATTACCTAATAAATATGTCACCGAATACTTGCAAACAACTTACGATTGTAATAAAAATCACGACAATGTAAACTTTCGACATATGAATAGATCATCAATACAAATAAATCAAATTTAAGTGTCTGTAATGTCAAAATAACAGATTTTTTTAAATCAGTTTATTTTTTATTTTTGTCTGTCTGACAATTTGTTCCGGTTAATCTTCGAAATGGCTGGACCGATTCTGATAAGATTTTACTGGCAGGTAGCTCAATATCTAAGGAGTAACTTAGGTTAATAAAATTCCACCCGGGCAAAGACGCTGGCAGAGTTATTAGAGTTAGTTTTAAATACAATAAATCACACCCAATTTCGATATTATACAATAAATTGGTATTGAAAAATATGAAAAAAAGCGAGCCATAAAGTCGCATAAGATGTGTAACATTTGATTTCTCACCTTGGTAGTAATAACACTTGGAATTCATTTTCGTAAAGAAGTAAAAAAAAATTGCGACTTTGATCTTCTATATCTCCAGAACCGGTGGATTCCCAGGTATGGTCTAGTCGAAAAAAATGATCCAAATTGATAGAATATGTGGCTTTCGGCTTCGGAAACTGTCTTTCTACACCCGTTATTATCTCACCTGATGGTAAGCGATGATGTGGTCGAAGATGGAGCACGCTTGCCTAGAAGTAACCTATTCACTCTTGACTTCCAGGTTGTAGCTATCAGGAAACACAGACTCTGGCAGGGAATTCCACTCCTTAGCTTTACATACAATGAATTCGTCCCCAAACGCTTTGTGTGTGTGGGTGGGATGTCCACCATGTCGGTACCGGTGGCGCATCGCCGTACGTCAGATCATGGAACGGGCTTGGCGGAATTTAACCTTCCATTATTAACTAGGTTTTCAGTCACTTCTTATAATAACTCTCCACATAACAGTATCGGTTTCCTGACAGCAACTGTAACCGAGTTCACTTTTTGTCATCAAAACCGCAATGTTGTTTATTACCTTACTACCGGTTTCCTACAATATTACTGGGACCAGTCTACCATATCGTGGTCTATTATCTTAATTTATATAGAAAAGAGACAAAATTGTTTGTTTGTTTGTTCATACTGGCTGATTTTATTATCACTATTTATATTGTTTCCAAATGTTGCAAAAATTTAATGAACAGTTGATTTTTGCCAAATCGTTTCTTTAATTTATACTTAGGCTAGCCGCTGACTTGTGATTTTTGTCACCGTGACTTTTTGTCACTGTCACCTACTGTCACCCACGATGCGCCCACTTGAAAAGTCACTGGGCAACAAAACGCGCTCATTCTGGAAATGGATTTCGTACAGATTGCTGTAATAAGTGCTCTTGAAATAAGGAGAAGAAAAATGAAACGAAAAAACGCTATTGGGTGCATCCCATATACACTGAAAGATTGTTTCAAGGAAAATTTTACGCTATGGACAGAATGGAAGAAAAAAACGTGTTGCGCCGACCCCAAGTAACATGGGATAAGGGAAGGAAGATGATGATGAGTTAACACCAGAATGAATGATCTACTGTTTTCAAGGATCTGTATCAACCCATTAAAAGTACCTATACTGTTCTTCAAGATGGATAATATTCTAGTTTGAAAGACAAGGGTATTATTTATGTAGAATAGCTACTACCATGTAATTTCAACACTAATGTTACCTATAGGCTAATCTTTTTTGTGAAATAAATTACTTAGTTAGTTTCTTCGGTGCTTACCATGGAAGAAAAGTCACGAGACAAGTTAGTATCTTAGATATAATAGGGCACATGACCGTTACGATGATACGACTTTTCACTGTAGCGAAGAAATTACCTATTGTATGGAATATCCTATTATTGTGTTCTGTTTGGTTCTGGCAAAACAGTAATCAAAGTGCAGTTGGTTTACGTTTTCTGTTCTCGACAGTTCTTAATGTTTTTTCTATACCAAGTTAAGTTAACATTCAAATGTGATTTAATTTTATGCAGATGTGATGGGTATAGATATCTTTTGACGACCTTAAGAAGGTGGCTGGGATAGACTGGATGCGGAAGGCGGAGGATAGGGTGTTGTGGCGCAGCCTGGGAGAGGCCTATGTCCAGCAGTGGACTACGATAGGCTGAGTTGATTGAGGGAATACAATTCGGTATGAAAATTTAATTAATCCCGGTAATGGCGGGACTGGGCGTTCTGTATACCGCAGGATCCAGTATTTTGCAGGACTGGACGTTCTGAATCCCGCGAGAGTCCGGTATTCGCGGGACCCCTATAATCCGTAAGGCTTCGCAAATAAATTATGAGCAAGTTCAACAAACCATTTACACCAAAAAGAACCAGGATGTACCCTTGCCTATCATCAATGATGCACAGCACGCCATTCAAACGTCTACTTGTCTATCTTTGTCATAATTATGACGTTCTCTGCGCGATTTTCATCCTGGCAGCTGATATGACATATGATGAGACCTATAGCCCGTTCAAATGTTTTATATAACTACTAGCTGACCCGGCGAACTTCGTACCGCCTCAGAATCAATAAACAAAAAGCCGTTCCATACAAAATGTATGAGTTTTTTTTTTTCATATTTTTGTTTCGTGATTTTTTCAGATTTTTTAATAGTTATTCTGCTATTAGGGGTGGAGACAAATCTAACAAATCAAAGATTTTTGTAATAGGTCCAGCCGTTCTTGAGTTATAAATGGTGTAACTAACCCGACTTTGTTTTATCCCAATCCTAACTAACATAATAAATGCGAAAGTAAGTTTGTTAACTTTTCACACCTAAACCACAGAACCGATCATCCTAAAATTTTGCATATAATATGTTGTCACGCGCACCTCAAAGAGTTATCAGCATATCATGACGGGCCCTGTCATGGCCGATGCCTGCCCAGGGGTTGTGGATAAATTCGAAACAGAGTTACCGCGCCCCTGGGCACTCAGGGCAGGGAAGGAACAGGGGTTAGTTTTAGTCAGCAAGAGTCTGACACACCCTCCCGCTCCATCCAGAGCGGGATGATTTCCCACCACAAAAAAAAAACTGTTCCCGAGGAAAACAACAATAACGTTCAAGTATGATAATAGATGGCGCCACGTGATGGTTTCGAACCATGATTTAACTATATTATTATAGAAACTTTAGTATGTTCGATAGACCGGGTTTTAAATCCTCTTTACTTTATTACACCCGACCCCGAACCCGAATAAACCCGAAGTGACTGTCAAATTCTGAATTAACGCGAGTGAAGTCGCGAGCAAAAGCTAATTTCCCATAGCTTTAGGTTAATGGAATGCTTGGGAGTTTTGGATAGCTACTTCTAGGTCAGCATGCATCATTGTCGCCCGTATGCTTACCATCAAATCAGATAGCGATACTTACTAAGATTTTTCTAAGTAGCATAATGGATACAAAATTGAACAACCCATAATGTTCCCACTGCTGGTATACAGATCTCCTCTCTAGAGAGGGAGTGGGCCATGTTAGCCCCGTTAGAGATTTTTTGGTGGGAAATCATCAAAAAACTTCTCCCGCACCTGCAGAGCAGGTGTATTCGCTAACTCAGTTGACATCAATTTGATAGGCACTATGCAGTACATTGCTGCTTTGATGTATAAGAAAAAAAAAATTACTACATAGTGCCTATTATATATAATCAATGTCCACCGAGCAAAGCAGCAATGTAGGTACAGCAAAGTGGCTATCAAATTCTGAGTGGAGTGGGAGGGCGTGTCGGACTCTTACTGAGACGGAGACGGGACGCGTGAGGGAAGCTTAACGGAGTGGACCTCACGGCCTCGGCCGCTCCACCGCAGGAGAGGTACTGGGCGTAGGACATCGCGAGACGATTTCCGGCCACCGTAGACCCGGGCCTGCGGACGGCGAGCAGTGGGTAGCTCGCCGTCCGATTAGCACCAGGCCCGTGAGTCGACGGCGCGTAGTGTTCCTCGCGCGCCTCAAAGAGATTAGTGTCAGCCACCACTGACGGGGCCCATCGTGGCCGGTGCCTGCATGCCTAGGGGTAGCGGATAAATTCTGAAAATGAGTTACCGCACCCCTGGGCACTCAGGCAGGGAAGGAACAGGGGTGGGTTTTAGTCAGTAAGAGTCTGATACGCCCTCCCGCTCCACCCAGAGCGGGAGAAGTCATTGGATGATTTCCCACAAAAATAAAAAAAAAACCCATGTTCCTTCAGTTGCCTGTGCAAGGGCCGCGCTTACTCATTCAGGAAGTAAAGTTCCTGGCTGGGTTCGAACGGACAACCAGGAGAAAAGAGAGATGTGCTCGTAGTAGTGTAGCGTGTTTAGAACTGTACTTACTCCTAAGACGCTACGCGATTTCTGCTCTCTTTTCTAAGTATAAAGTAAAAATGATAACACTTAGAGTCTGAAAGTTTTATGTAAAAAACATGTAAATTGTTTGCAAACTGTTCTTTTTAAAACCAAGAAGAGTCTATAATTAATTTAAAGCAGTATAATTTGCTAACATCAGTTTTATTAAAAACACTTAAAAATGAGTAACTGTAAAATTTAACACCAAAAACTTAATTTGATGTGGCATGTAATGTATATACCAACAGATTCTTATCAAAAAAGCAATCTCGGGTTTCGTATTGTTATTTTTCTTTCAAATACCTAATTATAATCATTATTTATAATTGAAAGGTGTGGTGATATTTCGTGAAGATGACCTTTAGGTCAATAGGGAGCGTGCAGGAACTATAGAGGGCGCCACATAAATGTCAATGTCAAGTATTTCTACAGTACAAGTTGCGGATTTCACTCAATAGATGGCAGGCTACGTTACGCGTGCTGCATGTGTGCATGATGCGTGTGTGCATACATATATGACACGGAAATGTCAATGGCAAGTTTTTATAGGGTAAAAGTTTCGAATTTACTCCACCAGATGGCACTACGCCGTGCACGTTCCCTATAGGTTAGTTTCCTAAAAAAATCTAATTAGTCCGTCAGCAAAAATGAGGACGATACAGTGCGTTGAAATTTCGCGTGTCGTCACACCTCGATACACTTTGAACCGTTTAGTGATGTATCAAGCCACCGCTCCTGAACTTTGATGCGTGTTATTTTTGTCATTTTTTATTGGTTTGGTAAAGTAAAAAATACGTGTCTAATATTTTTTGTTACTCTAACTTACGGACTATATAGAACTAGCTGCGCCCCGCGTGTTTACCCGCCTAGATCGGAATAAAAGGTAGCGTATATGTTAAACTAGGCTATACACATACCAAATTTCATCCAAATCGGTCCAGCCGTTTGAGCGTGAAGAAGTAACAAACATACACACTCACAAACTTTCACATTTATAATATTAGTAGGATTATTATTTGTATGCCCAGGAAACATCCCTATTCATAATTGTTAAAAATCTAAATCTATACCTAGTCATTTATACAAATTAGGCTGAGAATCAGAACTGTTTTAACGACAATGTTACTTACTGACCGTCCCCAAATCGCCTGTCTTCCACCACTTCCTAGTGTTTTAATTGGAGATTCTAGCTTTACTTTTAAGATTTCGCGAAATACGTTCCCCAGCTACACATTTCAGCGTTATAATTTTATATCTATTGAAATGTAACTTCTAATGCCACTTCCAACAAGGTTGCGTTAAACGTTTAACGCCCCATTGTAAATGTTGTAGATTTGAATATTTCTCCACTCGAAAATGATACTTAAAAGATGCGATCAATTGTGAATTATAAGCAATGTTAATAAACTTTGTCTTAAAAAAACAATATGATTTCACTAAAAATCAATTTCTACCTCTTCCTATTTTCACATTACGAAGTTGCTTTGTTTCAACCTTTCAGGCATAAAACACATATTTACGATAGACAACACAAGTGTCGTAACTATAATAGAAATTAAATTAAAAGCAAATCAATTAGCACATCTTGTGCAAGAAAAGAAATCTCTCATTCAAACACTAAGGAACCCTGAAACGGCATCTCAACACAATTCGTCTTCGAATTATGCTATATCTTTTTTATAAGCATTACATGCAGTTAGCAAGCATTTGAATCTAGGTAAATAGCCAACAAAAAAAATCTAATGAATAATACGATGCAGTCTAGACATTGAGAAAGTACCAGTGGTTTGTGGTCTCACTAGTCTGAATATTTTGACTGCACACCCACAGTTACTTGGTAATGTTAGTCAGTTAGTCTACTGGACTAGGTTAAGCACTATCAACGTTATTACCGTTTTTATACATGTTTGCTTTGAATAGTTAGTGTACATACGTATCTGAACTAACTAACAATATACAGCATGTAACAAAAACCCTGTCCGATCCTGAAGGGTATTACTTGGTATCGTACTGCGTACACATATACACATATACGTAATCATTTAATGGATACGAAATTATTATTTTCCCCAAGAACATAATTAATTAAAAAAATTAAAAAAAAACTTATCGAAAGCAATACTGAGCACTCGACAAAGTTCACCTACTGTTTCGTTTGAAAGATGCCGCCTGAGCGAGACAGACTGCCTACAGCGCGGCTAGTGCAGGGCGGTATCGTTTGATATAAAAATAGGTAAAAATGAAAAGATTTCGCCGGCCGGTGGAGTGTTGTCAATTTATGAAAATTTGCCATATTTAGTGTTAAATTTCGCATATTTTATAATAATAAAAAATCTTTATCTTTTGGTTTTATGAGTTACATTTTTTTTTTTAATTTTTCTAGTACGTGTGTTAAACCAGGAATATGCCTTTATTGGATCGGACAGGGTTTTTGTTACATGCTGTATACGGATACTCAACCATCATGAAAAATCAATAGTGTCGACTTTATATTTGTATCAATTAATGTCGTATGATTGTGATCTGTGTTCGGATGTTTACAAAAAGATCTAGTAAAAATAAATCTCAAGAGTCTTAACCTAGGAATCGAACGGCTACTAGGAAACCTGAATACGCAGCTACGTACCTCGCTCGTATTCTCTCTGTCCGGTAGATCGACGAATCAGTCCATTCTAGTTTAGCCCGGATCCTTAAACCAGTTGGGTAAGTCCTACTAAGAAAGTATCTACCTATCCGGTCATGTAGGATACTAAACTAGTTTTAAGTTTGTTATGGCGAGAACTTACATGCAAATTATGAACATACACTCAATATTATGAGCGACATTTACTGATATCGATTTTGCAAAAAAAAAAAAACTGCTAGCAATTCTGGCTGTGAAACTTTTGGGATTCTGACTACCCGTAACGACATTGAAAACTAGAGTATTCACAATAATATACCAAGTATATTTCATCATTGTCATCTGTAACACATTCTCTGTCACACCCATCTGTCTACGACAGAGCATGTTTGACAGCTGGCGCGCATATTCCAACGTGGGATGACACAGCAACCGAGAGATGAGTGGGTAAGCTTTGTTTGACAAGGTAACTGCCAGTATGTTATGTAGGGTAGGCGTCACTTCTGGTGACAGCGAATGTGATCTGTATTTGTTACAATAAGCTTTTGCACTGAATCGATCAGGTATTTAGATCGACATGATTCTTTGATCACAGACACTAGATACGGCGACATTCATTCATATAAGCGATAACGGTTGTCTAATAGTCAAAATGTAGACAGAAAAAATATTTATTTGGCACAAAAATGAAAAAAAAGTAACAATTATTTAAAAAAAATGTAACAATCATTTAAAGAAAATAACAATCATTAAAGAAACGATGGTTAGACTGTGTGAAAGAGGATATGGGTAAAAAGAGGGTGACTACACAGATGACGACTAATAGAGGAGTATGGAAGAGAAAGACATGTTGCACCGACCCCAAATAAATTGGGATAAGGGCAGGAGAATGATGATGAACAATCATTAAAAAAAAGTAACAACCATGTAAAAAAAAAGTAACATAGCGTGTGTAAAAGATTGACTTCGTGACATGTCACATTCCGATAGCGCATGTCGATGCCAAAGATTTGGACTTTTTGAGCATATGGCTGATTGAATTCCACTTTGTCTAGAACATCAGTCGATATGAGAAAGCAGAAATTTCACACTGGTGGAACTGACCTTACTTTAACAGTACCTAAGTAGGTACTCACAAAATCATATAACACTTGTGCTTTATTAAATAAACGCCGAGTCATAAATGACGTTAGACTGTGTGAGGTGTCAGACACACTCCAGTATATCAACAGTGGGTGTAACTGTACATATAATAGATGACGCATGAAAGTAGGTATTACTACTATGGCATGGAATAGGCTAGTTTACTTATAAAAAATCTAATAAGTCCGTCAGTTAGATTTTAAAAAAAACTTTATGAAAATACACTAAAAAAGTGGCAACCGCCATCTTTGATTTTAAAATGACTGTCAGATTTGCAATCGGCACCCCCAAAAACCTATTACACGATAACCTTATGAAATGTTTCAGAAAAAAAAAAAACTGTCACAAAGTTTACAAAAGGAAAACAATCATTCTTCATGAACCACAGACCATAGCTAACTTCAGGGTGGATCGGTTCTAGCTAACTTCAACCTGTGAATTTTGTGTGACATTGATGCGCGTGCATCTTTAAATTTCACTCTCATCATTTTTTCATAACGCGCCTAAAGAAGTATAACTCCAAAATTAAAAATAACTCTAATTTCGGAAGTCGGTGTTTGTATTTTATTTCTTCGTTATTTGACACCGACTTTCGAAATTAAAGTTATTTTTAAATTTTTAGTGTATTTTCTTTTTTGGAAGCCTGTTGTTTTTTTTTTAAAGTTTTTTATTTTTCACTTTTTAGATGTTATACCCCAGAACTCAAAACCCCAATAACAGGAAATTTATATGGGACCACCTTGGTAGGATATTCTTCCGGGTAAACGAAAGAATTTAGAAAATCGGTCTACAACTGACAGAGAAATCGGTGGACATGCCAACATAATAAAAAAACATACAGTCGAACATAGAACCACCAAAAACCGGCCAAGAGCGAGTCAGACTCGCGCGTTATTATTATTATTATTTACTCGTTCCGACTAAATCATATTTTTTTTCAGTTTCTTTTTTTTAAACTACCTACTTTTAGGTTTTCCTGTAATCTATATGTAGAGTACTACTTTCTGTATATTTTCAAAATATTAGGCCTAGTGGTTTCGAAGATAAGGGAACGGAATGGTAATTTTTCATATATTTTCTTAATTAACTTTAAAACTATATATTATAAAATTATGAAAAAAAAATCAAGACCTTTACAATGTGCCCTTTCATTTGAAATATTGCACGCCACAGTTTGAAAAAATAGATTTTTAATGTTCCGATTTTCACCCCAAAAGTGACGTTCATGTTTGGGTCACAGATTATATTCATGTGTGTATCAAATTTCAAATCTATCGGTCTAGCAGATTCGGAGAAAATTGGCTGTGACAGACGGACAGACAAGACACACGAGTGATCCTACTAGAGTACCGTTTTTTCATTCGGACTTATGGAACCCAAAAACAGAGGACGAATCAGTGCGTTGAAATATCAAGTGACGTCACACCTCGATACACTTTGTACCGTTTAGTGACGTAACGAGCCCCCCATTCCTGAACTTTGATGCGTTTTATCTTTGTCATTTTTTATTGGTTTGGTAAAGCAGAAAATACATGTCCAATATTTTTTGAAAATTAATCTACCTTAGAGACTAAATTATAAAATTAATTATTTTTATATAAAAACATCCCTCTCTTTTTCGTTTCCGTGTGGATGGATCCTGTTTTGGACACTGTGACTATCCTTATCACACCATATGGAGGAGGAGCCGGCGCCCCGTGTGTCTGCTACAGATAGGATGGGAAGTCTATCATTTCCTCGCAATAGGAGGGGACGGCGAGAGAGACGAGAAGCGACAAGTTATTCGCAGCGAGGAGGGCTAGCCTATGTCAATATAATGAGGTTGGCCATCGATCGTGTACCTAGCCAAAGGAATTGAAGGCCCATCGCCAACCTGACGATACTTAAATGTCACATTTGCGATGACATAGGATGACATTGAAGCATATGTCAATATTCTATCAGTTTGACGTAGTTACTTAGTATAAACAAGCTCTAAATACCACACAATTCAATTAATTTAGACAGTTAGGGTTATAAAAGTCACTTGCTTGTATTATTTATATCATTGTATGCATATGAGGCTGTTTATATATTGAACTTTAAGTGCAAAGATATTTACGTGGGTTTATTGACCTAAATTCAATGTTAAGCCAGTCAGGAAAATAGTGTGTCTCTTTTCAGTTTTTTTTTATCCAAGTCTCCAAATAATTTTCTGTAGTCTAATATTATAAAGAGGAAAGATTTGTATTTTTGTATGTAACGAATAAACTTAAAAACAACTGCACCGATTTTAACCATTTTTTCACCGATAGTTATCAACGAGTAACATAGGCTACTTTTTATCCCGGGAAAAATAACAGTGCCCGCGGGATAGGTCACGGGAGGGAAGCTCTGTATAAATTGAAACAGAATCGACAAGAAGTTGTGGTTATATGTGTGTTTGAACATGATCTAGTCCTTATTGTGTCAACATTACATGAAGGCATTAATCTTAAAGTGGGCCCTCCGCTTATAACGAGTGTTGCAGCAGTCGCAGCGTCTTATAAGGATTGCGCAGCTCAGCGCAAAAGGTTGATCCGAACAGGTTATCAAATGATCTTACATTAAGTAAAGTGCATTCGCAGCAGTAGCAAACATGAGCCAGCAGGTACTGAAGTATTTATATTATAAAGCTTGTTGATATCATAGGCAGGCTTAGAGATAAACATGCAAGTTTATTGCTAAAATATTGGACATTCTCTTTGATGCTAAAACACATACGTATATTACAAGTGGTATAAAATAATAAGTTAAAAAAATAATTATACGACTTCATGATGATTTTAAATTGAACATCACGTCCAAACGACTAGTTTTATTTCATTGAAAAAATATATGTTACTCTAGACAATTTTCTTCGTAATTTGATATGTGAATATTTTAAATTATTAATTTATAACATAGTGTAATAAATTTGTAAAGTTATGTCTAACGCGGATAAAAAAATAAGAATCACGCAAAATCTATGGAGCGTATTTTTATGAAACCTTCACCATTTTAAAGATAATTTAATTATTTATCTTTTAGTATACGTGTTTTAGTATAACTATTGTTTTATGTATACTAAATGAATAATGCTTCTACATTTGGGAAAGCGCTCCTTGATGGGCGAGTCCTATTACTAGGTGGACGTACGACGCGTGTCGTGAGCTCAGCACAGAACACGCAAGCTAACTACTCAAGGTCGTTGGCATATAACTGCGCCTTAATAGTAAAAAAAAAAACTTCCAAGCTTTTAAATTCTGCATACACAAAATTTCGTGTTCGTGCTGCAGACCGTTGAAGAGTTCCTCTATCTGGAGCTAATCCTGGATGTCGCTTCAGGTCATGCTTACCATAAAAATACATTTTAATCGGAACTGAACCAATATCCGAAATTCACCTCTTAGGATAAGAGGAAGTGGTTCTAATTGAGCATGCAAGATTAGACCCGAACAAACAAACATTGCAAGTTTTGTATAATAAAAAACCGTTGCAACAAGCGAAAATCTCTCAACAAGTTTGCACAGTTAGACTAGTTCAGACAATATGTTTGTTAAAATTATAAAATTAAAATAAACTTTGTAAAAATAAACAATAATATTACTTAAAATAAAATAAAAAATTTAAAAAGAAATAATAATTATAATTATATTAATAATTATAAAGAAAAAACATGTTGCTCCGACCCCAAATAAATTGATAAATGATAAATGATGTTTATTCAGTAAATAGGTTATAAGGAACACTTTTACACGTCAATTTTTTTTGTCAGTTTAAGCTAGATGAGGCCGGTGTTTCCTAGCTGACTACCCTGAGAAGAAACACCGAAACAAACTCGGAGGTCAAAGTCTCTTTTAGTGTTCAAATCCATACAATGTGTACTGGTTAAATCATATGAGAACCATGTACGTTTATATCTGGGATGAGCTTTATGAAGAAAGCAACACACGAATTCGAGTGGACCTGTCCAGACAGTGCAAGCATTTGTCAGTCATCGCGAAGCTCAACTCAGAACTTTGAGGAGCTCAACGAACCGACGAACAATACCAAAGTAAGGACATTTGAGTAGGGCGCAAAAATACTCAAACTGCCAGACAATCATAAAATCTACATGAATATAACGACATACATAGTTCTCGCATTCACATTATTCTATATGAGGACCATGCAGCTTAGTGTCTGTAGTGGTCTTTTGAAGAAAGAACCAAACATATTTGAGTGGACCTGTCCAGTCAGGGGGGTCCAATTGGGATAAGGGCAGGAGAATGATGATGAATTATAAAGAAAGATACAGAAAGCGGTACTCCTAGACACGGCGCGTATTGTTAGGAGATTCCTTTCTCAGGAGCCCTGACCACCGGTAGCTTGGACCCTTTTCCCGATACCGGTGGGCTACTACTTTTTATGTTTTTAAATGTTTTTTTAAGTTGTTTTTTTTTAAAGAAATATTTAAAAATGTAAATTGTATGTAAATAAGACAAAATAAATGGATTAATAATTATAATAACAATATTTTTAATATTTTTTTAATTCTCCAACAAGTTTGAACAGTTAGACTAGTTCAGACAATAATATATGTTAGTTAGAATTATAAAATAATTAATGAATAGGTCCTAAGGACCTAGGCATAGACCACCTAGAGGCTCTAGACAAAAAGATAATCTGTCAGCGACAAGGATTGTCGAAAGGTCAAAACGTTAAGGATGTCGTGACATTTTGGAGTTTTTGACAATCATATGTCAAGGCGGCAGATTAATGCTTATTGTAAACTACGTACGTATGTCACAGGATTATTGTAAACTCCGTAAGATTGTACTCAATCTTGCAATTTATGGCATTCTCAATATTCTTTTGAATGTGGATCATTTAGAATACAATAAAACTCAACTAAGTTGTATACTGTGTAATCTGTCAGTGTCGTGAAAAATATAATTTTACAAGATTTATTGTAAACTAACGGATTCTGCAATTTCCCGGTGACATGTAGGTATAAGATAGATATAGATAGAATTTAAAACATACTTGTAGGTACACCAAAACAGTTACACAACTTTTATAAGCCTACAAGCTTTCACTGCAACCCTATTCAGAAAAAAAAATGTAAACTCGATCAAGTTTTTTACAACACACTACGATTTGATTTCTATCGAGCGTTACATAAAAGGTTGGACAGCACTATTGTCTTCGCATTGGTATCAAAAGGCTTTGTATTATATGTTTTTTTTTACACACATTAGAAACTGATACATTGATGGGTTACGTTCACTTGCTTCATCGCTGTTTGATCACTTGTGGCCGTTCTAATGATTTTCCGAGTAGGTTTGCCACATTGACAAATCAAGGCCGGACATAGTGCTGTAGTGAATAAGGATGTCCGCACTTTTGCCGACCAATCGGGCGTAGCTGTTAGATCTTATCTTAATGTTAACTGGGAGACTCAAACCGTGTTTTCAAAGCTATGTCGAAGTTTTGATTGGTTGTCCAAAGTACCAACAACTTATCATTTGGCATGATTTTGGTCAAGCATAAAAAATATGAAGGTACCTGTGGGGCTTCAGACGTAGTGGCATTCTATCATCGATTGCCCGCAGTCAAAAACGTTGTAGATTGACAAGGAGACGTTTTGGCGGCGCATGTCAAACCCATAAATTGTAGCCTTGTCGACAGTTGTCATTGCTGACAGAATGTCACTATATTTAGGCTCATTGAGATTCGATAGTCACAAAGACGGAGAGACGAGGCAAAAGAGATGCTAACTCATGTGAAAACCTTTACTAAGTTCATCGTATTTAATTAGTTCTTATTCTTCCTTCGAATCTATGGTTTCCTAACTTTTTAAATACTTTGGGCCCAGAAGCTGGTCACATTAATTGCAGCGTCAGTAGCGTCCATCAGGTCCTCTATAGTGCACTTATATAATTCTTAATTCATTAAATAATTAAATTACATCCTGTGATCATACTGATCATACATTAAATTTTCATAAGTTTGACCCAGCAAAAGTTAAAAGATCCATATTTAGCAAAACCGAACGTTTGGTCACCCTTTTCACAAGTATTTCTTTGATCATCTGTTACATGATACCAGTAGCTATTTATTTGGCCCTTCGACTAAACACAATAGCCAGTTGTAATGAATGTTTCCAATATAGAAATTGTCGGATCTCAATATGAAATGACTAAATCGAGATTGGATGTTACGTGAAGTCGGTGAAGTTATGCCATTTTCACCTCGGTATCCTAGAAGCTTCCTTTTTATAGCAGTGCTAGAGTCGGTCATAAGCAATCTAGACTGGAGCAATTTGGGCATTAATATCAAAGGAAATTATCTTTCACATCTAAGGTTTGCCGATGATATTGTACTTTTAAGTGATAACCATAAAGACCTACAATATATGATATCCACCTTGCATAGAGCTAGCAAGAAAGTCGGCTTGGAAATAAATTTAAGTAAAACAAAAACAATGACCAACAATAGACCCGAAACCATAAAACTTGAAGATGTCCAACTAGAGTATGTGAGTAACTATATATATTTAGGAAAACAAATTTCATTCAGCGCATTAAACAACCAACAAGAAGTAGACAGAAGAGTCCAAAAGACCTGGAACAAGTTTTGGAGTTATAAGGAAGTGCTGAAAGGTAATTTTCATTTAAAACTAAAGAGAAAAATAATGAACTCATGCCTCTTACCCTCATTGACATATGCATGTCAAACGTGGAAATTTTCGCATAAAGTAAAAAGCAAAATAAAGACAAGTCAAAGAAGTATGGAGAGGAGCATGATGAAGATAATCAAATTGCAGAAAATACCTCATAGTATAATCCGTAAAAAGACTGATATTATTGATGCCCTTAGTTACTCACAGAAACTAAAATGGAGATGGGCAGGTCACGTAGCCAGAATGACTGACGACCGATGGACCATACGAACCACGGTGTGGCCAGGACCAGCAGGCTACAGAAAGAGAGGTAGACCGCAAACACGATGGGTAGATGATATAACACACATAGCTGGCAAGGACTGGGCAAGGGTAGCAAGCAATAGGGACGCATGGCAATCTCTGGAGGAGGCCTTCACCTAAGAGGGGTTCTTGCGCATATAAAATGTTTTAATTAATGACATAATCGAATGAAAGTGTAATGAATAATATTTACAATCTATTATATTAATTTATTATTATTATTGATTTATATAATTTATTTTAAGTTACAAATTTTCAAATTATTTTGCTATTTTTAATTAACAAATAATTCAATCTAAATTTATTTTAATTTCTCAATATTTAATTATAAATGTTTTTACTCTTTCAATTCTGTATGCATGTAATTGGCAAGAAATATAAGGCTTTTTTTTTTTTTTTTTTATTTATCCTAGAAGGTACTCTCTAGACAGGCAATATTTGTTATTAAATGCGACCCGAGCCACGCAGACTGTAAGAGTCTGGTTACAGATGATCTTTTCTGACATCAGACTCTAAAGCCTGCACTACACTACTGAAGTTAACCGAAGTCCGAAGTACGTGACTACACACTCATGCAACCTCGCGTGGAGCTTAGTCTCTCAACTTCGGGACGCTTCGAGTCCTTTGCCTCGGGCACAAAAACCGACGATTGGAAGTCGCCCGATGCGAGCCGAGGCTGCACGAAGTGGACCGAAGTGCCCTTTTACACCAACTTCGCGAGTAGTGTAGTCAGCGGGTTTTAAGTTTGAGTAACGGGTGAGGGGATTGGGCATAAGTAAATCTATACATATAATAAATCTGTAGAAAAGTCATTTTTGTACATTGAAGAAATTGAAACAAAAAATAGCCAGCGTGTGAAAAGATAAGTAACAGAACCCATTTCCATCATTTTTGAAATTTTTGTCTGTTTGTCTGTTTGTCTGTTTGTTTGTGCGCACATCACGTAAAATCTACGAATTCAATGCTGACAATGTTTATATACAAAAATTATACGCAACTTGAGGATTAACTTAGTTTTTGTTTCATCGAAATCGGTTCACTCTATCAAAAGATATGATTAATTTAGTGAGTTCAAGAAGTAAAATATTACGTTACGCAATTAAGTATAGTACTTGCAACGACATCTTAAGACTAAAAATAGAACTAATGTTGATAGTTGAAATCTAAATCCGATAGATGGCGTTGTGCAAATGACGTCATTTTCTGAATCGCGGTGTTAAGATTTTCCGCGCGAGGATGACGTCCACCGTGTTTACTAGGCAAATTGGGTTTCGTTAGGTGTCTTAAAAGTTCTTGCGTGTGTCGTAAAAGTTCTTTGGTTGCTTGGTTTATCGATTTTCTAAATTGGTCGAAAAAAAAGTATTTGCTTATCTTATTGGTTTCGTTTGGTCAACTTTGGTCATTGGTTTGAAGTACGAAGTAAAGATTGTATTTGATTTACTTCGTAGTTTGAATCCAATAGTGCCAATCGTTATACAGTAAGTTAGTGTTGCCAATTCGTTGAGTCACGACCACGAACAGACGATACGTTGTCACACTAAACTGTTCGACGCACCGATCTTTTAAGTTTGTAGGCTATTCAGTCATAAGTGTTGTTAGTTTTGTTTATTGCTTTAATTTTCCTTGAAAATGCCTCAAAGAAAAAAAACTAACCTTTCGCTGCGTAGCCGAAATGCGAAAAGGATGAGACTTTGTAGGTCTCAGGAATCGGAAGAAGATCGTGAAGCACGGTTATCTGCTAACCGAGAGCACATCGCTCTTTCACGTGAATCGGAAACGTTCACCGAAAGGGAGTCACGTTTAAGTTCACAAAGAACACGGACCGCGACTTTGCGGTCTCAAGAGAGTATCCAGGAACGCGAAGACCGGCTGTCTGCTGATCGGGAGCGCCACTCTCTCTCACGTGAGTCAGAGACATTCACAGAAAGGGAGTCGCGCTTAAGTTCGCAAAGAACTCGGACCGCGACTTTGCGTTCTCAAGAGAATATCCAGGAACGCGAAGTTCGGCTGTCTGCTGATCGGGAGCGCCAGTCTCTCTCACGCGAGTCAGAGACTTTCACAGAAAGGGAGTCGCGCTTAAGTTCGCAAAGAACTCGGACCGCGACTTTGCGTTCTCAAGAGAATATCCAGGAACGCGAAGTTCGGCTGTCTGCTGATCGGGAGCGCCAGTCTCTCTCACGCGAGTCAGAGACTTTCACAGAAAGGGAGTCGCGCTTAAGTTCGCAAAGAACTCGGACCGCGACTTTGCGTTCTCAAGAGAGTATCGAGGAACGCCAAGCACGTCTGTCATCTGACCGAGAGCGACACGCTCTCTCGCGCGAGTCTGAATCTCTCTCCCAAAGAGAAGAACGATTACAAATAGCTAGACATAACTATGTAGGTGTACAAAGAAACAATGAAAGTTATCTTGCATCTGAAAGGGAAAGAATAGATGAACTAAGACGAGCAGAAACAGCAGAACAACGTCAATCTCGCCTAGAAATAGAACGAGCTCGATACCATATGAATAGAGAAACAAATAGCGGAGCTGATGAGTCCATGGAAAATGACGATGCAAATATTTTATTACCTTGGGACAATAGGGAAAAATCAGGGTTCACATATTCGTCTAGAATTAATTATGCTGGCTTTACTTTCGTGGGTGACATGAGAGAAATTTGTAATTTTTGTCATGCTTTGAAATGGAGGAAAGAGACAGATGGAATGTGCTGCTCAAATGGAAAAATTGTTCTTCCAAATTTCCAAGATCCACCACACTTACTTAAAAGTCTCCTGAATGGCGATCATCCCCAGTCGAACCGTTTTTTGGATAATATTCGTTTATATAACAGTGCTTTCCAAATGACTTCCTTTGGGGCAAAACAAATAACGGAAGGACCGTTCATGCCAACCTTCAAAGTACAAGGTCAAGTTTATCACCTTATTGGATCTTTGCTGCCAGAAAATGAACCCAAATTTCTCCAAATTTATTTTGTATCCGATTACACGCAACAGCTCAATGTTAGAAATCACAATTTTCCCCAGCTCAATGCTGAGCTTTTGGGTAAACTTCAAGAATTGCTGCATCACGTTAACCAGTACGTTCGTGAATTCAAAGCTGCATTGGAGTCAATTCCACAAGGCAGCAATGATTTCAAAATTGTTATAAGTGCCGATAGACGTCCTGTGGGTGAACACCGTGGAAGACACAATGCACCCGTCGCAGATGAAGTTGCAGTTGTTTTAGTCGACCAGGAGTGTGAGAGACGTGATATCGTGTTGCGTACACGCGACGATCGCCTTCAACGCATTTTGGAAACCCACCGAGCTTACGACGCCCTGCAATATCCACTAATTTATTGTCATGGTGAAGATGGGTACAATTTTGGGCTGTACCAAGTGAACCCTACTACGAGAGTCACTAATTATCAAAAAAAAATATCTGCTCAACAATACTATTCCTACCTTTTACAAATAAGGCAAAACAGTTTCGTATATTTGCAACGATTTCGTGGTTTGTTCAGCCAATTTATTGTGGACATGTACGCAAAAATAGAAACTGAACGTTTAGTGTATATTCGCACTAACCAGCGACGGTTACGCGCTGAAGAATACGTGCACTTGCGGGACGCCATGCAATCAGATAATAACGTCGAAAACTTGGGTCGATTGGTTATTTTGCCATCCAGTTTCACAGGCGGTCCGCGGTATATGCACGAACGAACGCAAGATGCTTTTTGTTACGTCCGTAAATACGGCCGGCCGGACCTTTTTATAACATTTACAACAAATCCAAAGTGGACGGAGATTTGCCAGGCACTTCTCACAGGACAGGCGTCATACGACAGACATGACATTATTGCTAGGATTTTTCATTTAAAACTCAAAGTCTTGATTAATCTACTTACAAAGGAGAAAGTTTTCGGTTCAACTCTTTGTTTTATGTATAGCGTCGAGTGGCAAAAGCGTGGTTTACCCCACGCGCACATTCTTCTGTGGCTGGAAGAAAAAATTCGTCCCGATGCTATAGACAGTGTCATAAGTGCAGAATTTCCGGACTATAATGCAGATCCGATTTTGCATGACATAGTAAAAACACATATGGTTCACGGGCCATGTGGCCTCTTAAACAGGGAATCACCGTGCATGAAAGATGGTCAATGCTCAAAAAAATACCCCAGAGCACTGAAAGAACTAACTATGGCTGGGGAAAATGGGTATCCGCAATACCGGCGAAGATCACCGTCACAAGGTGGTTTCACAGCTACTGTCAGATTCCGTGGACAAGAAATAATTCTAAATAATAGTTGGGTGGTACCGTATTCTCCAGTTTTGTCAAACGCTTTTCAAGCACACATTAATGTTGAAATTTGTAATAGCGTCGAATCTATAAAATATATATGTAAATATGTTAATAAAGGTAGTGATCAAGCCATGATAGCACTAAGAAATAACAACCAATTTGATGAAGTGACAAGGTATCAATCTGGCCGATACATAAGCTCTTCGGAGGCAGTTTGGCGCATTTTGAGTTTCCCTATTCATGAAAGGTATCCGCCAGTCATCCATCTTGACGTGCACCTGGAAGGCGGGCAGCGAGTTTACTTTCAGCCAGAAAATGTGGCAGAAAGAATGAACAACCCAAGACAAACCACCTTGCTCGCATTCTTTCGCCTTTGCGAAAGAGACAATTTCGCTAAGTCTCTGTTGTACAATGAAGTGCCACATTATTATACTTATAACAAGCAGCAAGGTGTTTTTAATCGCAGGAGACGTGGAACTGCTGTAGAAGGCGAGTCCGGCATTTTTAAAGAACACGTGATTGGAAGAGTATACACGGTGCACCCAAATAATGCAGAGTGTTATTATTTACGCCTTCTTCTTCACACAGTGCGAGGACCTACTTCTTTTGCTGAGCTCCGCAAAGTGGACGATATAGAATATCCCACATTTCAAGCTGCTTGCCGCGCACGGCATTTATTAGATGGCGATCAGCATTGGGATGATGCTTTAGCCGAAGCATGCGTCAGTGATAGTCCACATCGTTTGCGCCATTTATTTGCCATTTTGTTGACATTTTGTGGCCTATCGGACGCTGGGCAGTTGTGGCAAAAATATAAAGACGCGTTTGCCGAAGATTTTTTGAGACAGCAAAATATAAATAGTGAAACTTCTGACCAAGTACGTGAAAGCTGCCATAATAGGGCTTTGCTGGCTATACAAGATATAGTTACAAGTATAGGAGGGAACCCCCTCAGTCAATACGGCTTGCCGACACCGACAGTTGGTGGGGAACGAATTAATAGGGAGTATACATCTGAAATAAATTACAACCCCGAAGAGTTAGCAGAAATATTGCGAAATGGCTGTTCAAATTTGACGACAGAACAACGTCAAATCTTTGATAGAGTATGCTGTAGTGTAGAACATTCATTAGGAGAAATGCTGTTTTTAGATGCACCTGGTGGAACAGGTAAAACTTTCCTCACTAAAGTTATCTTGGCTCAAATAAGGAGCCAAAACAAAATTGCCCTTGCCGTCGCTTCCTCAGGAATAGCTGCCACTTTATTACCAGGAGGAAAAACTGCACATACAACATTTAAAATACCAATCGACTTGGACCGCACAGAAAACCCTGTTTGCAACGTGTCTCGCAATAGTGATAAAGCAAGGGTTTTACGCGATTGCGCCCTTATCGTTTGGGACGAGTGTACGATGGCGAATCGTAAAGCTGTGGAAGCTGTAGATAGAACGTTGCGAGATATAAGACAAAATGACCGACCGATGGGAGGCTTAACGGTGCTATTCTGTGGAGACTTCAGGCAGACACTCCCTATAATACCCAGAGGAACGAGGGCCGATGAAATAGGTGCCTGTTTAAAGAGCTCTATTTTATGGCGTAGTGTCATATTAACTAATTTGAGCTTTAATATGCGAGCATATTTGGGAGGTGACGCAAACGCGCAGGTTTTCTCAAATTTACTACTTCAAATTGGTAACGGCACATACCCGACTCAAGAAGGAGGTAAAGTAACTTTAGTCGAAAGCCTGTGTTCTTCTGTTGCCTCACAGCAGGAACTCATTTCCTCTGTATACGGAGATCCATCAGAGATCTCGAACCATGACGCTGCTTGGCTATGCCAACGAGCTATTTTGGCACCTCGCAACGACCAAGCAGCAGCAATAAATTCTCAAATATTGGTACATGTTTCTGGAGAAAGTAGGGAATATTTATCTATTAACACGGTTTTAGAAGAAGGAGATGCCACCCACTATCCAGTAGAGTTTTTAGACTCTCTAAATACACCAGGTCTTCCAGCACACAAAATTTATTTAAAAGTCGGAGTACCAATCATTCTACTCAGAAATTTAAGCCCACCAAAACTATGCAATGGAACTCGGTTGAGAGTAACAAATCTCCAACGAAATGTCATCGAAGCCGAAATCTTAACAGGTTGCGGCTCCGGTGATGTTGTTTTCATTCCCAGGATACCCATTATCCCCAATAATTTTCCGTTTACTTTCAAACGTGTGCAATTTCCTGTAAGCCTCTGTTACGCTATGACTATTAATAAAGCCCAAGGCCAGACGTTATCCGTTGCGGGTGTAGACCTTACTATTGATTGTTTTTCACACGGCCAACTCTATGTTTCTCTATCACGTGTTAGCAACCCAAACAACCTTTTTGTATATGCTCCGGGTAATTCCACCGCTAACATAGTATATAGAGAAGCATTAACGTAATCAACTATACCAAAGTCAGGACTCTTATCTAAATCATCAAAAAGGTGATATACTCTTATCTAAACGACGTTGTTTTGTTCTCGACAACCACGCGAACGAAGTCGCGGGCACAGCTAGTATAACTACTAAGGAATCGGTATGAAAACTATCATCAGCTGATCGACAATTAGTATGAGAGGTCCAAAATTTCAGAATTGTCTATTACTTTCTTTGAAAAAGTTGTCCATTTCTATGGGCAGAAGCAATATTTAAAATATTCGTTTACACACTTTAGAAGCAAAACAAACCCAAAACCTGTAAAGACACAAAACAAACTTGAAAATGAGCAAGTCTGGTACTTAAACACATAAAAAGAAGATCCAAGATAAATTTCTACAAACAAACAAATAAATCTATTCTATTCCTCACCATATTTACTTACTCGAACTCAATAGAAAGCCAAGTAAATCGGATTATCGGTACATCAGTAAATGGCTCTAAAGCAGGGGTGCCCAAACTTATAGTAGCGGCGATCTACGTACCTACCTCAAATATTTAGGCAGTAACTGCCAACCGAAAGAAAAACTCACTTGACCTCGGTGAAATAGAATGACTGTTTTTTTTTTGTTTACATAAATATGCGTAGGTATTGTTACTTCAAGCATGGTAATAAGAGAATTCACAGGTGTCATTGTATGGATCGTCGTAGGTCGATTTTATTTTATTTTTTATTAGCTGACCCGATAGACGTCGTTCTGGCAAATTGATCTTATATCGCCATCCTAGGACTGACAGCTAACCCTAATATTGACAGCTAGGAATAGTTTGAATGTAATATAAAGAAATGTGGTTTTTACGATATTCGATACGAGAAATGAGTAGGTACATTAGAGGTAGTTTAAAAGTGGCGCCAGTGACAGAAAAGTTGAAAGGGAACCGCTTATCTTGGTATGGTCATGTGAAGAGGAGGGATGAAACGCATGTAACCAAAAAAAGTTAAGAAAATAAATGTCGATGGATGGAGAGGGAGAGGAAGGCCAAAGAAAAGATGGAGGGATTATGTGAGGAGTGATATGAAAGAAAAGGGAGTTAGTGATAGCGTGGTGGCTGACAGGACCCAATGGAAAAAAAACGTGTTGCGCCGACCCCAACTAAAATGGGATAAGGGCAGGAAGATGATGTGGTTTTTACGAAATTCCGTGTGAAATTCCATGTCTTTTTCCAATTTTCTTTTCATAAAAACCTTCCTGAGATTTAAACGAATAGCTGAAAAAAGTTCATCCGAATAGGTCCAGCCGTTCTCGAGTTTTGCGCTTACTTATACATACAACCATTAATTTTCAATGGGTTGAGCACCGCTGCTCTAGTGAATGAGTCTAATGAATATTTGCTGAACTATTTAGAGTGCGTGTTCGCTTAGCTAGTTATAAGCAGAGTGCTTATTGGAGAGATTCTATTTGCTTAGTAATGTGAAAACACTGAATGGATTTTACTAATAAAAATAATACATCTGAGGTTTTATATATGTATTTAATACTGTGTTTTCCAGGCTACATACTGTTAGTATGTCAAAACATATTTGCATCCCCTCTTAAAAATTCGAATATCTTGTGATTGAATAAAGAGATTAACAAAGGGCGGATTCGGCCAAACATTAAATTGAATAAGTATTTTGTGTTGTTGTGTGTTGTTGTTTTTGGTTTTTTCTTTTTTTGGAATTTATTTTGCTTTTTTATCGATCCGTTCTTAATACAATTTTATACCCAATAGTATTATTTACACCGATAAGGGCCAACCAGTTTTTCCTTATAAAGTCACAGAAAAAAAATTACATGTAAATTAAGAACATTTAAGGTCATCATCATCACCAGCCTTTAAATGTTCCCACAGGCCTCCTCTCTGTGAGAGGGTGTGGGCCGTAATCCACCACGTGGGCCCAATGCGGATTGGTGGATGTCACATGTCTTCGAATTTTTGGTTCTAGGACATGCCGGTTTCCTCACGATGTTTTCCTTCACCATTTTGAGAGCAGTGGTGATGAAATAACTTACACAAAGTAAAGCGCGCCTGGGTTTGAACTCCCGATCTACAACTTGTAAGTCGCGACTGTTACCACTGGGCCACCACTGCTCTCATGTAGGGTCAAAAGTGCTGCCCAGGCGTAGCGGATAAATTTGTAACAGAGTTACCGCTCCCCTGGGCACTCAGGAAAGGAAGGAACAGGGGTGGGTTTTAGTCAGTAAGAGTCTGACACCTGCTCCACCCAGAGCGGGAGATGTCATTGGCTGATTTCTCACCACAAAAAAAAAAAATTCAAAAGTGTACAATCACATGCTACCTAATTAATACTTGCCGAAAACGAACTTCCCACACAAAAATAACATCCGCTATAAATTATTACCTTTACCGTATAATTTAAACCAGTTTTTTTTTATTTGCCAAAATTTTTTTAATTTGACAAAACATGGAGCACTGCTCTTTAAAGGGCTATTAATTTATCTCTCAACTCACTCGTTATTTGGTTGCTGTATTTTAAACGTGTTTTTGTTGTTTATTAGATTCTGAGGTCAAATTAACGTTGCGTCCTTGTCAATATAATCAAATGACCTACCCGTGTATTTATTAATTTTATTAACTGAATCATCAAATAATTAGGCCAATGCCTCTTGGTACCACTGGAAAAAAATCTGACCCAAACCCTATGCCTATTGTTGTTGATTTTTTAAGCTATTGCATAGCTTCTATCGCGGGCCTTGAGCGTGGAGACCGAATCCAGAAATTCCGTAACGATAATAACCTAACACCCCTCACTCCGACCGGCACAGCGGTGATACTTTTTAGTTTTGCCATCTATCGATGAATAGTGATGATGACGATGACGATGACGATGATGATGATGATGATATTTATCTTGTTACGCCAAAGAAGTGTAACTTCTTACGTGCATGTAAAAAGTGTAACTTGAATTAATATCAAAGAAAAAAAAAACAAAGGAAAAAAAATACTGCATAAATAAAATAAATAAATAATTATAATTGCATAAGTTGATAAAAAATGCCATGCAATAGCTTTACCGCGGCAGTCTCCGAGTGCCACACGTCTTTTTTGTTTATTTACAAAAGAATAAACTACAATATACTAAACTAATCGATAACTTAATAGGTTTACCTACATAGAGACTGATAGTAATAATATGTACAAAGACGTATGAAAAGAACTCATCTTCGGACCTAGACGACATGATACAAAAATAGGTAAGATTTTTTTTTTCTTTAAACACAAGCTTCAGACCCTCGTCATCATGAGTAATTGGAAGTACCGATGATAACGAAACATACTAGCCCAAACAGATCAGCACGATGGAATCATAATATTGCATAGTCACACCGGACTTCTGAGAACGATACCACTTACTCCAAAGTAGTAAGCAAAAGTGTCAAAAAGGTTTTGGTACTTTTGCTTACTACCTTGGATACGAAACACTTTGAGTCCTGTTTCAACAACATAAAAATACCTTAAGTTTTTTGTAACAAACGCAACATAGGATTTTTTAATCTTTATTTTCTACGCTTTGCTACGATTTTTTATTCAATGAGGGCGCCACTTACGGGGTGGTAGGCCCTTAAAAATAAATACATCCTAAAAAAATTCAATAATGTGTACGGGATGAGGATTGCTCAATATTTAGTAGCTACTTACCTTTTTTCTTAATAAACTGCCAGAATACCTACAAACGTCATACAAAACAGATTCGAAAAGTTATAAGAACAAATCCAAGCGTTTCCTAATCCAAAATTTGTCATGAATTATATGTATCAATGTACCTATAAATTATTTTCATCATTAAAAAGTATTTATTATAAAGTTGTCATTGTAGTAATTAACATTTTTGTAAAGAAAATTATGAACGGCTCGCCAAAAAAAAGAAAAGATAAACCCTGAGAGGTTTTCGTTGTGTAGCTAAAACCAAATTGTAATCAGCTGGCTTAGAAAAAATAAAATCAAATTGTAATCAGTTGGCCTAAAAAAAAAACTTACGACTACATAAGTATGCCCAATTTCAGTTCTATCGGAAACCAACAAGTAGTCGAAAAAAAAACAACCGACTTCCAAAAAAAAAAATACACTAAAAATGAAAGAATAACTTTAATTTCGGAAGTCGGTGTTTATATTTTACTTCTTCGTTATTTGACACCGACTTCCGAAATTAAAGTTATTTTTTAATTTTTAATTTTTTTTTTTTGGAAGTCGGTTGTTTATTTTGTAAAAAGGTTTTTTATTTTTCAGTTTTTAGTTGTAATATTCCAGAACTAAAAACCGCAACAACATGGAACGTGGAATTTAAACATTTGGAGAACACCAAAACGTCATCGAGGTATACGTATTTTTCGTTTTTGTTCAGTTTCTCAAAAAGCGCTGAAGCAATTTCGATAAAATTTATATGGGACCACCTCGGGAGGGGAGTATATTCTTTCGGATAAAAAAAGAATTTTGAAATACGGTCCACAACTAACGGAGAAATCGACGGACATACATAAAAAAAAAAAAACCTATAGTCGAACATAGAACCTCCTCCTTTTTCGAAAGTCGGTTCAAAATGGTTTGCAAGTTTTGAAGCGGACATTACTTACATACGAACATTGCAAGTCAATTTAAGATTGTAATAAAATACAGATCGAGACTAACATTTCTCTTAGGTACCAGTATAAGCACTAGGTTTTACTGTAATTAAAAGAAGTAATTAACAAGCACACAGCAATAACAGTTGGCTATAACACGAACATAAACACAAAGCTACCATTTTATTGTGACTAGCGAAAGGGTTCATAAGTTCATGTAATTTACGATTATTACAAACTGTATTTTCCATCACAGTTTAACGCTACATGTTTGAAAGTTTACAAAAGAGATAGCTCAAAAAGTAATTAAGTTTCAATGAGAAAATTTATTAAAAACCTCACGAGCCGTTACATTTTGTTAGTTGTCGAGAAAATTAGCCTATCAAATTGCTTTTTAGGGTTCCGTAGTCAACAAGGATTCAGGGATCCGTTTGCGTAAAATTAAGCTTTAAATTGCTAATTTTTGTTAGTCAAGTGCTAGCTTACGACAGACGACGGACAGACAGACAGACGGATAGACTGACACGTAAGTGACAGCAATAGCCATTTGGACCCTTAGGGTACGGAACACTAAAAAGTCCTACAAATCTTAAAAATAAGAAAATGCACTATGTTTAGAATCGATTCGACCATCAGACTATGAAATACCGAAGTTACGTATAAATAAACTAACGTTATGTTAATTTTAAAACTTACATATTATGTAAGTTTAAACAAAAAATATTAATTTATGTGGCAAACGAACATTAAAATACCTAGCAAATGTGTGTTTTTGTACCATTCATTTTTTGTTTAACAATGTCAAATAGACAAAAAAGTAAATACCTACTATCTAATTTTAGTTTTTCTGAGCTTATTTTTAGGGTTCAGTACCCGAAAGGTCTAAACGGGGCCCTATAGTTGTCACTCACGTGTCCGTCTCTCCGTCTCTCTGTCTGTCCGTCCGTCGCCTGTCACAAAATTTTGTTACAAAGATTTTTTTAGCTTCCCAAGGACCTATTTTCTTGTTATCAGGCACCTATGAACTTGAAATTTGGTGATAATGTTTATTATTACGTACTTTAGTAACTTTACTAACAATACCAATATTTGTTACGGAACCCTTAATGTGCGAAATCCGACACGCACTTGGCCAGTTTTTAATTGTACTATCAAGAAATTACTTTTAGTCACACAAGTGACTAACCTCGTCAAAAAACGACAAGTTAT
Source organism: Polia nebulosa (assembly GCA_951329385.1). Taxonomy (NCBI): domain Eukaryota; kingdom Metazoa; phylum Arthropoda; class Insecta; order Lepidoptera; family Noctuidae; genus Polia; species Polia nebulosa. The sequence continues at coordinate 9,828,532 of OX589606.1, forward strand.
ATTTTTAACCCCCGACGCAAAAAGAGAAGTGAAGTTTGACCGCTATGTGCGTGTGTCTGTCTGTCTGTCTGTTTGTGGCACCGTAGCTCTTAAATGGGAGAACCGATTTGAATGCGGTTTTCTTTATTTGAAAGCAGGTTTTCTAGCGATGTTACTTAGACATGTTTCATCAAAATCAGTTCCGCTGTTTCAAGGCCATCAGCTCTTTTGTGTTTTTTAAATGTTCGCTTTTCTTTTTTGCGTTGGGGGTTTTTAAATTTTATATAGGTGATAGATAGTATAGTATAGTTAGTACCTTAGTGATCTTCCAATTTACTTGACATTGTATTCAAAAGTGGTACATATAGGTACAAACCGTAAAAATAATAGTTTAAAATAAAATTTCATATTAGTTACAAATAATGGATAGGTCATATTATTTTCAAAAGCGAGTAGAACGCTGCCCTGTGCCTCGTACTAGAACAGCATTTGCTAGAAGACACTATAGTTTTTTAGCTCCAAAGACGTATAATAGATGTAATGAAATCCAAAGAATTAACATTTTGAATATTAACAAATTTAAAAAAGTTGTTTATGTATGGCTAAATACAATGGACTATATGGATGTAGAAAATCTTTTAAAAACATAATCAATCTACATTCACGCACTCATCACACAAGTACACACTACAACACTACATGCACACGGTTTTTTTTTTTTTTTTTTTTTGGGGGGTGGGAAATCATCTAATGACTCTTTCCGCTCTGGGGTGGAGCGGAAGGGCGTGTCAGACTCTTACTGACTAAAACCCACCCCTGTTCCTCCCTGCCCTACGCGCCCGGGGGCGAGGTAACTCTTTCGAATTTATCCTCCACCCCCGGGCAGGCACTGGCCGTGGCAGGCCCCGTCCTTTGCTGACAACTCTTTGAGGCGCGCGTGGAACACTACGCGCCGTCGACTCTCGGGCCTGGTGCTGATCGGACGGCGAGTTACCCGCTACTCGCCGTCCGCAGGCCCGGGTCTACGGTGGCCGGAGATCGTCTCGCAGCCCCCGGCGTCTCCTGCGACGGCTGCTGCTGGGGGCGCTAGGGCGACTCGGTCTCTGTTGAGTCTCCCTAACGTGTGCCGCCTCCCTCTTCGCGAGCATTACTGCTTCGCAGAAGTTGGAGACGGCCCCCCATTCCCTCTCACTCCGTACCATGGCCTGAACCAGGGCACGGCGCGAGAGGTCGCTGCCGCCTATCGCATCCACGAGGACACGGCGGTGTTCTGCCCAGGCGGGGCAAACCTCCACCGTATGCTCCACCGTGTCCACGGGGCGATCCTCGCAGTGGAAACACGCAGGGGTCACCTCCGCCTTGATCCGACACAGGTACCTCCCGAAACAGCCATGTCCGGTGAGCACCTGCGTCAGGCGGAAGGTGAGGGCGCCATGGCGCCTCTCCAGCCACTCCTCAAAGAGGGGCACTACCGCCTCGATGGTGGCGTGCCCAGCGCTGGGTTGCGACAGTCGCTCTCTCCATGTCACCATGAGATCCTGCCGGAGCTCTGTCCGCCGAGCCGCGAGTTGTCGCGGCAGCGGAGTTTCGCCCCGGCGTTTAGCCTCCTCGCGCCACTCGTACAGGTGCGCGAGGATACATGCACACGGTACGGACATAAGATAATTGTCACACTAATAAGGGGAAGACACTAACACCTGCAACACAGTTTTTACTAGTGCAGATGTTAGAGAACTCTATATTGTAATTGTTCAGTTATGTCAATAAAGAATAAAGAATATTATTATTTTTAATTATTTACTTTTTGTTTTTTGTAATGGAAAATTTTAGATTATATTAGTACCAACTAGACTTTATATTTTAGGTTTAGTTTTAATTTGGTTCATACTAAAAAGCATGCTGTGACCCTCCTGTAATTGAAGGAGTGCACTTTATTAAAACTTTTTTTTTTATTCATTGATATTTTTTGGGTACATGACATCTTTTGTTAGAGGTCCTCAACAAATAAAACAATAATAATAAAAAAAAACAAACGAGCCTTAACAGTAGGTACCTAGTCGCATAGGTGTAAAATTTTCTTTTTATTATGTGTAGGTATGTATGTGTAAGTAAAATTGTATTTTTTTTTAATATTGACTTAATAAGTCTGAAATAAATTTGATTTATTATTATTATTTATTATTAACAAATGTCCATAGTAAAATAAAATCCGATTTCATCTTCGCAATGCAATTACTGTCAATCGAACGTTTCAATTAGTAACCTATCACTGTTAATTGATGTTTCAATTAATTGGTGATAAATCCTTTTTGTGATTGTAGGTACCAGGTGTTAATAAATGTAGTGTTGTTTTGTTTTGTGTGACATACCACAAGTAACACGTGTAGTTATAATAATGGGCCTAATTTATAAAAAAAAATAAGCATGTGATTAGTTTAAAAATTGATAAGCGGGTTCTTAATTAAAAAAATTCTATGAAGATTTTGAATTTAGAATCCTCTAACCATAGTATTTAAACTAAGCATGGTTATTGATTTTTATAAATGAGGCTAAATATGCAATAAGTATGTGTCAGTCACCGGATTATTGCAAACACCATAAGTTTATAAAAAATTCTCGACAGATAATAAAAAAATAAAAAAAAAAATATCGACAGATTATGAAAAAATAAATAAACTCTCGGCAGGAGAATAACGTTCTGTTCACAATTTATCGAGAGTTTATAATCACTCCAGACACTTTATAAACTTACAGTGTTTAATATAATCCGGTGACATATCCTTTGCTATTCACAGATCGATGAACTTATAAAGTAAAAAATAACGTAACAGGCATTTGCTTTTATTTAAATAGGATGACTTTTTAATTAATTACCAATCTTTCAGGGGGTGAAAGTACCCTTCATTTGTTATCATAAGATCCAGTCAGGAATATAAAAAGATCAGAAATATTCGTAACAGCAGATTTTATTCGTAAACTCAGAGTTAGTGCCATAGTTTATAACTTGTGTACATTCATGTGAGCAGTGGTTACCTAGTGGTAACATCTCCGACTTATGTGTGGTAGATCCTGGGACGAACCCAGGCGGGCACTTTACTTTTAGTAAATTATTTCTTCATCACTGCTGTCAAAACCGTGAAGGAACAGTTTGTGAGTAAACGGGCATGTCCTAGAACCAAAAATTCGAAGACATGTGACATCCACCAACCCGCACTGGGCCCGCGTGGTGGATTAACCCGTCAAACCCCTCATTAGCAGACACAATTAAAGACTATTTTCGCGTCTCAAAATTGGACTTTCCATACAAAGTTATCATCAGCTGATCAATATTTGTAGCAGCCTGTATATTCATGAGTACTTTCACCCCCCGAAAGATAGCCAATTAATCCAAACTCCTCCAGTATTTACTGCGTACATTCATTTGATAGTAAACCTTGTTTAAAAAATTTTATGTTTCGTTATCCGTTTATTTTGTGGGGGTTTAAATCTCTCTGTGAACAGGACGTAGTGAGCGCTTTCAGTTTATTCCTTGTTGTGAAGAAAATCTCCCGTGAATAGCAAAGGAAAACTGTATTTTCTAAAGAAAATTGACGGATTACATCGCAGATTTTACGAACTTAAAAAAAAATCATGCATTGGTGCATTATCACTTCTGCTTTTCTTTTAGGATAACTGACAAAATCAAGAAAAAAAAATTGTTTTTTAAATCAAACAAATTAACATCAAACTACAGCCACCATGTTGGGTACCTACTTGAAAAAATTAATGTCTGTAGAAAAAAAAAGTGACGCAATAGAGTATATTTTCTGCTAACACTTTTTGGTATAGGGAAGGTCGTTTAACATATTTGTAAACCTTTCTTTCAATATAAGTACACAAAAAAGTAATAATTTGTAAACAAATGTTCCTGTTCCCTTTATGAGAAATAATTCTAATATTATTATGATACTGATTCATTCTAAATAAAACGCGCAAGGTCAAATAAAAAGTGCGATATGATCTGTCAAAGATTTTTGTGTATTTTTTTTTTGTATAGTCAAAAATACGTACTTTCTAGTATAACACTCATCGGCGAGTGCCCGTCCACTTTGCCGGGACACATGAAGAGCGAATCTAACACCAATATACGCCAATATCACCAACATAGTACCCTTGCACTTCACTACTATCACAAGGACGTTCGACACAAATGTTTGCTACCACAACAAATGCAAGTGTAATTAGTGCAACAAATACACTGTGGCACTAATTATAGTCAGCGTAGCACTTGATTTAGTCACTATGGCACTAGTTTTGGTACCGTTGCACTTAATTTAGTCACTTTTGTTCTAATTTTAGTCACTTTTGCACTAGTTTTTGTCACTGCCGCGACTAAAATCAATTAAATGCGATCAAGGACTCACTTTGACTTATTGTTGATCGTAAATGTTTTACATAAGTTGGTTCGTTAAGCAATCCAAGCGTTACGTTCTCTTTGTATGGCACTACTTAATGGTTACACTTTCAGAGCAAATTATATAAGTCACAAATACATTGGCACCTTGTCAAATATAATCCTAGTCAAGAAATTAGAATCACTCAAATGAACTTAAAAGTCACTTCGTTTTTCGATAATCGTAAAGTCATAAACATCACTAAAGAAAAGGTTTGTTATGATTCAATTTGTGTTTCTAGCTGCTTTATTATAGTGAAATGTTGTTCTTAAATATACTAAAACAGTATATTGATTATTTAAATTCGCAAATAAAACCCCTTATCAATTTCCTTTAAAAAAAATTCGTAGTAAAAAAAGTAAGGATGAGTTCTGACTGATAAGCCTAGCTTCCGTATACGAGGGAAGTCGGATATCGCGGAAGCGTGGAGCGAGAGCGAAAGTGCGCGTGATTCGCATGCGCTGCGGTACAAGACTGGCGCGCGCGCAGCCCCAGCCCGCGTAACCGTTGGCGTTCACGTAACAGCGATATTATAAATGCATAAGACTGTGATGCTTAGGCATAATGTAGGGATGTTGGTTAATCTGCGACTTTGATGACAAGGCAAAACTTATTTTTTAAACTTATAAAGGTTGTTCCAAATAAACGTGGAATAACGGTCACTGACCCACCTACATTTATTGACATTTTTAATTTGAAAAACGGAATTAATGACTCAAAGCTGTCCCGAATCAACATCCCTCGTGATCCTTAACATTGTCTAATAATGAAAAACGATTTATATTTAATTGTTCAGGTACCTACGAAGAGTTATTAGGGAAAGGTCAATGTACTTTATTGCAAATTTATCTGAAACGTAGTATAGTAAATATCTACATTTTGATGGTGATTCGTTATTATAAGAATCGATAGACGAACCACTAACGTAACTTTTAGTTGGTATTATACCACCAGCTCTTGAATATACTTTATGTCCTGTGCAAATCCACAATTAAATATCTACTAACTATATTCATATACAAATAATATTATCATTTGAATAAATAATTTTACAAGAAGTATCCGCAATTTAATTACGAATTAGTATAACAAATTATTATCTTTAATAATAAACCGATGGTCAGTTTTTCAGCCGAACGATGACCTGAAACCATCTACCACAGAAAACGGATTTAAAACATTTTTATCTAACAGTAGAGAATAACGTATATTATATAAAAGTGGCCTGTGTTTTATGAATTTATTAGCAAATTTCATTTCTTATCTGTACGATTTATCAGAAATTCGGAAGTCAATGCTAATGAGTTTGACTGCAATGCAGACAAAACAATGTACACGTAAGCATCAGATATATATACGTTTCTTTTAGACAGTCACATTCGGTTTTCTATGTACAATTAAAAAACAAAAAAAAAATGACGAACACGAATGACTATTTGCATAATATCGTCTTCGTGCCCTTTTACTTGGTGTAATTGCAACTCATCAGAAGGCTGAAAGTCACCCAAAGGACAATGGAGAGGGCTATGGTAAAATAAGTTTCCTTGCGTGACTCAAGGTTACCAACACAGTCCGAAGAATTGCCAAACTTAAAGTGGCAGTGGGCAGCACATTGCTCGCAGAACAGATGGTCGATGGGGCCGAAAAGTTCTGGTGTGCGACCCCGTACCGGAAGACGCAGCGTCGTCCCACAAGGTGCACCGATGACGTGGTGAAGGTCACGGGTAGCCGATGTATGCGAGACGCATAGAAGTGGTCGTTCTGACGATACTTGGGGGAGGCCTATGTCCAGCAGTGGACGTCTTTCGGCTAAAATTATGATGAAGCGCAACTTTCTTTTTTCTTCCATTTCGTCCTGTCAACCCTCACGCTATCATTGATTCCCTTTCCTTTCATCTACTTCTTATTCTTCTTCTTCTTTCATCTCATTCCTCACAAAATCCTTCTTTACCCTCCTTCTTCCACTCCATACATCAACATATTTTATATTCATAACGTTTTAACCGAACTTCAAACAGGAGGAGGTTAATAATTCGTCGGAAGATTTTATTTTTTATGTATGTTCCCCGATTACTCGAAGCCGCCTGGACCGATTTGAAAAATTCCTTTTTAGTTTGAAAGGGTCACTTCTCAAGTGGTCCCATTTAAATTTGGTGAAGATCTGATGAACAACTTCGGAGATAGTCAATGGAACTCTTCAATAAATGATAGTAAACCTTCCGGCATTGCTGCAATTGCATGTCTGTTTATTGTTAACAGCAATTCATAACATAACATCACGCTGATACGCTCTGAAGGGGTGCGCAGATTTGCCCTGATCTCACCAATTATTTTCAAATTCCATGTTTGTGGGGCTATCAATTCGGGCATAACTTTACCATTTAGTTTTAGTTATGGGGTACAACAACTAAAAAGTTAAGAAAAAATCTTTCTTACAAAAAAAAAAAACAACTGACTTCCAAAAAACATGCAAAATAACCTTTATTTCGGAAGTCGGTGTCAAATAACGAAGAAACACCGACATCCGAAATTAAGATTAAATTGCATGTTTGTTGGAAGTCGATTGTATTTTTTTGTGACACAGATTTTAGTCACACGATTGGTCAAATAATTATTTCAGAGCTGTGACATAATACTTTTTGAAAGCTGGCTACTCGATTATCGATTATTTTTCAGAACTAATTTAATATCATGATGTCAATTTTTGTAACAAAAGTGTATAGAAATGTATTCGCTTAGTCATGCTCAAAATTCAACTCTATTATTTTGTTAAAGATTTGAACAAAAATAACAAAAGTTAGATTTTAGTTTATTATTAGTCATAAGCATTAAGCGAAATAAAAATAAAACAAAACAAGTCTTAAATTTTGATGGCTAATAAAAATAGAAAAAAACTTTTTTACAAAAAAATAGAACCGACTTCCAAAAAAAGTGCAAAATAACTTTAATTTCGGAAGTCGGTGTTCCTGTTTTGTGTCTTCGTTTTTTGACACCGACTTCCGAAATTAAAGTTATTTTGCACTTTTTTTGGAAGTCGGTTCTATTTTTTTGTAAAAAAGTTTTTTATTTTTCACTTTTTAGTTGTGGCTCCCCATTAAACTGTGTTAACAATTTATAGACATACGATAGCAGCAATCGCGGTTGATTTGCTGTCAATTTTTGAAGAGTTCCGTTGTCTGTCTCCGAAACCCATCATCAGATCGTTTTGAAATTTAAATGGGACCATTTCGGAATAAACCCCTTTCGAATAAAAAAATAATTTTGCAAATCCGTCAATATATGACGGAGTTATGCCCGAACATACATAAAAAAAAAAAAAAAAAATACAAACATCCGAATTGATAACCTCCTCCTTTTTCGAAGTCGGTTAAAAATAGAGCAAATTTTGCACATCATTATCGTTCCGTCCATTTTGATCTGAATTTAAACCTTTTTGTGAATTTTCAGAAAGTCTAGCTTTCGCCACACAATGTAAGACCGTCACGGGACGTTAGTCGCATCCGATATTATCAATAAAACTGCCAGTCATTGCTTACAACCTGAATAGGTTTCATTAATGTCTAGAAAACATAGCGCAAAAAGATTCCGAGGAGAAGTTCTTTTCATCTCTTGAACATATCATTCCAATTCTAGACGTCTATGAACGGCTTTCGCCACTTATTTAATGTTGTATGCATTTTAATTTTCAATTAATTTTAATCCTTCTTTTCCGTTCCGGAAATGCCAATATCCTTTATGACATAGCTCAACTTATTCCGATGTGTTTTGCTTGTTTGCACTTAACCTAATTTCGATTTTACTTCAAATTGCCATTTATAAAAACAGCGTCAGTTTTAAAGTAATAACAGTTCAAAGTCAGATACCTAAAGTACAGTCGCGTACAAAAACCAGTTGCAAAACATAGCAAGCATGCTAAATTGCAAAGACATTTTCAGAGCAATGCAGTAAAAAAGACGAAGGTCAGTGTCCCATTCACATCCTGCGACCTTCACAAGCGGCGGCAGATAACTGCCTAAGAGTTTAGTATTGCAAAAAACTTGCATATTTATTTATAAAAGGTACAGTTAGAGAATACAGACCGAGTAGCGATTAAGATTTGACTTTTACATGATAACATTTTTAAATCTGTCTCCAAATAATTACTACTGTACACAGTATTCAGGATTTATACAGTTTCAAAGATATAAGTGAAGGTTACAAAAAAAAAACCTGGCTCTCTGGGAGTACCGTCAGAAGTGAAAACAAAAAACTTGAACAAAGGCCATGGTACGGAGCGAGAGGGAATGGGAAGCAGTCTCCTCCTTCTGCGAAGCAGTAATGCTCGCGAAGGAGGAGGCGGGACGGGTGAGGGAGACTAACGGAGTGGCCCCTCATGCCCCCAGCCGCAGACGCCGCAGGAGACGCCCTGGGTCGCAGGACGATCTGCGGCCACCGTAGACGCGGACCTGCGGAGGGCGAGTAATGGGTAGCTCCCCGTCCGATCAGCATTAGGCCCGAGAGTCGACGGCGCGTAGTGTTTCACGCGCGCCTTAAAGAGATGTGTGTCAGCCACCACTGACGGGGCCCATCATGGCCGATGCCTGCATGCCAAGGGGTCGCAGATAAATTCGTACCAGAGTTACCGCGCCCCTGGTCACGCAAGGAAAGAGCAGGGGTGGGTTTTAGTTAGTAAAAGTCTAACACGTCCTCCCGCTTCACCCAGAGCTGGAGAAGTCGTAGGATGATTTACCAAACCAAAACAAAAAAAGAAATAGTGTACCTTCAGGGTGCAGCCCTGCATTTTTTTAGATGCACTACTTACTACCTCATCGTCCTGCTGTATGATTTTCGAAAAATATAGTTTGAAATCTGTCACGCACTTGGCCAGTTTTTAGGGTTCCGTACCCGAAGGGTCCAAACGGAGCCCTATTGTCACTCACGTGTCCGTCTGTCTGTCCGTCCGTCGTCTGTCACAAAATTTTGTTACGAAGAATTTTTTAACTTCCCATTGACCTATGAACTTGAAATTTGCTGATAATGTTTATTATTACGTATAGTTTACTAACAAATACCAATATTTGGTACGGGACCCTTAATGTGCGAATTCCGACACGCACTTGGCCAGTTTTTAAAAAAATACTAAATGTCAACAGGACGTATGACTGTGTAACATGTTATCCGTCCTAACTCCTATAACTATAATATTGTAAATGCGAGAGTTTGGTTGGATGTTTGTTCCTCAATCAGCCTACAACGGCTGAACGGATCTGGATGAAATTTGGCACAGAGATAGATTATAGTCTGGAATAACACATAGGCTATAATTTATAGTGGTAAAGTACTGATTCCACGCGGGCGAAGGCGTTGGCAGAAGCTAGTAATTTATACAAGGTTTTTTTTCGTGGCCGAAATTAGAACGAACACCTTGTTTTTTCAATGTAATTTTACAATGTCTTCTGACAGACTGCCCTGTGAATGTTGTTCAACCGGTAAAAAATCCTTGTGGCGCTAAAGTCTCCTAATTTTGTTTGAAATGTGTCATAATTTCACACCTAACTTGCACGGTCAATGTAATATATACATGGACTTTGTACTGAAGTTTATACTACTCACAATGACTAATCAAGATGTATTCAGTATGCAAAACGAGTAAAAAAACAAAAAAATATTGGCTGTGTATGTAATCTATTAAGAACTTTTTGTATCTAGCAGGTCTAAACTGTTATTAGGGTTCCGTACCCGAAGTGTCCAAACGGAGCCCTAGTGCTGTTACTCACGTGTCCGTCTGTCACATTTTTTTTCCACCACAGAACTTTTTAACTTTCCACTGTCCTATGAACTACAAATTTGATGACATAGGTGCTGATTCTCTTGTTTAATATCTAAACTAAAATTAGAGAATCACTATCTTTTACTAAAAGGCAGTGCGAGAAAAGGACGGCTATAGCTATGAACTAAGTTAGAGATGTCAAACTAGTTTACACCTTGCGCTTTACCGTGTTTTAGTCGACATGTTTTTACGGGTACCCTAAATTTGTATGGTAATATTGGTTCAACTAAATTTAACAGCTCTAATTTACGTCCGTCTCTCACTTGTTTTATTAGAGAGAAAAAGATAGTAATAGCCTAAAATTAAGTTTAGTTTGTGCATAACAGAATCGGCACCAATGTTTATTATTACGTATATTTTACTAACAAATACCAATATACTGATAAATCTGATTTTTTCTTTAAAATTCCCTTATTTGTTACGGAACCCTAAACGTGCGAAGTCCGACCCGCACTTGGCGAGTTTTTTTCGTTCGTGTTTCCTGACCATATTTTATGAGACTTGCCATTCGGTCAGAAAACTTGGGATCTACAGTTAGCGAAATTAAAACGTTTGTTTTTTTTACTTTTTGACATGTTATTTTAGTCAAACTTAACTGCCATTATAAAAGTCAAGAATCCATTAATTTATTCTTTTATTTTTAATATCACTAAGTGCTTTGGTGTGCATATTTTTTGCAACTGACTGTGCAAGACTGAGATGACTGCCGTTACGCTTTTTTTTTAAATTAAATTATATCTATAATATAAAAATGAATCGCAAAATGTGTTGGTAAGCACATAACTCGACAACGCCTGGACCAATTTGGCCAATTCTTTTTTTAAATGTTCGTTGAAGTTCAAAGATGGTTTTTACGGCGAGAAAAATTCTAATAATTGCCGGAAAAGCCCTTAAAACAGCCCTTTTCTTTTTCCAATACAAACGTTTTCTAACTAAAACGTAGAGTCAATTTGAGCTTTATTGCTATTGTATAAAGTTCATATTAAATTACAAGCACTCACTGTTGATTAAACAATGTAGGTATGTTCCTAACGTCAAAGAGTCAATTTGCACTTTATTACCGTACACAAAGTTCAAATTCAATCAATCAATTTGGTCGGCTTCGCGATATTATTTCATTTGTTTTACTTTAAAATGCATAAGAAGGAAGGATCTCTTGAAGGATTTGACTCCAAGTTATATCAAATTAAAAAAAAGTTGAAACAGCAACAAACTGTCAATGTCAGTATTGTTTTTCTTGGATTTTCGGTTACCTACACTACTGAGTTTGGTTTTGTCAACTGATACACGAAACAAATTTGTACCTATATCGTGTTTTGTGCAGTGTTTAGTCACCTATGATCACTAATTATTGCATGTGATACAATAATCTATAATATAGATATGCCTCCTATTAGACGAAGCAATTTAGGTAGAAGAACCCGAAATGCTACAAACCATGCTAATTACCGACTGTCAACGTTTGAAATTGCTAGAAAATGACGCTCATTGGGATCAAACTCTCAATGATGCTGTCATCACACGCTCATCAAATACGAACATTGTTTTCTATAATCATATCTACATGCTTCCCATCAAACCCAATTGATTTGTTGATCAAGTACAGACTGTTGTCAGCATTACCTGACCCACCCTAAAATCAAACGACTTTGGACCCTCTGCATGTATCATTAAGGTTTATTTAATTTATATGAGCTTATCAGACAACTGCTCGAGGATTTGATGAACAAATACAATAATAATATAGACACGCAAATTTGATCTTTAAAACGTTAGCATTAGGTTATATTTTATAACTATTTGTTATAATATGATAAGTGTAATAGCTTATTTTAATGGTTGTGTTCGAGTAATTCTGGTCTCGTGGTCTGTGTGTAAGACTGAGAAAAACGAGGTTCGAGATCAAATCCCGCGACAAAGATATTGTTTTGCTTTCAATATAAAATTTATATTCCAAGACTATTTCTTGTATTATTGTAAAGAACTACAGACTAGGTATATATAAACTTTTTAAAATGGTAATATTTTCACATAACTTGTAATAAGTGGGTAGTTGAAAAATAAATATTCGTATTCATTATAAAGCTGGTATTCAAATGCTACTATGGAGTGATTATTTCAAATACAAAATAATTTGCACGAGGAGAAGATGGCTGCTCGTGCTGTGCAAGAATAAACTTTATGATAGTATACTATATGGTTCAAATTTTTTTGAATATTGCGTCTAGCATTACAACTAAGATCAAATTTCAATGCGGCTTATAAAAGTTGTGTTGGTCTTGTGGTCACTAAGGTAGTGCGATGTTCATCGTTGTCTACGTTCGAAACCAAGTTTAACCTAAATTTAGATATTTTATTACACTTTTTTACATTTCTTTAATAGACGACGTAGGGTATTGTCTTTTTAAACGGGCAGTTTGTATAGAAATAAAACTAAAAAATTGCAAGTTTAAAATGTTTATTATTTCATTAAAACACTTAAGTAAGATAAAGTAAGTAAATGCTCATATATTTCCAAATTAATATACTTTTTATATTAGTATGCCATATAAACATTAAAAAAGGCATGTTTATGCTTAAAAGTTTGTTATCGAGAAAATGAATTCATCTGTGAAATGCTTTACAAATTTATAGCTGCCTATATGTAGTGAATAAACATGTTATTTAAACAGAAAAAATCTGTTTATACGAGTAACAATAACATCACCACATAATCTGCAACATTTTAATGGTTGAACAATCAATCCATTGAGCATTTACTTACATGGTGTGTTTAAATATACCTACTAGATGAACTAGTAGCGGAGTGGCACACCATCCCCTGCTATGACTTGTTGTAAGCGGCTACGCATACCGCGCACCATGTTCCAACACAAATCTTTGCCTCTCATGTGCTCCCAAGTCGATGTCACGACCTCAGCCAAGTTGTGTTTGTTTCGCACTTCCGTTGTGTCCCAATTTAAAACCATTTGACCCCATAGATTTTCTATAGGGTTCAAATCAGGACTTTTAGATGGCCAATTAATAACTGTCACACCTTCTTGAGCAGCTAACCATTCCCGCACAATGCCTGCACGATGGATGGAGCAGTTATCGTGCATGAAATAAATATGTGACGTTGGATAGGCAATTCGCACAGTCGGCAGCATGACGTCACGCAGAATCTCCAAATACAAACTGCTATTAAACCTACCACCAACTTCCACCAATTCACCAGGTCCCATGGACGACATCCAGCCCCAGTAGCCCAGGGTTATTCTACCGCTGGTTCTACAAGGTAGCAAGCACTTCTCGTTGTAACGTTCTCCTTTCCTCCGCCATAAGATTTTACGTCCATCTTTGTCCGATTTAAATGATTTTTCATCAGTGAAGATCACAACATTTTCTTCCCAATTAAAATTTAAATATTCCTGGGCAAAACGGACCCTTTCTGCACGATGAGTAGGTGTCAATGCAATTTTCTGTGCCGGTTTATAATTCTTTATCCCAGCAACGTGTAAATGCCTTCTTACTGTTTCCACTGAAATATTGTGGTTTATTGCGGTTGCACGAATGGGCAAAAATGGATTTTCAACGTGGCTTGAAACAATAGCCCGGTGGCGTTCGAATTCGGGACTATACTTAATGGCTTTTGCTCCTGGACAAATCCGCTGAATATTTCCATTGTCTCCATAACGTCTTAGCCAAAGCCTGACCGTATTTCTCTAAAACAAAAATAAACATTTTTGGAACCGTGTATGTAACCTGTAAGGAGTGAATATAATGGTAAAATAGCCAACTACGCGTTCATTCATCACAATCAATAAAATAAAATAGGTATAAAAAAACACTTACTGCTATATTAAGTCGGCGACCAATCTCTCTAATTCCAACATTCTGCTCATGTAAAAATATTATTTTATGTTTGGTATAGTCGTCAAGTTGCGACATGATGCAATATTACTTAACGAGTTAAACGATTTACAAATGTGTGTGCGCAGTGACTGTTATTAGGCGTAGTGTAAATTTTGTTACTTAGATGAATTTATGATCTACCTCACGAAGTAAATGTTTTACTTCGTATTCAACCATTCTTGATAAATATAAATTCTGTGAACTTAAAGTTTTTTTTAAATTACCCACCCGTTTACAAGATAAGTTATTAGGCGAAAATCATATTGGTCGTTCTTTGATATTGCAAGCAATATTGTATAAATTAAAAAAGAAACTGATGTATAGGTGGACTGTGTTTTCGAACCCATATGCTGTTCGTCGTCAATCCAGCATCAAACCGCTAAGCCACAACAACTTGTTAGGAATACGCGAAATTAAAGATTGGGTTGTAATTATGTATTGTAACTTAAAAGCTTTTCAACTTTAATGTTAACGAGATAATGATCAAAATAGCTTAACAAAAACATATATAATGCCGGTGACTCCGACTTTGTTGCGTGGGTTTACCTTAACGTTACGTGTTAAAGATCAAATTTGCGTGTCTGTGTTATTATTGTATTTTTGTACATCGAGTGCTCGAGCACTTGTCTGATAAGCTCATATAAATTAAATAAACCTTAATGTTACATGCAGAGGGTCCAAAGTCGTTTGATTTTAGGGTGGGTCAGGTAATGCTGACAATAGTCTGTACAAAGATTATATGTGTGATGATATTTTGTATCAAATACGAAATAGAATGGGAAATCCAAATATACAAATCAGTGAAGAAATTTACAACGAAGCACTGATTTCAATTGAGGACATGTGCTTGATGATGTCAAACAAACTATTAATTCAATTAGGCCTGGCCGCGCCCAATCGTCCAATGCATGATGCTTTTAACCAAGAGTTGAATCGAGAAAAACTGTATGATCTCAACACTTTGAAAGAATTTATTCAAACAAATCTTCCACTGTTGAATGAATAACAGAAGTATGTATTTAATACTCTTATGAAAGTAATAAATGATGAAACTGGAGGGATTTACTTCGTAGATGCACCTGGTGGTACAGGAAAAACTTTTTCGATTTCATTAATATTAGCAACGATTCGCTCACAAAATAAAATTGCACTTGCACCCGCTTCGTCGGGAATCGCAGCAACTTTGCTTGAAGGTGGTCGAACAGCCCATTCAGCATTAAAATTGCCATTAATATGCAAAGCAATGAAACTCCGACCTGCAACATTTCGAAGAACTCTGCAATGGCAAAGGTCTTGCAGCAATGTAAATTAATTATTTGGGATGAATGCACGATGGCACATAAAAAATCTTTGGAAGCTTTAGACAGAACCTTAAAAGATCTATGGAGCAATCATAACCAATTTGGTGGTGCAATGATTTTATTAGCAGGAGATTTTCGTCAAACATTGCCAGTGATTCCACGATCAACACCAGCTGATGAACTCAATGCATGTCTAAAGTCCTCCAATTTGTGGAAACATGTCAAAGTACTTCATTTAAGCAAGAATATGCGTGTAGAGTTGCAAAATGACCAATCTGCAAACATATTCTCTAAACAACTCATTGACATTGGTAATGGCAAATTTCCTATAGACATGTTGCCTGGCTGCATTAACTTTCCTCAAAGTTTTTGTCAGTTAACTTGATCAAAAGATGAACTTATTCAGAAGGTGTTTCCAGATGTTTCTCAAAATTACAGAAGCTATGATTGGTTGAGCGAACGAGCTGCATTGGCTGCAAAAAACATAGATGTAAATGAATTAAATTTAAAAATTCAAGAACAAATTACAGGCGAATTAAGGATATATAAATCAATTGATTCGGCTACTAACCAAGATGATGTAGTGAACTATCCACCAGAAACTCGCTGGATTTGCCAGGATTGCCACCTCACAATCTTCAATTAAAGGTTGGATCGGTAGTTATAATGTTGCGAAATATCAACCAACCGCGTCTTTGCAACGGCACACGGTTAGTGATAAAAAAATTACTAAACAACGTGATAGAAGCAACTATACTGAATGGAAAGTATAAAGGAGAAGACGTTCTCATACCGCGCGTCCCAATGATTCCGACTGATGTGCCGTTTGACTTTAAACGACTACAGTTTCCAGTTCGGCTTGCTTTTGCTATGACCATAAACAAGTCCCAGGGGCAATCATACGCGGGGATTGTGCGGTCCATGGCCCTTTACGGAGCACCGGTGTGGGCGCGTTCGCTAAGGCAGCGAACGACTCGCCGTCTGAACGCGTCCCAAAGGGTCATGGCGATCCGTATGATCCGAGGATACCGTACGATCTCCTGCGAGGCGGCGAGCCTCCTTGCCGGAGTATCGCCATGGGATCTGGAGGCAAAAATCCTCGCGAACCTCTATGAGGAGCGCGAGGAGGCGAAACGCCGGGGCGAAACTCCGCTGCCGCGACAAATCGCGGCTCGGCGGACAGAGCTCCGGCAGGATCTCATGGCGACATGGAGACAGCGATTGTCACAACCCCGCGCTGGGCTCGCCACCATTGCGGCAGTAGTGCCCCTCTTTGAGGCTTGGCTGGAGAGACCTCACGGCGCCCTCACCTTCCGCCTGACGCAGGTCCTCACCGGACACGGTTGTTTCGGGAGGTTCCGGTTTCGGATCAAACGGGAGGTGACGCCCGGGTGTTTCCATTGCACGGATCGCCCCGAGGACACGGTGGAGCATACGGTGGAGGTTTGCCCCGCTTGGGCGGAGCCACGCCGTGTCCTCGTGGATGCGATAGGCGGCAGCGACCTTTCGCGCCCTGCCCTGGTTCAGGCCATGGTACGGAGCGAGAGGGAATGGGAAGTCGTCTCCTCCTTCTGCGAAGCAGTAATGCTCGCGAAGGCGGAGGCGGGACGCGTGAGAGAGCACCAACAACGGAGTCGCCCTCACGCCCTCAGCAGCAGCCGCCTCAGGAGACGCCTGGGACTTCCGGCGCCGCGAGACGATCTCCGGCCACCGTAGATCCGGGCCTGCGGACGGCGAGTAATGGGTAGCTCGCCGTCCGATCAGCAACAGGCCCGAGAGTCGACGGCGCGTAGTGTTCCACGCGCGCCTCAAAGAGTTGTCAGCAAGGGACGGGGCCCGTCATGGCCGATGCCTGCCCGGGGGTTGAGGATAAATTCGAAACAGAGTTACCTCGCCCCTGGGCACTCAAAGGCAGGAAGGAACAGGGGTGGGTTTTAGTCAGTAAGAGTCTGACACGCCCTCCCGCTCCACCCAGAGCGGGAGAAGGGAGAAGTCATAGGATGATTTCCCACCCCACAAAAAAAAAAAAGGGGGCAATCATTAAGTGTTTGTGGTATTCATCTGGAAAACCCATGTTTCTCACATGGTCAATTGTATGTTGCCTGTTCCCGTGTTGGAAAACCATCAGATTTGTTTGTCTATGCGCCAGGTAATCAAACAAAAAACAACGTATATCACAAAGCACTACAATGAAAATAAAACTGATTTTTGTTAATAATTATGATTCACATGATTAACATTAAGCGATTACTTATTTTTAAATGCTTATATATGTTTTATTTAATTATATTTCTTATTCACAACGCCCTATCACCAGGGTGACGGTTCTGTTCAGGAGAATTTTTTGCCCCGACTATAAAATATGTAGGAACAAAAAAATGTCACATTACAAATCATTCTGACAGGACTTTATTGCAATTTAATTAGGCAGTACGAAGTCTGCCGGGTCAGCTAGTTGGCTATAAATAATAATAATCCAAACTAACCTAGCCCAGAGATTTTTTACAGAGCATAAAGAAAACTAGAAACACTAACACCAAACAATAATTACAAAAAAACTAATAATTTAACTTAGGCTAAGTTAAATGGAAAAACGAGCGAAGCCAGCAGAAAATAGATGAATGAACGAATTCCTATAACGAATTAACAGAATATCGATATCAATCCATAGAGCTGTTCCTGACAAGTCAATTACAATAACAGTTATATTGACAACTAATTAAAGCACAATCGAGAACTAACGTTTGAAGCGATAAGCGATAACCCGACAGGTGGTCATTAAAATTTAATAGCAATAATTAACAATGGATTTGGTAATTAAGATCTTGAGTAATCTTACTATAAGTAGTTAGTTTGTAAAGATAGTCCGTTTCTGATGAGGTCTAGTTCCCATGACAAACACAAGCATACAAGATGGGTCGCGGATAAATTCAAAACGGAGTTACCGCGCCCCCTGGGCACTCAGGCAACTGAAGGAACAGGGGTGGGTTTTAGTCAGTAAAAATCCGACACGCCCTCCCGCTCCACCCAGAGCGGGAGAAGTCATTGGTTGATTTCCCACCCCCACAAAAAAAAGCTTATACAAGATAGAATATGAGATATACATGGAAAATGATTCGCGAAAATGCGTGGTTTTGTGCGTTAGCATTGACTGTAAAACGGACGACAAAATGAAACATACATAGAAAAAGATATACAGTACTGTATTGGTCACACGAAAAACGGCACAATAATGCGCTTTTGGGAGGGCGCAAGGCATCAATGTCTTATCGATCAATTCAGTCTATCACAGTCACCTGCTGGCCTTTTCAAAATTGCGCTACAACTGTCGAGTTTCCACTTGCCGCATGTCGATGCCAGCTCAATCACCTATAATATTTAAGGTCGTTGATCCTCGGAGATGCCCTCTAGCCATACGTTGGCCAATTTAAAATTGCATCAATTTATACAGCTTAGGTAAACCCAAGTTTAAATTTGAAAGAAGTTAGTGAACCTAAATCGTGAGAGTTGTCCTTGCGAAACACATCTTACTCAATTCCATAGTTCAGCATTCTCATAGGCTGATCTTTCAGCTGTCGTAGCCAGATCGATGAATTGGCCATTTCATGAAGCAACCGGCCGTGAAGTGGCGCCATTTCATGAAATATTAACTCGTACATACGAGTACATGTTGGTCATATCATGAAATGGGTGATCAAATCAATGAACACTTGTTGCCCAGAACTCAGCATAGGGGTTTTACAATAATTCATTTGTGTGCCTACAACCCGCCGTCGTGTCGACTAGCGAGTCCAAATCTAGGTATGCTTTAAAAATTTAAATAGATAATAAATAAAACAGAGCAGAGCAGTTATTTTGTTCTGGGCAGCGAAAGTGTGAATAGAGATGGTTTACTTTCACGATATAAACAACTAATCACACAGCCATTTCATAGTATGCCAACTAATAGTGATGTATTTTATGAAATAGCGTAATTTCACGAAACGGCCAGCCACTTCATGAAATGGTCAATATACGATCTGGCAGCAACATAGCTAAAACATCGATACATCGATAGCGTAGCTAAGGATATACCTTTATTTGCAATTCTAATAACAATCTCAGAAATCCTTGAGCGAATATTATTTTAAGCCAATTTAAGAACACGCAAGATTTACTAGACTTATATTAGTTTTACCTTGGTTTAGATGCAGCTGGTACATGCATAATTACCTGTAAACAAACAGAATTAAATATTATTAAGTGTCGTAAAGTACACCTTTGTAAGGATAAGTTTTGTTGAAGCAGAAGTTGTGGTTTTGAGCCGATTAAATTTTTGATATGGAGACTTTAAGCTCGCGGTCAAAAATGTCAAAACGTATATTATGATCTTAGAATATACTAGCGACGGGTACAAATTATACACCTGAACCTTCCTCATGAATCAGTCTATTTATTGGTGAAAACCGCATGAAAATCCGTTCGGTAGTTTTTGAGTTTACCGTGAACGGACGGACAGACAGACGCGGCCGACTTTGCTTTACAATATGAGTACCTAGTGATAATGTTGGCCTATTACTGACCACTGACGAGCTACTTTCGAGAAAGGCATCATCAGTTCGAAGAAAGCCAAAATTATTGAGTGGTAGTTTGCTACTAGACGGAATGGCAAAGGTCATTACTGAGTTAATAACGAATGATACCAGACAATATAATGAAAGCCTCAGAATGAAATTATAGAGTCTAATATCACAGATGACAGAATAGACATAACTTTTTTTTTTGTGGGGTTTTGAAATCATCCAATGACTTCTCCCGCTCTGGGTGGAGCGGGAGGGCGTGTCAGACTCTTATTGACTAAAACCCACCCCTGTTCCTTCCCTGCCTAAGTGCCCAGTGGTGCGGTAACTCATTTTCAGAATTTATCCGCTACCCCTAGGCATGCAGGCACCGGCCACGATGGGCCCCGTCAGTGTTGACTGACACTCATCTCTGAGGCACGCTTGGAACACTACGCGCCGTCGACTCACGGGCCTGGTGCTGATCGGACGGCGAGCTACCTACTGCTCGCCGTCCGCAGGCCTGGGTAGATATTAGTACTGGTGTTAATATTCCACCAGGGTCTTCACAAGATGACCTCTGTTACGTCGTATATTTTAAACCAAACTCATAAAATAAACCGGCCAAGTGCGAGTCGGTCACGCAAACGAAGGGTTCATCATCAGCCTTTTAATGTCCTCACTGCTGGGGCACAGGCCTCCTCTCTGTGAGAGGGTGTGGGCCATAATCCACCACGCGGGCCCAATGCGGATTGATGGAGGTCACATGTATTCGAATTTTTGGTTTTAGGACATGCCGGTTTCCTCCGGACACGAAGGGTTCCGTACCATAAACTTAAAAAAACCCCAAATAAAAACACGAGAACAACACTTCTAGAAACGTGTTTTATTGGGTTCTTTTTGGGCTGTATCTCATGATCCGTAATAGGTAGACAGTTGAATTTTGACACAGCGCGTATTTCTATAGCCGCTATAACTACAAGTAATAAAAATTAATTAAAGGGGGCTCTCTAGGGAGCTCCCTTTAATTTTATAATACCTACACATTCTGTGAAAATTTCAACTATATCGCTATTACGGATCGTGAGATACAACCCGCTGACAGACGGACGGACAGCGGAGTGATAGTTATAGGGTCCCGCTGGTTACCCTTCGGGTACGGAACCCCAAAAAGGAAGTTCTGTATTCGACCCGTATATGTATGTATGCTTGTTTGCCCGCGATTTTCTCGAAAACTTTTCTGAAATATAATTCAACTGAAGAATAGCTAGGTGTTAGACGGTCTGCCCAGGGGTCGCGGATAAATTCGAAACAGAGTTACCGCACCCCTGGGCAATCAGGCAACTGAAGGAACAAGGGTGGGTTCTAGTCAGTAAAAGTCTGACACGCCCTCCCGCTCCACCCAGAGCGGGAGAAGTCATTGGCTGATTTCCAATCCAACAAAAATAAAGAAGGTGTTACACGGTGCAAGTAATTTTGGAGTTTAATCGATAGTTATTGCAATAAATTGATTGAATCGTATTGTACCGCTAGCAAAAAACACAGTCTTTATATTATAGAGGTATGCGGAACAGGGTGTAAAGTCCCGCAAACCTCCATTGAAAAGGGAGGATCCTCCGACCAGACGGGTGTTGTGTCTGGTCCGGGCAACTGCCCGATGGTTGATTTCGGGCTGTTGTATATGTTCAAATCGCGCGGAGAACTCTGCTTGCGCGATATAGGAATTTGCTGTTCTAGTTCGTATGTAGCGTCATAGGTGTCGCTACATCATAAAATGCATAATTAGTCTTTAATGTTCCCACTGCTGTGACTTAGGCTTCCTCTCTGTGAGAGGGAATAGGCCGAAATTTACCACGCGGGCCCAATGCGGGTTGGTGGATGTCACATGTCTTCGAAAGTTTTGATTCTAGGACATGCCGGTTTCCTCACGATGTTTTCCTTCGCCGTTTTGAGAGCAGTGGTGATGAAATAATTTACACAAAGTAAAGCCTGCCTGGGTTACTAACACCATTGACTTTATTAAGTTGATTGTACTATTTATAAAGGTCAAAAACGACGATAGGTCGATGCATTTTTCTTCAACCATAAAAGCCGTCTGCTTTTATGGTTGACTTGTCATCGGTTTTTATCGTTAATACCTGTAGAGCCCGAAAACTCACTGGTGAGTTTCATTGACCGAAAACCCGTTGAGCACTGAAACTCACCAGTGAGTTTTGCGATTCGTTATTACCTCTATTATTACCAAAACGCAATGTATTTTATGCTGTGGCAACATTTACACGCTTGGCCATAGACATTATTGGTCGTCTCAGGTGCCCTCCGACAAAAATATATGCTGTCATAACTGAGAAAAAATGTCAAACTGACACTTGAAATCCGGTTTGTCGTATGCGGGCGGGGCTTGACGGATGTTTACGTTTGACGAATGGCGAGCTTCGGAGGTTAAATTATTTTTGCTAACCATGCATTTTTATTTGGGTGGGAAATCATCCTATGACTTCTCCCACTCTGGGTGGAGCGGGAGGGCGTGTCAGACTCTTATTGACTTAAATCTAACCCGGTTCCTTCCCTGCCCTGAGTGCCCAGGGGCGCGGTAACTCTGTGTCGAATTTATGAACGACCCCTGGGCAGTGATCATGCATACGATTATAATTTTACATAATAACCATGCATACTCTCACATAGTACAAGAGATCGGAAAATCGTTCACAAAAATTCATTTTAATTTCTTCTGTAATTGAAGATAATTACCGTAAGCTTGCGACCTCTAACCCTTAATATAATTAGTGGATAATTACCGTTCTATGATTAAAGTGCAGGAGAAAGCATTAGTTTTTAATGTCAGTCATTTTGAACAGCCATCGCTCACGGGCATAGTCTGTCGAGGTGTTAACATAATACATTCATAATTTGACTATACCGGTAGTAAGTTCAGTTTCTGAGAAATCATATGAGCTTTTTAGGGTTCTATAGCCCTAACAAGGAACCCTTATAGGTTCGTCCGCCTGCCCGTCTAATTCCTGAATATATAGTATTTTTTCTAACTCCCATAAGAAGACGAATCTCCTAACTCCTTCTTCAGTTACCCGTTTTTAAAGTTATTAGCCGTTAAGGCTGTACTACCGGCCAAGTGGCGCCCTCATTGAATAAAACATCGTAAAAAGTAGTAGGCAAAAGTACCAAAAACGGCCGTTTCTGACACTTTTGCCTACTACTTTGGATGCGAAACATAACAACGTAAAAATACAACAAACGTGACGTTGGATTCTTTAATATTTATTTTCTATGCTATGCTTCGATTTTTTATTCAATGAGGGCGCCACTTGGCCGGTAACCCTTAAACCGAGAAACTATAAATAAATGTTCATAGTAATAAACATCCGCATGTTGTAACGGGTGATAACGGAACCCTACACTACGCGTGACCCGACACGTACTTGGCCGGTTTTTGAAGTGAAAACTTCTTTAGCGTCGTTGAGCACTTTTCTTGGGATGGGTATAAAATGTTAAACTCACGTCAGGACACGTGACCTGATCTAAAATTCCTAAGACGATTCCAAAATATTCAAAAATGAACAACGTTAATGTTCAAGTTTTCACTTCTGCCGGCCTCCCGGAGTGCAACCTGTTGTTTTTTTTTTATTAAGATTTGCTACAGTAGGTATATACTGTAGGACCCCAAGCCACCAGTACGGCCTGCAGGGATCCTGGGACGTTCTTCAAAGCTCGGGGTATGTCGCACTCGCTGGCAACGCGAGAGTGTGGTATTGAGAGTGACTGATTACGGTGTACAGTGTTATGAAGAAAGAGGAATAGGGCACTCAGAGTCACTATATTAATTAGAGAATAAGAATAATATGTGTGCCCACTTCGGCCGGGCCAACTGAACTGACAGAAAAATTCTCCAACATTCTCACCAGCCAGTTGAAGGCCGGTACAGACCCGCTAAGATTAGGCTGTGACTACAATCGTCACAATACTCTCTGTATGTACCTCATGTATTCCAATTAAAAAGAAAAAGCACAGTAACTAGGAATTTGTTTTAGTTCTCACAAGATCAAGTCTCTTTGACTTGACCCAGGTCAAGACGTTGAACAGCCAAATAAAAGTTAGATCAGATATTGACCACAAATAATTCTTGTAATAGCCACTTGCTAACAAGTACTTATACTTTTACCGCGGTTACGCACTTCAGACTGACGAAAGTAATACTGTGGAAACGGAATTCCGTGCGAGTTAAGGGTCTACTACCGGCCAAGTGGCGTTCTATAAAAATTGTAGCGTAGCATAGAAAATAGGAGGCAAAAGTACCAAAAACGGCCGTTTCTGACACTTTTGCCTATTACTTTGGATACGAAACATTCTAAGACCTGTTTTAACAACGTAAAAATACTTTATCCTCTTTTTAACAAATGTGACGTTGGATTAAGGAATCCAACGTCACGTATATATATTTCTACGTATATATATATTTCTTTTCCATACTACGCTACGATTTTTATAGAGTACGGTTGGCAACCCTAACTACTGTGTCGCCGTCTTCAAACCATTAACTGACTGAAAACAATCTCTTACGGGTGTCATTCTTTCTTAATTTCACGTTTTCGAGTTTTTCAATGAGAAGGAAATTCTCAATAGCATCCCGGAATCTATCGCACAGAGTCACAGACTAGGGACCCATGGCACATAACATGACCTTACTTGTTACTTTATTGCAATTGGCTTAATCCTACTAATATTATCAATGCGAGGCGGGATGGATGTTTGTTACTCAACCACGCCAGAACTGCTGGGCGGATCTCGATGAAATTTGGCACAGAGATAGATTATGTCTGGAAAAGCACATAGGCTATAATTTATATTTCTGGCAAAAGCTTACTAGCTTAAGGGCCTACCTCCGCTTAAGTGGCGCCCTCATTGAATTAAAAATCGTATCTTAGCAAGGAAATTAATATTAAAGAATCCTATGTTGTGTTTGTCCGTTTTTGGTACCTTTGCTTCCTACTTTGGACACGAAACATTTTGAGTCCTGTTTCAATAAAGTAAAAATACCTTATCCTTTTGTAACAAACGAAACATAGGATTCTTTCATCTTTATTTTCTACGCTTTGCTACGATTTTTTATACAATGAGGGCGCCACTTGGCGGCTATATACACCTTAACGGCTTTAATAACGTAATGCAACGTAAGTAGCGAAAAGTACACAGAATTTGTGATGTAATTCATTAGTAAATCTTATCTTAAAATCACTTTCGTGAGAGGCATAAATTCTTAAATGCAAAACTTAGTGCCTACCTAATGCTATAAAGACCTAACACTTGCACTTTAAATTGCGTGAGTCATTAACGTTACTTGACGTCTCTCTGTGTGGGCGTTACCTGGTTATGTAAAGAACTGTTTCATATACAAACAAGCTTCTGCTAGCGACTTCGCCCGGCTAAAAGTCGGTAGGTGATCATCCCAAGGTAATCACCTATTCCCGGGATAAAGTATCTCATGTCCTAATCCAGGACAAGGTTACCCTTGTCGCGAATAAATTCAAAATAGAGTTACCGCGGCCCTTGGCACATAGGCAACTGAAGGAACAGGGGTGGGTTTCAGTCAGTAAGGGAGAAGTCATTGGATGATTTCCCAACACAAAAAAAAACATCCAAATCCGATCAGCCATACTGACATACTGCATAGTTCTGGTCTAGAATTAACCATCACCCCTACGATGTTACCCGGGCCCAATTTAACAGCGGGACTTTAATGAAAACGCGACATATTTGTCTAAATATAACACCACTAGTGACCCGCCCCGGCTTTTCAAATTGCACGGGAGGTTTAGCCTATGTCACTCAGGAATAAAGTAACTTTCTACTGGTGAAAGAATTTTCAAAAACTGGTGAAAGATTATGTAATCTCGTGACGACATATTGTGTAATTTTTTTTTTTCTGATATGGGTTACCTGTAAATAAATTTTAATTTTTTTTTTTTTAAATCGGTTCAGTATTTCCAGAGATTACTTGTTACAAACAAACTTATAAATTTTACCTCTTTATTTTTAGTATAAATTGATACATTTCTGCGACAGCTGTTGTTTATTTTAAGCGCAAAAGTAGGTTTGATAGAAAACAATAAAAAAAATGCCATAATTATCTCGCATGAATCCACCTTGTTAAAATAATGTAGAACAGTGGCTCCCGAAGTTAACTGGACCGTGACCCACCTCACAAAAACTACGAAATACGGGACTAACCTCTTGGATGTCATAAATGAAGAAAAAATTAAGAGACATAACTACATTATTATGAACACGATTTTGCCAGCGGCTTCGCCCGCGTGGAATTAGTAGGTACTACCCTACCCCCGTCATAACCTTTCAACCCCTTTTTCACCCCTTAAGGATTGAATTTCGAAAAAACCTTTCTTAGTGAATACCTATTCTTCATAAAGAATACACTCTTCCAATTTCATGTCTCTAGGACCAGCGGTTTAGGCTGTGCGTTGATATATCAGTCAGTCAGTCAGGACTTTGAATTTTATATATACAGATGAAAGACTGTTTTTTTACTAGACTACTGAAATTTTTAATCGAAAAAAATAAAGTTACAATCGATTTATCTTACAAGCACTTCCTTGTCAGTACTATTTAATTAGATACAAGAAGCAATATTAAAGAAAATGATATATGTTTCCTATTTTTTGTCAATATAGCTTTATTATAGCACCGGGTTTTCAGGATCCATCTAATATTCGCTCGCGGCTCACCAGTAGGTCGCGACTCAAAGTTTGGCAAATACTTTAGAAGCTACATAGGTGGTCCAAGTTCAACTATTTTGACGTAAAGAGGTTAAACTTAAGTACACAGTAAGTTGCTTGTGAGTAATTAACAATTGTTAACTATCTTACCAGTAATAATCCATCATCTTCAAAACTAACAAGCCGTTAATCTATTTAACTGATAACCAACAAGTTTCATATGAGACACTGGTCAAACGTGAGACAGTTAAACATAAAAAAAAGCTCAAGCCGTAACACTTACTGAAATTACAATTGGTAAAGAACGGTCAGAAAACCGGCCTAGTGTATGACGGACAACGTACACGTACAATGTAGGTACTCACACCTATGAGTACCTACATTTCCATGCACAATACTGATTAAAGTCTGACATCCAGTCTTACCAAGGGGTATCGTATTACCCAGTAACTAGGTTGTGGAGGTCAGATAGGCAGTCGCTCCATGTAAAATACTGGTATTTAGCTGCATTCGGTTAGACTGGAAGCCGACCCCAAGATAGTTGGGAAAAGGCGCGGGCAGATTGATTAAATACTGATTGTACCCACTGCAAAAATAAGTTTGAATTTCATAGTTTATCATAACGAAATTAATTTCGCTGCTTAGCAAACACTTTACTTTTGAATGTCATTGGACGAACCGAACGAAATTTTAAAGGTTGGCATTTGCCTTTTGGGCTACGGAACCCTAAAAAGTGCGATTTTGTATAGCAACGTCTATTTTACTCATATAACAATCTCTTCCTTAAGCTTGTTGTGTCATATTAACGCCAAGGTTCAGTATTTACTTGTCAAGATGATGAATATGTTCCATATTGCCGCGTTCTTTTCTACCATAAGATCTTCTTGACGATAACCGCTTAGTTTTGCGTGTAACGCGCTCGGTTAAAACTGTGAAAGCTTGTTTGTGACTGACACACTAATCGACAGTGCACAACAGGTCTTACTTGAAAATCCAGTTAGGAAGATTCAAGTCTAACCTAGACTGTCCTAGACTGATGCCAAATGTTGGACCTTGTAACAAGGCGATGTTACAACCTTGTTTATTTTCGGACATCCATTCTAAAATACGTTTTTACCTACGAGTACCTAGTTTGTAATTTAAAATTCGAATACTGCTTTGCCTTTTCTGTCTAGCCACTTCTTTTTAAAAAAAAAAGTCAGACTGGATTCAGCTGTCGCAATTGAAGCTACTCTATATCATTGTCATTTTCCAACACTGTTCAGCTAATGGGATTGACGACTAAAAGAATCTATAGTCCGTCAGTTTTGACTGGCCTGTTGGTCTAGTGGTTAGTGACCCTGACTGCTATGCCGGAGGTCGTGGGTTCGATTCCTACCCAGGACAAATGTTTGTGTAATGAGCACGATCATTTGTTCTGTGTCTGGGTGTAATTTATCTATTGTATGTATGTATTTAGAAATATATAAGTATGTTTATCAGTTGTCTAGTACCCATAACACCAGCTCTGCTTAGCTTGGGACTAGATGGCGTTGTGTGATAGTTGTGGAATATATTATTATATATATAATATATCATATTATAACCAAAAAATGTCAGAAACGGCTGTTTTTGGTACTTTTGCCTACTACTTTGGATACGAAACATTCTGAGACCTGTTTTAACAACGTAAAAATTCTTTATGCTCTTGGTAACAAAAGTGACGTTGGATTCTTTAATATTTATTTTCTATGCTATACTAAGATTTTTTATTCAATGAGGGCGCCACTTCGCCGTTAGTAGGGCCTTAATTCGTCGCGTTTTTATCTTCATCCAACTGTCCACATCGTGATAACCTGACTAACCAAATGGACGCTGGAGACTAACGTTGTCCTCGTTTTGGCAAAATAAAGGGCAAAAACGAAAACCACACGAATTTTAAGATTTCACATTTATTCAAAGGACAGTTCAAGGGCGAAAAAAAAAACCGGCCAAGTGCGAGTCGGACTCGCGCACGAAGGCTTTTTTTTGTTCCCCTGTTCCTTCCTTGCCCTGAGTGCCCAGGGGCGCGGTAACTCTGTTTCGAATTTATCCACAACCCCTGGGCAGGTGCACGAAGGTTATATAAAAACAGCAAAAAAATTACGTTTCTTGTATGGGAGCCCCATTAAATATTTGCTTTATTCTGTTTTTAGTATTTGTTGTTATAGCGGCAACAGAAATACATCATCTGTGAAAATTTCAACTGTCTACTTATCACGGTTCATGAGATACAGCCTGGTGACAGACGGACAGACGGACGGACAAAGGAGTCTTAGTAATAGGGTCCCGTTTTACCCTTTGGGTACGAAACCCTAAAAATGCCCGGAACAACTATCTGCGCCTATATGCCATAGAAATATTTGGTCCGAACGAGAGAGAATCGATCTTCAGGGCTAACCTATATGCCATAGAAATATTTGGTTCGAACGAGAGAGAATCGATCTTCAGGGCTAACCTATATGCCATAGAAATATTTGGTCCGAACGAGAGAGAATCGATCTTCAGGGCTATCTAGATCGTTCATAGGCTTTATTGATTTTGACCAACTATGTGGCTCGGACGCTCGGTGTCATAGAAAACACAGAAACAATATACGTGTAAATTTACTATCAAATATAACATAATGATTGGACGCAGGCGGTTTAATCTTGAATTTGCATATACACAGGGTGGAAAATATCAATGGGCCCTGAAGGGAAACCACTTTAAATCCTCAAGATAGATTATTTTACATAAAGGAAACATTCTTTTATTTTTAAAAAGAAACAAAACTGCTTTCACGGATTTCTCGACAATCTCACCTAAACTGGGAATTGGACCAGCTATAAATTTAAAACAAATCCCTCGCTATTTTATTGTACCAATCGATAGGATTATTGTTCAGGATAAAATGTATCTCATAAACATTTGGTTTTAGATCATGATCATCCATTGATATTTTCCAGCCTGTATATTATAATAATTTTCTGTACTTACTTGGTTTAAAAAAAACTAAAAACACGGATATTTTTTTATTTTTCATATTCTTTCAACAAACCCTTTCATTTGATATCCATGTCATGGGAATGCATAAAAAACAACTAGTCCGCCATATTTGATTTAGAATGACGTCACTTAGCTAATCATGCATTGCCATCGGTCCTTGATAAGTGTGCGAAGTTTAAATTCAATCAGATCGTTTTGATGTAGGTGAAAATTACGTTCAAAAATTCCGTAACATAGATACATACCAACCAAGCTAATTTATAAGCGTGTTAATATACGTGTCCAAGATGAACCCGCCTTCGTGAAATAACATTATCTATATTTCATTCCTGCCAAATTCAACTAAATGTTAAAAACAAAAACAATAGCTGTAAGTGCCTATCATTAAATTCTCGAGCTCACGAACTGCGTTAAGATTTATTGCACATAAAAATATAGTGGTGCACAAATTGTACCGTATTTCAGAACAGAGACTAGTGCAGTATGTCTAGCGTCTAGACGTTTTTTAGATATTACTTACTTGAATTTATTGACCTAGATCTTAGACAGTATGTCTGCCTAAGATCTAGGTGTAAGGATCTAGTATCTAGATGTTAGATAGACTAACCATCATCATTAACCTAAAATTGTGCAGTTTGAAAGTAAATGAATACTTTGTTGACAAATGCGATGATAATATAAAAATCAATAAAATTGCTGAATGTATGGCACATGAGTTCAGAACTGCTATTTTGCTTATTTTTTTTTGTTGTGTTGTGTTCACAAGAGGGAATATGCATGATATTTTCTTATTTGTTCAATTGAAGACTTATTAACTATAGTGAACAAATATGAAGGAATTTTCGAAATATCGTCATCAGCGACGAAGTTGTAAAGCTTTAAAGTTGATAATTAGAAAGAGAAGTCCAACGTGTTCTTTGACGTCAAAGGACATTACGCCCATAAAACTGTCATAAAAAACAGCGTTTCCGAGAGAGGAGGGACAGATATATTTGTTTAAAATTGTTATTATATCTCGTTTAATTCTATTCTGCGTTATAATAATCTAATCTTGTCGACACGGTTGGCGCAGCGGTTGAACGTTCGGCTGCTGCGCTGCGTGTCGCGGGTTCGATTCCCGCACGGAACAAATATTTGTATGACCTGCAGATTCCGGGTCTGGGTGTCTTGTGTATGTGAGTTTACATGTTTGTGAACGCACCCACGATACAGGAGTAATTCCTAGTGTGGGGCAACGTTTTTTTAGAAAAAAAAAAAAAAAAAATTCGATCAATTTTGATTCTGCTTTCACTGTTCGTACTCTATTTTAGTATATTCATCGATAAACCGGTTAGATAACAAATATTTTTTTCATGCATATTCCCTATTGAAGGGACGAGGTGCATGAAAGAAAATATTGGAATATTGAAAAAAAAATATTTCACCCAACTAATGCGAAGCCGAGGTGGTTCGTTAGTAAATACATAAATAAAAATAAATGGCTAAATGTGTTGTGTGCTAAGCGCAAAACTAGAGAACGGCTGCACCAATTACGATAAACTTTTTTTAAAACTATTCGTTGAAGTCTCAGGAAGAAAAATTGAAAAATTATTCATGTGTGAAAACGCGGGACTTAGCTCCTACATAATAATGAAGTATTTTTGTTTTTAGATAAGCCCTTTGCCCCGCAGTGAGACACAACTTCATAAGAAAAATTAAAAAAAAAAAACTCTGGAAGCACTGATCCAATAAAGAAAATGCTTTCTCTGATAAATCTGCACTATTAGGTGCTAGATGTCATTGGCTTTTTATCCCTGAAAAATGCATGGCTCCTGAAAGATAGGCCACGAGAAATAGCTATGTTAGCTACAACCTGGGAGACTAAGGCTCAGTTATACGACTTTTAATGGTTTTTAATTAGATATCACGTCTAAACGACTAGTCTTATTTCTTTGAAAAAAATATATGTTACTCTAGACAATTTCCGTCATAATTTGATCTAATAATATTTGAAATTATATTTTTATAACATAGTGTAATTAATTTGTAAAGTTATGTCTAACGCGGATAAAAAATTGAGAATCACGCAAAAACTATAAAGCGTTTTTTTATAAAACCGTCACCACTTTAAAGATCATTTAATTATGAATAATTTAGTCTAAGTGTTTTAGTTTAATACCTGTTGTTTAATGTATGATAAAATAATAATGCGTCTAATTTCGGACAGCGCTCCTTGATAGGAGAGTCCTATTACTGGGTGGACGTACGACGCGTCACGTGAGCTCAGCACAGAATACGCAAGCTAACCACTCAAGTGAATAGGTTACTTCTAGGCAAGCGTGCTTCATCGTCAACCACATCAGTGCTTACCATCAGGTGAGATAGTGGTCAAGTGCGAACCGATCAGTGATAAAAAAGCTAGTAAGCAATTAAATCACCAATTACTGACACTTAATTAAGAATTTTCTGTTCATTATTTACTTGATAAATATATTCATGTTTTTTTTTCAGTTTTGATTGATGATTCTTCAGGCAACCTACTTAAACATAGAGAGATGAGATCGTCGGCTAACTGTACAAAGTTACTTTTTTTTAGGTTTAAATTAAGACAGCATGAAAAAAATAGCTCGTATATTAGTGCTTAGCGAGACGGAATTAATTATCCATAAATTCTTTAGTTAGTTTTTTTTCTGACCGTTGTAAAGATAATTTCTACACAGATTGCGAGTTTAATGTAACTGTTATTTACTGCAGCAGTCCGCATGCTAAGTACTAATGATTTATTCATCATTAAAAATTAAGAACACTAGGTATGTAACATGTTATAAACCTACTAACGTTTCACTAATGCTTAACGTTTTATTTAAAGCTGGTAACACACGAACGTTTATTTCTGTCAAACGCAGCGATTGTTTAAAAATGCCACTTCGAAAAAAAAAATCTCTACATATATTAAAAAAAAGTCCCCATCTGTTTGTTTGCGATAAACTCAAAAACTGCTAAATGGATTTTCATGCGGCTTTCACCAATAGACATAGTGATTCTTGAGAAAGATTTAGGAGTTTAATTTGCACCCGTGCGAAGCTGGGGCACTAGTAAATTATAAGTGTATATTCTAAAATACGATTTTGTCTATTGGCTCTAGACAGTGAAATTCTGTAAGCGAAAACGATTGCCGAAGTCTCAAAAGTGTAAACAATCCCCGTGACATTTCGATAGCGCATTACAATCACAAACATAAACACTATTTGACACTATTAGGGGTACTGGTACAATATCACTCAGTCTAGGCCTTTATATTATATTACAAAGGTGAAGATTGCCAAACTGTGTGTATCTGCAGCCTAACGTTTTTGCATGAATTTCGCATTGATAACAGCTTTCGTAAATGAAGAATCAAGCGAGCGAGACGGAGCGCCGCGGTAAAAGTTTGTCTTCAACTCAAGAGATTCTATCAAATAAATTATTGCATAAGTAACATTATGCTAATTTAATCGAAAGATGACCGCAAAACAAATGCTCAAATCTGCTTGTTTTTGGAAAGGCACATTTATTATTTTTTCGTAAAATAAATGAGCCAAATTGTCAAACACGTTTGGTGCTATGATTGGTTGATTGAAACTGCTAAACTTCACTCGTCCGTTTAATTTGTGACGATCATATATCATCCACAAAACGAGGGTCAGTACTTTAGCAGATCTAATTTGAAAAAAAAGCTACAAAAACTGGCCAAGTGCGAGTCAGACTCGACACGAAGGGTTCCGTACCATATAAACTGAAAAAGAAAACACGTTTCTAGAAACATGTTTTTTTGTTTTGGCTGTATCTCATGATCCGTAATAGGTAGACAGTTGAAATTTTCACACAACGTGTATTTCTTTAGCCCCTTTAGCAACAAATAATAATTTAAAAAAAATAAAGGCTCCAGCCCCCTTTAATTTAAGCGGCAATAGAAATATACATTCTGTGAAAATTTCAACTGCGTAGCAAATACGTATCGTGAGATACAGCCCGCTGACAGACGGACGGACAGCGGAGGCATAGTAATAGGGTCCCGTTGGTTACCCTTCGGGTACGGAACCCTAAAAAAGACGCGTTTTAGAAATAACAGAAAGGTCCAAAAATCGTCATGCACAAAATACGTATATTTCTCATGAGCAATTTCTATAAATAAAAACATTTCACTAAGGTGAAAATCTCCGCCCACACGTATAATATAGTTCTTTTATAACAAAATTGTTTATTTTATTGCGAAGTAATTAATAATAATTGATACAAACAACAATAAATAACAATCACTACACGGGCCTTTAGTTTAATTCGTTTTTCTATTCCAAATATAGATAGAAAGATTTTTAATAACGGGTTTCACTAAAAATAGCTGTTGTGACGTTTTTATTAACATTTTTTTTTTGATACTGTTGTTATGTGAAGATTCAATTAATTTTAAAGCGAAAGTTTATTCTTTTTTTGCATATTATGGCTGTATCAAATCAACCATCATGGCATAAGCTTTAATGTCATATTTTTGGAATTTGAATAGTAAATTAAACAGACACATTTTTTTACATTAGTAAAAAATATAACATGCAAGTATGGCAACAAAAAAATAATAAATGATGCTCATTTCTTTGTGCTGACAACAGAGCTAGTGTAACTTGATATTTACAGGCGACGACACTAGCTAGGACAGTCGATTATAATGGGAGTTTTTCGAGTGAAGTTCAGTGACTTTTTTAACCGACTTCGAAAAAGGAGGAGGTTATCAATTCAGATGTTTGTATTTTTTTTTTTTTTTTTTTTTTTATGTATGTTCGGGCATAACTCCGTCATATATTGACGGATTTGCAAAATTCTTTTTTTGTTCGAAAGGGGTTTATTCCGAAATGGTCCCATTTGAATTTCAAAAAGATCTGATGATGGGTTTCGGAGACAGACAACGGAACTCTTCAAAAATTGACAGCAAATCAACCGCGATTGCTGCTATCGTATGTCTATGAATTGTTAACACAGTTTAATGGGGAACCACAACTAAAAAGTGAAAAATAAAAAACTTTTTTACAAAAAAATGGAACCGACTTCAGTCGGTGTCAAAAAACCAAGACACAAAACAGGAACACCGACTTCCGAAATTAAAGTTATTTTGCACTTTTTTGGAAGTCGGTTCCATTTTTTTGTAAAAAAGTTTTTTCAATTATTCGCAGATTGATTCCTAGTGGATATTGTGATGCAAACAATTGACTGTAATATTCTGTATCAAAAAGACGAAATACTTTATAAACTTGACACTGGCTATAAATGCACAAACCGAGCGAATACAAAAAAAGGGAGAATTTCACATTAGTTAAAATGTCATTTAACTTTGACATTTGGGCTGGTCACACTTTTTATGTGGTGACAAACAAAGTGGCTATACAGTGGAAGACCAAAGAAATGATGGATAGGATTGTGTGAAAGATGATATAGCTAATATGAGTATGATAATATGATGTTTGGAAACAGGAAACCTGCTACATCGACATCAAATAAATTGGCATAAGGGCAGGAGGATGATACAAGTGAACAGACTACCTGATGATAAGTAGTCCCCTCCACCTATGGATTTCGTGTTACTATCTGGGATAGCTGAAGTAAACACAGCTGAAGTATCTGCATCTACCTATCCGTATTCTTTAAACTACCGACGTAATTACACCGGGACCCAGACAGGGTACATGCATAAATGTTATATGTGGTTATGTGAAAAATAGACCAGTTGTCAATCAGAATCACAGTTTTATTCGTCGCTCGCTGAGGAGCTCGTGGCTAAAGTAATAACAGCCGCACGTGTCGATCCATCAGGTTAAGTTACGCTTGCCGGGGTTGGTCCATGGATGGGTGGATATTTACATACCGAGACTCTAAATCCTGGTATTCAGCTGCATCCCGTTAGACTGGAAGCCAACCCAAGATAGTTGGAAAAAGGCTAGGCAGATTGGAGTTTCATTCGTCTCTCCCGTTATTATATTTCATAAAATACAACTGTATGGTTATAGAACTTTCCCGGAAGAGGTCATTCACAAAGAGCAAAGTAATACTTCGTTCCTAAAGCAGGAATGAATTACTACAACTATGAAAACAGTTCCGAATTTTGCCACATACCAAGATAGACTGGTCACTTTGCTCATGCATAAATGTGGCACATTTATCATACCCATTCGCAATGACAGTAAATCTGTGATAAATGTATATTGACTGTTTACTGTTACCAACGATTGGTATTTAAACTTAATAAAAGTGTTGTTGCTGATGTTGCATTTCCAATTATCATTATTCATTTTTAACCTCTGGAACCAGAGACGCGTCACGTTTCAGCATCTGTCAGTCCCCGTTGACAGGCGGCCATCGTGTAACTACAGACTTTGTCAGGTTCCGGGTGTATGA
Organism: Polia nebulosa; assembly: GCA_951329385.1. Taxonomy (NCBI): domain Eukaryota; kingdom Metazoa; phylum Arthropoda; class Insecta; order Lepidoptera; family Noctuidae; genus Polia; species Polia nebulosa. The sequence goes on from OX589606.1 coordinate 9,864,640, forward strand.
ACCTTGTCACAGGTCTAAAGAACTGGGCTAAGTGATAATAGCGGTTTAAAACGCGTGAATCGGGTTTTTGGCAATTTTTTTGGCAAGGCAAACTAGCGGAAAACTAGCGGCACACATGAGAGCCGCTGGAGTTTGGGGTTTGACTCTTGCTAGGTGATAAAAAAAATAGGTATAACTTTTAATCATCATCACTACATAGTATTGTGGCGATTGTAGACACAGCCTAAACTCAGCGGGTCTGTACCGGCCTTCAGCTGGCTGTTGAGATTATTGAAGAGCCGTTTGAACATTGAATGAGTAGGCATCACATTTGTTTTAGGGATCAGTTCGGCTGGCCTGACCAAACTGGACACATGTATAATTACTTCTCTATATAATATAAGAATTCTGAGTGCTTCATCCTCTTTCTTTTATAACACTGCACATGTTAGCCAGTCACTCTCATACACCACACTCTCGCGTTGCCAGCGAGTGAAACCTCTACCCTGAAACTACTAGAACGTCCCAGGAGCCCTGCAGGCCGTATTGGTGCCTTGGGGTCCTACAGCATCTATAAATAAAAGTTGTTTATAAAATAGCGTTGTCGCATTGTTGAGTCATGCCTGTCTGCGGGCGCCTTAAAACGTATCAAGGAGGCGTTTCCTTGGGCTTCCCTTGTTGTTACAGGTAGTAATTTTTTTCATAATAATTTAAAACAGAGTTTAAACAAATGAAAATCGGCAGCATGTTTATTTTAATTAGCACTACCTAATTAATACAACTACTCATCTACAGCCGTAATTTTAGCCAGAGAACAAAAAAAAAGTGATTATTTCTGACATCTCAACTTTGTGTGGAACGGAGTGTACTTTTTTTTACTTAGTTAAGGCTTTTTAGATAATCTTTCTCCGTATATTTAAACCGAAACTGGTGTTAAAATTATCATTCCTAAACAAAATATAGTGTATACAATTCTATGGTCTGAATCGAGTTTGAACCCCAAATTATAATACTGAGATAGAAAATAAAACAATGATAGAGGTAATTTTCCGAAAAAAATTGAAATACATTAACACAATGGGGATTCTTATAAAATTGTATTATTTTGTATAAAAAAAATCTTTTCACACAGTCGTAAAACAATAAATTAAGTTAGAGATGGCTATCAAACTGCTTTGGTATTGTTTTGTGATTCGTCTAATTTTACAAAGATTGCCTCCAAAGAAACAGCGAAAAAAAAAACCGGTCAAGTGCGAATCGGATTTCGCACATTTAGGGTACCGTACCAAATGTGTGTATTTTTGACTATTTGTATGGCTTTGGATCAACAAGATGCTTATACTGTGACTGTAGCTCGAAGCGTTGGGCTGTAAAACCAAAACAGACGACGGACAGACGGACACGTGAATGGCAGCAATAGGGCTCCGTCTGGATCCTTCGGGTACGTAACCCTAAAATTCAAGTGGGAAAGGCCACAAGTACATAACACAACAATGTTAGGAACACATTCTTGTGTACCTATTAATATTTTTCGCAAGTTCTTTACAAGTAATTTCCTTAGCCGTTTTATTAAAGGAAAACATTAAAGGCAAGATAAAAATAAAGGTCAAATACAATTTTAAATAATGACTTAGTGGACAACCTTGGTGCCCAATGTTTCGTACTTGGCTACGCATCAATGGGTTGCGTGGCTAACTAGACATTGAATAATAAAAATCGGCCAAGTGCAAATCGTACTCGCGCATGAAGGGTTCCGTACCATCGTACAAAATTATCCACCAACCCGCATTGGGTCCGCGTGGTGGTTTACGGCCCACACCCTCTCACAGACAGGAGGCTTGTGCTTCAGCAGTGGGGACATTAAAAGGCTGCTGATGATGATGTGCAAGATTATACGCGTCTACTTGTTGCTATTATTATAAGATCGAGCAAAAAAAGCCAAAAAAAAAACACGTTTCCACGCCACACCACATTTTTTTTTCCACGTCCAGACTAGGGATTATTCATGTAGGTATCGTGAAACATCTTAACTCACATACAAAATACACCTAGATGTGGAACAACTATATTTAAGCCATAAAAATTTTGGTTTCGTGCGGGGATCGAACTCGCGACACGCAGTGCAGCAGTCGAACGCTTATCCACTGCGCCAGTCGTGACGTCAATTAATTAATTAAAATTAATATTTATCAAGAAGCTTAGTTTAAAAAACAAAAACATTTTTATTCATCATCTTGAAATATTCTCATTTAATTATTCCCACACCTTATACCTATCTAACGTCTGTCCAACAGAAATAGATTCAGATAATATAGTTATTGTTAGTCTGGCTTATGTTTTGACTAAATGTAATTAATTAGATAGCTAGTTGTCAAACTTACATGGCTAGTTGGCTAGACTTGCAAAAATGAATTTGGCTTACATAAGACGAATCTATCTATGGTTTCAGTACAGTAGTTTCGTTTCAAGTAAAATACTGATATTCAGTTGTTTTATTTTTTTCATAGGGTGCTAAATCATCAAATTACTTGTCCCGCTCTGGGTGCAGTGGGAGGGCGTGTCTGACTCTTAGGCCCCGGGCACGAACTCAGCGACCGGCGGCGGTGGCGGCGCGGAGATTTTTTAGGCAAAAATACCAAAAACGGCCTTTGGATACGAAACATTCTGAGACCTGTTTTAACACACAACAACTTAAAAATACTTGATCCTCTTTGTAACAAACGTGACGTTGGATTCTTTAATAGAATAGAATACTCTTTATTATGTACACCATATAAATTGCAAAAGAAATATGAAGAAAACATTACATTCATATTTCTTTTCTATGCTATGCTACAATTTTTTATTCAATGAGGGGCCACTTGGCCGGCAGTAGACCCTTAAATGCAACCGGACCAGAGCCTTTAGACAAAATACATTTCTGTTAACGTTAACGCTTCGTGCGAAATGTATGGCAAACCCATTACTGGGCGTGAGTCACGTGACAGTTCTCTGCCTAACGCTTCGTGCAAAATGAAAAGAAGCGTTAGCGTTAACGTTAATAGAAATGTATTTTGGTTAAGGGGGCGGGTTCGCGTCGCCGCGCAGTATTGGAACGCGCGCTCCCGCGCCGCCGCCGCCCCGCTGGCCGCTGAGTTCGTGCCCGGGGCCTTAGGGTGCGTTTCTATTGAAGCGGAGCTGGGAGAAGTGGAGCTGGGCGGAGCGGAGCGGAGAGGTGCAGGAATAGGCCAATTACAATGGTTGAAATCCTCATTCTTCACTCTCCGATTTTCGACCTTTTTTATCATCTGACATCACCCGCTCTGGGTGAAGCGGGACGGTAGTGCCGTTCTACTGACTACATCCCACCCGTGGTTCTTCGGTTGCGCTTTGCGTTCCAGGGCCATCGTGACTCTTTCGAACTCTCCCGCGACATCCATTTTCGCCCGCAGCGATAATCGTGCGGCTTTACTCGACCAGGTAAATCCCGCATAATACATAACAAGATCTCAATTGTATTTTTGTAACTAGTGGCTAAAGTAATAACAGCTGCACGGGTCGATCCATCAGGTTAACCTACGCTTTCCGGGGTTGGTCCATGGATGAGTGACCATCTTTACATACCGAGACTCCTACCTGCCATGGTCCCGGCTGTCAATCGTGGATCTTTGGCAGTCGTCAGAAGCCCGAATGTCTGACAACCAGTCTATCGTATTACCCATAGTTACTGGGTTGTGGAGGTCAGATAGGCAGTTGCTCCATGTAAAATACAGGCATTCAGCTGCATCCGGTTAGATTGGCAGGCAATCCCAAGATAGTTGGGAAAAGGCTTGGCAGATTGATTGAGTTTATAACTTATATTCAGCCTTATCGTCACATGAACGCCTATTAATGAACTAGAAGAAACCGGAGCCAAATAGCAAAGTACGCGAGATAAATGGGCATCATTGGAGGAGGCCTTTACCCAATCTAGGGGTCCTAGCAATTAAAAATAAAGAAAATAAACTAAACAAAAAACTAAAAAAAAACTAAACTAAAATAAAAAAAAACTAATAAAAAAAAATCTAAAACACACTATATAAAATTAAGATACTAACTACACTAACACTTTATCAGTAAACGTTATTATAAAACTGTTTTATGAAAACTGTAAATTATTGTAAGGAATTAAAAGGCTTTTTTATTTTATTATTTATTATATTCAATCAAACAAATTTAGCCTTCAAATCATGTCTCTAACCCAATAACCTAACATTGACCAAATTGAAAAAGTTTCTAAAAATAAAACCATTATGCAGCAAGAAATCTAACGGTCTATGCTATTTCAGTTTCTTTTGGCTGAACTTTCGACGACCGTGGGTGGTCCTACAACTTTGATACTTAAGGCGCTATTAACTGCCAATGACCTTGAGTGGTTAGCTTGCGTGTTCTGTGCTGAGCTCATGTAATGCGTCGTATGTCCAGTAATAGGACTCGCCCGTCAAGGAACGCTGTCCGAAATTAGACGCATTATTAATTTATTACACATAAAACAACAAGTTAAACTAAAACACTGAGACTTAATTATAAATAATTAAATGATTTTTAAAATGGTGAAGGTTTCATTAAACTACGCTAGTTTTTTGCGTGATTATAAATTTTTTATCCGCGTTAGACTTATCTTAACAAATTAATTACACTATGTTATAAAAATATAATTTCAAATATTCTCAGATCAAATTACGACGAAAATTGTCTAGAGTAACATTTATATTTTTTTCAACGAAATAAGACTAGTCAAAGGACTAATTCATCGTAATTTCATCTAAAGAGATGTGATGTTCAATTAAAAACTATTATAAAAAACTTTTTTACAAAAAAACAACCGACTTCCAAAAAAAAATACACTAAAAATTCATAAATAACTTTAATTTCGGAAGTCGGTGTTTGTATTTTACTTCTTCGTTATTTGACACCGACTTCCGAATGAATGAATTTTTAGTGTATTTTTTTTTTGGAAGTCTGTTGTTTTTTTGTAAAAAAGTTTTTTATTTTTCACTTTTTAGTTGTTATACCTCAGAACTAAAAACCCCAATATAATGGAACGTGGAATTTAAACATTTGGAGAACACCAAAACGTCATCGATGTACACGTATTTTCCGTTTTTGTTCAGTTTCTCAAAAAGCACTGAAGCAATTTCGATAAAATTTATATGGGACCACCTCGGGAGTATATTCTTTCAGATAAGAAAAGAATTTTGAAAATTGGTTCACAAGTGACGGAGAAATCGCGTAACATACATACAAAAAAAAAAAAAAAAAACATACAGACGAATTGAGATCCTCCACCTTTTGGAAGTCGGTTAAAGTATTATAACTGCGCCTTAAAGTGTAAGTAGACTGGAATGATGAACACATTTCTAGAACGAATTTCTGGATTATATTAACACAAGTGCAGATGTTCATTTACATTTATGATACGTCCGTGGTACCCCATGTAAGCGTTTTATTCAGGTTTCTGTCCACTTAATGTCACATAAAGAATTGTTGTCAAAAATATCCTTGCGAAGAAAATAGGTACCTACTTTTTGATAGTATATTGCGTCAGCCCCCACAACTTCCCTTTAAATGATGAACGGCATTTATTTTGTAAATTTGCTAAAAACAACACTTAAGTCATTTTTTTTACCAGTTTTAACCAGGTGAGGAAGCTGTTTTCTAGTTGACTACCCTGAGAAGAAACACCGAAATTAAAAAAAAAAAATGAACGAAAATGTTTCGTATCCAAAGTAGTAAGCAAAAGTACCAAAAGCTTACTACTTTGGATACGAAACATTTTGAGTCCTGTTTCAACAACGTAAAAATATCTTATCCTATTTGTAACAAACGCAACATAGGATTCTTTAATCTTTATTTTATATGCTAAGATACGATTTTTAATTTAATGAGGGCGCCACTTATGCGGAGGTAAACCCTTAAATTGTATGCGATATTGCTTCAAGATGAAATTATACAATATTAAAAACTGTAACTGTACAGTAACTTATTAGTGAAAACCGATATTAACTGTTTCTTTCTACCTTGACTTTGCCACGTTTGTCCACATTCCATAAAAATCACATAATTCATACAAGCCAGTCTGTTGTGACATATGGAATGCTATAAATAATTGACTATTTATTTATATACTTACCGTTTATATTTAAAAAAAAAAACTAGTACAAATAAATCATTATTAACTTTATTTATGATGTCAACTACGCATTTTCACTCAAACATCTGCGTTTTTATTCTTTACATTTTTTTATGTTTATAATTTTGTCATTTATATGCGATCCTATTATTCTATTTACTGCTGTTGCTTTCACATTCTGAAATCGGTGTAATATTATCATAATAACTGGTTTACGTAACCCTGTGGCATTCAATTTTATGAATATTTTAAATATCATAATTGTTTTATTTTTATTGTTACTGAAATTATTTCTTTTATGATATCATATAATAGAATTGTGATGATTAAGTGTTCTGCAATTTGAATGATAGTCGCGTAGGCAGTGTGTGTGTCCGTCTCGCTCTCGCCCCGCTACCACTCATGATTTCTACCTACACTAAGGCCGCGGACACGAAATCAGCAGGCGGCGGGGCGGCGGCGGCGGCGGCACGGGGAGCGGCGCGTTTCAATGCATACTGGCCTCGAAGGCAGCGGCGCGGGGAGCGGCGTACGAACGATGTGCACCACGGGACCCTATATTACTAAGCCTCCGCTGTCCGTAGGTCCATCCGTCTGTCTGTAAGCCGGCTGTATCTCATGATCCGTAACAGGTAGTCAGTTGAATTTTTCACAGAATGTGTATTTCTTTACAAATGAAAAATTAAAGGGATTCCTACTAGAAACGTCTTCTTTTTTGGCTTTTTTTTCAGTTTATGGTACAGAACCCTTAGTGTGCGAGTCCGACTCGCACTTGGCCGGTTTAGCCTTTTCTTTTCTTCTATACTACACCCACTTTGAAGAAAAAAGTTGTTGGTTTCCATGGGCAGAAATAATCTTAAATAAAAAAGTTGTTGGTTTCCAAGGGCAGAAATAATCTTAAATAAAAAAGTTGTTGGTTTCCATGGGCAGAAATAATCTTAAATAAAAAAGTTGTTGGTTTCCATGGGCAGAAATAATCTTAAATAAAAAAGTTGTTGGTTTCCATGGGCAGAAATAATCTTAAATAAAAAAGTTGTTGGTTTCCATGGGCAGAAATAATCTTAAATAAAAAAGACGTTGGTTTCCATGGGCAGAAATAATCTTAAATAAAAACACCGGCCAAGTGCGAGTCGGTCTCGCGCACGAAGAGTTCCGTACCATTATCTATAACAACGAGCAAAAAAATCACGTTTGTTGTATGGGAGCCCCCTTAAATATTTATTTTATTCTGTTTTTTAGTATTTGTTGATATAGCGGCAACAGAAATACATAATCCCCGTTTTACCCTTTGGGTACGGAACCCTAATAAAAACGCATATCCGTTACACCCCGTAGAACCGAAAAAATGAAACCGAAAGCCACCCAGAAGTTCACAAAACGATAAATCGTCTATTTATGCAAAACAATGGTATGACCTTCAAAGATCTCCATCTAATATTTATTAAAATAACAAGATGGCCATTAGCAAGTATAATAAGTTTATTTTAAGTTTGATGTAATGCTGGTTATATAACTTGACGTCGTGTGCATTATAACGTGCTTATGCTTAATTACACGCAATTTCAACACGATTTAGTAAAAGTCATGTTTCCATTCACTGGGCATTTCTTTTTAATATGTTATGTGTATACGTTTATTTTAGAGGAATATTTTGTTAAATTTGCAGTCGTCTTCTGTGTTTGTGCTTATATTTTAGCAATCATAGTGGCCCAGTGGTATTGGCTGCGACTTACAAGTTCTAGGTCGTGAGTTCAAACCCAGGCAGGCGCTTTACTTTGTGTAAATTATTTCATCACCACTGCTCTCAAAACGGTGAAGGAAAACATCGTGAGGAAACCGGCATGTCCTAGAACCAAAAATTCGAAGGCATGTGACATCCACCAACCCGCACTGGGCCCGCGTGGTGGATTACGGCCCACACCTTCTCTCAGAGAGGAGGCCTGTACCCCAGCAGTGGGGACAATAAAAGGCTGATGATGGTGATGAGTAAAGATTTAAGACTCTATTCCCACTAGGGCAGTCAGTGACCGATGTTAATGTTTATTTTTTGTTCAGAAAAAATGTTTACATTTTTAGAGTTGCTAAAAGTTCTGGTTGCTCAATATTATTTTATTTATTTATTTATGCACACATACAACACTAATAAGAGAAAAAAGAACAAACACAGACAGAAGAGCACAAAGGTGCCGCTTATTTCGAAAGAAATTTATTTGAAAATTTCTGAAATATTATCGACTTATTAAATGGATAGAGGATATAGAAAAATTCTCATGAACAATGTCTCAAAGCGTTGCAAAGCTTTAATTATGCGTCTCGATGATATGTAGCCGTGAAATTCCATAAAAAAACTATAAACCAATATTTTTAAAAGTCAATGTCAAGAGAACGTGAGCAAACTGTAGAAAAAGCCTTGGTTTAGCATTGATGGTGTGACCATGTGTGTACAAATCGATTCCACCGTATAGGCCATAACCTTTACCATTTATAATAAAGCAACGTCAAGTATGGGAATCTAATGAAGTTTGTATAAAATTCTGGAACTGCTAGTAAGAGTCGAAATAGAAATAGACGAAAAATTAGTACATAAGTGCAGCATTAGTAACATTAAATCCATAGGTATTTTTATCTAGAGCTGACAATTTCACACACAGTAAAATATTATCTGGCTAGACATGAAATGAGCACTAAATAAAGAAGTATCCACCTCAGACACTTAATTTGAAACCAGCAACATAAATTAGCTTTAACTGGGGCATCATGATAGATTTAATTACAAACGACACTTAAGTCAGCTCACTACAAATTGGCAGATACCAAAACTAGGCAGTCTAGCTCTAGGCCCCAATAACTTTAAAAACCGCAGGTCAGACAGAAGGCGGGGCGGCCGCCATGATTCGATTTTAAATATCGATTATTCGGCCAGTGACATCTGTCGATTTCGTTTCATAGATAAAAATTGACACAATAATCACACAGTTGATCGAATGAGATAAACCTTTTTATTGCGCCCTTTGACAACTGTCATGTGTCAGTTGAAAGTTTTCGTGGGCAGTAGCATTGACGTTTTTTTTTTAACTTTTATTGTAGGAATAAATAAAAAAACGGTCTAATAGGATGCTGTTTGTTGCGCATTCTATTTATGAGTACATGCATACATAATTGAAGATCGTTAGAAACTAGGATAATGACTTTGAGTGCTAAAAATACGTAGCATAACATTTACGTAACGTCTTGTTGCACAGATTGTAATAAAATTCTTCTTTTTTTCCTTCACTATTGAAGACATTCTCTCTATGTCACGACTTGTAATCTTCATTTTTTCTATCTTACTTAGACGCTTCTCTAGAAACCTCTCTAACTAGACAAAAAGTAGTTTCTACTCTATTGCATGTTTCAATTAACTCTTATACAATTTTGACGGTCGGCTGCCTTTTTGCTAAAACTTTTACTGATCCGTTCAAATGCCTTGTTACAGCCTATTTGGTTTTATTATTGTGGCAAATTGACTCGCGATATTCTATGTAGATAGTTTGTAAAGTTTTATTTACCTATACCTACTTTGTATTTGGTTGAGGTCTACATAATGGCTATATCACGGACTTTTGTGAAAGTTGAAGAAAATGATGCGATAATCAAAATTTTATGATCAAATTGGAATAGACATCATAAACATATTGAGATTCGGAGGTGACTGTGGTTAAATGCTCATCAGTAAATTATGTTTCCCGTAAGCCATCCTACGCACAAGTTTGTCAAAACGTTTGTTTTTGACATGAAGTTAATGGCTAGTCAGTTACTACCTACAAGCTCTTTTACAGAGATCATACATAACCTATGTGTACAACAAGAAACAATACAATAATAAACAATGTTTACAATTTCTACAAAAGCTATTCAAAATAACTACATAAGATTTTATGTAACTTTCCCCAATCTAAACACCAGAAGCAAAGTTTCGGAGTAAACCAGCCGTTATTTTCGAAAGGGACAGTATAAATATAGCATGCAGAGCCATAAATTAAACACTCGTCTAAAAATATAATACAAAACACGAAAGATATGTGTATCGTTTATCTTTTCATATATTTAATTGCTAATTTTACAGTTTCGTTTTTCACGGTTGTGGCTTCGAATCGCATCAGTGAGTTCAAGCCCTTTTACAATAATATAAACTAGCTTTTTCTTGCGGGTTTGCTCCCGTAGCCTATCCCGTAGAAACCGTGAATTTTGAAACGGTAAAAGTACAAACGTACGAGAATGAAATACAATAACGCGTGCGTGAAATATTTTAGATACCCCGTCTGCCCATGGAAATGACCAACATTCTTGAAGGAAGCCATGGTCAATTTTCAAAAAAAAATAGACTAGTTTCCTCAAAAAATCTAATTGTCTGTTACTTAGACTTCAAAGGTTATAGACGGAGTCAAAATCCAGCAATCTGAAGTACCAGAATGAGAAGCCGGCTTGTATCTGTACACGCGAAATAAGCTCACATAGACAAAATGAGAAGCCGATACGTCATCGTTACGTTTGTCAAGGTCACTCACACATTTTAACGACCCTACTTCATTTAATGTCCAATGACGTTCCGTCTATAACCTTTCATAGTCGAAGGCCTGTTAGATTACCAAAAAATATTGGACACGTGTTTTTTTTTGTCACGTAAACCGAAAATGAGGACGATAGAGTGCGTTGAAATTTCGCGTGACGTCATATCTCGTATCGTGTTCAATACACTTGTAACGTTTGGTGACGTAACAAGCCCCCACTCCTGAACTCTGATGCGTTTTATCTTTATAACTTTTTATTGGTTTGGTAAAGCAAAAAAATACGGGTCTAATATTTATTGATAATCTAACTTACTTACGGACTAAATATAATTATTATTTGTAAGCCCTGGAAACATGCCCCTTACTGCACCCTGCCAGCTGATCAATCTTTTTTTTTTTAACATTGTCCCACACTATAGGAATTACTCCTGTATCGTGGGTGCGTTCACAAACATTTAAACACAAGACACTCAGACCCGGAACAACTATCTGTAGGCCATACAAATATTTGTTCCGTGCGGGAATCGAACCCGCGACACGCAGCGCAGCAGCCGAACGCTCAACCACTACGCCAACCGTGCCGTCAAAAAATTAGTATGGGAGTTCTAAATATTTCTCAGAATTGTCAATTACTTTCTCAAAGAGAGTTGTTCTCTTTGGACAGAAGCAATATTTAAAATATGACCACGCTTTTCGATATTATTATTCACTAAAATATTAATAATATGCAATAATGGCAGTTTTATAGCAGAACTTGTGACATTAAATCTTGGAAAATTGATCAGGTACCTATTAACAATATTAAACTTTTCGTGGAGGCGTATTTTATAGTTTATTTATAGATAGCTTTTAGGGTTCCGAAAGTCCAAATGAAAAACGGAATCCTTATAGGATCACTCGTATGTCTGTCCGTCTGTACGACCATTTCCGCCCACCATTCTCCTCTTATCTCTGAAACGACCGCGACCGGGCCTTCAATTTTGAATTACAAGAAAACCTATGAAGTACTCGTATAATGTTCTGCCTAGCCTTTTCCCAAGTATCTTGGGGTCGGCTTCCAGTCTAACCGGATGCAGCTAATACCAGTATTTTACATGAAATGACTGCCTATCTGACCTCCACAACCCAGTAGGTAACTGGGTAATACGATACCCCTTGGTAAGACTGGTTGTCAGACTTTTGGGCTTCTGACGACCCGTAACGACTGTCAAAGATCCACCATTGACAGCCGGGACCAACGGCTTAACGTGCTTTCCGAGGCACGGAGGAGTCTCGGTATGTAAAGATGGTCACCCATCCACAGACCAACCCCGGCAAGCGTAGCTTCACCTAATAGATCGACCCGTGCGGCTGTTATTAGTTTAGCCACCAGCTCCTCTCATCAAGTAACGTAGTATAATATAACTAGTTTAAAAAAATACCTGAAAAAAAAAAAAAGATTTGTTCGGAACCCTATGCGTCCGAATACGACTCGCTCTTGGCCGGTTTTTTTGTACAATGTAATAAGTAGTACCTTTTGAGTATATTTAGAGAGGCAGTGTAAGATTAATGCTCGTCAAACTGTATTCGTATTATGGTTATTTGATTGATTGGTTAGGAAGTAAAAGATTCATTGATATCCAATTGAATATTCTTGGTCTTGGGAATCACGAGCGATTAGAGTGTGGACTCTGTTCGCCCATTGAGTAATTCCAGGGGAGCAGGCGTTGTACAGGGGATTGGTCTTTTAAGAGGTAACGGGGTTTTAATAAAAATTCTACATTCCCCGGATTTATTCTCAAAGCCCGGGCGGGACTAAATGTACTCGTAGGTACAAGATATAGCGGATAATGTAACAAGTTTGCGCGATTAGCATCAGATCAATCGCCATTTCATGGCTTTTGTTTTGTAATTAAAATAAAATTCGAAACACTATATCAAAGTGAGAGTGAATAATCTTCTAATCTCGCTCGTTCCACCATAGACCTCATCCATCGCTTACCATCAAGCGAGATCAACAGCTGGCTCATCATGATGAAATATTAATCTTAACTGAATTTAGAGACTTAAAATCGTTTATTTGTTTGTAAAAGTAGTAAAATCTGGAAAGACTGGTCAGGTTTGAAAATATCTAACTATTCTAGGCTTTCATTCCCGGGAAAATGCGCTGTTCTTTTTTGGGAATTTCGGGAGAGTATTACGCCACTGTTTGACATTGTGCATCCAAAGTTAAACATGATATCGTTTTATCTCATTATTAGTTTTGTCTGTGCGGAAACAGAAAAGTAATATAAAAATCCACTAAAAAGTTATAAGCCCACAAAGATTCTTTTTTCTTGCTAATTTTAATTCAATTTTGGGCGTAACTATGTAATAAAAGAAGTGCAAAATCTCCAAAACAAAGTCGGCACCGACAAACCACAATTCTAGAAGATTTCAATAAACTTTATTTGTAATTGATTTATGCAGTGGTTTTTTCATAAAAAACAATTTTGAAAAGGACTTTTCGTAATTTTTTGCGTGGTCGTTTTAATTCGGAACGGTGCAGCGGTATTTGTGTCCGTAAAAACTAGACATTGCACATGTAGACTAGCGTCTAACTGCTCATCCCTGATATTTTCTGTGTCGGACATGATGCCAGGTGAGACAGCGTATGCCTAGGGATAGCGGATAAATTCTTAATATGAGTTACCGCACCCCTGGGCACTCAGGCAGGGAAGGAACAGGGGTAGGTTTTAATCAGTAAGATTCTGACACGCCCGGCCCGCTCCACCCTAGAGCGGGAGATGTCATTGGATGATTTTCCACCCCACAAAAAAAAAGGTGAGACAGCGTACTTTTTGGCCAAGCCCACCAGTGAGCGACGAGTGGCGACGAGATGACCACGAAAGCGAAGCCGCAGCAAAAGATAGTTCAAAACAAAATTTAGTAAAATAGTTACCGTTTTTAAAATGGCTCACCTGCATTGTCTTTAAATTAGATACTATTATGTTTCGAATAACATAGGAAATATTTACCGAACCAAGAAAATTACACGGTAATCAAATCTATTATTTTCGCCATTTCGGAAACACCGGTTAGACAACAATCACCGGCAACTGTAAATCACGTGCAATGCAACTATCATCTCTAACGAAAGTTCATAGAGTTCAAATTCATTTTCATGCTTCCAAACTATCTATCACAGTTGAAAGAATCTTGTAGATTATACTGTACCCCGAGTCTGAATTTTTTAACGTACTCAATCACGTTAACGTAAACGTCAATTAGTACTAAAACTGTATAAAGCGCTGCCTGGTTATACGGGTAATACTCGTATCTTTTAATTCTAATATTATCTCTTTTAATTCTCTTTTGATTTATTATCTCTTTTAATTCTCTTTTGATTTATTATCTCTTTTAATTCTAATATTAATATTTTAATCTCTCCCTATCTATCACAGTTGAAAGAATCTTGTAGATAATACTGTACCCCGAGTGTGAGTTTTTTAACGTACTCAATCGCGTTAACGTAAACGCCAATTAGTACCAAAACTGTATACGCGCTGCCTGGTTATACGGGTAATCTTTTTTAATTTTATTATCTCATTTAATTTTTTATCTACTATTAATATTCTAATATTAATATTAAAATATTAATAATTCTAATAATAACATTTTAATTTATTATCTCTTTTAATTCTAATATTAATATTAACATTTCAATCTCTCTCTATCTATCACAGTTGAAAGAATCTTGTAGATAGTACTGTACCCCGAGTGTGAGTTTTTAACGTACTCGATAGCGTTAAAGTAAACGTCAGTTAGTACTAAAACTGTATGAGCGCTACCTGGTTATAATAACGGGTAATATCTTTTTTAGGGCGTCGTATCCAAAGGTTAAAATGGGACGCTATTACTAAAACTCCGCTGTCCGTCCTGCTGTCCGTCTGTCACCAGGCTGTATCTCATGAACCGTGATAGTTAGACAGCTGAAATTTTCACAGATGATGTATTTCTGTTGCCGCTTAAACAACGAATACTAAAAAACAGAACAAAATAAATATTTAAGGAGGCTCCCATACAACAAACGTGAATTTTTTTGCTCGTTTTTATAGATAACTAGCTAACCCGACAGACGTTGTCCTGTCTTAGCTATAAACTGTCAAACGCGCGAAGTTTCTGAAATTTTCTAATTTTCCTTCTGAAACTTTCTTATTTTTTTTCTGTCTTAAGAACCTTTTCCTGACAATAACAAACACAACATAAAAAGAATTAGCGAAATCGGTCCAGCCGTTCTCAAGTTACAGCGTGACCAGGAGAAATAGGGGTTCATTTTTATATATAAGATGGTACGGAACCCTTCGTGCGCGAGTACGACTCGCACTTGGCCGTTTTTTTCTATACTATTTGATATAAGCGAACGTTTACGCAAACGCGTTCGAGTGCGCTAAAAAAACTCACACTAGGTCCTCAGTATACCATATTCTTTCCACTGCCCAATGTCCAGTCATCACTATCTGCCAAGCATATTCCTAATGTTAGGGTCGGCTCCTAATCAAATCGGATACCTATCTACAGCTAAATACCAGAATTTAACATGGATTCTTTGCTTATCGAAGAATTGCCAGTGGGCAGGGCTCGCAGAACATATGGTTGAAGGGCTGAAAAGCTCTGGAGTGGCGACTGCGTACCAGAAGACATCGTTGGAAGGCCTTCCACAAGGTGGATCAATACCCTAGTGAGGGTCGCGGGAATCTGACAGATGCGAGACGCACAGGACCGGTCGTTGTGGCGACACTTGGGGAGGCCTATGTCCAGCAGTGGACGTCTTTCGGCTGAAATGATGATGATGATATCGATCGACTGCTTTACTGGGATGCACTTTACCCCTTGGCAAGACGAGGTATTCCCGTTCGTCCCACCGACTTCGTCCCCTTGGTGGGACGAACGACAATTATAGATATTAATTAAATAATTATTATTTAGATCAATTAATATTATATTTATTCCCGATTGTCCCACTTTGGATTTTAGAGGTACGAATAGAAAAGGGACTCCTTTGTCCGCACTTAGACTCTTATTTCGTCCGTTGTGCGTGGTTCTTTAGAGGGACGAATGGGAATATGTTTTTAGTCGTTGCTTTGCAGTTTACTTTTCAAATTAGTTAAGTACTTGGTTGAGTTTAATAATTATTATACAAAATGAAATGTTTATTTGTTTTTTTATTACCTTTCAACAATCAACCACTACGAAATTATTTCGTGGGACAAATGGGACCCAAAAAAAAATATTATTACCGTTCGTCCCACCAATAAAATAAGTGGAACGATCGGGGATTAAAACCCCTTTGTCCCACCAGGGGAACGGAGTTGGTCGGACGAACGGGAATACCACGGAAGACTGGTTGCCAGACGTTGGAGCTTCTGACTACCCATAACGACTCTAAAGCATCATCGGCGGCGCGAAAGCATTGAAATAATCTGTCAAAATCAACAACTTTGTTCCACGCCTTACTGTATTTTAAAGGTTCTATTTTCCTTCACACGAGCAACTGATGGAATTAGTAAGATTATCAAAACAATCTTGAAAATTTTGATTGCTGCGATTAAGGGAAAATTGAAATTGGACTTTCGTAATGCACGAGAAAGCCCTGCTAAGATTACACTATTATTTATTTATTGGTAATTACAGTATGCTGCTTTGAAACCCAGTAAAGGTCACTGGGAATCAGCCACACATTGTGGTGCAGCAGAAGCTTTTAAGCTAAGGAATGAGAGGAAACCATTCACAAGCATTTTTCAAAGTCTTCCTATTTTAAAAGTCTGTTAGAATCTTGTGATGTTTATAACTGACTTCAAAAAGAAGGAGGTTATCAATTATGTATGTTCGGGCATAACTCCGTCATATATTGACGGATTAGCAAAATTCTTTTTTTGTTCGACAGGGGTTTGTTCCGAAATGGTCCCATTGAAATTTCATATAGATCTGATTATGGGTTTCGGAGACAGACAACGGAACTCTTCAAAAATTGACAGCAAATCAACCACGATTGCTGCGATCGCATGTCTATGAATTGTTAATACAGTTTAATGGGGAAACACAACTAGAAAGTGAAAAATAAAAAACTTTTTTACAAAAAAATAGGACCGACTTCCAAAAAAAGTGCAAAATAACTTTAATTTCGGAAGTCGGTGTGAAAATACCAAGACACAAAACCAGAAACACCGACTTCCAAAATTAAAGTTATTTGCACTTTTTTTGGAAGTCGGTTCTATTTTTTTGTAAAAAAAGTCTTTTTGATGATGTTCTTCAGAAAGGCCAGGCGCCTAATACAACGCTCAGACGTGCGGCGTGCGTGTATGACGGTATGACTAAATGTATATGAACGTATACGAAGCAAAAATAGTATGTAAGGATCACATTACCTACACTCTAAGGGAAAAACGCGTGAATTTATGTACTAGGTTGTTCTGAAAATTGTTAGCCACAGACAAATACAATCTCTTTTTTCTTGAAACTATTATATATTATAAATTGATGGTTAATTTCAATACAAATCTCCTTGGTGTAAATCATTGACCACCTAGTAGTTCTTTTTTTTTTTAATATAGTAGACGTGGGCTGTTTCGTGAAATATAGAATATGAAAAAAGTTTACCTCCTGCAAGATACATTTTTTTAACGTTTCGAAACCTGTTTTACCCGAACCCGTGCATTGGCGAGTATTTTAAAAAGTTTTAAATAAACTTTTTTCTTCAACTATTTTTCATTTGAAAAACAATTTTTAGAACAGCCCACGTATGTGCATATGTTAAAATTTTGTGCTAGCTTTTTCGGTCAATGACCCCGATGCCTGACCAGCAAGCAGCATATTATCTATCTGTCGAAGGACCAACGGCCTTAGCAGGAGACAAATCCTCGAGTGGGGATTGCGTATGGGCTAGCGTGGCATGAGTCAACAACTAGCTAGATGGGCCGATGACCTCAAAAGGCGGTTGGGGCAGACTGGATGCAAAACGTAGAGGGAGACGGGTGTTTAACAATTCTCTCGTCTGGTACTGGTTTGCAATAGGATTTATAATTATCAACCTATTTAAATAAGTTCACGCCGGAACAGCTGCTCAACCTCTATCAAGCGCAAGTTCGATCGTGTTTGCAGTACTGCTCTAATCGCTGGGACGTATCTGCCAGATACCAGCTAGAAGGGCTTGAGTCTATTGAAACACGAGCCAAGAGGATCATCGGTAATGATGCACTCGTCCAGTCGATGCTCCAAAGCCTTGAGCATCGACGCCGAGTTGCAATTAGACTTGCGTTGTAGTTGAAATTAGCACGTATTGTCTTTTTGCAAAGAAAAGACCTCCCAAATCTTTTCCACACAATTCTATTTTCTGTTAGTCTTAGCGAAAGGATTGACCCGCCATCTATGCTTCGCTTCGCAATCTATTTTAATCAAATCTATCTATGTGGCCTATTTTTTCCCACTGTAATTGCAGCGCTGCGTTTTTTTTTAATATGGCAGCCTATAGGAGCCTTTTTAGCCTCGCACAAATCTTTTCTATATTGTTATATTTTATGATTAGTTGTGTTATCCTGTGCGAGTCAGAAATTAACTTTTTTCATTCTTTCTATTGAGTTTAACACTAAAATTGGTAGAGAAACTGCGTTTTGCTAAGTCTAGCCGGCACTACCCGACCCCAAGTCAGTTTTCTGTCGATGGTCAGCGGAAGTTTTAATTAACACAATAATGCCAGCAAACACAGCCGTATCGTACCTATAGATACATATTAACGCTAATATTAACGCCTTTCTCTAAACTCCCTTTCAAATTGATATCACAATAGGACAGTTAGCATAAATGGGCGCTTAAGTACATAGTATTTATTTAATTAACACGTTAAACTGACGACTGGATTTTCTTTGATAGAAAGCAAAAAATAAAAGAAAACTGCTATCTCATAAACTACACTTACAAACACATATAACATTTTTAGGGCCACCAGGCTGTATCTCATGAAGCGTGATGGTAAGACAGATGAAATTTTCACAGATGATGTATTTCTGATGCCGCTATAACAACAAATAAAAAACAGAATAAAGTAAATATTTAAGGGGGCTCCCATACAACAAACGTGCGTGAACGATAACAGAAAAGTAATTTGTCTCAAGCAACAGGGCCGCGGTGACTGTTCCAAACACACTCGCGAAACCTATTATGCTAAAGTTATAATACTTTTGGGAATCGAGGTTAAGAGGGAACAGGGCCTGCGAGGAATTTACAAAATAGGTATTTGAAGAAACTATTGCCATCGTGCTCCCTCAAGCCTGCCACTGTAGAGTGCGATAGGGACAGCTGCAACTCAGACCGATTTTATCACAAAATTTTACACGAGATCGACGTTTAGTATTCCCCTTTTTTTTTTCTCGAAAACTGAGTCGATTGAATTATTTTTGGCACCAAATTTTTAAGAAAGAGTATGTGAGGTCCCTATCAAATGTTTTATGTTAAAACTTTTCTAATTTGTCTGGTAGTCTTCTAAGAACTGCGGTAAAGATAAGGCCATTTTTGTAATTTTTGGAGGATCATTCTATTTATTTATTAGTTGCTGAAAAAAAGGAAATGACAGAGACGTGTCAACAGCAGACCTAGACTTTATGAAAAAATAAATGATTGCTCTAGAGGTATTATTCAGGAAGAAAACAGAGGAATATATTTGTATGGAGAATCGCAGCCCCTGTTCCCTCTTAAGTACGAGTACCTAAGTTTTTATTATTTTATTTAGCAGCTAAAAAAGGGTCCAAAGTAAGCTTTTCAACGAAAAAGCAACATTGGTACCTAAATAGTTGCCATAGGTACAGAGAAGCCAACGCAAGTGAATGCCTCTAGTATTGCCAATCTTAAAGTAAACGCTATTTGTAACCGCAAATAGGAATGGATTCAAATCATGATAGTAATTATAAAATCAACCAGCACTAAGATAGTGCTGGTTGATTAAAGTAAGTCTTCTTACCGCAAAAGTTTTTACTTTCATCAGAACGCGTTTAGGTGTTTATCTGTCTGGTACACGTACACGACAGCTTTTTTAACGCGCGCCAAAAAAACGTCGAGTTAAAGGATCCACAGACAGGCGCGACGCGATAATGTGACGACAATGCGACGACTATATGGGTGTTATTACACCAATCGACCGATCGTCGATTGACCATCGATTGACCGGTATCCGTATTATAGATTTGGCTGATCGACGGATACCGGTCGACAAACAATCGATCGATGTTCGATCGATGGTTGATCGACGATCGGCGATTGGTGTAATAACACCCTTTTTTTTTGGTGTTGGTAAATCATCCTATGACTTCTCCCGCTCTGGGTAAGCGGGAGGGCGTGTTACTGACTAAAACCCACCCCTGTTCCTTCCCTGTCCTGGATGCCTAGGGGTGCGGTAACTCTGTTTCGAATTTATCCACGACCAGGTGTAATAACGCCCTATAAGAGTTGTCACATCGACGTGTTGCGCCTATCAGCTGAAGACTAACGCGTTGGTGATACTTACTGTAATACCGCGTAACTAGCTTTTTTATAAAGTCGAACAGGCAATGAAAAAACATTGAAAAGTAGGCCTTATGGGAAAAGCTAGTTACGTGGTATTGCAGTATCACCAACAAACGGCCTTATTTGAAAAAAAAAAAGTGATTAGTAGCCGTCTGGCCCCGGAATAGCAGACACAATTAAAAACCTACTGTCGCGTCTCCGATTGGAGACGCGCGGGGCCTAACAGATTAAACACTAATTAGCAGGTTCTTAATTTAAATATTTTTTGCACTGACTATGGATAAATGTGGGTGGTATAGTGCTGACTAATTATTAGAAGGAGATTTTGTCCTATAAACCGCTGAATGTGATGGATTATCATCATCATCATCACCATCATCATCAACAGCTTTTTAATGTCCCCACTGCTGCCTGCTACCACCCGGGCCCAATGATGATAAGTCGTTGTTATCTTGAATTAAGAATCCGCTAATCAGTATTTAAACGAAGCTCATGGTTAACTAGTTTCATAAATGAGGTTCCAAAGCTTTAGCAGACCGGATTAAAAGTGAAACTGGAGCAGTTTTGATACTGTCACTCTTGTATGCCATTATGTCACTCAGTAAAGGTATATTAAAACTGGTGCAATTTGCACGATTGCATAATATCGGAATGCCATTAATTGGTATCACAATAATATTATAAAGGCGAAAGTTTGTGAGTGTGTGTGTTTGTATGTTTGTTATTTCTTCACCCGATTTGGATGAAATTTGGTATGTAGATAGCTTATACCCTGGATTAAAACATAGGTATAAAAATAATACCATTAAATTTTTATCCCTGTCTACGCCGGTGAAAGCGGGGCGTAGCTAGTCTACCATAAATTGTACGATTATTCATACTGATAAAAAGCAAGAGCATGGTGAAATGTGCAAAAATAGGTTACCTATAAATAGGTCGTCACTCTGTAATGCAAAGACAAAATTGTAACGCGGTCGAATCGCATTCTTCCAAATTTAAATATGTTTCTTAAAAGCCCCTGAACATCCAATTCCATTTACGAACATTAAAATAAATCCATTTAAGTTCCGAACGATCTATTAACCAGCCAGTGAAATCACAAACATTGACGTAACAGCACCAAAAAAAATATATAACTTGACAAGTAGGCCAGCATCATTCCACATGACACTGAACAAAAGGCAAAGGCGAGTGAAAGAAGGCCGAAGGCAAAGGCATCGACACACAGAGCCAATTCGGAACATGTTAGGAAGTATGACAGTGACGTAACCGAAACTGTTACGTGGTCTTATGCAATGAGCGAGGTTTGAAAACGGAATGAGTCGCTAATAACTGTCGTTTTATTGTTTATTTTTGAGAAATTGATGATTGTTTGACCAGGCTGTCATGTGTGTGTTGATTAGGAACGCAAATAGATTGCCTTCGAATTGATTGATTAATAGAAACGTATTAAGGCAACAAACTCGTTGAAGACATGCGTACCGGACGCAGACGCCTCTGGTAGAAAAGCATATTGAAAAACAACTATTTTCCAAGATATTATTTATAGGATATTATTTATAGGAGCTTCGGGTGCATTAAACAAGCCTTACCGAGATTACACTTAGGAATTTAGGAAGTCCTCCTGGCCACCCTGAGCATTTAACCCTGCTAAGGGTTGCCAATTTTTTTTAGAGAAATAGAGTACATATCTGATTTCAGACAGGGTAAATAAAGAGTACCACCCTAAAAAAAGAGTAAATACATTTTTTTTTTAATTTTTGAAACCATATTTTTTGTGCCTTTTGTGGCACATAACAATTTTTCATCATTTTAAAGGAATTGTATGACTCCAAACATTCTTAATCAATTTTTTTAGCTTATTTTTTATTAATTCCAAAGGACTTATTAACAGTAATCGTTACATATATGAATAGAATAGAATAGACAACAATGTTTACGTTACTAGTATTAGTATAGTAAACATTGTAAAAAAAGAGTATTTTAGCGTACTCTATTAGTATTACAGATTATAGAGTACACCTACATGAAATAGAGTACAATACTATATTTTAGAGTACGGTTGGCAACCCTACCTGCTACTAGCCTTGCCGCACTTTTACTACGTCTTGATGTATTGCCATAAGTTTTAAGATCACAGAATGAATCAATCTGCCCAGCCTTAACCCAACTATGATGAGGTCGGCTTCTAATCTAACCGAAAGCAGCTGAATACTAATACCTATTTAACATGGAGCGACTGCTAAATTATTAATTTATTTAACAATTGCTTGCTTTACAGTTCGCACCAAAGAGTATATATAACTAAAAGACTAATGCAAACATTGAGCATAGTTTTATTTTTACCATTGTTGTTTGTTGTCATCATTGTTGTTGTGTTGTTGTTGCTTCCTTCACAACACAAATACTGTATATCATGATACCCTTGACTGGATGCCAGATTTTCAAGCTTCTAAGTACCTGTTAGATCTACAAAATGACAACCGGGATACGTGCGGTCGTAGGCAACGAATGAGTCTTAGTATTTTATGGATGGTTTCCCGACCTCGGCAAGCTTGCCCGTCAGGCCCCGGAATAGCAGACACAATTTAGAACCTACTGTCGCGTCTCCGATTGGAGACGCGCGGGGCCGGACGGATTAACCTTGTAGATTGGCCCGTAGGCTGTTACGGTGGTGACTCTTCTGAATACTCCCGAGGAGGAGGTAGTGTTCGAAAGAGTTAACGCTGCTCTAGAAAGCAAAGGGCAACTGAAGAAACACAGGTGGGTTTTAGTCAGTAAAAGTCTGACACTCCCTTCCGCTCCAACCAGAGTGGGAGAAGTCATCAGATGATTTACCTCCCTCAAAAAAAAGAGTGGCACTCCGGGAGTGCCGACAGAAGTGAAAACTTGAAAAAAGAGTGGCACTCCGGGAGTGCCGACAGAAGTGAAAACTTGAAAAAAAGAGTGGCACTCCGGGAGTGCCGACAGAAGTGAAAACTTGAAAAAAGTGCCGAAGAAGTGAAAACTTGAAAAAAAGAGTGGCACTCCGGGAGTGCCGAAGAAGTGAAAACTTGAAAAAAAGAGTGGCACTCCGGGAGTGCCGACAGAAGTGAAAACTTGAAAAAAAGAGTGGCACTCCGGGAGTGCCGAAGAAGTGAAAACTTGAAAAAAAGAGTGGCACTCCGGGAGTGCCGCTCTTTTCGCCAAAAATGCCCAACGCGTCTATAGAAGTTTTCACTTCAATCCGCTACGGTGTCGGTGTCGGTGGCGAGTTCAATTGTTTTTTCCCAACTCGAAAATCCCCAACGTGCCTAAAGGAGTTTTCACTTCAAAAAAACAGACGACATTAGATGATCCACCAAAAACGGCTGTTATTATTCAGCTACGAGCCTTACTAGGTAACCCACTTCGAACAAAGGACACCACCACCTAGTCCCACTTTTGAAGTACCCACTCAAAGTATCTGAGTACGATCGATGTCAAGCGCTCACTTCCCGGTGTAACGCAATGGTATACCTAAATCGCGAGATACCTTCATGTCTTGCACAACGACCGCTTTCACTAGCGCTGGCCCGCGAAGCGGCGCGGGCGGCGCTTGTCAAATAATAGAAATTGTAGCGTGCGAAATGTTACGAGATTGAGCTGAAATTAGGTAGTGCTTCATTTTTCTGTAACAAGAGATTGTTTTGATCTTGGTTTAGGGTTTTTTGGAACCGCTATTGTTCCTTTCCGATATTTATTTTGCTTTTTAATCGCCACGAAATATTTTATTTTATTTTAAAGTTTTAGGAAAACTTACAGCTATACATTTTTTCAAGATAATGAGTAACAAAATAAGGCCAATTAAAAGTTTTCACATATAGAAGAGAGCATAATAAACAAAAACAAAAATATTTGAGAAGGGAAACAGCGTTTTACAGTACCTATCGTAAGAAAAAATGTGTTTCAAACAACGTCACTGTAATCAATCAGTTAATGTTATATAAAAAAAAATACAAAGATTCCTTTTTAATTTTGAAATGATAGTACTGAAAACATCGATGTCGACGCCCTGGCAGACCACATTATACGTATGACGCTCTTATTATGTATGGATTGCGCCGAAAATTTGAACAAATCCGAAGTCCAATATTGCTCAACAATTCGGGAAGCTCGGTTGAACCGTTAGCAATTCTAAATAAGAACGCCAAGTCTGCGATTCTTCTACGTTCAGAAAGAGGCAGTAGATGCAATCTTTTACAGCGTAGGAGACAAGTGGGAGAATAAGTTTTAGACCGGAATTGAATATACCTCAAAAACTTTCTTTGAATACCTTCCAATCGATTGATGTATATGTTGTTGTATATTTGAGGATAGGTGTTACCTAGCATGAACTGTCCTAAGTGCGTAAGGCGGAAAGTATGGTGGTAGCAGTTAACTACACAGAATATATCCGAACTGATACTACGATACTATACAAACAGTGATACTAAGATACGCTATTATCGAGAGATCTAATCAAGTACTTAAATAAATAAGGGCACAAGTGAAACAATAATCCTTACCCGGGTGAATAGGTAGGAACTGTGGCGCATGTACACAGCCTACAGACGGCGGATGTGGGAACCGGGCTTTGCTGGCAGCTTATAACTTTTGGAGTCGTTCGAAAATTAAAGATTAGAATAGTTTT
The DNA here is from genome assembly GCA_951329385.1 of Polia nebulosa. Lineage (NCBI taxonomy): Eukaryota > Metazoa > Arthropoda > Insecta > Lepidoptera > Noctuidae > Polia > Polia nebulosa. The sequence goes on from OX589606.1 coordinate 9,889,484, forward strand.
ATTGGAACGTTGCGATTTTAAACAGGGAGTTTAGCTCGCCCGGTCAAAGAGGACACATGTATAATATTTTATTAATATAAAAGTCCAGAGTGCGCGCCCTCCTAGTTTTTACTTACACGACACTCTCGCAGCCAGCGAGTGTGACAGCTCCCCAAAGCTACAAAACGCCCTTGCAGGCTCCACAGTACTTACCATACAAAACAAACAACCATAAAGAACCGGAAGTTTTCAAAAACCAAATATTTTTTAAGAAAACAAGTTAATTTGGTAAGTGGCGTTGGCAAGGGCAGAGGACCCAAGCCGTACTTAAATTACTAAGACCGCCCAAAAAATAAAGTCATTAAAGATATTAATAGCTGCATAATTGCGTCGTTAGCGGTATTAAAAGAAATTAACTTATCAACTGCCCTGAAATAGTGCACTTGTCCGTCATGCCATTACACTCTCGTAAAAAACAAGATGGCGGTTACGTCAACATAAATCAAAGGGATATTAGCGTGTAATGTGTATGATTACATGCGAGTAGTGAAGAAAAATAGCACCATTAGTCTAATAGATGCGTGATGGGCCCCTCTCACTTATGTAAGTGATCTTTTATTTATCAAAATAAACTTAGGTACAGTTTCTCTATGATTAGATGCAATAGAGGGGTATGTAGCTATTGATCTACTTGGCAAAAATAAATAAACCCCTTTTTTAGGGTGGGAAATGATCAAATAACTTCTCACACACTGGGTGGGCGTGTCAGACTCTTACTGACTAAAACCCACGCGTGTTCCTTCAATTGCCTGTGCCAGGGCCAAGGTGACTCCTTCGATCACTCCCGCGACCCTGACAGAATCAAGACCTGATGTCTCCACTACCGGACATCATCCTATGACTTCTCCCGCTTTGGGTGGAGCGGGAGGACGTGTCACTCTTACTGACTAAAATCCACCCCTGTTCCTTCCTTGCCTGAGTGCCCAGGGGCGCGGTAACTTTGTTTCGAATTTATTCGCTACCCCTTGGCATGCATGCATCGGCCATGACGAGCCCCGTCAGCGGTTGCTGACATCTATTTGAGGCGCGCGTGGAACACCACGCGCCGTCGACTCTCGGGCCTGGTCGCCTTCCGCAGGCCCGCGTCTACGGTGGCCGGAGATCGTCCCGCGACCCCCGACGCCCAGGGCGTCTCCTACGACGGCTGCTGCTGGGGGCGTGAGAGCGACACCGTTGAGTCTTACTCACCCGTTCCGCCTCCTCCTTCGCGAGCATTACTGCTTCGCAGAAGGAGGAGACTGCTTCCCATTCTCTCTCGCTCCGCACCATGGCCTGAATCAGGGCCGAGAGAATCTAAACCCCTGGGTCTAGAAGCATGACATATTGCAAATTTTGCACTAGACTTCCTTATTAACCCTAGAGGCTCGCGCGGTGAGCAATTTGCCGACGCACGCGACCTGGAGGTAGAAATCCATTCCTATCGCATTCGTCTGCGAACTGATTGTACTCAAAGTTACAATACAGGTTGGTGAAGGATGGGGAGCCAGTTACTGGGCTACCTTACGCGCAACCAGCTACCTTAGTTTGACCGTGAATCTTGCTGTTGAAAATAAATAAAATGTATTCTGAGGGCTGACAATCAGAATAAGACAGAGAAACAGCGATCGTGGGTGCGGCCAGTAGTCGTCTTCTTCTCGGATTCTGATTGGTCCACGTCACAGGTTGTCAGTGTCATTTTCCTCACTATGATCTATAGAAAAAAATAGTTATTGGCTGCACAGTCGCTTGTCTCTCTACAGGGTATCTGAGTATGTATGACCATTCCCCATATACAGGTGCCGCCTAGTTTGGGGACCATCGTATGTCAAATTTTGTAAAAAAAAACTAAACATGTTACCGATACTCATTTATTGTAAGTAATTGCTTGTAACAATTAATTTAATAAATTTTATTCTCATTCCTCCATGTCTATGGTAGCATCTGACAGTCTGATGTAGGCCTTATAATGACTTCTGCATTAGATGATAATTATAGTCTGTTCGTTTTGTGATGACGGATATGACAGCATGCGTACGCGTACCTAATGCGTATTTTAGAGCTGTGTCATCACAGAAATCGAAAGTTGGTTATTATTAGTCAGTAATTACTATCATCACAATATGAATTCAAAAAAAATCTCTTTCTTGTTTTATTAGAGAAAAAAGAAAAGAAAAAGATAGGAATAGCCTAAATTAAGTTTAGTTTGTGCACAACAGAATCCGCACCATTATGATGTAAAATTGATGTAGTTTGGCAACTGTACAATATGTGGAGTCATTAAAACAGACGCGATCTCGGTAAATTGAACCTGAGAATTTTATTGTAGTATTGACTACCTCAGCGAAGCTTCCCGAGAACGCTGACTCGATACATTTGTTGACAAATACTGCAAAAACATTAGAATGTGTTACATCTGAATTCAAATGGAAAACTGTCCATCTGTCTCTGTCACCTCTGACCTAGACTAGAGTCAAGAGCAAACCCATCTCAAATATAAATAATAAAAACAAACTAACTATACTACTAAAACAAAAATACTTTCTAAACTTGACACTGGCTAAATGCACACCGTACGAAGCCAAAATATATTTTTTTTAGGTATGAAAAATAAAACCATTTTTTATTCCGCGCAATGTAAAGCGAATACAGGCATGTGGAGTTAAACCCCGCCCCTTCGCTCTAAGTCACGTAGGTACTTGTCAGATACGTTTGATATTCATTGCGTTTTCGTAACTGTATATTCGTAATTTCGAAAAACAAATCGAAAATTCAGGTAATGTTTGTTTGAAAAAAAAAACAGAATTCATTTTCGTAAAAAAGTAAAAAAAAAAAATTGCGACTTTGACCTTCAATATCTCCAGAACCAACCCAAAAAAATGATGCAAATAATGGGTAGAATATGTCATGTGGCTTTCGGCTTCGGAAACTGTCTTTTTACACCCGATATACTAGTTTCTGGCAGCAGCTTCGCCTGCGTGGAATTAGTACTATACAAATATATATGTGCTATTTCAGACTATAATCTATCTGTGTGCCAACATTTTCAATTGCATTCATATCCGTTCAGCCGTTCTGATGTGATTGACTAACAAACATACATCCATCGATACAAAGTTACGCATTTATAAAATTTGTAGGAAGTAGGTTTGGAGGAGCTCGTGGCTAAAGTAATAACAGCTGCACGGGTCGATCCGTCAGGTTTAAGCTACGCTTGCCGGGATTGGTCCATGGATGGGTGACCATCTTTACATACCGAGACTCCTCCGTACCTCGTAAAGTACGTTAAGCCGTTGGTCCCGGCTGTCAGTCGTGGATCTTTGACAGTCGTTACGGGTCGTCAGAAGCACAAAAGTCTGACAGCCAGTCTTACCAAGAGGTATCGTATTACCCAGTAACTGGGTTGTGTAGGCCAGATAGGCAGCCGCTCCATATAAAATACTGATATTCAGCTGCATCCGGTTAGACTGGAAGCCGACCCCAAGAGAGTTGGGAAAAGGCTAGGCAGATTTTTTTTAAGAAGGATTGGAGAGCGAGGAGACCCTAGTTTGTGTTAGTATCATCATTATTACTAAAACTAGGCCCTAGAATGAGTTATTAGCAGAGGAGTTCGGGATCTGGGGATATAATAGGTACCTACTATGCTGAGTGACACCAGTCACCACCTCCCGGATCGCTACTTGAATGCGGTTGGGTGTGCTCCTTTTTTTTTGTGGGGTGGGAAATCATCCAATGACATCTCCCGCTCTAGGGTGGAGCGGAAGGGCCGTGTCGGACTCTTACTGATTAAAACCCACCCCTGTTTCTCCACGCCCTGAATGCCCAGGGGCAAGGTAACTCTTTCGAATTTATCATCAACCCCCAGGCAGGCATCGGCCATGACGGGCCCCGTTGTGTTTGCTGACAATTCTTTGAAGCGAGCGTGGAATACTACGCGCCGTCGACTCTTGGGCCCCACTAGTCGCCGTCCGCAGACCCGGGGCTCCTAGTGAAGCTCCACACCTTTGTCATTGCGGTGACGCAGTCGACCACCGATGTGGATGAATTTTTTTATGCCCAATGAGATCTTTTTAGGCGTTTGTACATATTATTATTATCAGACTGTATGCATACCTATTAAATTATTTATAAGTTTAGTTGTGTTTAAGTATACTATAATAAATAAACAAAAAACCGGCCAAGTGCGAGTGGGACCACACGAAGGGTTCCGTACCATAAACAAAAAAAACACGCTTTTAGTAGGGGAGCCCCCTTTTTTTTATTTTTTGGGGGTTGGGAAATCATCCTATGACTTCTTCCGCTCTAGGGTGGAGCGGAAGGGTGTGTCAGACTCTTCCTGACTAAAACCCACCCCTGTTCCTCCCTGCCTCGAGTGCCCGGGGGCGAGGTAACTCTTTCGAATTTATCCTCCACCCCCGGGCAGGCACCGGCCGTGGCAGGCCCCTTCCCTTGGCTGACAACTCTTTGAGGCGCGCGTGGAACACTACGCTCCGTCGACTCTCGGGCCTGGTGCTGATCGGACGGCGAGTTACCCACTACTCGCCGTCCGCAGGCCCGGGTAGTTCATTTTTAATTTCTTTTTATAATTGGTTGTTATAGCGGCAACAGAAACACACATTCTGTAAAATTTTAAACTGTCTACCTATAACGGCTCATGAGGTACAGCCCGCTGACAATACGACTTTCCATACAAAGTTATCATCAGCTGATCAATATTTTACTTGTATGGGAGGTAAAATTTTTTTTTGAGAATTTCCTCAGATTTTCTTGAAGAAAGTTGTTCATATATATGATGGGCAGATGCAGTCCTTAAAATATGACCACACCTTTCCGTTACAACCTGTATAGAAAACTTTTGGGTTACTCATACGGCCCGGGAACTAGCCCATCGTAAGCTTAGTCAGTAAATGTTTTCTATAATACATCACACCTACTCCATTATGCAGATTATCTTTTGACAGTCATAAAACCTTTAATGACGAAAATAAAACATACTGGGAGGGCTTTCTGAATTGAACCGGTCAAAATAGGTAATTTGAATACTTACATGCAATGCAGCTTAATTAATTGATAATAAAATACTTAGCACGGTAATAAAAGGAGAAAACTTGAAAGAGATGTGTTTCCTGTGTTTTCTGGTACATGGATATATGATAGACGAGGTTGAGGTTCGTGTCAACTCTCTTTTACAAAAGCCGATTTTATTATGATTATAATATTTACCTTCCCATAATAAAACTTTACAACTATACTTTTGACACAAAGAATAGCGCCATCTTTGTCACAAGCGTCTGCTTAAAAACGGTTTTTTTTTACTGTGGGAATTCTTCAATCTGTGGAAGCTCTTAAGGCCGATTTCACCAATTCTAAACGCCCAGTTTTCGACGTTTAAGCTCGCTTAAACGCGTTTAGCCGCTGTCATACAGCTGAAAAGTTTGTTTGTTTGTTTGATTGGTAGGTGTAAGTAAGTAGGTGGTAATCTCAGGAACTACTGGATCGAATTGAAAAATTAGTTTTTTTGTTGAATAGTCCATTTATCGAGGACGGCTATAGGCTATATAACATCACGCTGCGACCAACAGGAGCGAATTATCAATGAAAAATGTGGTAAAAACGGAAAAAAAAATATTTTCAGAGCTTCAGTTGCGTGAGCTGCGTAAACGGTTAAAGTTACGCAAAAATTATGTGTGACTGAATTGTTTTCTTTTTAAAATTCTATAAAAAAAGTCCGCGACAGCATATGTCTATCTTTTAGGTTTAAATTATTTATTCTCAAAAAGACAAAATAGCCACTTACATGAGAACATAACTTAACATAATGTAAAAAACTTAGGTATTCTAGGTAACGGTCACGTATACAATACAAATAGTCTTAAAATTATTTTCTTTGTAAATTGCTGAGTTACACGTTCAACGGTTTAATTCTCAACTGGCTGGTAACATAGTTTGTTTAGTTAGCAGGTTTTAATTGTATAGTTTGATATTTCAGATTTAAGGGCCTTCTCGCGGTCCAGTGGCGCCCTCATTGAATAAAAAATCGTAGCTTATCACAGAAAATAAATATTAAAAAATCCAACTTGACGTTTGTTACAAAGAGGATAAAGAATTTTTACGTTGTTAAAACAGGTCTCAAAATGTTTCGTATCCAAAGTAGTAGGCAAAAGTGCCAAAAATGGCCGTTTCTGGCACTTTTGCCTACTACTTTGGATACGAAACATTTTGAGATCTGTTTTAACAACGTAAAAATTCTTTATCCTCTTTGTAACAAACGTCAAGTTGGATTTTTTAATATTTATTTTCTGTGCTATGCTACGATTTTTTATTCAATGAGGGCGCCACTGGACCGCGAGAGGGGCCTTAAAACCGCTGAAAGAGCTTACATTTTTTATATAGGATGGTAAATTGTTATAAAATTGTGCACCTTCGTAAGTAATATTCTTTTTAGCATATTCTGTACGTATCCTTGGCAGGACAAGTAAGCTGGGTCTACGAAGACTTCGTTTACATATTTGAGACTTTTTTGTAAATGTTACGTTTGTGTGAATAGTTCCACCCATTATTTTTCTGATCAAGATACAAGTAAAGTTAAAAAAAATAATAATAATAATAATATTAATACATATAAAGTTGTTTGATATTCATCAGTTTTGTTTCTTTAAAAATTTTGTATGTCGGTGTCAAGTATGGATAGCGAAACAGTGTCTTTATGACCCTGTTCTGCATTCTTTGTAATGGGCGCTACCCCAAATTTCTATGAGATATAATAAATGTGATTTGACAAGTGAATTGTAAATGTTCAAACGTTGTTTTTTGGGTATACAATACATTGACAAATATTGCGGAGTGATCCAATAAGTGAAGAAATTTTATTTTTAATATGGTGAATTTGCTTATTCCATGTTAAACCACTTTCTATTCTAACACCAAGGTATTTTTCGTAGGTTTTTTGCTCTAATGGAATATTGTTTATAGTTAAGGTCATGTAGCGGAATCTTTTTATTTTTAGCTTTAAATATAATGTAACACGTCTTTGAGATGTTTACGGTTAAGGGCCTTCTCGCGGTCCAGTGGCGCCCTCATTGAATAAAAAATCGTAGAAACGGCCGTTTTTGGCACTTTTGCCTACTACTTTGGATACGAAACATTTTGAGACCTGTTTTAACAACGTAAAAATTCATTATCTTTGTAACAAACGTGAAGTTGGATTTTTTAATATTTATTTTCTGTGCTATGCTACGATTTTTTATTCAATGAGGGCGCCACTGGACCGCGAGAAGGGCCTTAACAAATTATATTGGAACCATTCAGAAATAATTTTTAAATCCTCTTGGGCTCGTCAAATAGCATCATGAACATTTGTTCCGAAATAAAACAAGCACGTGTCATCAGCATATAAAGTTAAATGACCATGTAGTCCTAGCTCTGTTATATTATTTATATATATTAAAAATAATAACGGTCCTAATATGGATCCTTGTGGGACGGTATACGTGACGTGATAGGTGAAGCTTTACTTTTGACATTATCTATTTTCACTTTGTTAGGTAAGATTTGAACATTTTAAGTGCATTGCCTTTGATACCAATGTTTTCTAGTTTTTCTAGTAGCAGTTTGTGACTTACGGTGTCGAAGGCTTTCTTTAAATCGATAAACACACCCAAAACAATATTTTTCTTATCTATATTATCTCTTATTTTTGTTAACAGATCAATGGTGGCTGCGGTAGTATTATTTTTAGCTCGAAATCCATATTGGCGTTCGGTTATAAAGTTAAAAGAGTCTAAGTAATAGACGGCTGTGTATTATTTTCTCTAAAATTTTTGACATTATTGGTAGCACAGAGATAGTGCGATAGTTTCCGGGGTCGGTTTTAGGTCCTGATTTATAGATCGGTGTCACCTTTGCAATCTTTAGGTTAACTCACTATAATCTTTTTTATGGTTTTTATTTTTTACGCTAAGCTTAGTTCAGTAAAACTTATTTTATAGAGCGAATGGTGAAATCGGCCCTTAATGTATTATATACTTAAACCTTACTCGCAGAGTAAGTACGCCGTACTCGCAGAGGATAACCGTAACAGTCCGACATCATCATAAGCCACGACCATTCTGTCAAGAGTGCACGACTGAAGAGACTTAAACCTTCCTTGAAAAATATGCATTTGAATAAAGAAAACCCCATCCAAATCGTATCATTAGTTTTCGAGAAAATCGCGGACATACTTCATACCTAAATACAAACATACGGGTCGAATACAGAATATCCTTTTTTGAAGTTGGTTAAAAAGTGACTGGCCTACATTAAGACTGCGTCCGTTACGGTGTTTCTTCTTAGAGTAGTCAGCTGCCAGATAGGAAACGACGACCTTTTTTTTTTATTGTTGATAGGCACGCGTTTGACCACTATCTCACCTGATGGTAAGCGATGCTGTGGTCGAAGATGGAGCACGCCTGCCTAGAAGCAACCTATTCACTCTTGACTTAAAGACTCCCAGGTTGTAGCTATCAGGAAACACAGACTCCAGCAGGGAATTCCACTCCCTAGCGGTACGCACAATGAATGTTTTCTCAAAACACTTTGTGTGTATGGATGGGATGTGCACAATGAACCGGTGGCACTTCGCCGTACGTCTTGTGGTACGTTGATGAAACGGGCTTGGCGGAATCAAATTATGCAATTCCGTCGCACACTCCCCAAAATGTAACCGATAGAAAACCGATCTCATCTAGCTTTTAAATATTTTTATTTTATTAAAAGTCCTGTAGTGTTTATTTACATTAATTTACTTAAATAAATAATATTTAGCATGATCAACATACCAACATAGACCAATATACATAGGTCGGTACTTAATTAAAGTTGATGGTCAAACAAACAATTAACTTGACCAAACGGTAATCGAAATCAAATTAAGTCAAGGAAACGTCAATAAAACTGTTTAAATAGGTTTAAAAAAACCGGTCAAGTGTCGGACTTCGCACATTTAGGGTTCCGTACTAATTCTCACACCCACAAAAAAAAGAGTTCCGTACCAAATGTATGTTTGACTATTGGTACGGCTTTGGGTCAACATGACCCGATGCTTATACTGTGAAAAATTGAAGACTGTAGCTCGCAACAGTATGGCTGTAAAACCTGTGTGACAGACGATGGACAGACAGATAGAGGGACAGACGGACACGTGAGTGACAGCAATGGGGCTCCGTTTGGACCCTTCGGGTACGGAACCCTAAAAATGTCAACAAAGAACTGATTTTTTGATTTTGATTTTTTTTTTAAACTCCCCGCTCTGGGAGGTCGTGTTAGACTCTTACTGACTAAAACCTACACGTATTCCTTCAGTTGCCTGTACCAGGCCCGCGGTAACTCTTTAAAATGCTCTCGCGAACGTCTTATTATGTTGCAACTTGATGCTTAAGGGTCTACTACCGGCCAAGTGGCGCCCTCATTGAATAATAAACCGTAGCATAGCATGGAAAATAAACATAAAAGAATCCAACGTCACGTTTGTTACAAAGAGGATAAAGTATTTTTACGTTGTTAAAACAGGTCTCAGAATGTTTCATATCCAAAGTAGTAGGCAAAAGTACCAAAAACGGCCGTTTCTAACATGCTTTTCAGCTATGCTATGATTTTTTATTCAATGAGGGCGCCATTTGGCCGGTAGTACGGCCTTAAGGCAATACATCAATGGATAGAGGTGTTGAGGCTATAAGCTATGAGCTATTAATTATATGGCACGCAATACTGCTTGCCGTCATCGCACTTAATGATCTGTGAATTTAACACTGTTAGCCTACGTTAGGTGACGAAAACTCGATGGGATGAGAGAAACTCGTGGCTAAAGTGATAACAGCCGCACGGGTCGATCCATAAGGTTAAGCTACGCTTGCGGGGGTTGGTCCATGGATAGGTGACCACCTTTAAATACCGAGACTCCTCCGTGCCTCGGAAAGCACGTTAAGCCGTTGGTCCCGGCTGTCAATCGTGGATCTTTGACAGTCGTTACGGGTCGCCAGATGCCGAAAGTCTGACAACCAGCCTTACCAAGGAGTATCGTATTACCAGTAACTAGATTGTGGAGGTCAGATAGGCAGTCGCTCCGTGTAAAATACTGGTGTTCAGCTGCATCCGGGTAGACTAGAAGCCAACCCCAAGATAGTTGGACAAAGGCTAGGCATATGATGAGGTGACGACAACTCGATCGATGATAGGGTATGCCATTTGCCTGGACATTTCCCAACCATGATAGGGTATGCCGTTTGCCTGGACATTTCCCAACCATGATAGTGGTATGCCATTTGCCTGGACATTTCCCAACCATGTTAGGGTCGACTTTTAGTCGAACCAAATACACCAGTATTTCCACCACCAGTTTTTACCGGTGAAGGAAAACCTCGTGAGGAAACCGGCATGTCCTAGGACCAAAAATTTGAAGACATGTGACATCTACCAACTCGCATTGGGCCCGCGTGGTGGATTACGGCCCACACCCTCTCACAGAGGAGGAGGCCTGTGCCCCAGCAGTGGGGACATTAAAAGGCTGAGATGATGATGATGACTATCTATCTCGTCTCCACAACCCAGTTACTAGGTAACACGGACCGTTTGGTGAGATTGGTCATAAGTAAATTGTAGCGCTAATTGAGTATGACCAAATCACAACTGCCAGGGATCATACCGAATCAAAAAAGTCTATTGATACCAAAACCTACTCTCCTCTCATTTCGTAAATGGACTTCAAACAAAGTTATCGCATCATTCCATCGACATGTGATCGTCATTAGTCAGAAACGTCAAGATGAACCTATAAATATTTGGAGTACAAATATTTGGGAGTATAAATACAATAAAAAAAATCTGGCTAAGTGCAAGTTGGACTCGCCCAAGAAGGGTTCCATACCATCGTACAAGATTATATGCGTCTACTTGTTACCATTATTAAGATCGAGCAAAAAAAGCCAGGAGAGGAGGATTTAATTTAAGTTTTTATTATTTTTTGTTATAACGGCAACATAATTACATATTCTGTGAAAATTTCAACTGTCTACCTGTTACGGATCATGAGGTACAGCCCGCTGACAGACAGACGGACGGACAGACAGCGGAGGCTTAGTAACAGGGTCCCGTTTGTTACCATTCGGGTACGGACCCTAAAAACTAAATATACCGAAGTTTGCTATCGTGGCGTATGCAAAAGATATTTCTCACAACTATTGAGTTTTTATGCAGCTGGTATTTAATGATGCCCTGGTTCAAGCTTAATTGAGGTGCCACTTTTGACACCAAACAGATATGTACCTATTATGACAAAACTATGTAACATGAAGTTACGACAAAAGCGAAAGAATTATGCATATGGACAGAGTACCGGCAGGAGGCTTTTTTATGTTTCTGTAAACATAAAATTAAAAGTCCTGACTGACTGATATGTCAACGCACAGCCTAATCCGCTGGTCCTAGAGACATGAAATTTGGAGAGTGTGTCCTTTGTGAAAAGTAGGTATCCACTAAGAACGGGTTTTTTGAAATTCCATCCCTTTTTTTTGTGGGCGTGTGAAATCATCCAATGATATCAGCTCTGGGTGGAGTGGGAGGTCGTGACAGACTTTTACTGACTAAAACCCACCCCTTTTCCTTCAGTTACCTGAGTGCTTAGGGGCGCCGTAACTTTATTTAAAAGAAATTCCACCCTTGAAAGGGTGAAATGGGGGTTGAAAGTTTATAACGAGGAAGAACTAACTTCACGCGGGCGAAGCTGCCGACAGAAGCTACTGTATGGATATATAATTGACACGTAATTATATGAGCAATGATTTAATTTATTTGAGCAATGATTTAATTTATTTGAGCAATGATTTAATTTAAACGGTACTTACCTTTGGTGTTCATTTGCGACGTGAAATGATTTTATAATCACTATAGTGACTACAACAGCACTCAGAAACGAGTAATAATTGAAAAAAAAAACCCTACATACTAAAATAAAAAATAAAAAAACACAAAAAACTTGAGATGACTATCGTAAAAATGTCATCTTTATTTGACACAAAAATGAAGCAACGGTTTAATGTGAAGTTTTAAATACAAACAGTTTATAATCCGGATAACCGCACAGTTCCTATAGGATAAACCACGATAACAAAGCCGTGAGTTAAAGCTATTAAATCTAGGACATACCTGAGTGAGTCCAAGCCGATAGCTGGTGACGTCCAGGTCTAGGGTGAGCAGCATGTCGTCCACGATCTGTCGGTCGGAGAGTGCTGGCTGCTGAACTGTGTCCGACTCCTCACTTTCTGTTGTGGCTAGGAGACGGTACCTGAACGAAAACATGAGGTTTTAGACTGTGATCATTTTGATGCTGGCCATAAATAAATGTACTTAGGTACTCAATCTGCGTAGCCTTTTCCCAACTATGGGGTCGGCTTCCAGTCTAACCGGATGCAGCTGAATACCAGTATCTTACATGAAGCGACTGCCTATCTGATTTCCACAACCCAGTTACTGGGTAATACGATACCCCTTAAGCTTGGTAAGACTGGTTGTCAGACTTTCGGGCTTCTGACAATCCGTAACGACTGTCAAAGATCCACGATTGACAGCCGGGACCAACGGCTTAACGTGCTTTCCGAGGCACGGAGGAGTCTCGGTATGTAAAGATGGTCACCCATCCATGGACCAACACCGGCAAGCGTAGCTTAACCTGATGGATCGACCCGTGCGGCTGTTATTACTTTAGCCACGAGCTCCTCAAATAAATATACTTACTATTGTTCAAAATTATTACGGATTACAAAAGATCGCCTCAATGTATTTACATAGTTAAATTACTCTCTCGTAATTATTTTTGAATTTTTTAACTAGTCCAGCCTATAAGCATACTTTCTTCTTTTAAAGTTTTCAATGATTAAGGGGCTACCTCCCCGTAAGTGGCGCCCTCATTGAATAAAAATTTGTAACTTAGCATATAAAATAAAGATTAAAGAATGTTGCGTTTGTTACGAATAGGATAAGGTATTTTTAACAAACGCAACATAGGTTTTTTAATCTTTATTTTCTACTCTTTGCTACGATTTTTTATTCAATGAGGGCGCCACTTGGCGGCTATATACGCCTTAAAGTATCGTAAATTATTCGTAACGATGTTTTGTTTGTTCTTACCTGCGCGCGAACTCAGAGAGCGGCATGTGTTCTGGGAAGCCTTGTTTGTACAACCTCGCCGCGTCCAACAGTTGGAAACCACGGAACTGGGGACAAAAAAATAAGAGTTAGTTACCCTGTCTTTTACAATAGCCTTACCTAAATGTTAATGCATCACTGGGCTGTCAATTATAATATACATGTTACACTTTTTTTTTTGGGGGTGGGTTATCCTCCTATGACTTCTTCCGCTCTAGGGTGGAGCGGGAGGGCGTGTCAGACTCTTACTGACTAAAACCCACCCCTGTTCCTTCCCTGCCCTGAGTGCCCAGGGGCACGGTAACTCTGTATCGAATTTATCCACGACCCCTGGGTAGATACATGTTACACCTATGTCCATAAATTACCGGATGATAATTATTACCGGTCTGGGAGACATATTATTATAATGATTCATATAGTGAGTTGACTGGATGATTGAACCAGTGTTTTTTTTTCTTTGTGGGGTGGGAAATCATCCAATGACTTCTCCCGCTCTGGGTGGAGCGGAAGGGCGTGTCAGAAACTTACTGACTAAAACCCACCCCTGTTCCTCCCTGCCCTGAGTGCCCAGGGGCGAGGTAACTCTTTCGAATTTATCCTCAACCCTCGGGCAGGCGTCGACCATGAGGGGCCTCGTCTCTATTGTTGACAACTCTTTGAGGCGCGCACCATGGTGTGAGCTATATTTGTTATGATCAGTTAACGACATGGTGTGTCCAATGTGTGCAGCAGTGAGTCTGTTAGTTACCTGTGATCGTAACAGCGGCACGTTGACGTCGTCCACGACGTCAGTGGGCTGGTTGGTCAGCAGACAGCACACGAAGTGCACGCCAGCTGTGCCGCAGCGACGTAGTGTGTCCACTATACCGTCTGCGACGAATTTGGCTTGTAATGCTGTTGAACGACGCTTCATGCCTGCTGTGCCTAGAAATTAAAGTAAGTTAGTCATACTGGTCTATTTTTTTGTGTTTTGACTGTGTGAAAGAGGATATGGGTAAAAAGGGGGTGACTACAGAGATGACGACTAATAGAGGAGTATGGAAGAAAAAGACGTGTTGCGCCGACTCCAAATAAATTGGGATAAGGGCATTGACATGATCATTATTCAGTGTTTTCTCAGTTTATTATTTAAGTCTACAAGCGTTAATCCGCACCTATCGATAAAAGTTCGTCTTGGTGTAAAGTATTTTACATTAAGGCACACAAAAAATTTACAGATTTCAGATTGCAATTAAGCTTGGAGGGTTTCTCATTACCTCTTTTTGTTAGTCGTAAACTTGTCTTTTTCCTTCATAATAGCAAAAACTGGTAGATGCTATGGCGGTGATTACTATAGAAGTAAGGAAGAAGACATGTTGCGCCGACCCCAAATAATGAGCAGAGTCATCACACATCGTCAGTATGAAGTGTTCTCAAAGATCCAGGATACCAACCAGAGGTAAGCGTGCGTCGTATAGAGCTGGCGCGCCGCAGCGTGGAGGCGTCGCCCACGGCGGCCGACCACGCGCTGATGCCACACGCACCGCGTGCCCACGACGACAGGCGACCGATCTCTTCACTGAGAAAGAGAGATAAATTGTATTTTTTTTTTTTATTGTTGATAGGCACGCGTTTGACCACTATCTCACCTGATGGTAAGCGATGATGTGGTCGAAGATGGAGCACGCTTGCCTAGAAGTAACCTATTCACTCTTGACTTAAAGACTCCCAGGTTGTAGCTATCAGGAAACACAGACTCCGGCAGGGAATTCCACTCCCTAGCTGTACGCACAATGAATGTTTTCTCAAAACGCTTTGTGCGTATGGATGGGATACCATGAACCGGTGGCACTTCGCCGTACGTCTTGTGGTCCGATGATGAAACGGGCTTGGCGGAATCAAATCATGCAATTCCGTCGCACACTCCCCAAAATGTAATCGATAGAAAACCGACAGGCTAGCAACTCGGCGGTGAAACTTTGGAGTTTCGACTCAACGAGCCTATCATTGCCGATGATGCTCTTGGCTCGTTTCTCAATTGACTCAAGGGCATCAAGCTGGTATCTGGCAGGTCTGTCCCAAAGATGAGAACAGTACTCCATACACGATCGAACTTGCACTTGATAGAGTTGGAGCAGCTGTTCCGGCGTGAAGTACCGTCTCACCTTTGCGAAGATCCCCAACTTTTTGGCAGCCACAGCCTAATTTATTTTAAAAACCGGCCAAGTGCGAGCCGGACTCGCGCACAAAGGATTCCGTACCATTATCTATAAAAACGGCATAAAAATCACGTTTGTTGTATGGGAGCCCCCTTAAATATTTAATTTATTCTGTTTTTTTAGTATTTGTTGTTATAGTGGCAACAGAAATACATTATCCGTGAAAATTTCAACTGACTAACTATCACGGTTCATGAGATACAGTCTGGTGACAGACGGACAGACAGATAGACAGACGGATGGACAGCGGAGTCTTAGTTATAGGGTCCCGTTTTACCATTTGGGTACGGAACCCTAGATACGAGCGAGCCTTACAGTTATCGCATATGATGCACCTTAGTAATAAGCAACATTAACATTATATCCTGAAAAATAAAATTAAAAAGTTTAGTTCCGATCTCGACCGCGCGCAGACTTATCGTGCGCGCACTCTACCATCTGACGGCCAACTCTACCAACGCTCGCTCATTGATCAAATCAAATAGCGCGCGCTTCCCCGTCTTCCTCTTACACACTTCCGTCCCATTTCACGTAATCACTCCCACTTATTGCAGGAAAGCGAGAGGAAAACTGTTACACATAAAAAAAAGTGTGTGTAAAAGTCATCGCGGCCCCTGTCATAGGCAACTTAAGGAACAGGGGTGGGTTTTAATCAGAGTCTGACACGCCCTCCCGCTCCCCAGAGCGGGCGAAGGTGTTTGATGATTTCCCCCCACCAAAAAAAGAACCGTATCCTAATCGTCACTGATGGACACAGGGCCTCCCTTTTTATGATCGTTACAAATATCAAACTTGTATTTTTCGCACACGGCGGATTCCTGTGACGGTAAGCCACACGAGAAGATTTTTCTGGATGAAAAAAGTAGTACTTATCAAATGTCACATGACTACTTCTAAATATTGGGGTAGTTGAGCGATCACAATGTAGGATTGAATTAGAATAGAGAGCAGTGCTGGCCCAGTGGTAACGGCCGCGATAAATCATAGGTCGTGAGTTCAAACCCAGGCAGGGGCTTTACTTTGCGTAAATTATTTCATCACCACTGCTTTCAAAATGGTGAAGGAAAACACCGTGAGAAAACTGGCGTGTCCTAGAACCAAAATTTCGAACACATGTGACATCCATCAACCCGAATTGGGCCCACGTGGTGGATTAAGGCCCACACCCTCTCACTGAGACCTGTGCCCCAGCAGTAGGGACGTTATAGGCTTATTATGCTTGTGCTAATGTAGGATAATACTTACTTTTGACTTTCTTGTAGTAACGTCAAAGACTTCTTAGTAACGGGATTTTCTCGGCTTGCTTTTACCCAGCCAGTGACATCGTAAAGAACTGGGTTGGTGCCCTGAAAATAATATTGTGCACGTTAGAAACTTTGTTAATATTTTACATTAGCATTTGTCAAAATAAGATATGCAGCTGCCTGGCATGTGCTCTAGAAATGTAAACCTTATCATCATCATTCTCCTGCCCTTATCCCAATTTATTTGGGGTCGGCGCAACATGTCTTTTTCTTCCATACTCCTCTATTAGTCGTCATCTCTGTAGTCACCCCCTTTTCACCCATATTATAATTTGTCCAGATAAGATAAAATAGGGACCTACCTGGCATGTGCTCTAAAAATGTGAACCTTATCCTAAAAAAAATAGGGTTCAATCGCTAGTTTTGCAATAAAAAATATCTGATATGAGATGTTTTCATAATGAGACTCTTCGTCTCCTATAGATATTGGAATTAGAACCATGCCTCTCTACAAATATGGTTGAATCTCACCTGTAAATGTTGCAGTACGAACTGCCTGGCATGGGGTGCTTTCTTGATGAGGTAGTGAGTGTGATTGGGAGCTCCGTAGTGAGTCATTACTCTCTCTAGGAAAGTGTCGTCCGAGGAACCGGGGTACATGGATTCTTCGTCGAGTAACCTGTTGAAAATAAAATTGGTATAATTAAGAATAAATTATTGGGATCTCACCTATGAAATTGTCGTTTTTTTCTCATAAATAGAGAACCTCGTCACTTCTATGAATTAAAATATTCATCAATTGCTTGATATTATATCGAATAATGACCGTCATAGACAAAAATGTCAATAGTAAAAAAACCTTATTACTTATAGTTTTATAAACAAAAAAAAGTACCTTAAATATGACTCCTCTTATTGTTAGCAGAAATGACCACTATTTATTTTAACTTAGCCAAAACATTTGTTTTTTTGCTTAATCTAAGTGGAATACGTTATCTTAGTTTTTAAACATTATTGCATAAAAGTTTTAAAACATTAGTGTTCATAGTTGTTAAATTAATTAAGAAAATATTAGTATCAAAAATGCAACTTCTTTAAAATTCTCCATACAAAAGGCTGATTTCTTAGGTGGAGACCTAATACGTATAAAGCAGCCCATATCACAGAGGTCTGTTTCAATCGTCGCATTTTCGATCCTAAGCCTAAAAAATAACTGGCTGAACTAAAGCATTCGAGATTTTTTCGAGAATTCCATCACTTGTTAGCGTTCGTTCGCCTAGTCTGTGGCCTTCAGATTCTTCTAAAAGAACAACTGACTTCTTACCATAGTAATCCTCTTCGGTCGCATTCTCGTAGGTCTGCTTGTGAGCTTCGTACGATCGTGTTTTGTGGAGCCTTGTCTAACAGCTCCACCATCGGGCCGGGGTTCACCGTCTCTGATAACCAATCTGAAATAAATATCCACATTAAGAAGACGGATTTTTGAATGAGAATTGACAGCTGGGAAGACTTGGTCTCAACTAGTGAGGGAAAGGGAAAATTGGAAAAGTTGAAGGAAGGTTTTTTGGCGGCGGGATTCGAGAGAATTTCAGTGGCTATTTTAATTATTTAAATTGATTGCTAGTGGATATTGTGATGTAAAATTGATGTAGTTTGGTGTCTCAAGTGTCTACGCAACTGTAAAATATGTGGAATCATTGAAACAATCACGATCTCGGTAAAATGAAGCTGAGAATTTTATTCTAGTATTGGCTACCTCAGCGAGCTTACTGAGAAGGCTGACTCAATACATTTGCTGCCAAATACAGCAAAAAAAAATAGAATGTGTTACATCCGCATGCAAATGGAAAACAAAACAAAGTGCATCATAAATCCTGCATCAAAAAACTAAAAGAAAAAGCCAAAAGAAAAAAAAAAGTTGGAGGATGCCCTTGCCAAAAGGCACAATGAGAATCAAAGAAAAGTGAAAACTGAACCTATCAAATAAATAACGCATTTATAAACCAACATTACCTTCTTCTGCGCCATCATCAAGGGTGATTCCTTCTTGCGCGTATCGTTCGCGTGGTGCTACCAGCAACGCTTCGTGGAACATGGATTGCAAACGTTCCTAAAAATTATAAACGCATAGTTTTAATTTTTAAATTTAACAGCTAGCAATGTTCAAGATATTGAAACGGATACATAAAAAATCAAGTAGTGGTGACAGGGACAAGGATACAAAAAAAAAAAAAAAACAGGATGATTCTAGGTTAAAAAAAAAAAAACTATTTAGTTCGTAAGTAAAATAATCAAAAAATATTGGACACGTATTTTCTGCTTTAGCAAATCAATAAAAAAATACAAAGATAAAACGCATCAAAGTTGGGAGTGTGGGCTTGTAAAGTCACTTTTGAGTAAAAAGTGGTACAATTTTAACTTGTGTGTCGTCATGCGAAACTTCAACGCAATGTATAGTAGTAGTAGCCTTCATTTTTTGTTTGCGTGACAAAAGAACACATACGTTTCCAATATTTTTTGGTAATCTAACTGACGGACTAATTAGATAGTCATTAACCCAATTTTTTTAATTTTGTCTATCAGATAAATCATTAAAACACAACCATATCATTGAACATAACCACTGCTTGGGACTGGTCAATCATCATTATAGGACAACTTTTATTACATTGGGGTTACCTGTGAAAATAATTGTCATCATTCTCCTGCCCTTATCCCATTTAAGCCAGCAAGATTTGTTACAATTGTCTAGGAACAAACCATACCGTCTATTCTTGTCGTCTGCACACTAAATGTCATGTTTGTAAGAAAAAGCACCACACACTACTTCACCCAAAGTAAAAAGTAAAAACTCTAACACAATAGGGTATTTTACTCTATATGAGAAAAAAAACTAAAAATATATTATTGAGATAGCTTAGGCAAAAAGCAGTCGGAAAATGTTAGTTTTAGTTCATAAAATAACAAAACAAATTTTAAAATTCAGTTCAAAGTTTTCAGTTTTTTTAATCTGTTTTTTAACACCATGGAATAGTAGCCGCCATGTTATACGTCATACGGCTATGTAAACTATAAAGTGTCAACTGATCAGCGTATCTATGCTTTGTACTTTTATTTACAACGCCAACTGACGTCATGACCATAGAGCAACATGGCGTCCACTGCGCCAGCGTTTTCGTAAAATTTAAATGTATTTTTATGGCACTTATTGATAGAAACTTTATGTTTTTTTTATTGGTTTATTAGCACAATAGAATCTAATTGAGACACTTTTCAAAAATGGGTGTAATAACCTATAGTATGTGTAACAAATGAATAAATAAATAAATATTCTTAGATTTTGTCACCTTTATTCATTATATAGAATTAATTAAAGTCGCTTTGCGCGTCTGTCTGTTTCTCCGCTAACTCCTCCTAAACCGATTTTAATACGGTTTTCAACAATAGAAAGAGCGATAAACGAGGAAGGTTTTTATGTATAATTTATAATGTATAATGTAGAACATACTTGTAAATAATTTGAAAGCAGCTTAGACAGTGGAGCACCGCTCTGCTGTCCGGCACACATAGGGTTGTCAGCTCCCGGCGTATCGAGTAGTAAGATCGATGCTGCCGTTCTCGCTGAAGTTGATAGACTCCTGCAAAGTAAACAGAACAATTTGTTTTAAAATGATCTGACAGATAGATATACTCTTTACTGTGCACTATAACTATAACAAATTATTTTTTTTTCTTTTCTTAGCCTATCGTGTCCCACTGCTGGGCAAGGGCCTCCCACAAATCCTTCTAGGTATTCTTGTCACGAGCCACGTTGAACCAGCCCATGCTTTGGGCGTCTAGGTCGTCTCGCCACCTCTTAATTACATTAGAAGTAGAGTGTCTCAAATGTGCGATCTTACAGTTGTGTGGTTCAAAGAAATAGATCTAAGAAATATTTTTCACCAATTTAAATTTTCTATTTAAAATTTCTTTTAATCTAATATTTAACTATAACTTCGTGAGTATAGTCAGCAGCTTATTAGCATTTCTTTGAGAGCTTCTGCACTGCTACTTGCGAGCCGTAAGTAAGTCAGCAAAGACTAAACGGGACAGTAGGACCAAGCGAACACAAGAATTTCCAAGAGGGCTGATTGGACAAAATGATGTGCGCCTCACTTGTGGAGGCTTTTAATGAGCTTTTGTCATTAAACTATATGGAACAACACTCTTAAGTCAGGCCCTACATAAGTCAGTTTTTACGTAGAAATTAGTTGACCAGACAGATATTATCCTATCCAGCGGAGTTCATACATAATGCAATGGAAAAAAGCAGTTTAATACCGGAAAGTGTTTTCCAAATTACCTAGGAATTATTAGAAACATTAAATTAAATATAACAACATCGGTACAGGCGTTCTCAAGCGATGTGTTTACCAACAAACAGCCACTCATTTATTTTTGAAGTTACACTTCTTTAGGCGCGTTATGAAAAAATGATGAGAGTGAAATTTTAAGACGCGTGCGCATCACTGTCACACAAAAATCACAGGTTGAAGTTAGCTAGAACCGACCACCCTGAAGTTAGCTACGGTCTGTGGTTCATCAAGAATGATTGTTTTCCTTTTGTAAACTTTGTGACAGTTTGGTTTTTTATCTTGTTACGCCAAAGAAGTATAACTTCTTACGTGCGTACATAAGTACACACACACTTTTTTTATTTATATTGATCTTTTTTAATGACCCAAGTTACCTGTTGACTAGTGCAGCGATAATGTTAAAAGTTTCGTTGTACAGTCCAGTGACGAAGGCATCCACAGCCTCCGTGCCCGACATCTCGCGCTCGTTCGACGGGGATGGCGTTCTGAAAGGTAAATAACAAATCAATTATGAGCAGTTATAAACTGTTTCATTTTGGTTTTGCACTATCCAACAGATGTATTCGAAAATGGAAAAGAATTTGAATATGGAGCTTAATTTCAGATAACGTTTCTTTCTCATCAACCATCAGTTCTGAGAGCAAATGTGCCACTTAGTGATGATACATATAAAGAGATGGACATTGCAACTCAAAAACGTCGACCAGAAAAGCGCTGAGTCAATTAAACTCGATGGATCCCAGGGAAACGATTCAAATGTCTTGAATCCCGCAAGTAAATTAATCAGAAAAGAACTGGTACTGTGTGTGTTGTTAATATATGTAGTCACCTCAGGTTAGAGTTAGGTTGCGGCGAGGTGGGCACGGTGACGAACACGGCGCGCGCGAGCTCCTCGGCGCCCACGCCCAGCAGGCGCGCCGCTCGCTGCCCGCAGCCCGTGTGAGCGAACTGGTACTTAATGCCGGACCCCGTATTAGCTGGAAACAAGGAATAATATTAACTGATTAGACACTACACACAATACAAAAAAAAATAGGGCTCGCTTCGCTCGCTCGGCTCGTGAGGAGACTGGGTTCGTTTATTTGGTTAGGGTAAAGACTCGCCTGTTCGGTTAGAGTAAGGGCTCGCTTCGCTCGCTCGGCTCGTTGAGTAAAGACTAGCTTGTTCGGTTAGAGTAAAGGCTCGCTTCGCTCGCTCGGCTCGTTGAGCAAAGACTCGCTTGTTCGGTTAGAGTAAGGGCTCGCTTCGCTCGCTCGGCTCGTCGAGTAAAGACTCGCTTGTTCGGTTAGAATGAGGGCTCGCTTCGCTCGCTCGGCTCGTTAAAGAGCTCAGCAGCATTAATTCGAGAGGGCTCGCTTCACTCGCTTAGCTCGTAAGGAGACTCGAGATCACTTGTTAGGTTAGAGCGAGGGCTCGTTTGACTCGTAAGTAGACTCGCAGCAGTCGATTTTGATGAAAAAGGGCTCGACTGACTCGGTATGTAAGATCGCAGTGGTCGCTCTGGCTTAAACACGGCTCGCTTTGCTCGCTCGTTTGGCTTATAATTATGCAACATTGCAGTGGTCGCTCTGAATGAGTGGGCTCGCTTCGCTCGCTCGGCTCGTAAGAAAGATTGCAGCTGTCGCCTTGATTGAGAATGCCCCACTTGATTGACTTGGCTCGTAATTTAGATCGTAGCAGTCGCTTTAGTTGAGATTGAGCTCGTTATGCTCGCCTCAATCTAGGTTAAAATAGCTGCTCGCTCGCGACCGTTGCTGAATTCACGAGCTAGCCTTTTTACGACTCAAGAGAGCGAAGTGATTTGGTATATAAGCGTTCGAGTAGACTGACAGCTACGCGCTTACTTACCTAGTCAAGCGAGCTCATTGACAAGTAAGTACCGAGCAAACCAACATTTAACTTTTTTTGACTTTATCACACTTAATTTAATTCCAGTGTTGAATGAAAAATGAAATGAGAGAAAGCTAATTTGACTAAATTAATATGACAAAATTTCGTGAAATAGCATAAATCGTTTTTGAAATCACAATGGACTTCATCTATTAGAGCTACCAATGACTATATTCTGTTTACCTTTAACAGCCCCCGCCCATCCCAAATGACAGATAGCGGCCATGATCTTCCAGATGGCCATCTGCTCGTTCTCGGTGACTGCCAGCAGCTGTAGCGCTTCCTTCAGCGCAGAGAACTCAGCGGGTGTTTCCGCTTTCTCGGAGGAAGTCATGAAAGGGTTGGGCGTGTTGATGGGGGACTGGTCGAAAAGTAGCTCTCTGCGGAGACGGCCGTCACAGCCGTGGTATAAGCTGGAAGGAACAGATAAACCGTTTAATAAGTTTTTAGTGCGGACGCCTATTTTGGAGTATAATTAATTTTTGAGACCTATACAGGGTGTAACGGAAAAGTGTGGTCATATTTTAAGAACCGGTTCTGCACATGGAACTGAACAACTTTCTCTATTAATATTGATCAGCTGATGATAACATTGTATGGAAAGTCCAATTTTTTTTTTGGGAATTTTAAGTTCATTCTTAGAGAAAGTTGTTCATATCCATGGGCAGAACTGGTTCATAAAATATGACCACACCTTTCCGTTACACCCTGTAGAAATACATGCAATGTTTTAAATGCAAAGGCAAATCTCTATTGAAAAACTAATTAATTGAGATACAATCTGATTTTAAGAAAGAAAGCGTCGGTACTTTAGTGTGCGTTAAGTATTAAATAAATAAATAGAAATATTTTCTTTTTTTTTGATCATCATTTACTTCTTTGGTAAGTAGATACCTGTTTGTCCTTCTTCGGAACCACTTTACGAAGGAAAAACCTGTACCCTTCTACTAAGCGAGCAAACATTTAACCTAAAAGCCTGGACATGCGGTGGTTGCTTTCGTACGATATTTCACGCCCGGCGTCGCCACCGCGCAATATTTCCCTACTGAGGCATATTACAGTTCGATTTTCCAATACATCTTGACGCCTATATTAATATTGAAGACTCAACTAATAGGTGCTACATTACTCACGTATGCAGAGCCCTGAGTGGCGCCTGGCCGGGTCTGAAGTCCGGCAGCAGTATCTGTACTGAGGCCGCCGCCAGCGCGCCGCCGCCGTCGAAGTCCAGAGACGTGAGCGACACGAAGCGAGAGGCGTGCGCGTTCGAGCCCGTGCTGTGGACAGACATACAATCGGATTTTAGTAGGTAGTTGTGTAGAAATGAGAGAGGGGGGCCTTTTCCCTGACGTGGAACAATATATAGGTCAATTACATTAAAAAAAAAAAACGAGCGAGCCTTATATCAGTCGCATATTATTATGATGTGTAACATTTGACATCTCACCTTCGTAATAAGTAACATTAGGCCCTGTCTGCACCACGATAATTCACCGCGCGATTTTTTCTCGCAATTCTGTAACACACTGAATATTCAATCGCACAGTTTCGCGTTCAATTTGCATCAAATCACAGATTTTGTTTCTGCGCGAATTGTAACCGACAGTGCGGCTACTCTTGTATGATTTAATGTTACAGAATTGCGAGAAATAAATCGCGTGGTGAAATATCGCGGTGCGGACAGGGCTTTAACATTATAGCCTGAGAAATATGATTAAAACGTAAAACGCGCGCAGAATTGTCGTGCGCGCGCTCTACCATCTGACAGTCAACTCTACCACCGCGCGCGCTCATTGGACGAATCAAATGTCGCGCGCTTCCTCGGCTTCCTAACACACTTCCGTCCCATTTCACGAAATCACAGATTGCAGGAAACCGAGAGGAAAGATGTTACACATTCAAAAAAAAAAATGTTGCCCCACAGTAGCTCCTGTATCGTGGGTGCGTTCACAAACATGTAAATTCACATACACAAAACACCCAGACCCGGAACCACTATAAACAAACAAATAATTGTACAAATAATTGTTCCATACGAGAATCGAACCCACGACACGCAGCGCAGCAGCCAAACGCTCAACCTCTGCGCCAACCGTGTCGTCAAGATTAGATTATTATAACGCAGAATAGAGAGCAATGGTAGCTCAGTGGTACCGGCTCCGACTTACATGTTGTAGGTTCGAACCCATCAAGCAGGCACTGACATACACATTTTTTTATAGTTGATAGGCACGCGTTTGACCACTACCTCACCTGATGGTAAGCGATGAAGTGGTTGAAGATGGAGCACGCTTGCCTAGAAGTAACCTATTCACTCTTGACTTAAAGACTCCCTGGTTGTAGCTATCAGGAAACACAGACTCCGGCAGGGAATTTCATC
This sequence comes from Polia nebulosa, assembly GCA_951329385.1. NCBI lineage: Eukaryota > Metazoa > Arthropoda > Insecta > Lepidoptera > Noctuidae > Polia > Polia nebulosa. The sequence goes on from OX589606.1 coordinate 9,914,748, forward strand.
GGGAGGGTGTGTCAGACTCTTACTGACTAAAACCCAGCCCCGTTCCTTCCCTGCCCTGAATGCCCAGGGACGCGGTAACTCTGTTTAGAATTTATCCACAACCCCTGGGCAGGCATCGGCCATGACGTGCCCCGTCATGTTTTGCTGACAACTCTTTGAAGCGCGCGTGGAACACTACGCGCCGTCAACTCTCGGGTCTGGTGCTGATCGGACGGCGAGCTACCCACTAGTCGCCGTCCGCAGGCCCGGGTAGGGAATTCCACTCCCTAGCTAGCTGTACGCACAATTAAAGCTGTACGTATAATTAATGTGTTCTCAAAACGTTTTTGCCTGTGGATGGGATGTTCACCATGGTCCGTTGATGGAACGGGCTTGGCGGAATCAAATTATACAATTCCGTCGCACACTCCCCAAAATGTAACCGATAGAAAACCGACAGGCTAGATACTCGGCGTCTATGCTGTGTGAGATGTGCCATCCACCAACCCGCAGTCGAGCAGCATGGTGAAGTAAGGACCATTCCTTCACAAAGAGAGAAGGACTATATCCCAGTAGTGGGAGATCAAAAGGCTGAAGCTTATGCCTTAGTATAACATGGTCAAAAGTCCGCACTTCGAGTCTGCCAACGAGCAATGGAACGAAATACACTGGGTGTCAAACTCCCAGACCGCATGAGGTGTAAATACTTCGTTCCAGAACACAAATTAATAAAAGGAACACGGTGCCGAGCAGCTGCGAGATTAAACGGGAACTGGGCTGGCCATTTCTGTCGTATGAGCAAAACTACTACTCAGTGATGTGTGATGCCAACGACAACGCGGCAGGCCCAAAAAGAGACGGCTCGGTGGGCTGGACTCCTTACTAAATTAAATGCTCTAAGCACTATAGGCACTATAGGCACTCCACACTCAATTCGCTATAAATTCTCTTTCGTATTTAACCAATATTGCTAAGCATTGCCACACAACATGGCAATGCTGCCAGTCTTTTGGACACACTTCCAGTCAACAGCGATGTAGACGAATTTATGAGGCCATATTTTAAGTTTTATTTAGTAACGCTCCTGGAACATCTTAGGGTGTTTATTACACTTATGTTGTAGTGGATAAATTCGTAACAGAGTTACCGCTCACCTGGGAACTCAGGCAAGGAAGGAACATGGGTGTTTTAGTCAGTAAGAATCTGACACTCCCACTCCACTCAGAGCGGGAGATGTCATTGGATGTTTTCGCAACCCCAAAAAATAAAGGGTGTTCCTACACCAATCGATCGATGCCATCGATCGACGTTGATCGATTGGTGTAATAGCTTTGGCTGATCGACGGATATCGGTCGATAAAGAATCGATCGGTCGACGTCGACTAGTCCATAATACCATCGATCGACGCTCGATCGATTGGTATACCTAGTAGCAACTATCGATCGATATCGACTAATTCATCCTACCATCAATCGATGGCGTCGATCAACGATCGATTGATTGGTGTAATAGAAACTATCGATCGACGTCGCCATTGATACGAGTAGATAGCATCGTTCGACAGATTACAGGTGAACCAGCATTCACAGAAAATAAAAGTGACTGATACATAAAAAAAAGTTATTGTTTTAATTATAGTTAGATAAGTATTTTATAAGTTTGTAAATAGTATATCTTGTGAAACAATCTTGTCACATACCGTGTAGATCCAAACAGGTGCAGTACATCGAAGGCGGCATCCAATCGTTCGGGGGTGAGCTTCGACCCCTGCGCGGGGTACGCGCTAGCGAGGTACCACACACAATGACGCATCGCTGATGTTTTACCGGAACCGGATCTGTGGAGGAAATAAAGGGTTAATGATTCGTTTATGCACTTTTTTTATAAAACCTTTGTAATTTATGTATACTTATGTACATATTGTAAAACTAAAAATCAATTTCAATACCATAACTGCATTGCAGCAACTCATCTGCTAAAATAGGCACTAGACCATAAAGCGCCTTCAGATGTAAAAGTCATCTGTATATATAAAATTCTAAGTCCTGGCTGACTGACTGACTAACCGATATATCAACGCACAGCCTAAACCGCTGGTCCTAGAGACATGACATTTGGAGGGTGTTCTTTGTGAAGAGTCCACTAAGAACGGGTTTTTCAAAAATCAACCCTTAAGGGGTGTAAAAGGGGTTGAAAGTTTATAACGGGGGAAGTACTAATTGGACGCGGGCGAAGCCGCTGGCAGAAACTAGTTTGTAAATAAAAGACTAGCGAGCCGCCCCAGCTTCGCACGGGTACACGTTATACACCTAAACCATCCTCAAAAATCACTCTGTCTATTGGTCCAAACCTCATGAAAATCCATTCAGTAGTTTTTGAGTTTATCGCGAATAGACAGGTAAACAGATGCGGCGGGGGACTTTGTTTTATATATTTTAAATGTAGTGATCGTGATAATTTAAACATTCCATTTAAACGTCCGTGATTAGACCTGCCGTACTGTAGTTAGTGCTATTCTGTAAAATCTCACCATGAAAACTTAAGTGAAGTGAACTTGAAGTGAGCTGTCAATCCTTACAATTAAGGTGGAATGACAGTTCTCTTCACGCTCACTCCATCTAAATTTTCACGGTGAGATATTAAATGAATCGACCGGCTGTATGGATCAGAATGTTGGGCAGTGAAAAAGGCGGACGTAAAAAGGTCGCATATAGTGGAGATGAGAATGTTGAGATGGATGTGTGGAGTAACGAGAATGGATAAAGTGAGAAATTAGTACTTTAGAGGTAGTTTAAAAGAGGCGCCAGTGACAGAAAAGTTGAAAGGGAACCGCTTATCTTGGTATAGGGTCATGTGAAGAAGAGGGATACATGTTACAAAAAGAGTTATGAATATAAATGTGGATGGATGGAGAGGGAAATGGAGGCCAAAGAAAAGATGGATAGATTGTGCGAGAAGTGATATGAAAGAAAAGGGAGTTAGTGATAGCGTGACGGCTGACAGGACAGAATGGAAGAAAAAACGTGTTGCGCCGACCCCAAGTAACATGAGATAAGGGAAGGAAGATGATGATTATCCGAAGATAAACATACGGTCTTAAAACTTGCATTATCACTACCAGTTATATTATATCGCTTTTAAGATGGATTTTACAGGTTTAACGGAAACGCATGGTCATATTTTATACATATACTGTTTTTTGCTATAGAAATAGATAACTTTCGTCAACAAAGTGGGGAGTGGACCTCACGGCACATGGGAATCCTAGTGTGGCGGTCAGAGATATATTGCCTTTTTTAGGGTTCCGTACCCGAAGGGTAACCAACGGGACCCTATTACTATGCCTCCCTCCGCTTCCGCTATCCGTCTGTCTGTCAGCGGGCTGTATCTCACGATCCGTAATAGCTACACAGTTGAAATTTTCACAGAATGTGAATTTATTTTTATTATTTGTTGTTATAGTGGTTACAAACATACAAGCTGTGTGAATTTCAACTGTCTACCTATTACGGATCATGAGATACAGCCCAAAGAAAAATCCAACATGTTTCTAGAAGTGTTTTTTTTTTTTTTTTTCAGATTATGGTACGGAACCGCTTATCTTAGTATGGTCATGTAAACAGGAGGGATGAAACACATGTAACTAAAAGAGTTATGAATATAAATGTGGATGGATGGAAAGGGAGAGGGACGCCAAAAAAAGGATGGATGGATTGTGTGAGGAGTGATATAAAAGAAAAGGGAGTTAGTGATAGCGTGACGGCTGACAGGGCAGAATGGAAGAAAAACACGTGTTGCGCCGACCCCAAGTAACATGGGATAAGGGCAGGAAGATGATGGTACGGAACCCTTCGTGTGCGAGGCCGATTCGCACTTGGCCGGTTTTTTAGTGTCTGGCTACTGATGTAATATGTGTATATGTATTAATGTTTGAATGTATAAAGATTATATTAAGTATATAAGTATAATATATATTTAATATTTCTTATTCTGTCTTAAAAATCACTGTATGACAGAAAATTTACGTAGATTTACTGTATTTGGCCTCTTGACAAAGTAACATTCTCTCATCAGTAACGATTATCGAAAAGTCAAAATCCATACATGCATCATTCTATGATATCTTTTTGATTAAAAATTTAAAAAAAAAACTGAAAACAAAATTACTTCTAATCTGCCTACTAATTTGGATTTTGGGATTTGACTATAATTTTTTGAAGAATACATCATTTCCATAGGCAGAAACAGTTATCTCAAATATGACTACCCATTTCTATAGAGAGCGTGCAGGAACTATAGATGGCGCCACATAAATGTCAATGTCTAGTATTTATACAATACAAGTTGCGGATTTCACTCACTAGATGGCAGTCTACGTTACGCGTGCTGCATGTGTGCATGATACGTGTGTCATAGCACGGAAATTTCAATGACAAGTTTTTAAAGGCTACAAGTTTCGAATTTACTCCACTAGATGGCACAGGCTACGTCGTGCACGTTCCCTATAACCTGTATAATCTATTAACAAGGATCGGTCATTTGTATTTAAATATCAGTAGGTATGTAAAGGAAATGTTCTTTTAAATTTAACATCTGTAGTAGAAAACAATAATTTAAAATATAAATGTCTAGACTTTGTATTTATTTAAGAATTTCGAGTTTTTCCCACACTTAATAATATTAAAAACTTGTTTAAAGTGATTAGTTTTATAATTAATTAGCCAATAAAATATAATGCAATTACTAAGCGACATTATACGACCTTCGGCGTCCTTATTACGTATGCAAATGGCGACCGCTAATTTCTTTTGCCATCAAAATCTGTATGTTATACAATAAAAACAAGAAAGCTTAAAATAAACGCGACATTTTGCATATCGTTACGGTTATTATTTTCTGTTTTAAAGGATTTAAGACAATTATTCGGTAGTAAAGAAAAGATCAAAATTAGCATCAACGGAAAATCAATCTTTTACCTTGAAGCTGAGAGTACAAATTCTTTTGTATGACCAAAACCGGATAATATGAACGGCTGACTATGATATGATCTTGAAAACTAATTTCCAAGTGAACTGTTTAATTACCACTCCCATATTTTAACGAGCAGACCTTAATAGATGGCGCCAAATGATAATTTGTCAAAGGAGATAAATACTTCAACAAAAAGGTTAGTTATTAATAGTCTACAATTAGCAGTGTTTATTTATTGTTTGTTGGTGTCATAAATTATGGGTTCTGATGCAACTTTTGTTCTAATATACCTAGAATATACAACTACAAGGTTGACAACATAACCAATAAATACTCAACCAAATTGTATCAGTATATTATTACTTTGAATAAAACCACATACAAAAAAAAAATATTTTCATAAAACCCGACTGTAAGAAACAACTAAAAAGTTCCATACAAGTCACTTTTCAAGCAGTCTGATGCAGTTGGTGGCTGTTATTTTACTTCAATTATTGATTTCATGCCACCAACTGCATCAGACTGCTTGAAAAGTGACTTGTTTGGAACTTTTTAGTTGTTACTTACCAGTCGGGTTTTTTGAAAATATTTTTTATTTTCTACATTTTAGTGAGTTATATTTTTGGAATCGCCTCCTCGAACACTTGATTTTGATACACCACTTAATAACTTTAATTTTTTTCATTTTCACAATTTGACGTCTGGTTGTCGCCATATTGTATTTTGATTACTGTCATGTCTTTAGTAGCACTCGCAAGGTTAAGACGAATCAATTGTCGTAAGAGAATTATCAAAATCGGCCCACGCGTTTGTTACACAAAGGAACAAACATACATACATATATACATACATACTACATAGTCTGATAAACACATTACCCTTCCTTGCGTCGCGCAGCCGAGTAAAAAAGATCAAACCATGGTTATACATATATGTCACCGTTTAATTGCAAACACCGTTAGTTTATGAAAAATCACGCTTTTATTAGCTTGGTATGTATCTATGTAACGAAATCTTTGACCGTGATTTTCACCCACTTCAAAAAGTCGGATTGAATCGAAACTTCGCACACTTATCAAGGACCGATGACAATGCATAGGTAGCTAAGTGACGTCATTCAAAATCAAATATGGCGGATTCCCAAAGATGGCGGACTAGTTATTTTTTATGCATTTCCATGATGTTGGTATCAAATAAAAGGGTTTGGTGAAGAGATACGAAAAATAAAAAAGAAAGCTTGGTTTTACTAATTGTTTAAATATTTATTTATTTATTAAAAATCACGTAATATATATTTATTTTCATAGAGACTCCAATACATTGTACTTACACTATAGAATTTGGATGAGATTTATTGTGTTTGAAATGATTTATTCTTTATTACATTTATGAGAGTAGTGGTGGCCCAGCGGTATTGGCCGCGACTTACAAGTTGCAGGTCGTGAGTTCAAACCCAGCCAGGCGCTTTACTTTGTGTAAATTATTTCATCACCACTGCTCTCTTAATGGAGAAGGAAAACATCGTGAGGAAACTGGCATGTCCTAGGACCAAAAATTCGAAGACATGTGACATCCACCAACCCGCATTGGGCCCGCGTGGTAGATAACGGCCGACACCCTCTCACAGAAAGGAGGCCTGTACCCCAGCAGTTGGGACATTAAAAGGCTAATGATGATATCGAGTTCACACTCTCGCAAGATTTATTAGTGTTTATTAAATAAGTATTCGGTGACGTTTTTTTTTATTAGTGATGTGTTTGCTCTTGACTCTAATCTAGGTCACAGACAGAAACAAAGTCGACGATGGAACGACACACTAATTAAATAAATCGTTGTCCTTGTCTGTAATACAATTAACACAAACATGACATTCACTCATGAAATAGTAGAGTATTTTGCTCAACTAATAATTTCTATTTTATGACTGAGTTATCAAAAGAACTCCTGGAGACTCATGTTTTATAGCAAACCCAGGCTATCCAGCAGTAAGTCTACACTTTTAAAACAACATTATGTTTTTTTTAGGACAAGTCCGTTCAAATTATACTCAACCAATCACTTCTGAAAGCCAGAATCAACAGTGACGACTGCCAGAAGAACGGGCACGCAATGAAGCTCGACGAGTCCCAGAGAATCGATTAACGGACTATCTTGGGTCCCGTAACGAAATGAATCAGAAAAGAACAGCGGATGAGAATGAAAAAAACTGGCCAAGTGCGTGTCGGATTTCGCTCATTAAGGGTTCCGTACCAAATATTGGTATTTTTTTAGTAAAGTAAACGTAATAATAAACATTATCACCAAATTTCAAGTTCATAGGCCAATGGAAAGTTAAAAAATTCTCCGTAATATTATTTTGTGACAGACAGATACGTGAGTGAGAACAATAGAGCTTCGTTTGGACCCTTCGAGTACGGAACCCTGAAAACATATGTTTAGTGTTAGACCTGGCATCATTTTGTTTCTTTATAATAGACCACCTTTGACTCGGTACACACAGGCATCTTCTGGGCTTGCCCGCTCTTTTGCAGATATCATCCATCGCTTACCATCAAGCGAGATCGAGATCAAAAGCGGGTTTATCAAGGAGAACAAGATACCAATTAAATTAAAATTTTAAAAACCTCAACGCTTAAATTAAAAGCAAATATTAAAAAAAAACACAAAAGAGCTGATGACCTTGAAACAGCTGAACCGATTTTGATAAAATATGTCCAAGCGCCATCGCTAGAAAACCTGTTTTCAAATAAAAAAAAACCGCATTCAAATCGGTTCACCCGTTTAAGAGCTACGGTGCCACAGCCAGACAGACACACACACATAGCGGTCAAACTTATAACACTCCTCTTTTTGCGTCGGGGGTTAAAAATAGAATGGCCTACAACTACAATGAACTCTGCAACCACTAACAAAATCTTTAATGCACATGATATACAAACCTGCCAAGGAAGACGATGGCTCTGTCTCTTCTCGAAGCCAGCATACAGCGGTGCGTGGACTGCGCGGCTGCGAACACGTGAGGCGGCATGTCATCAGCTCGACAGCCTCGGAACATTGCTGCCACCTGGAAACGAAGATATTTCGGTTATTATCTACTACGGTGGGTAGGAATTAGGATCATTTCTCCTTGTCTCTTTGCTCAGTTGTTAACCAGCAGCAGCAGTTGTTGTTGTTGTTGTTGTTCTATGCTTAATCATATCGGGAATGTACCTACTACATCCCTACCTACTAGTAGGTGAATCTGCTGGCAAATCTTTTCCAATTTGTTTGTTTTTTTTCTTCTTAGCTTCTCAGTATAGATAGGAGAAGTGCGCTTTTTTTTATTTATTTTTGATAGGCAAGCGTTTGACCTCTATCTCACCTGATGGTAAGCGATAATGTGGTCGAAGATAAAGCACGTTTGCCTAGAAGTAACCTATTCACTCTTGACTTAAAGACTCCCAGGTTGTAGCTATCAGGAAACACAGACTCCGGTAGAGAATTCCACTCCCTAGCTGTACGCACAATGAATGTTTTCTCAAAACGCTTTGTGCGTTGGATGGGCTTTCCACCATGGACCGGTGGCGCTTCGGCGGTTTGAGTATCAGTACTGTCATTCTGTAAAATTTCACCGTGAAAACTTGGGTGAAATGAACGTGAAGTGAGCTGTGAATCCATACAATCAAGGTCAATGTGGAATGACAGTACACTTTACGCTCACTCCGCCTAAGTTATCACGGTGAGGTGTTAACAGAATCAACCGGCAGGAGCGCATGACAAGCGCGGGCGTGCGGCGTATCGAGAGCGCAGCACGACGATGTACGAGCTACATCCCACACTTACCTTCTCGGTATAGATCGGAGAAGTTCGCTTCAGCAGGCCAAGTACCAGGAGCGCATGACCACCGAGGGCGTGCGGCAGACCTGCGGCGTATCGCGAGCGCGGCACGTGAGACAATGTAATGAAGCTAGCTATGTCTTACTCTTACACTTACCTTTTCGGTATAGATCGGAAAAGTGCGCTTCAGCGGGTCAAGTACCAGGAGCGTTTGACCAGCGAGGGCGTGCGGCAGACTCGCGACGTATCGCGAGCGCAGCACGTTGAGACAATGTAATGAAGCTAGCTGCATCTTACTACACTTACCTTTTCGGTATAAATCGGAGAAGTGCGCTTCGGCGGTCCGAGTACTAGGAGCGCATGACCAGCGCGGGCATGCGGCAGACCCGCGGCGTATCGCGAGCGTAGCACGTTGAGAGCGCCGCATTCGTTCAGGCAGCGTAAGGCCGCTATGTCTTCACAGCGTTCTAGTTGGGGTGGGTTTGCCTGGAAGGTCATAAGATTAGACATAAGATTTTTCATCATAGGGAGTCCTGGCTTATTGGAGCACGGGTGGTCTATCGAATATGGTTAAGCTATGGGCAGTTCGCTGCAATCTCCGTGGGCGGGAGTCCATCCATTTTACATCAAAACTCTTCCAAGCCTCGAAGAGCCTATTTGCAAGCCATGGCCGTCGGTCTCGGCTGTCATTAGTACACGTCACGTTCACGTCATTCGTTGATCTTAGACTGTCGGTACGGTAGGCAGAACCCAGAAAGTCTGAGTGTTTTATTATTATAAGAGAGTCTGTTTCAGACAACTGACAGTAAAAGGAGCTCGATTAAATTGTTAACTTTAGAAAAGAGTTTCATCGATGGTATTATCTGACCCATCTGTACCTTCACTGCATATTATAAAACAAAGTTCCCCGCCGCATCTGTACGCGATAAACTCCAAAACTACTGAACGGATTTTCATGCGGTTATCACCAATAGACAGACTGATTCACGAGGAAGGTTTAGGTGTATATATAATTTGTACGCGAGCTAAGCTGGGGCGGGTCGCTAGTTAGGTAATAAACCTTGCCTCTGCCTTTATCTACTTTGCTACATTTCAGAGTTATAGACCCACCTGCTCAAAAAGCTGAACAATACAAACGCCATATTAGGTTATCACGTACCTTCTCCAAATCATCTTCATCAACGGTAAGTATCTCTCCAGTCTGCAGCACCCGGACCTTGGCCCGGCCGGTGTCTGCCTCTCCATCCCGTACAACTGCAGTGAAGCCGCCACGGTGGGCCAGCCACATGTGGCCGGCTTGGAGCCATTCCTTCTCGTTTGCTAATTGCTCTTCTGATTTAGCCTGGAGAGGGAAATAGGACGGTTAATATTTTGTTACAAGTTAGAAATAGTTCCCAAGTTAGATGAGAGATACTACTGCCAGGGTGGTGTATGCCTAGGGGTAGCGGATAAATTCGTAACAGAGTTACCGCTCCCCTGGGCACTCAGGCAGGGAAGTAACAGGGGTGGGTTTTAGTCAGTAAGTCTGACACGCCCTCCCGCTCCACCCAGAGCGGGAGATGTCATTAGATGATTACCCACCCCACAAAAAAAAAGGGTTGCGGGTGTGTCTGAAGGCAGCGCGGTTCTGGCACAGGCAACTGAAGGAACGCGGGTGGGTTTTAGTCAGTAAGAGTCTGACGGTGGAGCGGGAGAAATTATTTCATACCCTAAAAAAAACCGGCAAAGTACGATTCGGACTCGCACATGAAGGGTTCCGAACCATCGTACAAGACTATACGCTTCTATGTTGCCATTATTAAGATCGAGCACAAAAGCCAAAAAAAAACACGTTTCTAGTAGGGGAGACCCCTTTAATTTTTTATTTTTTTGTTATAGCAGCAACAGAAGTACATGGTCTGTGAAAATTTCAACTGTCTACCTATCGCCGTTATTAAAATCGAGCAAAAAAGCAAAAAAAAAAATTCGTTTCTAGTAGGGGAGCCCCCTCTAATTTTTTATTTTTTTTATTATTTGTTGTTATAGCGGCAACAGAAATACATATTTTGTGAAAATTTCAACTATGTAGCTATTACGGATCGTGAGATACAGCCCGCTGACAAACGGACGGACAGCGGAGGCATAGTAATAGGGTCCCGTTGGTTACCCTTCGGGTACGGAAACCTCAAAAAGTAAGACGCGACATATGGACGAACGAACAGAGTGAAATTATAAGGTTTTTGCCATTCAGCTACGGAGTGTTTTAAAAATGCATAGCATACGTATCACGTCGAATTTTTATGGATTTTGTACTACATATTTTGACCTGACTACAGGAAGGGTTATGAATTATGTTATTAATAATGAGAAGCATCAATGAAGAAAGCGTTCGCAAATATCATATCAAAGCGTGAGCACATATTACGTGAGTCATATGTAAAATAAATATTAATAATACAAACTATGACAATCCGTGAAAATATGGAATAAATTATACAAGACTGATCAAAGTTAGTTATTAGAAGACACATATTACCTATTAGGTGGTAGAAATGGTCAAGTCAGTAATCTCAACCCCTATAACATTCGTTCTCATGGCTAGTCAATTACTACTTGTATTACAGTGTGGTATTCGATAATTCCTTTATTCCAAACCGCCACGTTTAGTTATGTCACGAACTCACAGTAGGAACCGATTACCGAGTGGATAACAGCTTTTACTACTCTCAAGCACCGACGTAATAATCAATCAACTAGTAGAGATCATAGGTGTAGGTGTCTACATTAGAAACACCTATGAGCTTTTTGTACAAAAAATAAATAACAGATATCATTTACGGAGTTTCTCGAAAATCCAACTGAAAGAAGACAAAATAAACCTTGAGTCGTCAGTAATAAATATCATTCCATGTTTGGGTAGAAGCTACCTTCTCAGGGCCATTCTGAGGCGCATGAAATGCCTCATCATCATCATCAGCCTTTATAATGTCCCCACTGCTGGGGCACAGGCCTCCTCTGTGAGAGGGTGTGTGTGGGCCATAATCCACCACGCTGTCCCAATGCGGGCTGGTGGATGTCACATGCTTTCGAATTTTTGGTTCTAGGAAATGCCGGCGGATGATTTCCTTCACCGTGTTGAGAGCAGTCGGTGATGAAATAATTTACACAAAGTAAAGCGCTTGTCTGAGTTTGAACCTGCAACTTGTAAGTCGCGGCCATTTACACAGGGCCACCACTGCGCTATCGACTGTCATATAGGATTTTGCCCAGAAAAATCTGAGTACAGATCCTATGGGATTAACAGTCCGTGCAAAAAAGCAAGTAATAACATAAATCTGTAGTGACTCAAAACTCACTCAAATCCAAGAACATACAACACTAAAGAAAGGCATTGAAACCATCGTTCTTACACTAAGTACTTCTAAAAGGAAGTGGTGTCGGCACCACTGAGCAAGAAAGCTTGTAATTTTCCGCCATTAGATTGTTAACGCCGTCCGTAGAAACCAGCTGAGCCAGTAATTGTGGGTCCCAAGTGTCAGTGATGGCCGATAATACGGATTAGTCGAGGGTTTTTATTGACATTTTATTTTAAGTACTCTTGTAGAGAGTGGAGTTATGGATTTGGCGGTAGAAAAGATTAGTTGGAAGCATTACCGAAGGATTTAAGATTGTTATGGGGTGTAGAACATATACGGAAACGAAGTTCTAACACACTCAATAACATCTGAAGTTTTAAAATATTGAACCATGGTCCAGTTAATCTGAGCTGATTTTGATTTTGCCCTGTGTTTTACATTAACTGTGGCCAATAAATGTATTATCTTTTTTCTTTCTTTCACTCATAGGCTGGTTTTGCGCTGATTTCCACCAATCGCATGGCATAAAATAAAAAAAAAAACACAAGTATCGAGCCTGTTAAATTATCACAAATCCTACGCATGAGTACGAATAACATACGTGTACATAGGAACACAGTTAAATACGTTTGGAACCCACACTATAAAACCTACAAGGAAGTCAAATACGGGCCCAGCCTACACTGATCGGCAGGTGTATTTCCGTAATTATAAGCTCAACTGATCGGCTGTTAATAGGCGTAATTGGGAAGGTTAAGAATAAAGATTCACACTGCAGTAACTGAAGAAATTCAACATCACCCAGCCACTATATTCAATGTGCTAGAAGCGTGCCTTCAAATTTTCCAGATTTATTATTATACGTTCATCGAAGCCTGGAAAGGCTCATAATACTGTGGCGGGTGAAATGCTCTCAAAGCAGAGCATCGACAAGATGGTCTCATGCAATTAATCCGTCAGGCCCCTCGCGTCTCCTTAAGGAGACGTGACAATAGGTTTTTAATTGTGTCTGCTAATGAGGGGTTTGACGGGTAAAGGCTGTCTGAGGCAGGGGTCCACACTGCAGAACATCGCAACTTTTTTTGAGGGTGAAAAATCATCAGATGGCTACTCCCGCTCTGGGTGAAACGGGAAGGAGTGTCAGACTTTTACTGACTAAAACCTACCCGTGTTTCTTTAGTTGCCCTTTGCGTTCCAGGTCTGGCAAAAGCGCATATCCTGGAGACGCTTCGTATACGGACACAATCCTCAGCAGGAAGGGAACGACGAGTAAGAATAATCACAACAATAATTTAACAAGATTATTAAAGGACCACCCGGCGATTCATTTGACATTTCGCACGCTTGTCATTTCGTAATTGACGATTACATCTCAATGTTCAAACATCACATCTGTTGGGAGTGGCAGCGATTCTGTCAAATGTCATGTTTGCTATATTAGTCAATCATTTGTCGTCAATACCCAGTGGTATATTGACGACAAATGATTCGCAACGAACTATTCTGTTGAGTTTGCGCAAGAGTTCCTTGTATAACGACGAGTAACACTGTAAGGTTTTTTGAAAATTCATCCCCTAAAGAACATAAACAGGATATGCAAATTTGGAAGTAAAAAACAATCTATACAAACTTGCAAATGAAATCTCATCGGGCACACAACGACAGTAACAAAATGAAAGCTCCAAGAATAAAAATAAATACGAATGAGCACGGTCAAAAATTTTAAAAGCTGCACAAGCTTGAATAAAGGTAATACTGCCAACCTGTGTAATTTTCGAAAGGACAAGACAGTTTGCTGTTGATCTATAGGATTAAATGCTCGGAGAAATGACGATACTCGCAAGGTTACCGACGTAGCCCAAAGAATCGCCTAACTTATGTAGCACTGGGCAGGGCACATTGCTCGCAGATCGCTGATCTTGACAAATAACATTTCTGTTAGCGTTCACGCCAAACGCTTGGTACAAAATGTATGGCAAGTCAAGCGAAAAATCAAGATTGAAAATAATTTTCTCAAAAACTTAGAAGAAGTAGGTTTACAGTCGCAAATATAAAATTCATACGATTAAATATGTAACGTTCAACAGCACAAACTAACTTATGACAAAATATTAACTTAGTTACCAATATTACTGAACGATAAATCTGGAATTACGATTTGAAAACAATGCGAAATACATTGCTTCACAAGCTCTATTAATAAAATAATAGGTAGGTAATAAAGTTTACAAGCTGATAAACACTGTGGTTATATTTGAGACAAGAGAACAATAATATTTATAATTCAAGTCCTCAATAGTTACTATCTGATGTTGTAAGTTTCTGAAGAAATGAGTGCATTTAACAGTCAGCAGAACTTTCTAAAATAAAGTAAGAAATACTTTATAGATGAGGAAAACAATTCAGACCGTCAAGCTTCCAATCATCACGTACTAATTTTATTTGTTGTAGACAAAGATAAGATCGAAACAGCTAAATGCTACAATGATTGCTATATGTTTCGAGGAATGGATTTTAATAATAGGAAAAGAAGTTCACCAAAAAACAGGAAAGCTTATGAGAGCATACTTAAACGAGACAGTCACATTTCTACTATCTCAAGACACTGATCTAAATCCTAATGCAATGTGTCCATTTGTAGAAAATATTGAAAATCCAGTAGTCCTTAGTACTTAACTGCTTAATAAAGGCAATTAGAGAAATTAGGGAATACTTCCTTGCCAAAATGATCCATTAATATGTATTTATATGATTTTATTTGTTTATACATATAGGTATTGTATATGTATATTATGTGCTCTACACATATTGGTTTAGTTTATTTTAGCAAGGATATTAAATTAAGTAATTTTAAGTCTTTGTTATGTATACTGTCTTTTGTAAAAACTATTTATCACCGTGAAGTTTGCTGAAAGAAAACCCAATTTGCACTAACTAAAACTATTCTTTTATATGTGTATGTATATGTTTTTGTGTGCAATAAAGAATAAGAATAAGGCTAATTACTATAATGATATGACGGCAGAGTACGTGTCATCTAATACTATGTTTAATCTCTATACTATGTTTCAGATACATTTGCAATAAAGTACATTGACCTTTCCCTAATAACTCTTCGTAGGTACCTGAACAATTAAATATAAATCGTTTTTCATTATTAGACAATGTTATGGATCACGAGAGATGTTGATTCAGGACAGCTTTGAGTCATTAATTCCGTTTCTCAAATTAAAAATGTCAATAAATGTAGGTGGGTCAATGACCGTTATTGCACGTTTATTTGGAGCAACCAAAAACGTTTATTTATAACAACTGTTATCTAAAAGCGAAAAAGAGAAGGAAAGTCAATTAAATACGAATGTTGACAGTAAAGCTGCTATCGCAACCAGATGGTATCCGGTGGTGGACAGCAATTTGTAAGTATAACGTACTATAAATTTGATACGAAACAAAGAAGAAGAAAATTTAATAATTATGGGAGGACTTGGAAATCAAGTCATGATTTGAGGAATGTTGGTTTCTTTCATCATTATTTCAGCCGAATGACGTCCACTGCTGGACACATGCCTAACCCAAGTACCGTTCCTGTGCGTCTCGCATCCAATGAATTCCCGCGACCCTCACCAGCAGGTGTATTCGTTAACTCAGTTGACATCAATTTGATACGCACTATGCAGTACATCGCTCGGTGGACATCGATTATAATAGGCACTACGGGTTTTCTATACGTCAAAGCAGCAATGTACGGCAAAGTGCCTATCAAATTGATGTCAACTGAGTTAGCGAATACGCCTGCAGGTCAACGTTCCAACTTTCTCTCATGGTGTCCTGTTATTTTCTATTATCCTGATTGTGTCATTCTGTGATATCCCTAAGCAGTTCAAACTGTTCAAAGTGTATCAAATTCGAAGCTTCAAGATCTGTGTGATAATTCAATCACACATTTTTTAACGCTACAAGAGAATACCTAACAAATCGTACATCGCAAGTAATGAACATGTCGTTAAATCTAAGATATTCCACAAAAAGCGTAGCGTGACAAGTTTTAAGATTCATAATTAACAAAAACATGACCGAGTCAATGGAAGCTGTTTAATGAATAGAGCCAGTACATAATATAAATATAGAGGTGATTGTTTTTAGTGATTGTTACCTACACCTGAAGGTTATAGAAGTCATGTATTATTAACTAAGATCGTATTGGTAATCGCATGTGGCATATAGAAGAAGGAGACGATAAAAAAAAAATTCAGTGGCAATGCTCATCACATCACTATGAACAAGTTTTACTATGTGATCGTGATCAGATATGAAATCGCGAATCTATTGTGTCTGCTAATTGTGCGTGCGACGGGTTTATAAGGAGACCGTATGAAGATTTGCATGTATCATCAGGCTCAGGCTACCTCTCTTTGAAAGGGGGTGGGCCGTAATTCACCACGTGGTCCGAATGCGGGTTGGTGGATGTCACATGAATTTTTGGTTCTAGGACATGCCGGTTTCATTACGATGTTTTCTTCCAAAAAAAATCTGTTGCTAATAAATGTACTGAGATTTGAGGCTTTTTTTTGGTCCCATAGTAAAAGTTGTCTATAATTTTATTATGAGTATTGCTAGTGTTTTTATTTATTGTTGTATTGTCTTCTCCACCTATAAGAGTAGTATGTGCAGTAGGAAACAAAATGGAAAGATAATTAAAACTTCCCGAAACCATGAGACAAACGATGGATGGATTGTGTGAAATATTAAGTTATAGAAAGAGGATGATATCCGAGATGACGACTAATAGAGAAGTTTGGAAGTGAGGAAATACATGTAGCACCAACACCAAAGAAATTGGTAATCTGGGATGATAGCAAGAAAATGATGCTGATGATGAAGGAGACCATAACATACAATGGTCCATATATTTTTTGTGGAAAGACATGAACTGGATGAAATATACCTATTAGTTTTCATAAGTACCTATGGTTTCTTGCTAAAAGTTTCGAGTTCTATTTTGTCAAATGCTGTCCGACTGTCAAACTTTAATTCTATTTGGTTGCCATAGACATATTGGAAGAACTAGAGTTATTCTTTATCCAAAACAAAGAATTCTCGCATTTATTGTGTATGTTCGTTTTAAGTAAAACCTAAGTACCTATATTATTAATAAGGAGAAGTTATTTAAGATTCGCATGTATCATCATCATCAGCCTTTTAATGTCCCCACTGCTGGGGTACAGGCCTCCTCTCTGTGAGAGTGTGGGCCGTATTCACCACGCGGACCCATTGCGGGTTGGTGGATGTCACGTCTTCAAATTTTTGGTTAAAAAAAAAGGACATGCCGGTTTCCTCACGATGTTTTCGTTCACCGTTTTGAGCATTTTCGTATGTATAACTGATCTTATTGTCAAGCTAATCATGTAACACTAATCTGTAAACGCCCCACAATAAAGCCAAGGCTTCTTCACATACATCATCATTTCAGCCGAAAGTCTCCCCAAGTTTCGCCACCGATCGGTCCTGTGCGTCTCGCATTCATCGGCTATCCCACGCTGCGTTTTCCGGCACGCAGTCGCCACTCCAGAACTTTTTGGCCCCATCGACCATCTGTTCTACGAGCAATGTCCCTGCCTACTGCCACTTCAGGTTGGCGATTCTTCGGACTATGGCAGTCATACAGAAAATGCACGTGCATTAATCATAAGCTAGAATAAAAATTAAATATATTCTGGTCAAGTTAATAAAATATATCGATTTAACTTCATTAACTATAGAAAAACTTATAAATCAAACCAATATATTATAGAAGATCTCCAAAAACATATAAATTGTAAACTAATAAGAAACCAAAGTCGTAATTCATAGTAATATCAGAAAGAAATCAACTTTGTGTATCAGAAAATGAGAAACATTAGTTTTGTTTGATTTTGCATATATATAAGAAATGGGAACAGTTTTATTTATTGTATGTTTTATATGAGACAACTTAAGTGTGAATTCATTAGAATATTTGATTACGCTTAATTTCATTTCATTAGCAACGATGATGCTTCTAAATGTGTTGTTTTATTTTAATTGAAGTGCTTTGTCTGAATTTATAAACAAGTGTGCTTTCTTTAGAATTATTTTTATTTCTGTGTCAATGTTGCAACTGTTACTAAGTTTATTGGTCTTATTGTGTTCTAAGTTTTTGTATTCAACCGGTCCATATTTGAGTTCATTAAAGGGCTAGTTATAATACTGAGACGACAGCTAAGGATTATCTAGAAAAAAATGTGGCTCCGCAGACATCCCTTTCCAGTCGACTGTTTTGAGCCTACAGAAAAGCTCCTTGCGGGACACCAGCTGCCGTGGCCCACTTGGAAATCTATAAATCGACTACGAAGCCAGGTGAGCCACTGCAGGCACAACATAATCGGATAGGGGTACTCCAATGAGCTACAATGCGACTGCGGAGCTACCTCCCAAAAATGCTTCACCTATATCTCATCCAAAGGACGAGGCAAATTCTAAAGCAGTCGACGTGGCTGAATTTTGGTCAAAAGAAATATAATTTTGTAGTCATCGATACGACGAAGAAGCTAATAGGTACGAGCTCTTTAAGATACATATATACTAAGTCGACGCTAAATAAATTAGCAGAACGATGATAAAGACCCAGTTTGGCTTAAAATGTAATCTATCATTGCACAAAACTTCAAAGAAGAAGAGTATAAAAAAGAAATAAACAGTAAAGTCAATAATCACAATGTAAAGTTATAGTGCGAGTGTGTTTCGATTTAATTTTAGCCTCCGGAAACTTAAGCGTTCCAGTTGGCGGATGATGCATTGCTACACCCACGTGATGCAGGGCTGGTGCTTGCTTTGTGAGAACTGATATTGGGATGGACGCATATATATTTTTAACTATATGAAAGGGTAGTGATTGACTGGCATAAATTGGCAAAAGACCGGGAAAAGAGGTATTTACGCCATGCAGTGGGTCAGTACAGGCTCAATAATATGAGGTATGAAAGTAATAAGGATGTTGTTTAAGATTGTATAGCCTTTTCTATCGTTTCAACGCTGTACCTGCTAATTACGCGCCATTGGACACTAAACATAGTTTGAAGAATATTTGAAAAAGAAGACAAATTCGTTTTTTAGGACCCCTGGCACAGGCAACTGAAGGAGGCTAATGAAGAATTTTTTTTTTTGGACAAGCCCGCCACATTATTCCCAAACCACTATATCTTCTGTAAGCCAGAATCGGCAGTGGCGACCTCCAGAAAAAACGCCGAGGCAATGAAGCTCGACGAGTCCCAGAGAAACGATTAAACTGTCTTGGGTCCCGCAACGAAATTAATCACAAAAGACAGCGCAGGAGCTAATGAAGGATTGTAGTCAGTAAGAGTCTCACACGTAGATCGGGAGAAGTTATTTGATGATTTCCCACACAAAAAAGAAGGCCCATCATTGTTATTTATTGATTGCAGCACCTATGATGTTTATTTCATCTAAACGTCTACCTCTATTCTATTCTATACCACAAAATCAATAAAAATATTAAAGAACTTGTTCCATACCACTAGCAATATGACCAGAAACTATTTTTTCTTCTTCCACCCGATTAATAGATAGCAGCAAAACCTTTAAGCACCCAAACATCAACAAAAATATTTATGCCTTTTTTATGTTGCGAAATCATTAAATAACTTTTTCTCTGGGTGGAGCGGGAGAGCGTGTCAGACTATTACTGACTAAAACCCACTCATGTCCCTTCAGTTGCCTGTGTTCCAGGGTCGCGTTGGCTTTTTCAAGCACCGGGAGTGTTTCGCCCCAAAATCTTTATGCCTACACTTCCTTATCCGCCTCTTGTAAACAGTCTGTGGGTGGGCAGCCCTATGGTCTATATGGCCACAATTTTACGA
Organism: Polia nebulosa; assembly: GCA_951329385.1. Taxonomy (NCBI): domain Eukaryota; kingdom Metazoa; phylum Arthropoda; class Insecta; order Lepidoptera; family Noctuidae; genus Polia; species Polia nebulosa. The sequence goes on from OX589606.1 coordinate 9,934,745, forward strand.
GCATTTTATTGCATCGCAGGTGTCTGAATAAACACTGTTTACGTTTAGGAGTGACCTACTGAGCACATCTGTCCGTACACGGAACAGCATTACGAGTTACGACACGTTACTCGCTGTTTGACGCGGATGTGGCGATATAGGGACCGAATTAGATTTTACGGGTTACTTCTAATGGATGGGTGGGTTTTGGGGGTACCGAAAATGGAAATTTATTGTAATGGGTTAAATTTGTATCGATGGAAAGGCAGAGAAAGGCCAGAGAAAAGATGGATGGATTGTGTTAGGAATGATATGAAAGAAAAGGGAGTGAGTGATAGCGTGACGGTTGACAGGGGAGACTGGAAGAAAAAAACGTATTGCGCTGATCCCAAGTAACATAAAGGCCGAAATATGATGATGATGTTGAAGGATAATGTGCATTTTGAAGATCAATACGCGATGGTTTCGATGATATAAAGACTGCAAAGGGGACTAAAGTGTTTGCTAAAGCACACAATTAAAAATAATACTCCTATCAATTTGGTAAAAGTGTCACAAATCGTGATACATCTTAAATCAAGCATACAGCAGAACATCCATCATGTTTCAATAAGAAGACATAAGACGAATCATTTCATCAAAGCGCAATTATTTCTATTTAGATTCTTGGTAAGCTATCAGATAGCAATTACGACTTGACTGGCTATTGTCACAAGGTGGATTACAGTAATGCTAAAATTAACGGCATATAAACTGTTGAAGCACAAACATATGATCAGCAAACAAATAAAGATGAAAAACACACATTCATATATGGGATGACCGCTAGACGTCAACCAAGTGACGAAAATGGAACGAAATTGTTTTTATTTATTTTTATTGTTGATAGGCACGCGTTTGACCACTATCTCACCTGATGGTAAACGATGATGTGGTCGAAGATGGATGATGATGGATGGATGAAATGGGATGAAAAATAGTAGCTAAGTTCTGTCCAAAAAAAAAACTTGGTTTTGCACGTAATTATTAGCAGGATTATACGAAAGTAAATGACCAACCGTAGGTAGGTTACAGTAAATTAGAGGGTGTAACAGAAATGTGTGGTCATATTTCTGATACCGCTTTGGGGACCTAGACAGTCAGTTTTAGATCGCAATAAGCAATCTAAAACGATTGGTCACATGACATTTCAAAGCTTATGCCATTTCCATACATTTCGGATTTATTTAATTTCGTTATCATTAATGTAAATGTGACTTTGTCTAATGCTCCTGGAAATTAATGACAGCAAACTTTATTCAAGGAAGCCCTAGTGTAGTGACGTAACAAAAAAAAAATTGACTTATCTTACAAAATTATTTCTTTTTTTTTTCCGTTGTTACTTTTAGTTTATTATTTTATTTTTATTTTGTTGTTTGTTTCGTTTTTGTTGTGTGCCTCTAACTGTAGCCAATAAATGTATTTTCTTTCTTTCTTTCTTTTCTTTCAAAATTATCATCAGCTGATTAAAATTAGTATTGGAGGCCCAATTTCTTTTTTTTTTTAATTCAGAAAGCAGTAGGTTTTTAAAATATCACATTTCCGTTACACCCTGTATATAATACAAGGTTCTGAAATATTTGCACTCAATTATTTTATTAAGCACACCCACATCAAAACTCACGAAAAGCACACAAAACACTGATTGCATCTCCTAATGAGCACCAAAGTAGAGACAAATGCATGGTTTGCGTCAAAATCAACGGCTATTGTTGTGCGGCCCTGACTCCAAGCCCTAATGACTGCAACTCGTGAGTCGCCATAAAGACGCGTATTATGCATATTTTTGATATTATACAACCAGTGACGTAATCGCTTCATTGGTGTTTAGTAGTTAGGAGCTTGGTAAGGTGTTGAGTTTTCTTAGGAAAATTTTAAATGAATTATGGCGAAAAATAAATCTGCTGTTCATTTTGTCGAGTTATGCAAACATACATATAAATATTTATGTTTGCAAAACTCGACAAAATCTACCTACTGAACAGTTCTGATTTTTTTGCGATTTCAGTATTCGTCGATAGCAGAAGTTGTTCATAATGATGAGTAATCGTCTCATAGCAAAAGTTGTTCATAATGGTGAGTATGCGTCCCATAGCAGAAGTTGTTCACAATTATGAGTATAGCCAGTGTTTTCATTCATGGTCGTCTTGACCTTGTATAAGAAAGGCTAACAGAAGAAATAATTGTAATTTATGTTAGGAAGTCAGTATCCATGTATTAATTATATGTTAGTTTAGCAGCATAAATAGACGAAATAACTTGAAATTTAAGGTAAAGAATGACACTTTCAGCCAGACGTACATATGAATGTCTGACAGCACAATTCAACTCTTATTGCGTTAAACAGTAGGTAAATGAAGTAATCAACAACAAAAGAAAATATCTCAAACAGAAAAATAATATTAAAACCTTATTTGGCGTGCTTCCAAAATTGAAGAGTTGTTACGATAAGAGGGAAAAAGTGCAGTTTATTTAACCTGAAGAGACTCACGAAATGGGCAAACTTCCAATACAATTATGTAGATGGCACAAGTGCTCCCATACTTATCTACAAGATAATCTCAAACATAGAAGAAATCAACTCCTTATCTGTGGCTGCAGTTGCCAGGACGTGTTTTAAAAATTGGGGGTCGATTTATGACGCAGTTTCAATTTCAGCATTTGATAGCGGCGCTTTAGCTCAGACGAACCATTGTTAAGTTTAAAACAATGAGAACATTCGTATATCGACGCTTTACAATGACGATATTCTTAATCTCTTAACAGCCACTAGGGTTTATCTACATCTGGTGTATGAAAAATGGGACCTATATTGCAGCAGTCAGTATATTCTAGCTTCTTCAGCTCATCTTTTGGCAAAGGTAGCATCCGTGCTGATTAGTAGTAAAACCATAAATGAATCGTGCGTTCGTCTATAAAGTTGTGTACCTTTTTTTAGAGTAGGTACAATAAAGTTGATTCTATTCTATTATATGCGGGTGAAAAGAAGCATTTTCCAAACAGCAAAAGATAATTATGCCTCTGAATATGTAATTTCTCGTGGTCCATCATCAAACACATCATCGTTTACCATCAAGTGGGATATTTGTTAATCGTGAGCCTATCAATAACAAGTTAAAAACACTTAGTTTCTTGAGTTAGATAGATAAACAGCATCATATCACTATATTTAAACGTTATGAACTGTGAGGCTCACAAAACATAGGATGGATGAAATGATGTTACAAAACCGTTTGACATTTTCCACAATCGTAAAAGTAGTCATTTTATCGACTCCAAACTGTTAATGGTTATAGTGGAGGAGATTCAAGCCATATTGGAAGGCTTCGATTACAAATCTTATGAAACTCCATCTAGTGGAAACATCGTAGCGAACAAAATGTATGTAGTAAATAATAGTTGGATTAAAATTCAGGTACCTAATAATTTTATGTAAACTAGCAAAAAGAAGATAATAAGTATACTTAAAGATAGTTTGAAAAGAATAAGTTCACAAAAACTGAATTATTAAAATGAAGCCCTTCATTCAACCAGAATGATACGTTTACAGCAGCAAGAAGGCAAGCCGTTAAAATCAGCAGTAAACACTTTGATTCGGACTATTATGCTGTCAAATGCCTTACTAAAATCCAAAAGCGATTTATTCCGACTACTGTTCACCACCCAGTACAATATTTTACAACAAGCCGGAATTTCAAATACGCAAACGCCAGCAAAGTAAGTTAAACCAGCTGTCTAATTTAGTACAGTCTAAGACAAAAGGCTGGCAGTATTAACTAGTGTTAACACCAGTCACGCTAAACAACCGGATTCTGGGCTAAAGCGCACAATTGAGGAATTCCAAGTAATCTACTAAAACGTTTCGAGTCCCAGATCGATTTATATTTGAACAAAAGGAATTTGAGGCAAATGTTGGAAGGATATTTATGGATACTTGAAATCCTCCTTCTGTATTTGAATATCCTTCGGAGCTAAATGCTGAAGAATTGTATAAATGAAATGGATTCACTAAGACAAATATATTTTTTGTACCAGTTTCGAGCCATAATATGTGTAAATTAAATATAATGCCATAATATTACGCGTTACCAACATTGTTTCACAGAAGAAGAACGTAAACCATAAACCTACTTACTTGTAGCAAATCGATTTTAGATTATCGTAAGCGACGCTTCAAGATCATTTACATTGTTATGGTTATTTAACATCTTCTCAAAAGGTTTTAAAAGAACCAAAATTAATGAATATTGATCAAATCTATTTTAACACCTGCATGTACGTAAAATAATTAAGAGTGACATACTCGTACATAGGTACACAAATAACATTAACAAAAATAATGCAAATTCAAAAGCGCATGACGAGGCAGGCTAACATATAATTTTAAGAGCACCGAGGACAAACTAAGGTAGAAAGACTGTCGTATATGAGGGGGCTGAACTCTCGTAACTCTATACCTAAAGTAATTAAGGAATCGAAATCACTTCCAACTTTTAAAAGGCTATTACAACACCACCTGAATAATGCATGAATTGTAAGTTTGTACCATTTTTAACCGACTTCGAAAAATTTCTTGAAAATTAATTGGTTCTATGTTCGACTGTATGTAATATTTCTTTGTCATTTGTGGACCAATTTTCAAAATTCTTTTTTCATCCGAAAGAATATACTCCCGAGGTGGTCCCATATAGATTTTATCGAAATTGCTTCAGCGCTTTTTGAAAAACTGAACAAAACCGAAAAATATGTATACCTAGATGACGCATTGGTTTCGTCCAATTACGAGTATGTTTAAATTCCACGTTCCATGTTATTTGGGTTTTGAGTTCTGGGGTATAACAACCAAAAAGTGAAAAATAAAAAAAACAACGGACTTCCAAAACAGAAAACACAAAAAATTTAAAAATAACTTTAATTTCGCCAGTCGGAGTCAAATTACGAAGAAATAAAATACAAACACCATTTTTGTAAAAAAATGTTTTTTACAACTTAATTTTAGTTTTAGCGAAACCGTCGCTTATCTTAATTATTATGTTTTTCCTAGGAGTGAATAATTGTATTCTTTTTGACCGAAATAAATTTTATTAAACTGTTACATCCTAAGCACTTTTTTCCTGGCAGGTTTGTTGGGATCGGCTTCGTAATCTTATCAGAAGCTGGTAACCTATTTCGTAAGAATGCTATTGAATATTCATGCTTCAAAGAGCCGGTAATAGGAATTTTGATCATCGAAAGCACATGCCCCAGAGCCATGGAGTCAATACTGCAAACAGATTTATTATTATTAGCTACGCCTATTTACTATTCGTTATTTGGGACACAAGAATTAATAGTAAATACTTCCTATATTAACATTTTATTGTATCCCATAAAATTGTGTTGCAATTTACTCAAGATTAAACAAATTTCAAATTAAGGAGCTTTGTGTCCTTTTATGGTCTTCTGGTTGTCAGTGACACGACTATAAATTTAAGACAAAAACATATTTTAGTATACTAAATCGTGCTGGCGGTATTCTAGCATATTCAAAACAAGACAGCGTTATCGTAATAGTACAAATTAACGGGATTTAAAAGATAAAGAGAAGTTAAAACTGACAAGGCATATTGATTCATGCCTACCTTGATGTCTTAAAATCATCATAATTTCGGTATAAGAAAGGAATAGTCTCTCTCTCTCACACCAGATTCATGAAGATTTAAGAAGTCATAGTAGGGCCCATGGTCTAAATGAAGTTTCTGTACGATCAAGCAAACCAAACGTAGATAGAACTCAACATTCAAAGTACAAATCAAGACGCCACTTTTTAAAGGAATCTTCATTGTTAAAATCTAAATACATAGTAGCTGTAGTAGTAATTAATTGACCAGCCATAAATGTTTCTTTAAATGAATGAAGATATCGAAACCAAAGCACCGACAACTCACCACGTTGAGAAAGTCTTCAAACTTGTCAGGGTGTTATTACTGGCAATGGTGGCGACAGTAATGATCTAAGTGATCTCACTACAGCACAGGAAACCGATAGTTATCGATCTGTTCATGCTACTAGTAATATTGGAACCGGCGAGGGTACGGCTAGTAATTATGACGATGATTAGTAGGTTTATGTTAAGTCTTATGTAGGACGACGAGGAAAGTTAACATGTATGTGGAGTAAGTATATGGAGTTCAAGGGCAAGTATAAATACGATACGATAAAAGTTATGAAATATAAGTAGTGAAATGAAAAATTGCCGTTGGAGTTCTTAAATGAAATCTTCATCTCTGATGCATGCCTGTACTGATAAAAAAAATCACATTCAGTACAAAAATACTTCATTCTAAGTATCAAATATTTCATACCTTTTTTAATAGATTTTATGACCTTGAATACAATAAGAAGACACAAATTATCACATACCTCGAAACTCATGAAGTAACAATGAAAGCAATGTAGATATTTCAAAAGTGGCAATGTTCACACATGGCAATACTGGGCGTAGTCGTGATTCGGATACAAATGAAGAATTAACGTGACCATGTGATAGATATGAAGTATTTGTTGATGGGGTATCAATTTCGTGAGTGACGTGTGAAATTATTGATAAAACTTTTGTTCAATATAGGAGTGAATGGTTGGATGAAGTACGATAGAGATTATTTCATTAGTAGAAATACCTTGGCAGGCAATAGAGATCGAGGATGACCTTTTTTGACATAGCGACCAGTATGACAAAACTTCTAAAAACTAACAGACGTTTTGAATCCGTAAAATTAGGAGAGCCAACCCTACTGAAAATGGGAAAAGACTAGGAAGAAATGCTTTTATATATAGTTATTCATGTTGCTTCTGTTACATTTAAAAATAATACGAAGGTAATGATACTGCCAATAATAAATATCATTGAACACGGGCAAACTTTTCAGACTCATAAATGCAGTTCAAATATTTACATAGCTGTTTCAAATTTCGTCAAACTTGTGTCGAGTATTTACTATAGTTGTGCCGCTATAACACATCGGCACTCATAGCTTTTCATATAATTTAATACTTCTCTACGCAAAATCTAGATATGTTCAGATTCTAAAGAAATACTATTGAAACACGCTACATAAAAAAGAAAATTACACACATCAACCTATCTAAGTTTCTATCTATCTGAGACAACAGTTGTACAATTTAACAATTTTATCCCCATTAGAAAATCGTTTACAGTCAGTTAACTGGCACTAGCCAGCTATAAATCTTTGTCAGTCGACAGCCGATGGCATTTAATTCCCCTATTTAATGGTGAATTTATAGAAACGTTTACATTATTATGTTATTATGTGTGTCCTTTGCAATTATTGGATTCTAGTGCATGGCTTTATTAGCATAAAGTATTTATTGAATATAATTGTAGTTTCTGGAGCTTTCTGTCTATAACAAAATTGATAACTTCATTTTAGCTATAGTGATATCAAATCTATTCTATTCTATTTTTATTAATGGCAAGCAGAGATATCAAATCTGGAAGCTGTACTATCTGCGTCACGAAACACTATGTCACCTATGACGCAAATGTAATCAAGACATCTCCATGTGTCATCATCATGAAGATAATATAACACAATAATATTCTTACTGATGATAGTGATAATAAGGTGCCTCTGTGACGATACGACACACTTGAAACGGATATAACCACGGTAAGCAAATAACAATAATATCGATGGACGGCTGGCTACATACAGAGTCATACTTCAGATTCCCTAGAGCTCCGTTATATGACTCCAATTAGAAAATGTAGTTTAGTCGCTTGCATATATATGGTTTTGTATCACTTTCTTTCTCGTGCCAAAACACAGTGCTCTCGAAAATCATAATGATATCAAAATCTTCGGAACACATGTATTGCTATTCAAGGCTCTTTGTCCCGTAGTTGGTAAAACCAAAAGCATTCATAACACCTTTATCACTATTTAAAACCCAGTAAGCATACATCAGCGGTGAGATTCCATCACGTATTCCAATCCAACGTCCCAATGACACACAGTGCCCAAAATGGCGCCTGTTTTGACTGACACTACATCGGATTAAAGATGATGTGCCTGTTGGTAATCCGCGATATATATACAGAATGTTACGGATATACGTGGTTATATTTTAGGTACTACTTCTGTCCTCTCACTCTTTGACACAACAATGAAAATATAGATATTGCACGTAATTCAATACTAATTATTTAAATTTTAATATTAGTTAATGTTATTATTTTTTTAATTATTTTGTAGCATGTTGTATAGAATGAATAAAGCTATATTATTTATTTATTTACACTTCATGCAACTACAGTACAAAGGCGGACTTAATGCCTCAGGCATTCTCTACCAGTCATCCAAGGGTGGTGGAGAGATAATATGGCAGGTGCATAAATAAAAAAAAACAAACAAAGCAATACCATGTAGAAATATTGAAAAAAAAAAACGTGAACGAAAATATATATTTTAATAATAATATATATATATTAATTATTATTATTACTTCTGTCCATGGAAATGAACAAATTGAAATCAAGGTCAATTCGGAAAAAAAACGGCCTTGGTATTAATCAACTGACTAACTTTGTACGGGTAGTCCAATTCTTTTTGGTAATTAACTATGACTTTCTTGAATATATTCATTCTTTTCTATGGGAAGAAGCAGAATCTTATATATATGACTACGCACTTTCCGTTACACCATTTATAGCACACACAGGTGTTAGTTATTTTTCAAGCTGCAATTTCGTGTTTGTTAATGTATTTTACGCAATTCATTTAGGTACTTCTGAGCTTCCGCCTCATTATCTTTCGTTTGCTTTTTTGTAGTATTAGGTGCAACAGCTAAAAACACTTTTCCGAGAAAATTAATAGTTATTTTAATATTAGATGCGCTGTCCCAATACAATTTCGACTGTCTCGTTGTTATTAGTTGATAAGACACATAGATTATACTTCCAATACTCCAACTATAAGTATATATTTTTATATAGGCACCGATGAGATATTGGATAATATAGAGCGAACAAACAATCGTAAAATTCCCAAAACTGATTTAAAAGAGGATAATAAATCAAGCGATTTGTGAAAACATAGCGATAACTTACGAAATAAAGTTCAATAATAAAACAAGATGAAATCCTTCTTGATGGACGAATATATTGCGCACGATTTTTCTTAGAAATACATAAAACATTAAATCCTTTCAAATACGGACTTCTAACGACATTTCTTGAAGGTTACGCGAATAAAAATGTCATTAGATGAGCTTAAATCTCTCATGGCATACGTACAGATCAAATTAGCGAAATAAAATTAGAAGAAACCTGATAATCATCATCATCACCTTCAGCTAACAAAGACATTTAAATCAAGACAATGTAGGTACATACGAGTATCAAACGTATATATTTACATTTGACGCTTTTGATTTAATCTCTAAAATAATATACGGCGTACAAGAGCAAAACAAAGCTCTAAAGATGTTCGATAACGAAAGAAAACGTAAACAAGTCAGAGATCATTTACTGAATGAAGTTAATCAATCGCCGCAGTCTATAAGCGCAGTAAGAGTATACCATAAACAGAATAATTACAGAATTTCTCTTCAACGCAAGGTCGTAGCTGCACTATGGGGGTTTACGCACTGGGCAGTTTGACTGCCACCGTCAGCGCAACCACTTCTTGGACAGTTACTACAGAATCCTGCTTATGATAAATGCGAAAGTCAGGATGGATGTTTGTTATGTATAGGGGTTTAGCGGATAAATTCTGAAAATGAGTTACCGCACCCCTGGGCACTCAGGCAGGGAAGGAACAGGGGTGGGTTTTAGTCAGTAAGAGTCTGACACGCCCTCCCGCTCCACTTAGAGCGGGAGAAGTCATTGGATGATTTCCCACCCCCCAAAAAAAAAAGGATGGATGTTTGTTACTTACGCCTGAACGGTTGAACGGATTTGGATGGAATTTGGCATAGAGATAGATTATTCAGACTATTCTGGAATAGCACATAGGCTTTAATTAATAGTGGGAAGATACTAATTCCACGCTGGCAGAAGCTAGTAGATAATAAAACATGTCAAAAAGGTTAAAAAAAAACTTTTTTCACATGTCCAGTATATATATTTCGTTAAAGAATATATGATTGAAATGTAAAAGAGTCATGACTGTAACGACCTACATTGATGGTCAAGTCGTGCAATGTGGGAAGACCTGCAATGTATTCGCTAACTCAGTTGACATCAATTTGATAGGCACTTTGCCGTACATTGCTGCTTTGACGTATAAGAAAACCGTAGTGCCTATTATAATCGATGTCCACCGAGCAATGTACTGCATAGTGCCTATCAAATTGATGTTAAATGAGTTAGCGAATACACCTGCAGTTCTGACAATTAATTTGGCTAGATCCTAATGTGTTTCAAAATCTAACCTAGTTCAGCACAAAGGCTATATATACGAGTACATACAACTACATTTCAATTGTGTTTCCACCAACCATAGAAAACAGTTTCCTCGAGTAAGAAGATATATAAGAGAAAATGTAAGAATTTCATGTAATCATGAGATTTGGCATCAATTCTAACTGAAAGAGTTGTATTCATGATTATAACGATTACAGTTCTGTAAATACGTACTTGCTACGGCCGCGAATCAAATTTTGACCAAGATACAACCTGACACTGACCTGCAAATTGCAAAAACGTAAGAAAATTTGAATTTCGTGGGCTACCCTGGCGCATCCACCTTAACACCCTCGAAAACCATGAAAACGATATCCATGAAAAAAAAAAAAAAAAATTTTTGCAGCCGCCATCTTGCATTTATATTTTGACCTCACTAACGGCCACCCTCGATAACTATAAAAACGACATCCAAAAAATTTGTTTTTTTTTCACAGGAGCCATTTTGGATTTACATTTTGACCAAAAAAGAAAGTGGCATGGAATAACATGCACTAACGCATTTTTGCGTGACTATTTCTCCCAGTCAACTCCAACCGCAAGCCGCGTTATAGAACTTCGTTAAAAAAAAATAAAAAACGGAACCGGCCCTTTGTGGGATTTCTTAATATTTTTCAAACTGCGCGGCAACTTTGAAGCACATTCCATAGATTTTTTTTCCAAACATTAACAGTGACAATCCTAGCTCTCTAATGGAGCGTAGGTAATTATCTCAACAAATAGGCTTAGTTTCCATACTGTCCATATTTATACTGTGGTATGGAATTGGTACGGCCACGCGCGCATCGCGATAATAAAATCGCGCGCTCGGGCCCACTCTAATGCCGCTCTTTTATTAAAATCAAAGAAGTTGTGACCAATATAAGTATTTATTATAACCAGTACTTTACACTTTCTCATTCATTTAATACAGAATGTCTTAACTAGATCCATAATAATAAGTTTATTATCCAGAAGACACTCGCTACAGATAACAGAGATCGGGCTGCGACTGACTTCTCTTGCAATCCCATTTTACTTCCTCCCAACCCCCTCATACCTGATTTTGCTCACCTAATCTAAATTACTTTGTAATACAAGGCACTCCTTGCAGCTCAATATTTTGCCATTCAGCTAAGCTACCTATAGTTGGAAAGGTATTGATTAAACTTCCTTTCTATTCTTAATAAATGATTTTGACCACATAAGTTATATTACATTGTAATATAAGGCACCTATTGTAGTGCAATATTTTGCCATTCATTTTGTAGTTTACAAAGGTGCTAATTCTTTGTAGCGACAACACTTTCAAGAGTGAACATGTCAGCGCCTGCATCTCCACTGGAGTCCACGAGGCTAGACGTGGAACATTTAATGATTGCAGAAGATCGTGTTTCAGATAAAATAAACTTTTGATAAATTTCTCCGCTGTAAAAAAATGAGTCCAGTATTGGCAATTTCTATTTTTCTTTTCCTTTTTCTATGAAGTAGTATGTAGAGACAAACAACTTGTACGAAATCTATGCTAAGACTGAACATTGAGCAAAACTCACCGATATTTTGACCGCAGTGCGCGCGCTGTAGCTTTTGCGATATTTTACAGCATGATTTTAAAATCGCGTTGCAAAAAGTTAAATAAAATCGTGGTGCGGGCTAGGCCTTAGGCTCGCGTTTGGCTACCATGCCCAATATATATTTCACCTGATGGTAGGCGATGATGTTGTAGACGAAGGAGCACGCTTACCTAGAAGTAACCTAAGCACTCTTGACTTAAGGACTCCCAGGTTGTAGGTAGCTATCAGGAAACACAAAATCGCATTTTCCATTGGTGAAATCGGCCCATATTCTATGGCGAACGTAGACCGCAGCATTTTCGTTAACCAGTGCGACAGCTGCACAAGGATTTAGAAACGCTCAGTGCATCAAGATGGAAACCCGACGCGACAGAAAAGGCACCGGCTGACTCATTAGTTACGTCAAATGTTATCATAGTTTATTTTAGAAAATAGCGCTTTATTAAATAGGTATATTATGTTATTGCCAGGGAGTTTGCGTCGCAGTTTTTTTCGAGCTTAAAGATTAGATAGTGTATGCCTATGTTTATGTACCTACATATGCGGGGGACTGTCTTTCAGTAGTTAAAATAGAATTTTATAGGCATACGGGATTGTATACCTGACCCAAGTAACGATCAGCACGATTCACTGTATGTTTTGAGGTAGGTAGCAAGTTCAAACACTCTGAAAATATGGAAATAGGTTGAAAAAATGAGCGAGCCTTACAGTAGCTACATATGATGTTTAACATTTGACATCTCATCTTAGTAATAAGCAACATTAACTTATCTACTATCTATCCTGAAAAATAAAATTAAAACTTTTCGTTCCGATTTCGGCTGCGCGCAGACTTATCGTGCGGGCGTTCTACCATCTGACGGCCAAATCTACCACCGCGCGCGCTTCCCCGCTTCCTTCTCATTTCACGAAATCACTCCTACATATTGCAGGAAAGCGAGAAGATAGAGCGAGATCAAAAACCAACGGATCAATAAAAATACAATTAACGAAAACGCTGATAGGCCTTCAGATAACCGACTCACAACAGCTACTCCTAACATTTTGCCACCAAAATAACCGTCACCAGACCACAGACCAACAAAAAATAGAGGCAGCAGCGTCCCTAATATTATTTAATCCCACTTCTGAAGACGACGTGTTCAGAATACATAACAGAAAGACAGGAAGCATGCTTCGCATTCCACGCACATCATGACGGCCATTTTGAGAACTTTATCCATAGAACGTAAAGTGCATTACATATAGGTCGGGTCGGAAATAATATGGTAAGTATGATGCAGGCAAATGCGGAAATTTGACGTGCAGGTTGAATAGCTAAATAGATGTGGAATGTCTGTTTATGTTTTAATTAAAGGGATTTAAATAAAGGGCTTGACGTCTATGATAATATCGTAACTTAAAAGAAAAAACCGGCCTAGTGCGAGTCGAACTTCCACACGAAAGGTTCCGTACCGTAAACGGAAAAAGAACCCAAAAAACACCCCACCATGATTCGTAATAGGTAGACAGTTGAAATTGTCACAGAATACGTATTTCTGTTTCCCCTGGGAATCATCAAAGACGGATAACCTAGAGAAAAGTTCTGAGGTAACACACATTAAAAAAATACAGTCGAATTGAGAACCTCCTTCTCTTATCCTATATCTCCCTGAAGTCTGTTAAAAAAAGATGCTATTATAAGGTAGCTACGAAAACCAACAGCAATTAATTAAAATCACTGTCAAGGATTAAATAACTGATTACAATTTTAAAGGAAGTTGTGCAATTGTAACAGTAATATAGTCGTATAAGACTTACGTGATTAAAATACATGCTTACAATGCGGTTGTAATTTCATAACGTGATTTAGTGCCAAGAGTTCATTCAGTGATTGATTCATGAGTATCTACAAATCTATCACATGCAGCTCGGATATTATTATTTTATAGGATTACTAGCTCGTGCTAACGGCTTCGCCCGCTTGGAATTAGTACGTCCCTCACTATAAATTATAGCCTATGTGATATTCCAGGCTATAATCTATCTCTGTGCCAAATTTCATCCAGATCCGTTCAGCCGTTCTGGCGTGATTGAGTGACAAACATTCATCCATCCATTGAAAGTTTCGCATTTATAATATTAATAGGATAATAACCAGTAGGATGTGCATAGTTTTACGAATCTATGTAAGTATTCATATTTTTTGCGCATATATTTTAACACACTCATCTGTCAAAACCTGAAATGGTCCAATAAGTGTAGTCGTTTACTAAGTTGACATACATTTGATAGACACTTTACAGTACATTGCTGCTTTGCTCGGTGGACATTGATAACATTATGCACTACGTAGTAAGTTTTTGTTTTCCTATACGTCATAGCAGCAATGTACTGCATAGTGCTTATTAAATCGATGTCAAATGAGTTAGCGAATAGACCTGCTGGGCCTGCAGTCTCGACATTGATAGCGATCGCTACGTCCTAACGATCTGTCGCTACGTCGGAAAAATAATTGATTTTCTTGATTATGTACAGAGACGGCGTAATTTTTAACTTGCAAGCACCATTTTTCATGAAAACTGATCAACTGATCTGCTGGTCTCTGTATATATTTCAAGAAAATCAATTACTTTTCCGACGTAGCGACCGATCGTTGGGACATAGCGATTGCTATCAATGTCGAGACTGCAGGCCCTGGTTCTTACTCAAAGTCGTAACCATCACTCCACCCTATCCTGATGACGCTTATTTATTTGGCTGATTATAGTGTTTATTCTTTGTCTTTTTCTGAGAACAAATAATTTTGAGACTTAGAAACATTAAAAAAATATCCGTTTGTGAAAAAAGGCATTGGGATTATTTTAGTAAGTACCAAAATAATGACATGTTCCTACATATTTAGTAAATTCTCATGCGCTTCAGTCTCTGTTAAAATAACATCATAAAATCCAATATATTAACAGTTTCTCACATAAATCATGTAAAACTTGGTCCACTGGCGAGCATATTGTGCGCAGTTTACACTGTATTGCAATGAAACTGAATACAAATGGAACGTCAGCGTATCTCTCGCTCGTATCTCATGTACACTCACTGCACGACAGTGTATTTGTCCATTGCTTGGAGGAAGATTTTGTGTCTACCGGAAAATTAATACGCGGAAATGTTTTGCTATGAGAATAACAGGAAGGTTTCTTCAGTTTTCTTTTGTTTTAGATTTTTTTTTAAATGGATGTGACCGTAATCATTTTCTTTTGTGTTTTCGTATTTATTATTTCGAATGGATGCAGATGGCATTTTATTTAGGACCACAATTTTGGAGACGGTATTTAGTGCATGCATTTAGAGTTAGTGGCGGAAGAAAGAATGTGTAATCGCTTTATTTTGTGTTTTAGAATTTATTATTTTTAATGGATGCAGATGGTATTTTATTTAGGACCACAATTTTTGAGACGGGACGGCATAGAATACTTAGAGCTAGCATTTAGAGTTAGTGGCGGAAGAAAGAATGTGTATATAATGTAGGTACTTTCTTGCGCGATATGCGAATGGATTTTTCACAAAACCAATTTTTTTCACGACTACGGCGCATTTTCAGAGGTTGTATGTGACTATTTTAATTTAAATGAAAGTACTATTTTTAGGGTTCTGAAAGTCCGAATGAAAAAACGTAACCCTTATAGGATCACTCGTGTGTCTGTCTGTCACAGCCAATTTTCTCTGAATCTGCTGGACCGATAAGTTAAAATTTGAAACACACGTGAACATCTGTGACTCAAACACGAACGTGTACCCTAAATAAATTAATTTGGAATATGGAGGTCACTTTTGGTGTAAAAAAAAAGTTTTTCATACTGGGCCGTGCGATATAACAAATGGAAGGGCACATGAATAAAATTTGCAGCTATTACAAATAATCCACAGCAATTCAGGCCTTCAATACATCATTGGACTTTGTAACTCAAACCGATACTGAAGTACAATTTTATTATCGTACCAAATCAAACGCTCAAACATTCTCATTCACCTGTCATCGGTCCCACCATTTGAATGAAATAACTATTCATTCACACTTACGTGTTGAAAGGAGGTTGAAAGCGAAATAATAGAACAGCTCTATGGCATGCCTGCAGAGAGCAGTGGTTGCCCAGTTGTTAACGGTCCCGACTTACGAGTTGTTCGTAGTGGGTTCAAACCCAGGCATGCGCCTTACTTTGTGTAATTTATTTCATCACCACTGCTCTTAAAAAGGTGAAGGAAAACATCGTGAGGAAAACGGCATGTTCTAGAACCAAAACTTCGAAGACATGTGACATCTAGCAACCCACACTGGGCCGGCGTGATGCAAGCCCATTACTACTCCTAGAGAGGAGGCCTCATTCCCAGCAGTTGGAAGAATATAAGGCTGATCATGTTATGTTTATGTATGGCATACCTTGGCAATGGCGTCTGCCGTCAGTTTAGACATCAACTACCGCCGGATTGTGCTCATCAAGTGCCAATCATAATCTAAGGACAAGCAGACAATTGTAAATCCCTTTCTCCTGTAATATATTTAACGCTGGCGTGACGATCTGGATTCGTTACACAAACAGCTGGAAAGTTATGAGGGAGGCCTCTACCCAGCAGTGGGACAGTGTGGGCTGATAAAAAAAAATAGATTTAACGATTATTTAGTTTTACAACCTACGGTGCAATTGCCAAGTTTAGTGATAACTTCTTAACTAAGTTTTTGAAGCGCTTGATTGTGGTCATGCTATGTATTGTATAGGATTTAAATTATAAGAAAATGTTCTTCTGGTAAGGTATTACAAAAAAAAATAATGGGCAGTCATGAGGACTGCCGACAGAAGTGAAAACTGCTCGTCGCCCCCCAGTCTGGCCCAACACGTCAATAGCATGTCGGTGACGCAAACTCACACGTTTTGCCCCTAACAAAAATCACTCAACGCGGCTAAAGAAGTGCGAGTTTTCACCAGTTCGGATCGTTATTGTTCATGCGGCCTCATTCCGCGGACCTTGACCAACCATTCACCATAATTAGGTACATTTAAAAAACTATATTTGCCATCGACACGCTAAGATGACTACAGACAAGCCTTAAACCATGAATTTATTTTGACAATTTTAGAAAGAACCTATTGTAAACGATCTTAGAATCCTGCGCAAGATCATCATCATCATCAGCCTTTGTTAATGTCCCCACTGCTGAGGCACAGACCTCCTCTCTGTGAGAGGGTGTGGACGATAATCCACCACGCGGGGGCCCAATGCGGATTGATGGATGTCACATGTCTTCGAATTTTTAGTTCTTAGACATGGTTTCCTTACGATGTTTTCCTTCACCGTTTTGAGAGCAGTGGTGATAAAACAATTTAAACAAAGTAAGGCGCCTGCCTGGGTTTGAACTCACGACCTACAACTTGTAAGTCGCGGCTATTACCACTGGGCCACCACTGCTCTGCGCAAGATCAATGAACAAAAATAACTGATACACCCATGAGGTAACTACCAAATCTTCAAAGCCCAATAAATATGCAATAATCACTATACATCAAGCACTTGAAAGAAGTACACGCACAGAGTAATATAACAGAACAGAAGCGCGTAAGTAAGTAGTTGTGTTATCGCAACATATATTTATAGGAAACTGATTAATGAACGAGTTCAATAAACGGAAAGTGAATGCAATTGAGTGAATGAATGTTTAGCGTAAGTTCGTAAGTGTTCAATATGGCCAGAATAGATGTATCGATCGATTTATTGATCTGTGTAAGTTTTTATGTTACGGCAAATATAACTGATGAAGATATAGACTCTGCTTTGGGGAATGGTGCATTCAATATAGTACCTGTATTTTTTTTTATTTTGCCAACATTGCTACCGTAGAAATACTCCTTCTATTTAAAATCAGTAGATATATGGTGTGCGATTGGAGAGGTTAGGCCCAGCAGCGGACTGCTTTAGGCTGATGATGATAATGATTTAAAATATCACACTTAGGATTTGACGTTCCGTTGTGACTTTAAACTAGGTGAATGTAAATGTCATTCTCAATCATTCCTTTAAAAATCAAGTGGTAGTGAAAAACCAGATACGTTTTTCAATTCCACTTAGCGGTCGCTAAGCAACGATAAAAATACTCGTAAACTCATTCAAGTCCACATCACGTGCTCAAATGATAAATAAAACAAAAACACATTACATATAAACAATAGACACATTTCTTGGAACGGTAGTCGCACGCCGCGCGCCCGCCGGTTGCTAGCTACCGTGGCAGCTGATCGACAAATCCGGCACATTAATGGGCTTGCGCAACGCGTCGGGACTGTCTAAGTCTAATATGGTGGCTACAAGAGCGGTTTTCAGGGTCCTCAGGGATTCACTGAACCCGGGCCTGCGGACGGCGAGTAGAGTTGTTGCAGCCTCAAAGAGTTGTTAGCAATCATGACGGGGCCCGTCATGCCGATGCCTGCCCAGGGGTTGAGGATAAATTCGAAACAGAGTTACCGCGCCCCTGGGCACTCAGGGCAGAGAAGGAACAGGGGTGGGTTTTAGTCAGTAAGAGTCTGACACGCCCTCCCGTTAAAAAAAAAAGGGATTCACTGAGAAGGCAGATATCCTCTAACGAGGAATTAATTGCTTGATGGAATTTCATAGAAGAAGTAAAGGCGATTAAGAAAACAGAGGGAGGGATTGTTTTAACGGAGTTTGAAGAACCTCAGTTGTAAGGTTAACGACAGGATGTAAATAAACTAATAATAATTAACAAAAAGGTGTTGCCTTGAAGAATTGTAACCTCCGTTTAACATAACTTAAACAACTTTGGACGAAAAACTTCCGGCCTCGAACTATTTTCGAGAAATTCACTTTGTATGATATTCATTAGTCTTTTCAAGGAAACGCCTCAAAAAATTCCTCAGTATTTTCTAGACTCTCTGAGCGTGAACTCAATTTCCATTGGGTTATTACTTTTACGCACCATAAACATTTTAAAACCTACTAACCTACCCCTATCGTCCCAATAATCTACATACCACCACTAAAACAATAGCCAAATTTCTCGGAACGCTCGGTTAGTGGCAGGCAGCTGATCGACAAATCCGTCGCGCATTGCGTTTGCGCAACATACGCGTGGGCGACAGTTACTTACGGCGAACCGGCCGGTGCCGGTGACACTGCGCAAGCTACGTAGGTAGGTTATGGCAGAAGTCGTAGCAGATAGAACGTTAGTAGTATTCAAAGAGGAGCATTTGAAAAGGTGGCAATAAATAGTACAACATAATTATTTTCTCCTATAAGTTGACAAGGGTTTGAAGATCAGATACACTTAGTATATGCTTTTTTTTTCTGATAGAACAAGTGAAACTAGTCCTGCGGATCTTCTTATCTCGAAGAACCACAAATAGAGATATCAGCAGCATAGAATCTAAAAAATATAACTAATTATTACTGCAAATATCCTTGATCTTTATGGTAAACCGAACAGAGGAATGGCAAGACGGTATGCGCAGTGTCAATTCTGCCAGGATCGGGGGATTGTTCGAAAGAATTACTTCGGCCCGGGAACGCAAAGGGTAAAAGAAGGAACATGAGTGGGTTTTCACCCGTGGTCAATAAGAGCAGGAGGGAGTCATCTGATGATTTCAAACACTCAACTAAAAAAAGGCGGAGATTCAAGCGATTTGTGGATCGATTTCCGCAAGAATCATTTCCTACAAATTTTCGCATGGTCTGGGTAGTTGCTTGAAGTTATCATCTGCCTAGCCTTTTCCCAACTATCTTGGGGTCGGCTTCCAGTCTAACCGGATGCAGCTGAATACCAGTACTTTACATGGAGCGACTGCCTATCTGACCTCCACAACCCAGTTACTGGGTAATACGATACCCTTTGGTAAGACTGGATGTCAGACTTTCGGGCTTCTGACGACCCGTAACGACTGTCAAAGATCCACAATTGACAGCCGGGACCAACGGCTTAACGTGCTTTCCGAGGCACGGAGGAGTCTCGGTATGTAAAGATGGTCACCCATCCATGGACCAACCCCGGCAAGCGTAGCTTAACCTTATGGATCGACCCGTGCGGCTGTTATTACTTTAGCCACGAGCTCCTCTTTTTGTTGTAGTTGCTTGAAGTTAGTCCATGCATAATACTGGACGGATACCACATATTGTTAAACTTGCTAAGGTGAACGGACCTCTCCTCATATAAATTAAAACGAATTATAGAAACCGAAGAAAATGCAAGATTGAACTACTAACACCGCTGTATCTTGGCATGCGCCTGAGCACATTTTAGTAACTTGTAAACGTTGCAATACCAAATCTGTTATGGTTAATATAACAAGCGACTGTTACAGATTCATTGACTAATTCCTTCTACATAAATCTTGTCATTCAACTTTGTTAATTAAACATAATAACGTTTTAGTTAACTGTATGGGTTTTGACAAGATTAAGTACGTTGCTGGGTTGACAATGACAGCATTTTGTCCTTTTCCAAGTGGACTATTCTATGATTGATTAATCTGTTGTCAAATCTTAGCTGTTGCGGTAGTAAGACAACAATGACAATTGAAAAAGGTTTTCAAAATGGACGGTCCCGCGTTATAAACGTACTTAAAATATTAGTGGCATATCTGTGGTATAAGTAAGGTTGCTATCATTTTGGCTTCACAGAATCAATAACTAAAAGAGAAGCAAAAGTACACAAGTCGCAATACTTGCATTACCAGTGGACATAAAGTTATCAACCAAATTGATTCTGTGAAGAACGATATGAAAGAAAAAGGAGTGAATGAAAGCATTACGGTTGACAGCGTAAAATGGAAGGGGAAGATGTGTTGCACCGATCTCAAGTAACATGGGACCAGAGCTTCAAGAAAAACTGATTTTCGATAAGTCAAAAATGTATGCGATGGACATGAGCTACCGAAATATCACATTCATTTTGGCATTATGACAATCGCTAACGCCGATTGAATTTCATTATTTCTGATATAGAGCCTAAGGGCAGAAAGATTATGATAAAGCAGTCAACCCAGCAAGAACTTAAAACTGTTCCAACTTCACTGGCTTCGCTGGAACCAACATCAAAGTAATATTTCAAATCATTTCCAGACACAACACAGCATAAACTGGCATAATAAATCGTTATTATGTCGATATTATATCATACATATGCGTCACACGGTAAGGAAACCGTCGCGTGTAGGCGAATGCACGGCTAAGCGCCGCCAATGTCATATTTGTGGTGATCGTGTGAAATATGTTCGATTATTGCTTCAGATTTGAAACTGTTCTTTTTATAGATATTCTGAGATACCATTCATTGAGTCAGTCACGGTGGGATGACGATGGATGGCATTTGAGATAGTTCTAGATGGTTAAAGAGTAAATGGTTGATGCTAGAGATGCAAATTATGTCTCAGCCTAAATAAAAGTCTCATCAACAAAACTAATTTTGATACTGAAGCAATTTGAGTGTTACCACTTGAATGTATTAATTTGGAAAATGTAACGAAGTAGAAACAAATCTATATAAATAAAAATGAATCGTTAAATGTGTTGCTAAGCGCAAAAACTCGAGAACGGCTGGACCAATTTGGATGAACTTTTTTTAAACTATTCGTTTAGTGTCAGGAAGGTTCTTTCGAAGAGAAAAAGATGCCGCCACCAGAACTTAACCACAAAGGATAAGTTTCTATGTCCAATAGCTTTTGACAGAACGAAATATGTCGGGTTAGCTATAGTTGCAGATAATATTAATAACAGTAATCAGGAGCATGATTGTTATGTATGTGGGTAACTTACTAATAAGTTTAATAAACCAGTCTGCGATAGATCGCCTTGTTTCATTGACGTGTCCCGTACACAACACTGGCGACGAGGATTTTACTTATACCTACGTGTGCGAATATTTTGTTAAAAATGCCAATTGGACGTATAGAACCGTATAATTTAGCAAATAACAATTGGGACGCTTACGTGCGACGTGTTAATCAGTTTATTACGTTAAATAATATTGACGATTCGTTAAAGATGGCAACGTTGGTGACGGTAGTAGGCGCGGAGTGCTATGAATTGATGTGTGACTTGTGCGCTCCAGACACACCAGAATCAAAATCTTTCGAACAAGTGGTCGCATTAGTGAAGGAACATCTGGAACCTGATAGGTCCGAAATAGCCGAAAGGCATATTTTTCGCCAAAGAGTTCAACAGCAAGGTGAAAATATTCGCGAATACCTACAAGCACTCAAGCATTTAGCGAAAACTTGCAATTTTGGTGCTTGCTTAGAAGTGTGTCTACGAGACCAATTTGTTTCGGGTCTGAACGAGGAAGACATGAGATCGAGGATCTTCGCAGAACGAAGTATAGATTACAAGCGCGCCGTAGAATTGGCGCTGGCCCTGGAGGCGGCGGAGCGGCACGCGGCTGCGGCGTGTGCTCCAGCCTGTGCGGCGGCCGCGCGCAGCCCCACGGCGCCGCTCGACGACAGCTTGCATCAGTTGAGCGCGGGCGCAGGCTGCTCGCGCGGCGGCGGCAGCGCCGGCGGCGGCGGCAGTACCGGCAGCGGTGGCAGCGCACGCTCAGGCCGTGCATGCTCGCGATGTGGTAAAGCGGGCCATTCGGATGGCAAATGTCGGTTCAAGCATTATAATTGTGATGCTTGTGGTGAAAAAGGTCATTTGAAGGTAGTGTGTAAAAAAAATAAAAGTGCCAAAGGATCTAAAGGTCAGTTTTTTTTAAATGACTCTAATTCGGATGACGACTGTTGTAATTTTTATAACTTAGTCGTTAATAGTGATGGTGATGACCCGTATTACGCTAATTTAATGGTAGAAAATATAAAATGTAGATTTGAAATTGACACGGGCAGTAAAATTTCTGTGATTTCAAAACACTATTACAACAACTGCTTTTCAAACATTCCAATTGAACATAAATTGGTATCTTTAAAATCGTACACGGGTGACGTCATCGAGACGATCGGGTATATTGTTGTTAACGTCGTATGCGGTAAACATTCTGCTAAGCTTATCCTGTATGTCATTGAGAATGGCGGTCCCCCGTTAATGGGGCGTACCTGGATCAAACATTTAAAACTAGCAGTTGTAGAATGTTATAATTTGACCGAGGATGACTCGATGGCGGCATCGTTACGTGACGAGTACCCAGAAGTGTTTGCTGAAGGCCTAGGCACATTTAAAACTAAATTTCAATTACATTTAAAAGATGATAGTCCAGTTTTTGTAAAAGCACGATCGTTACCCTTAGCCTTGCGCCTGCCTGTAGAACGGGAACTAGACCGTTTACAGCGGGAAGGTGTAATCTATAGGGTGGAAAGGTCCGACTATGGTACTCCGATAGTACCGGTAGTCAAATCTAACGGGAATATTAGACTGTGCGGAGATTACAAGGTAACGATAAACCCTCTGCTAAAAGATTATCATTACCCACTGCCGCGTATTGAGGATTTGTTCGCTGCATTAGGGGGTGGTGAGCAATACACCAAACTAGATTTGTCTAATGCTTTTCAACAATGCATTTTACATGAGGACTCTCAGCCGATGACGGCGATCACAACACACGTTGGCACTTTTGTATATAGAAGAGTACCGTTTGGTATTAAATGTATACCCGAAAATTTTCAAAAAAATTATGGAAGAAACGCTGAGTGGATTGCCGTCAACGGCTGTTTTCGCAGACGATATTTGTGTAACGGGAAAAGATAAAGCTACACACTTGGTCAACTTAAAAGCAGTATTACAGAGACTAAATCAAAACGGCTTGAGAATAAATTTTGCAAAATGTGATTTTTTTAAAAGCAGTGTTACATATTTGGGTTACAAAATTGACAAATTTGGATTACATACAGATAGTAAAAAAATTGACGCTATTGTAGCAGCGCCCTTACCCACAAATGTAACACAGCTAAAAAGCTTCATGGGACTCGTGAACTTTTACTCGAAGTTTTGTGTTAATTTGAGTGATATATTAAAACCACTTTACTGTTTACTAAAGAAAAATGAAAAATGGGAATGGACTAACGTTTGCAATAGAGCATTTAACAAAATAAAACAAGTGTTAAGCAGCGCTCCTGTGTTAGCTCATTATGATCCGAGCCTATCATTAATTCTGTCAGTAGACAGTAGCGCGTACGGCGTGGGCGCAGTGTTGACGCAGCGCCACGCTGACGGTTGCGAGCGCCCGGTGTGTTGTGCCTCCAGAACGCTCAATTCGGCCGAAATCAATTACTCGCAGCTGGACAAAGAGGCGCTGGCTATTGTTTTTGGGGTGACTAAACACCATCACTACTTGTATGGTAGGCATTTTACATTGCGCAGCGATCACCGCCCTTTAAGTTATATTTTTGGGAAAAATAAAGGGATACCAGTGACCGCTGCCAGCCGACTACAACGTTATGCTGTTAAGTTGGCCGCCTATGACTTCAGCATCGAATTTGTGACTTCGTCGAAAAACTGTTTTGCTGATGCTCTTTCTCGTCTTCCCCTAAATTTGACAAGTACTCAAGTAAGGGGCAAAGACATAAGGTATACCTACTTAAATTACGCGCAAGAAAACTTTCCAATCAGTTTTAAGGACGTAAAAACTGAAACCAGAAAGGACGCGCTATTGAGCAAAATATATGGTTATATAATGTACGGGTGGCCTGTACACAAACTGACTGACAAAGTAGAAAATATTTATTACAATAGAAGAGAAAGTCTACATATTGAGCAAGGGTGTATAATCTGGGGCTACCGGATTGTCGTACCAAAATCATTACGAGAGTTGGTTTTGACCGAGATCCATGAAGGGCACCCAGGGATCGTAAAAATGAAACAGATTTCACGTAATTATGTGTGGTGGGAAAACATAGATGCTGACATCGAGCGCGTGGCACGCGAGTGCGCCGCCTGTCGGCAGCTGCGGCCCGAGCCCGCCGCAGCACCGCTGCACTCGTGGCCCTGGCCCGCAGAGCCGTGGTCGCGTCTGCATCTAGACTTCCTCGGCCCGTTTAATAATAAATATTTTTTTGTCCTTATCGACGCTCATTCAAAATGGATTGAGGTTGAACAAGTTAGCACAACGTCGGCAGCTATCGTTATCGATAGCTTGAGACGGCTATTTGCACGTTTCGGTTTACCGAAACGTATAGTTAGTGACAACGGGCCGCCTTTTTCATCATCGGAATTTGCGAAATATTTAGAGCGCAATGGTATAAAACAAACATTAATACCGCCATATCATCCGTCTAGTAACGGGGCTGCAGAAAATGCAGTTCGTTCCGTAAAACGTGTCCTCAAAAAGGCACAATTTGAAAGAGAAGATTTTAGTACCGCAATAAATAGATTTCTATTTACGTATAGAAATACTGAGCAAAGTACTACTGGACGAGAACCGGCAGTCGCTCTTCTAGGAAGACGACTGCGCGGACGTCTTGACCTGCTGCGGCCTGACACGGCGGAGCGCGTGCGCGCCGAGCAGGACATTCACGGTCGGCCGCTGCGAGTGCTGGCGCAACACGAGCCGGTCATGATACGCGACTACACTAAGTCCAACAATAAGTGGACTGACGGTGTTGTGACTGATCGTACTGGTCCCGTATCATATACTGTAAAAACGAATAACGGGCAAATACAGAAAAGACATATAGATCAGTTACTAAGTCGTAAGTCACGACATTCTTTGAGCAAGGCCATCGACGTAAACTCTTTTAATCAAACTACCAAACAGGGAGGGGATGTGGAACAAAAAGACCGCTCAATCGTTAGGCACCATTCGGGTGAAAAAGATGATTTTTTTGATAGTGTAGAGGAAGGAGAGGTGAGCGCACTACAGTCGCCGCAGTCACCGCGGTCAAACTCGCCGTCCACGCCGTCGTCGGTTCCTGCCAATACTGATATCAATACTCGCGTACGCAGGAAAGCTGCTATTCGTTGTCAGGAAAATCTTAAACGAATGTAAATACACGCTAAGTTAGTGTTACTATTTAAAGTTAATAGTACCAATTATTAGGGAACCTGTAATCAGTAACAATGTTATTAGTTTAACTTAATATTAAGCGACTAGGTTAAGATTTTCTTAAATTTGGGAGGGAAAAGTGTTATGTATGTGGGTAACTTACTAATAAGTTTAATAAACCAGTCTGCGATAGATCGCCTTGTTTTATTGACGTGTCCCGTACACAACAATGATGATGAATTAAATGACAGCCCCTTAAATGCTCCTACAATAATAAACTATCACAGGATAATCATATCCTTAATCGAAGTACCCAAGAAAAACACTTGGAACATCAGCCTCTGCTACACATTCCACACTCTTCCGCAAACAGCTATCCTGTCTAACCAGTTGCACTTAAGACATCAATACTAAACCAAGTCCTCATAGCTGTTGACATGCAATTATAACTGACGAGAACCATGTAGGGGGTCCTGTCACAGATAGCCGTACATACAGACACTGCACTCCTGGAATCTATTGCGAATCTCACGCACTCAAACAAAATACTAACGTGTTTGACGTCCAACGGGGAATAAAGGGGATTCAATCGCATCGTCTTCGCTAAAGTTCGTATTAAGAAGGTTCTGTATATGTGTGAGTGCGTCAATCAGTAAGTCAGAGTTGCCTGCTAGTAATTTATCTCTGGTCCCGTTGAAATCTTGTGGATTCCTGACCACTCCCTAAAAGGGGTGATACGGATCATGGACGTGATTCAACGGTTGGAATGAAGAATGGATCCTATGTTAATTAATTAATTTCTTTGATGAGTGAACGGAGTTCCTTGGATTCTTGTGAATTGATACTTTGCGTCGTCTTTCCTGATACGTTCAGAAACACCAAAAAATACAATGATATGGTACCATGAAGCTGGTCTGATAATAGAGACGGAAGACGGCCATAGGAACTTCTGAACAAAATAAACCCATCGAGTCTGGGCTCATTTGATTTGTCTTGAAAAGCATTTTACGCCTAGACAATATCCAGGTTCTGATGATGAAGCTGGATGGTGGCCACTGCTTCTCTGTGATAAAACAACATAACCCCACCGAGTTTGCACTCGATTGATTCATCTTGGGCAACATTTTACACCTAGAAAAAAAGGGTCTGATGATGAAGCTGGAAGCTGGCCACAGCATCTCTGTGATAAAACAACATAACCCCACCGAGCACATTTAATTTGAGATAGCCGGTATAAAAGCTTGTTTAGAAAAATATTTTTTACGAGCTTTTATTTAATAGTTGGACTCAATAGTAATTTAATACTGTCTCTTTCCAGGGTGCACATTCCTTACACACGAATCTTTAATTGATTGCAGGCACATTATCAAGAGCATATCTATCAAAACGTTGCGTTAGAATGCAAGTTCCTGACTTCTCCAGGTTGTTATTTATAATTAAAATAATTAACCATTCGTCAGTCCCGTGTTTGGGCCCAAGCAAATTGATCACCGAACAAGAGATCGAGATAAGATCTTAATTTGGACAAATTGAGTGAGTAATTTATTGAATTTGTCCAACGGCGTCTAAATAATACATGACGCGACACGAACACTTGATCGGAAATAGAGCTGCTTGATGACTTTCATGTGTTACCATTTTGTAGATAGACGCTTATTCATGCAAATAAGCCTAACTAATATTATAAAGGCAAAAGTAAAGACAACGCTTTTTAAAGCTTATTGTCAGAGTTTTTTCACCGGTAATCTTTGGGTCAACTAAAGATCGGTGAATGCTCTGCGCGTCCAATATAATAATGTTTTTAGGATGCTGTTGCGATTGCCTCGTTTTTGCAGTGCCTCGGAAATGTTCCCGGTAACCCATAGCGATGGGTTTCATACCATCATCCGCAAGAAAACGGCCTCGTTCTTGAGCAGAATAAGAGGCAGTCACAATAGCATCCTGAAGGCCGTGGCAGCCGATATTTCCTCCACTATAGTAAGGCAGTTTGTGAGAAGACATACCCTAGTATTTCGTTTAGTTGATGGGTGGTCTTCTCATTAATTCGTCTTTAGTTAAGTTACTAACAACAGTGTTATGTGCAAACATTTTACTAACAATTTATGGATCTCTTAGTTGTCCGAAATAAAATGATTTATTATTATTTATTATAAAAGTAAGTTTGTTTGTTTGTTACCTTTTCACACTTAAACTTCTGAACCGATCATCATGAAATTTTGCATATACATACGTTGTCAGGGTTAAATTAAAGGACGCAGGGTACCTTTCATCCAGAAAAAAAGTACTACTCCCGAGAAAAATAATAACTTTCGACGATCGCAATTTATTTCGGACGCTAGATAGTGATACGTGTCATTCGAATCATTTTGCTCCCGTGCGAAGCCGGGACGGGTCACTTGTATGTTATATGAGAAAAAGGGTATAAGGGAAGAGGAAAACCAAAAAGCGATGGAAAGATAAGTGTGAAAGATAGTACTAGAAAGTAGGCGACTATTGAGCTGACGGCAAATAAAGGTGTATCGAAGAAGATATGCTGCGCCGACGCCAAATAAATTGGGACAAAGGTAGGATAGCGATGGAAGAAGATACTTTTACCGTCAAGAATTCATTCCCAGCAATTATGGATCAATAAGAATCTGTCGCTTCTAGTGTGACAAAATAAATCATTGTTATCAATTGCAAGCCGAAATATATGGTTTCTGTTTTCGAATTAAAACTAATCATACCTTATTACAGATGATTCTGATTTACGCTACAGAATGAGGATGAAACTTAAAACCGGAAAGCTTACCTTTAACAAAAAGAAATATTTCATTATTTAAACAGTCGATACATAATATGGCACAAAGATAGTATGCCTCATAACCGTTAGAACTGCGCCAAAATTTGATATATTATTGATTAGGTCAAAGTCAAAGTGAATGCTGAATTGCCTCACAGTTCTCCAATAAAATATATCAATTTAGGGACGCAGCTTTCATCATACACATTTCATCAGAAACATTTATTTTATATCCTGTTGATTCCAAATGTCAGACAGCATGAACAAATTCAAAACCTTAGTGGCTTCTAATATATCAATGTATCAATTAAATTCAAATACAAAGTAACAACTTAATTTCATATTCAAATAGACAAACATTTAAATAAATTCTCGCATTTAAGAAATATCAATCGGTATTCCCACAAATAACAAAAGTTACAAAACTTGTTAAATACACAGAAACTTGTAGTAATGGCTTATTTTTTTTCTATCGTTATTTCAAAATGGAGTCAAGGGAATCTAGCTCTATCGCATATATCATATATAATATTATTACTGTTGGTATACAAGCTCACGTCTTCAAAAGAACCGACGCGATAAGATCTGCTCAGGCACAGGTTGGATCACCCACTTTCGCCAAACATGTCTGCTGTTTGAAGCCTTACATATTTAGCATGGTATCATTGACAGTAATATAATATCTGGTCATTAGCATACAAAAATGCATTAGGAAGAAGAAAATATTAGGGAGACAGACAATATAAGAGTAACGAGAAAAGAAACAGATCATGCCCTTTAAGGCCCTACTACCGGCCAAGTAGCGTGACATTGAATAAAAAATCGTAGCATAGCAGAAAATAAATATTAAAGAATCAAAAAGTACCAACAACGGCCGTTTTTGACACTTTTGCTTACTACTTTGGATACGAAACATTTTGAGTCCTGTTTTAACAACGTAAAAATACTTTATCCTCTTTGTAACAAACGTGACGTTGGATTCTTTAATATTTATTTTCTATGCTATGCTACGATTTTTTATTCAATGAGGGCGCCATTAGGCGGGAGCTTTACAAAATATTAAGACAAAAATTTGTACGAGAGACCACTGAAAGCAAGGATTACTGGTATTATTGTTTACAAACTATTTATGACAATAGAACTACACGAACATATACATATAAACATAAGAGAATACACACAGAAGCAAAGCAACCAGCTGTTCAACAGCGCTAAAACAATCGGCGAAATATTTCGGACACGCATCATAATTACAATAATTTACATATCCTATGAATTTCACAATAGGCCCGTGCCGTGTAGGAGACAAATTATGCTTGACATTAGTGTGCCCTTGGCTGTACTCCCTTCTAATTGTTGAAGAACATCAGTGCGATAAAGTTATTTAAATATTACGTCAATTGTTTCTAGAGATGCTTAGGACGAGTCGATTTCTTGGGAAATCTCGTTGAGTTCATTAATTTTGTTCTTCAAGGTACTTCGGATTGGTGTAATATGTATATCTATAGTATTCATACTTGCTATATTATATGTAAGATGCTGTAACGCTGTTGATGGTTATGAAAGAAATGAATATTTAGATATTATGACTCGTAGAGAGAAATGGAAGGAAAAAACGTACTGGGCTGACGCCAAATAAATAAGGAAAAAGGCTCCTAGATGATAATAGCAGTTTTAGAAGGATCAGATACGAGTAATTATTTTGAACCCAGGTGATATACTTAACAGTTTTAGAACAAATACCAGATGCGCATGTGATTTTAAAATAAAATGTTTTTTGGACAGAAATATTAACGATCGTTATTAACATTAATTTACTATTAAAAACACGATTAAGAGAAATGATGAGTAAGATAAGAATAAAATAAAATTACACGTTTTTATTTAATACATATTGCTAAATGTCACATTTAGATGCGGACTTGAATTTCTTGAAAGTGAGACCGTAAAATTTAATTATCGTAAGTATATAAAGTTCCCAAATATTTCATGGCGATATCCTAAATGTCATAGCGACCAAAACCAGATCATTAATATATGCATAAGCATGTTTGCTCCCTAAGCTTGAGCGTCTAATCATTCTTAATGCAGAGATTAATCGCAAATAAATTCATTTGAAGGCATCCAATTCAGGTTTCGCAACTAAGTGTAGGAGACAAATTATTCAGCAGATTAACAATGAATCTAAAGACGTTGCGCCATGCCATTGTTTGCTGATACAAATATCGCTGCTGCTCTAGCATTTGCATAAGACACGGCAAGCATATGCGACGTCCAATGGGACAGTTAATTTATTTGATTTATTATGAGAGTAGTGCTTTCTCTGCATATTTTCTGTAGGATCAGCAATATACATATATTTAAGATATATCTAAAAACAAGCCAACAATAAGTTGTTGAATATTGAAACATCACCAGTACTTAATTGTTGACTTTCACTAACATGTGTTAGTTTACTAAATTATCGTAGTCTCATTCTAGTAGCAATAAATTTACCTAAGCAATACAAATAATTTACACAATAATTTGCAGCTTAATAAAATAAAATATTAACGTCGAAGGCTCAATAAATTTAAGAATAACAAACAATCATTTGATCGCGAAGTCCTTTCTCACAGCAATAATGAATCGTCCGATGCAAAAAATGTAAATATTGACCAACACAATGGTACTGACAAATCGATTCATAGAGATCGTTTATCGAGTTATATCGATACATGATTGTAAGTCAATTTCTATGACCTATTGCGATTGATGGGCTTGGCTAGAGATCGGATAAGATTTGCGGAGTTAAGATACAGTAGAAAGGCATGAACAAAGTAATTTTATTGAACATGAATTATTAGTAGAAGGCGAAGGTAATAAAATTAAAGTCATTTAAACATTCAATCTCACAGAAACTGTTATTATTAGTTAATACCGCACAAAGGCGGAAGCCAATATTTTGACAGAATCATATAAGACTGTTTGAAATATGTAAATCAAACCTACTCAAAATGGAATATGTAAATTAGTGTAATTTTGCATTTCGGTGTTAATAATCTCACGGTATTCAAAAAATATTTGCTAATATTTAAGGCACGACTGGTTTTGAATTGCTAAACATTCTTTAAATAACACTATACTCATAAATTAAAAATTTTTGAAGAGATAAAATATATCTGAGCGATTTGATAAAAAAAAAAATGTATCTACGGAGGAGGACGAAGAATTGGCAACATTGCAACAGTAGTTGGACCGAACTCTAAAAGTCACGGATGCAGTATTACAGTGCTTAATGGAATATATGTTATTATATCAACAGTAATGAACTCAGTGACCTTGAATCAGTAAATACAAAAAAAAAAAATAACGGACGAAGGCGTACGTAATTGCTATTTGTTTTCCAACAAGGAAACCGAACTGATTCGCATTGACTTAGCATTAGCTAACGATCTCTGTATAGTCCTCAATGGTAGCGTCATGTGTGCGATAGATTATTGTAATAAGGTGTTTATGAGACAATATAGAGGAGACACAGTATTCTTAGTTCTAGGTAATGCTGCTAATTGCTATGCAGTCACGATTTGTAGATTGTTTTATATTGAAGGTTGCACTGGACTTAGAGAAAACACTAAAGACAGACTGCTATTGTTCCAATGCATCAAAATAAGTCAACAAAATCAGGAAAATATACATGGAAATAAACAATCAATATCAAAAGGCTCTTGAAGGTTTTTATCATCGCTTACTTTAAGATTTAATATATTAGCTATTAATTGTATTATGGTCGTCTCCACCTTGTATATGACACAAGTCAAGCAAGGATTTATCCTGGACTACTACCATTGTCTCACAGTGTCGCAACGCGGTACCCACGCTCCGTTTCTTACTGACAACACGATATACTGATCTGAGCTTAATTTGTATTCTCGTGTCACCCTACGTTTTATTATGTAAGCTACGTTGCAAATCAACGACATTGCTGTTTTGCATTTAGTCCTTGTTGTTTTGTTTACTTGTATCCTGCTAGACTTTGTGGAAACTTTGAAACTGAGGTTAGTGTGAGGATTTTTTTTTTTTTTTTTTGTGGGGTGGGAAATCATCCTATGACTTCTCCCGCTCTGGGTCGAGCGGGAGGGCGTGTCAGACTCTTACTGACTAAAACCCACCCCTGTTCCTTCCTGCCTTTGAGTGCCTAGGGGCGAGGTAACTCTGTTTCGAATTTATCCTCAACCCCCGGGTAGTAGTGTGAGGATAGAGAAAGAGTCAAATGGACGTGATTTCTACACTTTATGTGTGCGTGATTTGAGTATTTATAAACTTTGTGACCAAGGACTCGTCATTGATGAAGGCCCTTATTTTACACTCAATTGCCAGCGTTTTTGAAATGGGCTTTCTCAATCTGCTAATTTAATAAGGAAACAGCGAATAGTCTCACTATTACAAACGTTCTACAAGACAGAAAACTTATAATCTAAGTAGTATGTCCATATATTTATACGTCATAGCAGGGTTTTGCAGAATCTACCAACTTGAGCCAAATAATCCTTTCAACAGAATTTCTCTTACTTCAACACATTAAATTATAGAGGACTATTCCTAAACCGACGTTACACTAAAATCAATCCAATCAACCCATATGCCAGTAAATCACAGAGCGGCTCTCGCCGGAGGCGTCCGGTCCGTCACGGTCCTGTCCGTTACGTGGTCCGATCCGTGACCCATTCGTGATCAAACCGAAAGTGTGCGCGATATGGCAGTAATGACTGTGTGAACTGTAGAAATATGGTCAAATGTAATTGACTTATTGGATTTGACCATACTTTCGATCTTCGATGTCTGTTTTCAGGATTGAGCTGATTTTATCTTGGTGAAAGTGGAAGATTGTACACTACTAGATACAAATAAAAAGTTAAGATTTTCCACTCAAATCTAGACCTAATATCTGCTTAAACACATACAATACGAGTACAAATTGTCTTGTTGATTGGTGCACGTTACTTGTGTCCGGGAAGAGACATTTTCTTGCAGCAGGCTAAAAAGCGTTCAATTTACCAAGATTTATGTTTTGTGATTGCTTTGTGTAGAATAAAATACTCTCCTCAAAAATATCAACTAACAAACTTTTAGCGATAACACCGATATTATCTCCCTTATCCATACTTCCAAAGGAACCACATTTATCTTTTATTCCTAGCAAATATTATGGAAGACCATTTGCACTTAACTGTGTCATCTGTGGGTAAACAGTTTGTTTGACCGAGATAAGATTACACGCATTTATACTATTTGTATAAGATCATAGAAGTTTTAATCCAAAAATCCCTAATGGCTTAGGATTTTGCACATTTCCTTTTGACCGTAGGAAATGGTTAACAGCTGCTGCATTCTGTAGATAAATTACCCTTCGAAAAGTGTTTTGAGACTATTTGCTCATGCGGTAACTGTTTTTGTTGGGAAAAGAGATAGTGTACCTGACGAACTGTAATCAACTATAAAACACGGCTACAAGCTAGTTATCATTTTCGATAGCCTTTAAACTATCCATCTCTCTGTGGGAGATAGTGGACCATAATTCTACACGCGGACCCAGTGCGGGTTGGTATATTAATAAATAAAAAAATAAAAAACATAATTTATGAATAGAACGCATAGAACTAGATCCAGCAATTTCTATAACTACCATCGTGACCCTTTGTAATGACCCGTCGAATCATCGACAATAAGTCAGCAATCTACCTGCCAAATACAAGTGAGCTATCAAAGATCAGTGGGCGCCTCGGGCCTGATGATTGACGGCTGTCTGGCTTTCGAGAGAGCTACTTAAGTTAGGAGATATGGAGTGTTTACATCATCATTGACGACTGAGAATGGTGGCGGGTATATGATAGTGTTTAGTTAATATAAATTTGCGGGGGCGTGCCGCTAACACGCCAGTGGCGAAAGCGATTGGATATTAGTATTTGAGTCTCATATATTGCTTAAGACATGATCAGAATGACGGTCACTATCACATCTAAAGTAATCCATAACGGTTCGAAGTCTTATCCGAATCAAAATTCGGAAAATTCACGGACGGCTTTAATTATAGATTAAAACAGAGATATAAGATTTCATACATAGTCGTCCTGATTCAGACTGAATCGAATACATAGTCTAGCACTTACCGATAACAATGGTGGTTCCTGCTGAGTAGACAGTTCACTCCACGGCCTTAATAAGGCCCGTTCAGCATCAGCTCCAGCCAAAGCAAAGCTCACACCATATCTTCGCCAAAGCGAAAGCTCATACAGCTTTTTCCACGGTATTCCATCATTCTTCGCTGTCTTCTTTCTGATACTGCCTCTAAATGACGTTGACCTTACGAAAGGCTCAGCTGGAATCCCTTTCTTGGTAGCTCCCCTCCACGGAGGTTTAGTGCCATTCACATTTGGTTTTCCATTACTTGCTGTGCTTCCAGAAGAGCCCTTGCGTTGCAATCCAGGTTTTTGAGTCGGAGTTTTTCTCTTTTCGTCAAAAAGAACAGCGTTGGCTAGCTCTTCATCATGATTAGAACCATCTGATTTTACTTCTTCGATAGTGACAACAGCTGATTTCCTTTCCCTGTAGCTTCCACGAAGTGGAGTTCTACTGAAGGGTTGTTTCAATTTCTCGCCATCAACTTCGTCTTGTAGGGCAGATATGACGCTATCATCAGCGTATCTCATTCGAGCAGTTTTCATCAGAGATGCTTTCGTGTTCTGTGAAAACAAGCGTTCGCACGGATCTGTCAGTTTGTTTTGATCAGACCGAGACTTGAATGTATTCTCTGAATCAGTGTCACTGTGACCTTCGTAGGAGCTAGTACTGTTGCTGAAACTTTTGCTATACAATCCATCGTGATTTTTGGAACCGTTATGGTTATTCTTATCAGCTTCCTTGATTTCTATGATGCATTCATTTCGGAAGGATTTGCGAGACTGCAGACTGGTATTTGAATCCGACTTTGTTAACGGATTATGTTTGTGGTCAGCGCATCCATTTGCATGTGCTTTACCAGTACAATGTTTGTGGATTTTTGCCAAAGCGGCCAATGTTTTGTTGCCGTTAGGCGACACCTCGTCGCCGCAGCGGAGCGACTGCTCGAAGGACCCTTGCACGTGGAACATTCTTCACTTATTCTGTCTCAGGCGGACATAGACCCACCACGCTTGGCATTTTAAGAGGTCAGAGTTCTGTAGATCGGATCATATCGAATGTCACTGCACAATGAGAGCATTTACTTGAGTTATGGGTTTTACGGTGCAGATCGGCGCGATTAAATCGATCATAAGGTATATCAGCAGCGCGTGATCATAACGAATCGTGAGCATGCGCTGTATGGCGCTAAATATAACAAAATATTGTTACAAACGAAATACGGCGGTTTTGACGTTTTGACATTTGCGTCGAGGTAATTATTTAGGGCATAAAGATAGATTTTACGTTAGGCAAAATGCGATTGGAATCCATTATTCAGTTTTGGAACCGTTATATGAAACGACTAGCGTTAGACTAACAAGTAGTATATAGGATTATTGGTAGCTCGACGTATATCCTGCAGGACGTGACAGTGTGTGACCTATTTGCAATAATTAAGCACCCGAGATTATTTTCCTAGTTTATTTATTTTTTAATGAAGCTGCCTTTGCCTTTACTAAAGCCTTTCACCTACCGCTGGTAACATATGGCGTGACCTGAACATAATGATATTCAAGTCTTAACCGTTTCCATGTCTTTACCAGCAACGCGTGGCTGAACCGCACGCACTCTACGTTAGCGCAAATTGCCAGACGATTAGTTAAATACTTAAATTATAGTACTTGGTTTAAAGAGAAATATCGGGTATTAAGTTGAGACGTAAGTAGAACTGTGGGAGGCGGAGTAGTGAGATTAACACAGAGCATACACCTTAAGGCTTAAGGGTTTGCTTAAGGCGCAATTATACGACTTCTAATGATTTAAATTGAACATCACGTCTAAACGACTAGTGTTATTTCTTTAAAAAAATATATATGTTAATCTAGACAATTTTTTCGTAATTTGATATGTGAATATTTGAAATTATATTTTTATAACATAGTGTAATTAATTTGTAAAGTTATGTCTAGCGCGGATAAAAAATTGAGAATCACGCAAGAACTATTAAGTGTATTTTTATGAAAACTTCACCATTTTAAAGATAGTTAAATTATTAATCTTTTAGTATACGTGTTTAAGTATAACATCTGTTGTTTTATGAATAATAAATGAATAATGCATCTAATTTGGAACAGCGCTCCTTGATGGGCGAGTCCAATTACTGGGTGGACGTACGACGCGTTGCGTGAGCTCAGCACAGAACACGCAAGCTAACCACTCAAGATCGTTGGCATATAACTACGCCTTAATCGTTTAAGTGTTTATCGAAAAGTAGGTAGTTTATTTTGCCAAGAAATTTTTTCCTAATAATGTTGGCAGCTCTTTACATGCAAATCCGAAGCAGTCTAATTTGTCAGAGTGTGCAAAAATTTTAAGGGTCAGCTTAGTACAGGCAATATTTTAGAAGCTTCCATAATAAACCACTTACAAGAATCTTGTCAAATTGAGCAAGCTGATTAACCTCACCACACAAACTCAAACTTAATGAAAAAGAAAGGATTCTGTCTGATTATAAGCCCGCCGATAATATTAAGGCCAGCATAATAAATTAAGTGCAGTTTTATGAAATTAGGTACAGCTGTTCAACATTATTGATTCAGCTGGTGGTTACAACATTTTGGAGCCGTGTACGGTTTGTGTACCGAATTATGTATGCTATGAAACCAATTTTTCTAGTACTTAATTGAAAGATTATAATCACGACACAGAAACGCGCACCATTTTTGCACATTTGTGATTCAAATATCAAATTGTAATATTACTTCGTTAGTTGCCTGCCGAGTTGTTCAGTATCACTTAGGAAACTAAATGCTTTTTAATGTGTTTTTGATTCTGATGATACTAATGAACCCAGGACACGACGAAATCATTATTTGCTCGATCATAAAATCGCAAAGCAGAATCAAAACCTAAATCAAGATCTCTTATTACATTTTCTGAGAATTAACATCAAACTTATCATCAAAATCACGAAACTCAAACCCATAAAAAGTCGAACCCAGCTTTCATAAAACCAGAATCATCGAGTTTTTGGCTGTGCAATAAAACCTACGCGTTCTGATGTAAGAGCACTTGACTCTGTGTTAACATAATGCAATTTATCATCTATCTTCTATATTATTGCTGTTTTCATAGGTAGAAAGTAAAGGCCAATCGTATGTATCATTGCTGCTCATTGGGACTGATTGGTGATAAATATTCGCTGACCATTAAATAAGACCACCCACGGGTCGTTCTTGATATATGTTAAATTTGTCTGTAAAAATTGTGTGGGCAGCTGCATTGTTTTCTTTTGTTTCATGTTTAAGTATCACCTACGTTAAATAATCTTGTTAAAAAAGAAAGTTAATGTCTTTTCTCTTGAAAAGTTTACGCAAATTATTTAGTTTAGCAATAACGTCAGCATCAATGTGAATTTCTTTCTCGACAATGAATCCGAGATAAAACAACTAATTTGTCGATCTAATCTAACCAAATACAGTACCTAGTAAAAAGTTAAATAATTTTAATATTCTGTTATCTTTTTCTCAAAGAAACGGCAAAAATTATCAAGAAAACCGGAAAAACGCTGAAGACAAGTCATCTACTAAAAATATAACGCCACCACATCATTATCTTATATCAATATTTGAACAACTTGTATACTCATATCTAGGTTCTATACACCTGATCGTGGGAACACACTCCACTTTCATTTTTTATCATATTAGCGCATTTGGGTTAGGTTTACTCTAAGGCTTAAATATGTTGACCAGACCATTGTTTTGTGGTTTTGTCTAATGTGTCACTGTCTAGTCTACATTGTCTTTGCTTTTGTTAAGAATAATGGTTCTAATTTCGACTCTTCATCATCTAGTGCTTCTTACGCCATTTGGTTCTCCATTAACGTTTAAGGAATGTATTTGTAGTTAGCAATTTGACTTTATTTTTTTATCACATTATTTTTAGTTTGATGCTTCATAGAAAAAAGTTCAAATCGATATCAGAAGCGATAACGTTATCTTCATAATCAAGTCGTGTTAAATGTTTTTTACTAACCGTTATTGGAAACAAAATTAAGGTCAATACTTTTTCTCAGATTATCTTGTGATTAAAACCTGTTTTTACTTCCTACTCGTTAAACATATGTAATTATTAGCAATTAAGGAAAACTGATAAAATATCGGGTTTTGATGGGAACTGTTAAGGTCGATATTTGTCATTGAACTAGTTAAATTAACATTTTTACTTAACTGCTACTTTAATTACTTAAATATTTGTGCAGACGAAGATTATAAATACGGTAGGCGAAATGGGAGGTTAACATTTAAAAACTGTTCATCTTGTAGGCATTTTTTCTAAACTTGATATTTAACTTACAACCGGGGTCCTTTATAAATTATTGTGTCTACCCTAAAATCCCAACACATCCTTCACGAAAAACAAATTCCTGAGCAAATAGTCACAACCCAACCGCCCAAAGATAACAAATAACTTAAAAAGTAAAATCTAAGGCAAACTTCAAAAAGCAATAAAATAAATAGGAACCAACACAAGACTACAGACAAACGCACTCAGAGAGCAGATAAGCATTGTAAACACACAGTACAGAAACGAAACTGTCGGTGGTATTGGTCAACGGTTTCATGCAAATCGCACCGGCGCGCGGCGACACAGATCCCACCTATTCGATAATATTGAAATTGCTCTTGCATAATTTCGCGTAATCCACTATCACACGGGATCTTAAAGTGTTTGAAAGGCATTTGGTGTAGCAAGTTGGAAGTTTGTTGAGATTTTGTCATGTTGTGCAATTTTTGTTTACATAGATGATGTGACGGAAGATATAAAATTTAGATAGCACTAAGGTAAAAAAGTTGTAACCAGGAAGAAAAAAGAATGACTATTAAAAAGAGTCAAAATATGAAGTTGTTAACTTGGAATTTATAGGGCATTATACTAGGCCCACATAAAATATTATTTTTCATGAAAGATATCTTATTAAATATATTTATTGTAAATGCTACAATATGTAATATCGTGTGTCAATGGAACATGTGTAAACATAGAGCAGCTAGTTAGTCAAGCTCGCCGATCGTTCGTGACTGCCAACTTACTCTTCGACTGATTCGCTGATAACGATAGCTGATCCTGGTCTGAATATCAAATACTACTGTTAACATAGTCTATAGATTTACGCAACTCTTTTTTACACATTTGGATGTAATCCATTTTAGAGTGTGTTGCATTGCATAGTATTCCGGAGAATTATTAATATAGTCATTAATGCAGTACTTTTACTTTGGATCCATCGACGACGATCGTTTAAGGAGATCCTTTGGTAAAGATCGTTACGTTTAATTACCATGTTAGAAATGAAACAAGTCATAAAGAATCTATGTCACGAAAACTACATGATTATAATCTACTTCTGTCCACACTATATTTTCTTTTTAATTACACTATCTGTTTAAAAACTTAGTAACATTAACATTTATGAGTAATTAACCCGAATATTATTTGAATATCTGCTAAATTGCCTCTTACTAAAATAAACCTTAACGCTTAGACAAAACAGATTATAGCTGTATGAAATTCTTAATAGGATTAATATTATTTAAGCCCATAACTTCATCATATAAATAAGTAGTATTAAAATGTGGATATATCAAAAATGACAAATGATTATGATCGGTGACACTACGGCCATTTCCAGCTATAAATATTTTAATTAGCAATAAAAACGTTGAAGATGTGAATTTTGACGGTTTTGATTTTTATTTCCTACACGTGCAAGGAACACATGGCCGTAACTAACTGATTGTATGACATATAAGTTCAGATAGCGTACTGCGTAAAAACAGCAAGCAATATTAGAAAAATAACAAAACAAGAAAAACGCTAATTGTCTATACGAAAACTGCACTTTGATCAGAAAAAAACAAAGAAATCGTGAAGCTACTAATTACAAAAGTCAAGCGCTACAAGATCAAGGTGAGAAGTGAGGCTGTCTATTCTTGTAGCAAGTTGCATAATCATTAAAGATAAGATTAATTAGCGACGCTATAGTACTATCTAAAACAATCATGTGAATGATGACTGCGAAATTACGTACGTGCGTATCATCATGCAAATTCTTCCGCCATGATTTTGGGAAAATACGTCAGAAGCACCTCGTCGTCATCATCACGTAAAATCAAATGCTCATTAAACAACGGCAAGTTAAAAATAACGACCGTAACTTGAATGAAGAACTAAAAAAGGAATCATCTTAAACCACAAAATGATCTATAGAAAAAACGAAGTGTTCGTTAAAAGAGATAAAAACTCACCGACGATCAAAATAACAAAAACAACGATTAGAGCCCTCGTAAAAATACAAGAAACTTAACAGGTACCTTGAACCATCAAAGTTCTAAGAAATATTCCAACGAACACACGTATATAATACGCCACCCTAGCTAAAGAAAATGTTCTAATACAAGAGTAGTCTGGAGAAGTAACAATAAATTACAATTTAGTAATCTAATTCAAAATTGCAGATTTAAATCCCAAATAAGGCTATCAAAACATTTAACACAGATTAGTTTAGAACAGAAACAAAAAACGTCAGACCAAAATAGTGCGGACCAAAGGACCAGTGTTTAAAGAAAAAAGAACATAACTCAAGGTACAGTCTCAAATGAGACAGAAACAGTAATTTATTCAACGACTCGTCTAGCGCCGGATCTAATATTAAATGCTCCTTTTTCTTTAGATTTCTAAGAATATATTATACTTAGGTATGTATCAGGGATTGCGGTCTGTTCGAAGAATCATATTTTATACGTTAAGGTATTCATAAATGTATGCATTATGGATTCTAAAAAGTCACATAGAAGTGGTAATTACGATTTCCGGATAACAACTTGCAAGGAATTTGAATAATGACTTTATTTCCCAGGCTGTTAAGCTTCTACTGCAATTCAGTTCAAAGATGCTAAAGTCAGAAGAAAAACTATCAGTTCAATAGATCGCAGATAGGTAGGTAATACTCGTAGTCGTAGCTACTAATATTGACATTAATAACGTCTAGTAGTTAACAAGCCCATTAATAAGAAAGAGCCAAAATACAAAATATGCGTTTAACAGTCGACAACATAAATATTGAATGAATGTAAAATATGTATGTATGCATAAAATATTTGTAGAACGCAACATAAATATCTGACCCCCAAAATTATCTCTTTTAAGCACAATCAATTTCGAATCAGCTTTTAAAAAAAGCCGCACATATAAAAAACCTCGAATTCGTTAAATTCATCAAGAATTTATCAGCCATTTGTTAATCCTATAGGTTATTAACATTCTACAAAATCACATGGATATTGGTTCAAAGTTGATACACGCACTTGACCGGTTTATCGATGCAAAATTACATAATCAAATACCTGACAGGTTTTACTATATTCATTATAAAATCGTTAATATATGTCTCTGAATGGTTGAACGAGAAACGGACTTTGGGAGGTCGTTTAACGCGGATATGCCTTTAGAAGAAAAATAATTATATTAAAGAATTATCTATGTAAGGCGCCTGACTCCTTATTATGGATTACCTACTTTTATTATTTAATGTCCCATGGCGTCATGACAGGCGTTTTAGACCTTCCTTTTTTAACACATA
Source organism: Polia nebulosa (assembly GCA_951329385.1). Taxonomy (NCBI): domain Eukaryota; kingdom Metazoa; phylum Arthropoda; class Insecta; order Lepidoptera; family Noctuidae; genus Polia; species Polia nebulosa. Next base: position 9,977,300 of record OX589606.1, read on the forward strand.
GATAACATAGAACTGTTTTTAATATTTGTATGGTTTAACACATAGCATCATTTACCCACAAGTTGCTTGCACCAAGTTGTAATGATCTTACAGTAATTCCTGAAACCTGTTAAAAATGGATTGTAGGAAAAGCTATTATCTACTTTTTCCGAAAAAGAAGTTAAATTCGTGGATAAAGAAAGAGATCCAAAATAGAAAGCTGATTTTTCTTCTTTCTAGAGACACAAGCGAATCGAAGCGAAAGTATTAAATAATAAGCAACTGAGAAACAAAGAAGATTTTAAAAATCTAAGAGAATAGGTAGAAATAAAACCGAATTGAATGAAAAAGAAACAGTTACGAGTATAACGAAGCGCATACCCAAAACGCATAAAATAAATTCAACTTTGCAAAAAAGGTTTGACACTTTTATACTTCTTCGAATTAAATACAACTTGGCAAAAAACCTCTTTATGACATTTCGTTACTATTAATCAAGTTATGGTTTTGTTTTTTTTTGAGTTTTTGGAGTTAGCAGTTTATCATATATTCGCGAATTTGGAGGAGAATTATAAGTAAAAAAGCTGATGTACTGTGATAACTTAAGTTCCTCTAAATGAAATTTAATTTTACACCTAAAACGAAAATCTTTAAAAAAATACAGGAATCTTGTTATGGACACTAATTTAATTAATTTATAAAGATAAAACTATTAGCTATAACTCAGCTTTTGTCAGTCTATCATTATGTACTGCATCCCGGTGTGGGGTGGTACTTACAAAACCGCAATGCTCCTTGCAAAACGTGCACAACGAGCAGTTCTAAAAGTGATGATTTTTAAACCTAGAGACTACCCTACTGATCAGTTATATTCTGAGGCCGAAGTTCTCACAGTAAGGCAAACTATATGTCCTTCGTTCAGTCCTGCGAAGACACTCCAACCTTCCATTAGACAAAAATCTGCTTCTAAGACGCCACGGTTTCCCTATATGTAAAACAAACCCCTGTCGTTTTGCATCTACAAGTCGACAATTGTTGGTTCAAAGTTTACGCATGTATAATAAAATAAATAAAATTATGCCGTTGTACAGACGTATTTTACATGAAATAAAAAATAAATTAAAAAATTGGCTCTTATCTTTAACGTATGATGAAACGGAAAATATATTGGCAATAGAAACATAACTATATCAAACCTAACTTGAAAGAAAGCATAACAAACACTCACACTTCCCATACACACCTCCCTACACACACACACTACACTCTCCAGATACACAACCACAATCTTTCACCCCATTTGCTGTGTTAACAACTACTGTAACAAACAGAAAAGTCACGGTTGTATTATATAAATTGAAGCCGCATCTCCGACTCCTAAGATACAGGTCTGCGTACCTAGTTTAGGAGCCCGGAAATCTGACAATTATTTTAAACATGGTAGTACAACCCACTGTTTCCATATGCTATGTATTGTGTTGTGTTGTTGTTTTTTTTATGTACTAATAAACTTATTATTATATAACTATAAAAGTTTAAATTAAACGAAAATACATGTGTCGTCGAAAAGCTCCTCATCGCTGTCGACTGGTAATGTGCTCAAAAGACTGGAGGCATTGCCTTGTTTTATGGCAATGCTTATATATCAAGATAAAAGTCAGTCCTTAGGTCACGGGAACCAAGAGTTTCAACCCCAAACGCCTCGAAAATATAACTAACGACGAGATTCGTCATATTTCCGCCGCTTGAGGTTCTCCGCAGCCGTAGCGACAGCTTCAGCACAGTACGACGAGTTTGGATGATGGGATGAAGCAAGAGTATGGACATAAGTAGCGTTCAACACTAAAAGCCTACCCGTATTCCATGGAAATAAAGACATGCCGTCCAGTTGGCTGAGCGCAGAAAATAAAACTTAAGAGAGGCCTTAGTCCAGCCGTGGATTGGAATACGCATGGCCTAAGGCTGATTGATAAAATGAACTAACCATCAAATACTCAGTAATTACACCGCAGTTACTTAACTGCAAGACACTCGTAACATGTAAGTTATTATAAAAGACAAATCGCCGATTAATCTTGACGATAATAATCATATTTCTTGGCTAAATATTAAACAGGTTCGACATAATCTTTCAACACGATCTTTTGATACTGCAACGCGAGTCACGGCTTCTTAGAAATGAATCAACGAATATGTAAGCAAATGGGTGCATTAACACGACTTTGGTCATCATATTTTTATGATTTTATAATGACACGTGCCGAAGATTACGAAATATATTGACTACCTGAACACAATCTGTACTCATCAGAGTTAAATCTGTCAGATAAATCTGACGAGTAATAAAAAGATGGCGGAAGTTCAAAACACCAACGTAAGTCTACGGTCTATGATCATCGGTTATCTTCGGTTCGATCTTCGATCTTCGGTTATCTTCGGTTCGGTCTTCGGTTCGATCTTCGATTACGGTCTTCTGCATATCGCATGCTTACTAGTTCAGCATAAGTTTTAAGTTCCACTCAAATAAAAATAAAAAACAAATAGGAGTATAGAGTACCTATTGAATTTGAAGTAGCCAAGTTAGTTACCGGAGATGCTCAAACCAAACAATACAAAGAAAAGTCATAAAACAAAAGATTATGACGAATCATAATAAAATAAAAAACAATAAACGACTCGGAACACTAAACAGCGAAACGCAATACCAAAATGAAAACACCACTTAACGATGTTTTCAGTCTCAAATCTAAATAAAGATTTACTCTGAAGATCTAAAAATACATCGTCGGCATTAATTCCACTTAAGTTAAAAAGAAAGCCGTCTCGTGGTTCCTTTGGGTTGTAATTAACAACATTTAAATGAGCAAACACGGCTTAATTAACAAGGCACCAGAAATGTCAGGTGACGATGGTATCATTTATATTGTGCAGTACTTGGACAATCTGGTATTGATCTTTAACATTTTGGTCCTTACACTACCATGGGATTAAGACAAGTCTGTTTTTGAATGGCAGAATCAGTTCTCTTGATTAGCCTGAGAATGATGAGATCAAAGATAAAGTTTCAGAAAGCATTGACAATGTTCCTGGTATAAATAAACAGAACTTGCAGTGTCCATGTTTTTAACCGATCGACAGATTTTCGACTTGGAAGTGTAAAACTCACTTCAAAACTTGAAGCAAAAAAAAAAAGTAAAGACGACTCTTAGACTGGTCTCAAACAATCCCAGTAGATATTGCTATTAGTGATAGACTGCCATAGTACATAAGGAATTAGCAATATTATTAAGAGGGAATAGGGGCTGCGATTCTCCATACAAATGTATTCCCCTTTTTTCTTCCTGAATAATGCCTCTTGAGGAATAGTTTTTTTTTATAATTTCAATGTCTGCTGAAGACACGTCCCTGTCATTCCTTTTTTTCAGAAACGAATAAGTAAAGAAAATGTGACCCTCCAAAAATGACAAAAAATGGTCATTTTTACCGCCGTGATAAGAGGACTACCAGACGAATTCGAAGAGTTTTTAAAATAAAACATTTAATAGGAACCTAGACATACTCTTTCTTAAAATATATGTGCCAAAAATAATTGAATCGACTTAGTTTTCGAGGAGAAAAAAAGGGGAATACAAAACGTCGATCTCGTCAAAAAAAATTGTGATAAATTGGTCTGAGCTACAGCTGTCTCTATCGCACTTTACGGGGGCAGGCTATAGGCAGCACGACGGCAATAGTTTTTTCAATTACCTATTTTTCAAATTCCTCGCAGGCGCTGGTCTCTCCGTCTATCCAGTAGAATTCGTCTAGATTAAGCCTTGACTTTCACTAACAAGCTTAACAGGACCAGTAGAAACGATTGCTTCAAAGATTGCAAGAATGCAGCAACAATTAGAAATGCAAGGAATGTCGGGAAACGTTCTTATAGCACATGCATAATCGATTCTCGTTTGTTTACCACTGTTCTTAAGAGTCTACTACTGGCTAAGTGGCGCCCTCATTGAAAAAAAAAATCGTAGCATAGCATAGAAAATAAATATTAATTTATTAATTTTTGTGAGTGTGTGTGTTTGTATGTTTGTTACTTTTTCACGCTCAAACAGCTGGTCCGACTTGGATGAAATTTGGTATGTAGATAGCTTATATCCTGGTCTCCTGGATTAACACATAGGCTACTTTTTATCTTGGTCTACGTGAGTGAAACCGCGGGGCGCAGCTACTCTTAACTAAAATTATAAAATATTAAATCGTTTGTTTGTAGGAGGAGGAAGAAATACTCAGGCGATTATGAACATTCTTTCACTGATTGAAAGTTATACAGGGTGTTATAAGGTTATAGGGTGTAACGGAAAGGTGTGGTCATATTTTAAGAGCCGGTTCTGCCCATGGAAATGAACAAAATTCTCCAAGAGAAAAAAAATTGAAAATTCCCAAAAAAATAATTGGACTTTCCATACTAAGTTATCATCTGATCAATATTTGTAAGGGAGGTAAAAATTTTTTTTTAGAATTTCCTCGGATTTTCTTGAAGAAAGTTGTTCATATCGATGGGCAGATGCAGTTCTTAAAATATGACCACACCTTTCCGTTACACCCTGTTAGCGTTAGCGCTGTGCTGCAGATTCCTGAGGGATGGTACACCGGAGTGATGCCGTGAGAAAAGGAAACAGATAGACGGAAAACCAAGGATTTAGAGTATCCCCAGCTTTCAACATTTTATTGCTTCGTCGGAGGCTCGAGTCATCTAGGGTGCAGATAAACGGACATTTGGGGCACTCCAGTAAATAGGACTTAATTTGAACAGAAGCAACGCTGGGTGTTTGAGGGATCAATTCCCCATTTCGGCAGTTATATTTGCAACGGCCTACTAAGGCCGTTTAGCAATAAACGTAGCATCCATTGGTAGCACCCTATTGGGCCCAAACAGTATGATTAAAATAAGGTACCGTCAAAACAAAAAGAAGAATATTTTATTCATCTATTTGACAAGACTTAGCTTTATACCTTCACATCCACACGTCTGTTACAAAGTTCCACATACTTATCAACGAACAGTACTTGTTACGACACACGAATACATAACGTAAATACATATGTATAACAAAATGTTTGCCACGCAATTCGTCTCACGGTACATATGCTAATCTTGACAACACCTGTGGGCATTTGCATATGGCAACTCGACGGTAAATACATGGGACATTTGCACATACTGTGTTGTAAATATCGACCAGGAGAGTTCACTTCATATAAAGATTGTGTATAAAACTTTTTTACAAAAAAAAAAACAACCGACTTCCAAAAAAGAAAATACACTAAATATTAAAAAAATAACTTTAATTTCGGAAGTCGGTGTTTGTATTTTATTTCATCGTTTTTTGTATCCGAAAGAATATACTCGCGAATATTCTTTCGGATACAATAATAATTTTGAAAATTGGTCCACAACTGACAGAGAAATCGGTAGACATACATACAAAAAAAAAACCCATACAGCCGAACATAGAACCTCCTCCTTTTTCGAAATCTTTTAAAAAGAAAGAACCGTTGTTTTTTGTCACTTTTGGGTCACAAGGCCCAATATCATCACCTACCTAGCCTTTTTCTAACTATGTTGGAGTCGACTTCCAGTCTAAACTGATGCGGATGAATACCTGTATTTTACATCTAGCAACTTCCGAGCTGACCTCCACAACCCGGTTCCTGGGTATAATCATGCCTCTTGACAAGACTAGTTGTAAATATTTTCCTTTATAATTAAACTGGCTGTTTCCTGTGAGGTCAAACGAAAACCTACACGAAAATAGCCAAATTGGTCCATTACTGAAAGACCACACAGAAGTTTCCGTTTCTCATTGCGCAATCCCAATTTAATACCTACCAAATTCGACGCAGTACTCAATATTAGAGCTAGATTCTAGACTAGATTGCTTTATTAACTGTCCCGCCTCTTAATTAAAGAGCGGGCTACAATGCTGGTAAGTATTTATCTCAACTCTCAGGCCTCACACTTAGGGTTACCAGGCTTCCGGATAAAGCCGCATATATACATGATGTAACGGAAAGGTGTGGTCATATTTTAATAACTGCATCTGCCCATCGATATGAACAACTTTTTTCAAGAAAACCTGAGGGAATTCTAAAAAAAATTTTCGTCATACAAATATTGATCAGCTGATGATAACTTTCGTATGGAAAGTCCAATTTCTTTTTGAGAATTTTCAATTTTTCTTAAAGAAAGTTGTTCATTTCCATGGGCAGAACCGGTTCTTAAAAATGACCACACCTCTCCGTTACACCCTGTATAGTCAGACTTTTTAGGGTTCCCATCCGAGTGAAAAAACGGAACCTTTATAGGATCACTCGTGTGTCTGAAGGGTATATTGTGAGGGTCTCAAATACAGTTTTTCATAATTTTAAAAATAAATAGCTTTTTAAGAAGAATTAGTGGTAAAGTAAAACCAAACGCCAGGGTCGGTATTTTTTTTATAATTGATAGGCTCGCGTTTAGAGGAGCTCGTGGCTAAAGTAATAGCCGCATGGGTCGATCCATCAGGTTAAGGTACGCTTGCCGGGGTTAGTCCATGAATGGGTGACCATCTTTACAAACCAAGACTCTTCCGTGCCTCGGAAAGCACGTTAAGCCGTTGGTCCCGGCTGTCATCGTGGATCTTTGACAGTCTTTACGTGACGTCAGAAGCCCGAAAGTCTGACAACCAGTCTTACCAAGGGGTATCGTATTAGGCCAGATAGGCAATCGCTCCATGTAAAATACTGGTATTCAGCTGCATCCGGTTAGACTGGAAGCCGACACCAAGATAGTTGGGAAAAGGCTAGGTAGATTGAGGCCACTATCTCAGCTGATGGTAAGCGATGATGGAGCGTGCTCCGGACGACCGACGACGACGACGGACCGACCTCCTCAAGCGTGCTTGAGGAGGTCGGTCCGTGTATGAGTAACCGAATTAAAGCCCTACTAACGGCCAAGTGGCGCCGCAAAAGTACCAAAAACGGCCATTTCTGACACTTTTGCCTACTACTTTGGATACGAACCATTCTGAGACCTGTTTTAACAACGTAAAAATACTTTATCTTCTTTGTAACAAACATGACGTTGGATTCTTTAATATTTATTTTCTGTGCTATGCTACGATTTTTTATTCAATGAGGTCGCTTCTTGGCCGGTAGTAGACCCGCCTTGGTACCGCACCAGGTTGTCATTTTTAAATCTTTGACAGTAGTTACAAGTACTCAGAAGCCAGAAATATGACACCAGTCTCTTCAAGCGGTATCGTGGTACCCAGTTACTGGGTTGTGAAGATGAGCTCCACGAAAAATATTGGTATTCAGCTGCTTCCGGTTAGACTGGAAGTTGACCACAATATATTTGTGAAAGAGCTACTTAGGTAGATTGATAGGCTTTAAGACCGCTTTTAGGTCCTGCCAAATGAAAAGTTTATAATTTTAAAAGTAAGTCACGAAATCCTACTTCCAACTAATATTATAAATGCGAGTTTGTATGGATGTTTGTAACTCAATCACTCAAGAACGGCTGAACGGATCTGGATGAAATTTGACACAGAGATAGATTATAGTCTGAAAAAGCATAAAGGGTATTTATAACAGGGGAAGAAGCAATTTTAACATGTCTGGCCTTTTTTACCCCATCAGTCCGGAAGCCCGGTTTTGGGAGGTCGCAACCCTACCCGCACTTAAATGTAATCAAAGCTGTTTCGTTGCATAATAATAATAGCGCACAGAAATCAATGCAAAACAATAGGTATTTGCAACCGGTTATCCTTCAGACGAGTCTAAGGAGCAAATGTCAATTGTATTATTATTTAACTGCCGCCATATTTGCGTGCTGGTAGATGGAAACATCCAATGCTGTATCTTGTAAACAAGTGATTCACCAATGGAAATACAAATCCCGATCAGGGATGGTCTGCCGGGGAACCCCGCCCCATCATGCTGGCTTGAGAAAACGTAAAATTATGGAGCGAGTGACTCCAAAATCCTACTCCTTTGCCTTGAGAATTATAAGATTTAAAAAAAAAACTGGCGCCACTCATTTACATTTCAGGATGGCCTAAATCCATACTGCGTTTTAGTAAAAGAACATAATTTTGCCTGTTATGATTTTATTAAATAAGTTCTCAAGATTTGGGCACAAAGCACCGGGGGCCCAAAGCAGGCCCCTGCTGACCCCTCCCCTAAGTCTGCCTTCAATAAACAGCAAAGAATGTCCAATGTTTGACGGAACTTTGGCCACGATTTTGGCTGTTAAATTGATGTCCTGACTGGAATCATTGTAGCACTGTTATGAAATAAATAATACAGCAAAAGATTATTATTTAAATAAAACATAGTAGTTAGCGGCCATTTTGCAGTGTTTTGTGTTTGCTAGTTAAATAAGGTTCAGGTCGTAAGCTCGTGAGGAATTACTTGCAAATAGTTATTTGACAGAAATACCATTTAACTGGTATTCAAAGTAACGATTACTGGTAATAGCTTTAACGAATTGTTAGACCGAAATTAACCCAAACATTGAAACCCGAAGAAAAATACCATGTTATTATGATACATACCAATCGATCGATAAGGAAGTATAACAAACAAAGAAGTGCCAAAAGTAACGATGTCCCTAAAAATCTTTTCCAATAATGATCTTAATACAGAAGACAAAATAAAATCAGTTTTCTGACAAGTGAACAGCGTCAACAATAAGATCAAAATCAGGTATTTAGATACAGAAAACCAGCAAATAATGAAATAACACAAATGTGCTGTCCACAGCGACTCGCGACGTAAAAGCAACACAGTACGATTCCATATAAATAGAACCTATTTACATGAAAATAACCCGCTCCGCTTTACGTTCCGCAAATGCTAGCAAACAATCTGACAGACTGTCACTTTTGTACGGAAAAACAAGAATAATAAACAGGGAAAAGTTTAGAAACCATATGTTTGCTGGTGTAATGTCACTACAGTATTTGCCGTTTTGGGTTGAAAATTGTATGACTTATAAGGAATATCAGCCTCAGTTGTCAGTACAACCTGGGGGTCTTTAAGACGTAAGTGAATAGGTTTGTAACAAGGCAGTGTTAAAGCCTTGTTTATTTTTTGACCTCTATTCCAAAATTACGTTCTTTGCTACCTTTTTTTAAATTCAAATTCAAAATTACTTAGTTTTCTCTGTCAAGTCTCTGTTTTCAGATTGAAAAATCAGTTCAAATTCGGCAGCCGAGCTAGTAGAAGCTCCTCATTGTTATTTTTTGACTCTTGAAGTGTCAATTACCAGTTTCCTAGAATTTTGCATTAATACAATTTAATTACTAGTCACAGTGTTTGTGTTCTTAATATTATATTAAAGCCCACTGTTGTAAATGTGTTAACTCGTCGTGTTATTATTTATTGAACTCCTCATCTACGGTCCTCCTACCCTACGACCTCCTCTACGTGTCACACCACCACTCCGGTCCCGCAACGTGACATCGCCCTCCGTACCGTGACACTGGCGCCCTCAACGTGATCGAACCCAGCCCATCCCATCCCAGAGCCCAGCAGCCGCCCTCAACGTGATCGAACCCAGCCCATCCCATCTCAGAGCCCAGCAGCCGCCTCAACGTGATCGAACCCAGCCCCTCCCATACCAGAGTCCAGCAGCCACCTCATCGTGAACCCAGCTCATCATCGCGGAGCCATCAGCATCAGCAGGATAAGCTCTGGTCGTGAAGCTGTTCTGGATAAGTCTCGACCCCGTCTGTCGAATGAAGCCCTTCCCATCTAAAATAATTTTGAAATTTTTATAATTTTGTGTTGTTTTGTTATTTATTGTTATACTGTTATTTTATTTCTCAAAATTCCAAAAGGAACTAGTCTTCCCAGAAATTATTAGTGGCCCCTTTTGACTAAAATTATTCCATTAAAAATAAAGCATTACCTTATTAACATTTTCTTACAGGTTCCAATTTCCATACTACCTAACAAGATTTTACTCGACAAACTATTTTATTATTATTATTTTACAACACACATATCCAATCAGTACATGGTGCAATACTTACTTACAAAACTCAAAACAAAACATAACCACCCCATCCTACAGACAGTAACATTACCCAAGGTTCACATCTGAACCCTCATAAGCTGGTAGCATTCACTTGTGCTAAACTCTTCGGAGACACTTGTGTTTGTGACCAGTACTTACTAACGGGAGTGCTGTTGGAGAATATCCTCAGCGTATCCTACATACCAACTATTGATTAGAAGGTGACTCTTCTAGGGCATCCTGCCGACATACTAGGGGTCACTGTATAGTCAAAGTTGGCTACTGTACACGCACAACACTTTATTATATTTATAAATAACGTAACACGTCATTTTCGTATTTATTTAATCATATTACATAGTTATTACAAACGTAGCAACCCGTTAATAAATTTTTAATCCATTTTGAATCCCAATTTATTATAAAACAAAGCTTATAGAAGAGTTATAGCTTCGACATATTAATTTCCCTCTTTCCTCCTCAACCTCTGAAGAACTCCGTAGGCATGCATTACTATGGTGTTTTCACATATTCTCACTATGCACCTTAAATAGTATGCATAAGAGTAAAATACGTACTTATTTAAATATACTACTGATTATTTAACTAAATAATTATTTAATTCATTCAAATCTGTCTGCGAAAAATATTTCAAATGTCACAGTTTTTGACAAAATAACAAATCTTTCTTTTTAATTTTCTCTACGCAACCTCCGTACAATACAGAATTAGAACTTTTTTTCTATTACTATTTCTTTTGATATTATGTTATTTTTAACCAACTTCAAAAAAGGTTATTTATATACCTATTGTTTACGTCATTAACCCATTAATACCCCTTTCAATTACATTCAACCACGATTGCTACATCGGTGGTTATTTAGTTCAAGAATTCTATGGAGCGGGTGATTACTCCCTAAATAAGCCTAAATCATTACCGATCATGGTCTACCCCTTGATCATTACTTCATTCTATGGCTTTAAACCATGAGAATCTTTCGGAGCGGGTGATTACTCCTTAAATAAGCCATAATCACACTACTTATGGTAATATTTTTGCCACTTCATTATTTAGAGCGGCTAGCTACTCTTTAAATAAGCCTTAGGTCCGTTAAATATATACATAGGTATATTATTAAGGTTATTCCCTTAATAGTTACTTAACGTGCATAGCACGAAGGCTTCTTCGCCTTATTTACTACTTGTTACAGCAGGTAATTAAACTTGTATCATAGCTTCTTATCATCATATAATTTAACATCAGCGGTTGGTGACTGATAAAATAAGCCTACACTATTGAAGGGCAATCTAACGAGTTATGCCTAATAATAGGATAAACTCTTTTTGACTTTGCGTTATGTTCTGCACTTACCTATATGCGAACATAACTATGAATGAACGATGTACTCGTATGGAAAGTATTATGGAAGGTTATATGGATGTGGTAGATTGTTCCTTTTGTAAATACTCGTTGTATATAACACCCTCGCCTTCTAAATTTTCACCTCACTCATAACCATCCTATTTAAGATATATATTTTTTTTATATTAATTTAATGTCAACGAAAAATCGCTTACCTCTGCCGCTCGATTTTTCTTTCCGGGGCAGCCGGGTATTGTAACAAGGCAGTGTTAAAGCCTTGTTTATTTTTTGACCTCTATTCCAAAATTACGTTCTTTGCTACCTTTTTTTAAATTCAAATTCAAAATTACTTAGTTTTCTCTGTCAAGTCTCTGTTTTCAGATTGAAAAATCAGTTCAAATTCGGCAGCCGAGCTAGTAGAAGCTCCTCGTTGTTATTTTTTGACTCTTGAAGTGTCAATTACCAGTTTCCTAGAATTTTGCATTAATATAATTTAATTACTAGTCACAGTGTTTGTGTTCTTAATATTATATTAAAGCCCACTGTTGTAAATGTGTTAACTCGTCGTGTTATTATTTATTGAACTCCTCATCTACGGTCCTCCTACCCTACGACCTCCTCTACGTGTCACACCACCACTCCGGTCCCGCAACGTGACATCGCCCTCCGTACCGTGACAGGTTACTTCTAGGTAAGCGTGCTTCAACGTCGACCACATCATCACTTATAGGTGAGATAGTGGTCAAGCGAGGGCCCATCTAAGTTAAAAAGAAAAAAGTTACTAGGAACACAGATATGGAAAGATTGCTTATTCTTTGCTCTGAGACATGGAATTTTAGTGCGGAAATAAGGAGTACAACTTAAAATAAAACTAGTTTTAAGAAATAATGACTCAAAAAAGAAAGCAGCCACAGATCTAATGGTCGTGAAGAAAAGAAAAACGCAAAGGCAAAACGAGAAGAATCTGTAGTTATTGGTCAAGTTGAATAGTAACGATTTTCACCTAAGGATACTGATTGGAATCCTAGATGTTATTAAATATAACGCAAAAAGGGTTACAAAGTTTAAGACATAGTTAAATCTTGAAGAGCTGTGTGGAAATTGGTTGTAATGGTATGGGCATGTGACGAGGAGAAATGAGGGAAAAGCCGTGAGGAAAGTTTTGAGGAAGAATACGAGTAGCGGAAGACCTAAGAAACGATAGATGGCATGTGTGAAAGATGATAATTATGTTTATAAAGAGGATGATTACTGAGATGACGATTAATAGAGAAACCAACCCCAAATCAATGAGGGTTTTCTAAAATGACGTAAGCCAGATGGCAGCACTGAGGCATCAGGTCCAGATATCTGTCAAAACGCTTCAGATAATGTCAAAAACTGACATTAGTTTAATTGACGTTAACGTCATGTTTACGTCATTATGTTTCGTTTTCAAGGTAGAAGACCTCTCGCTTAATAGCGACAACGGGTGCCACATATTTTCCAGAAAACTCTCATTGGGATAAGGGAAGAGAATGGTGATGACGGGAAAATCTTAAGACAATTCTAGATTTAAGTCATTTCTTACCAATTGCAGCTTCTAAGTTTTACAATTTATTCAAAACTATTGAAGGCAACGTGTTGAACATTAAATAAGCTGGGTCATTACTCATTATATAAATATTTAGACGAATAAAGTTACTATTCATTTTTTATTGTGACGCGAATGAGAATGACAGAGCTGTCTAGACAGCGTAATCCCTACTGGCCCCTATTTAATTTCGCTGACTATGGGAGATTTTTGACAAACACAAAAAGATGAAGAAAAACTAATTAATACAGCTTAAACAGCTATACAGAGGTCCCAAAAACAAACATTCAACCTACATCTGATTTCAAAGCATAAAGTACGTTAAAGACTTAATTAAGGCACAGAAGTACATTTACAATACGCCACCAATAAAGTGTATAATTGAGTGTACGCTGGACGTTTACGGCTTATCAACAGATCAGCGAGATCAACTAAATGCAGTCGAAGTGCCGGATATAAAAAACAGTTAACTCGGCGATTTTATTGACTTGCTTTTGGGCTGAGGTCACAAAGACTGAAATAGGGGGCACAAGCGAAGCGGGGGTATGAATCTCTTCTCTATAGTACAAAACAACGTCGCTGTCTGCCTGTCTATTTCTCCGCTTACTTCTTCTAAACCACGCAACGGAACTTGATACAGTTTTCACCAATAGAAAGAGCGTTAAAAGATGAAGTTTTGTGTATATAATTTGCACCCGTGCGAAGCCGGGGCTGGTTGCTAGTTAAGGTATAAGCTGTTAGGATTTTTAATATCTTGTATAGTTGTCTTTGGTATTTGTCCTGGATACTCGAACTTTTTTTCTACTGAAAATTCGAACCTTTTACGCTGAGACTTTAAATTTGCAGTAGCTTTGATTACGTGAAAAAACATTCAACGGACCACAACGGTACTATCTTGTGTTGTTGTCTTTGGTATGTTTTTTCCTGGATTCTCAAACTTTTTTTCTATTGGAAATTCAAACTTTTTGTGCTGAAACTTTAAATTTGTAGTAACTTTGATTACGTGAGAAAACATACAACGGACCACAATGGTACTTCGTGATGAGCCAGCTTTTGACTTCGATTTCAGCTGACGAAAAGCGATGAATCAGATCTACGATATAACGTGCCAACCCAGAAAATGCCGTCATTCTAAGGGTTTGATTCCACACAATCCGGCCTTGTACGAGTAGGTACCTCTGGCTGTCACTGCTCGAACTTTAACAATATCGCCATATACCGCGCTCACTCGGACCGAAGCCTTATCCTCCATCAGCTTTACACTAGTGAAAACAAAACCGCCCCCGCACTACCCACACTTTCGCCAGTACGGTCAACAAAAGAGATCGTTGTGTACACACGCGAGCAATAAACAAAACATATTTGCACGAAGGCAAATTACAGTACACACATCATTTAGGCCTTTAGGGTGACTCAATTTGACAAGTGATGTGGAAGATGTCAGGTCAATCAAATAGTATTTCGCGTAGTCACTATTTTTGCTGGTTCCTAAGCGATGACGCGGTCGAAACTGGTGCACGTTTGCTTCGAAGCACAGAATTCTACTTCCTATCGTATCCTACCTATGTTATATCGTACTAATATTTAAATCTGAAGTTTGTAAATCAATCATGCATTTAGGTTCGAATGAAACTTAGCACCTTGACCTGGTTTTTCTTTGATCCCGGTAGTAGGTTCCCGTGGGATAATTCAAGAACTGACAAAATCAAGTAAAGTAAAGTAAAGTAAGTAATAAAAATATATATAATATAAGTTACACAACTTTATACATGAACTTAAATCTAAGGGTACCTATGGCGGTCTTATCGCTGACAACGGTATCTACCAGATAACCTTTTCGATGGATTAATTATGTTATTAGTGCTGTTGACCGTACGTCCAATTTCACGCTACACGCTCCGACTATTATGTGACAAGCCTCACTCGATTTCACTAAACACTACTAGATTAGCGTGACCAACTAAGCGTCCAACATTACGTGATGAAAACAAGAATTTGAGAAGATTAATTAAGAGCGGTAATGATTGTACAATTACAGGCAAAAAAGTGGGTAGGCACAGCTTGATGGCTCAAGGCCAGTTGTAGAAGAAATATTGGTGGAATTGAAGAAAACATTTACGACGGATTTCATGAGGCACCGCGGGTTTGACGCAAGTTTTGTTGGATGGATGGATGGAGAGAGACATGTAAGCCAAAGAAATTTATGGAACATGTGAAGAATTGCTATGAAAGAGAAGGTAGTCAGAATGAGAAGGGTGGATGAAAAAGGGCTGCGTCACCCCAAGTAACTTGGGACATGGGCAGCAAGATGATACTGATTAGCAAATCGATTGTAATAAGTCCAGAAGACCATGATGTGAAGTTTAATGAGAAAGGGATAGCATAGCATAGTCAGCCTTTTAATTTTATTTTTATATAACACAAGCCCCCTCTATGAGAGAGGGTGTCGGCCGTAATCCACCACGTGGATGTCACATGTCTCCGCAGTTTTTGGGTTCTAGGACATTCCGGCCGGCCGGCTTCCTCACGTTATTTTCCTTTATCGTTTTGAGAAAAGGATAAAGTAATAAAATTCGAGCCACTGGCTTTTCCTCTATTGTAAATATACGAAGTTGGCAAATAGGTTGCCAGGTACCTATTCAAAGTAGACAAACCTTATCACCTACCGGATTGATTATAAAGCGATCAATTAATATGCATAATGTCTCTCGTGCCGCCATTATATCTGGCGTTTAATTGTTATTTTAATTACAACGGGTCCCAATCAAACGTGCTTTGATTTAATTAATAATTTAGCTCAATAAAGTGTTATAAACTTGGTATTTCATCAGGTTCGTTCCTCAGGTACTGGTACCTACTGGCTATTGAACATGTTGTGTTATGGGCTTGGTTAATTGCCATCATAGCCTGCGGGTAGATGTTATATTTCAATCTGATTTAGGGTTAGCGCAGAAGTATGAAGCTTTGTTTTCATTTTAACAGTTATTCTGTTGTAGGTATATGGCTTTTTTTAAGGGGGGGAAATCATCAGTGGCTTCTTCCGCGTGGAGCGGGAGGGCGTCAGAATCTTACTGACTAAAGCCCACTCGTGTTCTTTCAGTTACCTGTGCCAGGGCAAGGTGAGTCTTTCAAATACCTACTCCCGGGACCCTGGCAGGGTAGGTGCATGGCTGAGCGTCGTGCCACTAATCTGGCACAAATTAGTAATTTAGATTTGTGATGCTAGGTATAGTAGGTAACCCAGAGGATACGGTGGAGATCTGCCCCGCTTGGGCGGAGCACCGCCGTGTCCTCGTGGAGGCGATCGGCGAGAGGGAATGGAAAGCAGTCTCCTCCTTCAGCGAAGCAGTAATGCTCGCGAAGGAGGAGGCGGAACGGGTGAGGGAGACTACGGAGTCGCCCTCACGCCCCCATCCGCAGCCGCCGCAGGGCGTCGGGGGTCCCGAGACGATCTCCGGCCACCGTAGACGCGGGCCTGCAGACGGCGAGTAATGGGTAGCTCGCCGTCCGATCAGCACCGAGCCCGAGAGTCGACGGCGCGTAGTGTTCCACGCGCGCCTCAAAGAGATGTCAGCAACCACTGACGGTGACCGTCATGGCCGATGCATGCATGCTAAGGGGTAGCGGAATTTAAACAGAGTAAATTCGAAACAGAGTTACCACACCCCTGGGCACTCAGGCAAGGAAGGAAGGGGTGGGTTTTAGTCAATAAGAGTCTGACACGCCCTCCCGCTCCACCCAGAGTGGGAGAAGTCATAGGATGATTTCCCAACACCAAAAAAAAAAGAAAAGGTGTAGTAGGTATCATCTTCAGAGCCTAGCCTTATAACAACTATATTGCGGCGGCTTCCAGTCAAACCTGTTGCATCTGATTCCTGTGTTTTACAACTGCCTATATGACCTCCACAACCCATTTACTGGGTACTACAACAACATCCGGAATTATGTTTGAAACAACCCAGTAAAACTTTGCCGAAACAGAGGATTGAACTCAAATCAACTCAGGCGCACTTGCGACCACTAGACCAAAGAAGAAAAATAAAACACATTCTCCTGTCATATAGCCCATCATTCAAACTCGGTCGGTAGCCCTAACCGCAGTCGCACATTGTGTTTACCGGTAGTATGCGCGTGGGCAGACCCCAAGTGCAGGGAAATTTTTGTGCAAACAACTCCCAGTGAGCGTAACGTACACATATTAGTTTACAAGTTATTAGTTTTGTTGTTATTTGAACTGACTGGACGGTTTGTAGTAAATGGGAAAGGTGCTTTAAGTACTACTAGCGTCTGCTCCTATCTTTGTCTGGGTGAATGTCGGAAATTGTCCCAAAAGTTGAATATTTTCAAAAAACCCGACTTAAAAAGCATCCATACAAGTCACTTTTCAAGCAGTCTGATGCAGTTGGTGGCTGTTATTTTAGTTCAATTATTGATTGCATGCCACCAACTGCATCAGACTGCTTGAAAAGTGACTTTTTTCGAGCTTTTTAGTGCTTTTTTATATTCTGGTGTTTTTAAAACATTTTTTTTTATTGTCTACACTTAAGTGACTTATATTTTTGAAATCGCCTCCTCGAACCCTTTATTTTGATACCCCACTTACATACGAAACAGTTCTTCGACTTTCATTTTTTTCTTTTTCACAATATTGCGTCTGGTTGTCGCAAAATTTTGTTGTGAATAATGTCTTTAGTAGCACTCGCAAAATTAAGACGAATCAATTGACATAAGAATTATCAAAAGCGGCCCAAGCGTTTGGTCTCAAACATTTATACATACATACATAGGCTGCGATAAACACGTTACCCTGCCTTGCGTCGCGCAGTCGGGTAATAAAGGTATGTTATGTGATCATGTCCAAATACTGATACTGCACTACCCGTGTCCATAATTTCATCAAAATCTGTTACAAACATTAAAATCTATACCTATAACAAGCTTTTCAAGATCTGACCGCCTAACTTGGTCCTAAACCAAGTTAGGCGGTCAGATTTTGAAAAGCAACACGGTCTTGGCCTGTGCTCATTATGAGATGTACAATTAAGTATACATATAATAAACAAGCTTCTGTCAGCGGCTTCGCCCGTGTGGAATTAATACTTCTCGCGTTATAAACTTTCAACCCCCATTTCACCCTCTCAGGGGTGGAATTTCGAAAAACCCTTTCTTAGTGGATACCTACTCTGCACAAAGAACACACCCTCCAAATTACATGACTTTTGGACCATGCCTAGGGGTAGCGGATTAATTCGTAACAGAGTTACCGCTCCCCTGGGCACTCAGGCAAGGAAGGAACAGGGGTGGGTTTTAGTCAGTAAGAGTCTGACATGCCCTCCCGCACCACCCAGAGCGGGAGATGTCATTAGATGATATATCACCCCACAAAAAAAAGGACCAGCGGTTTAGGCTGTGCGTTGATATATCAGTCATCAGGACTTTGAATTTTAAACAAACAGATAATAAATAACAACAGAATTGTTTGCTAAATGTAATCAATTTGTCGTATTCTAAGAACAAAACACACGTTCATTACAGTTTGAGTCTGTCTGCATTTCTCAAACTTCAAACGCTGAGAAAGCTTACTTCTCTTCTCTACCTATCCTGCAATACGAAACACATTTAATATAAAAATAAAGCAAGCCACATTCATTCCACACACGGCGTCTCAACGTTCATCGTACGAAAATAATCTAGCCACGAGCCACCGATGTATCCCCAATTAGGGCTGGCAATGTCCAACCATTTTATGATTGTCATCATTTAATAGGATTTATGTGTTGTCGCTTTGCGGACGTCCGGTGCATTGAATTTGTCTATTTGGAGTATATCTTAACTAATATAAGATTTGTTTTTTAGGGTTCCGAATGTCGGAATGAAAAAACGGAACCCATAAAAGATCACTCGTGTGTCTGTCTGTCCGTCTGTCTGAATCTGCTGGACCGATAGAGTTCAAATTTGGTACATACATGGATATGTGAGGGTCTTGAATGTATTTTTTTTATAATTTTCAAATATATAGTTTCGAAGTTATTTAAGAAAATCATATTTCGAACCTCTATCTTCGAACCACTAGGCCTAAAATTTTAAATTCTTTCACGGGTATCTATCAGTTCAGCCCAGTACAGAGTATGTACAATCATATCTAGAAAAATATACCTAGGTGCACTTTTTTTGTGTGGGATATCATCAAATAACTTCTCCCGCCCTGGGTGGAGTGGGAGGGCGGTCAGACTCTTACTGACTAAAACCCACCCATGTTGCTTCAGTTGCCTGTGCCGGTGACTCTTCCGAACACTCCCGCGACCCTAGCAGGAATATAGGTACACTATCTCTGCCATAGACTAAAGTATTTGTATATCATCATCTTCCTGCCCTTATCCCATATTACTTGGGGTCGGCGCAATACGTTTTTTTCTTCCATTCTATCCTGTCAGCCGTCACGCTATCACTAAATCCCTTTTCTTTCATATCACTCCTCACACAATCCATCCATTCCTTTATTTGGCCTCCTTCTCCCTCTCCATCCATCCACATTTATATTCATAACTCTTTTAGATGCATGTATTTCATCCCTCCTCTTCACATGACCATACCAAGATAAGCGGTTCCCTTTCAAGTTTCAACTTTTCTGTGACTGGCGCCACTTTTAAACTACCTCTAATGTACTCATTTCTCACTTTATCCATTCTCGTTACTCCACACATCCATCTCAACATTCTCAACTCCGCCACATGCAATCTTTAGATGCTTTATGCAATCATTCACTAGAGTATTTGTATATACCATAGAGAATTATGATATCTGTGCCATAGATATAGATTATTTCTGTGGGATACGGGAACGAAGCCGTTGGAAAAAGTAAATTACACATAGTTGGATGATTCGCTCATATATTTATTTATGCAAGGCAAAGGTAAGTTGATTGTAATTCCGCGCATGTTGGAAGTTAGAGGTAATAAAGTTATAGCGTTGAGCGGCGAGCTGCCACAAAGACTTGCCTACTATACCGAGGTCTTTAGACCCATCAAGTAACCAACAGCAATGCTGTTTAATTTCGAGTACGATGTTTGCCGAAGTCAAGTATAATATATATCAGGAAAGTTAACGGTGAACTGGCTTTGGATCAACAAGCAAGATGCTTAAAGTGTGAAAATTTGAAGACTGTCGTTTCAACAGTTTGTTTGTAAAACCAGTGTGACAGACGACGGACATACGGACAGACAGACAGACGGACAAACTGACACGTGAGTGACAGCAATAGGTCTCCGTTTGGACCCTTTCGGTACGGAACCCTAAAAACTACTCGGGACGTGTGAAGAGAGAAGATTTAATTTGCATCATTTATAAGAGACCATGGGACGCCCACAAGTTGGACCAATGATCCGGTGTGGGTCGCTGGAATCCGATGGATGGATGTGAGACGCACAGAACCGATAGGAATATCATCTCGGCGACAAGCAATGTCAATACTGATCAAAATGTAGGGATCCCGAAATAAGAGTTAATTTTGACAGATTTGAACTGTTCCTTATAGCATGAGAATTGCCTCTCTACGATTTCTCTGGACTCTAAACACGAGCCAGCCCTGAATCCGTCTTCCCTTTTATAGCGCGACAGTTACACAGCGCATACCGCGACTTCCGAAGGATCCGATGGCACATTCATTGTCTTTTTGCGGAGGCGCAGCACATAAATATGTGTCAAGTTGATGGCTACATAGTGTGCTAACAGACTGCCAGTTATGTTTCAGGAAATACCTGAAGACGTTATTATTTCCTTAATGTTCGGAAAGCTGAAAATCATTGATTTAATTATTCATTAGTAGGTACCTACTCTAGTTTCTGCCAGGGTCGCAAATGTTTTTCGTTTCGATTCTCATTAAAGCGCTATTAACTGCCAATGACTGAGTGGTTAGCTTGCGTGTTCTGTGCTGAGCTCACGTAACGCGTCGTATGTCCACCTAGTAATAGGACTCGCCCATCAAGGAGCGCTGTCCGAAATTAGAAGCATTATTAATTTATTACACATAAAACAACAGGTAAATTATAAATAATTAAATAATCTTTAAAATGGTGAAGGTTTCATAAAAATACGCTTTATAGTTTTTGCGTGATTCTCAATTTTTTATCCGCGTTAGACGTAACTTTACAAATTAATTACACTATGTTATAAAAAAATAATATAAATGATTCTGAGATCAAATTACGACGGAAATTGTCTAGAGTAACATATATTTTTTTCAAAGAAATAAGACTAGTCGTTTAGACGTGATGTTCAATTAAAAACCATTAAAAGTTGTATAACTGCGCCTTAAATTGACGTACAATGGTGTCGATTCTCTTATTCAGTAACTAAACTAAAATTGGAGAATCGTTATCTTTTACTAAAAGGCACTGCGAGAAAAAGACGGCTTTAGCTATGAACTAAGTTAGAGATGTCAAACTAGTTTATGCCTTGCGCTTCACCGTGTTTTTAATCGACATGTTTTTACGCGTACCCTTAATTTGTATGGGAATATTAGTACAACTAAATTTGACAGCTCTAATTTACGACTGACTGACTGGCCTGTTGGTCTAGTGGTTAGTGACCCTGACTGCTATGCCGGAGGTCGTGGGTTCGATTCCCACCCAGGACAAATGTTTGTGTAATGAGCACGATCATTTGTTCTGTGTCTGGGTGTAATTTATCTATAATATGTATGTATTTAGAAATATATAAGTATGTTTATCAGTTGTGTAGTACCCATAACACAAGCTCTGCTTAGCTTGGGACTAGATGGCGTTGTGTGATAGTTGTGGAATATTATTATTATTATTATTATTACGTCTGTCTCTTTCTTGTTTTATTAGAGAGAAAAAGATAGGAATAGCCTAAATTAAGTTTAGTTTGTGCACAACAGAATCCGTACCATTGTCTATTCGATGCGTTCATTCAGATATAGAGAACTGGACTAAGCGTTCCCTCTGGCTGTCAAGTGAATACGGTCTCTGCCAGTCGCGAGACTGCTTAAAAGATTTACCGCGGCCCTGGTACAGGCAACTGAAGTAACACAGATGGATTTTAGTCAAAAAGAGTCTGACAGACAGACGGACACGTGAGTAACAGCAATAGGGCCCCGTTTGGACCCTTCGGGTACGGAACCCAAAACAGGTACTCTAGTTTTTCGTATGAAAGAAGTCATGCTGCACCTATCCCAAAAAATTGGAATAAGGGCAAGAAGAAGTAGATGAAGATGCTGACTCTAAGTTTTCTTTCAAGAAGAAGATCAAACGAAAATCTTTTCTAAAACCCAAGACCCAAGGACTTAAGATAACTGGCATTAGCCCGAAAAACGCCATTGTTTATTTTAAGACGTTAGCATGAGGTGAGGATGCAGCCGTAGAAATTTATGAAATAAATGACATGATAGAGCTGGGAGTTAAGTGAGGTTCAAGGTCAAAGTCCCCCTCTTTCTGAAATTTAATCTTACTACGGCTATGTTTGTCTATTGCAACATAGTAGGAAAGATAAGCACTGTCTATAAGCTAAATAAAGTATGGGAAATATTTATTTTTTTATGCAAGTTATCTGGCTAATGAATTGATCAATTCTTCTAAAGGTGCAGAAACAGAGAATGATACATCTTCACATCCAGACGGATTGGAAAACAAACGCCTAAAAAGGTCAACCCGACCAAGATAATTTTAGTCTCAAAAACTTCTCTCTTTGCGTATTCCACTTTTACATCTTAACACATTCTTCGCCGTATCCGCAAACAGGCACGTGAAGAATTTGTACATTGGCATTTTGAAAAGCTATAAATGTTCGATTCTCGATTTGAAAATTTGAAGTTAAGAACAGTCTGCCAAAATTTTGCTAAAAATACTCAACTTCAAATTCCTAATTCAAAATACGGCAATTCTTCTTAATTTTTTGTAGGCAAACCACCAAATACTGGCCACCTACATGAAACATAGACACTTTATCATTTTAACTGACATAAGATTCTATCGTTTATTGGAAAAATGACCATAAAGTATTTTTATTGACATAATTTTTATCTGGCTTGTGTTGGATGGTAATTGGAATTGATTTCATTGGATTTCTTTATTTCTAACTGTCTATTGGATTTCTGAATTCATTCAGTATATAAATGGAATGTTTTAGAAAGGATCACTCCAAGATATAATTAACATACGTGTGTATTGATTGTTCCAAAAGCTTTTCTACCAAGCTCTAATGCCTAAATTAATTCCATAGTAATTTTTTCAAGTTCTCAGAACAAACGTTCCTCAGACGTCGCCGTCGATCCGTCTGAGGATCAGATAATATTGTCTCGCCAGTTATTAGATTAAAGAAAGTTCTTCTTAACCTGGACCGATTATAACTTATTGATTTTACAGGATTACGAGTTGGGTCTTTGAAAAAACATGATATCTAGTGCACGTTAATTTTTAGAACGAACGTGCTGACAATTGTTAACCAGACCCATTTAATACACAACGTTAACACCTAAAAACCATATCATTACTACCCAGTTACATTAAATAACAGTTATT
The DNA here is from genome assembly GCA_951329385.1 of Polia nebulosa. Taxonomy (NCBI): domain Eukaryota; kingdom Metazoa; phylum Arthropoda; class Insecta; order Lepidoptera; family Noctuidae; genus Polia; species Polia nebulosa. The sequence goes on from OX589606.1 coordinate 10,000,804, forward strand.
ATCACTAATATCTAACGCACGTCTGTCAATTACGCAGCATCCAGTTACAAACCGCACCTAAACCCGTCCATTACTTAATCAATTAACCAACGACTAGAATACATTAAATTACAATGTCAAAACGACTGTGCAACCGTATAAAAAGCGTGAAACAGTTGACAGATGTCATGTTGACAACTGTCAAAAAAAATGTTCCTGTTTTGCGCATAACTATTGCTTAATGAACACTTTTTAAGAAGCCGATATGCACCGTTGAAACCACACGATAATTATTTCGAAAATCACAACACTACACTAAAAACCATTTTTTTTTAAACGATTCCAATCAATTCTATTTTTTTAAACAAAAACAAACTTCACAAAAAATATTACCGATAAAAAATATTTGAACGTCGAATTCTAAGTTCGATATTCGTATTCGTATCGTAACGGCTAGCGACGCGTGCGCAGTGTCCGCAGCGCTGATTTTAACTGTTTGTGTTTAGTCGCGAGCTTAGTCGGCGTATCTCTGTATCTATGACAAACATTGTATATCTTGATAAGTGAAGCCTTTAAGATATGTTGTTAAAGCATGGTGTGGTATCTTTTATGTAATACGATACAGTACGCTTTGGAGTAATTACTTTTTTTTTAATTTTGTGGTTTCATTTTTGCCAAGAGATTACTGAATGGCGTGCTCTTATATACACTAATTTAGTAGGTAAATCAATAGTTTATTCAGATGGTTCAGACCAAGGCGAGGATGGAAAAACGAACTTGACTCCTACTGGAAGGACTAGAGCGCAATGGCAGAGACGTGTGTGGAAAAGGGAATGGTAGGTCTTTTCCCACAAGTGGGACAGAATGGGCTAATTGGGTTACATTAGATAGCTTTTGAGACTCTTTACTTATCTGCACACTACCTATTATTTAATGTACAACTTTTAAAACATAATTCATAATAGTTATTCAAAGCAACGAAAATAATTTTATAGATTTTTTTTGGTTTTTTTTTTTTAATTTCACTGAAAGGTTGGATACCTTTCAGTGAAATTTAATAAATTAAACCAAATCAAAGCATTAATTTCAAATAGGGTTTATTTACAGGCATTTATGTCAATAAGTCGGTCAGTCAGAAAGATGAAGCTAATTGCACATTCCAAGGCGTAGGTAGATCTCTATGGAGAAGAACGCGCAAGAAACTCCATGGACACACTTTTAAACCATGTTATGTGTGACAACATTTCTGGTTACATGTTTCTTGTTGCTTCTAAATCATATGAGAAAAATGAGCTTTTGAGGAAAGCACCACGCTGATTTGAGTGAACCTGTCCACACAGTGCAAGCATTTGTCAGTTATCGTGAAGCTCAACTCAGAACTTTGAGGAGCTCAACGAACCGACGAACAATACCAAAGAAAGGACATTTGGGTAGGGCGTAAAAGTACTCAAATTGCCAGACAATCATAAAATAATAATATGAAGAATCTGTTATTTTTTAATTTAGGTTAGTACTATTTTTAACCGACTTCGAAAAAGGAGGAGGTTCTATGTTCGGCTGTATGTATGTTTTTTTTTTTTTATGTATGTCCGGCCATTTCTCCGTCAATTGAGGACCGATTTTCATAATTCTTTTTTTATCCTATAGACTATACTGCCGAGGTGGTCCCATATAAATTTTATCGAAATTACTTCAGCGCTTTTTGAAAAACTGAACAAAAACGAAAAATACGTATATAGATGAAGTTTTAGTGTTCTCCAATTACGACTATGTTTAAATTACACGTTACATGTTATTGGGGTTTTTAGTTCTGAGGTATAACAACTTAAAAGTGAAAAATAAAAAAAACTTTTTTACCACCAAAATAAACAAAATACACTAAAAATTAAAAAAATAACTTTAAATTAGGAAGTCGGGGTCAAATAACGAAGAAATAAAATACAAACACCGACTTCCGAATTTAAAAGTATTTTTTAATTTAATTTTACCGTGTTTTTTAAATAATTGTACCGTTCCAGTACCTACCTATACATAGCTATACAAACCTCCCCTTTCCTTACAAATACATAAATACCTATCTATCTGAAAACTCAATTTAATTTCTAAACTCCGATTGAGCCAACTAAAGCATGAAATGGTTAATTAAACTTTAATATACGTCATACCTATACAAGAATATTACTTCCATGATACAGAAATAGCTATAAAAAGGACATTATTATTAATGTTAGGCGGAAACACACTTCATCGGCTACCCCCATGTCCCCCATGTTTTATGTCTGTAGTTGAAGCGTGACTTTTTGATTAGATATTTTTATAGGATGCGAGCTATTGTTAAGTCGCTTTTAACTGCCAACGACCTTGAGTGGTTAGCTTGCGTGTTTTGTGCAGAGCTCACGTAAGGCGTCGTACGTCCACCCAGTAATAGGACTCGCCCATCAAGGAACGCTGTCCGAAATTAGATACATTATTAATTTATTATACATAAAACAACATGTATTATACTAAAACACGTATACTAAAATATAAATAATTAAACGATTTAAAATGGTAAAGGTTTCGTAAAGAAGTACGCTTTATAGTTTTTGCGTGATTCTCAATTTGTTATCCGCGTTAGACATAACTTTACAAATTAATTACACTATGTTATAAAAATATAATTTCAAGTTTTCACATACCAAATTACGAAAGAAATTGTCTAGAGTAACATATATTTTTTCAAAGAAATAAGACTAGTAGTTTAGACGTGATGTTCAATTAAAGTTCATTAAAAGTCGTATACTGCGCCTTAAATAAAAACTCCAGTGGGAATAGAAAAGAACTGTGACTTTAGTAAAAAGCTGCACAAACGATCCATGTTGAGCTAGGAGATAAGCCAGGGTAGCGGGAGAGTTCGAAAGAGACACCACGGTCCTAGAACGCAAACGGCAACTGAAGGAACACAGATGGATTTTAGTTAGTAAGAGTCTGACACGCCCTCCCACTCCACCCAAATCGGGAGAAATTATTGAAGTAAAACTTCTTTACGCACGCTTGACTTGGGGAGTAAACTGGCGAATGCGTGACGAGAGCGTTACGAAAAGTGTGATCGGGCGAGGCGAACGGAAGTTGAGATGGCGCACGCTTGACTTGGGGAGTAAGCCGGCGAATGCGTGACGAGAGCGTTATGAAAAGTGTGATCGGGCGAACGGAAGAGATGGAGCTAAAGAAGTTTTACTTCAGTCGTGTGGTCTAAAGCACACTCGTTTTTGATGATTTCCAACTCTCAAAAAATTAAAAATAACTTGCAAGTAGGTCCGTTGGTGCTTAATAATATTGCTACTTACAATTTGATTAGTCATATGATGATTACCAACGCTCAAAAAAAAAAAAGAAACCACCAGCTATCTTAGCCCACCTGAAAACCTCTGTACTATTGACGAAGCAAGGTCGGCTTCTCCAGGTTCAACTTCGATGAAGATATACACACAGTTGGGCACATTGCTCGCAGAACGGGTACCGGAAGGCGCAGCGTTGGGAGGCCTTCCATAAAAGTGATCGTTGACCTGGTGATGGCCGCGGGAGACCGCTGGATGAGAAAGGCACAGAACCGGTGGATGTGACGAGGCTTGGGGAAGGGCTTTGTCCAGAACTGGACGTGTTTCGGTTGAAATGATGAGTCTGATGTGGTACAAGCCAACGGTGGAGCCTCACGATGATGATGCCTGATCAACTCTTAGTGTGAAGAAGTGTGCGAGGTGTGCTTGCAGTCGAATGGGCAGGGTTTTGGCCACTTAGTTAAAGTTGTACTATATATTACGTAGGTAATACGTTTACACGTTCGCATCTATATCTATCTGTATATGTATAAAAAAAAAATATTTACAAAAAAAACAACCGACTTCCAAAAAAAAAAATACACTAAAAGTTAAAAAATAACTTTAATTTCGGAAGTCGGTGTTTGTATTTTATTTCTTCGTTATTTGACACCGACTTCCGAAATTAAAGTTTTTTTTTTATTATTTTTAGGATGTTTTCTTTTTTTGGAAGTCGGTTGTGTTTTTTGTAAAAAAGTTTTTTGTTTTTCACTTTTTAGTTGTTATACCCCTAAACTAAAAACCCCAATAACATGGAACGTGGAATTTAAACATACTCGTAATTGGAGAAAACAAAAACTTCATCTAGGTATACGTATTTTTCGTTTTTGTTCAGTTTCTCAAAAAGCGCTGAAGCAATTTCAATAAATGTATATGGGACCACCTCGGGAGTAGGTATATTCTTTCGGATAAAAAAAGAATTTTGAAAATCGGTCCACAACTGACGGAGAAATCGGCGAACATACATTTAAAAAAAAATAAAAATTATACATACAGTCGAACGTAGAACATCCTCCTTTTTCGAAAGTCGGTTAAAAATGAACCCTTATTTCTCCTGGTCACGCTATAACTTGAGAACGGCTTTACCGATTTCGCTAATTCTTTTTTTGTTGTGTTTGTTATTGGCAGGAGAAGGTTCTTATGAATTAAAAAATTAGGAAAGTTGCGCAGAAAATTGGAAAATTTCAGAAAACCGATCGTCGCGAGTTTGACAGTTCGCGCGTCACGTCTTGTCGGGTCAGTTAGCCAAACAAGAAAAATATCATTGATCAACACACGATTAATGTACTTAGCTAATCTGTAACGTTTAGTAGATTACTAAACTATAAGAGCCATTAAAAAAAGAATTGAGTAATTTCTAACTTTTTCTTGAATAAAGTGTTTCGGATCATATCGATGCAGTTTTTAAAACACGACCACACCTTTCCGTTATACCCTGTATATACTAGCAACCCACCCCAGCTTCGCTTGGGTACAATATACACTTAAACCTTCCTCATGAATCACTCTGTCTATTGGTGAACACCGCATGAAAATCCATCCAAGCACTTTTTGAAATTAGCGCGTACTAACGCGGCGGGGGACTTTGTTTTATAATATGTATACATATAGATACATAAACCTTCGGTAATAAGCTATCATAAACTGACTTCAGCAATATTTTGAACGAAGAAGACAGTTTACATTACTTACAAAGTTACTAGACTTCAGCAAACTCGAATCAGGTCACTAATACTCGTATCTGGCTGGAAATCCTAAACCAGAATTCGAATAACCAGCCGAGCTCGGAACACTGCATGGCTAGTTGTGGTAACTCCTATAAATTGTACTCTCCGGAATTGGGTTGAATTCCAATAATTTTGGCTAGAAACGAGGGCAGATCCGGGCGTTGCTCGTATTGTCTCGAACCTATTTGGCTATATCAAGTTCCACCTCTTACCTAATTTAGAACAAACTTGCTGGAATATGATGAATCATAGTTTGAAATGAACTGTCAGTAAACGCTGCAAAAGCCACTCGAGAAATACTTTTCTGATAGGAAAGCAAACGTTAACGCTGATAGGAAAATAAATAAAAGTTGTTGATGGCTGGGCATCATAATGGTCAAAATTCTCTTGATGGGCTAGCTCTTGACTTCGATCTCGCCTGTTGGTAAGCCATGATACAGATCTACGATGGAGCGAGCGAGCTCAAGAGACCCCATTTTTTTATTTTTTATTTTTATTTTTAACCAACTTCAAAAAGGAGGAGGTTCGGGCATAACTCCGTCATAAATAGACGGATTTGCAAAATTATTTTTTCTTTCAAAGGGCTTTATTCCGAAATGGCCCCATTTAAATTTCATACAGATCTGATGATGAGTTTCGGAGACGGAGATGACAGCAAATCAACTGCGATTGCTGCGATCGTATGTCCAATGTAGGTACTTACTGTTAACACAATTTAATGGGGAACCACTACTAAAAAGTGAAAAATAAAACACTTTTTTACAAAAAATAGAATCGACTTCTAAAAAAGAATGCAAAATAACTTCAAATTCGGAAGTCGGTTTCAAAAAACGAAGTCACTAAACCAGAAACACCGACTACGAAAAAAGTTTTTATTACGTAGACCTATATAAGAAGTATGTAATACCTAATTAATGCTCTCGTCTATCTGTGTAAATCATATCCAACCACATTACGAAAGAAAGCTTCAAAAAGCTCTGTATAAAAAGCTCTTTGATGCAGCTGCGATATACCTAACGCTATCTAATCAGGGCCCGATAGTGCACTAACTAAACAAGCACAAGAGATTACGAGATGCCTTTGAACTTTCATGAAATTATTAAAGTAACTGATAACTTTAAAAAGGTAGATAACATTTTATCAGATGATTAGAATCGTACATCACCCAAACTGCCCGCATGTCAATGTATTTTTGAAAGGAAATGAAAATCAGGAAACGAACAAGGGACAGTAAAAATTGGTTATTGCCGAGAAGTCCAACTTCCGAGCTAAATGGAGATATTAAAGAGTCGGGAAACGGAAGCTGTCATCCGGCCAAGACGACTCGCGCTCGCTAAAATCAAAACAGCGGCAAAGAAGGCAATGAAAATGCCCGAACTTTTTTATGGATAGTCGATCGAATTTTGTTGCATTACATTTACATTTTATTAGTTTCACATTTTCCTAATATTATTTTTTTTAACCAAAAAAACAACTGAATCTAAACTTACATCAGCGTCATCTAGTAGTAAGTAAAAACAGCAGCACAAGTTCTTAATTAACTTCATAGAGGGCAGTTTCTTACTGAAACCGCTACTCGCCGCTAGATGGCGTATCCGTAGCTGAGCTAATGCTCTACGTCATACAAACAACCAATGAGAACGATGGAATGCACAAACAAAAGAGCAACATTGTTAGGTCGTGACGTCGTGCTGCGCAGCGCGGCTATTTTCGTTCCTCTGATAGGCAGCGGACATTTTGTTTGGTTCTTGTGACGCAAGCGAAAACGGAAAGTTGAAAATGCCTTTGAACGCGGTAGGCTGGACCTCGGAGGAAGACGAGAAGCTTGTGGATTTAGTGCAGCCTCATAGTTTTTTGTACAATGTGTACGATCCGTCTAGGAAAAACATATTAGCGAGGGAATCTACATGGCAGGAAATAGCGGAGCAACTGTCGAAGCCAGGTAAGCGCCCATTCGTTATTTTTTGTGAATCGGCCGTGCTGCAGAGGACAACCGCAAGGCTCAATTGGATGGAATGTTATTGAATCTTTTGATTTCGAAAAAAGTATAAATACTCCTGTAATTCATCGAATTTGCGTGGATTTTGGTCTTAAACCTTGACACAGCATAGGGTGACCTATATTCGGTATCATTGACGACTCATTGTCTACGTATTGCTCGGCAGTAGTAATATTTTTAGACCCTTACTAAAATCAGCTGATTTGTATTGTCATCGGAAATTTTATAAACAAACTTCGGACAGGAGTTATTAAGTAAATGTTTGGCCTTGTGGGCTTCTATAATCAATATTTTTGAGCCAACGAGTGACGTACTTACATGTATGTTACTTCTTACAAAATTGGTGGTAAAATAATAACCTAAATTGTGTTGTTATTGTGTGCAGTAATCAGTAGGTCTACCATAATAGGCACTGCAGTAAACGAAAGTGATAAAAACGTAGGCCAAACGTGGCAAATTAGAGTAATCATTCCAGAGTTTTACTGCAAAAAAAGCAAGACTATCTGAGATATTGAGTTGACCTACTTACAATATTCAACAATCTACTTCTTTAATATTTGGACCTACACATTGCGTTTATTAACATGCCACATATATTGCAACAAAAAAATAATAAACCACCCTACTATTTCCAGTTGAGGAATGCAAGAAACGCTGGCGAGGTCTCCGCGATGGCTACACACGGATCAAGCGCTTAGGGACAATGCATCGGACCAAGGTGTTCATTTATGAGAAGCTGCAGTTCCTGGACGCAACATTAGCTGATAGCAGCGAGGAAGTGGTTAAAATTGAAAATCATGAAATGGAAGAAGCTTTGGAAGAACAACCGGTTCAGGATGAGACGGTTGGCACAGAGCAACAAGTTATTACGGATAACCAGGAGTATTATGAGGTGATTATAAACACTTTGAATACAGATATTGCCTTCTAGATGGGTATGCTTTACTCTGGCTTCTCATGAGCTATTATGTACAAGAAATAAGAATGTTTTGGACCAAACATCGGTCAAGATGATTTATAAAGCAGATCAAGCTTGTTGGCAAGTTCAGTTTACGAGTTAATATATTTTATTAATTTGTAATAATTCCTGTTTCTTTTTAGAATTATTTCTCCATATTCATCAAATCATTAAAATTATGACATTATAATTTTCAGATCACAGTTGTGGACGCACCTCAAGTACCTCTAAAACCATACATCAAAATTCTACCGAAACCAGATAGCAATGAACCGCCAAAAAAAATATGCAGAAAGAATGCTGGCAGAAAAAAAGCAATACCTGTGCCTAAAAACATACCACCTATAAAAATATTACCAAAACCAATACTCATGAATGGACCAAAAATAGTCCAGTATATAGAAGACCCAAAGCTACCTGAGCAGAGGTCTCAAACCATAGATAAACTTATAGAAAAAATATTGAAAGAAAATACCAATGAGATAGATGTATTTTTCAGAAGTATGGCAGCCAGTGTCAAAAAGTTACAACCTAACTTGATACCTAAAGTAAAGATGGAAGTGTGCAATGTTATAGCTAAATATGAAATGCAAAGTTTTGATAAGAACCTTAACTTTTAGAAGTACATAATATTAGAGCATGAAGAATCCTAAAATATGTTTCCTATGTCCTATATGAAAAGTTCATTATTGGCTGCTAGAGGTCAGAAAGTAAGCTATGGAAATGCAATACTAAGATTTATTGTTACAGTTAAAAGGTGGAATTTTAGCAGAACAAGATGAACTGATCGAATTTTTCTGAAAATAAAATGGTCAAGGAATTTATCATGATCACTAGTCATTGTAACACCCACCTGATAAAGGCTTGATTCAATGGAGATTGGGTAGTCATTCGTGTTGCATTTATGTACATAGAGAACTGGACTACGCATTTCCTACCTGGCCGCACATACGCTTAGATCTCTTTCTATAGAGTAGTGAATTTTGTGACAAAAATGCTTAGTGTAGTTCCTCTATGCACATATTAAGACTAATATGTTGCCAACATAAAATATTGGCTATATACATTTGGATAGTCATCATATTTAAAAAAAGAACGGATCGTTTTGAATATCGGATCTCCACTGAAACTAGCGCCATTGATATACATAAATGTATGGCAACTTTTGTAACTAACATTTTGTTCCCGTTTACGCAAATAATAAATAGATATTTATATTCACTTGTGATAAAGACTTATAATGTAGAATATTACTTTTGACATACAGAGTATGAAAACAATTGTTATAAAATAATGTTTTATTGAACAGATACGGTATTACTGATCTTATTGTAATAAAAAATACTATAAGTAACTGACTTTTCTTGTTAACAACATTGAACTACTAAACACTAATTGAAATTAGCGTGATTAATATTGTGAGGCAGACAGCAACTGCTAATGTGGACAAGGTTATGGGTTTTATTTTCAATATGCTGTCTGATGCTAAATTATTTCCTTTCCTACTAAATAAGGGAGTGAGTTTCTTTTTAAAATCTGAAGTGGCTTCTCAATCCATACGGACATGATGTGGATAGTAAAGTACTGACTGATCATAGGAGGTTTTGTCCTAAGTACTGTTGAATTTGATAGAAGAGACGTAGGTTTTGTTTTGAGTCCAGAATTCGCTAATTAGTGTTAAAACTAAGCCTATGGTTAGTGAGTTATATAAATAAGGCTGTAAGTTTTATCACCTTATGGTTGAATGACACATGTCAAAACGGCAAGGTCTATTTGTCTATGAGACAGAAATTTTCAAACTTGCAGTTTTGGTGGACACGAGCCCGCGAAATTCAAATTTTCTTACGTTTTTTGCAATTTGCAGGTCAGTGTATACTGGAGCTTTCACCTTAATTTTAGCAAGTGATAGCGTGATGGTAGAAGAAAAAGTTTTGCGCTCCTAAGTAACATGGGACAAGGGCAAGGAGAAATAAGAAGTTTTTGGCGAGAATTTTCGAGTGAAGTTCAGTGGCTGTTTTAATAATTCGAATTGATTCGTAGTAGATAATGTGATGTGAAATTGGTGTAGTTTTTTTTTCAAAGGAAACAGGCGCGATCTCGATAAAATGAAGCTGAAAATATCATTTATGCAAGTAATAACTGCTCTACGAAGCTTGCCGAGAAAGCAGACTCAATACATTTGCTGCCAAAACATTAGAATATGTTACAGCCGCATTCAAATGGAAAACATAGTGACTGTATTCTGTATCAAAAGCCATACTGTCAAATCTTGCAATGGCTATATGCACAAACCGTGTGAAGACAAAAGAATAAAAAAAAGAAGAGACGATGATGAGTGGTTAACAAATAATATCCCTGACTCCACATGCCAACCTCCAGCAGTCAGTAATTTCTCGCCATTCATCAATAATATCATTTGTGTAAACAAATGAAAATGAATGTTTATTGCTTCATTCATTCGAGTGAATGGATGGACAGCCGACAGCGGTAGGCGGCTCAAATAATGGACGCATTGTGTTCCCCAAACATGTTCAAAGCTCATAATGTTAGTTCTACGAATTACAAACGAAAAGCTTTGTGTATAGTAGGTACCATAAACGAGCAGGTTTATATTTTTAACCGACTTCGCAAAAAGGAGGAGGTTCTATGTTCAACTGTATGTGTTTTTTTTATGTAGGTATGTCCACCGATTTCTCTGTCAGTTTTGGACCGATTTTCAAAATTCTTTTTTTATCCGAAATAGTAACTAAACTTCAGAAGTGGTCCCATATAAATTTTATCATTTTTTTTTTAAATCAACAAAAACAAAAAATGTGTAACTGTACGTAGATGACGTTTTAGTCTCCTCCAATTACGAGTATGTTCAAATTCCATGTTCCATGCAGGGACTTAAAAACACCTTCATAAAGGTTACAGAATTATAAGTGTTACATATTGAATGGGTAACAGAATCAAGAATATAACACTTTTATATGTGTTTTTTAATGTGTTAACCCAAAACACTTACAAAAGTGTAACCGTATTATATCTGTAACAGATATAATAGTGTTAACAGTGTTAATAAGTGTAACAGGTAAAGGCGACGTTGCCAAATTTACTATTAGACAGTCGCAATCCAGTCGCCGCGCGCCGTCTGTTATATCCGTGCAAAACACGTACTCGAAGTATTTAAAATATTCGCTGCAATGGATCAATCAATGCTTTCTTTAAAAAACCGTCCAAGTGCGAGTCGGACTCGCGCGCATAGGGTTCCGAACGAATCACATATTTTTTAAATGGCTTATAGTAAAATCTTTTTAAGACTAACTTTTACACGAACTTAAAAATACTAATTAAAACTTAGATACATGGTATTTATGTTTTAATTAGTATTAATATTATAGCGTTCAACGCTTGTGCGTATTTTTTTTTTTGTGTTCGGAAATCCTCCTATGACTTCTCCCGCTCTGGGTGGAGCGGGAGGGCGTGTCAGATTCTTACTGACTAAAACCCACCCCTGTTCCTTCCTTGCCTGAGTGAATTTATCCGCGACCCCTTGGCATGCAGGCATCGGCCATGATATGCCCCGTCAGTGGTGGCTGACATAAGTACATCTCTTTGAGACACGCGTGGAATACTACGCGCCGTCGACTCTCTGGCCTGGTGCTGATCGGACGGCGAGCTACCCATTACTCGCCGTTCGCAGACCCGCGTCTACGGTGGCCGGCGATCGTCCTGCGACCCCCGACGCCCAAGGCGTCTCCTGCGGCGGCTGCGGCTGAGGGCGTGAGGCCATTCCGTTGAGTCTCCTTCACCCGTTAAGCCTCCTCCTTCACAAGCATTACTGATTCGCAGAAGGAGGAGACTGCTTCCCATTCTCTCTCGCTCCGTACCATGGCCTGGACCAGGGCCGGACGCGAGAAGCCGCTGCCGCCTATCGCATCCACGAGGACACGGCGGTGCTCCGCCCAAGCGGACCAGACCTCCACCGTATGCTCCACCGTGTCCTCTGGACGCTTATGCGTACCTACTACTATAATATTTAGGCTTATCTTTAAGAGGCCGTACACGAAATTTTGGCCGATTTCACTGATTTACGTGATTTTACAGTTAAAATTATGCATTTCTATGAGTTTTAATGCACAACATGAAAGATAAATTGAATTATGATCTAATTAATGAGCTAGATTTGAAGCTTGCGTTGCGTATTATAAGTCGAGATTTGGGTTGTTTTAATAGATTTTTTATTGCCAATTTTTTGTAATATTTAAATTTTTTCTCGAGAAATGGATTGATGGTGAACTGGAGCACAGATGTAATACTTGCGTAACTGGAGTTTACTTTTTGCTGTTTAAATTTTATGAACGAGAGTTCCAAATAGCCAAAATCAAAAGCAATTCTTTGCCCATTTACTCTAAAATTTGACTAAGTTCAATATTTTTTTACTCATTTTTTTTTTTTAATAAAAGTTGTAAAAAGTGATTCATACATTATTTAAACGACTTTTGCAACAATAAATTCAAATTTTTTCATACCTTTTAAACGTCAAAACGATTCGTAATTATGTGATACTAGCTGAGCTCCGCGGTTTTACCCGCCTAGACCAGAATAAAAGGTAGCCTATATGTTATTCCTGGCTATAAGCTATCTACATACCAAATTTCATCCAAATCGGTCCCGCCGTTTGAGCGTGAAGAAGTAACAAACATACACACTCACAAACTTTCACATTTATAATATTAGTAGGATTCTAAACCCCTTACAGCAAAAATTCATAAAACCGTCGTCGGTTTGTGGACGATTAATCGTAATTATAATAAAAATTAAAAAAACTAGCTCATACATTAGATCATAATTGAAATAGTCTTTCATGTTGTGCATTAAAACCTTTACAAATACATTATTTTAACTGTAAAATCACGTAAATCAGCGAAATCGGCAAAATTTCGTATACGGCCTCTTAAAACAGTTCACGCCTCACGCTTTAAAGAAATGTTAGAGTTACAACTATAACATTTTCAGTTTACGTGGAGTATTTTCGTTTATTTTCTTTAATAACTTTAAAACAATTTATTTTAAAATTATGAAAAAAAATATTTGAGACCCTCACAACCAGCCCTTTAATTTGATATGTCGCAGGTACAGTTTGAAAAACTTTATTTTTAAATTGTCCGATTTTCCCCCCAAAAGTTACCCCCATATTCCAAATTTATTTATTTACGTTACTTATCCGTATTAGGCTTATAGAAATACACCTGTGTAGCAAATTTTAACTTAATCGGGCCAGTAGATTTGGAGGAAATTGGCTGTGACAGACGGACAGACAGACAGACAGACGCATGAGTATAAGGGTTCCGTTTTTACATTCGGCTTTTCGGAACCCTAAAAATGGCGCGCGCACGATAGGAAGTAGGAATCGCAACTGCAATAATATGATCGTCTAGTCGGCCTCAACGCCGCGCCGTCGCGCGCGTTGTTGCCATACCGTGCAATTATATCTAAAACCATGCTAAAGCTACTTATTTCTGTTACACATATTAACACTTATTAACAGATATAAAAGGTTACACTTTGATTCGGTAACATTATTGTTTCTGTTACATTTATAAAGGTTTCTTTTTAAAACAGTTTGAAAAAAACAGTGTTAAAAACACTTATGGCGGTTACAGTTTGAGTCCCTGGTTCCATGTTATTGAGGTTATCAATTCGGACGTAACTTTAATATTAAGTTTTAGTTCTGGGGTATGACAACTAAAAAGTGAAAAATAAAAAACTTTTTAACAAAAAAGTATCGTAAGTCGGTTATACAACCGACTACCAAAAAAGAAAATACACATAAAATTGAAAAATAACTTTAATTTCGGAAGTCGGTGTTTGTATTTTATTTCTTCGTTAATTGACACAGACTAAAAAAGTGTTTTTGTATCTTTGATGGGCCCGCGTTTGACCACTATCTCACCTGATGGTAAGCGTTGATGTGGTCGACGACTCTTAGACTAATACGAGGACGAGAGCAGTGGTGGCCCAGTGGTAACGGCCGCGGCTTACAAGTTGTAGCTCATGAGTTCAAACCGCAGCCAAGCGCTTTACTTTGTATAAATTATTTCATCACCACTGCTCTCAAAACGGTGAAGGAAAACATCGTGAGGAAACCGGCATGTTCTAGAACCGAAAATTCGAAGACATGTGACAGCCACCAACCCGCACTGGGCTCGTGTGATGGATTACGGCCAACACCCTGTCACAGAGAGGAGGTCTGTGCCCCAGCATTGGGGATATTAAAAGGCTGACGATGATGATGAGGTATTTACAAAATCATAATAACAATATGTACCTACAAACGCGTATGAAAACATCTCATTGGGCAACAAAAAATTCATCCACATTGTTGTCAAAGGGAAATGTACCCACAACTCTGGTTATACTTGAAAAGTCCACATCAAACATTTCTTTCAAATTGTAGTTATTTCGGCTTGAGTTAGCGAACTGTATAACGAGGGTATAAACTGACGAAAACCTTCACCAAGTAATGGAAAAAGAACTACGTCACTTAACTGGCTAGCGACGCGCATAATTGCATTTCCCTGCTCGTATCGGCTTTTCAATTATTTTACGGACTAACGAGTCTCATTCGCTCAGTCTTTGACTTCCGCACACACATAGGTATATCAGAATTAGACCTTTTACTGAACAGAGTTTAGACAAAATACTTTTCTGTAAACGTTAACGCTAACGCTTCGTGCAAAATGTATGGCAAATACATTACTGGGCGTGAGTCACGTGACAGTTCTCTGTCTAACGCTTCGTGCAAAACGTCGTTGCCATACATTTTGCACGAAGCGATAACGGTAACGTTTACAGAAATGTATTTTGGCTAAGGGGGCAGAGCCTTTAGACAAAATACTTTTCTGTAAACGTTAACGCTAACGCTTCGTGCAAAATGTATGGCAAAGACATTACTGGGCGTGAGTCACGTGACAGTTCTCTATCTAACGTTTCGTGCAAAACGTCGTTGCCATACCTACATTTTGCAGGAAGCGTTAGCGTTAACGTTTACAGAAATGTATTTTGGCTAAGGGGGCAGAACCTTTAGACAAAATACATTTCTGTTAACGTTAACGCTAACGCTTCGTGCAAAATGTATGGCAGCGACATTACTGGGCGTGAGTCACGTGACAGTTCTCTGCCTAGCGCTTCGTGCAAAACGTCTTTGCCATACATTTTGTACGAAGCGTTAACGTTAACAGAAATGTATTTTGTCTAAGGGGGCAGAACAGTCACTGGTGGTGATACAAAATAAGATCGATCGCGATGTTGTAGTTACAAAGATTTATTGTAGAAAATTACAGTAAATTTCGTGCGAAGTGACGTTAGTGCGGGTTACCCTATATTATTATTGTAGTCTTTGGTGCGGGTCCTCCGCCGTGAAGCACGCAGCGAGGGACGTTCTTAGGGTGCGTTCGTAATTTCGTAGAATACCTATGAAGAATGGCTGCGTTCAGGCGTAGACAGTCACTTAACATTGGTACTTCCATGCATGAAAGTATAGCTACGTAGGTTGGCAACAAAAGTGTTGCCAAATAATAAATACTAACTATATACTCATATTAGAAATAATATATGTAGGTATGTCACTGTGTAATTGCAAAACAACGATAGTCTAGGAAAAATCACGTAGAATTGTAAAACTTTTTATTATCAAAAAAAAAACTCCAATAAATAATTAATTAGAGAATTTGGAATGAGATTTATTGTATTGTTGATCTATTCATTCATAATAAATATCGAGAGTTACTCTCTCGTAAGATTTATTACAATTTTACGGTATTTGCATCTATCGGGTGACATTTACATTTTCGAAATCACAAATTATTACTTATCTATGCATTTACCTGTTCAGTATTAGTAAAAAAAAACAACCGACTTCCAAAAAAAAAATACACTAAAAATTTATAAATAACTTTAATTTCGGAAGTCGGTGTTTGTATTTTTACTTCTTCGTTATTTGACACCGACTTCCGAAATTAAAGTTATTTATAAATTTTTAGTGTATTTTTTTTTTGGAAGTCGGTTGTTTTTTTTGTAAAAAAGTTTTTTATTTTTCACTTTTAGTTGTTATACCCCAGAACTAAAAACCCCAATATAATGGAACGTGGAATTTAAACATTTGGAGAACACCAAAACGTCATCGAGGTACACGTATTTTCCGTTTTTGTTCAGTTTCTCAGAAAGCGCTGAAGCAATTTCGAAAAAATTTAAAAATTACCTCGGGAGTATATTCTTTCAATGAAAAAAGAATTTTGAAAATTGGTTCACAACTGACGGAGAAATCGGGTAACATACATACAAAAAAAAAAAAACATACAGACGAATTGAGAACCTCCTCTTTTTGGAAGTCGGTTAAAAAAAGAGTGGCACTCAGAGTGCCGACAGAAGTGAAAACTTGAACAAAAATGCCCAACTCACCTAAAGAAGTTTTCACTTATATCCGCTACGAGTGCTACGACGCGTAGCATTCGTAGCGGCGTCGGTTTCGGTGTCAGTGTCGGTGGCAAGTTCAATTGTTTTTCAAAAATGCCCAACGCGCCTAAAGAAGTTTTCACTTCAAAAATCTACTGATAAGTAGGTAAATACCTACAGTTTCAGTTTTAAGCAAACTACATCTACTCATAAACACTACCGTTCCAAAAATTTTGAATGCATGTAAGTACCTATCCCTAGTTAGTAGTCTACCACGTTATCAAATCTATTAGCAACGGTCAAGCCCGAGACCAAACTGCAGTCATGAAAACGGTAATTCCAAAGAGGTGGAGAACTCTAAACGTACTACCTAGAAATAGAATAAAAGTTATGTGAAGTCCTGGCTCCTGTAGGATCGCGTAGTGCCTACTCGTAAAGTCGTAATATAGTTGTATAGACCGTCTAGACGAGCTAACACGGGTCGTCGAGCTCTGCTGTAAAATTAATGAACGGTTTCAACTGTTACAGCTGGGATTTAGTTTAAATGTTAATTGGATGATTTCAGTATCACATTGTAGGGAATGGCTGTAATTGGGCGAATTAGCTGGTTGGAAATTAGAACAGATAGTTAAGATTAGGATTCTGTCCTGATTCGTCAGGATGCCCCTTTAATTTTCGAGGTTGCGTATGAATGATGATGCAAATATCTGGAATGTTTAAACACCCAGTTAAAGACCTAAACACTATGACCAAAGAAGAAGATGATAATATTTAAATTGTTTAAAAGGTTGCATTATTATTTGTAGAAGGGGCTAAATTAGAGTTCATCTCAGTGGATATAATATAAATCAGTCGCACTTTAACGCTGTCCCGCACTGTATCTGCCCTCCAATAATTGATGAGCACTTTGCAGAGCACAGACATCCAAAACGGATCGGTTCACATCGTGCTAACACCACCAAGCTATAAATAAAAGAAAGCTTGAACCTGGCCAAATCCTCTGTATATCTCTCTCTGTCATTCTGATATCGTATGCATACGTATATATATGTATACCCTTACTATATTACAATATCCATCGGAACAAAATTGGAAGCCTCTCTACGCTGAAGTGCAATCAACAAGCATGCAAAGCAAACCATATACATATATTGCAGGACTTTGAGAGTATTTATTCATGGGGAAACCAATACATAGACTACGGATGTTCAATATGTTCATATTTGTGATTGAAGACAGCAGCAATCTACTGGATTAAGACCACAAAGCACCAGACTAGAAAGAAAGGTGTACAGCAATGCTGATCAATGTTAAATCGCAATGTCTCTTAGAATGCATATTGTATTGGAATCTGTGCATTCTTAAAACTTGCCGGTAGTTCTCAGTGCAGTCTTTCTAAGGCGACCCATTTACACTTTTCACGTTTCTGAAAACAAAGTCCTCTATTAGGACAGAGCTAAGACGCCCTAAAAAATGCATTGGGCGAAATTTTAGTTTCGTTTACCTGCTAGGACTGTAAGACATGTCATATCATTTTAATGAAAAAACCAGACAAGCTAAGCAAGAATCTTTCTAAACCCCTTTAAACAGCTCTAGGCGTAGACATGTCTAGAAAAACAAATCCCTGCCTAGGTGTTCCAAGTTCCCTCGTTGCAACCACATCAAAGGGACGTGGAGTCGACTCTTGAAATACAATGAGCGCACAAACTGCGTGGAGTAGCGTATTGAATGCAGCAGTGTTATGAAATAACGGTAAGGCAGAGTGCGGATGTGTGCGTGGGTACTATGGCTGTATCTAGGGGTGTTAGTGTGTGTGTGTGTGTGTGACTAACGTTAATATTAATGTGTTGTGGTTGTGGGTCCTGGACACTCCTGGAGATATAATGTTGATCCAATTAGTGAAAAGCATTTGGAAGCTTGTAGCCAGATTAACTGTGGGTTATGCGGATAGCTTATCTTGATGTGTGTGTGGTTTGTGGTATAATTCGTAGCTAAGTTGGAGAAGTAATAATAGTAATAGCAAATGAAAAACGATTTGGTAAAGGGAAAGTATCAGTTCATCGTCAAGCTGCAAGCTGATCCGTCGTAGCCCAGAGCACATCAGACTAGTTAGATAATGGTGCCGATTCTCTTGTTCAATTACTAAACTAAAATTAGAGAATCGTTATCTTTTACTAAAAGGCAGTGCAAGAAAAGGACGGCTATAGCTATGAACTAATTTAGAGACGTCAAACTAGTTTAAGCCTTGCGCTTTACCGTGTTTTTAGTCGATATTTTTTTACGTGTACCCTTAATTTGTATGGAAATTGACAGCTCTAATTTACGTCTATCTCTTTCTTGTTTTATTAGAGAGAAAAAGATAGCAATAGCCTAAATTAAGTTTAGTTTGTGCAAACCAGAATCGGCACCATTGTCCTAATGCTAGTTTCTATTTATTTTGCTAATATCGGAGGAGTGAAATAAGTATATTTTTAGATAAGCTTACAAACAAAATTAATTTTTCCTTTCAGTTTTTTTCAAAGGGTCAAACGTTCCTAAAAGCCTCGATTCGTGCTCGATTAGTATTCAGACAAACAGTTTTTGTCATAGGAACCGAAGTAACAGTACCGCAAAATGACCACAGCGCTCACATTTCGCAACTAAACTGTCCAACATAAATTCGGAACTATAATATAGTTCCACCCCACTGCAGTCTGCATCCCAAATGAAAAATCAATATCTTCCCAATAACTAATCTTGCGCTGTCCACTACCACTATATCTTAATTACCACAAATAGGTCGGAATGGCCCCGATGTGCTCAGTATAATCAACCCTCCGTAGTCGACGTCATTGTTATGTATTTATGCTTGGGGTCCGAAAATTACCGGGTAATTTTTGTAGCTATTTGGTGATTCGGTACGGCTTTTAGTCTACGAGATGTTTTTTTTTTTTTTTTTGGGGGGTGGGAAATCATCTTATGACTTCTTCCTCTCTAGGGTGGAGCGGAAGGGCGTGTCAGACTCTTACTGACTAAAACCCACCCCTGTTCCTCCCTGCCCTACACGCCCAGGGGCGAGGTAACTCTTTCGAATTTATCCTCAACCCCCGGGCGTCTACGAGATGTTAGGAGCGGTCTTTCTTGGATTCCTATTGTGATCTCCTTTTTAACCGACTTCGAAAAAGGACGAGGTTCTATGTTCGACTGTATGTTTAATACGCGTTTATTACGCCAAATATATTTATATATTTTCTTTTTGTTTGTCCACCGATTTCTCTGTCATTTGTGGACCGATTTTCGAAATTTTTTTTTATCCGAAAAAAATTAACTTAAAATTAATTAAAATTATATGGGACCACCTCGGGAGTATATACTCCCAAGGTGGTCCCATATAATTAAATACGAGAATGTTTAAATTCCACGTTCCATGTCATTGGGGTTTTGAGTTCTGGGGTACAACAACTAAAAAGTAAAAAACAAAAAAAACTTTTTTACAAAAAAAAAACAACCGACTTCCAAAAAATTACAATACACTAAAAATTTAAAAATAACTTTAATTTCGGAAGTCGGTGCCAAATAACGAAGAAATAAAATACAAACACTGACATCCGAAATTAAAGTTATTTTTAAATGTTTAGTGGATTTTCAAGTCGGTTGTTTTTTTTTTTTTGTAAAAAAGTTTTTTTTTTATCTTAGCTACAAATACCTACTGCATTCGGTATCCTACAACTTTTTAAACGACTTTAAACAGGAGGAGGTTCTCAATTCGACTGTATGTTTATTACGCGTTTATTACGCCAATTATGAATTCAAACAAACTGATGGAAAACTTCGGAAATACTCGTAGACAATCGAACTGTTCAATATATGATAGCAAATCTTTGCTGCAATCGCACGTCATTGCTTATTATATTGTTTTCAGTTATTTTAAACATAAAAGAGCTCTTTAGATTGTCCTTTACTCGATTTCCAAACAGTTACCTATATAGCAACAAAATTAGGTAACTTTTTATAATAAGTGTTGCCATTCGTCATTTTCATTACACATTTATTACATTTTATTAATTGTAACGTTCGTAGGTAATAATTTGAAGGCGTAACGTTCGTGCTTAGACATAGTTTGTCGTTATATTTCTTCAATGCTTACTGTATGTTGGTTAAGTAAGACTTACTCAATATCGTTTACTTACACTTTAATTATGTAATGTTACAATATTGAAACATTGTCGGTTATGGCTTATGTGAATATATATGAATGCTATGAATATATATGCTATATATGAATGGGATGTGCACACGCAAAGTAGAAAAAGTTTACGAATGTCTCACACGTAAAGATAGATTTTTAACTTTTTGTTAGGTTGGTACTTTTACTCATGTTCAAGTGTTTTTCATTTGGGACTTTATCATTTTGATCACTGTTGTGTTAACACTTCGTGCAGCCTAAAATTGACGATGGAAACAGCGAAACCTCAAAAATATCAGACTAGTTCAATGATTTAGTCTACTAGACCAGTTTTTTTTTTTTAATTGTTGATAGGCACGCGTTTGACCCCTATCTCACCTGATGGTAAGCGATGATGTGCTCGAAGATGGAGCACGCTTGCCTAGAAGTAACCTATTCACTCTTGTCTCCAGTTAGTTCATAAATCTGCAGGTGTCCTTGTAAGCCTGCAGCTACAGGCCTAAAAATGTTAGGTCTAAATAAAACTCCGATAAGACCTAGACCCCTATTCCCTTCAAAAGATAAAGTCAGTAAAAAATACATTGATTTTAACACAAACCGCAACAACGGTTAGGTAAGATTGCGATAACCGAGTTTCAGTTACGTTTCAATGACAGCATGTCACAATGTTGCCAGCCGACCGAGATCAGGGTTGCCAGATAAAATAATTCCGAATAAAATATTACCTATTCGAAAGCTGGTGTTTTGTAGGTCAGTGAACTGTCATTCGTTATTCGCTGATAAGCCACTATGTTTCATTTTTATGTAAAACAGGCAAAGAAGGTAATCTTGAGGAGGACCTCCTTTTTGGAAAAGATTTGTATTTAAAAGTGATTAGAAAATGGGCCGGTTTTTTGAATTGAGATTTTGCCATGCCAAACTCTAAATGATGGCAAAAGACTGACAAATAGAGTTTCACAGATACTCAACTTTCAATTCTTAATTCCAAAATCGGAGGAATGTGATCGATCAATCGTAGAACGGTATTCAAAAATTAAAAAGCTCAGCGGTCAAATTAAACTTTGGCAAGTGATTACTATTTAAAAGTAAATGGATCTTTCAACAGACTTTTTGCTTCAACGCGCAATTTGCTTTCTCTAATCACTCTCACTAATTAGTTATTAACAAATCAATGAGCCATTAGAGGAGAGATTCAGGGTTTTTTTTTGTTGTGAATTTTCAATGTTTATAATAATGTTCACGGACTTTATTCCGGTAGGTACTAACTTTTTCGTCCGTGGCCTATTCCACAGGATAAGAAATATGCATTTTACTAGCTCCTGTCAGCGGCTTCGCACGCGTAGAATTAAGGGTCTACTACCGGCCAAGTGGCGCCCTCATTGAATAAAAAATCGTAGCATAGCATAGAAAATAAATATTAAAGAATCTAACGTCACGTTTGTTACAAAGAGGATAAAGACGATACGACACGGTTGGCGCAGTGGTTGAGCGTTCGGCTGCTGCGCTGCGTGTCGCGGGTTTTATCCCCGCACGGAACAAATATTTGTATGACCTACAGATAGTTATCCGTGTCTGGGCGTCTTGTGTATGTGAGTTTACATGTTTGTGAACGCACCCACTATACAGGAATATTCCTAGTGTGGGGCAACGTCTTTTTAAAAAAAAAAAAAAAAACTATTTATACGTTGCTAAAACAGGTCTCAGAATGTTTCGTATCCAAAGTACCAGACAAAAGTGTCACGAACGACCGTTTTTGGTACTTATATTTATTTTCTATGCTATGCTACGATTTTTTATTCAATGAGGGCGCCACTTGGCCGTTAGAAGGGCCTTAATACGTCCCCCATTATTAATTACAGAGAGATAGTGGTCAAACGCGTGCCTACCAACAATAAAAAAAAAAATTACAGCCTATGTGCTATTCCAGCCTATAAATAATCTATATCTATGCCAAATTTCATCCAGATCCGTTCAGCCGTTCTAGCGTGATTGAGTAACAAACATCCATCAATAATCAGGATGACACTGAGCTATAGAATAGCTTTTTGTCAATGAAGAATATTTCGTACTTCCAAATATTACCTTTTACAAACATACAAACAACCAATTTTATGTCTTTTTTTATATTTGTTTAGAAAGTGCCTTGATCAAATCTGAAAACGAGTCTCGATCCACTTTGCAAGCAGCTGGCTGGCACAAGTTGAATGTTCCACCTGCATGTAGGGTACTTTTATTTTAAATCAAAACTAATAATATGCAAAATGAATATTTATACCAACGCCAAAATGCTGAACGGATTTTATTTTTGGCATTCGACAGGTGCACTCCGGTAATGTCGAAAGGATTTTATTTTGGCATTCGACAGGTGCACTACGAGAGCGGGAATTTTTTTATTTTTTTTTTTATTGTTGATAGGCACGCGTTTGACCACTATCTCACCTGTTGGTAAGCGATGATGTGGTCGAAGATGGAGCACGCTTGCCTAGAAGTAATCTATTCACTCTTGACTTAAAGACTCCCAGGTTGTAGCTAACAGGAAACACAGACTCCGGTAGGGAATTCCACTCCTTAGCTGTACGCGCAATGAATGTTTTTTCAAAACGCTTTGTGCGTATGGAATGTCTTATATGTTTACAATTACATTTTTTTTTTTGTTTTATCGTCTGAGATTTCGATCTCGGTTGTGAAATGTTACTAGCTTATTTTTTTGATCCTGCACCTACGGCTATTGGCTCTGGTCCAGGCTGTTATTTGTAAGTAAAATCTTTGACAGTCATACCTTCGGGTACTTCGAAGCCAGAGACTTTGACTACCAGTCTTACCAAGGTATATCATGTTACCCAGTAACTAGGTGGTGGAATCAGACAGGTGATTGCTCCTTGCAAAACACAAGCAATCAGCTGCATCTAGTTAAACTGGAAACCGACCCTTAGCCGAAAAGGTAAGTCAGGTGATATACACAGGGAATTTGGACAATCAAGTCAGTGTTCGTAAACCTATCGGGAGCTAAGTTAAAGTCAGTTAGTAGCTTGCAGACGAGCTACAACAGCTAACAGAACACAGCTTGCAGACTAGCTGCTTCTACTTGCACAATGCAAAAAAGCAGCTTTACAAGTCCGCATTAAAAGGTAAGCCAGGTGATGTAAACAGGGAATTTGGACAAGCAAGTCAGTGTTCGTAAACCTATCGGGAGCTAAGTTAAAGTCAGTAGCTTACAGACGAGCTAGTACATTTAACAAAACCCAGCTTGCAGACTAGCTGCTTTTACTCGCACAATGCAAAAAAGCAGCTTTACAGCGGTCACAATACACCGCTATACTTTAGAATCCTCGCCATTCCGGTAGCTACCAACAATGAGGAAACAAGAATAAAGTGGGCAGGAAACGCAAAAACTAGGAATACGGGGGCCTGTGTTCATAGGATAGAGTGCTATTCAGTTAATTACGAAAAGTTTGTGTGCACTTTTGCAGAATAGAATAGAATAGAATACTCTTTATTATGTACACCAAAAGCAGCAGCAGCTGCAGCAGCAGCAGTATGATTAATGAGATTTATGTTCTGATGCAGTTGTGGGTTACCTAACTGCTGAATAAATTATGTTCTTAAAGTAATGTGTTTTGTAAAAAAATAAAAAATAATATGGAGTCACGGGGACTGCCGACAAAAGTGAAACTTGAAACTTTGGAACAGTACACAGGCCGCTATGCGTCGGCAGTCTAGTGCAAGACGTCACTAGCATGTCAGTGACGTGAACACACAAGTTACCCGCTTTTTCCCTACCAAAAATGGCTGTTTTCACTTCAAAATATTTACAAACAATGCAATATCGATCGCAGCAGACCAAGTTTCCTTACAAAAAAAAAAAGGTTCCCGAAGTTTTAGTGCTATTCAAAGTTCTGTATTCTGTTAAACTTGTTTAAAAATCTGTAAACTTTTTAGTAGTTAGTAAAGAAAGCTTATAAGCCATATTAACGTTTACAAAAACTATTTCAGCCCATTTCCTGTAAATATGCTTTTCATTCATTCACACTTCTGTGTTGAAGTTAACTCGATAGAAATCTCTCTACCTACATAGAACTATTTTTTTATAAATATATTCATTCGTTGCAACAAGAACAGAAAACAAAACGTCACCTTTAAAAAAAAGAATAGAAAATATACTGAATAAAAAGAAAATGAACACACTACACGACGCCTAAACCGTCCAAACCTATTCTTTTTCATTTCTGTCTCTTCTTGATACCTAGTCTGTAGGCTAAACCTGTCTCAACTCGGGATAATTCGTGCCAATATTGCATTGCAACATTGCAAGACGAAAATTAGCCGAAGCAATTTTCAAAATTCGTATAACTTTATTTAAATTTCAATTTTGCGCTTGGCAACCCTACTTGCGATCAACTGATCATTGGCGCCAATAGCTTGAACACATTGTTTTGACATGCACTACCATGATGTAACTTTAGACGGTACGATGCAATGGTGTTTATAACAGATAGTATACCATATTTTTTGTTACAGTATGAAAAATGACAGAAATCATGACGTATCATGTCTGTATCTGGAGTTGCTGCTAAATCAACAAAAAATGTTTAAAAAAGACCTCACAGATCAGTCAGAAAAACGTGGTACTTAGGTGCCCCTGATTTCTTAGGTGTTATCGTAATTAGGCTCCAAAGAGCAAGCGTAATGATGATTAATCCGTCAGCTACCGGCCATAACAGACACAATCAAAAACCAATTGTTGCGTTACCGATCGGCAACGCGCGGTCCTTTTTTTTTGTCGGGTTAACCCGTCGCACGCCCAATTAGCAGACACAATAGATTTTAATTTTTATCTGCACACCTGGTGTGCAATCGACGTGTGAAGAGTTAAATGTTAGAAACTCAAGATAAGTGCAATAGCAATATTCAGGTTCAGGTTGCGCTTCCCGGGCCTGCGAACGCCGAGCAGTGGGTAGCTCGCCGTCCGATCAGCACCAGGCCCGTGAGTCGACGGCGCGTAGTGTTCCACGCGCGCCTCAAAGAGATTAGTGTCAGCCACCACTGACGGGGCCCATCGTGGCCGGTGCCTGCATGCCTAGGGGTTGGGGATAAATTCTGAAAATCAGTTACCGCACCCCTGGGCACTCAGGCAGGGAAGGAACAGGGGTTGGTTTTAGTCAGTAAGAGTCTGACACGCCCTCCCGCTCCGCCCAGAGTGGGAGAAGTCATTGGACGATTTCCCAAAACCCCAAAAAAAGGTTAAAAGGTTCTGGTTGCGCTTCCTACCAAGTAAGTTCGTTGCCAGCGTGTAGGTATTATTCTTAAAAGTCCATAAAGTAACACGCACGTTATAACCTAATGAAAGGGACAAGCCTGTCTCTTTATATTACACAGTTCTAAAAGCCTATAACGAATATGTAACAGACCACGCGACAGCGTGAATGGCTCGCGCTCATTAGTCACATTTCATCTCAAGATAACGTTTAAAGAGCACGCGCCTGCCGGCTCGGGTGTTAAAAGTAAGTGAACAGCTTAAATCAAATAATACAGAAGATGAGGTGCAAAGCTGCAGCGCTTGACGCATCAGTTCAGGAATGCTGCAGACGACTGATTAGCGCCTAACTCCCGCTGAAGTTAAGGGTCTACTACCCGCCAACTGGCAGGGTTCATTGAATAGAAAATCGTAGCATAGCATAGAAAAAAAAGATTAAAGAATCCTACGTTGCGTTTGTTACAAAGAAGATAAAGTATTTTTACGTTGTTAAAACAGGACTCAAAATGTTTCGTATCCAAAGTAGTAAGGAAAAGTGTCTAAAACGGTCGTTTTTGGTACTTTTTCGTACTATTTTGAGGATGCTTTAATTTTCTATGCTAAGCTACGATTTTTTATTCAATGAGGGCGCCACTTGGCGGGTAGTAGAGCCTCAAGACAGAGAGCTGGTGCTTGAGACGGAAGTAAAATCGCTAAACTGATCGCTAATGATTAAATCTTAGAGTAATTCTAGAGTCAAATAGAAGCGTTGAAGTTAAACTTATAAATAAAAGATTGGGAATGACTGAGGAACAGGTCAAGAAGGATAAAAATCCCATAAGATCAAATCTAAATAAAATAAACCATGCCGAAAGAAACAAGTTGATTTCTGTCCAATTAAACATAATTATAGTACCTGTACAGAATTTAATGGAAATTCATGGTCATATTTTAGACATTGCAGACCCAAGATACTGCTTCTGCTCATGGAAATGAACAACTTTCTTCAAGAAAGTCATAGAAAATTCCCCAAAAAGAAATTGGATTTTCCGTACAACGTTGTCATCAGCCGAATCCCCGAAAATCTTGAAGAAAGTTGTTCATTTTCATGAGCAGAATTCAAAATATATCCACTTATTTTCTTTACACCACGTATTCACCTTTTACGAAACTATCCCAATATCTATAAAAAACCTAACAACAATATCAGCCTTCATAAGACACTTTAACATACAAATAGATCACCTAACAGTCACTTCGATGGTGTAACATCAAAGACTGCAAGCACGCGAATCAGACTGCCACACACAACATTGCATGTCAACATGAAAGTAATAATGAATAAAGTAGTCGGCGTTTTGCTACAAGTAATTAGCGCTGATACAAACGCTTGTCGACAGCTTGTTTTAATGATAGACATTATGTAATAGTTTGTAGACAATTCATTAGTTGGCAATCAATATAATTAACGTTAAGAAATATAGGTTTTGATAGTGGATAAGAAATAGAAAAGGAATGTGAAGTTTAATAGCTAAGATTTGATAAGTTTGTAACTCTTTTTTTTGTATTGATCTGTTTAGGGTTCGAGAAATAATAACCCTATTGAAGCCAAATCAACTGAAAGTAGCATTAAAAAGACTTGTTCCAATGTTATCGGAGACTACACTGCTGAAAATTATAAATCAAGAAATCAAATATGAATCAAATCAGATAATAGAACATGACGAAGGAGAAATCAAATATTGCAACTAATAACCTACTTCAGCCGTATAATACGAAACGATACGGTAGATAAAATAATTAACATAACTTCAAACACGGTTTTCACCTGATTAGATAAAACACAAATAAAAATTAGCAAATCAAGAAAGAAAAAGGAATCATGATAGCATATCTATCGATTTATAGGACGTAATGAATGGAAGAAGAAAACGTGTTGCGCCGAACCACATTTAACAAGGGCGGAAAGATGATTGTATATTAGCAGCCTGTGGGTTAATTATACTCAAAGGGCATACAGCGCTCTGAGGGTACAATACAACAACGTCTTCAGGACGTTGCTTCGGTTGCCGCGGTTCTGCAGTGCGTCCGCGATGTTTGCAGAAGCGCGTACAGATGACTTCTACGCAATAAGACGCAAGCGTGTGTCGTCACTGTTGAGCAGAGTACGCGGTAGCAGCAACGAAATCCTGAGGATAGTTTCTAGTAAATATCTGTGTCCGATACACTCGCTCTGGGTAAGCATCGTGGTTGGGACGATAAAATAAAATGTTTAATTTGTTAAATTTCAATTCTGTACTCACATTATTTTTGATAAGAATTATTGTTCATTTGATACGTGTAATTTGATATAATTTATTTATTTAATTTATTAACATTTATGTTTTATTTTTATTTTTTCTTGACATTCTGTTTCTTTTTGGTTTTGATTGACATAATTTTTTATTTTATTTTACTCAATTTATTGACATTTGCATACCGATTTATTTGATTACTGCTACCGAATTGATGTTTATCACAAATCAAGGCCAAGCCTGATTTTGTATGATTCCATATTGTTCTGCATTGTTTTATTCTTTTACTAACATAGATTATAAGTAAATTGTAACTAACACTATGCTATGAGTCTTGTTACTTGATAAATAAATAAATAATAATAATATATATAGAATATACTGTAAAGGACACCAAATGATGACTATTAGCAACTCATTCAAAGCACCAACATTCTAGTCTAGACCTGTGTCTATTGGCTTGTTTACAAAACATGCAAACATCATTTGTGAAAATTAAGCAGATACTAGCATTCTAGATTATTTACAAACACCTAGTTGGGGAAAACAAAAGGCCCTGTTTGAGATCTATTGATCGTGTAGATTTGTAATAAACTGTTATTAATGACGGAAACACTGATTGGATTGTAGCTAATTTTAAGAAAATTGTAAATTAGACATAACATGTTTTATTTGATATAGTACTTTTCGAATCCTACTTCCTACTATCCCACTAATGAAAGTGAAAAAAAGTTGAAAGTCTGGATGTTTTTCAATCAATCACGCCTGCATATTGATTTGGATGAAATTCGGAAAGAAATTACAAAAGCTAGTGGTAATAAAACGAATCAAACTACTCAACGCATCGCTGTATCATCATCAGCCTTTTATTGTCCCCACTGCTGGGGCACAGGCCTCCTCTCTGAGAGAGGGTGTGGGCCGTAATCCACCACGCGGGCCCAGTGCGGGTTGGTGGATGTCACATGTCTTCGAATTTTTGGTTCTAGGACATGCCGGTTTCCTCACAATGTTTTCCTTCACCGTTTTGAAAGCAGTGGTGATGAAATAATTTACACATAGTAAAGCGCCTGCCTGGGTTTGAACTCACGACCTACAACTTGTAAATCGCAGCCAATACCACTGGGCCACCACTGATCGCATCGCGGTATATTGACATGAATAGAATAATAATATTTATGAAAGATTTTAAATGAAACTTGTTAATAATTCAAACCAAAATGCATTCAAATTAAAGACGTATAAATTATAAGTCATTATAAAGTCAAGTCTACGGCAGACAGAACTTCAGATAAGCCTTTCAAGTTAGCGTGGAAAGTAGAAGCTTAAGAAAGATAAAAGTACAAAACTTGTTAAAACAAAGTCGTCTTTGTCCCTTTTTGTAGAATTTTGTAAAAAGATTTTTATCGAATTCTTAAGTGACTTTCGACAGCATGAACAACATAATTGTCTATATCTAAACCTACAAACTAACTCTGACGAATCATAACTATTTTAGAGCAGACGTTTACAGAAACGTACAGGCTGTAATGATTCCGGTTTAAAGATTAAACACAAAAAAATTGCGTACATTTTGTTTGGTGTTTCCCAAGGAACTATCTTAGGTCAACCTTAGATTACTGCTTACAAGAGATTACTGCTAATACGTACTTTCAAAAAAAAAAAAAACGCATACAAACTTGGGGTCGTACGTATCCTCATACGCACAACTCAACTTGCGACTCTGTCACTTAAATGTAACAGCAGCATCACTTAAAGTTAGAACGTCTTAAACCAGCCGGTTTTAATATTCGGTGGCCGGTATAAAGTCCCACATACCTGTGACGTAGTGAACCGTCGACTGCCAGATCTGCTGAGCGTGCCTCCCCTGACGTTGCTGTCAGACAAGTCCACATCTCCGCCGCCATCGGCCGCCTTCCGACGGGACAGCTCACAAAGTTCCGCGATCGGTTGCACCTGTGAATAATATTTGCATTTAAAGTAAGGCAATTTTGAAGGGATAGCGAAATTTCGATAAAGGGTGCTAGTAGGGTCGATATTTTGGTTAATAAGGTGTAAACATCTGCTGGGGCTTGCAATTTAATCTAAAAGGGTTCAGGGTTCCATGTTCTATGATGAAGTAAAAGTGGAATTGGTGTTTTTGATGGCTATGACTAAGAGACTTTAGTTCATGGTCAAATACGTCTAAGCTTTATTTTCAAGTGAGGTAGCGGTCAAACGCGATAATACCCTGCATTTGGATGGATCAAATCTTTTCCCTTTATTTTTCGTTCTGTGTGTACAATATTTTAAGCTAAAACTGAATAAATGAGAAAATTTCAAATTCATACCTACGAGTAAATACAGAAACAAAAACATCAGACATACAACCGTTAATCAAATTCACACTACCTTCACATAGAACACAGAGCATTCTAAATTAAAGAACAAAACAGACGAATTCAAAAACAGAACCTTTGCTTTTAATGCATGACTGAGTCATCACAAGGTATGTCAATCATTCAGCCAATTAAGTCATTTACGTTACAGAAACCTAAATAGTGGTACAACTGTATAAACAAATCGAGCTGGAAAGTGGTTTTTCTTGTAAACACCGGTGCGCGGGAGAAAGTTGTTGTGTTGTATGATGAGAGCCAGGGTTAAAGGGACATAATTATGATTCGAGAGCTTGTATTTGGAAAGGGATCTGCGTTGCACTCATTAACTTAATGTAACGCGTTCATTTTGGGTTATCAAAGACAGAATTTAGAAATAATGTAAACTATAGTGGGTTTCTAAATTCTAATAATTGAAAAGTAACCTAAGAATTTGCAACTTTGAATATTTTGCCTTGACAAATCATAATCAAACAATGGTGCAGATTCTGTTGTGCACAAACTAAACTTAATTTAAGCTATTCCTATCTTCTTCTCTCTA
This sequence comes from Polia nebulosa, assembly GCA_951329385.1. Lineage (NCBI taxonomy): Eukaryota > Metazoa > Arthropoda > Insecta > Lepidoptera > Noctuidae > Polia > Polia nebulosa. The sequence continues at coordinate 10,031,867 of OX589606.1, forward strand.
AAAAACAAGAAAGAGACGGACATAAATTTAGAGCTGTCAAATTAAGTTGAACTAATATCTCCATACAAATTAAGGGTGCACGTAAAACATGCCGATTAAAAACACGGTGAAGCGCAAGGCGTAAACTAGTTTGACATCTCTTACTTAGTTCATAGCTATAGCCGTTCTTCACTCGCACTGCCTTTTAGTAAAAGATAGCGATTCTCTAATTTTAGTATGGTTATTGAACAAGAGAATCGGCACCAATATCTACAATTATCCGCATTGAGTAAGAGTGATTATTATTACTTCTACCTTCTCTCAATGAGAAGAGACCCCCTTGCATTGGGCCATTTACAGGCTGGCATTATTATTCGCTATTACTATTACATTTCTTAGGATTATCTCAACCGCATGCACTGTTTCTGATGCATGTATAATTAATTTGTTGCTGCTTGTCCCGAAACAAAAACAGCAATATATCAAAACTGTAACGGCTTTTGCGTGTGCGAAGTTCGTTACAATCAGAGCAGTAGTTTCTGAGTTATTAGGTAACAGACCGACACACATTTTCTTTGTGTTGATTTCAATCTATTTTATTTTTCTCCTGCGGTTTTCTTTACTTACGACCGTCGTTAGCACATTACACCTCCCTATTTCAACTTATTCATTACAAGTGAGCTAGCTTTTTTTGCAAACCCTATTTGCCGCTATTGTTTTTTTTTTCAAAGTCAGCGTTGGCTGCAATTTCGGGTCCCGTGACCCGAAATTGCAGCCAACGCTGACTTTGAAAATGTTAATTCTACTAAAAAAAAAAACTTAAATCCTTTCTTCACGGACAGACAAGGGCGAGAACCAGGCAAGGATTAAATGCCCGGGTCAAGTGGCGTGCAGTAAAAGATACCTATACTCAGAATTTAGTAAATACTGGTTGAAGAAGAGAAACAGAGAGAAGGCTGACAGACAACGCACAGCCTATACCGCTCAGGGGGGTGAGACAAATTACTTTTCTGTTAGCGTTCACGCTAACGCTTAGTACAAAATGTATGGCACTGCCATTACTGAACGTGGGTCACGTGACAGATCTCTCTGCAGGTAATGTCGTTGCCATACATTTTTTACCAAGGGTTAGCGTGAAGGCTAACAGAAAAGTAATTTGTCTCACCCCCCTGAGCGGTTTAGGCTGTGCGTTGTCTGTCAGTCTTCTCTCTGTTTCTCTTCTTCAACCAGTATTTACTAAGAAAAAAAAAGTAAATGTCTCAAGCAACTGGTCAGAAACTACGTAACGAAGGTAAGAAAGGATTTTTGAAAATTCATTCCCTAATAGAATTAGAGGAGCTCGTGGCTAAAGTAATAACAGCCGCACGGGTCGATCCATCAGGTTAAGCTTACTACGCTTGCCGGGGTTGTTCCATGGATGGTGACCATCTTTACATAGCAAGACTCCTCCGTGCCTCGGAAAGCACGTTAAGCCGTTGGTCCCGGCTGTCAATCGTGGATCTTTGACAGTCGTTACAGGTCGTCAGAAGCCCGAAAGTCTGACAACCAGTCTTACCAAGCGGTATCATAGTACCCAGTAACTGGGTTGTGGAGGTCAGATAGGCAGTTGCTCCATGTAAAATACTGATATTCAGCTGCATCCGATTAGACTGGAAGCCAACCCCAAAAGTTGGGAAAAGGCTAGGCAGATTAATTGATGGCTATAGCAGGTTTAGGTCCTACAACAGGTTATGAAAACAAAAATCTGCTACTAAACTACTTTCTCTTGTGCCTATTGAATATTAACAATGTTAATAGGCCCATTAACACCCACGTTAACATTTTGTAGGTTATTTTAATCGACCAATATAATCAAGCCATATTTTGTTTTTCTGAATTTCAATGTCATTATTCGAATTAGTGCCAAGGTCAAATTATAAGTAGTCATAAAATAATCCACTCTCACAGAATATGGACTCAGGGAATTAATTAGGTAGACCACCTGGTCTACCTAATTAAGTACCTACTTGATTATCATACCTATACGACAATTTATCCGAGCGTGCCGTCAAAGAATGACAGTTGTGATTCAAATTTACGGGCAGTCTAAGTTTGTCAACATAAAATACCCTACTAAATTTTACTTCAGGAGTAAACAGAGATTCGTCAGATTGAAACTATGACAGAAACATTAATGCTGGCATACTGACAAAGCGTACAGCTAAGGGGTGCCGGAGTCTGTGTTTACTGATAGCTACAACCTGGGGGGTATTTAAGTCGAAGAGTGAATAGGTTACTTCTGCCTAGAAGGAGGTCGACGATGGAGCAATCTTGCCTTTTTTTGTAGGGTTGGAAATCACCCAATGACTTCTCCCGCTCTGGGTGAAGCGACTTAAACCCAACCCAGTTCCTTCCTTGCCTGAGAGCCCAGGGGCGCGGTAACTCTGTTACGAATTTATCTGCGACCCCTTGGCAGTGAGAAGAGCACTCTTGCCTAAGAGTACTCCATCGTCGACAACATCATCGCTTACCATCAGGTGAGATAGTGGTCAAGCGCGAACCTACGATTGATATAAAAAAGGTGGATGAATTACGTCACTAACAGAAAACTTAGCCCATTTTAAACCCAGGGCCAGTTAATCATAATAAAATCGTTAACAAAGAAGTCACAATGATTCGCAAGTCACAATAATTGTCTTTAAACAGAAATAACAACTTGACTGTTTCTAGGTAACGGTTTAGAAGCCGTTTCGAAAGCATTATCTTATTTCCTAGTTTTTTGTCTCATTTGCTAGCAGTAACTGAGTTATAACTTTAAATATCCCGTTGCTACAACAATGTTAGAAAAGTTAGGATGCGGTTAGTATTGAATTAGACATATCTTTTATTTGAAAAGAGCGTCTGGGTAATTGAATTACGTAACACAAAATCAATACCTAGTAGGTAGTTTCTTTCGTTTTGATTTATTATTCAACAAAAGTCATTTTGTCTGCATTAAATCTACGATTGAACCAAAACAAATAATACCAACTGCATCAGACTGCTTAAAAGTAGCTTTATTGGAACATTTGTTTTTAGCAGTAGTTTATTTTTGTTTTTTAATTTATCATACATTTTACATCTCTCCTTTGTAAAAACAAATATGTATGTTTTCAATGCCCTTAATTGAAAATTTCTTCTACATGCATTAAACCACGTATCATCCTTGCAAACTAATCATTTGAATTTCATCGCTTAACGATAAGTGATCGAAAATCGCTTTATCAAAATGATATCCAATTTAAAATATGCAAGACAATGTCATGAAACATGACCACACAATTAAGTGAAATGTGACTCCTAATTTATTCGTCGAAATATTATGAGCACTGACACACTTAATTAATGTTAATTAATACTTTGAAACTCACCTTAATAGTGACGGAGTCGTTGCTTCCCTTGATGAGGTCGATGACCTCCTCTCGGCTCTTCTCCTCAACATTCACACCGTTCACTTCTAAGAGTCTATCACCAGGTAAGAGTCCAGTCTCACTAGCTCCAGGATAAGATCCAGGTTCAGCCAAAATGACAGCTTTGAACGTCAATTTACTGACCATTCCGATATTATTGCACTTGTTGTCACCATTCAGGAGGGCACTGTCATGCCCATTTATGTCTCCGATGAAGATTCTTTCTTGGACCATCGCTCTACGAAGACTGAAGCCAAAGTCATTTCTCGGAGCCTTCTGCCTTTGGATGGTAAGATATCTAGGCTTAGGTAATCTCACAGGAGACAAAGAAGGCAGTGGTAGATAAACATCATCGAAGTTGCTAGTTCTGGACCATCGATGGAACCCTTGAGACTCGCCCACAGGTGAGGTAGAAAACGGTGGAGTAGCGAATGAAGAGTTCGTTGTCGTATCAGTAAGAGAATCAGCGCTTGGAGACGTAGACGTAACTCCAAGGTAGCTGTTCCCATTCGTCTTTGGTGTCTCGTCAACATCCTGGGTAGTTATCGACGGGTTCGAATTATTCTTATAGTTTTTGTACTGCGTCTCCACAGGGCTATGAATTACTTTTTTGGTAAAGTTCTGTACATGCTGCATGTCATCGCTGGACGAGGTGCTTTTAGAAGGCGGTATACTGTACGTCATCAGCTCATTCTGCTGAGTATTTCTTGCCAACAGATTGGAGTCCTGACCATTAACGTTATCAACTGCATCGTTACTTGGGACATTATTTTCTACAGAATTTGAACTAGTATTGCTGAGTCGTGGACCTTTGAGGATCCCTCTTTTTGGAGGACGTGGTGGTATAGGAGGTAGATTTGGCGGTTGTCTAGGGCTGGTGTTGGCATTGTTCGGATTATTTAATGAATTTAGTGATGTCTCCGAGCTATCGGATTGAAGGACTCCTTCCTTCTTACTCCAAGTGTGAGTGGCGGGGTATACGGGCGACACGTGGTTATTTTCGTCACTCAGATTAGAGTTAGACCCCGAGGTAGGTATGAGCGGGTAGTTGGAATAATTTGAATCTTGTTCCAAGTGGGCGAACAGCGATGCGGTGTAGTCAGCTGTGATGCCTGAAGGCAGTTTCTCCTTTTCCTTGCGTCTGCCCCGCAATTTCAGCGATCGCCGGACCTGTGAACGATACAAAATATTTTAGTGAATTGTTGGCAAAATCTGTTCGATGCAGCTCAATGGGCATGAAGGTTAAATGTAACAGTTTATAGAATGACTAAATCTAATCGAGCCAACATGACAGGACATTTGTATGAGTAAATAGTAACACCAAGCATAATCTGCTACCTTTAAACGAGCAAGTCACTCGCAAATGGGAAACCGATGAACTGGACAAAACAGTAGCCGAAGTAATTTGTCAAACAGCTGACACTTGAGGAAATAATGCTAATATCGGCAAAGGAGACGGTGTACGCTAAATTGATCTTTAAGATACCGTGATAGGGATAATAACCGTTGGCTTAAAGAATAAGGATCTTGCAAAATGGACAGATGACTCTCAGTTTCTCGATGACGAGCAGTATAGCAGTACCGTAAACGGTTAAAAAGCCTGCCGAGTTCTTGCAGTTTGGGAGCGACATTCTTCACAATGAAGCCTTATGAATATCGCCAGCGAAAGTGTATCAGAAAACCTGTTTTCTTCCGAATTGAACTAAAGATTATTTTTGATATCTCTTTATATTTAATTATCATGAAATATTGTATATCACTAGGTTAACGATGCTATAAGATATCGTAAAACCAATAAGATAATCATCTTGATTGTAAAAACAAGAAAGTTTGGAGAAATAGTCTTGTTTTGAATATTATAGTGAGCGCGAAAGATGCATGTTTAAGTCAAATTATATTGAACGTATTTCTTGAATAGATAATAGTGAGGTTATTAGATAAACTGTAACGATTTGATAAGAGTGGCCGTTTATGTATTAATCTCTTTAATCTGATACGTAAAAGGTTTTTAAAGCTTTTTCTTGTTTAGATTGGTATCAAAGGTAATAATGGAAGACTTTTTATTATGCTGACCACCTTGTAGATCAACAGAACACATTCCTTGTGCGTACAGATAATGAGTGGAATTCTCTGCCGGAGTCTGTGTTTCCTGATAGCTACACTACAACCTGGGGTCTTTAAGTCAAAAGTGAGAGGCTGTTTAAGTCTCTTACTTAACCACCCTCTCACCTGATGGTATTATCAATGGTTAAAAAAAAAGTCTGGCGAAATGTGGATGAGCTAGACATCTCTGTCTGTCTTGGAAATAAATATTGTGTATGTGTGACGTTTATCATTTACCTACAAAAAAAAACCGGTCAAGAGCATGTCGGGCCACGCACAATGTAGGGTTCCGTAGTCGTCCGTTACAAGACGAATTGTGTTAAGTAAGGATTTTGAGCAGTGGGGTACTCATAGTCTAATGGTCTCGCCAGTTATGTTTTAAGTCCCATGTAACAGGGGGTGATCCGATTTTCGATCAACATGGCCAGGGCATGTGGCATCATCGTTTGCTATAAAATCGTTTGCTGTAAAAATGCACTGTATTGCAGTTTAAATAATTCCTCCTACAGTAAATCAGAACTTAAAAATTCTACCACAGCAAATGCTACATGAAATAATTGAATCGCCGCCACTCCACACACCGGAACACAGTCTTCCTTACTATATAATTGGATGAAATCGTACAACCTATCAAGGCTGAACTATTGATTAGAATCTCTGTAACTACAGCATAATTGTGGCAGACCAGACACCGGTCCATCAGACCATCAGACGCGGTCTGATAGACCCGGAAAACAAAGTGTTTTAGTGAAAGGCGAACTGTTTACGTTCAATTAAAAAACTATTAAAGCTTTTGAAGATGGAACGCGATTGTGTTTTGTTTGAAATCACGATATTTAAAAACAATTCACTTGCAAGTTGCATTACATTGCGGGCTACCGAGGTATATTGTAATCAATCGTTTGTTCGTACTCTGCAATGTATTTCATCTAGCATGCAATTTGCTTGTTGGTGGAAACGCGGCCTTATTAAAGACTAGAATGATTTTCACATCCCACGCATTAAAAGAAGAAAAATAATAATTTGAGGAATCATTTATATGAGTCAGTTTTGGTAAATTCAATAATTCTTGGATATCGTCAAAGAATTTATCTCACTTCGTGTTGTACGTGGTTCCCGTTATAAGGAAAGTTCAGGCACCAATAAAAATCGGCCAAGTGCGTGTCGGACTTCGGACATTTAGGGTTCCGTACCAAATAACATCATCAAAGAAAAAATCTGATTTATCAATATATTGGTACCTATTTGTTAGTAAAATATACGTAATAATAAACATTATCAAGCTTTTTCAAGTTCATAAGTGAATGGGAAGTTAAATAATTCTTCGGAACAAAATTTTGTGACAGACGACGGACAGACTCTCTCTTCCAGCTGCGTTTGGACGCTTCGGGTACGGAACCCTAAAAATGTATTAAAACAACAAACGTTATTATTTGCACATTAATTTTTCCCGATTTTTTCTTCTATCTTCTAATAGTTTTTAACAAACAAGATGTGGTAGAAAGAAGGTACGAGTACTATTAATTGAATGTAATCGACACTCTATTGTTGCAGTAAAGATCTCGGCGAATCCACTACGCGTTTAAACGTATCGCACAATGCCAATATCATGTTAGTGAAAAAGATGCTATCGCACATCGCTTAATCATACTAATATTTTAATCTGAATGTAAGTTTGTTTGTTAAGCTTTCACGCGAAAACTACTTAACCGATCATCATGAAACTTTGTACACATATTCTTGGAGGTATTAGAAGTAACATAGGATAATTTTTTTTTTACGAAAGATACAATACGCGGGTGAAACCGCAGGCACAGCTAGTATCTTATAAAGTACAGTAAAGTTTACATTTTAGGAGAAGAAGAGCGAAAGAAATGAAATATATCTGTCAACGGATAATTGCAAGCACCGTAAGATTGTAGTATTTCTTGCGAGAGTGTAAACTCTTGTTACATTATGAATAGATCATTTCAAATACAAAAATCTCATCGAAATTCGATAATTTGCAATGAATCGGCGTCATTTTGAAAATAAAAATAAAAAAAAAAATTACATGATTTTTCATAAACTAACAGTGTTCACAATTATCCGGTAATATCTCCATGCAATCTTAGACTTTGAAAGGTTATAGACGCAACATCGTTGGACATTTAAATGAAGCAGGATCGTTAAAATGTGTGAGTGACCTCGACGAACATAACGATGACGTTTCGGCTTCTCATTTTGTCATTGTGAGCTTATTTCGCGTGTACAGATACAAGCCGGCTTCTCAATCTGGTACTTCAGATTGCTGGCTTGTGGCACTCTGTCTGTAACCTTTCATACTAAGCATGCAACACAATTTTACTATAAATATAGGTAAGTTGACAATAATTTTATTTTACCAACCCATTTAGTTACAAATGAAAACAAAACTCAAACCAGGAAGTCGGTGAACGAATGACAAAGCTATTCAAGAAGCCACTCTGGCCGAACTAAATTTGAAAATTGTAGCAGTCAATCGACACGAAAAGTAAATGAAGTTAACGAAGCAGCCAATACTGAAAAATTTCGAGCTTGATTCACCAAAACTACGGAATCTCAAACGAAAAGAACACAAGAACTTACAGTATACAAAACAATTAATACCAAAGCTGTCAAAGCAAATCTCATCATCTTCAGTCCGGCTGAATCCACTGGAAACCTGACGTCCATGTCACTAGATCACTACTATTCGAATGAAAAACAAAACCAAGTCTAAGCGAGAACAATAGCTGAATGTGATCTTGTTGACAAAACATATTTCATTAGGTAAATATGTAAGCAAATTTTTGCAGTCCATCCTATCAAATAACTTATACACAGCAATGTAAACAACCCTTTACCAAATCAAACATTATCACAGAGAGGTAAACTTTCTTTTTTGTTTATTTCATCACCACTGCTCTCAAAACGGTGAAGAAACATCGTGCAGAAACCCGGCATGTCCTAGAAACAATAATTCGAAGAATTATTGTTTCTAGGACATTCTTTCTAGGCTCCATCCCCTTCCTAGAGAGGACTGTCCCAGCAGTGGGAACATTATAAGGCTGATTATGCATATGCTATGTCCTGGAAACAATAATTCGAAGACATGTGGCATCCACCAACCCGAACTGGGCCCAATTCCTAATAGAGAAGACTGTCCCAGCAGTGGGAACATTAAAAGGCTGACTATGCATATGCTATGTCCTAGAAACAATAATTCAAAGACATGTGTCATCCACCAACCCGCACTGGGCCCATCCCTCTCCTAGAGAGGACTGTCTCAGCAGTGGGAACATTATAAGGCTGATTATGCATATGCTATGTCCTAGAAACAATAGTTCGTAGACATGTGTCATCCACCAACCCGAACTGGGCCGGGCCTAATTCCTCCTAGAGAAGACTGTCCCAGCAGTGGAAACATTATAAGGCTGATTATGCATATGATATGTCCTAGAAACAATAATTCAAAGACATGTGTCATCCACCAACCCGAACTAGGCCCCATCCCTCTCCTAGAGAGGACTGTCTCAGCAGTAGGTACTACAACTAAAAAGTAAAAAATTAAAAAAAACCTTTTTACGAAAAATACAACCGACTTCCAAAAAAAGAAAATACACAAAAAATTGCAAAATAACTGTAATTTCGGATGTCGGTGTTTGTATTTTGTTTCTAAAGGCTGTTTTTTTAGAGGTATAGAACATAAAATTGAAATAAAACACAGGAAAATGTTTTTAATTTCAATGAAATTGACTTTATTTGAGATACAGTTTTATGGCATTTGTGTTTAAATAAGATTTCGGATAAATGACCAGCGTGACTAGCGGGATACAAGGCATAATATGCAGGTCCAATTTTCACACACTCTTCGGAGTGAATCAGGCTAAATTTCGGCAGTAACACATCGAATGTTGGCGTCCAAGTTCTCAATGGTTTCTGGTTTATTGTCATAGACTTGCGACTTTACATATCCCCAAAGAAGATAAACTAATGGCGTTAAATCGCACGAACGAGGAGGCCGAAAAACGAAAAACGCACGAAAAAGTTAGAACTCATGTCTCGGACATTCGCATTGATTTTCCGGATTATGCCATATACGCGCTAGTTGCGGTGTTGCCTTAAATCATATTTAAACATAAATGCCATGAACATATCCCTCAAATAAAACTGATTTCATTGATATTAAAAACATTTACCTGTAATTATGTGAATTTAAAGTTGTAAACTTCTAAAAAAACACCCGATACATTATTTGACACCGACTGCCGAAATTAAAGATATTTTGCAATTTTTAGTATATTTGCTTTTTTGGAAGTCTGTTGTATTTTTTGCAAAAAATGTTTTTTTTTTCGTGTATCAATAAATAATATCCATTAACGTATCTCCATCGGTCAGAGGTCGAGAGATGTAGTAGCGTTTATTTTTTTCCATTTCAACTATGGTGGTTTTGTTTTCTTTTTTACTACGTGCCGGCAAACTCCCGGTTGTCTAGCCAGTGTCTGTAAGCCCGAGAATTTGGGCCCCGTCCAAATGCTCGGCTACCGAATGGCTAGTGGAACTTTCGGTAGAGAATCGGCTGCGGAACGTGCTAGGCTGTTCACCACATAGGCGAAGAATAGTTAGTGTTATTGAAGATTTATTGTTAATGAGACGTCGTGCGAGAATGACAATACTTATCGCAATTTAGATATAAATGTATTCCATGTTTTCAGAAAAAAAAGTGTGTGTATACTTATGTACGCACGTAAGAAGTTATACTTATTTGGCGTAACAAGATAAAAAATCAAACTGTCACAAAAATTACAAAAGGAAAACAATCATCCACCACAGACTATAGCTAACTTCAGGGTGTCGGTTCTAGCTAACTTCAGGGTGTCGGTTTTTTGTGACGGTGTGCGCGCGCATCGTAAAAATTTACTCTCATCATTTTTCCCTAACACGTCAAAGGAGTATAACTGCAAAAAAAACCTAAATCCTTTTCTAAATACTTACAACCGATTTTTGAATTGAGAATTGAGTTGGGCATTTCAAACCGCACTTTAATGCCAAGTTTAACAGGCTGCCCGGCAAAAGTATTGGCAAATACTCAACAAAAACAGATTCGAAAATACTCGACTTCCACTATCAATTAAAAAAAAAGAAAACGTTGCCTATATTTCTAGCTATGCATCTATGATAGTCGGTACTGCCGGAGTCGCGGGAGTGATCGAAGGAGTCACCGCGGCCCTGGCACAGGCGACTGAAGGAACACGGGTGGTTTTTAGTCAGTAAAAGTCTGACACGCCCTCCCGCTCCACCCATAGCGGGAGAAGTTATTTGATGATTTTCCACCCAAAAAAAAAAAATAGTCGGCAGGAGTTGGAATCAAATGCAAAGAATGATTGGATTGGAAACAGGTTGGATAGACACTTTAGTATAAGTATTCGTCAAACTTAATGGCGTGTGGGAATACCACCAACTTCCAAACTGACAAATAAATAGGTACCATACACCCCTAAAAAAACTTTTTTACAAAAAAAAAAGTTTTTTGTGTTTTTTTTGGAAGTTGGTTACTTCCAAAAAAAAAACACAAAATACTTTGGTGTTCTCCAAATGTTACATTCCACGTTCCATGTTATTGGGGTTTTTAGTTCCGGGGTCTAACAACTAAAAATTGAAAAATAAAAAACTTTTTTACAAAAAAAAAAAACAACCGACTTCCAAAAAAAAAACACAAAAAATTAAAAAATAACTTTCATTTCGGAAGTCGGTGTAAAATAACGAAGAAGTAAAATACAAACAGCGACTTCCGAAATTAAACTTATTTTTTAATTTTAAGTGTATTTTCTTTTTTGGAAGTCGGTTGCTTTTTTTTTTTGTAAAAAAAGTTTTTTATTTTTCACTTTTTAGTTGTTATACCCCAGAACTAAAAGCCCCAATCAAATGGAACGTCGAATTTAAACATACTCGTAATTGGAGAAAACCAAAACGTCATCGAGGTATACATATTTTTCGTTTTTGTTCAGTTTTTCAAAAAGCGCTAAAGCAATTTCGATAAAATTTATATGGGACCACCTCGGGAGTATATTCCTTCGGATAAAAAAAATTTTGAAAATCGGTCCACAAATGACGGCGAAATCGGTGGACATATACTCGTAAATCAAGAAAGAAATAATGAGATCCGAAAAAAAAAATTGGGCCTCCCATATGATTAGCTGATGACATGTACGGAAAAATATGACCACCCATTTCCGTTACAGCCTGTAGTTCAGTAATCATGAAAGTAGTAAAGCATTCTATATATGCCTCAGTTTCCTTCATATATACTTCCCACCCTAATTAACTGCTCGTTCCGCAGCTGGGTACATGAGTGCGGCAAGCGGAACGTCCATATAATGTGGAAACTTGGCGATGAATCTCGCAGAACCGTTAGATGTGAAGTGACCGTCTTGTGTACTTAAGTAAACAACGAAGTCTTGAGTAAGATTATAAATGCTAAAGATGTTGGTAAAGAGTGTTTTAAGTAGAATGAGAAAGATGGACACATTGATGGGACCTATAAAAATACGTAAACAATTTCAAACAACTAATTCTAGACTCGTTATTGACCGATCGGCCGGAGAGGACAGGGCACAAAGAGATCTGGAAAAATGTGGGGGAGACCTTTGCCCAACAGTGGGACAGCGTGGGCTAATAAGAAAAAAACTCGGAAATATGAAAACAAATCAGCTGTTCCCTAAATTTTGTCTAGATATCTTTGTGTGAATATAAACGTATAATATCGCATATTTTGCTTTCGCGATTTGAGGGATGGTACCATAATAAAAGTGGTTCATTACCACCTAAATCTTGTATTTTCTAAATATTTTTTGTGGTCCTTCGAGCCGACTCACTCCAAGTGCAGACATAATGCTTACAGATGTTGTAATAATCATAGTCGTTAGTAATATAATTTCGTAATTTTTTTTTTCTTCTCATCATCGTCATCATCATCATCGGTGGGACTTTTTTTTTTAAACGATGACCCACACTAGGAATTATTCCTGTATCATGGGTGCGTTCACAAACATGTAAAGTCACATACACAAGACACCCAGACCCGGAACAACTATCTGTAGGCCATACAAATATTTGTTCAGTGCGGGGATCGAACCCGCGACACGCAGCGCAGCAGCCGAACGCACAACCACTGCGCCAACCGTGCCGTCAAACCATCAAATAACTTCACCTGCTCTGGGCGGAGCGGGAGGTGTCAGACTCTTGCTGACTAAAACCCACCCACGTTCCTTCAGTTGGCCTTTGCGAAAGGCTAACCCAAGGATAAATTATTTTATTCCTTCAAGCTTGTTGCCTCGCCTTTATGTCAATATAATATAATATAATATTCCACAACTATCACACAACGCCATCTAGTTCCAAGCTAAGCAGAGCTTGTGTTATGGGTACTAGACAACTGATAAACATACTTATATATTTCTAAATACATAAATATTATAGATAAATTACACCCAGACACAGAACAAATGATCGTGCTCATTACACAAACATTTGTCCTGGGTGACAATCGAACCCACGACCTCCGGCATAGCAGTCAGGGTCACTAACCACTAGACCAACAAGCCTGCCACCACACCTGACACACCTGATTTCGAATACGAGCAATCCGCACATCATACCCTATGGGAGTGTACTCTTTGGCAAACTGAACGAAATATTATGTTGGATAGTATTCAGCCTACGTCTGGAGGTGTCTATTACACGGACCTTGTGGAAACTAGAACGAATTTCCGTGCGTTCAAGCGTTTTTGCCTTACCTATTATTGGAATCAAATGTAGTAAAACAGCTCACAATTTTAGGACCCATTAATATTAGTGTTTTGCAACTGGGCTTACCCCAGTTGTAAATACCCCCCTTTGTGCCTAATGACCTAGCTTTGTTCTGTCTCCCGCTTGATTAGGAGGGAAGTGGAAATTATGTTTTTTAAGAAAAACATAATTTGCTCCTCCGCTGTCTTTTCTGATTAATTCCGTTGCGGGACTCAAGACAGTTAAATCGTTTCTCTGGGACTCGTCGAGCTTCATTGCCTCGGCGTTTTTTCTGGTGGTCGCCACTGTTGATTCTGGCTTACACTTGCACTTTGCGTACCGTGGCCGTGGTGACTCTTTCAAACCACCTCGGCTGTAATGACAAACTTGCAGCCATATCATCATCATTATCATCTTCCTGCCCTTATCTCATGTTAATTGGGGTCGGCGCAACACGTTTTTTTCTTCCATTCTGTCCTGTTATCCGCCACGCTATCACTAACTTGCAGCCAAAAATATGCTACAATAAATAAGGTCCTTTGTTGTTCTTTCACTTGCTTAGTAACGACTAGTTCTTGTCCCGACTGCGTTCGTTGCTTCGATCTACACCCGACTATATCTGGTACGAAGATGTTTGTTGACATTGTAGTTAAAACGGTTTGAGAGATCACTGAATAATTCAATCCTTTGTTTTATGAAAAATTACGTAAAATTGAAAACTCTTTATATTCACTAAGACTCGGATGGATTGTAAATTATCAAAATTTATTGTCTGTATAATTTTTTTTTACAAAAAACACAACAGACTTTGTTGTTTGTATTTTTTTGTTTCTTCGTTATTTGACACAGACTTCCGAAATTAGTTATTTTCCAATTTTTAGAAGTCGGTTGTATTTTTTGTAAAAAAGTTTTTAATTTTTACTTTTTAGTTGTTGTACTTACCCCAGAAGTAAAACTAAATACACAAATGATAAATGATAAATGATAAATGATGTTTATTCAGTAAATAGGTTACAAGGAACACTTTTACACGTCAATGTTTTTTTGTCAGTTTAAGCTAGATGAGGCCGGTGTTTCCTAGCTGACTACCCTGAGAAGAAACACCGAAACAAACTCAGAGGTCAAAGTCTCTTTTAGTGTTCAAATCCATACAATGTGGACTGGTTAGATCCTATGAGAACCATGTACGTTTATGTCTTGGGATGAGCTTTATGAAGAAAGCAACACACGAATTCGAGTGGACCTGTCCAGACAGTGCAAGCATTTGTCAGTCATCGCGAAGCTCAACTCAGAACTCTGAGGTGCTCAACGAACCGACGAACAATACCAAAGTAAGGACATTTGAGTAGGCCGCAAAAAATACTCAAACTGCCAGACAATCATAAAATCTACATGAATATAACGACATACATAGTTCTCGCATTCACATTATTCTATATGAGGACCATGCAGCTTAGTGTCTGTAGTGGTCTTTTGAAGAAAGAACCAAACATATTTGAGTGGACCTGTCCAGTCAGTGCAAGCATTTGTCAATAGTCGAATAGCTCAACTTAAAAACCACTAAGGAGCTCAATGACATGACGAACAATACCAAAGAAAAGACATTTGGGTAGGCCGCAAAAGTACTCAAACTGTCAGACAACGTTGAAAATTACTGTAAAAAGGAGGAGAAAATAATAATAATAACCCACATAGTCCTCACATTTACAATAATTAAGTAATCAAAAAAAAATAAAAATATAATACTTTACAAAGTAAATATTTGTGTCAAACAAAATAGTAATCATAATATGTCAATCAAAAAATAAAAATAAATATAATACTTAACAAAGTATTCAAGTCAAAAAAAAAAATAATAATAATAAAATGTCAATAAAAAAATAAAATAAAAAATATAATGCAATACTATACAAGTATTCATGTCAAAAACGAATATTAAAAAAAAATATATATATAAAAAATTTTTCATCAGTAAGTAGTACATATGAAAACAATGGCTCATGTATATCATTGAAGCAGCTCAATCCCACGCCTTTTTGTCCTCAAGAAAGTCATTAATTGTGTAAAAAGCTTTCTGGCATAGCTTACGTTTAATAAATGATTTAAATTTATTTATGCTTAGTTCTTGAATTTGGCTAGGAAGTTTATTATAGAAACGTATACATTGACATCTAAACGAACCACCTATTTTTTTTCTTGAGCCTGGTTTTTGGTACAATAAATTTGTGTTTGTTCCTAGTATTTATGCTATGGATATCACTGTATCTTTTAAACAGATTAATATTTTTATGTGCATACATGAGATTCTCATAAATATATTGAGAGGGAACAGTCATAATATTAATCTCTTTAAATTTGTCTCTGAGGGAGTGTCTGGGACTTAATTTATAAATTGCACGAATAGCCCTTTTCTGTAAAACAAAAATTGTCTGAATATCGGCGGCATTTCCCCACAACAGAATGCCGTACGACATCACACTATGAAAATAACTAAAGTATACTAAACGAGCTGTCTCTAAATCAGTTAAACCACGAATTTTCCTTACGGCGTATGCTGCAGAGCTAAGTTTTTTGGACAGTTTATCTATATGGGGGCTCCACTGAAGCTGCGCATCCAAAGTTAAACCTAAGAACACTGTGGCATCCTCGGGTTTCAACTCTTCACCCTTTATTGACACACTAGTGTTCACTTGTATTACATTGGGTAATGTGAACTTTATGCATTTTGTTTTTTTCTCGTTAAGGAGAAGATTATTGACATTAAACCAGTTAACTACAGTTGAAAGAGCATTATTTACATTATCAACAACCACCTGCTGACGTTTGAGTTTAAATAAAAGTGAAGTGTCATCTGCAAACAGCACTATATCATGTTTATCCTTTATGAGGTAAGGCAAGTCGTTGATATAGATTAGAAACAAAAAAGGACCCAGAATTGAGCCTTGAGGAACCCCCATTCTGACTACAGACCCGGAAGACCTTTTGCCGTTCACATCAACTCTCTGAATCCTATTACCCAAGTATGAAGTAAGAAGATCCAGAGAGGCGCCCCGGACTCCGTAGTAGTGCAGCTTCCTGATCAATGTATCATGGAGAACGCAATCGAAAGCCTTAGACAAATCGCAAAAAATGCCCAACGCATCGCATTTATCTTCCCATGCATTATAAATGTGTCCCAAAAGTTCAACACCAGCATCAGTTGTTGAACGACCCTTTGTGAAACCAAACTGTTTGTTGTGTAATAATTTGTGTTTATTAAAATATCTTTGAATTTGATCTAAAATAATTTTCTCAAAAATTTTACTAAAAGTAGGTAGCACTGATATAGGTCTATAATTAGTAGGGTCTGATGTACTACCCGATTTAAACAATGGTATAATTTTACTATATTTCATTAGATCAGGAAACTCACCACAATCTATACAATTATTAAAGATTACTGCTAAAGTAGGTGCTACAATGTCTATAATAGACCTAGCAACGTCAACAGAATTACCCCATAGATCTGCAGTCTTTTTAACATTTAAAGTATTAAAAGTTTTGATTACATCATTACAAGTGACATATTGGAAATAAAATTGGGATTCACAAACTGGAACGTTTTCTTTAAGTAAAATTTCTGCAGCAGTTGGTGATGAATTTAGAGATTTTGTAGTCGATACGGGAATCTCTGCAAAGAAATTTTCAAATGCCGCGGCGACTTGCGAATCTGATTTAATGATACTGTCATCAATAGCAAGGCTGTAATCACTACTTCGGTTGCAAGACCTTCCCGTTTCGCTATTAATAATATCCCAAGTCATTTTAATTACATTACTACTATTTTTAATTTTTGAACTTAAGTAGCGAGATTTCGCCAAATAACATACTTTTTTAAATAATTTAGAATAATTCTTAACATATAAATTAAATTCTACAGTGTTAATATAAGTCCGTTCTTCATACAGCTCATACAGCCGTTTTCTACTTTTATTAATACCAATGGTGGCCCAGTCACTGAAGGAAGTATTGCCATTTACCGAAATCGTCTTAGGAATAAAAGTAGTATCAAATTGCGTGCAATACATTTTGAAAAAATCATTATAATGTTGATTAGGGTCATCATTAGTTGACAAAAGTGGGATTTTATTTGAGAGTTTAGTTTTAAATGTTTCCAAGCGACCTTTAGATTTTGGGTTAACAGTGATATCTTTTTTTCGTTTATATTTGTTTATATTTGGTATAGTGATCAATAGTCCACTATGATCAGAGTCTAATAAATTAATAATTTTTTTGTGGGTAGGTAAAATATCTGCATAAATATTATCTAGGCAAGATGCAGTAGTGGGGGTTATTCTAGTAGGCTCCATAAATAGATTTACAAGATTGTATGACTGAAACAAACTTATAATTTTAGTGCTTAGGCTAGAAGTTTCTAACAAATTAACGTTGAAGTCGCCACAAACGATGACAGACTTACTAGAGTTACAAATTTTTTGCAACACTTCATCCATTACTTTTTCAAAACAATCATACAATCCTTTAGGTGGTCTGTACACACTTAATATAACAAACTGCTCCAATTCAATACAGGCAATTTCAACTGTCTGTTCAACAGAGAGGCTCACAATATCCTTGCGGTCTTTAAACTTAAGTATATTATTTATGAAAATTAATGAGCCACCATGTATAGCGTTTACTCTGCTGAACGAACTACCAACCTGGTGATTACTATAATTAAACATAATCTGATGGCTTTTAAGCCAATGTTCAGTTACACAAAGAATATCTACATTGTTAAATTTAAGGAATAATTCTATTTCTAAATCCTTGCCCATACAACCATAAATATTTTGGTGCACCAGGTTGATACTATTTGTTGATTTTAAAACATTGTTTTCACCATTCTTTAAATAATTGCTAGAGATTGTCTCTGTTGTCTTAATTTCTAATTTAAATTATTACTAATGTCAAAATTTGATGCCAAGACATTGGCAGAATTATGAAAAATGTCATTGCATTGCTCAATAGAAGCAATTTGTTTAGCCAAATTCTTGGCTGTTATACAAAATAAATATGATAGCGACACAGCTATCTGTCTCCTACAATAATTTGAAAGATAGTATCTATCTATATGATTCCTATCTTTTGTCAAATAAAAACGATTACCAATATAATTGTTAAGGTCAATTAGGTGGAATAAGTTATTATTAAATAACAAATTGTGCAATTTTATATTCATATGATATCTAATTTGATTTTCTTCCTGTGGCAAACTTTGGCTATAAGGGAAAGTGAACATCACAATTTTTCTTAAATTAAGGTCAGACAAGGTTCTATAATATTGGAGCAATTCTCCTTTGTTCACGGTACCCCTATCACCAACTAAAATTATGAGTATAGTATCCTGGTTAAAATTACATTTTATAATCTCTTTCATTATTTCCAACAAAGTACAACCAGGCATGCAGTTATTCATTATAGTGTCCCGGATATTCATTTATCAAAAAGTGGCCTAAATCCTTTCCAATCTCATCACAATAGATAACTATTTCTTTATTTACACTTTGTTGCGATAAACAATTAGTCATTTCTACTGGCAAACTGGCACAAGACTGCGGTAAGGTGGTATTATATATGTCATGATTTCATGAAATACTTACATTTGACATCAATTCTAACTGAAAGAGTTGTATTGATGATTTTAATGATTATAATTCTAAATACATACTTTCTACGGCCGCGAATCAAATTTGATCAAGATACAACCTAACACTGACCTGCAAATTTGCAAAAAACGTAAGAAAATTTGAATTTCGCGGGCTACCCTGGCGCTTTCACCTTAAGAGGGGCCCTGCGAGGAATTTGGAAAATAAGTATTTTGAAGAAACTATTTCTGTCGTGCTTCCTCAAGCCTGCCGGGCCCATAAAGTGCGATAGAGACAGCTGCAACTCAGACCGATTTTTATCACAAAATTTTTGACGAAATAGACGTTTCGTATTCCCCTTTTTTCTCCTCGAAAACTGAGCCCATTCAATTATTTTTGGCACAACATTTTTAAGAAAGAGTATGTATAAGTTACTATTAAATGTTTTATGTTAAAAACTTTTCGAATTTGTCTGGTAGTTCTCTAATCACGGCGATAAAAATGGGTCATTTTTTTGTAATTTTTGGAGGGTCATATTTTCTTTACTTCTTAGTTGTTGAAAAAAAGAGGGACGTATCTACAGCAGACCTTGACTTTATGAAAAAAAAAAAAAGATTGCTCTAGAAGCATTATTCAGGAAGAAAAAAATTGTATGGAGAATCGCAGCCCCTGTTCCCTCTTAAGTACTAGACATCCAAACCTATAGACTTTCATATTTATAATATTAGATAGTAAGAACTGTAGGAAGTTAGCATCATATTCAAATCGATTTCACACATTTCCGCAGATAGAACCGCAGATTGCTTCGGACACAGTAACGGAACTTCGGGCAAAGATCTAATTTGCCCGTCTTCCCTATTGTGTTCGGAGTTTGATTTATATTCTGCTAGACGCTAGTAGAGATGCGCCCCTCAATGTTTGGACAGTGGATTTCCGAAGGATATTACTAAATTCAATAAATTAGATGGAGATGTTTGTTCCGAATTTCTGATTGAATGGTTTCCGATGTCCGACGTTGATGTTTATTTGTTTTATTGATTAGTTATTTTTAGGATTCCGTACCCGAAGGGACCAAATGGAACCCTATTGTTGTCACTACGTGTATGTCTGTCTGTCCGTCGTCTGTCACAAAATTTTGTTCCGAAGAATTTTTTAACTTCCCATTGACCCTATGAACTTGAAATTTGGTGATAATGTTTATTATTACCTACGTAATTTTACTAACAAATGCCAATATGTTAATAAATCAATTTTTTTCTTTGATAATTCCCTCATTTGGTACGGAACCCGAAATGTGCGAAGTTCGACACGCACTTGACCGGTTTTGAAGTGAAAACTTCTTTAAGCGCGTTGGGCTATTTTGTTCAAGTTTTCACTTCTGTCGGCACTCCCAGAGAACCACTGTTTTTTCTACAGCTTAGTGCTGAAGACGTTGGGGCGTTGTCTGCATTGAGAATTTGGAGTTAGGTACGTGTCAACTCCTACTTTAATCCCTACACCTGGGCACGCGTAGCCGTAGCCGACCTGGAAAACATTAAATAGACTCCGAACTCAAGTTGGGCGCAGTAAAGACAACCTCCACAGGTGGGAGTTCTCGGATGGCTCCAATCTTCAGTTTTCGGGCGGAGTCTCACCGCAGTTCATAGTCCTCATCTTGCTCCGCGTGCGCTGTCGCCTGTACATTTGGCGACCTTGTGGCTGCTTCAGCGAATGCAATTCCCGTCACTGAATACTGGGCCAACCATAATAATTAAATAGGTACTAAAGCCATTAACACGCTAATGCTTCCCACCAGATAGCTATTCTCCTGCCCTTATCCCAATTTATTACTCATATCATCTATTACACAGTCCTTCCATCGTTTCTTTGGCCTGCCCCTACTCTTATAGCCAACCACATCCATACACAAGACTTTCCTCACGACATTTTCTTCATTCCTCCGCATCATGTGCCCATACCACGACAACCGATTTCCACACAACTTTTCAGTCACCGCTGCCACTTTCAGAATTCCTCTTATACATACTCATTCCTAATTCTATCCATAGCCGCATCATAGCGCATTCTCATCTCAGCTGCATGCATTTGCTAGTCATTCATCCCTTATGTGGCCCAATATTCTGAACCATACCACCCGATAGCTTTGACTCCTGAATTCATAATTCACTTAGATCTCCTTCAGGACGACTTTGACTCTGTCTCCAAATTCCATAATTCATCTCGGTTTCCTTGCATTTCTATCTGAGAGCGAATATTTTATCATACTTGGTGAATCCCCATCCCAACGAGCTACCGCGGAGGATAAAACAAAGTCGCTTTCACTACGCAAACTTACATAATCCTCTTGAAAATAATTGAATAATAGAGTTTGCAGTTATTATACGAACTCCCAGGCTTGCGTTGCAGGGAAATGGAGATTATTTTAATACTAGAGTAGTACTGCCACCCGATTTTAAACATTTTTAGGGTTCCAAACGTCCGAATGATAAAATGGAACTCTTGTAGGATCACTAGTGTCTGTTTGTCCGTCTGTCACAGCCAATTAGCTCCAAGTCTTCTGTACCGATTGAGTTGAAATTTGATACACACATGAATATCTCTGACTCAAACACGGACGTGTAACGTTAATGAATTTGGAATATGGGGGTCACTTTTGGGTTATTAATCGGCAAATTGTTTTTTTTTTTTTAATTTTCCGATTAGCAACACATCGAATGGAACTTATAAGTACATGGTTCTCATAAGATCTGAGGGGCAATTCTCGATTTTTAAGGAACGTTCGCACTCACATCGCTGTGTCGATGAATGTAGGCCAAATAGACGTGTTTTTGACAGGTTGCCTGTCAAAAACACGTCTATTTTGCCTACATTTTGACAAGTTTTTGACATTGATTAAGCCGACGGACATGACATTGCGACTTGAATTGTAACTTTTTTTAAAAACGTAAATTGGCCTTCTGATCAGTAATTGTAATTACATACATTGTAATTTTAAGTGACTCACCTCTGGAGTTTGTTTCGGTTTTTCTTCTCCGAAGAAATGCCGACCTCATCTACATAGTTCAAATTGACAAAAACAGATAGATTTTTTTTTAAGTTATCCGAAGACCACGTGTATTTTTTTCCGAATGTTCGACTATACCTATACTGGCTAAAAAATATACGATCATCGGTTGGAAAGAAACGGTTGTGAATTATTTGCACACGATAACGCGATATCTACGAGGAAAACCGTGACTTTTACAGATTATAAGAAGTGGCTTAGGGCCTCACAAATTGCGTAATAACACTAGACTTGCATTGAAGAATGTTTTGGGAATGAATATGGTTAGCAAGAGTAGAGGAGCGCCAAAGAAACGATGTATCGATTGTGTGACTATTAGTGCCTTTTCACACGCCCCGGTTGCCGAGTAGCCGGTGCCGGGCAACCGGCGGCGAAGTGTATAGCCATGTACGTTAGCTTATGCCTAGAGGTAGCGGAGTCTGACACGCCCTCCCGCTGCACCCAGAGCGGGAGAAGTCATTGGATGATTTCCCACCACCCAAAAAAAAAAAACTTGAGAGGTGTCAAGGGACACCCGGATGGAACGAAGTTCCTTTCGATTAATTAGTGAAGGAATTGTAATATAATTTTATTTTTTTTAATTTATAATATTTTTTTTATTATTAACTACGCACACACGCACGCACGTAAGAAGTTATACTTCATCATCTCATCGCAGCTCAGCTCAGCTCAGCTCAGCTCAGATCAGCTAAGTTCAGCTCAGCTCAGCTCAGCTCAGCTTAGCTCAGCTCAGCTCAGCTCAACTCAACTCAACTCAACTCTTTAGCAATAACAACAACTATAACAAAAGTAATTGTAATATTATTTTTTTTTTTTACTATAGCAAAAAGTGTCGTGACAACTTTTCGTAATTTTTTTTTCCGTCTAGCCCCCTTTCACAACGCGCGATAAGGAACTTCGTTCCAAAAAAAATGTTCGTTGGCTTTCACACGTACCCGGCGTGAATTACTTTTAATTTTTACCGGTCAGCCGGCACCGGCTACCCGGCAACCGGCACGTGTGGAAAGGCACTTAGTGTCTGACCGAAGGTTCGGTTTCGGTTTTGGCCAGTTTCGGCCAAAATTTTGAACTGAAGGTTGAAATAAAGGTCATAGCACACACATATCAACTCGGAAAGGGATCGTCACCATATCAACTCGAGCTATGCAGTATTCTTTGTATGAAACTCCCTACGCAACGTACACTAATCGGAATCGTAATGCAATCGCCTCGCCTCGGGACAAACTCACGAACCGCGTTGCGTGGTCAACTTGCAGTGCCCGCTTACGGCTCGTCGTCCCCGTGCATACGTCTCTCCGTGCCCTCTCAGTCTCCCCTCCAGCGGCCTGCCTGCAGCACACTACTGTTGCCGAAAGTGCTGTCATGTCATTCACAAAATAACTTCCAGTCGTCTTCCGCGCCTGTTTGATTGAGTTTGTTGGTTAGATTTCAAACAAACAAAACAGATTTAAACTGTGTGCCAGCCAGGTCAACCAGCGGTCGGCGAACCGTAAGCGCGGCTTCGCCTAGCCGTAGCCGAGTCGACGTAGAGCTGACGATATTCTTTGGTTACGTGATACGCTGAAGCTTGATTTAATTTTTTTTTACTTATAATTTATTTCTTTGTTTTGACTATTTCCTAAAACTACGAATAATTGTAAAAAGGCATTTAATTTCGCTCTCCAAACACAATTCTAGGACCGTTCCCCCTCTGTATGCACAAGGAGGTGTTGTTAAACGTAATTCGTTGGAATTTCACTTTTATGCGCGTACGCACCCAGAACAAACGGACTAATCCTGTACAAACTGAGTCTACAAATAAAGACACTTTTAAGTTTAGTGTTTGTACGACCGATAACCGTACTAGTAGTGATTGGAGTGTACTTGTCTTAGCTGAGCTGTATTTTAACGTCTCATTGGGAGAGTTCCTTGCATTTTGTCTATTTATATGAAACTGCCAAGGAGTTCTTGAGTCGTTTAAGGCTCTACTACCGGTCAAGTGGCGCCCTCATTGAATAAAAAAATCGTAGCTTTAGCAAGCAAAAGTACCAGAAACGCCCGTTTTTGACACTATTGCTTACTACTTTGGATACGAAACATTTTGAGTCCTGTTCTAACAACGTAAAAATACTTTATCCTCTAAGTAACAAACTCAACGTAGGATTCTTTCATCTTTATTTTCTATGAGGGCGCCACTTGGCCGTTAGTAGAGCCTTAAGGAAGAATATATGTGTATATAAAATTCAAAATCCTGACAGACTGATATATCAACGCATAACCTAAACCGCTGGTCCTAGAGATATAAAATTTGGTGGGTGTGTTCTTTGTGAAGAGAAGCTAACCACTAAGAAAGGGTTTTTAGAAATTTATATATATATATAGGTCTTATACCTATCTAGGTGCTACACTATTATAGTGTAGTACCTTGTCTTGTAGAGCAGTGGTGGTCAAGTGATAAGGTGAAAGCGCCAGGGCAGCCCGCGAAATTCAAATTTTCTTACGTTTTTTGCAATTTGCAGGTCAGTATCAGGTTGTATGTCGGTCAAAATATGATACGCTGCCGTAGCAAGTACGTATTTACACAATTGAAATCATAAATACAACTCTCTCAGATAGAATTGATGCCAACAGTAATGATTTCATGAAATACTACATTGGACATCAATTCGAACTTAAAGAGTTTGTTATTTATTTCATCACCAATGCTCCCAAAACGCTGAAGGGAAACATCGTGAGAAAACCGCATGTTATGGAACCAATAATTCAACTACTCAATCTATTGGGCTCGCGTGATGAATTTCACGATTGAGAACATTATAGGCAGATTATGCTAAAACCTTGCTAAAAGCCCAGCACCGATATAGCTGTAAGTCATGGTCAGAAACCTTTGCCTAGTGGAAGGATGATGCAGAATGAAAATAACCAGGAAATAAATAAAGAAGCATGTGTAACAGTAACCAGAAAATAAGCACTACGCAACTGAACAATATGTGGAATAATTGAAACAAGTACAATCTCGGAGAATTTATTGAATTACTAGCTGCGCCCCGCGGGTTCACCCGCGTAGACCGGGATAAAAAGTAGCCTATGTGTAATCCATCCAAGAAAAAGTGTGTGTGTACTTATGTACGCACATAAGAAATTATACTTCTTTGGCGTAACAAGATAAAAAACCAAACTGTCACAAAGTTTACAAAAGGAAAACAATCATTCTTCATGAACCACAGACCATAGCTAACTTCAGGCTGTCATTTTTTGTGACGGTGTGCGCGCGCATCGTAAAAAATTACCCTCATAATTTTTCCCTAACGCGCCAAAAGACTGAAGGTTGAGGATAAATTCGAAAGAGTTACCTCGCCCCCGGGCGCGTAGGGCAGGGAGGAACAGGGGTGGGTTTTAGTCAGTAAGAGTCTGACACGCCCTTCCGCTCCACCCTAGAGCGGAAGAAGTCATAAGACGATTTCCCACCCCCCAAAAAAAAATATATATATATATATATATTTTAACTTCAAAATTTCATTCAAATCGGTCCAGCCGTTTCAGCGTGAAGAAGTAACAAACATACAAACACACATCACAAACTTTCGCCTTTATAATATTAGTGTGATTGACTACCTCAGCAAAGTTTACCGAGAAGGCTGATTCGACACATTTGCTGCTAAATACTGCAAAAACATTCTAATCGAAAACAAAGTCTGCCCGGGGGTGGAGGATAAATTCGAAAGAGTTACCTCGCCCCCGGGCACTCGAGGCAGGGAGGAACAGGGGTGGGTTTTAGTCAGTAAGAGTCTGACACACCCTTCCGCTCCACCCTAGAGCGGAAGAAGTCATAGGATGATTTCCCACCCCCCAAAAAAAAAAAAAATCGAAAACAAAGTGACTGTATCTAAAAACTAAATACTTACATACTTTTTAAAGTTGTTACTGCCTAAAAGCACAAACAGTACGAAGCAAAAAGAAAAAAACTTTTTTACAAAAAAAACAACCGACTTCAAAAAAAAAAATACACTAAAAATTTCTAAATAACTTTAGTGTAAAAAAAATACACTTTTAGTGTATTTTTTTTTTGAAGTCGGTTGTTTTTTTTGTAAAAAAGTTTTTTATTTTTCACTTTTTAGTTGTTAAACCCCAGAACTAAAAACCCCAATATACTGGAACGTGGAATTTAAACATTTGGAGAACACCAAAACGTCATCGAGGTACACGTATTTTCCGTTTTTGTTCAGTTTCTCAAAAAGTGCTGAAGCAATTTCGATAAAATTTATATGGGACCACCTCGGGAGTATATTATTTCAGATGAAAAAAGAATTTTGAAAATTGGTTCACAACTGACGGAGAAATCGGGTAACACACAAAAAAAAAAAAAACAGACAAATTGAGAACCTCCTCTTTTTGGAAGTCGGTTAAAAAGTAGTTAAGCCCTTGTTGTTCTCATCCATCCAGGAGGAGCTCGTGGTTAAAGTAATAACAGCCGCATGGGTCAATCCATCAGGTTAAGCTGCGCTTGCCGGGGTTGGTCCATGGATGGGTGACCATCTTTACATACCGAGACTCCTCCGTGCCTCGGAAAGCACGTTAAGCCGTTAGTCCCGGCTGTCAATCGTTGATCTTTGACAGACGTTACGGGTCGTCAGAAGCTCGAAAGTCTGACAACCAGTATTACCAAGGGGTATCGTATTACCCAGTTACTGGGTTGTGGAGGTCAGATAGGCAGTCGCTCCATGTAAAATACTGGTATTCAGCTGCATCCGGTTAGATTTGAAGCCGACCCCAAGATAGTTGGGAAAAGGCTAGACAGTTTTTTTTTTATCTCATCCCTAACTTTCAGTTATTCTTTCAAAAGGTATTTTCCGTATTCAAAGACGAAACGCTAGATCATTTTAAGGATTTGGTATCTTAGAAACTAACTGTATTGTCTATGTTTAGAACAGTAAACATTTATATGAATGTCGTTTCAGTTACCTACTCAATGGACGCTTTGTCCCCTACAAGGAGTGTCAAGCTTAAAGAGTCGATACTATGCATTTGTATAGTCCATTAAATATCGATATCAAATAAAGACAAGAGGGGCTCGTAGTACCCGGGCCTGCGGACGGCGAGTAGTGGGTAACTCGCCGTCCGATCAGCACCAGGCCCGAAAGTCAACGTCGCGCAGTGTTCCACGCGCGCCTCAAAGTGTTGTCAGCAAACAGGACGGGGCCCGTCATGGCTTATGCCTGCCCGGGGGTTGAGGATAAATTCGAAAGAGTTACCTCGCCCCTGGGCATTCAGGGCAGGAAGGAACAGGGGTGGGTTTTAGTCAGTAAGAGTCTAAGACACCCTTCCACTCCACCCTAGAGCGGGAGATGTCATTGGATGATTTCCCACCCCATAAAAAAAGGGGCTCGTAGTTAAAATAGTAGTAAAAAAAACGAGTGCATATAATGTGTAACATTTGACATCTCACCTTGGTAATAAGCAACATTAAGGGTCTACTACCTGCCAAGTGAAGCCAAAGTAGTAGGCAAAGTACCAAAAACGGCCGTTTTTGACACTTTTGCCTACTACTTTAGATACGAAACATCTGAGACCTGTTTTAACAACGTAAAAATACTTTATCCTCTTTGTAACAAACGTGACGTAGGATTCTTTAATATTTATTTTCTATGCTATGATTTTTATTCACTAAGGGCCAGTAGTCGCCTTAAATAAAATCCTACCAAAAACATTGTCATGTAAAATTTTGCCAAAACGAGACCATAATTATGGCTCGCACTATGTCAAAAAGTTATCAGATCTCATGTAGAGCCAAGCTTTTAGCTCAACACCTTGGTCAAAATATATGTGGCTTGGCCGTTTCGTTACTGCAAGAACTGTACAGTAGAAAAGTAATGAACAGTGAATAAATTTTTCACCTTACGCCCATGTGACGGTAGCGAAACGGCCAAGCCACAGATTAAAACGTTTAGCTCCGTTTTCGACCGCGCAGACCTATCGTGCGCGCGCTCTACCATCTGACGTCCAACTCTACCACCGCGCACGCACATTGGTCGAATCAAATAGCGCGCGCTTCCTCGGTTTTCTGTTACACACTTCCGTCCCATTGCAAGAAATCACTCCCGCAGATTGCAGGAAAGCGAGAGGAAAGATTTCAAATCAAAAAACATTTTTTTATACAGCCACACCCACCACCGTCACGGACCCCGTCAACAATCCAGAGATTTTAAGATTTTTATAGAAAGGACAACACATGTAGTTGCAAGTTTTGTTTTTTTTGTGTAAGTAAATCTTTTCTTCCACGGACCCCTTTTTTTCTTTTTTTTTTTGTGGGTTGCGAAATCATCCAATGACATCTCCCGCTCTAGGGTGGAGCGGAAGGGCGTATCAGACTCTTACTGACTAAAACCAACCCCTGTTCCTCCCTGCCCTGAATGCCTAGGGGCGAGGTAACTCTTTCGAATTTATCCTCAACCCTGGGCCACGGCCGGGGCGAGAGGTCGCTGCCGCCGATCGCCTCCACGAGGACACGGCGGGGCTCCACCCAAGCGGGGCAGATCTCCATCGTGTCCTCTGGGCGATCCTTACAGTGGGTCCGCGAACCCCTTGGAACATGATCGTGGACCCCAGGGGTCCGCGGACCCCAGGTTAGGAAACTCTGGGCTAGGCAGACGAAATAAGCCAATCCTTAACATTTCACTGCCTTTTCTACCGACTTCAACTTCGAGGGGGACCTCCTACCTAAGTACCTTCATATAAATCGCTCATCACTTCACTATCGAAAGTATCGATAACGATAAAGCCACTTCATGAAAGCAAATCCGTGATATCATAGATAGCGAACAATCGATTCTCATGAAATTGATTGACGTACACTGTCTATTCGATGCGTTCATTCAGACATAGAGAACTGGACTAAGCGTTCCCTCTGGCTGTCAAGTGAATACGGTCTCTGCCAGTCGCGAGACTGTTTAAAAGATTTACCGCAGCCCTGGCACAGGCAACTGAAGTAACACGGGTGGGGTTTAGTCAGTAAGGGTTTGACATACCCTCTTTCTCCACCTAGAGCGGGAGAAGTTATATTTGATGTTTTCCCATTCTAAAAAATATATAAATAAAGTGAGTACAATGATCAAGTGAATATAAAGATGGCGGCCAGTTGTTGTCTTTTTCTAGCATTTTTATTGGACTACGTCATAAGACTATCAGTGTCACTTTTATCACTACAACGTAAAGAAAAGAGACGGTTTGTCTCTTTCCACATATTAGTCAACTAGCTTCTGTAAGCGGCTTCGCCCGTGTAAAAGTCAATAATTATCTCAAGGGAACATATTCCCGAGATAAAACATAGATCCGTTCAGACGTTCTGGCGTGATTGAGTAACAAACATCCATCCGTCCAAACTTTCGCATTTATAATATGAGTAGGAAGTAGGATATGATTTCGTATGGTAATGCTCAGTCCAGTTCTCTGTGTTTGTTCGCCCGCGTGAAAGTCAAAAATTATCTCAAGGGAACATATTCCCGAGATAAAACGTAGCATATGTGCTATTCCAGACTGTAATCTACATCTGTGCGAAATTTCATCCAGATCCGTTCAGACGTTCTGGCGTGATTGAGTAGCAAACATCCATCCGTCCAAACTTTCGCATTTATAACATGAGTTGTAAGTAGGATATGATTTTGTTATGGTAATGCTCAGTCCAGTTCTGTTTGTTCGCCCGCGTGAAAGTCAAAAATTATGTCATGGGAACATATTCCCGAGATAAAAGAGTCTGGAATAGCACATAGGCTACGCTATGTGCTATTCCAGACTGTAATCTACATCTGTGCGAAATTTCACCCAGATCCGTTCAGACGTTCTGGAGTGATTGAGTAGCAAACATCCATCCGTCCAAACGTTCGCATTTATAATATGAGTTGTAAGTAGGATATGATTTTGTTATGGTAATTCTCAGTCCAGTTCTCTATATTTGTTTTTATTGATCTGGGTAACATGCTAATCTAGGTCAATATGAATGAGATGCCTGTCATTCTGTGCCAGTTGTATTGAGTCTGCATTGTTAAAGTGCTTTGGTTAAATGTGTCGATAGCTTGTTGTGTGAATTGGGCTCGATCAAGATGGTCGATTGGTAGAATCTCTGCATCTCAAAATAGTACATAACGTACAGACGTTATGTACTATTTTGAGATGCAGGAAACATACAGATGTTTCTTTGCTTACTTCTTCTAAACCACGCAAAGGATTCAATATGATAGAACATTAGAATCGGTTGTTTTCTGTTTAGGTTCAAAAATTGTGCTCGCACGCAAAAAATCAGCAGATCACACTATTTCACGTACACCAGCATGTCAGATGAACTGTGTGCTAAACCTTTTTTTTTTTAATGAAAACTTCTTTAGGCGCGTTGAACATTTTTGTTCAAGTTTTCATTTCTGTCGGCACTCCCGGAGTGCCACTCTTTTTGGGGTTGTGAAACCTTCCAATGACTTCTCCCGCTCTGGGTGGAGCGGGAGGGTGTCAGACTTTTACTGACAAAAATCCACCCCTGTTACTTCTGTTGCCTGAGTGAACAGGGGCGCGGTAACTCTGTTTCGAATTTATCCGCGACCCCTGGGCAGATGGGACCAACCCTGAAATCGCATAAAACAAAAATCTATGGAGCAGCTGCTTTCTGTTATTCACATTTATGTTTGCATAATTCGACAACTTTCAGTACTGAACAGTTGTTCATATTATGAGTATTGCCATTTTTAGGGTTGCGTACCCGAAGGGTCCAAACGGAGCCCTACTGCTGTCACTCACATGTCTGTCTGTCCGTCATCTGTCACAAAATTCTGTTCCGAAGAATTTTGTACCTTTCCATTGACCTATGAACTTAAAATTAGGTGACAATGTTTATTATTACGTATATTTTACTAACAAATACCAATATATCGATAAATCAGATTTTTTTTTTTTATAAATACCTCATTTGGTACGAAACTCTAAAAGCGAAGTCCGACACGCACTTGGCTGGTTTTTGTTATTGTAGTCTCACTCTGTATAAATAGATGACGCATTCAATTGATGCTCGATTTAGTATTTACAATGAGCTACGATTACTACTACCCGTATCTATTTCTAAACTAAAAACATGGCACAACAAAATAAGACATCACTTACGTCAAGCTAAAATACTCGTATTGCCAAGCCCTTTATTCAATTGCTTATCCGTGTAAATTGTGGCAACTAAACAGATGTCAGGCATAAAGCATTAAAGATCTATTGCTCCATTCTACCACACTCTAAACACGTTTCTCAATTCATTCAGCAAACGGTACCGAATCTACCGCAATATTTAACTACCGCTCATAAAATACAAATAAGATATGTCTAAAAATGATAATTTCACATTTTTATCTTAGACAAGAGAATGGACTGAGCTTTCCCGGTTCAGGTATGAAGTTAATACGGGCAGGAAAGTGCGAGAGGAAAAAGCGGCCGGTAATTTGTTTTTCAAGAACCCTGATTGGGCTACGTCACAGGTTTCTGTCGAGTGTTTGGAAGAGTCACCGCGGCCCTGGAACGTAAAAGGAAACTGAAGAAACACGGGTGGGTTTTAGTCGAGCGGGAGAAGTAATCTGATGATTACTACAAAAAAGAGCCGCAGTTTTGACTGGCCTGTTGGTCTAGTGGTTAGTGACCCTGACTGCTATGCCGGAGGTCGTGGGTTCGATTCCCACCCAGGACAAATGTTTGTGTAATGAGCACGATCATTTGTTCTGTGTCTGGGTGTAATTTATCTATAATATTTATGTATTTAGAAATATATAAGTATGTTTATCAGTTGTCTAGTACCCATAACACAAGCTCTGCTTAGCTTGGGACTAGATGGCGTTGTGTGATAGTTGTGGAATATTATTATATTATTATTATTTCGTATATTTATTTTTACACATATTATTTACATTTTTAAATATTTTTAAAAGAAAACATATAAAAAAACATTTAAAAATATAAAAAATAGTAGTCCACCGGCATCGGGAGCAGGGTCCAAGCTACCGGTGGTTAGGGCTCCAGAGACAGGAACTTCCTCACAATGCGAGCCGTATCAAGGAGTACTGCCTTCTGAATCAGGCCCTTGATCCAACCGCGTAACGACAGCTTCGACAGGTGGTCGTCGAAGCTTTTAGCCATCAGGCCATTGGCGGTAACGACTATCGGCACAATGACAGCCGAGTCCACATTCCACATATCGACAACCTCGTGTGCCAAGTCAAGATATTTAATTTGTTTCTCTTTCTCAGCTTTCACGAGGTTCTCGTCATGTGGGATGGTGACATCGATTATCATTGTGCGGCGCGCTAATCGGTCTATCACCACTATATCCGGCTTATTGGCAACAATAGTCCTGTCAGTGATGATAGACCGATCCCAGTACAACGTGACATGGTCATTTTCGAGAACTGGGTCGGGCACATACTTGTAATACGGCACCTCAGAATCCACAAGTTTGTATTTTAAAGCAAGCTGCTGATGAATAATCCTGGCCACTTGGTTATGCCTGTGCAAATACTCGCTGTTAGCAAGACGAGAACAACCAGAGATAATATGTCTGATGGACTCACCCGGACGGTGGCATGCCCGACACACGTCAACCGTCCCGTCCTTCATGATATGCCTCCGGTAGTTATTCGTCAAGATAACTTCGTCCATAATCGCACAGACAAAGCCTTCAGTTTCCCCGAAGAGGTCACTGAAACGTAGCCAGGCCACGGACGCCAAGAAATCTACATCAGGCCCATGAAGGGCCCGATAAAAGCGCCCGTGAAGCTCCTTGTTTTTCCATACCTCCTTGCGGTCATCAGTAGTGAGTATTACAGGTTTGCGCCAGTTCTCTTTAGCCATGGACAACGGGGTGAGTCCCTTGTCCACTGCAACCACATCGCGGTGCATACCCACGTCGGTTTCAAGAAAATATTCTCTGAGGCTGCACACCTCGCGGTTGTGGAGAGTTTTCGCATTTAAAAAACCTCGACCTCCACATTTCCGCGGGATGTACAGTCTCATCACCGATGATCGTGGGTGATGCATCCGGTTTGCGGTCATCAGCGTACGGACCCTCCTATCCAGGGCGTCTAGCTCGGTCTGAGTCCATTTGAGTATGCCGAAAGAGTACATCAAAACCGGCATGACCCAACCGTTGAAGGCGCGCACCTTATTTCCGCCTGACAAAAGGCTATTAAATAGCTTTTTCAGGCGGCCAAAGAAGCGCTCCTTCAGCGATTGCTTCATGTCAGTAACGTTAATGCCTAACGCTTCCGACATACCCAAATATTTGTATGTTTCGGTCGAGGAGAGGGATCTAAGGTTTATGGAATCCGAGAGTTGAATCCCTTCGGATTCCATAATCCCTCCTCCCTTTACATGCATGACTGCACATTTGTCCACACCAAATTCCATCCTGATCGCGCTACTGAAAGTTTCAGTTACCTTCAGTAACTCCATCAGTCGCAAATTGTTGGGGGCAAAGAGTTTCAGATCATCCATGTAAAGAAGGTGAGATATGGCCTGACCACCTCTTCTCAACCGATAGCCCAGGCCTGAATCCTCCAGCAATGTGCTGAGAGGATTCAGGGCTAAGCAGAACCAAAGTGGACTCAAACTGTCGCCCTGAAATATTCCCCGTTTAATCCATATAGGTTCATCACTCCCCTGGATTGGTCGACATCCTGGATAGCGAAGGACTGTCTTCCATTGCCCCATACATGACCCAAGGAAGGTGCGAAGAGTTGCATCTATTTTGTACAACTCCAACACCCTCATGAGCCATGTATGTGGAACAGAGTCGTAGGCCTTCTTATAATCTATCCAGCATGTCGACAAATCCTTGTGGGATCGACGAACCTGCTGGCTTATGGCCATGTCTATGAGGAGTAGCTCCTTAGTACCGCGGGACCCGTTCCTACATCCATTCTGAGAGGCAGACATAATTGAATTATTCTCAATGTGCAGATTAATTTTTGCTCTCAGGATGGATGTAAGAAGTTTATAGACTGTTGACAAACATGTAATCGGCCTATAATTCTTGGGTTCCGCGGGACTACCTGTCTTATGGAGCAGGTGGGTGACACCGGTTGTTAGAAACTGAGGCAGCGACCCAGACTCTAAGGATGACTGGAATTGAGATGCCAGGAGCGCGTGTGAGCTGCTATACCATTTCAGCCAAAAGTTGTGCAGTCCGTCCGGTCCCGGAGATTTCCAGTTCGGTAACGGACGAACCGCTTTGGCTACATCTGATGGATTAATGGTGATTTTATCCATTTCTGGTATAGCGTCACACGCGCGCTCGACATCACGCATCCAACCACCCTCAGTATGACAGACGGGCACCGACCAAATGCTGCGCCAGAATGTACTCGTGGTAACATCATCCGGACGGCACCCGTCAGTCACATTTTGTTCAGGTCGCTCCCAAGCTCTATATACCCACCTCTCATCGCTCTGGAACATGCGATTCTGCGAGTACCGGTCAACTCGCCGCTTATACCGCCGAATACGGTTTGCCCATGCACAAACTTTCTGCTTCAGGAAGTCGATGCGCTCTGTGACACGGGACATGTATTCTCGAGGACTAATTTCAGTCCCCGAAAATGCCCGCCTCACAAAGCGCATCACACGTGGTCGTGTATTGCCCTCCCTGAAGCAGAGTAGTTTGCCGATGAGTACCCTGGCCCCATCGATACGCCTCTCGATCCTGCATTGCCAGGCTGGTGCAACAGGCTTTGGCCGAATAGCTCCTTCCCCATTCGGAAACTTCACGTTGGCCAAACGACATGCTGCAACAGCCCCGCAATACAAGATTGAGTGCGTATCAACGAGGTTCTCGCTGCTACCAAAGATGTTTTTAAGCAGCGAGTCCAAAGCACACACCAACGCCCTATTTTTTTTGTGCATGGGTAACCGTGGTAAACGGGGTCTAAGTTCGGTCGGAGTTGATCTATACTCGCGAAGCGCATCCTCCAGTGCGCTCCTCAGTCGATCGTTGCACTGGCTACTTACCGTGACAACCCTATCATTTCCCTCATCACTTACGTTAATGGCCCGCGCTGGGATTGCGCCCCTAGCGGGCTCTTGTACCGCGGTCTGTGTCGGGGTCGAGATGATAGGGTTGTTCAGTACCTCTGAGCGCAGCCTATCAAGTGCAGCATCGTCCAACTTGTGGTTACGTTGGATGACCCGCACCTGATCCGACAATCGTTGTGCCGAGACGTTGACGGTTGGTTCCAGGTCCTGGAACAGAGACAGCATCCTGACACGGTACGCAGTGAGGTTAGTTCCCCCCTCTGTAGACCCATAATATGCGCGCATGACGTTCTCGTTCATGGACTGAGTCCATTTCATGCGCTGCACACAACCACCGGTAGCGGGGACCCTGCTCGGTGCCGGTTGGCCCTTAAGTCCCAAGCTGTTCGGTGGCCGGCCTCTCCCCTGCCGACGTACAGGTGTTGGCGACGTCGGCGGGGAGAAATACTCGTCGCTTGAGCTC
This sequence comes from Polia nebulosa, assembly GCA_951329385.1. NCBI lineage: Eukaryota > Metazoa > Arthropoda > Insecta > Lepidoptera > Noctuidae > Polia > Polia nebulosa. Next base: position 10,067,342 of record OX589606.1, read on the forward strand.
GACGCGGCTGCAGCCGCCGGTAACACTGGTGATCCAAGATCCGGCGGCGGCGAGGCGGAGCTGAGCGGCGAGTCCGGGGGTGAAAGGCGTGCGCGACGGGCAGCTGCTCTGGTCAACATTTTATTTATTTCATTCCATTTTCATTGTTGTTTTCCTGTAAGCATAGTACGTCGTCGTTGACAGACGTCATTCTGTGATTTCTTGATTTTAATTTTCTTCTTTTTGTTTAGGTACTTTATTTGTTTGGTTTTCTTGTAATTTTTCAGTTTAGGCTTCCTGTATGGTAATATTAAGTCCGAAATTGGGTAAAAAAGTGGGTTTTTACGATTATTAAATTATTATTATATTATTATAGTTATTGGCCATACAATCGCTGTCTCTTTCTAAAGTGGTAAATTTTGTAAGGCTCAATCCATTCTCCATGTGTTATGGGTTCAAATACCATTCATTTTGAAGTACAGAGCGAATAACAAGTGAATGCCAGTAACCTCGCACTTTTGACCTATTGCGAGTTTGCGACACACCCTCCGAGGATTTGGAAAGATCAGAACTATAATAAGGCTGGATCCGTATTGCCAATCTGCTACTTAAACCGCGTGATCGGACAATGAGTATAGCCACAAGAAATAAAGTTAAAACTGAATCACATTGAGAGCAGTGGTGGTCCAGTGGTAACAGCCGCGACTTACAAGTTGTAGGTCGTGAATTCAAACCCAAAAAAAAAAAAAAAACAGGGCTGGCGCTTTACTTTGTGTAAGTTATTTCATCACGACTGCTCTCAAAACGGTGAAGGAAAACATCGTGAGGAAACCATGTCCTAGAACCAAAAATTCGAAGACATGTGACATCTACCAATCCGCATTGGGCCAGCGTGGTGGATTACGGCCCACACCCTCTCACAGATAGGAGGCCTGTGCCCCAGCAGTGGGGACATTAAAAGGCTGATGATGATTCTATAAGCTCAATAATAAAATAAAATAAAAAGAGCTTTTATTTTATAAGCTACACAATAAACAGTATACATAATAAAGAGTAGTAGAGGAGTGAAGAGGAGTAGTGTGTGGTGTACATAATAAAGAGTATTCTATTCTATTCTCAATAATAAGAGTCATAAAAGTATACAATCCAGACATCCATAGCCCTACGAGGGTCGCGAGTGTATTAAAGGTCACCGCAGCCCTGGCACAGGCAACTGAAGAAACACGGGTGGTTTAGTCAGTTATAGTCTGACACGCTCTCCAGCCCTACCCCGAGCGGAATAAGTTATTTCATGATTTCTCATCCCAAAAATAAAATACATTCACAGCTTAATAAGGCGCAGTTATACGACTTTTAATGTTTTTTAATTGAACATCACGTCTAAACGACTAGGCTCATTTCTTTGTAAAAAATATATGTTACTCTAGAAAATTTCCGTCGTAATTTGATCTGAGAATATTTGATTTTTTTTTTTTGATTTTATATTTTAGTTTTTTTATAAAATAGTGTAATTAAATAATTTGTAAAGTTATGTCTAACGCGGATAAAAAATTGAGAATCACGCAAAAACTATAAAGCGTATTTTTATGAAACCTTCAATAGTTTAAAGATCACTTAATTATTTATAATTTAGTCTCAGTGTTTTATTTTAATACCTTTTGTTTAATGTGTAATAAATTAATAATACGTCTAATTTCGGACAGCGCTCCTCGATGGGCGAGTCCTATTACTGGGTGGACGTACTACGACGCGTTACGTGAGCTCAGCACAGAACACACAAGCTAACCACTCAAGGTCATTGGCAGTTAATAGCGCCTTAAAGAGCTCAATTGACGAAACCTTAACTGGTCTTCCGATCCGAATTATCGGTGCAAACAATTCTAAATCAAATCAGAAGCTTTGGACCCAGCCTATAATAAAGTGATGGAAATCTTTGACATTTCACGGTCGTGATGTTGAACAACCCTACAAATGCCACTCTGTGTTTATTTTGATCAATAAATCTTCAAAATGCGGTCATGCGCAGGAATTTGATGCGTAAGTAACTGCTGGCGTTTCTATTACACTATAGTGAATTTATTATGTAAGTAGGATAGTTCTGGGTGGTCTCGACTAGTAGCTAGTTAACTCCTACAGCCTACATTCTATGGCACTAGAATTCTCGTATCTTTGCTAATATCTGAGCATTGTATCATACTCGTAGCTTAGCAGAAGGCATCGTCCCAATTACGAAGTAAATAAATAAAGTATCATTTTATAGGATTAGATCAGAGCTATCGCTTTCAGAATTTAAAAACATACTTAAACTTAAACAAAAAAACTTTTTTACAAAAAATAGAACCGACTTCCAAAAAAAGTGCAAAATAACTGGTGTTCCTGTTTTGTGTTTTCGTTTTTTGACACCGACTTCCGAAATTAAAGTTATTTTGCACTTTTTTTGGAAGTCGGTTCTAGTTTTTTGTAAAAAAGTTTTTTATTTTTCACTTTTTAGTTATGGTTCCCCATTAAACTGTGTTAACAATTCATAGACATACGATAGCAGCAATCGCGGTTGATTTGCTGTCAATTTTTGAAGAGTTCCGTTGTCTGTCTCCGAAACCCATCATCAGATCTTTTTGAAATTTAAATGGGACCATTTCGAAAAAACCCCTTTCGAACAAAGAAAGAATTTTGCAAATCCGTCAATATATGACGGAGTTATGCCCGAACATACATAAAAAAAATTAAAAAAAATACAAACATCCGAATTGATAACCTCCTCCTTTTTCGAAGTCGGTTAAAAACCGGCCAACTGCAAGTCAGACTCGCACACGAAGGGTTCCGTACCATAAACCGAAAAAAAATATGATTCTTGTATGTTCCACTTTCATTTTTAACCGACGAAAAAAAAGGAGGAGGTTCTCAATTCGACCGTATGTATGTTTTTTTTTTTTTTTTTTGTGTATGTTCAGCCCTCACTCCGTCATTTAAGAACCGATTTTGATTATTCTTTTTTTTTATTTAAATTGTGTTATACGTTGTTCTAACGTGGCCCAGTGGGTTAAACGGCCACGGCCACCTACAAGTTGTAGGTCGTGAGTCCAAACCGAGGCAGGCGCATTACTTTGTGTAAATTATTTCATCACCACTGCTCTCAAAACGGTGAAGGAAAACATCGTAAGGAAACCGGCATGTCCTAGAAACAAAAATTCGAAGACATGTGACATCCACCAACCCGCATTGGGCCGGCGTGATGGATTACGGCCCGCACCCTCTCACAGAAAGGAGGCCTGTGCCCCAGCAGTGGTGACATTAAAAGGCTGATGACGATGATGATGATGTTGTTCTAGCGGCAAAAGAAATACACATACTCTGAAAATTTAAACACTCTACGTATGACGTACCTACGTATGGTGTACGTATGTTCATGAGATACATACAACCCGCTGGCAGACAGACGGACGGACGGACACCGAAGGATTAGTAACAGGTTTTCGTTGGTTACCCTTCGGATTCGGAATCCGAAAAATGTTTGAGGCGAATGGTGGAAAAGTTGATCCCAGCAGAAGACAAGCTTGCCATCGTTAGCCAAAATAAAAAAAAAACTTTTTACAAAAAAAAATACAACCGACTTCCATAAATAATACTAAAAAATGCAAAATAACTTTAATTTCGGAAGTCGGTGTTTCTAGTTTGGTTTCTTCGTTATTTACACCGACTTCCGAAATTAAAGTTATTTTGCATTTTTTAGTATTATTTATGGAAGTCGGTTGTATTTTTTAATGTAAAAGGTTTTTTATTTTTCACTTTTTAGTTGTTGTACCCCATTCTAAATTATCCTAAAACTAAATTAATAGTAAAGTTATGCCCGAATTGATAGCCCTAAAAATAGGGAATTTGAACATGGTTGGTGAAATTAGGGTGTATCAGGGTGAACTGTACAAATCTGTATACCCCTTCAGAGCGTATCAGCGTGATGGATTGTTGTGAAGTGGTGAAAACAATATACAGACATGCGATTGCAGCAATTCTGGAAGGTTTGCTATCATTTATTGAAGAGTTCGATTGTGTATCTCCGAAGTTCTTCATCAGATCTTCACCAAATTAAAATGGGACCACATGTGAAGCAACAGCTTTCAATTTAAAATAAATCTTCAAAATCGGTTCACGCAGTAAAAAGTTATGAGGTAACACATAAAAAAAAAAAAAAATACAGTCGAATTGAGAACCTCCTCCTTTTTTTGAAGTCGGTTAAAAACCATAATGAAGACGCTGGCCAAAAAAATCGCTTACCATCAGGTGAGATAGAACCTAGTCAAACGCGAGCAGACCAACGATAAAAAATAACTGGCCAAGTGCGAGTCGGACTCGCGCACGAAGGAATCCGTACCATTATCTATAAAAACGGCAAAAAAAATCACGTTTGTTGTATGGGAGCCCCCTTAAATATTTATTTTATTCTGTTTTTTAGTATTTATTGTTATAGTGGCAACAGAAATACAAAATCTGTGAAAATTTCAACTGTCTAACTTTCACGGTTCATATATATGATACAGCCTGGTGACAGACGGACAGACAGACAGACGGCCGGAGAGCGGAGTCTTAGTAATAGGGTCACGTTTTACCCTTTGGGTACACAACCCTAAAAATGAAGATGTCTCGATTGACAAAGATTTCGTGACGGCATGAAAAAACAGAGGAGGAAATCTAGAAAAAGCTCTGTCATTACTGTTACAGTTTTTAGTGTATTACGCTGAATGACAGCAAAAACATCAACCGCTTTTATCTAAGTTTTTGACAAAGACAGATGATTATACCGTTCTTTTAGAGGCAATAAAAACTTCAAGGCTGGTTTTTGACTGCGTTTGTCCGCTTAATTATGGGGCTTTTTGATCATCGGCGGCCATCGGAAGCCTTACGTATACACGTTAAAAAAACTGGGAAGTTAATTGTTTTTGGGCTTAAACGGTGAATGACTTTTCAATTGATTAACATTTCGGTTTACTGTTTAATAGGATTAAATAAATATGCCTCGATTTTTTATTATCCTGCCCATTTTCAAATTTTGTTTTTCCCTTTGCTACAATAGGACTTATTTATAAAAATAAAATAAAACTTTTGTTTACAAAAAATAGAACCGACTTCCAAAAAAAAAGTGCAAAATAACTTTAATTTCGGAAGTCGGTGTTTCTGGTTTTGTTTCTTCGCTTTTTGACACCGACTTCCGAAATAAAAGTTATTTTGCATATTTTTTTGTTCTCTCTTTGGAAGTCGGTAAGTACTTTTTTTTTTTTGTAAAAGTTTTTTATTTTACAATTTTTAGTTGTGGTTCCCCATTAAATTGCGTTAACAATACATAGACAAACGATCGCAGCAATCGCGAGTTTTAGTTTACTGTTAGTTATTGAAGAGTTCCACTGTCATCTCTGAAGATCTTCATCAGATCCTAATCACACTAATATTATAAAGGCGAAAGTTTGTGAGTGTGTATGTTTGTTACTTCTTCACGCTCAAATGGCTTGACTGATTTGGATGAATTTTGGTATGTAGATAGCTTATACCCTGGATTAACACATAGGCTACTTTTTATCCTGGTCTACGCGGGTGAAACCGCAGGGCGCAGCTAGGGTTTTATATATTAAAACCTCCCTAGAAAAATATGCATTTAAATAACGATAAAAAAAACCCATCCAAATCGGATAAGAAACTTTCGAGAAAATCGCGGACAAACAAGCATACATACGGGTCGAATACAGAACCTCCTTTTTTGAAGTCAGTTAAAAAAATAACCATGTTTAAACACCAACTAGCAGCTTCTTAATTCAAAATTGTGCATGTAGAATTTGAATTTAGAATCCGCTAATAAGTATTTAAACTAAGCATATAGTTAGCAAGTTTTATAAATAAGGCAGAATATGTTCAGTTGAGATATTTAGCTTCATGTAAAATATTTATAATCTACTACGTCATCCCATTTCCTGTCCCACCGAGAACCTATCCCTACGAAATCTTCAAGACGTTTACGAACACAAATCTATACTTACACCAAGACTACACAGTCGTAATTAAAAATGGAAACAAAAGAATTGACCCATCAAAGTCGGGACAAACAAGACGAATCAAGACGAATTAATATGTTCCGCTGGCCCAATTAATTGCAGAAAACAGACCTTGACTCGAGACCGCAGTCCTATAGACCGTTGTATAAACAACCTAAAAACCGGAAGATCTTGTTCAAGAATTGAAATTCGACGGAGCGACCATAACCACAGCCAACTGAATTCAATCAGTGTAACAGTGACTTTATTATAGAACTTGCGGCCCGCCCCGGCTTTGCCCAGTGTAACTGTGACTTTATTATAGAACATGCGGTCCGCCCCGGCTTTGCCCAAGTCATTCAATCAGTGTAACAGTGACTTTATTATAGAACTTGCGGCCCGCCCCGGCTTTGCCCAAGTTATTCAATCTGTGTAACAGTGACTTTATTATAGAACTTACGGCCCGCCCCGGCTTTGCTCAAGTTATTCAATCAGTGTAACAGTGACTTTATTATAGAACTTGCGGCCCGCCCCGGCTTTGCCCAAGTTATTCAATCTGTGTAACAGTGACTTTATTATAGAACTTGCGGCCCGCCCCGGCTTTGCCCAAGTTATTTAAGGTGAAATGTACAGGGTAGCCCGCAAAATTCAAATTTTCTCACGTTGTTTGCAATTTGCAGGTCAGTTTCAGGTTGTATATTGGTCAAAATATGATTCGCGGCCGTAGCAAATACGTATGTATTTATAGAAATATAATCATCAAAATCATCAATACAACTCTCTCAGTTAGAATTGATGTCAAATGTCATAATTTCACGAAATAGTCATTCCATACATCAATATGAACTTAGAATGTTGTATTGATGATTTTAATGATTACATTTCTGTAAATACGCACTTGCTACGGCCGCGAATCATCTTATGATCAACATACAACATGACACTGACCTGCAAATTGCAAAAGAAAAACTTAGGAAAATTTTTCATTTCGCGGGTTACCCTGGCGCTTCCCCCTTCAATGCCAACCTGGAATATTGTCCTTCAAATCGGTACAGTATTAATCTCCGGAATTGCTTTCCAGGTAATATGCACAAACTGTTTTTGGCGGGATTTTGTCTAGCGAAATTCAGTGGCTGTTTTTTTAATTCGCAAATTGATTCCTAAAAAATACTGTGATGTAAAATTAGTGTAGTTTTGTGTCTCAACGCAACTGGATATAATATGTGGTGTCATTGAAACAAGCGAGATCTCGGCAAAATGAAGTTGATAATTTTAGTGTAGGCGAGAAGGCTGACTCGACACATTTGCTGCCAAATACAGCAAAAACATGTTACATCCGCATTCTAATGGAAAACAAAGTGACTGTTCCTGTATCTAAAAACAAAATAACTACTTTCTAAACTTGACACTGGCTAAATGCACAAACTGTGTGAAGCCAAAAACTACAAAAAAAAAAGCACAATCTCAAAAAAATCGTACTCTATCTTTATAATATTGGCACGGTTTAGCTTTTTCCCGTGGCTTCGTTTCGTACCACGGGAAACTTGCATTTTACTGGACAAAAGTATTCCATTCAACGTAACTTTATACCAGTGAAAACATTTTCGAGATCGGACCGCTACTTCTAGAGATATACTCCTACAAAAAAACAATAATTTTACTTTTTGATAATATTATACATAATGTATAAGCAGTTAAATTTATTATTACTATCATCAGAGATTTCGACTTTAGCTCATCTTTCAACAGTTTTAGAAATTGAAGCTTGATTAAATAAATAGGCATTTTTATAGTTTCTGAATTTGCATGATATTAGAGTCCAGTTATTTTGAATTTATTATGGGTGTGGAGTTTTCTCAAGGCCTGGTGAGCTCGTATATTATTAGTTATTAATTATAATAATTGAATGAAAAGCTTTTGCATGCAGCTGAGATGAGAATGCTAAGAGCGATGTGTGGTGTTACGCGCATGGATAGAATTAGGAATGAGTTTAAAAGAGGCAGTCTGAAAGTGGCACCGCTGACTGAAAAGTTGTGTGGAAATCGGTTGTCGTGGTATGGGCATGTGATGCGGAGGAATGAAGAAAATGTCGTGAGGAAAGTCTTGTGTATGGATGTGGATGGCTATAAGAGTAGAGGAAGGCCAAAGAAACGATGGTTAGACTGTGTGAAAGAGGATATGGGTAAAAAGGGGGTGACTACAGAGATGACGACTAATAGAGGAGTATGGAAGACAAAGACATGTTGCGCCGACCCCAAATAAATTGGGATAAGGGCAGGAAAATAATGAATTATACACTTCTGGACACATCTATTGGCCCACCTTAGAGTTTAGGTTTCGATGGCCCCTAGCGAAATATGATTGCTAGATTGAACAAAAACTGTTGATGCAGTTTTAAACCTGATACATTTTACCATCTTTTTCGATCGTATTGTTTTAAATTTGAATTCAGAATACCATACGACATGGAGCTACGCCTAACAAGTCGGATATGCGCCTTGTTAAAGGCAATTGATTTTTGAATAAAAAACATGTTTTATCAAATAAAGGTTTAATTTAATAACGCGTGCTGCCTCCATGGGCATCTACCACAGCTCTTATACGATTAGGCATAGAGTTTATCAACCGCTCTATAAAATTTTGAGGGATCATCTCCCATTCCTCTTCTATGGCAGTTTTCAACTCCTGCATCGTCTGGGCAACTGGCTGACGAGCCCTAACACGTCTTTTTAGCTCGTCCCACATGTGCTCAATGGGGTTCATGTCTGGGCTTCTGGCTGGCCAGTCCATAACTGTGATGTTCACATCCCGAAGATATTCCCTGACGATGCCGGCCGCATGGGCTCTTGCGTTATCATGCATAAAAAGGAAATTTGGGCCCACATAGTCCGCGTATGGTATCACGTGAGGTTCTAAGCACTCACGAATGTACCTTTCAGCATTTAATGTTGGCAGCCGTGGTCCTGTAACAACCTCAAGTTGAGTTTTGCCGCTCGCGGATATACCGCCCCAGACAGTCCATGAGCCACCGCCATAAGCAACCTTCTCTTCAAAGCAGCATTGTGCGAAACGCTCTCCCTTACGTCGGTAGACCTTCTTCCTTCCATCATTGCCATGTAACACAATTTTAGACTCATCAGAAAAGAGTACACGGCTCCAATCTTGCTGTGTCCAATTTAAAAGACTGCGTGCGAAATGAAGGCGCGCTGTTCGGTGGGCTCGCGTTAGTTTGGGCCCATTAGCTGGCTTGTGTGGTACCATATCGCGTTCTCGAACTGTTCGGAGAAGGTTAAACCTTCTCCGAACAGTTCGAGCGCTCACAGATACTCCGTGGAAGTCGCGAAGTTGGTTTTGTATCTCAATGGAGGTAAGGTGACGATTTCTCAAGCTGGTCGTCACGATGAATCGATCCTGCCTTTCAGTTGTGACCCGAGATCGTGGCCTTCCTTGGCGACGAACAAAGCCGCCAGTCTCTAGGTACCTCCGATAAACATTTCGGACCGCAGATCGACTTAAATTAAGTTGAGCACTCACGTTTCTTTGGCTGTGTCCGGCCTGAATAAGTGCCACAGCTTGGGCGGCGACTTCTGGTGAAGTATCCATAGACTATTGATAGAACCTCACCTTAATGTTAAGAATAAGTAATGTTTGTTGCAAAACCAAAGATATCAATCACTTTTTCAAGAATGAAATCCAAGTAAACCAATAAAACCAAGTTTTCTTAGTATTCGATTGTTTGATATCAACAAACAGGCTCCAAATTGTCTTTTGTGTCTTTAAATTCTGTGTTCGAAATTCAAAAAAAGACTATTGAATGAAATTGTGAATGTGCCAGGTTCAAAACTGCATAAAAACTTTTTGCTCGACCTAATATAAAATTTTAGCTAGGACCAAACGAAACTGAAAATACAAGGTGGGCCAATAGATGTGTCCAGAAGTGTAGTAATTGCGTATATTATGATAATGCATCAGTCTACATTTACTTTATATGAGACTGTTTATTTATATTTCAAAGTGATATGATTTTATGCCATGTCTTGTTACAGCTACATTCTGAAGCATATTAAAATTGATCTTGAGACGAAGAATTTACTTTGCTAGTCTATACTTTTTGCCTTAGATGGTACTCTAAGCATTGATATCATGAATTTCACATCTCTACACTTGTTCAGCACTCAAAAACACCTCTTGCAAAACAATGAATTTTATAGGAAACTAACGGATGGCCGATGTGGCCAAAACGTTCTGCAGGTGTACATTGCTCGGTGGACATCGATTATAATAGGCGCTACGGTTATCCTATACGTCAAAGCAGCAATGTACGGCAAAGTGCCTATCAAATTGATGTCAACTGAGTTAGCGAATACGCCTGCTGGAGTGACGACCGCGTACCAGAAGACCGAGCGTTGGAAGGCCTCGCACGAGATAGACCTATGATGTATGAACTAGTAAGAATCGGGGGAGTCCACTGGAGACGAGACGCACAGGACCGGTCGATGTGACGACGCTTGGGCTATGTTACGCAGTGGAGGAAGAGGTAATTGGGTTAATGACTAAAAAATCTAATTAATCCGTCAATAAGATTACCAAAAAATATTCGACACGTATTTTTTCTTTTGTCATGTAGACAAGACAGTGCGCTGAAATTTCGCATGACGTGACACCTGAGTTAAGGGCCTACTCGTACCTCCGCATAAGTGCGCCTTCATTGAATAAAAAATCATATCATAGCATATAGAAAATAAAGATTAAAGAATCCTATGTTGCGTTTGTTACAAAGAGGATAAGGTATTTTTACGTTGTTAAAACAGAACTCAAAATGTTTAGTATCCAAAGTAGTAGGCAATAGAACCAAAAACGGCCTTTTCTGATTTTTTATTCAATGAGGGCGCCACTTGGCGGATATTATAAGCCTTAAAATCGTACCACTTATAGCTCAAAAGTGACAACACAAGCCCACTCCTGAACTTTGATGCTTTTTATCTTTGTAATTTTTCATTGATTTGATAAAGCAAAACATACGAGTCCAATATTTTTTGATAAAATCTAACTTACGGAACAAATTGAATCATTATTTTTTTACCCTAGAATCATCCCTATTCCTGTAGTGTCAGCGTGCTTAATCATCAAAGCAGATTTGGGACAAGACAAATTATAAACACATTATTGATACCTACTTCTTTGAGACTCACCTCTTCCAGGCGCAGCGGCTCCTCCAGCCCGGCCGCTATCCGCTCCCGTTTCTCTCTCTCTTTCCTCTCCTTCTTCTCACGTTTCCGTCTCTCTTTCTCCCCGTCCCGCTCCTCACCGCCCCCCACGTCCCCGCCAGTCAACACCGCGGTCTTTTTCATAAAGTTGAACATGGCGGTTTGGCTCTGGAACGAGAAAAAGGCTGTATTTAGTTATTTGTTGATGTTTACTTGGTTTGCCGTTGTTAGCCTGCTGAAGTGGAAGTGGACTAGTCAAGTTAGATCGGGCTCAGTCGGGGGCGCGCGCTAATTCACTTCATTTCGACATTCTCGACCCATGCGGAATCCGGTTATCATAGCCCTCCGTCCTTCACAGACGGAGGGTATCCATGAGGATTCCCCACAAAAAAGTTATATCTGTCTAAGGACCGATAGTTGCTGGAGGATACAAATCGAGATGACAACAATTTTTATAAGGCTACTACAGAGCGCGGCGGCACAACCAAACAGAGGTCTGTGTCCAGATAAGTATAGGCTGAGTGGCCAGTCAATAAATAATAATTCAAAGAAAGAAAAGAAAAAAATAAAGTCGAGTTGAAACTAAATGTCCATGGTTTTTATCAATAGCTCTATTATCTTTTTCCTGACAAACGGACCAGTGCCCTAATTGTGCAATATTCGTGACCACAGTAGCTACCATTTCGGCACTTCACCAAAGTACGTTGCACTTGCATCGTGTATTTTATCCTACATCGCTGTGTCCCTTATTTTAGGAGCTAACTCGCATTCGCTATCCTTGTCTCTTAAAATATGAAGATCTGATGTTTTAGGATTCCGCACGTCATAAACGCCCAACCTCATTATAAGAAAGAATTTTTAATTTGTACCTCACACAAGAACTTATTATCCCAGTAGTACTGAAGCCTAAATTTCGAAAAATGGTGATTAACTCCGTCCGGGACGGTACCCCTTCCACACTAGCCCGGTTTTCTCACATAATAATACTTAGTAAAATTGCAGTAATAAAATAATAATGCTGGACTCATAGATAACAATAACAGCCTTAGAGTACCAAAAATATGATGCTAAAAACCTTTCTAATTTCCACCGATTCGAAACGTAGCGAATCAATTAATGACAAGCATGCTTTTGATTTAACAAAAAAATGCGATAGTCATGCGTAGGTATATTAGCGCATGCATTCTTAGCTTAGTCATGCTGAAGAATTCAAGTTCATTGGCTATCTCTGAATAAACTGAATATATTAAATTATTGTTTAAATACAATATTAACGGCAACTCTTCCTACGAATATGAAAAGAGAATCAGGATATCATAATCGTCCTGCTCTTTCCCATGTTACTTCTGGTTGGCGCAACGCAATCCATTAAAATCTCCTCTGCCAACCGACACGCTATCATTCACTTACTTTTCATTCATATAATTCCTCAAACAAACCGTCTTTTTCCATCAGGATATGAAGTTCCTAAATAATTTCAGCTTACTTAGCAATTATTACAGTATCTCATAGAAGTCACATTCATCGAATGGTCTTTAAGCATGACAAAATGAAATAAAACCAAAATTTAGTACCGAAGGACCACAATTTCCCACAGCAGAAGAACAAGACCCAATAGGACCAATAAAGCATACGCGCCATACACTGACACCTATAGCACACCACTTTGTTTAACAGAACTGTCGGGGCCATACAACAGTACATCATATAGCTCGCAGGTCCAAGAATGGATTTGCAACAGAGACCAAGCTACATTTGGCTCGGGTATAATGACAGGTGGAGCGATGATTTTCGCGGGATAGCTGGTGGCAGGTGGATAAGAATGGTTGAGAATGGAGCATATTCTACTACGACTATGTGCGAGTTTGTATTTATGCTAAGCCGTCAACGTAGCTGTAATCAGTTGACGCACACAATATACGAGATGTTATACCTTAAATACTGAGATACATACCTACATTAGAATTAACAACGTTATTGAGAAAGACGAAGTTAATGAAACGACCAACAATCAGTTCAGAATATCCACAGACTACCTCTTAAAAACAATTTGACCTCTTTGGTAATATTTTAAAAACTGCTTCTGCCCACAGAAATACAGTATGTTACAAAAACCCTGTCCGATCCTGAAGGGTATTACTTGGTATCGTACTGCGTACACATACACGGAATTATTTAATGGATACGAGATAATTATTTTTCCCCAATAAAAATACCTAATTAATTTACAAAAAAATAAAAACTTATCAAATGCAACACTGAGCGCTCGACCAATTCCACCTACTGTTTCGTTTGAAAGATGCCGCCTGAGCGAGACAGAGTGCCTACAGCGCGGCTAGTGGGGCGGTATCGTTTAATATAAAATAGGTTAAAATGAAAAGATTTTGCCGGCCGGTGGAGTGCTGTCAACTTATGAAAATTTGCCATATTTAGTGTTAAATTTCGCATATTTTATAAAAATGAAAAATCTATAACTTTTGATTTTTATGAGTTACATTTTTTTTACAACTTTTTCTAGTACGTAAGTTAAACCAGGAATATGCCTTTACTGAATTGGACAGGGTTTTTGTTACATGCTGTATACTACTTTCTTAAAGAAAGTCAGTCATTTCCGAAAAAAAAGGTACTCGAATCCATACTACTTTTAATCAGCTGATGATAGCTTTGTACGGAAAGGCCATTTTTTTGGGCACATTTCCGCTACACCCTGTACATTATTAGTTTGAATGAAGCTTGCACTCTGACACAAATCTACTCCGTGCCACAGCCCCACATCTCGTCCCTTTGATTTAGTTAAAGTGCGCTGGATATCCGAGCAACATAATCTTTGACTGCGCGGCAGCCGACCCATAAAATTGATTGACGCAAGCGCAGTTGCATTTATACATATACAGCTCAAATGTTTTCATACTTTGTTGCGCTTTTGAAGATGAAAAAGGTTAAGGTGAGTAAGCGGTATATATTAAGAAATGTGATATGCAGAGAAGCTTCAAGTGGATAGACAGTATTTGGAAATGAGAGTCGAGATTGGACTGAAGATAAATACTTATTGGACCCAATATAAAGGACAGTTCAAAATTACGGCTTTCGACTGAAGACATAAAATACCAAGCAAATAAAACGATACCTATCGTATAGCTAATAAATTATTATGGATACGGCAAGAGCAATATGATACGTTTTCAGAAAACCACAAGAGACAGAATACCAACACCCGAGATGATTTTATTAAATAGTAGGTATGCGATCAATGGAGATCAGTTGTAAATGCGATCAGCTCAGATCAGACAAAAAAGATTGGAAAATGGGAGGATTAAAAAACACGATGAGCAGGACATCTTTGATTGAGTTTATAGACGTTACTAAGCGAAAACCTTAAAGATATCCTGCCCCTGTCATACAACAATGAGTCGGGAATATAGATATAATGCTAAGGAACAAATTCAGAATTGAGCCTAAGAGATTACCCGGGCCTGCGGACGGCGAGTAGTGGGTAACTCGCCGTCCGATCAGCACCAGGCCCGAGAGTCGATGGCGCGTAGTGTTCCACGCGCGCCTCAACAGTTGTCAGCATAACAAGACGGGGCCGTCTTGGCCGATGCTTGCCCGGGGGTTTTTTTTTGGGGCTTTGGGAAATCATCCAATGACTTCTCCCGCTCTGAGTGGAGCGGGAGGACGTGTCAGACTCTTATTGACTAAAACCCACCCCTGATCCTTTCCTGCCTGAGTGCCCAGGAGTGCGGTAACTCATTTTCAGAATTTATCCGCTACCCCTAGGCATGCAGGCACCGGCCACGATGGGTCCCGTCAGTGGTGGCTGACACTAATCTCTTTGAGGCGCGCGTGGAACACTACGCGCCGTCGACTCACGGGCCTGGTGCTGATCGGAAGGCGAGCTACCCACTGCTCGCCGTCCGCAGGCCCGGGTTTGCCCAGGGGTTGAGGATAAATTCTAAAGAGTTACCTCGCCCCTGGGCATTCAGGGCAGGGAAGGAACAGGGGTGGGTTTTTGTCAGGAACAGTCTGAAACGCCCTCCCGCTCCACCCTAGAGCGGGAGATGTCATTGGATGATTCCCCACCCCACAAAAAAAAAAAACCTAAGAGATTAAATCTTACCGAAAATGAATAATTTCGCACACGTACAAAGGCCTAAAGATCTCTAATGATGTGACAGTTAATTTGTAACCAACACTACCTCGAGATTAACCTAGGATACTCGTAGTTAGGAATTATAAGAACTAAGAAAGTGGAGACAATCCCTATCAAATATGTAGGTTTAGTCACTAGGCCCTGTTTGGTATTCTCTTAGCACCGGCAGCGTTAGCGTTGGTCTCGTACTCGCGAGCGCCACTGCTGCTATTAAAATTCCTGGCTTCGATCCAGAAGTCAGGCAAAGCATCATTGAGATTTTTTCAGTAGCAGTCCAGTAGTAGTTGACTGTAATATAATAAACTCACCCCTTTTTTATTGTGTACAAATCCTCACGGATATTCTCCGCCCGGGGTGGGCGCAGGGGTCTGTCAGACTCTTACTGACTAAAACCACACGGTGTTTTGCAACTACCTTTTGCCGGGGCGCCGGAGTGCTTACGCATTTCATCACGTTCCCCCAGCCAGGAATTGACCAGCATGGATTTATGCGGACCCCGTCACCCTTTGTGGCCGTAATTCCTCTAAGACAACGCGGGCGAAACAAGGCAAGCTACCGTCTCGGACCTTTGTCTGTTACCTGCAGACCGTACTCTATGGTGCCATGTGCATCTAATGCGGATAGGGGGGGAGGTTGCATTCTCCCTTTCCCACACCGCCACCTCCTTTAGGACCATCACTTCCTTGCAAAAGGAGACGACTGCATTCCTTGAACTCTCGCTTCCGATCATATACTAGACCACGTCTGGCAACGAGAGGTTATCCACAGCACCGAACGCTGTTACGAGGTTCGGTGCTACACAGCCCAAGCTGGGCATTCCTCAACAGTGTGCTGAGCCGTGGCGTCGAGGCAGTTGTCTCAATGGTGATTTAGAGTTATGCGGAACAGGGTGTAAAGTCCCGCAAACTTCCACTGAAAAGGAAGGATTTCGTGACAGACGGGTGTCGTATCTGGGCCGGGCAACGGCAAGCTGACAATTCTGCTTGCGCGATGGATGATTTGTGAGTTTAGTTCGTAAGTGGCTTCATAAATGTCACTACAGTGACAACCGAGCGTCGAAGCATCCATGTCCGGACAGTACCTGTGTCAGCCGGAAAGTAAGGGCGCCATGCCGTCTCTCCAGCCACTTCCTCATAACGAGTCTTACCGCCTATTATCTACGTTGGACTTCAACGCAAATGGCACAAAATACTTAGGGGGTACTACTATACACCGTTAAATAATAATTACATATTCCTTAACGAACTTTTTTTAAGGTAATCCTATAACGGTTTTTTTTTCACTGATAGAAAGATACACTACCCCAAATAAATTGGGATAAGTGCAGGAGAATGATGAAAGATACACTACTATTGCTGAGTGTCATAGGCTACTCTATAACCAGGAAAACCCGGTCAAGTGCGAGTCGGACTCGTGCATGAAGGGTTCCGTACCATCGTACAAGATTATAAGCGTCTACTTATTGCCATTACCAAGATCGAGCAAAAAAAGCATAAACACACGTTTCTAGTAAGCCCCCCTTAATTTTCTTCTTGACGACACGGTTGGCGCAGTGGTTGAGCGTTCGGCTGCTGCGCTGCGTGTCGCGGGTTCGATTCCCGCACGGAACAAATATTTGTATGACTTACAGATAGTTGCTCCGGGTCTGGGTGTCTTGTGTATGTGAGTATACATGTTTGTGAACGCACCCACGATACAGGAGTAATTCCTAGTGTGGGGCAACGTTTTTTGAAAAAATAAAATATTTTTTTAATTTATATTTATTATTTGTTGTTATAGCGGCAACAAAAATACACATTCTGAGAAAATTTCAACTGTCTACCTATTGCAGATCATTAGATACAGCCCGCTGACAAACATACGAACGGACGGAAGGACAGCTGAGGCTTAGTAACAGGATTCCGTTGGTAACCACGGATAAAATGCACGGTTTCTGTGACATAGACCACGAGGGCGATGCTACCGAAAAAGCTAGATCTAGGCTAAAAATTTAAACGTAAGCGACAAACATTGCATTGTTAGATTGCCAATTGTAAACACTGAGCCTAGTGTTCAAATTCTGAAGTGCATTGTATCTAACTTACGTCATTTCAAATTGCCAACGTCGCGCGTCGATATTATGTGTGTTAGCAGACAAGTTGGTATATTTTAGGGCGTTTCAACTTTGTGTCATTAGTTGAACAAAAACAGCATTATCTTATCGTAGTATGCAATTATGGTTCTAACAAATAGTTGTGGTAAACAGGAGTAATTAGGTTTCATCCTCATTATGAGTCGACAGGTGCTGTGTTTAACGTTTGTTTGTTTTATATGCTAAAAATGTAACTAATTAAAAAAAATAAAAGCCGACTTCTATAAAAGAGAATTTTAAATAAAAATTAAATAGACAAACCGGCCAAGTGCGTGTCGAGCTTCGCACATTTAGGACCAAAACCACCAACCCCCCCCCCCCCCCCCCCGCCCCCCGTACCAAATGTGTAAAATTCTGATTTAACAATATTTTGGTATTTGTTATTAAAATATACGTAATAAATAACAATCTTTATCACCAAACAAGTTAATAGGTCAATGTGAAGTAAAAAAATTCTTCAGAACATAATTTTGTGACAGACGACGGACATGTGAGTGACAGCAATAGGGCTCCGTTTGGACCCTTTGGCTACGGAACCCTAAAAAGCAAGTGCTGCAGTCTAGAATTCTGGTTAATTAGGTAGTATTAAATAACTGCACTATTGAAATAGTTTCATGATCGATACAGACATAAAACAAATAATAAATTTGATTGCGGAACATAGCTACTTTAACAATCAGAGGCCCATTATTCGGAAAATTTGAGCGGGTTTAGTATTTTAACGGGTCAAGGGACATCCACAACCTATAGGTACGGGACTACAGCAGTTCAGCTTAGACTCCGTCAACCACCCACCCAGTAAGAAACCGCCCCCGTCTGGTATATTTTCTGGTGAGAAAAGATATACAGAATTTTGCGTCATCATGCTTATAAGGGGGCTCCAATCATCACTACATAGTATAAAACAAAGTCGCTTTCTCTGTCCCTATATCCCTATGTATGCTTAAATCTTTAAAACTACGTAACGGATTTTGATGCGGTTTTTTTTAATAGATAGAGTGATTGAAGAGCAAGGTTTATATGTATAATTTGTACCCGAGCGAAGCTGGGGCGGGTCCAGCTAGTAAACTAATATAAACTAGTTGGTACAGAAATAAACATTTTGTATTTTGACAGAATGCAGTCACTTTGTTTTCCATTAGAATGCGGTTGTAACACATTCTAATGTGTTTGCAGTATTTGGCACCAAATGTGTCGAGTCAGCCTTCTCGACAAGCTTCGCTGAGGTAGTCAATATTTGTACAACAATTAAATTCTCAGCTTTATTTTTCCGAGATCGGGCTTGTTTCATTAATTCCACATATTACACAGTTGCGTAGACACTTGAGACACAAAACTGCAACAATTTTACACCACAATATCAACTATGAATCAATTGGCGAATAATTACAGCCACTGAACTTCACAAAAAAAAAACACTAAAAATTTAAAAATAACTTTTTTCGGTCCGAAATTAAAGTTATTTTTGAATTTTTAGTGTAGTTATTTTCTTTTTTGGAAGTCGGTTGTTTTTTTTGTAAAAAGTTTTTTATTTTTCACTTTGTACTTGTCATACCCCAGAACTATAATAATAATAATAATATTCCACAACTATCACACAACGCCATCTAGTCCCAAGCTAAGCAGAGCTTGTGTTATGGGTACTAGACAACTGATAAACATACTTATATATTTCTAAATACATACATATTATAGATAAATTACACCCAGACACAGAACAAATGATCGTGCTCATTACACAAACATTTGTCCTGGGTGGGAATCGAACCCACGACCTCCGGCATAGCAGTCAGGGTCACTAACCACTAGACCAACAGGCCAGTCGATTCGATCGAACTAAAAACTCCAATAACATGGAACGTGGAATTTTAACAAACTCGTTATTGGAGTAAACCAATACGTCATCTATTTATACGTATTTTTCGTTTTTGTTCGGTTTTTCAAAAAGCACTGATTCAATTCGATAAAATTTATATGGGACCACCTTGGGAGTATATTTTTTCGACTAAAAGAAGAATTTTGAAAATCGGTCCACAACTGACAGAGAAATCGGTGGACATACATAAAAAAAAACATACAGTCGAACATAGAACCTCCTCCTTTTTCGAAGTCGGTTAAAAATCCCGCCAAAAACCTGTCCTACGTAATTATCGAGTTACAATTTGTACACCATAATAAAAATACTGTCATTAAGTACCCGTTAAATGAATTACAACCAACATTGAGTACAGTATCGTTATCACTACTCATTCAATAAATAATTGTTTGCTTATCCAGTATCAACGACATTTATTGCTTCTAATTATCATTTATTACTTGTAAGTGAATAAGGTTAACTGCCGGTGTCAAGTCATATTTATAAGCTGCTATTGTTGATACCTGGTGTTACAAGGAAAACTTTATGTATTTCTTCGAATAGCTTTCTTTTTTTATCATTGCTATACGCTTCACCACTATCACACCTGCCCCCTTAGCCAAAATACATTTCTGTAAACGTTAACACTAACGCTTCGTGCAAAATGTATGGCAACGACGTTTTGCACGAAGCGTTAGACAGAGAACTGTCACGTGACTCACGCCCAGTAATGTCTTTGCCATACATTTTGCACAAAGCGTTAGCGTTGACGTTTACAGAAAAGTCGATTTGCTATCGTAACCGATAGAAGACCATTTCGGGTAGCGTGCATTATTATTGCATAGTTTCATTCCGCCAAGCCCGTTCCATCATCGGACCATTATGCCTAGGGGTAGCGGTTAAATTCTTAACATGAGTTACCGCACCCCTGGGCACTCAGGGAAGGAACAGGGGTAGATTTTAGTTAGTAAGAGTCTGACACGCCCTCCAGCTCCACCCAGAGCGGGAGATGTCATTGGATGATTTCCCCCCCACAAAAAAAGAACATCGGACCACTAGACGTACGGCCATGTGCCACCAGTAAATGGTGGACATCCCACCCGCACAACGTTTTGGGAACACATTCTAAATGATGTTTATTATGCAAATTGGTTATAAAGAACACTTTTACACGTCAATGCTTTATGTCAGTTTAAGCTTGATGAGGCCGATGTTTCCTATCTGACTACCCTGAGAAGAAACACCAAAACAAACTCAGAGGTCAAAGTCTCTTTTAAAGTGTTCTAATCCATACAATATGTACTGGTCAAATCCTAAGAGAACCATGTACATTATTGTCTGAGATGAGCTTTTGAGGAAAGCACCAGATTTGAGTGGACCTGTCTAGACAGTGCAAGCATTTGTCAGTTATCGTGTAGCTCAACTCAGAAATTTAAGAAGCTCAACGAACCGACGAATAATACCAAAGTAAGGACAGACAGTGGTGGCCCAGTGGTATTGGCTGCGACTTACAAGTTGTAGGTCGTGAGTTCAAACCCAGGCAGGCGCTTTACTTTGTGTAAATTATTTCATCATCACTGCTCTCAAAACGGAGAAGGAAAACATCGTGAGGAAACCGGCATGTCCTAGAACCAAAAATTCGAAGACATGTGACATCCACCAACCCGCACTGGGCCCGCGTGGTGGATTACGGCCCACACCTTCTCTCAGAGAGGAGGCCTGTGCCCCAGCAGTGGGGACAATAAAAGGCTGATGATGATGACGATGATGAAGGACATTTGGATAGGCCGCAAAAGTACTCAAACTGCCAGACAATCATGAAAACTACTTGATTATAATGACCTACACAGTTCTCACATTCACAATATGCTGATGACCATGCAGATTTGTGTCTGTAATGGTCTTTTGAAGAAAGAACCACACGTATTTGAGTGGACCTGTCCAGTCAGTGCAAGCATCTGTTAGTAGTCGAACAGCTCAACTTAGAACTACTAAGGAGCTCAATGACTCGACGAACAATGGTACGGATTCTCTTGTTCAATATCTAAACTAAAATTAGAGAATTGCTATCTTTTACTAAAAGGCAGTGCGAGAAAAGGACGGCTATAGCTATGCACTAAGTTAGAGATGTCAAACTAGTTTACGCCTTGCGCTTCGCCGTGTTTTTAGACGACATGTTTTTACGTGTACCCTTAATTTGTATGGAAATATTAGTTCAAACTAAATTTGACAGCTCTAATTTACGTCCGTCTCTTTCTTGTTTTATTAGAGAGAAAAAGATAGCAATAGCCTAAATTAAGTTTAGTTTGTGCATAACAGAATCAACACCAATACCTAAGACAGGACATTATTCATTGTGCGTACAGCTAAGGGGTGGAATTCCCTTCGGAATCTTTGTTTCCTGATAGCTAGGTACAATCTGGAGGTTTTTAAGTCAAGTGTGAATAGGTTACTTTTAGGCAAACGTGCTCCAGCATCGACCGCTTAGCATCAGGTGAGATATTGGTTAAACGTGAGCCTATCAATAATAATTTAAAAAAAAAAACACTCGTATCCGAGTATCCGATAGCAGCGATCTTCATTTTCAAACATCCTGACTGGCTTAACTTTCACCCTAACGTATGATCCATCCAAAATCAATCTGCCCAACCTTTTCCCAACTATCTTGGGGTCGACTTCCAGTCTAACCGGATGCAGCTGAATACCAGTATTTTACATGGAGAGATTGCCTATTTAACCACCACAACCCAGTTACTGGGTTATACGATACCCCTTGGTAAGACTGGATGTCACTTTCGGGCTTCTGACGACCCGTAACGACTGTCAAAGATCTACGATTGACAGCCGGGACCAACGGCTTAACGTGCTTTCCGAGGCACGTAGGAGTCCGAGACTCCTCCTATGTAAAGATGGTCACCCATCCATGGACTAACCCCGGCAAGCGTAGCTTAACCTGATGGATTGACCCGTGTGGCTGTTATTTCTGTAGCCACGAGCTCCTACATCGTCATAATTTATGCTATACCCGTATGTGACTACTAATTAATTATAACCCTACACCTTTATTTCCCGAAGGTGTAGTCCGATAGTGTAGTAAAAAAACAGTCTAGTCCACCCCATTTCGCTAGTTTAGTAGGTAGTCTTTCATTAATTAATAATAGAACATTTCAGCCTAATCAAGAACTAGGTCACCACTAGTAGTAAACAACACTACCAAGTAATAGTCGGTGTTCCTGGTTTTGTGTCATCTTTTTTTTTGACACCGACTTCCGAAATTAAAGTTATTTTGCACTTTTTTTGGAAGTCGGTTCTATTTTTTTTTTAAGTTTTTTATTTTTCACTTTTTAGTTGTGGTTTCCCATTAAACTGTGTTAACAATTCATAGACATGCGATAGCAGCAATCGCGGTTAATTTGCTGTAAAATTTTGAAGTTCCGTTGTCTCTCTCTGAAACCCATCATCAGATCTATATGAAATTTAAATGGGACCATTTCGAAACAAACCCCTTTCGACCAAAAAAAGAATTTTGCAAATCCGTCAATATATGACGAAGTTATGCCCGAACATACATAATCTCCACCTTTTGGAAGTCGGTTAAAAACCAAAACAACCGAGACTCAGGTTGATAAATTACAAAGTATAAGCGCACCTGAGGTTGAACTAAAAATAACAACAATATACAATAGTAACACGTACGGTACCGTTATGAGTACTGATGGTATCTAAATAACTGTCAACGCATTCTGTGCGTTTACTGTGTTATGTGGTAAGAAGAGCATACAAATCGAGTCGGCACCGGCAGTTTGAGGTTTGACGATCTGATTGCATCGACAAATCTGAACTACCGAAAGTACCTACGGAGAGAACTCGAAGGTATTAAGAAGTTTCCAGGGCTGTTTAGAAGGCAAACAGGTGAGCAAAAAAAACCTATTTTCACAAAAAATAGAACCGACTTCCAAAAAAAAAACAAAAATTGTGCAAAATAACTTTAATTTCGGAAGTCGATGTGTCTGGTGTTGTTTCTTCGTTTTTTGACACCGACTTCCGAAATTAAAGTTATTTTGCACATCTTTTGTATTTTTTTTTTGGAAGTCGGTTCTATTTTTTGTATAAAAGTTTTTATTTTTCACTTTTTAGTTGTGGTTCCCCATTAAGTTGTGTAAACAATACATAGACAAACAATCGCAGTAATCGCGAGTCACTTGCTGTTAATTATTGAAGAGTTCCACTGTCTATCTCCGAAGATCTTCATCAGATCCTAATATATTATATACTAAAACCTTCCTTGAAAAATATTTATTTTTAATAACGAAAACCTCATCCAAATCGGATCAGTAGTTTTCGAGAAAATCGCGGACAAAAATACATACATACATACGGGTCGAATACAGTAGAACCTCCTTTTTTGAAGTCGGTTAATTATGTACGTATGTGTGTGGACTTAGTTGCTGTACTGGAGATCATGGCTTTTGAAAAAGGGACCAGGAGAAATCAGAGAGAAAGAAGACATTGTCAACTTTCGAAAACCAAGAAGTATGGCCTAGCTCTTAGGCAGGCTTCCCCGTTATCAACATTGCTCATCTGTTCACCAGCACTTATTGAAATCGAAGCGTGAATTGAAATTGGAGAACGTACCAAAATATTAACAGCAATTTAATTAATATAACTCACGTGTTTTTGGCCCATCCTTATATTTAATACTAGCGACGCACCTCAGCTCCACACTGGTACAAATTATACACACAAACCTTTCTCGTTTACCGCTCTTTCTATTAGTGAAAACGGCATTAAAAATTGTGACATGGTTTAGGAGGATTTAGCGGAGAAATAGACAGATCCGGAAAGTGACTTTAATTTATGTGTGTAGAGAATAATCACAGTAAATATTTAATTATTAACTTCACAATAGCACTATACAACCGCAGTTACACAGCGTTACAATCCGAACTAATGACAAAACGCGAACAGATTAAGGGAAAATGTTCACCTATCGTTGTTTATTACAAAAATAGCTAATGAGGTGACCGACCGTTCCTAAATAGTGTAGTAATTTATTAACTGTTATCTAACCGCGATGGTATTTGTGGATATAACATAAGTTATATACCTACTGTGATATCGTTTGGGGAAAAGAGCCAATCTTCAGGAATCTATAAGGAAAACCAGTACTTTCCGCCTTCAATTTATTTGTACCTGACGGGTAAATTACAGCTCTGACGAAACAGATGGTGGAACAGCCACCGCTAGCCAGCCAGGTTGAAGAATCTGCATGCAGGTGAATATGCATCTTCTTGCGAATTTTGAGATAAATAGGATCGTCTATCGGTCACAGTCCGATGGTCGGACCAAATTCGCACATCCCACACAAATTTCCACGAAGCCTGGCTTCACGTCAGGGGTATCACGATCCTCAGTAATGAGGAACAGGACGCGAGGAGGAAGATGATACTATCGATAAATGGCTAGATCGTTCGTTGTAAGGCATCAATCGCACAATTTTTTAAGCCTAATGATCTTCGTTTTTGTAACCTATCACCAATCCAATGCACCACCGGGCAAGGAATCCGCCGATTAATCCTTTACACAAAGTATAAGTCAGACAACCTGCGGATTTTCGAATGTAGGTGATCCGGCTCGAAGGACCAAATGTGGATTGCGAGGAAAAAATATTTGCAATTGTTTTTTTGCGTAAAACTGCGTATGTGTGTAAAGACAACAGAAGTCACGTGTGTGAAATCAGGGAGTACTAAAGAGTTAAATCCATCGTCAACACAGCCCTATGACAAACGCATCTCATTTGCCATTATTTTGACATCACGTGCATTTGAGGGGTCACACACTCATACCTTGACGCACACAGGATATTGGCAATCATTCAAATTTTAATGTCAAGCTTTCGACAGCATTGGAATGACGCATCAATGAATCTCTTTATTGTTTTTTATCGTTAGGTTAGGTAGATTCCTTAGCGTATTCAATTCATACACGGCTAAACTGCGAAACCTGTCTATTCGGGTTAGATTTGAGTAGCCTGGTTTCGAAGTACCTAGGGTTGCGGGATTGTTCAAAAGAGTTACGGCGACCCTGGAACACAAAGGGCCACTAAAGAAACACGGGTGGGTTTTGATCAGTAAGAGTCTGACACGCCCTCCTGCTCCACCTAGACCGGGAGGGAGTGTCAGACTGACACAAGTCAGATCTACAGAAGTCATTCGATGATTTCCCAAATAAAAAGGTTTCGAAGTGCATCAAGAATTCCCCGAAAGGTTAGGCAGAGATGTAGGTCCATATAGTTCACCCACATTTCGCCAAAGTCACATTCATTGTGTGTACAGCTAAGGACTGGAATTCATTTCCGGAGTCTGTTTTTCCTAATAGCTAGAAACTAGCTAGCTATAGGGAAGTATAACCACTATCTCACCTGATGGTTTATCATCAGGTGAGATAGTGGTCAAGCGCGAGCCTTTCAAAGATTAAAATGCCGCACGTAATAGGGGGAAAGGTTATTGCCATTGACCGAGCACAAATCTAAGCTCAAGATAGTTGACAGAAGGAGCACAGAACTAAGTTGAAGAATTCAATGAAAGTTAAATAGCAACATTATTTATGTTATAGGACAAGTAGGTAACACATAAAATAAGCTATGATGACGCCTGCATCACATCATCAATAATAATAAATTTCTACTAATCCTAGTAATAGAATCTCATTTATTCACTCATTATGCCAACGAATTAAATAAATCGGAGTTTAGTCAATACTAGACAAGTCAATACTAGACACAAGTTAGTGTTCAACATGACGTCAAATACAGAAAAAAAAAAAAAACAAATAATCTGGCGACTGGTATGTTGATACAAGTTTTTGCAAACTTGTAAAGTAACCTTATACAGGATGTAACACGAACTGGGTGTTCTCATTTTAGATACTGCTTCTGTCTGCCCAAGGAAATGAACAAATTTCTTCAAGGACCAAATAAAAAAAAATAAAAAAAATATTGGACTTTCCGTACAAATCATCAGCTGATCAAATTAGTATGGGAGGTCCAATTTTTTTTTCGGAATTGTTATTTTAGAAATTTGTACATTTCTATGAGCTGGAGCAGTATTTTAAATATGAGGTCACCCATTTAAGCTACACCCTATATTAATTGCATATGTCGCAGCCATCTGGTTGAATTCGCCATTCAATTGGATGCCTAGGCCGTTAATTAAACGCCGGCATTTAATTAAATGACTGAAGGACAACCAGCCAAGTCGTTAAACGCAACGTTTAACCAGATGGCTGGATGTCGTCTAGTCAAGACGACATTCAGCCATCTGTGGTGTGTGTTTTAGTTATATTGGATATTGATGAGTTTGATACCATTGAGCAAATTTAATCACTAATAAATAATATTTTTTGAAGTGAAAACTTCTTTAGGCGCGTTGGGCACTTTTGAGATGGGACAAAACTATTGAACTCACGCGTCACCGTCACCGACCGTCGTAGCACTCGTAGCGGATTGTTTTTTTTATGGATCTTTCTACGAGGTTTTCTAAATGGACCCCAAATTTTGGTTATTTTCGCGATTGGACTTACCGTTTTCGAGTTATTAATGATTTTATAACCCCCATCTTTCATCATTGTTCATTTTACTTGAAGTTTTGAATCACTTGGCTTAGTCTTGTTCAGTCATCTTCAAAGGGCTGACTTTCAACACGCCAAGTTGTTAAACGTTGAGTGATTCTAGTTGAATTAACTATCGGCCTAGCCATTTCATTGAATGCCGCGGCGTTTAATGAACGGCCTAGGCGTCCAATTTAATGGCGAATTCAACCAAATGGCTGCGACACATACACCGTAAGATTATAATAAATCTTGCGCGAGTGTAAACACTCGATATATTATGAATAGATTATTTCAAATATAACAAATCTCATCAAAATTTAAAACTAAATTAATTTAAGTGTAAAATAATTTACAATCCGAGTCAATCTGAAAATAAAGAGTTCACAATTTTACGTGATTTATCATAAACTAACGGTGTCTACAATTATCCGGTTATACCAGTGTTTATAATATAAAAAAGAATTAACATAGATAATGCCAAGACCCGGTATAATAACGGGCCATATTATGAGTCATAGGGCAGGGCAAGCTAGCAAGGTTATTTGAAAAAACTTTAGATTGTGTTCAAACGGGAAATGTCTTGTCTTGTCAAAAATATCGTCTTTTGTTTATTGCAGATTCACTTTCATGGTCTTTGTCATTAATTTTATATATGACCTAATGGCTCAATTACACCTTCCGATTTCAAGGGACCCAATTTAGGAAACAGGAAGGTGTAATAGCAGTTAGAGCCTTAGAGCAGTTAGTGTCCGATTTAGTGAGATTGAAAGGTCCCGATTTGACTTCCTAAATTGTATACGATTTAGGATAGTGTAATCGTATCACTCCGATTTAGAGCTAAGTGTTGCCAATTTAGCGACTTTGTCGCTACAAATGGGCTATTAGTATTTTTGTTTGTGTTTAAAATTAAATTAAATTTGACAAAGTCCCTTTCCCAGAAAAAAACTCTGAGTCCGCTCTTTTTATTTTTTAGTCCACTCCTGGTAGAATCAGTTTTGAAGAGACTTTATAGCGACTTTTGATATTCTGTCTAGGGACTCGAATTTGTAAGAGTTGGCAACACTGCCGACTTAGGAGCCCGATTTAGGAGTTCAATTTAAGATAGTGTAATCGCTCGCTTCCTGCTTCCTAGTTAGTTTGTTCCTAAATTGGGTCCCTTGAAATCGGAACGTGTAATTGAGCTTTAACCGATAACAAGGAACATTTTTTTTTTACAAATTTAGGCCCGCGCTTAACCACTATCCCACCTGATGGTAACCAATGATGTGTAGCAGAGAGATGTGTAACCCACTGACTCTTGAATAAAAAACCCCTAGGTTGTATCTTGTAGCTATCAGGCAACACTGACTTCGGCAGGAAAGTTGCGCTAATCCCAATCAAACTGCTTGGGATTTGGCTTACTAAGTGCCAGTTATTTTGAACTTAAGAAAAAAATTTCTATCATACAAACTTTTTCCGGACATTTACGAACACAATAAAAAAGAATTAGCCAGCCGTCGCGTCGTTCCGAGGTGGCTCTTACATACATAACAATTGATTTTTAACCGACTTCAAAAAGCAGGAGGTTATCAATTCGGATGAATATATATATTTTTTTTTATGTATGTTCTGGCATATAACTCCGTCATATATGCATAGAAGGTTTTGCAAAATTCGTTTTTGATGTTCGGTTTATTCTGAAATGGTCCCATTTAAATTTCATGTAGATCTGATGAAGATCTGCGGAGATAGAAAATGGAACTCTTCAATAACTAACAGCAAATGACTCGCGATTACTGCGATTGCTTATATGTATGTATTGTTAACACAATTCAATGGGGAACCACAACTAAAAAGTAAAAAAATAAAAAACTTTTTTTTACAAAAAAATAGGAACGACTTCCAAAAAGATAGAAACGACTTCTAAAAAAATAGAACCGAATTCTAAAAAAAGTAAAAAAAATAACTTTAATTTCAAAGTTGGTGTCAAAAAACGAAGAAAAAAAACCAGAAACACCGACTTCCGAAATTAAAGTTATTTTGCACTTTTTTTTTTGAAGACGGTTTCTATTTTTTTGTAAAAAGTTTTTTTTATGTATGTATAAATTG
The DNA here is from genome assembly GCA_951329385.1 of Polia nebulosa. Taxonomy (NCBI): domain Eukaryota; kingdom Metazoa; phylum Arthropoda; class Insecta; order Lepidoptera; family Noctuidae; genus Polia; species Polia nebulosa. The sequence continues at coordinate 10,096,380 of OX589606.1, forward strand.
ATTCAGAATGTCCCGAGTTTATCATTAGACACTCCTAAACTCCCAACAGATCCACCCTCTCCAAATCAACAATTCCAAGCATTCCTTACAAACCAAGAGAAAGGACATGACATATTATCCTCCGTGCGTGGTATAACAAGCATCATATTACGGTCAGTGGACGTTGACCCCGTTGGTCCAGAGTGCCAGAGTGCCCGAGTGCCAGACTAGGAGACGCCTCGTCACGGGACGGGCCTGATTATGATGCGTACACTTTTATATTTGAATCAATTGATGGAAGTACTTGAAGACATGTAGGAGTGGTTTGGATGTGTTTTGATGGGGGATCAAAGCTATTTAAGAGAGTTGAGATGAATGAATGATGTTTATTTGCCAAGAAGCAGTGTTAAACATTTCCTTATTATCTACATTTATAGCTAGGTAGGTTTACCTAAAAAGAGAAACAAAAAAAAACAGAAATAAGACGAAAAGGACGCATTTTGCTTATGGACTTCACACTAGGTCGAGCCTGTCTCGTGGAGCCCATGGGAATAGATAGCTGATGATCGGGTGCGTTAGGAGAATGATAAGACCAGTGTTTTTCAACCTGTGGGTCGCGACCCCGAAGGGGAACAAGCTCTGTATTATGCAAGGAATGTGAGAACTTACTGCAAACGATTGGTCTGTTGCAGTTTCTTCGACACAAGATCTTTTGAACACAAGAAAAAAGACTCAAATATTTTTTTATGCAGAGAAGTTGATCTGAAATAATTTTTTGCAAGGAAAAAATTAAGATAATATTTCAACAGCTAAGGATAAAGTCAAAGCATTACTTTATCCTTAGCTGTTGAAATATTCTCTTCTCTCCCTTGAAGATTCGTGTTTTAATTATTCAGGTATCTAATAAGATAAGCAAGAAATGCTTATTTTAAGAGCCAAACATGTACGATATTCGTATTTAACCAAGGGGTAGCTAGAATTTATCAACTTGTAAAGGGGTCGTGTATTCAAGAAGTTTGAAAAACACCGATCTAATACATACATATTTTAAGATATACGACTTAGAAAGATAATCTCCAGAATCCCCGATCCGATTACAAATACTCTTTCACTGAATGTTAAATTCAGGGTGACACACGAGCAAAGCCATAAAAAAACCTAATCATTAATAAAATTATAGTGACTACTTTTAATAATGCACCGACATCCTGTAAATATGAGTACATACAGATACAGTCGGTATGTTAAATACGAATGTTTATTCCAAAACACCAATAAACGTAGCTCTGCACGGATAGCAAAGCAAAGCTATCAATGGCGGTACAAATCTAATACCGATTGCAATAACTACCTAGATTGCTAGACAAACAGTAGCAATGCGGCCATTAAGAGAGCAGTGTAACAGAAACCCAATAAAAGCTGTTATATTCCGGTCAATGAACAAAGACCCGATTCGGACAGGATCCGATGACAACTCGTGCGCAACTAAGGACTAAAGACACCGATTATGCGTCGTCACTTTTTATTAGACTAATTAACTTGCTATTTATAACTGTAATGCGAAGCCGTGTCACGAATTTATTTTTAAGCAGACGTGAAAACAGCTGGTCTCGGCTACACTGAATTTGTATGTTTGTACAATCAAGTATTAGAAATGATGGCGACTAACAGAGAAGAAGACGAAGAAGCCAAGAGTTGCGCAGACTCAAAATAAATTGGGATGAGGACAAGATAATGATGATGACGAATCAGGTATTAGATAAGGTTGTTTCCAGTGAAACAGGCATTATTTGCGGTCAATAGACAACTAGGCAAAAGCCCCGGTACGTTTAAGATTCGATAGCTGCATTAGCACGCTATAAAAAAATCTACATATAAGGGACAAAAGATGTGCCAGATATGGTAAACGGTCAATGACCCGTATCGTTTTCAACTCAATGAGGCATCGAAGGACCAAAAGGGTCTGATTCTGATTATTATGCGTCAACGCTTTAATAAAAGCAATTGACCACTAGACTGGAATGCTGGACGTACAGAAATTTAGATAAACAAGTCAAAGAGGTCAAAATTCAAACAAAAAAAAGTCACTAAGGAAAAGCCATGATTTAAAATACCAGTACAAAATGACTCAAACTAAATAACTTACAGTTACGTGAATGGAAGGCTAATACTATGTGAAAGAATTTAGGTTACAGGTAAAATTCTCGAAGACTGACTAACGCGCTATTTCGAATTAAAACATAAACAGATATAGGATAAGATGAGCAGGAGAAAAAATATAGGATGTAAAAAATAGGTACACAAATGTGGTAACAGAAATTATAAGAATGAGTTGAACACGTCGACAGACTTTTGAAATAGAACGATAGAAAGGAAAAGAGAGTTAGAGGATATTGCTATTAAGGGAAGAAGTCGTACATTACCACTCGATGGTTACAAATTGATATTATTTCGTGATGAGCTCATCTGTTCTTATCTCGATCTCACCTGGTGGAAAGCGATATGCTTGGTCTACAATAAAATGAGCTAGCCCACGAGATACCTGTTCACAATCGTTTTGAAAGCTGGCGGGAGTTAAAGAAGAAAGTCAATAACTACAGCTGTAAGGTCATAAAGAACGCTTCCAATAGATCCAACGAATGTGTTGTGAGTCAGTGATAATAAAAATACAATCGTTAGGCTATATCCTTAATTGACACTTCTAAACTAAATCCAATCAAATTCAATCCATCAGCTCTCGCCAAATCAATGCCATTACCAAAAAATACCAATTAAGAAACAATTACACTACAAACGGAAATTAAACAAAATCGTAAACGAGCAAGCCGATAATACGACAATTCAATTAGTTAGAGACAGTTGAAATGCGTCAGCACTTAATGGCACCCCTAATGGTATTAGCCGACATAAAAGGAGTTTACCTCAGCTGTAAATCATAGTAATGGACGTAGCTGATGAGGTTCTACAACTAAATACGACGGAGGGAAGGCAGGAAGATGAGACTGATGATTTTAGCAGGATAAGTGATGTAGCAATTCGAAATCACAGTCGAAATGTGAATCGAAGGACCACACATCAAAAATCCTTTTCCTATCTAGATTTTTGTTTAATTCAGAACGATGGACTCGAAGCTGTGATTTTTTGTGGTAGCTACGTGTTATTGTGTGAAATGAAGAAGCACAGCTAAGAGAGAAGTGGAAAGAATGGAAAAGCTTTTGCCTAAGAGTGAGACAGATCAGGTTAACTAAAGAAAGACGTGTTATTTCACAAAATAGTTATGATATCCCAAATATCAATAGCAAAGAGAGGCAAACGATGCTTCAAAGGAGAAGAATCCTCAGAAACACAGTATCTACTCATTTTTAACATAAAAACATTACACCATTAGCGCTAGCATTGTGTATTCTGTTTTCAAGCATGCTAGTATATTCCACACACGCCAACAACCACGGAATAGCGGTAATTCGCGTCACCATCGGCATAACTATGTTGGACATACATAATAAAAAATGGTGCCAATCGGTAAATGCTTTTACGATTTCACGTACTATGGGAATCGTGTGGGGTTACGTTTTATCTCTTTAAATGGCTCGTTAAAAAATTGCATTGGCATAGAGTTAAGAATTACGAAACTAAAATGTCTGACTAAAGTTCTATAAAACGATTACCGCAAGATAATCGTTTTATAGAACTTTAGACAATCATGAGATTCTCTAACTTTTTATTCTTGGATTTGACCATGTCTTTAAAGCATTCAGTTTGGTTCAATTGTATTGATTTTATTAGCATGGACTTATCGGAGGACTGGTAAGTTATTCGATTAATTCCACACGATGAAAGCAACGGATGCCAAACAAGACTTTTGTTAAACAAAGAATGAAGCTAAGAACAAATATTGTAACACTTAAAAATAGAATAAATTTAGATTCGTGGAATGAAGCGTTATTTTGTGAGTTGACAGATGACAGTTTGTCGTTTGACGTTTCTTTTTCCAAGTTGATCTGGAGCGAGTCTGCCACTTTAAACTTTATTTATTGGAAAAAGTTCTTAAAAAACATTTAATGATGTCTCGAAGGACAGCTGGAACCAGAGTTAAGTTCAAATGTGTTAAGCATTGGCATGTAGGACGCTGTGAGTATCTTTTTGGGTTTTTTCTCTGTGCTGATGCTAAGTCTTAAGCGCGTGGCATTCATGAATTTCACCAAATCTTTCTATTGTCGGCAGGGTTCCTACGTTAGATTTATATTAAGGAAAAAACTTTATAAAATGGTCGGATCATAGTTTACATCATATTTTGGAAGAACAATGCAGTTTTGACAATAGCAAAAGGTTCCGTACACAAGCATACACGTGTCCAGAAATGCCCAGGATTAGATGACCACGGCATAGATGCCGCTTGAGGACCTCTGAACTGGACCTATAATCTTCGAACGATAGGGTAAAAGTGTTTCAACATAAATTGTAAGTTAAACATACAATTTTCTGTAAACGGAGTGCTATCTAGTGTGATGCAGTGTTGAAAATAAACGTGATATATGTGAAGACCAAATCTAAGGACTCTTATTTACTACATACACACCTCATGCGAAAATACCCGAAGATAGGTAACCAGGGTCTCATGTCATAAATATCTCTGACGCTAGCCGGTGGAAGAAAATTTTCTTTACAATATGACGATAGTAAACAAATGAATGTTGATGATCAAAAGATTGACAATTAAATCAAATGTAAAAGCTTCCAATAACAATTAAAACAAAGTTTAACGACCATTAAATGATAACATTACACTTTCATAATAACAAGACGTAGTCATCCAACTCGGCAAAAAAGACAATCAAAGCACCGATCATTGATATAAAATCCAGTATCAAAGAAAGATACGTTTTTATTGTAATCGGCTATAAATAGATAAGAGATGAATCATTCATCTGTTCATTCAATTAGATTGTATATTTTTTATTGCGACCAGTAATGAGCGATCATTGTGCAGGAAAGTATGGCACTAGAATGAAGAAGAATGTATGTACTCGTAATGTGTGGAACAAAAAAATTGTTTGCTTCTAAAATTGCGAATTCACGCTCACTCAGATATTTTTTTTATTGTTGATAGGCAAGCGTTTGACCACTATCTCGCCTGATGGTAAGCGATGATGTGGTCGAAAATGGAGCACGCTTGCCTAGAAGTAAACTATGAGGATGGATGGATCATACGTTAGGGTGAGAGTTAAGCCCGTCAGGATGTTTGAAAATGAAGATGTGTTTTTTTTTAATTATTATTGATAGACTCCCGTTTAACCAATATCTCACCTGATGCTAAGCGGTCGATGTAACCTATTCACTCTTGACTTAAAGACTCCCAGGATGTAGCTATCAGGAAACAAAGAATCCGGCAGGGAATTCCACTCCCTAACTGTACGTACAATGAATGAGTTCTCAAAACGTTTTGTGCGTGCGGATGGGATGTTCACCATGTAGGTGGCGCATCGCCGTACGTCTTGTGGTTTGATGATGAAACGGGGTTGGCGGAATCAAATTATGCAATTCCGTCGCACACTCCTCAAAATGTAACCGAATTTATTTTTTCGTCTCATCAGCAGGTTTTTGAGTTTGTATTTGATTTAACCGTAAGCACAAACCTACTCTTTGGCGACATATTGTGACTAGCTAGGAAGGGGCGCTGACACCTGAGAAACAGGGCCTAGTGTAAGTTTTTTAACGCACTCGGACGCGTTTGCGTTAACGTTCGCTTATGTCAAATGGAATAGAAAAAAAGAGGTTACCCGTTATTGTCACCATGCGGCGCCTATACATTTTTAACCGACTTCAAAAAAAGGAGGAGGTTCTCAATTCGACTGTATTTTTTTTTTTTTTTTTTTTTATGTGTGTTACCTCATAACTCTTTACTCCGTGAACCGATTTTGAAGATTTTTTTTTTATTTGAAAGCTGTTGCTTCACATGTGGTCCCATTTTAGTTTGGTGAAGATCTGATAAAGAACTTCGGAGATACACCATGGAACTCTTCAATAAATGATAGCAAACCTTCCAGAATTGCTGCAATCGCATGTCTGTGTATTGTTTTCACCACTTCACAACATTACATCACGCTGATACGCTCTGAAGGGGTATACAGATTTCTACAGTTTACCCTGATACACCCTAATTTCACCAACTATGTTCAAATTCCCTATTTTTGGGGTTATACATTCGGGTATAACTTTACTATTAATTTAGTTGTTGAATGGGGTACAACAACTAAAAAGTGAAAAATAAAAATCTTTTTTACAAAAAAAAACAACCGACTTCCAAAAAAAAAACACTAAAAATGAAAAAATAACTTTAATTTCGGAAGTCGGTGTCAAATAACGAAGAAGTAAAATATAAACACCGACTTCCGAAATTAAAGTTATTTTTTCATTTTTAGTGTTTTTTTTTTGGAAGTCGGTTGTTTTTTTTTGTAAAAAAGATTTTTATTAGTACAACAAATTGACGTAGTAGGCACGTTAAAAACTCACACTCGGGGGTACAGGGACATGTCCTAGTTTGGGTGTCAGAAGTTTCACGTTTTCATGCATACACTTAGCCTAATTTCAATAAGTATCGTAAGTTAAACGCCAAAACAGTGTATTTACTCGTCGAAATTTCTCTCCTTTCGTAGGCTTATGAATAAATTATTACTATAAAAAATATTTAATAATAATTATGTTTAATAATACTATTGCGGTAAAAACAAGGAACCATAACGCAAAGATGAAGTCCTACGAACTTTTCTTTGAGTACATCATACCCTAGATTACGTAACACATTTATTATAATATCTAATTAAAATAGCTAATTAAACTAATAAATAACTTAATAAATAAAATATGTACAAGAGGCATAAAAAATCCGGTAGTGGTAAAGCTCATTGGGCATCAAAAAATTCGTCCACCTCGCTGTCAATGGGAAAAGTGCCCAGAACGCTGGCAGCATTGCCACTAGATTACTAAGTACTTAAACTAATATAATTGTATTACCACAGATTTATTTGGGTTAAGTTAGCTATACGTGCTGGGTTTGTATTCAAACAATCAATCAATAAGCCTTTTATCTTGAACTTTTAAGATTATTGTCCAAAATATGTTTTACAGAATGTCTCTCAGTTCAGTTTTCCTCTTGGCATTGGCCTCCTGTAACATCTTCCATTGTTTTCTATCTCTAGCAACCCATCTCCAGGGTTTGTATTACTACATTAAATTCATAATTATTTTTCGTATCCAATCTCGTGCTCAGTATTTTATTAATACAGCCTTATAAGGATGACTCACAGTTTTATCAACACAATTGGTATTTTTATGACTTGAATATCAAGAATGTAAGCGACTAACAACTTCTTTTCTAGAGGTGTGGTCCTTGTGACTTTATTATTACTGAACACCGTTACTGTGGTCTTTTATTAGACCACTTTCCAACCAGATTTTCAATAATAACGTGAATAATATTGTTATTTTAGCTATTGTAACTCTAAACCTAACGTATAATTCATACTAACCCACTTTGAAAACCAATACATCCGTTGAACGTTTCTATTATTAAAGTCCATTTTTAACAATGACTGTAATCATTCATCGTGACTGAAGAAAACTGATAACTTATTTAGAAAGTAGGTAATTCACTAACTTTAACTTGTTACAATTTTCCACTATGTTTTCACTGATTTGGTTAAGGAATGTCGATAAACGCTCACTGAAGTTTTAAACTACATTTTTTACAACTTTAAACTTGGTCTTTTGATACACAATCCATACCATACTATGGCACGTACCACAAATTACACGAATCCATCAACATTCACAATTCGAACACCACAAACGTCTGTTTATGTTTTTTCATCAAATATTTTAAATTTCGAACAAGTTTCGTCCACTGGCTTCTCCAACTTCAAAAACTACTTTTTTCTTGTCTCTGAACAGGCACAGGGCACAATGCGACATTGATCGCGGTACTGCGGAATGGCGGCGCGTGCGCAAGCCGCAACAATACCTTGGAATGCGACGCAACAGAGCCGTGTATTAATTACTGCAGTTATATCATAGTTACCGGTAAGTGAATGTAGGGTGTAGGTAAGTTGTAGGTAGGTAGGTCACTTTGTAAGTCTAAATGAGGCAAGTAGATTCTGCTTATACAACAAACTAAATAAACGTTTTGGGAATTACTTACTTTCACTGTGCGTACAGCTAAAGGCTGAATCACACTATCCAATTTCAAGGGAGCCAATTTAGGAAATCGGAAGGCGTAATAGCAGTTAGGAGTACAATTTAGTGTAGTGTGATCGCTAGCTTCCAAATTCCTAGGTAAATTGTTCCTAAATTGGCTACCTAGAACTTGGATAGTGTAATTGAGCCTTAAGGAGTGGAATTTCCTGTCAGAGTCAATATTTTCTGATTACCTAAAAAAAAAAAACTATACCTGGTTTTTAAGTCAAGTATGAATTTCATCGCTGACCATAAAATGAGACAATGGCGAAATGCGAGCCTATTAATTACAAAAAAATAGATAGATTTGATTACTTTGACTGAATCTAGACACGTCAGCGAATTAGAAATGAGTAAAATAACATAACAACACGCTTGTTATTTATCCCCGAAGGTTAAGACAGAGGTGTACCTCAAAGATCGGTAATTTTAAAGTCACAGTTAGACACAGTCCTATTAGGGAGTGAGCTTATTGCCACAGGTCGGGTACAAGCAAAAAAAAAAAAACAGCCGAACATAGAACCTCCTCCTCCGCTCGCCGTCCGATCAGCACTAGACCCGTGAGTCGACGGCGCGTAGTGTTCCACGCGCGCACTAAAGAGATGATTGTCAGCCACCACTGACGGGGCCCATCGTGGCCGGTGCCTGCATGCCTAGGGGTAGCGGATAAATTCTCAACATGAGTTACCGCACTCCTGGACACTCAGGGAAGGAACAGGGGTGGGTTTTAGTCAGTAAGAGTCTGACACACCCTCCCGCTCCACCCAGAGCGGGAGATGTCATTGGATGATTTCCCAACACGCCAAAAAAAAAGAAAATCCCCCGCTCCTGAACTTTGATGCGTTTTATCTTTGTAATTTTTCATTGATTTGATCATTCATCATTCTCCTGCTCTTATCCCAATTTATTTTGGGTCGGCGCAACATGTCTGTTTCTTCCATACTCTTCTATTAGTCGTCATCTCTGTAGTCACCCCCTTTTTACCCATATCCTCTTTCACACAGTCCAACCATCGTTTCTTTGGCCTTCCCCTACTCTTATAGCCATCCACATCCATACACAAGACTTTGCTCACGACATTTTCTTCATTCCTCCGCATCACATGCCCATACCACGACAACCGATTTCCACACAACTTTTCAGTCAGCACGCAGCGGTGCCACTTTCAGACTTCCTCTTATATACTCATTCCTAATTCTATCCATGCGCGTAACACCACACATCGCTCTTAGCATTCTCATCTCAGCTACATGCAATTGCTTTTCATTCATCCCTTTTGTGGCCCAACATTCTGAACCATACAAGACAGCAGGTCTGACCATTGTTTTATAAATCTTCCCCTTAAGTTCCCCTTTTCATTGATTTGATAAAGCAAAAAATACTTATCCAATATGTTTTGATAATCTTACTTACGGACTAAATATTATATATATTTTTTTTACCCTGAAATCGTCCTTAGTCTAATGTCTCATCACACAGGCGAAGCCGCAGGACATATAGTAAGTAGGTACAGCAAAACTAGCAGTTACAACCATTTTATTGTGAACAATTACTGTGTAAGTTATAACTTCGTTAGCAGTTAAAACAGAAACCATTCTATTAAAATTACTTTGAACAAGTAAAACAATTATGACATACAATGCCGCTTTAATTTTACACAATTTACACGCGACGTTATTCTCTGAATTAATATAAAAACGGTGGTATATCAACCATGTGTGTCTATATCGGAACAGGTGTGAATGAGTCAGCTTAAGACAATATGTTTGAAGTTGAAAATATGAATGAACAAGTTATCATAACATGGATAAGTAGGACACGGGTTGTAGCCTGCAGGAACAAAGCCTTGGTGAAAGCAATCGTTTGAAGTGTTACGCAAATACACGTGCAGTCTCGTGCTCCATTGTCAGTCTATTCATCTCTTATCATCAGATATAAAAAAACATCGTCAACTTCTCAGATAGTATAAGTATCTGCTTCGTATTTCGAGACTATAGTAAACTCTTAAAAGAAGATTTACTTAGGTATACAAATAATTGTACATTCTATCTTACGAAGGCGGGTTGATCGCGCGCGGGTTCCGAGCAAATCATATTTTTTCAGGTTTGAACTACTTATAGGTACTTCTTTTTCTTATAGATTTTCCTGTAATATCTACATATAAGTAAAGAACTACATTCTGTATTTTTTTAAATTTCGGAGATAAGGGGGTGGAATGGTAATTATTCATCTATTTTCTCAAATAACTTAAAAACTATACATTTTGGAATTACAAAAAAATATATTTGAAATCCTTAAATTAAGCCCTTTCATTTGATATGTAGCCCATAACAGTTTAAAAAACTTTTTTTTTTAATTTTCTGATTTGCACCCCCATATTCCAAATTCATTTATTTACGTTACACGTTCGTGTTTGAGTCACATATATTCATGTGTGTACCAAATTTCAACTCAATCGGTCGAGTAGATTCGGAGTAAACTGGCTGTGACGGACGGACGGACGGACAGACAGACAGACGCACGAGTGATCCTACAACGGTTCCGATTAACATTCGGATGTTCGGAACTCGGAACCCTAAAAAAGTGTAAAACAGGACACTAATGAATGGCATCAAAGTGTAACAGATTTTAGGAACACAATAACACAATAACACAATTTCCTGTAAGATACAACCTGGGAGTCTTTAAGTCAAGAGTGAATAGGTTACTTCTAGGCAAGCGTGCTCCATCTTCGACCACATCATCGCTTACCATCAGGTGAGATAGTGGTCAAACGCGAGCCTATCAAACATAAAAAAAAAAAAAAAAAAAAACAAACCGTTGGTTGAGAATTTAAAACCAATAAAAATAATTTCTTTTACAATTTGTAGCCTTAGCACTATTAATGGTAAAGTTTAAAAACCTCAAAAGCTTGCCAAAAGACATAATAGCATCAGTCAACCACATGGCAAAGTCATCAACACTGTCGGTACGATCACAAACAAATTCTAAGAGCAAGGATCTCTGTAAGACTTCCGTAATAGGTACACAAGGGAGTTAGGAAAAAGCTTGCCAATGGTCATGCCAACATCAGCCACCCATATGGCAGAGCCTTCAACAGAGGCGGTACAGTCACAGACAATTTCTATAGGTTTTTTATTTTTTATTAAGTTGGGTAGGTAGTGAGGCTTATGAACCTCAAAATCTTGCCAATGGACTTGATAGCATCAGTCAACCACATTGCAGAGTTATTAATAAAGGCGGGGAAAAAAAGACACAACATATCTATGGATCTATGTAAGACGTCCCCTTAAACTTAACTTAGGTGCCAGTGCCACTACCTATCCACTAGGAATAAGGTTCAAAGACCTCAAAAGCTTGCCAATGCCTTCAACACAGGTGGTACAATCACACAACATTTTTAGGGATCTCTACAATACCTTCCACGATACGATTATTTAGTGTAAAGGTTTAAGGATATCAAAACCTTGACATGACACATGGCAGAGCCTTTAATACAAGTAAGCGTTGCGTTACAATCACCCACAATTACAGCTAGATCTCGCCTTAAAGTTTGGTAGGTTTAAGAATAAAGTTTAAAGACCTCAAACGCTTGCCAATGGAGATGACAGCATCAGCCAACCACAGCAGAGCCTTCAACACTCGCGGTACAATCACAAATAATTTCTTGGGATCTCTGCAAGACCTCGCCTTAAAGTTAGATAAGTTTTGAGACTAAGGTTTAAAGACCTCAAAAGCTTGCCAATGGACAAAGCATCAGTCAACCACATGGCAGAGCCTTCAACACAAGCGTTACAATCACACACAATTTGATTCGCACGCACACCAGAGTTCAACGACCTCGTTACGCAATCACAGCCGCGGTAATGCTTTTTCATCTGTTTCTCTATTCGTTTACATTTAGGGCTGGCAGTATTTTATGTAGGGATATGTTTTTTACGAGATGAAGAATATAATGTCACCTATGATTTCGAATTGACGATTGATAACTTTTTCAATAGACACTTATTAAGATTTTTCAAATACACATATTTTTAAAATAAACATGATATCATCCATGTAATTACGACTTAATTTTCGATACTAATAATAAAAACTTCTACCATCAAGCATATTCAAAGTCTGCCTAGTGAGAAAGAGTCTCACGCCTTCCTGCTTCATCCAGAGCGGTAGACGACATCTGATGATTTTCCTACCCTCAAAAAAAAAAACAAAAAGGATATTCTCAGTATTTTTATACCAAGAAAGTAGGTATAACGTGTAAATAATGGTAGCCCTATTAATCGCGTTACGAGCCAGTGTGTTGATCCGTACAGCTGAGTCAGACGAAACAAGTGCGCGTCACTAAAACAACGAATTTAATTAGGCAATTATCATAATTTCACGCTTAGCATCACGAACATGCTAGCATGCAATTAGTATTAAAACAGCGGTAGAAATAAGTAGAGATAAAATTCTAGATACTAAATAATTTTATGTAGTTTAAAAAATCCGGCCAGATGCGAGTCGGACTCGTACACGAAGTTCCGTACCATAAACTGAAAAAAAATAACACGTTTCTAGAAACGTGATTTTTCGGCTGTATATCATGATCCCTAATAGGTAGACAGTTGTTTCACACAGCGTGTATTTCTATAGCCGCTATAACAACAAATAATAAAAATAAATTAAAAATTTAGGGGGGGCTCCCTAGGGAGCTCTAAACATGTGCACAAAATTTCAATTTAATCGGAAACCGGGACGTGGTTCAAATTTAACTTCTAAGTTTTTCGCCGTATATGTCATCGACTTCTATATTTTGTTTTGGTGGTAAGTACAGCTACTCAATTTTGTGTTGACTTAAAGTTGAATTGTTCTTAAAATGTAATAGTACCTTATCAGTGTTATGCTTCAACGGTTACATTAATGGGTCTTTGATCATATAGTTTCTCCCAGTTCGTGGCTAAACATAGTATGATCTCCTCCTAAAATCATTCCCACAGAGAAAAAAACCTTTGCTTTTCTTTTTGCCCTTACCTCACCTTCATTTTTGTTTTCCGATCTTTATAATTCTCTTGGGAAATAAGTATATGTTTAATTGCAGTGTTTTTCGTATGGCCCAGATAATCAACAATAAAAACCTGCCAAGTGCGTGTCGGACTTCGCACATTTAAGGTTCCGTACCTAATGAGGGTATTTACAATGAAAAAATAAGATTTTTCAATATTTTGGTATTTGTTAATAGAACATACGTAGTAAAAAACATTATCACTCAAGTTCATAGGTCAATGGGCAAAAAATACTTCGGAACAAAATTTTATGACAGACGACGGCCAGACAGACGGACACGTGAGTGTCAGCAATAGGGCTCCGAACCCTAATAAAGAAGTAAACAAAATCATCGTTCGTTCGTTCTCCTGCCATCCCTTACGCATCACACTGCGGGATGATGAGAATAACAACGTAAACAGTCTAGAACGTACAAATAACTTGGAAAGTAGTAAAAACAAACAGTTTAGTTTGTAAACTTTTATCTCTTCATTGGTTTGTGTATCACTTGAGGATATAACATGTGTACGATTGTGGTGACTGCATTCCAAAACGAGGTGGGTGGATATTGTAGTAGATACAAAGCTTAGAAAGATAGATAGTTGACATTTATTCGGTAGGTATGAAAAGAAACACAACACACAATAGCAGTTACTTAATACAAAAAAAAAACTTTTATAAAAAAAAACAACCGACTTCCAAAAAAGAAAATACAATAAAAATAAAAAAGTGATGTTTTTTATTTTTACGTTTTTTGACACGGACTTCCAAAAATTAAAGTTATTTTTTAGAAAGAAAGAAAGAAAAAGTATTTATTTGCCACAAATACGACACACAAATAGACATACAACAATATGATATTGCTTAAAAATTAACCCTTATCGTTAGTGTTAGTGTGTTATTTTCTTTTGTGGAAGTCGGTTGTTTAGTTTTGTAAAAAAGTTTTTTTTATTCACTTTTTGGATGTTAAACCCCAGAACTAAAAGCCCCAATAAAATGGAACGTGGAATTTTAACATACTCGAAATTAGAGAAAACCAAAACGTCATCTATGTATGTATACGTACGAGTATTTTACGTTTTTGATCAGCTTTTCAAAAAGCGCTGAAGCAATTTCGATATAATTTATATATGGGACCACCTCGGGAGTATATTCTTTCGGATAAAAAAAGAATTTTGAAAATCGGCCCACAATTGACAAGAGAAATCGGTGGACATACATAAAAAAAAAAATACAATCGAACGTAGAAACTCCTCCTTTTTCGAAGTCGGTTAAAAACTTGCCACTATTATGTCAACAGCACACTCTTTCATAATTCGGCCACAAAATGCGCACAGGTTTTTTTTTTTTTTTTGGGGGGTGGGAAATCATTCTATGACTTCTTCCGCTCTAGGGTGGAGCGGAAGGGTGTGTCAGACTCTTACTGACTAAAACCCACCCCTGTTCCTCCCTGCCTCGAGTGCCCGGGAAATGCGCACAGGTGACGAAAATCTGGAGAAACTGGATTGTGGTTGCGAACACCAGGCAAAAGATCGCGCGGCCGGTCACCAACACGATGGACCGATCAAGTGTAAGACTCGTCCTCCTCCAAATTGTATACGGTCATAAAAGACGAGCTGGACAGAAACCGGTGGAGGCAAATCATCCGCTCCAGATGCAACCCTGATGCTGACCACATTCCTTAGACATGAGAGATCGAACACAATATACAGGGTGTAACGGAAAGGTGTGGTCATATTTTAGGAACCGATTCTGCCCATGGATATGAACAACTTTCTCTAAGAAAAAACTAAAAATTCTCAATAAAAAAATTGGACTTTTCAAACAAAGTTATTATCAGGTGATCGATATTTGTATGGGAGGTAGAAAAAAAATTGAAAAAGAACATAACACAGCCACAAAAAAAGGCGGTAACCACTTGACAACACCTCTAGACAAAGTGGCATTTATCAGCGATGACGGTTGTCGAAAAGTCAAAAAAGTATGAGATGTGGTCAATCCGAAAAATGTTGGCATTTCAACAATCGCTATCGATAAAATTTCGTTTTGTCCTGAGCCCCAGATGGGCTGACGGTTTGTTTGCCAACTGAAACCTAACACGGAAAAGACAGCCAAAATTATCATGAACGGTGTTTCCAAACACTTTTTGAGAGCGCAGAGACGTCACAAAAGTTAAGTCATCTGAGGTCGCTCATACATCCTACGATTTCTGTAATAAAATAAAATTAGAATCAAAGACACAAGTTTAATTAACAAACGAACCAACAACATCACATAATCCAAAGAAACCTCACCAATTCTTCCGACATTCCTCTCACGGGTTGTCAGTCGCGGTAGTCTACAGCCAAGTACTTTCCTACTCAGTCAGACTCACCAGGAAGTATCAAACAGCCGCATGCCTTAGCACCACTGAGCGAAAACTTAGGGCTTCAAAACATATCGGATAGATAAAGGAATAAGTAATTAATCGTGTTTAGATGCCTTGTGACTTGTGACACGTTACAATGAATTTCGTTGAAAGGAGTCTGTATGTTAGAGTTATTAATGCACTAATTGTATGGACTTGAATTAAAGGAAGGTATTTAAGTAGAAATTGATAAGACACTTACTGGTCTTTGTTTCCTGATAGCTACAATACAACCTTGTAGTCTTTAAGTCAAGAATGAATAGGTTACTTCTAGGCAAGCGTGCTCCATCTTCGACCACATCATCGCTTACCATCAGGTGAGATAGTGGTCAAACGGGAGCCTATCAAAGATAAAAAAAATATTATGAAAACTTAGAGATGATGAGATATTGGTGCGGATTCTCTTGTTCAATAACTAAACTAAAATGAGAGAAATGCTATCTTTTACTAAAAGGCAGTGCGAGAAAAGGACGGCTATATCTATGCACTAAGTTAGAGATGTCAAACTAGTTTACGCCTTGCGCTTCGCCGTGTTTTTAGACAACATGTTTTTACGTGTACCCTTAATTTGTATGGAAATATTAGTTAAAACTAAATTTGACAGCTCTAATTTACATCCGTCTCTTTCTTGTTTTATGAGAGAGAAAAAGATAGCAATAGCCTAAATTAAGTTTAGTTTGTGCACAACGGAATCAACACCATTGTGTGTTACTAAAAAAATCTAATTAATCCGTCAGTTAGTCCAAAAAATATTGGACACTATTAGTATTTATTCTTTTGTCACCAAAACCAAAAATGAGGACGATACAGTGGGTTGAAATTTCGCGAGACGTCACACCACACACTTTGTACTGTTAAGTGACGTAACAAGCCCCCACTCCTGAACTTTGATGAGTTTTATCTTTGTCATTTTTTATTGGTTTGGTAAAGCCAAAAATATGTGTCCAAATTTTTTTGATAATCTAACTTACGGACTAAGCAGAATTATTATTTTTATACCCAGGAAACATCCCTATTCAGCTATCATCAGTGACCTGTCTAAAGTCTGATTTAGGACGAGACAAGAAAAATATAGCAAGAGCTCGAGCACTACGAAAAAGAACCGGCGACTATGCAGAACAATCTAGCGGGCGCTTTGCAGTGGAACAACGTTCCATTGCAAAGCAATAATTAGTCTAATTAGTCAAAAGCCTTTAGCTAGACAAACAGCCTTATTTATAAAACTCGTTAACTATATGCTTAGTTTATAATATATTTATAAGTTCAAGATACGATCTCATCCATCAAATTTAACTGTTACAGGACAGAACCTTCTTGAAATCATTAGTCAGCACTTTACCACCCATATCTATCCTTCTTCCGGGTAATATAAAATGTTGAAACAAGAACCTGCTAATCAGTGTTTAGACTAAGTCAGTGTTTCTGGTTTTGTGTCTTCGTTTTTTGACATCGACTTACGAAATTAAAGTTACTTTGCACTTCTTTTTAAGTCGGTTCTATTTTTTTGTAAAAAAGTTTTTTATTTTTCACTTTTTAGTTGTGGTTCTCCATTAAATTGTGTTAACAATTCATAGACACACGATCGCAGCAATCTCGGTTGATTTGCTGTCAATCTTTGAAGAGTTCCGTTGTCTGTCTCCGAAACCCATCATCAGATCTACATGAAATTTAAATGGGACCATTTCGGAACAAACCCCTTTCGAACAAATAAAATAATTTAGTAAATCCGTCAATATATGACGGAGTTATGCCCGAACATACATAAAAAAAAAAACTTGAGAGGTGTCAAGGGACACCCGGATGGAACGAAGTTCCTTTCGATTAATTAGTGAAGGAATTGTAAAATAATTTTATTTTTTTTAATTTATAATTTTTTTTTTATTATTAACTACGCACACACGCACGCACGTAAGAAGTTATACTTCATCATCTCATCTCATCTCATCGCAGCTCAGCTCAGCTCAGCTCAGATCAGCTAAGCTCAGCTCAGCTCAGCTCAGCTCAGCTTAGCTCAGCTCAACTCAACTCTTTAGCAATAACAACAACTATAACAAATAATGTTTGATAATGCTTGATCTGCTTGCAAACTTTGTACCTACCCACCAAAAATACAAGAAGTTTTTATTAGATTGTTTTTCCAACACAATCTTTTTGGATGGACAGCCTCATTAGTGTCGTGAGTTCGTGACAACTTTTCGTAAGAATTTTTTCCGTCTAGCCCCCTTTCACAACGCGCGATAAGGAACTTCGTTCCAAAAATACACACATCCGAATTGATAACCTCCTCCATTTGGAAGTCGGTTAAAAAAAACGAGTGAGCCTTAAAGTAGTCGCATGATGTGTAACATTTGACATCTCACCTTGGTAATAAGCATTAACATTCTATCCTGAAAAATAAAACTAAAATGTTTAGTGCCGATTTCGACCGCGCGCTAACTTATTGTGGCCGCGCTCTACCATCTGACGGCCAACTCTACCACCGCGTGCGGTCATTGGTCAAATCAAATAGCCCGCGCTGGGCTTCCTGTTACACAGTTCCACATTCCGTACCATTTCACGAAATCACTCCCACAGATTGCAGGAAAGCGAGAGAAAAGATGTTACACATGAAAAAGGTGTTTTCGAAAGGAAACAGTTTGGTAGTCTGTGGACCAGATATACGCAAAAAACGTATAATGCCTTGCGTGTGCAATATAACAACGCGTTTAGGATACTGTTGTCGCTGCCACGTTTCTGTAGCGCGTCGGGGATGTTCGCGGCAGCGCGTACTGACGATTTCTTTGCGATCATGCGTAGGAGAGCTGCATCACTGCTGCGTCGGGTGCGGGACAGCGACAACGGTCTCCTGAGCGTTGTTGCAAGTAAGGTTGAAGGCCACCTCATGGGGCACCTGTGTGCAGTGCATGTATTGTTACCAGGTGTCTCCAGGAGGTGGAACAACAATATAAATTAATATTAATTTAATTATAATTGTACTAACATAGTTTTTAAGTAATACTAACACATATGGGTATGTACCTGAGATAAATTTAAATAAATAAATAAATAAATATAACACAAAAAAAAAGACAAACGGAGACCGTTCAACTTGGATGAAACAAGGAAGTATCAGTGTATCGAAGCGGTTGGCGCCGCTGCCGCATGCCAGCAACTCAGGCAGCGAAAATGGATCCGTTGTGGAGCATCATGGTAAGATAAGGAGTTAATGAGCAGAATGTTGAGATATTTCAGGATTGATTAATAGTAACTTAATTACATTTATGTACCTATCTTAAAAGAGTACGGTAAAACATGGGACTCTGGCCTAGGACAACGCAAGCATAAGCGGACCAAAATTAGTTAGGAGTTCTTTAAGGCGCTATTAACTGCCAATGACCTTGAGTGGTTAGCTTGCGTGTTCTGTGCTGAGCTCACGTAACGCGTCGTACGTCCACCCAATAATAGGACTCGCCCATCAAAGAGCGCTGTCCGAAATTAGACGCATTATTAATTTATTACACATAAAACAACAAGTATTAACCCTTATAAGCCCGATGACAACCCGGGTTGTCATCGGGCTTCTTCGACAACCCTAGGTTAACGTTTGCTTGGAAAAAAATTTAACCTCTTAGGATCCGAAACTCAACTGAGTTTGAAAACAAAAAAAAAACCAGCCTCCTACCTCTTAAGATCCACGGACAAACCCGGGTTGTCGAAGAAGCCCGATGACAACCCGGGTTGTCATCGGGCTTATAAGGGTTAAACTAAAACACTGAGACTAAATTTAATTATAAATAATTAAATGATCTTTAAAATGGTGAAGGTTTCATAAAAATACGCTTTATAGTTTTTGCGTGATTCTCAATTTTTTATACGCGTTAGACATAACTTTACAAATTAATTACACTATGTTATAAAAATAAGTATATCAAATTTCTCAGATTAAATTACGAAGGAAATTGTCTAGAGTAACATATAAGACTAGTCGTTTAGACGTAATGTTCAGTTAAAAACCACTAGAAGTCTGCGCCTTAACTATCCCTCAGTTTTTGTTCACTCACTTTGTCAAGTAACACTATGTCCTGGTTTTCCAAGTTTTGTAACAAGTCTTCTCCAAACGCTATCTTGAAGTCACCTTGACTTTTGAGTACCTCGATTGCTTCATCGTTGATCTGTATTCATGTCAGAACAAATTCCATTCCTGGTCCATTGGACAGTCAATTTGTAAGTAAGTTAAGTATGGTGATTGACACCATGTTTGCCGAGATTTTTCAGTGGATGTAATAAGTATCGAGATGCTCCTACTTATAAGGCCGTGCATAGACGGACTGCTTAGAGCACTCGAGACCAACTGCACGAGTAGTGGTGTTGCGGTTGGGGCTTCCATAGACGGACAGTCAGTCACTACACTACCTTTTTTTTTACATTTTTAGCTACGAAAACAAATGAACTGCTTGAGCGGTCCGTGTATGGCGATCGCCCAACAGCGACTGCTTGAAGCTGTTGGCAGTGACTGCTCCAAGCACTCCGTCTATGACAGGTCTAACAACTGTCACATAAGAGCAATCATCATCTTCCTGCCCTTATCCCATGTTACTTGTGGTCGGTGCAACACGTTTTTTTCTTCCATTCTGTCCTGTCAGCCGGCACGCTATCACTAACTCCCTTTTCTTTCATATCACTCCTCACACAATCCATTCATCTTTTCTTTGGTCTCCCTCTCCCTCTCCATCCATCCACATTTATATTCATAACTCTTTTAGTTACATGTGTTTCATTCCTCCTCTTCACATGACCATACCAAGTTAAGCGGTTCCCTTTCAACTTTTCTGTGACTGGCGCCACTTTTAAACTACTTCTAATGTACTCATTTCTCACTTTATCCATTCTCGTTACTTGACACATCCATCTCAACATTTTCATCTCCGCAATCTTTTTTCATTCGTCTTTTTCACAGCCCAACATTCTGATCCATACAGTACGACAGGTCTAATCAAGGACTTATAGATTTTCCCTTTCACATAAGAGCAATAATCCGCTATTTCATAATCTCCGGATAACTTGCGCCGGATAACTAAGCTGTTGGCACTGACTGCTCCAAGCAGGCCGTCTATGGCGGCACTTACTCCTGATGTTTGCCCGGCCTTTGATTCTTGATAGCATTCTAGAAGTGTTCGGTCAAAACTAACCTACTACATACATACTTACTACCTATTGGATATCACGTGTGTAAATAAACGTTGTCCCCAAACAATTCTTATGAGGAAAAAAAAAACATCCTATCTCGTCCAATGAATATTATTTTATTATTAGGTTACCGGGCCAACTCAATTCTTGGTTATTATAATATTTATTTGTTTCCTCATAAATAATAATAGGTGTTTTTGAATCAAAGTTTAGTAACAGGAACAACTTGATAGGATTTCATCTGCTTTGATACAAATAATACATTCATGCAATACTTGTAGACTTTTGGTCAGTACTCATGATCATCATTTCAGCCGAAAGACGTCCACTGCTGGACACAGGCCTCCTCCAAGTGTCAACACAACGACCTGAGCGTCTCGCATCCATCGGCTACGCGCGACCATCACCAGGGGCCCTACTATGACGTCTTAAAATCATCACAATTCCGGTGTGAAAGGGAGATGGAATTATACAAGACGAAACGCACTATCCTTTTCTCACACAGCAACTATGAAGATTTAAAGACGTCATGGTAGGGGGGCAGGTCATCACTTCACCTTGTGGGAGGCCTTCCACGCTGCGCTTCCGGTACGTGGTCGCAACTTCAGAACTTTTTGGCCCCATCGACCATCTGTTCTGCAAGCACTGTGCCCTGCCCACTGCCACTTCAGTTTGGCGATGCTTCGGGCTATGTCGGTAACCTTGGTTCTGCTGCAGATATCACCAGTCCTGTTTTGATTACGCAAGGAAACTGCGAGCCTCTCCATCGCCCTTTGGGTGACTTTAAGCCTTCTGAGCCCATTGTGAGCGACCACGTTTCAGTGTCGTATGTCATCACTGACTACACGCACTGGTCATAGTGAATGAATGACTTTCATCTTAAGGCCAAGTGCCGCCCTCATTGAAAAAAAAATCGTAGCATAGCATAGAAAATAAATATTAAAGAATCCTACGTCACGTTTGTTACAAGGAGGATAAAGTATTTTTACGTTGTTAAAACAGGACTCAAAAACGGCCGTTTTGGACACTTTTGCTACTTTGGATACGAAACATGTTGAGTCCTGTCCTGTTTTAACAACGTAAAAATACTTTATCCTCTTTGTAACAAACGTGACGTAGGATTCTTTAATATTTATTTTCTATGCTATGCTACGATTTGTCATTCAATGAGGGCGCCACTTGGCGGGTAGCCATTCACGCGCCATGGTCGATTTTGTTGCGAAATTAAAATTACTCTCAAGCGCCATTGTCACATTTGTAGAGTAAGCGGATTGTTCACTTGAAATCGATTTTTTACTGTGGTCGCATTGTTTGAGTTTTAAGAAGTAAATAAAAGATGGCGCTGTATTAAAGTCCGCGTTTTTTGTTCCTTGGCACCCCGCACGGAGGCATAGAGTTAAAATTACAATAAATAGTTCAAATGTCGTCTGTCAAATGTCATTGTCAAAAATGGCGCGATGTGTTTTTATGTGAATTGTTTATTTAACTAGAATTTACTTAAAATCGAGTGTAATTGTGTTGAATATCTAAAAAATCCACAAAGAATCAAGTTTTACGAATAACTAAACATGTCAAAGGTTCAATGTGTGTTGAAAATGGCAATATTGAAATACGAAACATCGAAATAGCCGGAATGTTTACGTAAATAATGTGTTATTTATTTATTTTAAGTACGATTTACTAAGTAATACCGTAATACATCATTAGTATTACGGTTATTAGTTACTAATTCGTATTTACAAACAGATATAACAGTAAAATACAACGACAAAATAGGTAAATATTCCATCTTGGCGTAACCTTGACCCACCGTCGGCGCTAAAATTCGGTGGGGATGGGGTGATTGTTTGGGTCTAATGTGGTACTTAGAACATTTCACATGGCGACTCAGGGATATCAAAAAAAAGGTTATATAGTCTAGTTTAATGATAAGTAGGTTTTAAAGACACAAACTACAAAATTATTGGTAAAAACATAGGTGAAACCAATTTTAACGTATACCGCTAACGGTTACGTTAAGGTTTACATTTTTGTTGAAGTACTTAGAACACGTTATCGTATTAGTTTTCACTTATATCGATTCTCTATAGTTGCAGCTATATCACTAATTTTTTGTATGTTTGTAGCTATAGTAGTTTACTAGATATTAAGCTTTAATTTGGTAACGGCACAGACCCGCTTGCGTGAAATAATACCGATCGAGCGGGTGGCGTAGCTGCTATGTCAAAGTTCGCTTGGGTAGCGGTTGAATGGGTAGTAGACCCGTAAGACACTGTGGGATGTGAGACGAGAAGATACCGCGCTGCTTCCCGAACGCTGCCCAACCGAGTCAGATTATTGACCTCTTTCTTGAAGTAAGACCTACCGAACTGGAACAGTGAACTAGACTCAGTGGCACTAACTAAATGGGACACCATAGGGAAGATGATTTTTCAAATCGACATCGGTAACACTTGAGCTGGCCTAGCATAGTATCCCGGAAGGTTAAATAGTTAACCCTGCACATAGGTGCAGTCCATCTACATACCCGTACATTGGTAATTCTACAAGCATTTTGCCATTTAATAGCACAACAAAACTTAGAAAATTTCCACGTCATTCGGTTCCTGCACTTAATAGTAGACCGTTTATACTACAGCAAGTGAATGAATGAATGAGAGAGTGATTACAGAATACCCCTATTGAGATAATAGCCTCTATAGTCTATGATCATGGGAACACTGTCGCTGTTTGCTTTTGTATGGAAACAACACTAGTGGTTATGAGATAGAGATCGCAAATTCTCAAGTATTCTAAATGTGTGATTTACGCAATACCAACAGTGTGTACCACGGTAAAAAAATATTTTCCTCTTTAAGTGCTAGAACTGTCAAGTTAGTGTCAAATGAGTTGTTTAAGGCTTAAGCCACCTGCTCTCTACTTTTGTAAATAAAAAAGAATGCCTACTTCATCCATCCTCGAAAAAAACTAACCGCGGAGTAAACTAAGTATTACAGTCATGGTCTATGCCTTAAGGTTATTGACCTTTAATTTATGTAAGAGAAGTAGCCATCTTCATCTAACCAGCTGTAAACATCCGCTGCTATTGATGACAATCAGAATTTTGTGAAAGTCATAAAAATCTAAAACTAAAAGATCAAATAATATAAAACAAACAAAAACTTCATATCAAACAAGATTCTTCAACACAGCATTCCTCAAAAGTCAAGGACATTAAAAACAAACAATTTATATCTCACAGAATTCGCAGAAAAAACCGTTTTACGCATCAAACTCTCATCAAGCCACTACCAGGGGCCCGTTAGGTCTATAGTACAATTTTACATCCGATCGTCCGTCCGGCCGTTCGTCTCGGTCAACGTACCCGATTGTCACGGAACGGAACACAGGAAGCATAGACAATATTTAGAGAGGGGCGGGTGTTTTTTTTTGACAGTGACATTAAAGGCTGAATAAAAGCATATCATTGTCTTTTTTACTCGTCGTCAATATGCAGAATAAAGAATATCCTTCGCCTTTTAAAAAGCAGATATCCTTGTTTGGTACAGTTAGATGGATTCCACATGCTAAGCAGTACTGTATTAGGATGGTCGTGTCGATTATGTTGAATTATGTGTTTCTAATAATCTTTGCTTCCGACAGCCCGATCACATCGGAAGTATTGACCATGTTTGCTTTGTGTTGCAGTAAAAAAATTAAGGGTTTCCCTCCGCATAAGTGGCGCCCTCATTGAATAAAAAATCGTATCTTAACATAGAAAATAAAGATTAAGACGCTGTTAGCTGCCAACGACCTTGAGTGGTTAGCTTGCGTGTTCTGCGCTGAGCTCACGAAACGCGTCGTATGTCCACCCAGTAATAGGACTCGCCCATCAAGGAGCGCTGTCCGAAAATAGACGCATTATTAATTTATTACACATAAAACAACAAGTATTAAAATAAAACACTGAGACTAAATTATAAATAATTAAATGATCTTTAAAATGGTGAAGGTTTCATAAAAATACGCTTTATAGTTTTTGCGTGATTCTCAATTTTGTATCCGCGTTAGACATAACTTTACAAATTAATTACACAATGTTATAAAAATATAATTTCAAACATTCTGAGATCAAATTACGACGAAAATTGTCTAGAGTAACATATATTTTTTTCAAAGAAATAAGACTAGTCGTTTAGACGTGATGATAAATTAAAAACCATTAAAAGTCGTATAACTGCGCCTTAAAGAATCCCATGTTGCGTTTGTTCTGTACAGAATGAGGTATTTTTACGTTGTTAAAGCAGGACTCAAAATGTTTCATATCCAAAGTAGTAAGCCAAAGTGTTAAAAACGGCCGTTTTTTGGTACTTTTGCTTACTACTTTGGATATGAAATATTTTGAAACCTGTTTTAACAACGTAAAAATACCTTATCCTGTTTGTAACAAACGCAACATAGGATTCTTTAATCTTTATTCTTTATTTTCTACGCTTTGCTACGATTTTTTATTCAATGAGGGCGCCACTTGGCGGCTACATACGCCTTAAATGGTGGTCACTTTTGTTGTGACTCTGGTGTTTTTAGCCAACCCCTAAAGTAATTTACTTGTAGGGGCAGCTAAGATTTAAGGCATATTATATTTCATGTGTATGAACAGAAAACTTAAAAGTGCGTAAAAATGCCCCTTCGATGGACCCTTGGACTTACGAGCCTTGTAACAATGAATTCAGTGCCTCTTAAATAAATAAGGAGATATTGAATATCCACCCTCGCTTTTCCCAAGAGTGTAGTAAAAAACCTCTTTGCGGTGTTCGCAAAGACACACGCAGATGTCCACTTTGTCTTAATAACGTCTTTGGTAAAATTTCCATTTTTCTAGTAAATAATGATTATGATTTAATTTTATAGAGATTTGATCAAAGTTAGAGCACGACGCTTTTGGGAATTCATCAATTTCTAGGGAAATTCAGTAAGTATCATGTTAATTCTGGATCTATAGCAAGTATAATTTCATAGCTTCTAGATTATACAGCTCATTCTCATTAATGATGCCAGATTTATTTCATGAAATAATCAACGATGGTGCTCATAAACCATAAACTTGGTACCTGTATACAGTTATCCATAAAAGAGGTTTTATTACGCGCAACTTTAATTTACGACTGTGCCTTGTAAGTTTGCATGTTTATAATTGATTATAAAATGTACCGTTTGTTTGTTTATTTGCTTGCTGCGTAAAGGTGTATAATATGTAAATTCAAGTTCTTTAAACTTTATAGACAGATGTCCTGCTGAGGAGTTTGCTGCGCCACTTCTTCTTCCCAGCTGAAACACTAGGAAGTGGTGACGGGCCGTTTTTGGAAGACTGTCTTTATGTAGAACTTTGACGTTCAATAAAAAACTTTTTTACAAAAAAATAGAACCGACTTCCAAAAAAAGTGCAAAATAACTTTAATTTCGGAAGTCGGTGTTCCTGTTTTGTGTCTTCGTTTTTTGACACCGACTTCCGAAATTAAAGTTATTTTGCACTTTTTTTGGAAGTCGGTTCTATTTTTTTGTAAAAAAGTTTTTTATTTTTCACTTTTTAGTTGTGGCTCCCCATTAAACTGTGTTAACAATTTATAGACATACGATAGCAGCAATCGCGGTTGATTTGCTGTCAATTTTTGAAGAGTTCCGTTGTCTGTCTCCGAAACCCATCATCAGATCATTTTGAAATTTAAATGGGACCATTTCGGAATAAACCCCTTTCAAATAAAAAAAGAATTTTGCAAATCCGTCAAGATATGATGGAGTTATGCCCGAACATACATAAAAAAAAAAAAAAAAAAAAAAATACAAACATCCGAATTGATAACCTCCTCCTTTTTCGAAGTCGGTTAAAAAGTGCTGGCTCTCAACCTAGTTTGAATATTATGTCTTTTGATTTTATTTTACGAGTATCTTCCTAGACATTATCATCCAGTTCTCTTTTCAATCTGTTGCTTTCAAAACTTTTTAATATTGATTGAGTTGCATCTCATAACTTTAATTATCGTATTTAATAAGAAAATCCATACTAATACACTAATGGAAAAGATTAAGAGATAAAAAAAATCGAATGGTACCGTTTGTTTGTACATACGTCCATTTGTAAAATCGCAAAAAAATTGGATTTTTGTTTTATGCCTTAATTTCTTCCATTAGTGTATTAAATGCCAAAGTGTGTTTGTCTGTCTGTTACATTTTCACGTGTAAACCGCTTGAACAGATTTCGATGCAACTTGATAGTGTATGACCTGGACTAGGACATTTTACACTTTTCATCACGGTAGTGTAGTACCGAGACCGTTACTAAACAGTTATCAGGAGGGTACAAGACTATGTAGTCTTTCTAGATGATGTCACCATCATCATATCAACCAAAAGACGTTCACTACTGGACATAGGCCTCCCCCAAGTGTCACCACAACGACCGGTCCTGTGCGTCTCGCATCCATGGGCTACCCGCGACCCTCACCAGTTCCACCTTATGGGAGGCCTTCCAATGCTGCGTCTTCCGGTACGCGGTCGCCATTCAAGAACTTTTCGGCCCCATCGACCATCTGTTACGAGTACTTACGAGTACGAGTATGATATAAGGTACCCCCACCTTTGGTGTTCAAGTAAACACAGATCGTAAATCCACAATTTTGTCCAAAACTGGGTAGATTTGACACTGAAGTTTTCAGTTGCAGTTAATACGTTTTTCAAGGAAGCGTTTTCAGTATTGATTCTTCCGACTCCAGCGCGAGCCTAGCAGTAATGTTATGCAGTTTTCTTGAATAACATTAGTCAGCTTTTGCGCTAGAGAGTAGGTAAACAGAAGTTATAATAATATTCTCATAAAAAGTTATAATAAAGAGAAAAATGGAACTTTTTTCTCACTTATCCGTACTTTATTAGCGTTCCACTTCGTGTCAAGCCATCAAAATTTCAGCGACGGAAAAAAAATCATAAAAAATATAAATCAAATTCAATTTTTTTTTTTATAATTTATTTGTTTTTTTTTCTGTGCATGTCTCAAAGTCTCAAACACACATTTTTTTTCTTATTTCGCTCGCACCTTTGATGATTGAAAATTCCAAAGTCAAATAATAAACAAAAGAACGCTAATCACAACAAAGTGACCGGGTGACCCAAGTTGGATATGCTCGGATATTTCCGTGCTATGTCGGGTAATATTTCTCAACGCACATTGGATAGTAGAGAACGCTATTTCAAGACTGGAAGGTCAATGTCTGCGGTTTACGACCACATGTATGTAAAGAATAATTATTGTGAATGAGGACATAGAGACAGCGGGAATGTGCGTGGAAAAGCGATTTAGAAAAATAAATATGCCAATACGATTTGATGAACATCTTGACAAAGATGTCGTCGTGTCGTGTGTCGTGCTGTAGTCGTCTTGTCTTCGTGTGCAGCAGTTTTTAACCGACTTTCGAAAAAGGAGGAGGTTCTATGTTCGACTGTATGTACGTTTTTTTTTTAAATTCTATCGAAAAAGCTTCAGCGCTTTTTGAGAAACTGAACTAAAACGAAAAATACGTATGTACCTAGATGACGTTTTTGTTTTCTCCAATTACGAGTATGTTTAAATGCCACGTTCCATGTTATTGGAGTTTTTAGTTCTAGGGTATAACAACTAAAAATTTAAAAATAAAAAACTTTTTTACAAAAAAAACAACCGATTTCCAAAAAAGAAAATACACTAAAAATTAAAAAATAACTTTAATTTCCGAACCGACTTCCGAAATTAAAGTTATTTTTTAATTTGAAGTCGGTTGTTTTTTTTTTGTAAAAAAGTTTTTTATAAGTTTGTTGTTTAGAATATGTATAGTTTATAGTTATCGTTTTTATACTTATATGTATATTTATTGTGATTTATGGGTCATAATATAAAGGATAAATAAATAAAAACCTTTCTGGGTATAGTAGTGAGTAGACTGTAATTCTACAGAAATGAAACAGGTTATTTCTTTTCTTTTGGCTTAGCATGTTTTGTGTATTTAGTCAGTGTCAAGTTTACAGTCAGTTTGTTTTCCATTAGAATGCGGATGTAACACTTCTAATATTTTGGCAGCAAATTTATCGAGTGTGCCTTCTCGGCAAGTTTCGAATAGGTAATCAATACTACATTTTTATCGAGATCGCGCCTTTTTCAATTATTCCACATACTCGTACGAGTATTATCCAGTTGCGTAGACACTTGAGATACAAAATTAAACCAATTTTACATTACATTATCCACTCTGAACCAATTTGCGAATTCTTAAAACAGTCACATCACTAAAAAAATCCCGCCAAAAAAAAGCTATGAATCCTGGTTGTTATATAAAGAAAGACTTACTTGTAATTAGAAGAGACATAGAATTAGAAAGATTCAAATTGATTTAAAACAAGCAAAGGACATAGCCACAATGGACATGGAAAGAGAGCCGACTTCGCCACGTTTTGTGTCTGAATTGTACATTTTGCCGAATTATAGCGTGCAAGATTGCAAGTGGGGAGAATTTGCGACGCAAAGGGGTGTAAATAATTCAATTCGTGCAGTTGTAGGTACCTACTCTCCAAGAAAACCCAAAGTTTGGATTACTCAGACAGAACCCTTGTGTAGGGAACATAGATTATACACTTATACTGGTGTAGGGAAGGTTCTTTCTACATGTCTACCACAGCCCTAACAGATCGAAGCTTGTGAAACAAAGGGTTACAGAACTGCCTAAGCTCAATATTTTTTTGCATTCTTTGTAGGCCCCTTTAGAACTGGCAACCAGTTTTGTTTTTGATTTGTTATTGTATATAACAAATCAAATGTTGTATTGTAAATTGGTAATATATTACCAATTTACAATACACTTTTACTTGAATAAATAATTCTAGATAATTTCAATATATCTCTATCAACTCAACAAAAGTCCTAGATAGACTTGCAATGTAACTTTGATCGTTCAGTAGAAAGAAAAGCTTCTACATTCATTGTTCTGCAATTGAAAATAATAGATATAGTTATAACAATAGCGTTTATTTTGCTCCACCACATATTTGCAGTATAATTACAATACAATACCTATTCGTATAATAATTTACATTTATGTTGTGGAGACTGGAGCCTGTACTAGGAATATCTGTGTTACGGTTACAGGGTTCCAGGTCTCCAAACTACCCGGGAACATTATTACAAAGAGCGATTATTGTAATCTGATGGAAAATGAACAAACAATATAAAAAAAATGACAATATAACAATTTAAAAACAAAGTTGGGTGCGAAAGTGTGCGTGCGTGTGTGAAAATGTATGAGGTGTCGGACGCTTAGCTTCGCGCTGTGTTCATAGCCCGAAGTCAAAACGAAATTATACCTACACCCAATTTAGCAGCATGATTCACAAATACTATAATAACTACCTACGCTAATCGCGGAAACTGTATTTAGAACGCGCTGTTCAGAAAATTTGGACTTCAGTAAAGGTGAAAGCTCCAGGGTAGCCCGCGAAATTCAAATTTTCGTACGTTTTTTGCAATTTGCAATTAGCGGGTCATTATCAGGTAGTATGTTGGTCAAAATACTTTTTACGATTCGCGGCCGTAGCAAGTGCGTATTTACAGAACTGTAATCTTTAAAATCCTCAATACAACTGTCTCACTTAGAATTTATGCCAAATGTCATGATTTCATGAAATACTTACATTTGGCATCAATTCTGAGAGAGTTGTATTGATGATTTTAATTACTATAATTCTATAAATACATACTTGCTACGGCCGCGGATCAAATTTAGACCAAGATACAACCTGACACTGACCTGCAAATTGCATAAAACTTAAGAAAATTTGAATTTCGCGGGCTACCCTGGCGCATCCACCTTAAGTAAAAATTAGGGACACATTAGTTGTGCGTACAGCTAAGGAGTGGAATTCCCAGTCAGTTTTTTTTTTTTATAATGATGGGTTTTCTCTTGACTCTAGTCTAGGTCAGAGATGACAGGGACAAAGTCGACGATGGAGCGAGCTTACCCAGAAGAAGCCTGTTCACTCTAACTTTGAAGAGATTAGGGTTGTATGCGTTTCCTAAGTTACAACCTGGGAGTCTTTTTTAATTCAAGACTGAATAGGTTACTTCTAGGCAAACGTGTTCCATCTTCGGCCACATCATCGCTTACTATCAGGTGAGATTGTGGTTAAACGCGAGCCTATCAATAATAATAATAAAAAAGTGTGTGTGTACTTATGTACGCACGTAAGAAGTTATACTTCTTAGGCGTAACAAAATAAAAAAAAACTTTTTACAAAAAAAATACAACCGACTTCCATAAAATAATACTAAAAAATCCAAAATAACTTTAATTTCGGAAGTCGGTGTTTCTAGTTTGGTTTCTTCGTTATTTGACACCGACTTCCGAAATTAAAGTTATTTTGGATTTTTTAGTATTATTTTATGGAAGTCGGTTGTATTTTTTTTGTAAAAAGTTTTTTATTTTTCACTTTTTAGTTGTTTTACCCCATTCTAAAACTAAATTAATAGTAAAGTTATGCCCGAATTGATAGCCCCAAAAATAGGGAATTTGAACGTAGTTGGTGAAATTAGGGTGTATCAGGGTGAACTGTACAAATCTGTATACCCCTTCAGAGCGCATCAGCGTGATGTAATGTTGTGGAGTGGTGAAAACAATATACAGACATGCGATTGCAGCAATTCTGGAAGGTTTGCTATCATTTATTGAAGAGTTCCGTTGTGTATCTCCGAAGTCCTTCATCAGATTTTCACCAAATTAAAATGGGACCAAATGTAAAGCAACAGCTTTCAAATAAAAAAAAAATCTTCAAAATCGGTTCACGTACTTAGAAGTTATGAGGTAACACACATAAAAAAAAAAAAAAAAAAAAAAAAAAAAAAAAAAAAAAATACAGTCGAATTGAGAACCTCCTCCTTTTTTTGAAGTCGGTTAAAAACCAAACTCTCACAAAGTTTACAAAAGGAACACAATCATTCTTCTTGAACCACAGATCATAGCTAACTTCAGGGTGTCGGTTCTAGCTAACTTCAGGCTGTAGATTTTTTATGAAGGTGTGCGTGCGCATCGTAAAAATTTACTCTCATCATTTTTCCATAACGCGCCAAAAGAAGTTTAACTTCAAAAATGATTGTTTAGTGCGAAAATAGGTACTTTTAGCGGGGTAATTTTAATTGGGGAATTCGTGTTAAAATATTAAAACAATGGAAGGTAAAAATATACGAATTTAGGTTTACGCAATAAAAATAAATAAACGGAATAATAATAATATTCCACAACTATCACACAACGCCATCTAGTCCCAAGCTAAGCAGAGCTTGTGTTATGGGTACTAGACAACTGATAAACATACTTATATATTTCTAAATACATAAATATTATAGATAAATTACACCCAGACACAGAACAAATAATCGTGCTCTAATACACAAACAAATGATTGAATTCAATATTTGTTTATTCAATAAACAACAATAATTTTATTTTTTGGTGACCTCACCACTGCCTTTGCCATTGAAACCACAGAACAGTAGGCAAAAGTTACTTAACCGTGTTTTTAATTCTGACGGCAAAATAGCATTGTCTTACCCATTTCTTTGATCAAAACAGTTTATCTTGAAACAGATTTCATAAACAAAGATTTATTATTAGACAGGTAAGCGATGACGAAAGTCAAAAAAATGTTTACAACATCACAGAAATGTCGACACTTCATAGACTTGAACGATTAAAGGAAGTGTAGTCGTTTAATATCCGGACTGCTATGGAATCCAGTGAGGTAATTTCCTTTTCAAATTAATAATAAAAAGGTGTTTGGCCCTGAATCAATTTCATATCGTCCGGCTGTTAAAGAGATTTAAGTACATAATACTAACACAAATAATACAACAAACACAACTGAAACACACGAACACAACTGAAGGAACACGTGTGGGTTTTAGTCAGTAAGGGCCGATTTCACCAATGAAACTAATCGCGATTAGTTAAACTACACTCAGTTTATGCGTTTAATTGAGATTAGAGCTTCCTTTTGCGTTTCACCACTACAAACTAAACTAGTTTAAGCTTAATAATAATAATAAGACATTTATTTCAGACGTAGTCCTTAAACTGTTAGTAACACAAAAATCCTTATAAGCTATTGTTAGTACATATAACAAAAAAGACACAGAAATCACAAAGTGGCACCGCACAGGAATACCAGTTTATGCCAAGCCCTGGACGCGACCACCCTCAGTGTGAAGTCTCATCCAGTGCCGCCACATCGGCGAGTTACAGCGGTCCACGAACACACTCAGAAGGCTGTTCGAGCTGGCCCGCATGGCAAACGCCCAGTTTTCGGTGAAACGCAAAATGTTTCTCGATTAAACGCATGAACTGAGCTTAGTTTACACTAATCGTGATTAGTTTCATTGGTGAAATCGGCCCTAAGAGTCTGACACGCTCTCCGGCTCCACCCAGAGCGAGAGAACTATTTGATGATTTCCCATGCATTAATAAAATGTTTACGTGTAGTGTGTAGTAAAGAAGCATAACCTGGTCAAAAGATTATATTATTAGTATCAACAATAATTTTTCATCCAAATATGATGCGCCCGGCAAAAGCCTTTATTTACTTCCCAGTAACAACTGTCCAAAAGCGGACATTAATAAATAAATATCTATAGGAAAACAAAAATCTTCCAATATTCACAGAGTAAAATCAGTAAGCTCGAAGAAATCTTCAGATTGCACCAGACGGAATAAACTCAAAGAAAAATGCAATATCGGAGTCTTGGAAAGACTTTAATAACGGAGGGCATCTAGCGAGAGATCCAACTTTATTACTGGGTCATCTTAGTTTATACGACTGGGTATGTAGGCTAGCACAGTGAATAATAGTACTACGACAAGACGAGCAATAATTGATCCCAATAAAAGTCTGCAAGATCATTCACGGATCAATTGTGGCGTCAAATTGTTAGGTCACGCATTTCTCGTCTATAGCAAAGAAAAGGTGACTAATGGCCTGGACGAGATGAATGACTAGGCTTGGCCTTTGGTCCATAAACTAGGCTACATAATGCTTAAGGACATGAATTAACTAGATTACGTTAAGTGGAGAAGGGCAGGACGTCAGCTAGACTTGGATATGGTCGATGGAGTACAATTTTGTGACGGAACGTCGGCAAGCTCGTTAATTTGACGACATCACCATAATAAGGATGATTCGTTAGATTATTAAAAAATATTGGACACATATCTTTTGCTTTAAATCCAAACCAATAAAATATGACACAGATAAAACGTATCAAAGTAACTTGAAGGTAAAAAATGGTATTTTTTTTAATGTAGGTGTGACGTCACGTGAAATTTCAGCGCACTGTGTCGTCTTTATCTTTTGTTTAGATGACAAAAGAAAAAATAGTTGTCCAATTGATAATCTAACTGATACTTTAAGTTTAAGTTATCTACCCATTGCGGGAAACACCTGAATGAAGGAAGCAAGGAACCGTGGAGAAAGAAAAAGTAGGAATGCCCATCAGATGATGTTGACAGATTCTACAAATGGAATAAAAAGGTAATCTCGCTGGTACAGGTAGAATCAAAGCTCATGGCGGAACAATCCGCGGGAGGCTGCGCAGTAACAAATTCATGTGACAGCGGGGTTCAGAGGTGGTGTCTGCGCAGCGAAACGATAACTACACGCACGTTATTCGTCTTCACGTTAACTTTGTCTGAGTCTTTATAATGTGCACATATTAAAATGAGGGAATCTATGTTTAATTTTATCGACGAAAAAAATATTTAAAAAAAACTAAATAATTTTAAGTATATCTTTTAAAATTGATGACAAAAAAAAACAGATTTTTGCTAAATAAAAATTGTTTATTTTCAATTGAGGGTAGTTTTTTTTTACTATTTTCATTTTACGAGGACGCCAAATTACTCGTACTTCTAATCATTATGGAGTTTATTTCATCGCGACATATAATTTAGTTTAAAAGTTACACCGTTTTTTTTTCGTTTGTTTTTTAACATAAAAAAAATATTTAGATTTTCTTTTTATATTTTTTTCCGTCGATAAAATTGAGCATAGATTCCCTCATTTCAATATGTGCACATTATAAAGACTCACACTGTATAGCTTATACTTGACATTGAGAAGGCTTTCCATCAAATCCCCATTCGAAAGCTGTTTCATCGATGATTCCATCATGGTTATCGGTTCAGTTATGCTCTCATCTATCTTTAGTATAATATCTAGCTGAGTAGTTAGTTATAGGTACATTTGCATTCAAACGATCACACGTCAGTTGATCGATTGCCGCAAATTGCTTACAGATGCGCATAACTAATGCTCGATAGCAATTTGCTATTAGAAATCGTTTTATCATATGGGTCTTAAAGAGCTTTTCAAATTAAACGATGTCTCAAGTTCTTGGCAAGAGAGATTTTGCCTCAAGGTGGCGGTTCGCGCCACGACCGCGACTGGGGACCGAGGCCAGAGATAGAGACAGGAGACCGCGACAAATGTCTCGGTCTCTTCTGCATGTACTGCGGGTCGAGCTCGAGACCGAGCTGGCGACCACATCCAAAAGCTACTTATTATCTTTCAGTTTCATTGTCATTACTTCATGCAGTGTCGTGAATCTGTCGATGAAGTCAATTGCGTTGTACTGCGTCATAAATTTACACTTTAATGGAAGACCAAGTAAACTCTACTTGGCGTTCCATTACAGTGTAAATTTTTGGAGGAAGAAAACGATGATTTTTAAAAGTCCTTTAAATTTTCGTCTTTGTGGGAGTATAATTGTGCATTGTATATCGTAGAATGCTGTCTGATCAGTTCAATCAGCTATTCAGTCTTCGTCAGAAAAAGCAGTCATGTTTTTTCATTAGAAAAACGTGCTTTTCGAGCGCGACTCGAGACACTACATGCCCTGGTTGGCGACAGTCTTCTTGTCTTCGGTCTCGCGTCTCGGTCGCACGCGCGAACTGGCGCCCATACAAAGCCCTAATGACAAGTACCGGTTGCGGCGGTCTCTTGTCTCAGTCTCCGGTCGCGGTCGTCACGCAAAATGGGTGTTATTACGAAGCAGAGTTACCTCCGCCCTGGGCACTCAGGGCAGGGAAGGAACAGGGGTGGGTTTTAGTCAGTAAGAGTCTGACACGCCCTCCCGCTCCACCCTAGAGTGGGAGATGTCATTGGATGATTTCCCACTCCACAAAAAAGGGTGTTGTTACACCAATATATATGTCGACCATCGATCGATTGTTTGTCGCCCGGCATCCGTCGATCAGCCAAAGCTATTACACGGATACCGGTCGATCGATTGGTGTAATAACAGAATAAGACATTTATGTCAAAGGCGAGACCATGTTTGTGAGTCCAATTTTGGGAGAATAATCAATCTGCTTATTCTGCCTAGCTGCAGGTCTAACTGGATGCAGCTATCTCACCTCCACAACCAGTAACTGGGTAACAATAACACTAGATACCGTACTTGGCAAGACCGGTGTCAGATTTCCTGACTTCTGGCGACTGCTTGTAACGACTATCAAAGATCACAAATGACAGCCGGGTGCGGAACCAAGGCTTAACTTGGTCACCTATACACGGACCGACCTTGGCAAGCATTACTTTATCTTGCAAACCGACCCGAGTGTTGTTAATAATTCCTTAACATTTCTCACCAATATTAAATTCATTCAGCTACCTCGGAGTCCCAGTATTCCCTGTGTTATTAAAATAGCCTATCTAATAGACTCGTTATAAACAGCGCCCGGGATACCGGCAGGTTAGTGGAACAATGAACGTTTACACGAAACGGTAGTTCGAATGGAGTGGTAATTAACATCATCCTGTGTTATTAGCAAAATTGAGCTGTATTCAGTTGTGAACAAAGCGGTTGTCCTACTTCGATAGTGAGTAGATGATGGCTATTTTTGAGATCAGCTAACTTTTTTTTCGAGCGTGTGAAATCATTAGATTTCTTATCCCGCTCTGCGTGGAGCGGGAGGGCTTGTCAGACTCTCTTAAAAACTCTCGAACAATCCCGCGACCCAGAGATCAGCTACTTCAGGAGTAATTCCCGTATTATAATGGAACTTTCGCATTCGTATCTCTGTCACAAACTGACAAAAACACCTTTATTTTAACTTTTTGCCAAAGACTGTCGCCGAGTTATTATTGCAATTAAAACGTGAACGAATTTTCAGTACGAGAATTGGCCTTCTTAACTCTCTTAAAAATTTCTCATAACATGTGAAAGGGAACATAATTAAGCAAGAGAGTTTCGCAAAAGCTCTCCTTTAAAGTTAAGCCATTGACTTTACTCTTGTGTACCCTGCTGAGTCTGGAAAATGTTCAACCTTTACTTTAGTTTCTTTCTTTTCGTGTTGTGCTTGTCAACTAGCCTTCTAATAAATGCCAACAAGCAAAAAGGTTAGACTAGAATATCTAATGAGAAAACTCGTCAACCAACAAAACGGGCCAAGAAAATGAACGCAGACATAATGACACTGAATACTTCGGCGTCTCAAACTTAAAGCTACGCTAATGAGAAAACTCGTCAACCAACAAAACGGGCCAAGAAAATGAACGCAGACATAATGACACTGAATACTTCGGCGTCTCAAACTTAAAGCTACGTAACTGCACGTAATGAAAGGTATGCAAGTGACGCAAACGCAACGCCAGTCCTGCAAATATTACCAATACTGTTGGCAACACTCAAAGTCACGTCGCACTAAGCAGTAACCAGTCTGCGAAGGTGAAAGATCACTGTCTTGCTTTAAGAACAGGTGGTAATCAGATTTAATACCAATGTGGATGGATGGAGAGGGAGAGGGAGGCCAAAGAAAGGATGGATGGATTGTGTGAGGAGTGATATGAAAGAAAAAGGAGTTAGTGATAGTGTGACGGCTGACAGGACAGAATGGAAGAAAAAAACGTGTTGCGCCGACCCCAAGTAACATGGGATAAGGGCAGGAAGATGATGAGACTATCAATAATTAACTGTTTTCTTCGGTCGACAGGAGTGTTATAGCAGCGAATCTTAGGATACTGCGAGAGGAAGTTGCAGTTTGGGACATAATTTTGATGTTTCTTAAGTACTGTAAAAGTTGTTCAAATGTTAAAGTAGATCCTCCACCACCCGTGGTTCTAGTATATACACTTCTGGACACATCTATTGGCCCACCTTGTATTTTCAGTTTCGTTTGGTCCTAGCTAAAATTTTATATTAGGTCGAGCAAAAAGTTTTTATGCAGTTTTGAACCTGGCACATTCACAATTTCATTCAATAGTCTTTTTTTGAATTTCGAACACAGAATTTAAAGAAACAAAAGACAATTTGGAGCCTGTTTGTTGATATCAAACAATCGAATACTAAGAAAACTTGGTTTTATTGGTTTACTTGGATTTAATTCTTGAAAAAGTGATTGATATCTTTGGTTTTGCAACAAACATTACTTATTCTTAACATTAAGGTGAGGTTCTATCAATAATCTATGGATACTTCACCTGAAGTCGCGCGCCCAAGCTGTGGCACTTATTCAGGCCGGACACAGCGAAAGAAACGTGAGTGCTCAACTTAATTTAAGTCGATCTGCGGTCCGAAATGTTTATCGGAGGTACCTAGAGACTGGCGGCTTTGTTCGTCGCCAAGGAAGGCCACGATCTCGGGTCACAACTGAAAGGCAGGATCAATTCATCGCGACGACCAGCTCGAGAAATCGTCACCTTACCTCCATTGAGATACAAAACCAACTTCGCGACTTCCACGGAGTATCTGTGAGCGCTCGAACTGTTCGGAGAAGGTTAAAAGAACGCGATA
This sequence comes from Polia nebulosa, assembly GCA_951329385.1. Taxonomy (NCBI): domain Eukaryota; kingdom Metazoa; phylum Arthropoda; class Insecta; order Lepidoptera; family Noctuidae; genus Polia; species Polia nebulosa. Next base: position 10,135,025 of record OX589606.1, read on the forward strand.
TGGTACCACACAAGCCAGCTAATGGGCCCAAACTAACGCGAGCCCACCGAACAGCGCGCCTTCATTTCGCACGCAGTCATTTAAATTGGACACAGCAAGATTGGAGCCGTGTACTCTTTTCTGATGAGTCTAAAATTGTGTTACATGGCAATGGTGGAAGGAAGAAGGTCTACCGACGTAAGGGAGAGCGTTTCACACAATGCTGCTTTGAAGAGAGGGTTGCTTATGGCGGTGGCTCATGGACTCTCTGGGGCGGTATATCCGCGAGCGGCAAAACTCAACTTGAGGTTGTTACAGGACCACGGCTGCCAACATTAAATGCTGAAAGGTACATTCGTGAGTGCTTAGAACCTCACGTGATACCATACGCGGACTATGTGGGCCCAAATTTCCTTTTTATGCATGATAATGCAAGAGCCCATGCGGCCGGCATCGTCAGGGAATATCTTCGGGATGTGAAAATCACAGTTATGGACTGGCCAGCCAGAAGCCCAGACATGAACCCCATTGAGCACATGTGGGACGAGCTAAAAAGACGTGTTAGGGCTCGTCAGCCAGTTGCCCAGACGATGCAGGAGTTGAAAACTGCCATAGAAGAGGAATGGGAGATGATCCCTCAAAATTTCATAGAGCGGTTGATAAACTCTATGCCTAATCATATGAGAGCTGTGGTAGATGCCCATGGAGGCAACACGCGTTATTAAATTAAACTTTTATTTGATAAAACATGTTTTTTATTCAAAAATCAATTGCCTTTAACAAGGCGCATATCCGACTTGTTAGGCGTAGCTCCATGTCGTATGGTATTCTAAATTCAAATTTAAAACAATTCGATCGAAAAAGATGGTAAAATGTATCAGGTTTAAAACTGCATCAACAGTTTTTGTTCAATCTAGCAATCATATTTCGGTAGGGGCCATCGAAACCTAAACTCTAAGATGGGCCAATAGATGTGTCCAGAAGTGTATATAGGATAGGATTAGATCCGCCTTTGTACCTACCCTTTAAGTGCAAAAAGTTTTTTATACATAAATAATTTTGGTTGTAAGCACTAGAAACACTGTGATAATACTAAGAAGACATAAACGCCCCATTAGCTCCAGTTAAGAGAGAAAACTTCCTGTAGTGATTCTTAAATAGCTTTTAATAGCGCAAGAACTCAGCCATACTATAAATTTTAAAGTATTTTCAGTGCTGCTTATTTTTACTTACAATAAACCGTGTTTTATTACAGTGAGTAATTCTGCAAAATGGGGTAATAAAATTTACTTTAGATTTTCCAACCGGCTGCTACAGCAGTCATGCATTTTAGACCGGTATAGTTTTCATGACTGAAGTATTTATCTCGATCATCATAGCTGTTCCAACTCGTATACTGTTGGAATGTCTCGTTACTGACTTTCTATAGACCATGATAAGCAATAATGATCATATATATAACACTAGCAATTGCCCGCGACTTCGTCTGCGTAGATTTAAAAAATGTATAGCCTATGGCACTCACAAATAACGTGGCTTTCTATTGGTAAAAGAATTTTCAGAATCGGTTCAGGAGATCCAGAATTCCAGAGATTACCAGATTACCCTCTACAACCTCATAGATTCACAAACTTTACCTCTTTATATTATTTGTATATACAAGACAATTAGCAAAAAAGTAAAACGAACAGTTTGTGGTCAGAAAAATAACTGTTTGTGTGACAACGACTATAATAAATGAATGTAGTGAAAAGCACTAACGTGCTCAGAAAATACAGCCAACCGTCTAACAAAACAGTTGTATGCTTGTTACCTACAGTTGTTCGTTTTGCCCCGGAAAAGCCGGAAAAGAAAGCAGCGAACAGAGCAAACCTTTTAATACCCTCTGTCGCACAAAGGGGTAAAGCACACAGTGTAACAAAGAGCTTCGCTGGAAGTGGGTCAATTAGACAGCTGAACAACGCTTCCACACGCTAATACAACCCACCTATGCAGCTATGTATTGTAGAGCGCGATAGACTAACGTGTGTTTTGCAAGCTCTGTGATATTCGATGTCATCGGTATTACATTAGCGACTTCGGAATGCAATATGTGGTGTGGGGTAATTCTGAACTGTGGAGGTGAATAACCAGAGGAGTTAACAAAATTATGTTGTGGAATTGTCGAAGCGAATATTATTTATGAAATTGTATCCGAGAATTAATGAAAGAAGAGAGTATTTAGAACCGAGATGAGTTCAAACTAATCTAGGTTCTAATGCAGTGGATGTGAGTGGATGAGAGGCAAGATGAGAAATAAAAGTAAGGTTTTCTGATCAAAAACTTTTTCATATCTTGGAGTAAGAAGAACCTACTGAAGTTTATGTTTCTGATATCGAAATATGCATACAACTTGATCCTCTGCACAGGTGTCGTAGATAAATTCGAAACAGAGTTACCACGCCCCTGGGCACTCAGGCAGGGAAGGAACAGGGGTGGGTTTTAGGCAGTTAAAGTCTGAAACGCCCTCACGCTTCACCCAGAGTAGGAGAAGTCCTAGGATGATTTCCCACGACGAGATAAAAAAACCTGGTCCTTGGATACAGAAATATCATCAACATGTTAACCCACCCATGTGACCCACTTCAGGATATAGTCCTCCGTTCCTGAGTAGACTCAATTTCAGTAGTTTTGAGCCACCGATGAAGAAGTTATTTTCAAATGTAGACTTGACAACGTAATTCCCCAAACGCAACAAAAGCAATTTTAGTACAATTTACCTAGACTACAGGGTTTAATAATACGGTTGAAGTTTTTGCAGATCGTTATCTGATGTTTGAAGCGTCTAGACTGAAAGGTGGACTTATTTACATAAAATTGGGGTTCGTGGTACGTGGATATGGTGTACATAATAAAGAGTATTCTATTCTATTCTATTCTATTCTACCTAGTATACTAAGTATTTAGGTACGCCTACTGGTATTATCTGCCTTGAAGCACGCCACTGAATACAAAATATGGCCTCCTTCACTGGGCTTTAGTATCAGAGATATAATGTGCATAATTTCGCATTACTGGATTAGTAATCGGAACATGAAACAATGCATATCTTCCTAGAACTTAACTAAATAAATAATTTTACCGTCTCTTTGGAATTGTGTCACGCGTTTGACACTATATAGCATCAAAATCTTCATAGTTCTTGGATTTTGGATCCTTGAAACGCTGCAATATGGATTTTCGGCAATGAAAATGATGAAATAGGCCTGCCAAAAACCATTACAGCGTTTCCATTTAAGGGTCTACTACCGGCCAAGTGGCGCCCTCATTGAATAAAAAATCGTAGCATAGCATAGAAAAAAATTTTTTTACGTTGTCAAAACTGGTCTCAGAATGTTTCGTATCCAGAGTAGTAGGCAAAAGTACCAAAAACGGCCGTTTCTGACAGCTACGATTTTTTATTCAATGAGGGCGTCACTTCGCCGGTAGTACGACCTTAAATATAGTTTTTCGCGAGATATATATTTTTTGGAGTGCTGACATCCTCATCTTTTCAATTTATTCAAGGCCAAATAAAACCTTTTTCTTTCTTCCTTCAAAAGACATCAGATCTCCACAAACAAAACTTCTCCAGCCAGTTACACATTCTCACAATGATCACGAGTACATTCACAAAGCAGTGTAGCTGTGATCCCAATGTCAACCGGTAGATACATGTGCATTGCACATTGCGGACCGGATGACGTCATTATGCGCCAGTACTATGTAATGCACCAACTAGTACTAAGCTAAGTGGAACAGTAATGTGGGATTTTGTGGCTTAGGGTTTGCACTTCCGTAAGTGGCTGTTAGCGTTTCGTGGAGATGGCGTGGGTGAATTCACAGAATATGGAAAAAGGTTTTTATGTGGGCTTCATGCGCCAATAAGATTCTGGATAACCAAGTAATGCCATAGAGCAGGAATATGATGATATCTTGAAAACCGTAACGAGGTTACCGAACTCGTTACGGTTTTCGAGATAAAAAAATCATTGGTTATTTAGAAGCAGGTCGCCATTTAATTACCTTTCGGTAACTAATAACTAAAAAAAATGTACCTCTACCAACGTAGTCACAAGCCAATAAAGAACATAATTGTCAATCACGCTTCTGAAATCGTGACATAGTAATTATAATTTGCCATTCAAGGTTTCATGGCACGTGTAGAAAAAGAAAGGCGTCGTTGGTCCAAAGGTCTTTCCCTTTCTGATACAAAAAATCTAGTTACGTTCGACAATATTCATAAATCTTCACTTTATAGGGGCATAAGGTAGAAGAGGGCAAAATGGAATAGTTGAGACAGTCATAAAACAAAAACAAGGTACCTAAACATAGTAATTTATCAGTAAACATGTAGCGGAGAACCACGAAACTTTGATCAAAAGGGGGAACTTTCAGAATTTATAAGGATCAGACAGACTGCATCTTTAGACATTGATTTACTGAGCAGTTTGTATTTGTAGTTTTGGTGGAAACTCGAGCACTAAAGCAAATTGATTTTCTTTATCGACAAAGCTAAATTTCAAGCCAGTAAAAATAAAAATAATAAAGCCTCGTCTAAGAAAGTTAACTATCCATCAAAAGCATTATTCAATAACCAATTACTTTTTCGCTTTCTATTTCTAGACGGTTAAATATTTCTTTTATAACACCTAAAGGCTAGAAAAGATTGTATCGTAGATTTAATGTTTCTTTTGCATTGAGTTCAAGGACGGCGACCTAAGTGTTAAATAAGCTTATGTTTTACGATAAAAGGCTAAGGTGTTAATCTATACTAATATTTGTAACATTTGTATTTTTGTATGTAACGAATAAACTTAAAAACTATTGGACCGATTTGAAAAATTCTTTCAGCAATGGACAGCTACATTATCAGCGAGTAACATAGGCTATATTTTATCCCCGTACTCCCACGGGAACGGGAACTACTCGGGTTAAACCACGTGACTTCCCTAATAGTATTATATAAAAGATATAAAAGTGACCGTATTAGGTAGATACTTGTCCTGCCAGGATCCCGGGAGTGTTTCAAAGATTTACCGCGACCCTGGAGCGCGAATGCAACTGAAGGAACACCGGTGGCGTCCACTGGGTTTTAGTCAGTAAGAGTCTGAAACGCTGTCCCGCTCTTCCCAGAACGATAGAAGTTATTTGATAATTTCCACCCTCAAAAAAAGGTAGGTAGGTACTTGTGGCTACTAAAGTAATAAAAGCTTTACTAGGTGCTTTTTTCTCTAGGGAATGTTTGGTAAAATTGAAACGAAGTTCATTCCTCCCAAAATAAATGAGAAAGAGCTATAGGAAAGATATGTCAGAGGTAAGCGACAATAGAGCATGCTTGCTTAGAAGTAACTTGATTGATTATTGACTTAAAGACCCTAGAGCAGTGGTGGGCAATGGGTATGTCGTGGGTTCAAACCCAAGCAGGGGCCTTACTTTATGTAATTTATTTTATCACCACGGCGGTGCACCAAACGGCGAAGGAAAACATCGCGAAGAAACCGGCATGTCCTAGAACAAAAATTTCGAAGACATCCGACATCCTACCAACCCGCACTTACATTATAGATTACAGCCGATTCTCCTAGAGAGGAGGCCCGAGTCCCAGCTGTGGTAATAAGCTGATTATGTTACATACAATATGCTATGTTAAAGACCTATGAAAAGACCGTAGTCTGTCTTTTACCAGGGCAGGGAATCCACCTCTATTCTATTGATCGCAACTTTCTTTTACTGCCGGTTTAATGAAGTTACAGTTTGCTACAATATTAAACTGAAATTGAGACCCAATTTAACCAGTCTTCGTATTTCAGCTGTTTTACGGCACTACCTTCACGTGTCTATTGCCTAGTCAAATATGCACTGTAATCTATGTAGACTAGGTCGACATAGCGAGACCGCGACAGTTACAATGCGCAACTGATGGCGAACCATGTTTAACATCTAATAATAATTCAGCTCAAACATTGAGTAGGACTTTAGTATCTCGAACTCTGTCTGTATTGTGAAATTCATGATGACTATAGATATAAATATTATTTTAATAGTTTTTAGGGTTCCGTACCCGAAGGTAAGGTCCAAACGGAGCTCTATTGATGTCACTCACGTGTCCGTCGGTCTGTTGGTCCGTCGTCTGTAACACAGGATTTACAGCCAACCGGTTGGAGCTACAGTCTTCAAATTTTCACAATATAAGTATCTTGTTGACCGAAAGCCATAAATTATATATTTGATAGGCACGCCTTTGACCACTATCTCACCTGATGGTAAGCGATGATGTAGTCGACAATGGAGTACGCTTGCCTAGAAGTAACCTATCCACTCTTGTCTTAAATATTAATAATTATTTAAAGAATATTTAATGTACTTGCCAAAAATACTCAAAGTCCAGCTGGCCTAGCCTATCAGTTATTTTAAACATGTATGTGCATAAATGCACATTACTTTTTACTTACCTACTGTATCTGTCTAGGTGTAACTTTTCCTAAAATAAATTAAAAAAAGACTGAGTTTGGTCATCATTAATTGTTTACAAACATGCGCCCACATCCTTTCGACTTAACTCACGATTCGGAAAGTTGTTTTATTTTAGAATTGATGTTCTCCACTACATCAAATGGGGTTTTAATCAAAACTAGTTCAATCGCAAACAATTAGGTCCAAAACCAATAGATTCGGCTAGATTTCAATTACAAGCCACAAACAATTGTATTTCCAACATGTTTCTTACTTTTTTTCACAGGAACTTACTATAATATCAATACTACATGTAGGAGAATCATATTCATATCGATGGCTTGACTCATGACATGACTGAGCACGAAAATAAAAATAAACCAAACAGCATTAAATTATAGAACATCCCATACAAAATTATTGCGCGAAAATATTTTTATCATTTCATCTTCAAAGTGTTGAAGCGTGTGAAGATCTTATAATCTTTTAATAAAGTGCTTAAACACGTCTCAGTCAATGACGTCCGAGGCAGACTGTGTCAACAGCCAGTCAGCCAGGGTACGAGGGGTCACAGCTGACAGGCGGCCGGGCGAGGTATCGATTCGTCTCCCCCGCCCCTGCTTGCCGCGGCCCCCTAAATTACGCCCACTCCTTCGGAACTTTAAAAAAAATTAGAGGGTAAAGGTACCGTATAATATTTTATTGTAGCCTTAATATGGAAGTATTATTGGGTTACTGGTTGGCGAGAAAAATTATGATAACCGCGCTTCAACAAAATTTATATTACACGTGAATTTTGTGCTGTTTGGTATTCGAAAGCAATTAGCTAAACAGATCAACACATTTTTAAATAAAGAAGTACTTACCTACCTTCAGTAAATAATGTAATGCAGTGTTTTCGTAAAAGAATAGTTTCGTTGACAGAATTTATATTTTAACTAGTAACATTCAAGTCGGTACATTTTATCTCCCTTTTTTTTAGCTTAGTAAAAAAAATTTACTTTTTATATTGAACCATGTCAATAGGTATGTTTCCTGGGTATAAATATAATAACTCTATTTAGTCCGTAAGTTAGATTATCAAAAAATATTAGACACGTATTTTTTTCCAATAAAAAAATTACAAAGATAAATTAAAGTTCAGGAGTGGGGGCTTGTAACGCCAAATTACATCGCACTGTATCATCCTTATTTTTTATTATTTTTATTTTTGGCTGACAGACTAATTAGATTGTTTTAGGCAACTAGCCTATTTATGCCCAACCTCCTCTATGATTTTATCTAACTTAGTTTTGTTTGTCACAGCGTATAGTGATAATTAAATCCACATACATCACTATGTTGCCTCCAATGTTACTAATTGCAACGTATTGCTAATTGATTGCCCTGACCACCATAACAAACTAGTATTTTCCTTTACTGATTTATTACAGTGAGTCATTCCAAATAAATATTTAAAAGGTGGAGTAGAATAAGAAATCACATTTCATGTGTTCAAAATCTATGTTATGATTAAGGTTTTTTATACAGTACGTATGTGGAATTTATTTATGGTAATTAGTACCAATAGCATCAGAAGATACATGAATGATTTCTTACAAAAATGTTAGGTGATCTTTTGACCATATTTTTGTTCATCATATCACTAGCTTTTCCTGACTATGCTCCTGTGGCCATACCACCAGAGAAAGTGTGCCAGAATAAAAAATTGTCTATGACACTCAGCTATCGTGTGGTTTTCTGTCAGTAAAAAAAAAATCTGTTTTCATTATGAAAATTCTTAGATAAACAGAAACAAACAATTTTACATAGTACTTAAAAAATATAAGTGTTGATGTCATTTATCATGAAAATAATTCCAAGTTTTTTTTTTATATTTAAACAATTACACTTAGTGGAACTACATTTATTATATTTTTAGATATCATGCAAGGCAAAGGGATGATTAACTTATGGGACAACACATCATCCGTTGCACATCTAAAATAAAATTAATTTAAGAGTATGATATACTGTTATGATAACATTTTGCACTACAATTTCTTATGGCATGGTCCCACTTTGTTAGAATTTATGCCTGATCTCTATGTATGTACTAGTAATTATATTTACTATATACTAGCTTTTTCTAGAAACTTCACTCCTATGGCAATTCTACATGAACCATGCACTTTTCCAGGATCAAAATCAAAAAGGTGCTGTGTTAGTGTAGCTTACAATTTTATTGGTGACACAATTTCTGTAATCACTTTAGACTTCTGGAAATTACCTCATAACTAAAAATAACAAACAATTTTACCTCTTCTTATATTAATTTAGATAAAATTTTAGAAGTATCTCATATCATTATCATTTCAGCTGAAAGACATCCACAGCTGGACATGAGCCACCCCAAGTGTTGCCACAAAAACCGGTCCTGTGCATATCCCATAACCGCCCAGGTCATTCAGTAGTTAATTTAATAATAATTTATTTGGTGCCTATGTACATATCTATTAGTGAGCAAGATAAATAAAATTTCATTACATAGCTAAATTCATTGTTTTGTAGTAGTCACTGTGTTTATTAATATACAGATATGTACTTCTTGTTTGTAAATACCTACATCAATGACATACCTAGCATGTAGGTAGCACTCATTTTCCTTGTTATATTAACGTTATATTAACAATTGCTCAGAGCAAGTATATTTAGTTTAGTTTGATCTGCTCAAGCGAAATATTAAGATAAGTTTACTTACCTGGAATTTGCCTATAGAACTTACTTACTTACTACTAGTATCTACTTGGAAAAGGCACATAAGGGAAGGAAGTTATTATTAAGAAATGTCTACTTTTTCTAAGGAACCATATTGTGGTCAACTAAAGATTTTGATACAAATGATCATGACTATTTCGGCCTTGCTTAGAAAATTTTTAAGTTATTTAGGAACATTTTTTTTTATGCCAAAATTTCACTTTTGTAGTTTAGTGTATCTTTAATGTATGAAAGATTTTTATAAATAAAAAGGTACTGAGTATTTCACAATTTATTGCCAACCTTGAGATATCAATGTGTTAAGATTAATGACTTGCTTGTAAGATAGTGTCATTAAGTTTAATGATAATTTAATATGTTTTAGCTTGTATGGACATAGTTAAGGAAATTGTATTTTCATATTAGAGTTAAACACATGGATGGGAATTCCAATAAGAAATCGACATAAGTACTTATAATTTCAGTCCAAAACTACAGTTTTTAGAAGGAATTAGGTTTGATGAAATGATTTTTAAATTGATTAATTTTTAATTTAAAATAATTTAAAAAAGTAGTTTTTGTTAACAATACACATAATGTTTAGTACCACCTAGTTTAGATTCTAAGGATAATCTAAACACCACAGGTGTTTCTTTTTTTAATTTCCAACTTTAAAAAAAAATTGAGAACTGATATCAGCAGATGCAACAACATCATCGTATTTTTCAATTTTCGAATTAATTCTAATTATTTGGTGAAGTGCCCAACGTAAGATGCTATAGTCTACCTACATGCGTGATAAATAAAATTATAAAAGAAGTAACCACGTCTGTAACAAAAGTTAGAATAAAGTCTTCAATGAGCGTAATATTTCGTAAACGGTAAGTGTAAATATTTACTCACTTGTGCGTATTTTAATCCGAATAAGCAACTGTGTAATCCTCACACACCAAACTATGGTTACACACAATACACATCACAAATTCCAGGCATTTTATCCACATACATTTAACAATACACGAAAAAGGACACTTTATCACACCGGCATTGTAGCTTTGTTGTTTTAGAATAAAAATATTACACGAAACTCATCGTTTACACAGAATTCCGGAATAGTTTACTTTGACAGATGTCGTATAATTATCGATAATTGTTAAAATCGCGTTCCGTACACCGCAAAATGCGAACGTATCCACTTTTATCACGGTACGGATAAACTAAACACGATCTACACGCAGCGGGACGCGTCGAGCAACGCCCGCAAAACCTCTATAACCCGAATAAATTGAAAGTCGGGGTAACTGTGCGGTGCTCAAGTGTTGCCGGTGACTATAGAATTTTATAGTATAAAACCTGTCATACGAGAATAGTGATTGTGTGCTGTTGTCAAAGTGAGAAAAATGTTGGCATTGCTTTGACACAGGAAGAAAAGAACATTATAATAAAATTAAAAAGTCGTTTTATTCTGAAATAAAATACCAAAACCTTGCTGAATCATGTTTAGTACACGGACCTCCAAAAATGTCATGCATGACATTATTTTATTTTTGTAAAATATAAAATTTATGAAAAAAAAACTTGCATAGATTGCTTAGATTCATTACAATCGGACTTTACTCAATTTTGTATTTAATCTCTGAACCCCCTCCAATAAAATAAAATTATTAAAATCAAAATGATAAAAAGTGACATCTAGCGTCGAGTAGCAGTACAATTTATTTGAATAGCTTCCATAATGTTTTATGACATTGTTAATAGATGTCACTGTTTCTAGGAACAGCGTAATAGTAAAACTACTTGCTACTAGATGGCTCTATTTTGCCGTAGGCAAAAGAAGACCTACCTACCTTTTGCTAAATGTATAAAAATGCTGTGCCCTTAGGTATAAAATAATAAGCATTCATCCTGGTCCGTTCGTTACGTCACAGTTACGTATAATGGTGGTAGGTAATTCGATAGTTCGATATGTGAAGACATAGTTTTGAGTTTTTCCTGGTTTCCTGAAAGTGAAAACATTAAGGATAATGCAACAAGCGGTAAGGCCCCTCTTTGAGGAGTGGCTGAAAAGGCGCCACAGCGTCCTCACGTTCCGCCTGACCCAGGTCCTCACTGGACACGGGTGTTTCGGAAGGTTCCGGTGTAGGATAAGGCGGAGGGAAACACCTGGGTGTCACGACTGTGCGGATCGCCCAGAGGACACGGTGGACCATACGGTGGAGTTGTGCCGTGTCCTCGTGGAGGCGATCGGTGGCAGCGACCTCTCGCGCCTGGCCTTGGTCCAGGCCATGGTACGGAGCGAGATGGAATGTGAAGCAGTCGCCTCCTTCTGCGAAGCAATAATGCTCGCGAAGGAGGAGGCGGAACGGGTGAGGGAGATTCAACAGACTCGCCCTCACGCCCCCAGCAGCAGCCACCGCAGGAGACGCCTTGGGCGTCGTGGGTCGCGATACGATCTCCGGCCACCATAGACGCGGGCCTGCTGACGGCGAGTAGTGGGTAGCTCGCCGTCCGATCAGGACCAGGCCCGAAAGTCGACGGCGCGTAGTGTTCCACGCGCGCCTCAAAGAGATGTCAGCAATATTATGATGGAATCAATTCGCAACAGAGTTACCGTGCCCCTGAGCACTCAGGCAGGGAAGGAACAGGGCCGGGTTCGCCCGCTCTACCCAGAGCGGGTGAGTTCATTGGATGATTTCCCAACCCCACAAAAAAAAGGCACTACTTTGTGTGCTGGTATGTAGAATAGAATAAATTACTCAACTCTTTTTTATTTTTTCTTAAAGATGGATTTGCTCTTGACTCTAGCCTAGGTCAGAGGTGACAGAGACAGAAAACATTTTTACACGAAACTTAAAAAAACCTATAGCGGTCCGAACAAAGTCAATCTTGATCGCGATTCGCGATCAAAGTCAATGACCCCGATCAAGATTGATACTGTACAAAGTAGATTGACGGATTGATGCATCTGATCGCAAAATATCTAGATATTTTTAAATCCGATTTCTTGATCGCGATCATTGATTTTGATCGCGGATCGCGATTAAGATTGACTGTGTACGGGACGCCTATGGGTACAATGGGGTTCTATCACTGTCAGCGATATCTAGCAGAAAACTTTTGATGGACCTATTTACCTGTTTTTAACACGTTTTTATTAATTAGCTTCACCAGTAGGTATGTCAAAAAATCTTAGAAGTTAGATTTTACTCACTTCCTGGTTTCCGATTGAGCTGAAAGTTTGCATACAGTTTGGATGACAATGCAGTTAGCTAGTGACGTCATTCTAAATTATATATGGTGGACTAGTTATTTTTTATGCGTTGCATGTTATGGGCTTCAAATGAAAGGCTTTACTGAGATAAATAAGGTACGAAAAATAAAATGACGTCTAAGCGTGTTTTTTTTAACTATAATGTGATTAATGAGACCGCTTTCAAAAATGAATCAAAAAAAAAATCGTGTATCGCATCATTCAAAAAAACTTTTTTACAAAAAAATAGAACCGACTTCCAAAAAAAGTGCAAAATAACTTTAATTTCGGAAGTCGGTGTTCCTGTTTTGTGTCTTCGTTTTTTGACACCGACTTCCGAAATTAAAGTTATTTTGCACTTTTTTTGGAAGTCGGTTCTATTTTTTTGTAAAAAAGTTTTTTATTTTTCACTTTTTAGTTGAGGTTCCCCATTAAACTGTGTTAACAATTCATAGACATACGATAGCAGCAATCGCGGTTGATATGCTGTCAATTTTTGAAGAGTTCCGTTGTCTGTCTCCGAAACCCATCATCAGATCTTTTTAAAATTTAAATGGGACCATTTCGGAATAAACCCCTTTCGAATAAAAAAAAGAATTTTGCAAATCCGTCAATATATGACGGAGTTATGCCCGAACATACATAAAAAAAAATAAAAAATACAAACATCCGAATTGATAACCTCCTCCTTTTTCGAAGTCGGTTAAAAAAATAAAAAATAAAACGATGAAAAACGTTTAATTAATCTAAAAAGATTTAAATTGTGTTCTTCCGAAACAAATCGTTTCTTAGGTAATAAAGACGAAACCGTTTCAAAAAATATACCGGTATCCGAGCCCTGACTCGAAGTGCAGTATTGACTGGTACTAAGCTTATTGCACTATGTCCGCTATGCACAACTACTGTATCTACATAAAGTTTAAATGAATAAATAAATAACAGCTCTGCAAAGATGTTCCCTAAACTATTTAATTTAGGCAACCTTATCTGGTTCAGTTCAGTCTAAGTCCTAAGTGCCTAGCTTGCTAGATAGGGTGGAGTGTGCTCCAACTCCCATATGACGGGTTGGACAGAAAAGAAGCAGAATCCAGAAAAGAATCAGAATCAAAAAAGTGGGAAGGTAAGAAGGAGGTACCTAGCATAACCTCATATAGATACCTACGCGCTAAAGAGGTAACTTTACAGGAGTAAGAAAAAACTACGCTCTGTAAAATTGTATTACTATTATTTAAGGGAATCCCTTTCTTGACATAAAATTTAAAGGCATATCATTGTTTGGCATATATCGTTTTCGCATAACTTTTATAAGCGACTTTGTGAGTTTGGCATAATGCAACGACTTTGTGATTTTTGCATAATTTGGAGTTGCATAAATTTTTAGTGTTTATCCAATATGCATTAGCCATAAATATAAAACAATCATAATTGGGTGATTGGGTGTATGTAGCCAATAATTTTATGTTGAATGGGAACTTAGGGCACCCCGACACGGATAGGTTAGGTTTGAAGGGGATGACGGGGGCTACCGTGAGCGAACAAAGCGACAGAAATAGAAGCCGCGGTGCTTCGTTAACCTACCTGACTTATGACTGTCGTTGGCACATTTTCGGCTGAAAAAACAGGCTGGTTGCGCAAATATATTTCAAAATTAGAAATAGGCTCGCGTTTGACCACAATATATTTGTTTTGTTCGGAAGGGATTCAACAGGAAACCTCCGATTTAGTCACTCGCTTGTATCAACAATATAGCGTATTCAGTATTGCGTTCCGGTGTTTATGTTATCAACTTATCACACTCCACAACGTTAAAAGACTCTTGGAAGATATACCAGCACCCAGTGGTGGCCTAAAGGAGGGGTGAGCAGTGCAACCGCCCCAGGTCTCGTTGATGTGGGGCCTCGCGCATTAAGTAGAAAAAAAGTAATATTTGACACTTTTTATTTTATCTTACCTATAGCTTACTTAATAAAGGTTATATTAATAGTAGGATAAGTATCGAATTCCTCAAATTCGATGACACGAGATCGGCTTTCAGCTTTTGCTATTCTTTCAATTGAAAATGACCCGGCCCTTTCACTTTGCTATTAAGCCAAAAGCAGTATATAAACATCATTTTCAATTCCGTGTACATAATTAAGTACATATTATGTATGATTGTTTATTTAAAAAAATATATTCTAATGCAATATTATAACACCTCTCTGCCGTCCGTGGCATCGCAAATATCTGCCGTCTGGGGCCTCCCAAAGATTTGCCACCCTCGGGCCTCGCAACGGCCGCCCCAAGCCTGCACCACTGAGCTACACTCTACAGAACCCCCAGTATTAACAAAAAACAGAAGTTCAATCATCATCTGCCTGCCCTTATCCCATGTTACTTGGGGTCGGCGTAACACGTTTTTTTCTTCAATTCTGTCCTGTCAGCCGTCACGCTATCACTAACTCCCTTTTGTTTCATATCACTCCTCACACAATCCATCCATCTTTTCTTTGGCCTCCCTCTCCTACTCCATCCATCCACATTTATATTCATAACTCTTAGTTACATGTGTTTCATCCCTCCTCTTCACATGACCATACCAAGATAAGCGGTTCCCTTTCAACTTTTCTGTGATTGACGCCACTTTTAAACTACCTCTAATGTACTCATTTCTCACTTTTTCCATTCTCGTTACTCCACACAACCATCTCAACATTCTCATCTCCGCCACATGCAATCTTTTTTCATTCGTCTTTTTCACAGTCCCAACATTCTGATCCATACAGTACGAGAGATCTAATCACGGACTTATAGATTTTCCCCTTTAATTTAAGGGGTATCCGTCGGTCGCTAGTTGTTCCAGTGACCTGTCGCTATTTCATCCATCCATCTGATCGGATATCGCCATCACGTGACAATTCTCTGTCTAATGCTTCGTGCAAAACGTCGTTGCCATACATTCTGCACGAAGCGTTAGCGTAAGGCGGTTATCACACTGCCACGCATCACGCTGCATGTTGCGTGTCAACGCACCTACGCGCGTACTTGCGGCAGTGTTTTATAAACAAACGGAGATACTTACAATCAGTTAGAGTACGTATTGACGCGCTACGCTGCGTGGTGCGTGGCAGTGTGTTAATCGCCTTAACGTTTACAGAAATGTATTTTGGCTAAGGGGGCAGATCGGTTTAGGCGTTCCGTTGAGACTTGAGAGCTACAGGCATAGGACACAGAACTTCTATATGAATTATATTTTAGGTTTATGAGACGAGTGTCTATGTTCACACCACGTTCACACTACCTAGGTTTTCCCCTGAAGTATGTCGTAAATGTCCTAATATAGGTACCTATGTAGTTAAAAAGAAAAATAAAAACCAAACATTTACAAAAAACCGTTTTATTTAAATATGCACTGAAAAACTTATACAACAGTTGAAAACATGAAGACAATACGCGACAGCGTAAGAAAACTTTGGCAAATACAATGAAAATACAAAAATAACTTTTATTTCATGATGGTTATGAACCAAATTCGAAAGTATACGATAGATACTAGTAGCCTAAACACATAATTTATAGAGTTATAATAGTTGTGCAGTATAGACACAGGTAGGGCTCTGCCCCGCAGTCTTTGAAGCAGTTTATTGGACCTTGTATACCCTGGTGCAAGTCACGTCCTTTGCGGTCATCACCTGGGAAAAGAAAGGTTTCATTTTCATTATCTGACATAGATAATTATGTTTTCTGAAGGCATAGAGGGTATTAATAATTTTAAGTACGTAGACTCAATCTCGACAGGGATGTGCTCTAACAGGCGTTGTACAGAGGCGGTTCTGGGGTGATCTTTTAAGAGGTCACGGGGCTCCCTTGTACAGGATGTAACGGAAAGGTGTGGTCATATTTTAAGAACCGGTTTTCCTATGGAAATGAACAATTTTCTCTAAGAAAAAATAGAAAATTCCCAAAACTAAAATTGGACTTTCCATACAAAGTTGTCATCAGCTGATCAATATTTTTGTATGGGGGGTAATTTTCTTTTTTTGAGATATTCCTCACGTTTTCTTGAATAAACTTGCTCCAGATGCAGTTCTTAAAATATGACCACACCTTTTCATTATAGGTACCCTGTAGATCGACTAAAGTAGGCACCAAATAAACGTGGAATATCGGTCATTGACCCACATTTATTGACATTTTTAATTTGAAAAACGGAAATAATGACACGAAGCTGTCCCGAATCAACATCTCTCGATGTTAAAGATCACATTGTCTATTAATGAAAAACGATTTATATTTAATTGTTCAGGTACTTATGAAGAGTTATTAGGAAAAGGTCAATGTACTTTATTCCACATTTATTTGGCGCCTACCATAGTCAAAAAACCGGCCAAGTGCGAGTCGGACTCGCGCACGAAGGGTTCCGTACCATTATCTACAATAAAAACGGCAAAAAATCATGTCTGTTGTATGGGATCCCCCTTAAATATTTATTTTATTCGGTTTTTTAGTATTTGTTATTATAGCGGCAACAGAAATAGGTACATCACACGTGAAAATTTCAACTGTCTAACTAGCACGGTTTATGAGTTTATGCCTGGTGACAGACGGACAGACGGACGGACAGTGGAGTCTTAGTAATAGGGTCCCGTTTTACCCTTTGGGTACGGAACCCTTAAAACAGACTTTCAATAATAGTTAAAAGTTCCGAGGTCAGTTCTAGAATGCATAATAAATACAACAGATGCACCTGGCAAGTTCAAATGTGCAATACAATAATAACATACAAATAGAAGGCTTAAGTAGGTGATAAACGTGTTATTAATATGTTTATAGAAGCTACTGTCCCATTGTCTACCATAATAGGATGAGGATAGATGAAGCACCGTTGCATGATGCATCCTAGTATCGACTCACACTTGACATACATAATGTAGTTACGCGTCTAGGTCCCGTGATGAAAAACCTATGCTAGGTCATGAAAACTTAGTAAACGTACTGGATTTAATTTTTTGTAAGATTACAGAGTATATAATTAGGTCGTTGAGAAATGAGAATACCAGGGATTTCGTCTCGGGCCTGCGGACGGCGAGTAATGGGTAGCTCACCGTCCGATCAGCACCAGGCCCGAGAGTCGACGGCGCGTATTGTTCCACGCGCGCCTCAAAGAGTTGTCAGCAATAACGACGGGGCCTGTCATGGCCGATGCCTGCCCAGAGGTTGAGGATAAATTCGAAACAGAGTCACCTCGCCCCTGGGCACTCAGGGCAGGGAATGAACAAGGGTGGGTTTTAGTCAGTAAGAGTCTGACACGCCCTCCCGCTCCACCCTAGAGCGGGACATGTCATTGGATGATTTCCCACCCCACAAAAAAAGGGATTTCGTGAAAATCCCTATTTTCATTAATTTCTATTCAATTATTACTGATTTAGTTTTGTAAAACGACATATCACAGACAGAGGTGCGGATTCCGTTGTGCACAAACTAAACATAATTTAGGCTATTTCTATCTTTTTCTCTCTAATAAAACAAGAAACAGACGGACGTAAATTAGTTGAACTAATATTTCCATACAAATTAAGGGTACACGTAAAAACATGTCGATTAAAAACACGGCGAAGCGCTAGTGACATCTCTAACTTAGTTCATAGCTATAACCGTCCTTTTCTCGCACTGTCTTTTAAAAGATAGGGATTCTCTAATTTTATTTTAGTTGAGTTATTGAACAAGAGAACCGGCACCATTATATTAGTATTTTCTCATATCACTAAACATTTTTAGTAAGAAGACGTAATAAACAAGAATATTCGACATCTACAGTGATTTCGTGGTATCCCTAGGGATTTCGTGAAATCCCTGGTATCCTTATTTCCCTACGACATATAGGTACAAGCGTAAAAAAGGGAGGCGTAAAACTCATTGGGCATCGAAAAATTCATCCACATCGCTGTCAATGGAAAAATTGCCCAGAACACTGATAGCATTGCCACATTGAATGGCAAATGGTAAAGGTACATATCAAAGTACCTACTTAAAGCACGTAACAGCTACGCGGAAGGATTTTGAAATCGCAGAACACCGAGATAATTTGAAAACAGGGCCTATATACGAGTAACCAAGTATAATATCCAAGTAAAACAAACCCTGTTTTAAAAATTAGCAATGTTTTAATAAGAATATCTCGACCACGCATGGTTCCTTCAGTGATTCAGTCATTTTGTGAGACCAGCTATGTCGGAAATTACCTTGCTTAAAATGTTGAATGAAACTTTGAACTCACCAAGCCTACCAAATAACGGAACAATAAATAATTAAAACAACACAAACCAAACAAACATTCTTATGAATCCGTGAAATCGATTTGATATCAAGCTTGTCCAATTTTACAGCTGTATAATTTCCGAGTTTATGGCACAATTAGTAGATAACGATGTACTCTTGGTTTATGGACACTATTTTTTATTATTATTTTCTGGTAATTTCTGATACCTAGATAGATAGAGAATTCATTTAGATATTATATAGACGTCATTTACGATCGCTGAAGAGTTACTGTTGACCTCAAGTACAGTCAAAGGTTTTTGATTTTATAGGAAAAACTAGCGACCTGCTTCAGTGTACAAATTATAAAAAAAATAGACCTTTCTCATGAATTACTCTGTCTGTTGGTGAAAACCGCATAAAATCCGTTTTGAGTTTTTTGCGAACAGACAGACAGATATTCGTGGCGGGCCGACTTTGTTTTATATTATGTTGTGATGTTTGAAGGTTCAAAAATTTCATTTCTTTCGACTATTCGTTAGCAAGTTCGAATTTGCGTCCGTATAGTGAAATTTTTTTTGCAAAATCTTTTACCTCCAACTCCTATGAATCTGTCGTTGAAATAATTATCAAGTTGATTGAAATGATCAATATAATGATCGATTCACCAATTTGACAACAAATTTACTAAACAGAGATTCGCGACTAGGTAGCATGTGTCTGGCTAGAACTCATCAAGTTGGGACTAAGCGAAGCTGACACTTTTAAAGTGCTATCCTACAAACTAACGTAAACACTAAAGAATTCTTCTGTTAAGTTGATGTTTATCCTTCATGGGTTATTTTCCCTACATAAGCAATGAGATTTTAAGATTCATCTTGTACCTATAACAGAGATTTCTACGCCTAATGCTCTAGCAAGAGTGATCTTGCTGAGAGAAAACTGTTCTTCGTCTCTAGTTGCTCGCTGTTGGAGTTTCTTTAACTACTCGTAAATGGTTGTTGTACTTACAGCCTTCATCTCTTCGGGTCCGAACTCTCTGATGTAGCTGATCTCAATGCCATCAGCGGACTTCTGCACCTGCTTCAGAGTGTTGCCCTCGAACGTGCACACTGACTTCACCTGCAATTTGAGGTTAGACGAGTTTAAGCTTTGTTCTATGAGGTACCTACTACATTATTTGATTCTTAATTTGATTCTTCTCTACGGCTGATATAAGGGAATAACGATCCCATTGGCTCATAAAACAGCTCCTGACTTTTTCCAAACTCATTTGTGGTCGGCGCAGCATGTCTAGCATCAGTTTCAGGTCTTCCCTTACACATAAATCAATCAATCTGCCTAGCCTTTTCCCAACTATCTTGGGGTCGGCTTCCAGTCTAACCGGATGCAGCTGAATACCAGTATTTTACATGGAGCGACTGCCTATCTGACCTCCACAACTCAGTTACTGGGTAATACGATACCCCTTGGTAAGACTGGTTGTCAGACTTTCGGGCTTCTGACGACCCGTTTCGATCGATTGACAGCCGGGACCAACGGCTTATCGTGCTTTCCGAGGCACGAAGGAGTCTCGGTATGTTAAGACGGTCACCCATCTAGCTTAACCTGATGGATCGACCCGTGCGGCTGTTATTACTTTAGCCATGAGCTCATAACACATCTTAATAAATCTTACGAGCTATATTGGTTCATTTGTACGAATGTAGTAATTTTTCTCCCTCTTGATCTTTGTCGGGATCGGTTTTATGGTTTAGGCAACACAGTTTGGTGAATGAGGTGTGTTTGCATGGGTTTAACCTTTCAGGATGTTATAATAGAGCCTATTTTGCTTTAAATGGTAAAACATGCTTATCAGTGTATCTTACCTTGGCGCCGTCAGCCCTCTCCTCATCGAACTCTTCGCCGGGCTTGAACTTGCACTCAGTGGTCTTGAAGGTGGAGGATGTGACCAGGTTGTAGGTGTCTCCGTCCTTACGGAGTTCCACTGTGGGAGTGACGGCGTTGGCGGCCTTACGGGTGATGAGTCCCACACCTGGGGAAAAAAGAAAAGGTGGACTCAGGATTTGTGACTGACTGTTTAAAAAGCTTCTCTCGTTTCATTTGTGGTTTAATATCACAGTGATCAAAATATAGTGGTTGTGACTTAGTCATCAAGGTGATTGTAAAGTCTTGCATGCTCCATACGTATTCTATTCTATCTATTTTAGTTGTAGAGACTTTTCTGATGAAATGATGGAATTATATACCAGATTGAATTGGTAAGGGACTCTGTACGATAATTGCTTATGATTTAAGTTATTTAAAGATTTTTCCGCGAAAAATTAACACCCAATTTTAATGACGGAAATCGATTCAGAAGCCGATTCCGAACAAACTACTTTCGGTTTTTGCTTAAATAATGTTACACCCTGTGTACTTATAATTCTAGTCTTCAATAGTTCATTTGTCGTAGGTAATATAGGCGATCAGCGAGCTCTATGCCAGGAACCATGATGATAAAGTCTTCAAAGTGTATCATAAACGAAGCTTGTATGTTTAGCTGATGACAAAATGAGGAACTAGACTGAATGTGCTGGATTTGATTTAATGTTGACATTTGCCTTGGAGAGCAGCGCCGTCATTTAGTGCCAAAATACTGGATAATAATAACCTTTACAGGTGGAGATCTATTTCACCTGTTGTTAAGTCTGATTTAAAGTGCGTTTATATCTTGTTATTTTCGCATTAATATGTAGGTACTGCCAAGAGCACCTGTGAAAGATTCCTAGCTAGTTTTAAGGTTGGATTAAGGGTTCGTTATCAATGATAGGATGCACTACTTCTGGACGTGGACACAGCTAGTTTTTTCAATCTGCCTAGCCTTTTCCCAACTAGGCTTTTTTACGACTATGTTGGGGTTGGCTTCCGTCTGTGTCATAGAACGACTGCTTATCTGACCCTTTTAACCCAGAAACTGGGTAACAGGATACCTCTTGGCAAGACTACACATCTAAAAGCGAGACAACTTCAAAGACTTTGATTTTAGTTCAAAGATATATTTTTTTTTTTTTTTACGAAGCACTAAGTAGGTACACTTGAATACTTTTATTTTGTTGTTATAGCGGCATTATAACATAAATTTAGATACACAATTAGTAATAATTTCAACTGTCTACCTATTACAGTTCTGCCCGGGGGTGGAGGATAAATTCGAAAGAGTTACCTCGCCCCCGGGCGCGTAGGGCAGGGAGGAACAGGGGTGGGTTTTAGTCAGTAAGAGTCTGACACGCCCTTCCGCTCCACCCCAGAGCGGAAAGAGTCATAAGATGATTTCCCACCCCCCAAAAAAAAAAAAGATATGTAAGGCTAGCCGCTGACTTGTGATTTTTGTCACCGTGACTTTCTGTCACTGTCACCTACTGTCACCCACGATGCGCCAACGTGAAAAGTCACTGGGCAACAAAACGCGCTCATTCGAGTGACAAAAAGTCGCGTTGTAGTAATATACAGGTCGGGTGACAGTCACCTAGGAACTATTTGTCACCGTATTGTCACGGCACCATGATCAGCGCACTCCCATGTGTCTTCATAGCATTCGACTGGGTAACAAAAAGTCATGGTGACAAAAATCACAAGTCGTCAGCGGCTAATTTAAAACTTTTCGATTCAGATGACTTTTCAATGACTAACCAAAACTTGGACTTTGTGCTCAAAACAACTAGTTATACAAAACAAAGTTTGGACTTTGCGTTGGGGGCATGTATCATATTATTATTGTAATTATTTTGTAGCACAAGTTCACACGATACACAAGGTCAATTGTTTTGCAAGTTATACAGTCATTTGGGTACTAGTGACGGGTTAATTAGCATAGTAGATAATTAATATGGGAATAGTAAAAGAATATTATATAAGGATCACTTTATTTGCCTAGTTGGATACCACCTATTTGGTACAAGTTACCTATATTATGTAACACAGTTTCTTAACTAAAGGCATATATGACACTTAAAATCATAGAAGATGATAGATGATAATAATGAATTAACAAGGTGTTTCATTAATTGTAGGTAATTAAGACAGATTACAATGGTACTTTTGGCACAGCACATGCGTGAAAGAAAATCCTTATCGCTCAATACTGTAACAACACGAGCGAAACAAAGATACTTTAATTGGTTTTAGTGATTCTTTCAATATCTAATATCAGCTGATCAGACGGTTTGAACCGAAACAATGCCTACCTACAATACACGCTCATGGCCTCATACTCGTGGAGAAATTCATTGACCAACCCCATACCCCTTTGGAGGCATGCGGAACAGGGTGTCATCATCATTATCAGCCTTTTTTAGTGTCCCCACTGCTGGGGCACAGGCCTCCTCTCTGTGAGAGGGGGTGGGCGGTAATTCACCACGCGGGCTCAGTGCGGGTTGGTGGATGTCATATGTCTTCGATTTTTTGTTCTGGGACATGGCGCTGTCCTCACGATGTTTTCCTTCACCGTTTTGAGAGCAGTGGTGATGAAATAATTGACACAAAGTAAAGCGCCTGCCTGGGTTTGAACTCACGACCTACAACTTGTAAGTCGCGGCCAATACCACTGAACCACCACTGCATCGCTGGCATGACAGTGATTTTTTTTTGGCCCAAAACTTTGCTACTAGCACGGAATCGTCTGTGGCAGCGCAGAGGTCACTTTAGCTGCATGTCTTAGAACACAGAAGACACAATAGGAGGTGGAGCGAAGTTTGCGAATCCACATCCACACCCTGCTGCCGTTCCCATCACCTAAAGCGCGGTCACTCTCGGACTGCATAGAAAAGAAAGAAATGCGCTATGACAAATGCTCGCAATTTATTGCAAAATATGAAGAATTTTATCAATTCACTTCGGATTTACTTATAAATTTATAAAAAACAATCCATCACTGGATGCAGTTTAGCATTTGACTGGATGCAGTTTAGCATTTGTGTGGTATATTTTTTTTTATTATAATTGTTAATGAAGGGATAAACTGCTTTTAAAGATAATTAAGAGGATAATTAGAAGATTTTTTTTGATGCATTAAATGTTAAATTATGTTTTTAGTTCCATCACTGTACCTATACAAAAAAATGTCAAAATTATTAACGGCTTATGAGATACACTACTTAAAAAAAACACTTTTTTGACCGTTTTTGCGAGAATCGCCGCCATATGGTAGACCCACTTGGCTAGGTTGGAGTTTAAACACTTTTCCTACTTGGGTTCTGACGCGGTTCAGGGCAGTAGATACTGCTGAAGATTTTTCACTCTGGATTAATGGCTAGTGTTTACTGGGAATCATCTCGTTGGTTGCATCGGCCTCACTAGGTGATGGGGCCCGCTAGTAACATTGGGCCGATTCCAGTCGGAAGTGCTCGAGAATTTAATTGTATCCCGGCCCCGACTCATTGTAGCGGTAAGAGCTGTGGGGTTTTAGTCGGTAGGAGCCCAACATTACACGCCGTTCTCCGCAGACGGAAAGTATTCATGACGATTATCCCACATAAAAAGAGGAATAGACCATCCTTTGACGCGCTATCTAAAGAGAAATATTGTTTCGATTGGCATGGTCAGAAAAAATACCTATTTTCAAAATCTCCTTGTTAACGCATAAAAACTAGTTATTCATATTCATATCTTTATTTGCGTACCATAATGTCATTAAAGATGTTACAATAATGGCTTAAAGCTAAGACACAATTATGGACCCCGTAGGGCACAGCAAAACATAAAACTAATTAAAAAATATATGTTATAACAATGTCACTAAGCTGATTAAATAATTACAATTTCGGAAATAAAATAGGTAGTCAAATTACTTATAATTAACATGTCTTACTTAAAATAAATCATAATAAATTGAGATCATTTTCTATACTACCTACTCATTATTTAATTATTATGTCAATTTATATTATTGTCATTCAAATATTCTTTTAGTGTATATATGCTTTTTCAGATAATATTTGCTTGAGTCGATTTATAAATGATATTTCACTAGTTTCATTTTTTACGACATTTGGGAGTTTATTATATATTTTTATTGACATGACATAAGGACTGTTTGAATGCAGATTCATGCGCGAGAGAGAGTTTAATATTAACATATCCTTGTATCTAACCGATCGGTCGGGATGATTATCACCACGGGTTTTAAAAAAAGTCATGTATTTCCTAACAAATTTACATATTTCTACAATATAAATAGATGGTAAAGTAAGTATTCTATGTTTTATGAAAAAAGGTTTACAAGTTTCGGTTTGATCAATATTAACAATGATTCTAATTAATTTCTTTTGGAGAATGAAAAGCGTAGGCGCGTCAGTGCTATTTCCCCACATTATTATACCAGTTAGACTTTATCAATGCAACTAACGACTGATAATTCAGTTTCCGTTGTATGCGGCTTTTGATCTGATCTATCAATATTAATACCTAGCCAAACCTGTATCCACCTTTTTGTTTCAAAGCAACTGACCATGCACAGAAATATGCAATTAACGGCTTATCCGTATAGAGGCTACATTTCTTTGCACTTAATGAACTTGCATTAGTATGGAAGACATGCGATGCGCACGCGGCTACTGATCGGAAGTCGTTATCCATATAAGGTAGTACTGATCCATTTAGGTAAGTTTTACAGGATTTTGAACCTTGGTTATTCAGTTTAGGGTCTTTATTCATTTGTTCTGTAAATAATTACCAACATTGTTGAGGTAGAAGAAAAGTCTGAACAGAGTGAAATTACTTGACCGGTTTTATTTAGCGACAAAATTCTTATTAGCATTTCTTTTGGTATAAAAATAAAATTAATCAGTTCTAGTGTTTCAACAGTCTCATTAGAAGTCTTTTGAACTTAGCTTTTGACTGTATCTTCTCTAATCTCTAAATAGTAAAATAAATTCGCTATCTGCGTCTGTCTGTCTTTCCGCTTGCTGTTTCTAAACCACGCTACAGATTTAACATCTAGAAAGAGGAATAAACGTTCCACTACTAGAAAGAGGTATAAACGACGAAGGTTTATGTACATAATTTGCACCCTTGCAGAGACGGGGCGGGTCACGTACCTACCTTATATATGCAGCTTCAGCTATGTTAAGAGGGAACAGGGGCTGCGATTCTCCATACAAATGTATTCCCCTTTTTTCTTCCTGAATAATGCCTATAGAGTAATAGTTTTTTTTTATATAAAGTCAAGGTCTGCTGTAGACACGTCCCTGTCATTTCCTTTTTTTCAGAAACTAATAAGTACAGAAAATATGACCCGTGAAAAATGACAAAATATGGCCCATTTTTACCACCGTGATAAGAGGACTAACAGAAAAATTCGAAGAGTTCTTAACATAAAACATTAAAGAAAGAGTAGGTATGTCTAGTGTCTGTCTCTTCCTAGAGACAGACACTAGACATACTCTGTCTTAAAAATTTTGCGTCAAAAATAATTGAATCGGCTCAGTTTTCGAGGAGAAAAAAGGGGAATACGAAACGTCGATCTCGTCAAAAAATTTTGTGATAAAATTGGTCTGAGCTGTAGCTGTCTCTATCGCACTTTACGGGGGGCAGGCTTGAGGACGCACGACGGCAATAGTTCTTCAAATACCTATTTTTAAAATTCCTCGCAGGCCCTGTTCCCTCTTAAGATCATAGCACGTGACGGTTTGTAGTTTCTTTCTGCCATCCCAACAGGGAAAAAGGCGACAGCTAAGGGGGTTACACCAATCGATTGATCGTCGATCGATGCTATCGATCGATGGTGGAATGACCAACGATCGAGTCAATGTCGATCGATGGCATCGACAGACTATCGATCGATTTTTTATCGACCGGTATCCGTCGATCATCCAAAGCATTCACATAAATCGATAAATTGATCAACTACGATCGATATCGATCGATTGGTGTAATAACACCCTAATATATTTAAATTGAGCGAGTCGTGGTTAAAGTAATAACAGCCGCACGGGTCCATCCATCTGGTTTGCCGGGGTTGGTCCATGGATGGGTGACCATCTTTACATATCGAGACTCCTCCGTGCCTCGGAAAGCACGTTAAGCCGTTGGTCCCGGCTTTCAATCGTGGATCTTTGACAGTCGTTACGGGTCGTCAGAAGCCCGAAAGTCTGACAACCAGTCTTACCACGGGGTATCGTATTACCCAGTAACTGGGTTGTGGAGGTCAGATAGGCAGTCGCCCCATGTAACATACTGGTATTCAGATGCATCCGCTTAGACTGGAAGCCGACCCCAAGATAGTTGGGAAAAGGCTAGGCAGATGATGATGATGATGATATTTAAATTGTAAGAATAAGCAGAGCTTATCACAACTCGTCACATAGGTACTCATATAGATATGTATCACTCATACTCATGAGAGTCATGAGTGAAGTGACACTCAGAGGAAGGGTCAACGTTTTCCTCGTCGATAACCTATTGATTGAGAGGGAAAGGTACCTGTTGTTCATGTTCATGAGTACTTTAACCCCCATCATTTATGTATAGGTATGCACGGCTCTGTGAAAAAAATCTTTCTTACCCTGCAAGATACCTAGCTAATCAAATGTTATTTAATTTATTCAAATCGGCAAAATATCGCTTTTGGCGATAAGCCCGCCCTTTGTGTCACCCAATGAAATTATTTCTAATAAGTACCTATTGTATGTATAATTATCGTGAACATAATATTCTATTGATTTGTCATCTATTAGAGTCTAATCTAGACAGATAATCTAAAAGACCAAGTTATCACGCAAGTTAAGACAGTCCCCCAAAACACCTAGTAGGTATATATAGGGTGACTGGTAATTAGTGACCGATACATAAACACGTGATTGTACTCATGATAACAAACAACTTTCCCAAAGAAACATTTTATTTATACTCATTCACTTTTAACACAATAACACAACAGCCGTATGAAATTTGCGCGCGTGGGGCTGTGACCTATCAGCTGTTACCGCGTGCGCTGTCCTGTCTCACTATATGTTTCTTCGGGAATGTTGTTTGTTATCATGAGTGCAATCACGTGTTTAAGTATCGGTCACTAATTACCAGTCACCCTATATTGGCTGATCTGACAGACAACAGACACAAAAGAAAATCTATTGTTCGTGGTCACCGGTGACCTCCGTGACAGATGAGGTATATAATGGCGTGGCTGATAATTCAGAACTTAAATTAAAAGTAACCACGTGTGTTGCTAGCTACTAGGTAAATGCAATAAGCACTAACACCAAAATAACTCTTATATAGTCCAGAACTGTGGTAACAAGTCATTTCAATTTCAATCTAAACCACCTACAAAACTAGTGTTGAAACCTTTAATGGGCACTTCTGTTCCTATTTCCGATGGCCGTTTTGTGCTTACGACTTACGAGTCGTTGACTTATTGAGTTTCTAGATTTATTCATTTGGCATCTTTAGGAAAGAGTCACCGCGGTCCTGCCACAGGCAATTCAGCATTCAAAACAGTTTTAGTCAGTAAAAGTCTGACACGCCCTCCCGCTCCACCCAGAGTGGGAGAAGTTTTGATAATTTCCAACCGAATAAAAAAACCGCCCAAGAGCGAGCCGGACTCGCGCGCCAAGGTATCCGTGCAAATCATATTTTTTTCAGGTTTTTTTTTAAACTGCCTCCACTTTATAGGTTTTCCTGTAATCTATAAGTAAAGAACTACTTTCCATATTTTTTTCAATGATATTTTTCATCTATTTTCTTAAATAACTTCAAAATTATATATTTTAAATTTATGAAAAGAATATATTCGAGACCCTCACAATGTGCCCTTTCATTTGATATGTCGCAAGACACAGTTTGAAAAACTTTCATTTTTAATTTTCCGATTTTCACTCCAAAAGTGACCCCCAAATTCCAAATTAATTTATTTAAGGTACACGTCCGTATTTGGGTCACAGATATTCATGTGTGTGTCAAATTTCAACTCTATCGGTCAAGCAGATTCGGAGCAAATTGGCTGTGACAGACGGACAGATAGACAGACACACGAGTGATCCTATAAGGGTTCCGTTTTTTCATTCGGACTTTCGGAACCCTAAAAAAGAAGGTCAGTGACAGCGTGTATAATAATTTACATTTAATTGTATAATTATGTGTGCTAATTGATCACGCAATGTTCGATGGCGGGTTTTCTTGTGAAAGAACCAATATGCGACCGTTGGTGATAGTGTGGGTTAGGGTAGGCGATATTAATTTCAGGTAAAGAACCGTCTCATTGGAAGGCCATCGTGAATCATCGATTTATAGTTTTCTTCAAATTCAACGTGCATACCTAGTTAGTTGGAAAGTAGGATGTTTTCAATTTATCTGCGTGCAGGCCATTGTTGGAAACTGATAAACATCCTCCTTGCATTCACAACATTGATGTACTTCCTTGGGCTTGTCTCTGTCTTAACTTAATAAACCTAGTAGCTAAATTATTTTACATTTAATTCTGAAATGATGTGTACTATGTGGCTATCGTCGAATACCACTACTAATTGAATATCTAGATAGTCGTAGCGGTGTCATAGCGATAAAGCTACGACGCTTCTATAACTTTGCTACGACAAAGCTACGACGACAGACTATCTACTTAGACGTTGGAAAACAATAAAATGAATTTAAAAAAAATGTAAGCTTTGAAAGTTTACATTAAAATACATTTGCCCTGTATTTTTCTAGTTATACGCGCATGAATGTTGACTCAAAACCGGAAAAATAACATATTGTGTAACTAAACTCAAATAGAGACTCTTGAATAAACCTGAGTTTGCCTGCTTTAGTAGATAGGTATCTAAACTGTAATGCCTACTGGTAGTTCGAAGCGAAACCTCTAAGCCTAGGTAATACTCAAAAAATAGTGAGATTTTACCAGTAAGTACCTATTTAAAATGGGAGGAGCTCGTAGCTATAGTAACAGCCGCACGGGTCGATCCATCAGGTTAAGCTACGCTTGCCGGAGTTGGTCCATGGGTGGGTGACCATCAAAGCACAGAACACGAAAGCACGTTAAGCCGTTGGTCCCGGCTGTCAATCGTGGATCTTTGACAGTCGTTACGGGTCGTCAGAAGCCCGAAAGTCTGACTACAAGTGTTACCAAAGGGTATCTTACCCAGTAACTGGGTTGTGGAGATCAGATAGGCAGTCGCTCCATGTAAAATACAGGTATTCAGCTGCATACGGTTAGACTAGAAGCCGACCCCAAGGTAGTTGGTAAAAGGCTAGGCAGATTGATTGTAACTATTTAAAATAGCGTTTATAATATCTATTATTTCTATATTGCTTAGAGTTGTGAACGTTTGAAAGAAAAAAATGATTATTTTACCAGAATTACTAAGGAAAATTAAAATTAAAACTTACATTATATATTTAATTAATAATGTAAAAGAATACTAGAATGGAATACAAGATGATTCATGATTAAAGACTTCAGACGTTTGTCCTAATGAAACTTAGTTGAGTAGATATATAGCCTGTGACTAACACTAAATCCCATTGTCTGCGCTCTCAGGATACCTAGTGATAAGATAAGAATGATGCACTTCAAGTTCACATGATTCATCTCACGAGGTCACTCTGTCAGTTATTCAGAGGTTTTTATCATCTACATTGCATTTTTTATCTCTCCTCAGACTGGATAGAGTTGTTATCTTGTAACTAGATAAATGATCGGTGCGGAATACCTACTTACCAGTGTAGGAAATTAATCTTTTTGGGGTTCCGTAACCAAAGGGTAAAATGGGACGCTATTACTAAGAATCCGCTGTCCGTCCATCTGTCTGTCCGTCTGTCACCAGGCTGTATGTCATGAACCGTGATAGTTACAGTAAATACAGTTGAAATTTTCACAGATGATGTATTTCTGTTGCCCCTATCAGATAACAAAAAATACTAAAAAACAGAATAAAATGAATATTAAAGGGGGCTCCCATACAACAAAGGTGATTTTTGTGCCGCTTTTATAGATAATGGTACGGAACCCATAGTGCGCGAGTCCGACTCGCACTTGGCCGGTTTTATTTTTGTTTTTGCCAACTGAGCCGATGTCAACTATTCTGCCAGCGTCGAAGTTGAGAACTTGTCAAACTGTAGCGTTTAAGTACGTACCTAGAGTTACACGATCCTAGCTTTAAATTCTCAATTCTGAAAACGGGTGTTACATGCTTCTTTCCTAAATTCTTAATCTATGTGTAGGAAACAAAATATTCGTTACACAAGGAAAATATTTTATTTAAGTAAGTAGGTACTTAATCGCAGTGTGCCTACTAAATTTAACGAGCTACTCATAGTAACATACCAAGTGCCAGCGTGTGGCCTGTAGCAAATTCTACCAAGGGGCCCCTTTTCGTTCTGATCTTTGTAAAAATGAAAACGAATGAAAACGTCTTGGACTATTTTTCTTACAGGCCGCGGGGCCCTTAGGCAGCGATGGGCCCATAGGTAGTTGCCTACATTGTCGTTATGGATAATCCGGAATTGGTTAGATTTCATACGGTATCTTTTTTTTTGGGGTAGGCAATTATCAAATAACTTTTTCCACTCTGGGTGGAGCCGGAGGAAGTTTTTAAAGTGAAAACTTCTTTAGACGCGTTGGGCAGTTTTGAGATGGGAAAAAACTATTGAACTCGCGCGATACCGACCCGCTACGAGTGCTACGACGCCTAGCGTCCGCGATTTCTATTCTATTCTAACAGTATTGAGTTGAGTCTCCCTCACCCGTTCCGCCTCCTCCTTCGCGAGCATTACTACTTCGCAGAAGGAGGCGACTGCTTCCCATTCTCTGTCGTTCAGTATTATGGCCTGGAACAGGGCCGGACGCGAGAGGTCGCTGCCACCGATCGCCTCCACGAGGACACGGCGGGGCTCCATCCAAGCGAGGCACAACACCACCGTATGCTCCACCGTGTCCTCTGGGCGATCCGCACAGTGGTAACACCCGGGCGTTTCCCTCCGCCTTATCCTACACAGGAACCTCCTGAAACATCCGTGTCCGGTGAGGACCTGCGTCAGGCGGAAGGTGAGGACGCCGTAGCGTCTCTCCAGCCACTCCTCAAAGAGGAACCTTACTGTGTCCAAGTTATTCTGTGCCTAAGATCCGTATTCAAATATACCAACACACGTTCCTATAGCTAATTAAAGAACATCGCGTTAACATTAACTTAGTAATCAAGTCGATAATTTACTTAACACAATTTTCATTGTTCAACGTTTTCAAGATTGCGTTATTCTGCTTCAATGAAAACCCGTTAAGGAACAATATTCCAAGTAGGTACCTACTAATATAAGCCGAGGTACCTACTGAGGTACCTACGTATAAGGCAAGTCCCGGTGGACTAACGCATCGAGTTAGTCGTGGAATGCACGCGCAAGAATGCGGCTCTTCAAGTGCTGCTACAGTTAGAACTTTAGTTTAGTCTAGCCACTAGCCACCCACGTAGAATAATATGACAAACTTCCCGCCAATTCTGGCTCCAATTACAAATTCCGAAGATTAGTGTTAGGTACAATTTCAGACTAATGAGAATCCGTGTACCAAATAGGGGGACTTGATGAATGGCGGTAAAACAAAACGCATATTTCCATAGATAAGAATCAGATTTCTACAAACATAATAATATAGTGAAAATCGTTCACTGTAAAAATCAGACGCAAGTTCCTCTGGACCGCATATCATCTCATTGATCTCATGCCACCCAATTATTATCAACACGCAGAGATGAATCGATAAACAATTCAGCGTTCCCATTGGATGAATAGTAGGCGCGGTGCGACGCCATTGGTCGGTGCCGCGGGTCTGTGTCGCGTGGTGTGACGTCAAGGCCGATGACCTTTAAATTGGCGCAATTTTTCAATTTAGACCATAGAGACGGAGGAAAGTTTTTGTCAATCAAATATCTATTTGTTTGAATTATAGAGCGGCACTTATCGACCATAGATATTGAGTACTTCAATTAGAATATTAATGAATATGATTCCTTTGCCCTTGATTTATTCAGAGGGACTAGTAGTGTGAGTTCTATAACGCACTC
Organism: Polia nebulosa; assembly: GCA_951329385.1. Taxonomy (NCBI): domain Eukaryota; kingdom Metazoa; phylum Arthropoda; class Insecta; order Lepidoptera; family Noctuidae; genus Polia; species Polia nebulosa. The sequence continues at coordinate 10,167,734 of OX589606.1, forward strand.
GAACGCATATGTTCGCTTAGGTCAAATCGTATAGAAACAAGTCACTTTTCAAGCAGTCTGATGCAGTTGGTGGCTGTTATTTTAGTTCAATTATTTATTTCATGACACCAACTATATCAGAATGCTTGAAAAGTGACTTGTTTGGAACTTAAATTAGTTGTTTTGTACAGTCGGGTTTTTAGAAAATGTTTTATTTTTTTATTTTCTACATTTTAATGAGTTATATTTTTGGATTCGTCTCCTCGAACCCTTTATTTTAATACTCTACTTAATATAGATCGTCGAGTTTATTTTTTTTCTTTTTCACAATATGGCGTCTGGTTGTCGTCATTTCTTATTTTGATCACTGTCATGTCTTTAGTAGTACTCGCAAGATTAAGACGAATCAATTTTGATGTAAGAATTATCAAAATCGGCCTACGCGTTTGGTCTCTATAGTGCCACAAAGGAACAAACATACATACATAGGCTGATAAACACATTACCCTCCGTTGCGTCGCGCAGTCGGGTAAAAAAGGGTTACCTGTCAGGCGGCGCTTATACAGTTTTCAGTACAAATTGACGTTTACTTTTGTTAGGTTAATTTATCTGTGGTTTAAAATCGACTAAATTGACAAATCGATTATTGAGATTAATTATTTTATGTGGCAACACCAAGCGATGACGGTTGTCAAGGGCGAAAAGAAGGCACGTTTGGGCAATCGATTCTTTCACTTGGTTTTGGGGCGAGCTACAGGTCGGACTAACAGTAGTTACCCGGTTCATATTTAAGAATAACTTCAATATTGTGGTAGATTGAATAACATTGTGACAGCCTAGTCAGCAGAAGCACACGCAGTTTGGCGACGAGTGCTATGGGGTCACGCGGGGGGGGCGTGACCTTTTCCCCTTATGGGAAACCGATCCTTTAAGTAACTCGATATTTCTACCTGACACAAGTGAAGGATTTAGGAGGTTTGTTACTTTGAGATTTAAGGGGAAGTTAACACTTTAATGCGATCGAATATCGTACGTTAAAAAAACTCACACTCGGCCACTCGGGGTACTGGAATAGACGCCTGATGGCTGCCTACTTTTTTATAGATGTACTAGCTGACCCAGCACATGTTGTTCTGCGATTAAATAATGGGGGGGAGGGGATAGGAGGGTTAAAAATACTTTACGACATATTCTCATACCTACCAAATATACAAAAAATAAACATTAAAATCGGTCGAGCCGTTTTGGAGGATTGCAACCACAAACACCGTGTCACGAGATTTTTATATAATAGAAGAAGATAACCAATATGTCATAAAAATTGCAGAATCCACTATAATAGCGTAGTTAGGAACTTACTTAGGTATAAGGATGTTTTGGTCTTTATCAGATATTAGTTATCTTACCAAAAGTTAATATTTATTTAAATTATCACGTTAAACAAGTCGGGCCCTTTGAAATATCACTTTTTATCGCGAGCCGATAGTTCTGAAAAATGTTTCCTTTATGATTTGTGGTGCTTCATAGGCTTAGAGGTAAATAAAAGAGGTGTGGCAAGAACTTGTGATTAGATAGCTCAGTTAAAACCCGTCTACTTATCAAAAAGCCAAATACCTGGTATCATTTTGATAACTTAGGTAGGTACATTCATGCAGGTACATAAAGTTTAGGTTTTCAGTAGAGGAAGAGTTTTTTGTAAGTTATTTTTTTTCTACAAAGGGATGAATGAAAAGCAATTGCATGCAGTGTGGTGTAACACGCATGGATAGAATTAGGAATGAGTATATACTCGTATATACGAGGAAGTCTGAAAGTGGCACCGCTGACTGAAAAGTTGTGTGGAAATCGGTTGTCGTGGTATGGGCATGTGATGCGGAGGAATGAAGAAACTGTCGTGAGAAAAGTCTTTTCTATGGATGTGGATAGCTATAAGAGTAGGGGAAGGCCAAAGAAACGATGATTGGACTGTGTGAAAGAGGATATAATAATAAAAATACATGTTGCGCCGACCCCAAATAAATTGGGATAAGGACAGGCGAATAATGACTAGCTATCAAGACTACTAGCATTAAACTGATTAAATGAGTATTTGGGTATTTGAAAATTGACTGATAAATGAAATTTAAACGCGAACCCGGAACACAAAATATTTTTTTATTCTAAGTAGTTTCAAACATAGGTAGGTAGGTACATGTTTATTTGCCATGCTACTTGACACCTCTGATCTCTAATAAATATTTGATTAACGCCGTCTGCCGCTTATCAAAAGACATGACAAATTGATGTTTATGCAACTTGTCTCTAACTGAGACTTCATCTGTAACTATTTACGTAAGTAGGTAGGTATTGGATATTTAGCAACAAGAAACGGCACCAAATATTTTTATTTTCAAAACTTATCGAGAGAAAATAATAATAGCCGGTATTTTTATTCCATTAAAAAAAAAGAAAGCATTCACCACACCACTACCACTGAGTAAAAATAACAGTGCAAACACACACATGACCAGTCTAACAACCGAAATAGGTCTTTCGTTCAGTCGTTCATCATTCACGTTTAAAAATAAAAGCGGCGCTAAGATGAATGCCAGTGAGATAAATAAAGAGGTTCAATGTCCATCTGCCTATCTTACCAGTATTGCAGCATTATGCACATGATAAAAAATGGTCGTTGCACTTTTAATAGCCATATTTATGCACTTATCATACGGTTATATTGTACTTAAGTAGGTAATTTAAGAGCATAATAAATTGTAAAATCGTGTTCACTGAAATTGAGAAGATTGTTGTTTTTGCTTGAAATTGCTGTAATTCGTACCTTGTTGGAAGCTGTCCTTAAAAATCTGCCTACCTAGCCTTTTCCCAACTATCTTGGGGTCAGCTTCCAGTCTAATCGGATGCAGCTGAATACCAGTATTTTACATGGAGCGATTGCCTACCTGACCTCCACAACCCAGTTACTAGGTAATACGATACCCCTTGGTAAGACTAGTTGTCAGATATTCGGGCTTCTGACGTCCCGTAACGACTGTCAAAGATCCACGAAGCTGTCCCTAGTTAGGTTAAAAAAATATCAGTAGAAACTAGGACCCTTTGTCAAAGGTTAAGGTAAAACTATGGCAGTATTTTGTACTTGCAGTTTTCAGAATTAGTATAAACTGGATAGTGCGCCGTTAAGGTAGTTAATTATCATTATGACAATGATTAATTATAATTATCTAGACGCCCAATGCGGATACTAAGCACATGTGTCCCCCACACAAGAACAATAAAAGATTGTGATTATCAACTGTAATTTATCAAATGATAATACTGAAGCTTTCAATAAGTTTTATAATGTCAGGATTAACTATTGATTGGAACATATCTAAATAAAGCAATTAAAATTACATAATTATATTAAGTAATTGATAACAATTTTACTGGAGTACCAAAGTCTAGAACTTTTATCTTAATTTATCTGAATTAATTTAGGTCTTCAGTGTTGTCAAGCCATAAAACGATAAATTGTGGTGTAATTTTACCTTGAAGTAAAGGTAGTTCTATCAATTCGTTGTTCCGTACCCGAAGGGTCCAAACGGAGCCCTATTGCTGTCACAAACGTGTCCGTCTGTCTGTCTGTCGTCTGTCACACAGGTTTTACAGCAAAACGGTTGGAGCTACAGTCTTAAAATTATCACAGTATAAGCATCTTGTTGAACCAAAGCCTTACAAATACTCAAAAATACAGTTGGTATGGAACCCTAAACGTGCGAAATCCGACACGCACTTCGACCACGCACAGGTTTCGACACGCACTTCGACCACGCACAGGTTTCGACACGCACTTCGACCACGCACAGGTTTCGACACGCACTTCGACCACGCACAGGTTTTTTTTAAAACGTTGCCCCACAGGCCCATCCTGGATAAATTCGAAAGAGTTACCTCGCCCCTGGGCATTCAGGGCAGGGAAGAAACAGGGGTGGGTTTTAGTCAGTAAGAGTGACACGCCCTCCCGCTCCACCCAGAGCGGTAGAAGTCATTGGATGATTTTCCACGTCCCCCAAAAAAAAAAGAGCCAATCGCTCAAACACTGCGCCAACCGTGCCATTAAATTTCGCTCTTTTTTGTGGGGTGTGAAATCATCCAATGACATCTCCCGCTCTAGGGTGGAGCGGAAGGGCGTGTCAGACTCTTACTGACTAAAACCCACCCCTGTTCCTTCCCTGCCTGAGTGCGCAGGGGCGAGGTAACTCTGTTTCGAATTTATCCTCAACCCCTGGGCAGGCATCGGCCATGACGGGCCCCGTCATTATTGCCGACAACTCTTTGAGGCGCGCGTGGAACACTACGCGCCTTCGACTCTCGGGCCTGCTGCTGATCGGACGGCGAGCTACCCCTTAGTCACCGTCCGCAGGCCCGGGTATTAAATTTCGTTTGACCTTCATATTTTGAAAAAAAAAAAATTTTTTTTGACTATGCGTATTTTGTTATACTGTGGCGCTTTGGACTTTGCTACGTCGCGTCGTAACAGTGGGAACAGACACCGTATTAGCATACAATATGGTAATAATGTAATTCTTTGACCTTTTTCTTTGATTGATAAACAACAGCAAAAAGAGTTCTGTTCTAAATAAATAAAAAAGTTCGTTAAAAAAACAAATTAAATTGGATTATTTTGTAAATCCATTGTAGCTAACATCTAAAACCTAACCCGTTAGGAAAATTCTTAAGAAATGTAAAAATTATTATTAAGAAATGAAACGATGTAAATTATAGATCGCGAGTTACTTAGACTTGGATTATTCCTGTAAACTACTAATTTCATCTTCTCCCTACCCACTACTGCAAACTTAAGTTAATGGATTCTGTCTAGGTAAATTGAAACATCTCTGCAGATGTAAACTCCCTACGATTAGTTACAGCAATTTCACAGGGCCGATTTCACCATTCGCTCTGTAAACTAAGTTTTACTGAAGTAGCTCAGCGTAAAAATAAAAACCATAAAATAGATTATAAAGAGTTAACCTTAAAAGATAGACATATGCTGTCGCGGACTTTTTTTTAAAACTTTAAAAGGAGAACAATTCCGTCATACATAATTTTTGCGTAACTTTAACCGTTTAGGCAGCGCACGCAACTGAAGCTCTCAAAAGGATTTTTTTTCCTGTTTTTGCCACATTTTTCATTGATGCTTCGCTCTAGTCGCCTCGTGATGTTATAATATAACCTATAGACTTCCTCAATAAATGGATTATTCAACACAAAAATAATGTTTCAATTCGATCCAGTAGTTTCTGAGATTAGCGCGTTCAACCAAAAAAAAAACAAACAAACTCTTCAGCTTTATGACAGCGGCTAAATGCGTTTAAGCAAGCTTAGTCGTCGAAAACTGGGCGTTTAGAATTGGTGAAATTGGCCCGAAATCATTCCCAGATCCAGTAGCTGAACTATACAGTACTCGATTTTATGCCATTTCATTCAGGTTACAAGTTTATCGTTCGGTCTCATCTCGAGCTAGGCACTGAACGAAAACAATATGATTTGAATGGACGTTCGACCATTGCAAAAGAAAGTTAATCAAAATTGTAATACTTCTCATTTAAAAATCACAAAAAAAGAAAATAAGCACCTACCTAATTAACTAATGCCTGGTGTTAACAAAAAAAAAATAATGAATGCACCAGCCAACGTCATTGATTAAAAACTTATTAATAAGCACTAATGCAAAATGGTATAACCCACAAAAATATTTTTCTCGTTATCGTTAACGGTCTAATTAAAGTTTTTAATTATTTTTATTTTGTTAGTTGAGTTTCAGTTAATTAATTATTTTCATCCATTACTTGCATTTTAATTTTATGAAAAAATTATATCTATATAAATGAAATCAATTGCCGAATGTTAGCGCATCACTCCAGAACTGCTGCACCTAAGATAAGGCTAGTATGAAAGAAAATTTTGGGAACTCGAAAAAAAACCGGAGCAGGTTGCTTGTTATAAATAAATATATTAAATAGTTATATTCAATTTTTAAAATAAATATTATAAAGGTTAAAGTGATTTGCACTATTAATAAAATCTACCATTACTAACATACTCGTAGTTTTTTTTTAAATTCGAAGCAAATTATGACATTCAATAAATCTTCGTAACGCAAACGCAGCATGATGTCAAGTTCAAATGACAGATTGGATTGTAAAATGGTTGCGTAGGCTTACGCCGACTATATCCGCTGCTCAGACTGAGGCAAAGGAAACGGCTGCCTGTCCTGCATATTGCCATCAATTGATCTTTGAATCGGTTAAGATGATAATCTGTGTCTATCCGGACTCATCCGATCACATGTCCCGGAGGATATGTATTCTAAAGCTCAATTTACTGCAACCTATTCATGTATTGAAATTGCATTCAATAAAGAATGATTCCTGGGAACATTGTACTGAGAGGACATTGAAGGACGAGCTATTTGTCCCTATATAAACAGGTAGTTTATCTCCAATGGGCTATAGTTTTCCATTCAAAACAGCCTGGCATGAACGAATGACAGTTAAATAGATACCACAAATAATACAATGTTAAGACTGTCCCATTGCCAAGCGCTCAATCTTCCGAGATCTATTTACAGACAAGGGTGACTGACTTATTTATCAAAGCTATGCTTATGCAACTGTCTAGAAATATTGTTACCCACTTCATAAATGTCATTTCCATTTGAGCAAGGCAACCGACTTTGGTATAGTCGGGTACTGCGTGAACTAGGCCATCCACGCCCCGCAAATCAATAAAATCTCAAGTCCTAGAAGCTTTCATACAAAAAAAAATATACAACCTAACCTCTGACCCTGGAGACCAATAAACACATGCAAATCAAACATGCACACGAATAGAAAACGGAACTCGCGATCAGTATTGTTATAGAAAATGGCCGGCTCTCAACAAACCGTCTCGTATCTTATTGACGGCAATTGAAGCTGATTGTCGTCCATTTTACGACAATTGCCCGACAGTCGTTCGCGTCCAATAGCAGCTTAATCGCTAAACTATGTCGGGATATTCTCATGCGATCTTCCTAATTAATTGAAAGGATATTTCGTTGTGGTAGGTCTTTGAGGGAGATACACACCCGTATTGTTGGTTGCCCGCATGCTCTTACGAGTTGATTGAGTAATCAAAGCCTGAGATTTTACATAAATGGTGAGAGTAGTTTATTTTTAAGGCCAATGACACTTTTGAATTAACTAAGAGGGCTTTGGATGATTGACCGAAAATTGGTCCCAAGAATCTCATTTTGTAAAATATACCATGGTGTCCTAAGGCTTAGTGAAACATGGTCAGGAGTAAGCAATGTTCCAACAAAATCAAATCCAGTTTCATATTCTATACTAACATCAGCGTGCACTGACATAATTCTCCTATGTAACGTAATCTCGACCACAAGGATATACATATCTCCTCTAATATTGATTTGCACGTAATATCAATTGACAGTCTAAGTACTTATGGCCGTCGCTATGCAAAACATACATCCAAATATGTGATATTTGAAGAGGTCGTTCAAAAAATAGAGATGACACATCGAGTGCAGATAGAGTGTGCACGCAGTATCTATCTTATCTTTTTTATATGAAAATATAGAGATAAGCACGAAGTTATTATTAACTTTCAGTCATAAAAAATAAACCTGAATTGCTGCTATTTCGGAAAATCGATATAGTTATTTATAGTTATTGCATTTTGAACAGAGTAAATCTTTTTTGAAAGTTCTATGAATAAAAAACTTAAAAAAAAAAATGTAACCGACTTCCAAAAAAGAAAATGAACAAAAAAATAACTTTAATTTCGGAACTCGGTGTTTGTATTTTGTCGTTGACATCGACTTCCGAAATTAAATTTATTTTGTAATTTTTAGAAGTCGGTTGTATTTTTTGTAAAAAAGTTTTTGATTTTCACTTTTTAGTTGTACCCCAGAACTAAAACAAATAATAAAGTTATGCCCAAATGGATAACCCCATTATCATGGAATTTGAACATAATTGGAGATAACCAAAACGTCATCTGTGTGTACATATTTATTGTTTATGTTGATTTTTGCAAAAAGTGCTGAATCAATTTCGATAAAACTAATATGGGACTACCTCTGAAGTATGACCTACCAAAAAAAAAAGAATCATCAAAATCTATTCACAATTGGCGGAGAAATCGCGTAACAAAAAATACAGACGAATTGAGAACCTCCTCCTTTAGGAAGTCGGTTAAAAAGGCATGCAAATATACTAAAATTATATCTTGTCAAGCCTTTTCAACATTAAAAGGATTATTAACATGGCGATTACCAAATAAATGGGACTGTTATCACAGCAACGTTTATTATTTATTACCTTTAGTGTTCATTCTAAATAAATGTGTTAGGTGTGTAAAACTGTAAATAAATTACTTTGTTATGAAGACATAAAAATTTCCACTGCCACATTTTTATTGCAACTATTGTTGGACAATCCAGTTTAATTTTGTAAAAGTGTAACAGCGATTCATCATCACCTTCCTTGGGGTTGGCACAACACGGTTTTCTTCCATTCTGTCCTGTGCCTGTCAGCCGTCACGCTATTACTAACTCCCTTTTCTTTCATATCACTCCTCACACAATCCATCCATCTTTTCTTTAGCCTCCCTCACCCTCTCCATCCATCCAAATTTATATTTCTGTCTCTTTTAGTTACATGTGTTTCATCCCTCCTCTTCACATGACCATACCAAGATAAGCGGTTCCCGTTCAACTTTTCTGTCATTGGCGCCACTTTTAAACTACCTCTAATGTACTCATTTCTCATTTTATCTATGCTCGTTACTCCACATATCCATCTCGACCTTCTCATCTCCGCCACATGCAATCTTTTTTCATCCGTCATTTCACTGCCCAATGTTCTGATCCATACACCATTCACGGACTTATATATTTTCCCCTTTATGATAGCTTTGACAACCAGTCAATATTGAAAACCGCATATTCATATGTTTAGAACTTTTACAGATCGTCAACCTTTGTATTACGATTTAATGATTCATAGGTAAACTGCACGAACTATTTGTCACAAAATAAATTTTGTCGTAGTGTAAATAGTGTTGGCAGGTTTCCGAGTCGACTCGCGAGTCAAAGTCCGCGCTAAGTCCAAGGTCTGAAGGAATCTAACTCTGTATTGTCAGTTTTTGTTCGTTCTTTTTGTCCCCTGCATCGTTGAATGATATTAATCACTTATGTGCTATAGTGTTTTTTTTTTGCTGGTTTTAAAATAAGAATGTGGAGAGTTGGTGACTTGTGTTGGATCTCTGGTTAAAATAAATCCACAATCGACATTTTTACGAATAATAAGTTTATTTCAAAACATTTACAGTACAGTTTTTACACCTTTTAACATGATGCCGCGAACAGTAATAGCCGTTGCCTCAAAGATCCATTGAATTTATTCTCATCATCTTACAACAAAAATACAACGAGGGTAACAGTGTAAAAATACAAAACTAAGTACGATCATAAATGTTTTATAGCGTATTATTAACATTGTAATCACTACATAGTATAAAACAAAGTCGCTTTCTCTGTCCCTATATCCCTATGTATGCTTAAATCTTTAAAACTACGCAACGGATTTTGATGCGTTTTTTTTTAAATAGATAGAGTGATTGAAGAGGAAGGTTTATATGTATAATTTGTACCCGAGCGAAGCTGGGGCGGGTCGCTAGTGGTGAATAAAATAGGTATCAACATAATTCTTTAAAATTAACTAGATTTATATTTGTTTGCTACTTCATAAATTTAACAGTTACAGATAGTGTTACACTTGTGACACATGATGGGAAATCCGTTTGTTTTAATTTTTAATGCTTCTACTTTTTTTTAAATTAATGTTAGTGATTATTTTTTTATTTAGTACATATTTACATAGGTACAACAGTTGGTACCTAAGTGACAATTAATTGTTTTCCTTCAGTTATCTCATTTCGGTAATTTAAATAAAAGAAACACAGACATTGCCTCTTCGTAACGTTTGCTGTTTTTTTTTCTAATCTCATTCTTATCTTTTTCAAGTATAAAGGTCAGTCGCTTTATCCATTTGCCATGCTAATTTTCTTCAGACATTGGTACTTCAATAACTTAAATCCAGCAAAAACGAGACAAGTGAAAAACGTGTCTGTTTTTTTGCTCCATTATCCAATGAAGGAAGTGAATAATTTGCGGGGCACCTAATATGCAACCAAGCTGAAAGATTTTTTGCGTTGCTGAAGATTGGAAAAACCGTGGAACTTGCATATATATGTAGTAGACAGCACGCAAACTTAATGAAATAACAGTTATCTCAATCTTATATCGAGTAGATAGATTAAGTGATACCTGACAATGAAAACTGGTAAGTATATGTACAATTTTTTAGTTTAACGCGTCAAGTCCCTCATTAGCAGACACAATTAAAAACCTATTGTTGGTGGCGACGCAGGGGCCTGACACGAGCGATTAAAAGCAGGTTCAAGAAATCTATTACTGAAAATTGTTTTATTTCAGGACCTACTTTTCCTTTGGAAAAAATATCAAATTCTAAAAACAGTGAAACAGCATCACGCTTGTAAAGTCCCTAATCAGGTGTTTCATATTTAAGTTCCTGAGAAATATCTGTAAAACTTTAACAGACCAGCGGATAAAACCGAAAGAGTAAAAAAAGGCCTTCAAATTCTTCGCGGTCAAACTTAACCAACCATCTGACCTAATCGAAGTTGATGGTGACCCAACATTGAAGCAGACTCATCAGGAAAGAATGTATCAATTTAACCCATTACCGATGAACAGACTCATTCAACATGTTATCAATTAAATCGCCATGCCCACAAGAGAGCCTTTTGTAACCCCATTGAGCCCCGATAATGATGAATAATCAGCACACACATTGCAGGTGGTCAATGTGGTCATATCAGTACCAGTAAAAGTGAATAACGGCATTTTTCTTTATCAGCTGGTAAAATTTTATGAGCAATTTAGATTATCTCATGTTTTGAGAATGGTATCATTTCGGGTATTCGTGTTTTAAGATACCTATTTGGATTAGGCACTTTTGGATGGAGTTTTTCCGTTAGTACTTATAAATTAATTGGCTTTTGCCTGTTTTGCTTGTTTGCCGGGATTCTGACAAGATGCTAAAAGACTTTGAATAAATTTATTAGATGATTTCGGACGGATTTCTGTTACTGACGACTCTAAGTCTTCATTTCTATCTTTTTCTATGCATAAGAACTTCTGGGAAATCGCATGAGGACCGAGAATATCACATGATCACAAATTACATTACGTACTCATTTTAATTAATAACTTCGTGGGCATGTCAAACAAAAAAAGACTAGTTCAAATAAGCCGGAGGCTGCGTCTGTACTTTAATATGAAAGCAGCACTAAGATTTGATTCCGCCAAGCCCGTTTCATCTAAGGACCACAAGACGTACGGCGAAGTGCCACCGGTTCATGGTGGACATCCCATCCATACGCACAAAGCGTTTTGAGAAAACATTCATTGCACGTACAGCTAGAGAGTGGAATTCTCTACCGGAGTCTGTGTTTCCTGTAAGATACAACCTGGGAGTCTTTAAGTCAAGAGTGAATAGGTTACTTCTAGGCAAGCGTGCTCCATCTTCGACCACATCATCGCTTACCATCAGGTGAGATCGTGGTCAAACGCGAGCCTATCAAACATAAAAAAAAAAAAAAAAAAAAAAAAAAAGAACGTACATAGTACATTCAATATTTTCTGTTATAAAAACTTACTGGTGGGTAGTTGAGAATGAACAATAGTGAATGCATGTAGGCTGCATGGGGCGTTTAATAAACCCGCTTTATCTTGCTTCTGCATTGCGGTAAAACTTTCGCGTTTTATGTGCATTACTTTATTGCGTAATACGTGTTTTTTTTTTCATTATTTAACTAAGAAAATAACGGGAAACTTCCGACAAAATCTAAAAACTTTTTACAGATTATGAAATATTTATAGTATAATAAACATATAAATTATAAAACTATTTTTTTTCCAGATTAAATGTGGGTAATTGTAACTTTTTGGTCACTAAAGTACGTTAAGTGGTACCAAAACCATTCCGTTATCAGTGTTATTTATTAGAACGGTATGAATTTTTATCAAAAAGTTTGATATAATGGCGGATTTCCATAGAAAACTCTATGGCCAGAAATTGGTTATAATTTTCATCGAAAAACCGTGGAATTTACATATGCAGTTCGCATCTTAATCTTATATCGAGTAGATTGATTGAGTGATACCTGATGTGTTTTGGCAAAAAAAAGGAATTAAATGAGGTTAGGTTAGGTTTTAAATGATAAGTGGGATTATTCAGTTATCTATATTTCCTATCTACTGCCATAATGCAATGGATTAACCATCAGGTAGACTTATTATTACTTGATACCAAAGGTTGAGGTGCGGTTACACATACAACTGGCTCATATCATAAAAAATATTTAGAAAATTGTCGCTAAACAGAACTGATTTTCCGGAGAACAGCAAATAACTATTCGGTTTGTTGAAACAATATCAGAAAGTGTTTCTGAAAGGCTCGAAAGAAGCAACAGACTGTTTCTATATACCTACATTCAAAAAAATGTAGCAAAGGCTCAGTGAAACGTAGAAGGGTAGGGGCACGCTGCTAACGAACCTAGAACGCTAGACCTACTCGTAGCTAGGCCGATCAATAGCGGATGACCTAAATCTGTTTTCATACAGGATACAGAAGCTACAGGTACCTACATACAATAGAAAATAAAATACAGAACCTTAAACATGTTTTATGTCTGAAACACCATTGTTGGTCCAAGGTTTTCAGTACAATAGGCATAGCTAATTTGTGAGCCTATATAGTATGAGCCTATATTATAGTACCTATTACATTTCTGTATATTATCTGAAGGTAGGTAGTTGACTATGTAAACTGTATACAAAGGTATAAAGCAACTACCCACGATACCGAAGCAACAGATTAGTAGCTTTCTTGATCGTGTGCGACAGTTTAATAATTTGCGATCTTGATTCGCGACTAAGTAGTAAAAATAACGAAAGAAATATTTATTTATTTATGAAATTAATTTCTATTAGATTGTAAGCTCGAAATATTTAGGTATGAAATCAGAAAAAAAAATATCAACCTGATTTCTTGAAAAAATCGGGACAGATCACAAAAAACATGGATTTTAGTCTTAACCCATTTTCACAGTTGGATTTTGCAGTAAATATTATAAGAATCATAAAATGGTGCTTAGTAGGTAGATGAAATTTTACCAATGCACGTTCAGTTTAGACCTAAATTATCCACACCAAAATTAAATGAATCTAAAATAAAGAGAAGAGAACTTTTCAAAAGCAAAAATAGAAAAAGATTCAAGTGAAATAAGTGCAAAAAGGCGTCGGCTCGCCCCGGCCCGGCCGGCATGGAGAGCCGAGCGAACCGGCCGGCATCCAACATTGATTTTTTCTTAGAAGTATTACAGTGATAGTACAGAAAAATAAACTCACCGATAGCCTTCATGAACTCGTCGAAGTTCTCCGAAGAGATCATCTTATATTTCTTGCCGACGAACTCCATTTTTTAATATAAAAAAATGCTTTTTAGTGAGTTTAAAATGTGTGAGTCCGTACTACCGGTCGGAACTGGAATGAATAAACGCGGCAAACGGTAGAACTGCTCGCCTCCGCGCATGCGTCAACGAACGAATGAGCGAGATGAACGGAACGAATGAAGTTATTGAACTGAATTGACCTTGACATCGCCCGGCGGTTTTATAGTCTGTAGCGAGAGACTTGGAAAGATGAGGGCGGGGCTGTTATAGGTATTGCATTTATCGTGATTTTACGAGAGTTACGATTTTGTTTGCTTAGTAAATTGGATGGTAAAGTATTTGAGATGATTATGCGTCGTTTGCGGCTCAATCTGGGAATATTGGCGAAGGCTGATACGCTATTTGGGTCATGTTTGTAAATAATTAACACGAAACATATGACCGACATCATTTTACTTGTAAACCCCTTCAGACGTTATCACCCCTCGTCATTTTTGCAAACACACTGTTCATTCTCTCTCTTTCTTTCTTTGCGAATCTTTTGATGCCATCTCTTTTCAATATTTCTATTCAAAAGCCCCTATAATTTTAGTGGCCGGATGAAGCTATTTTGTGTACAATGATTTGTATTGTTAAGTACTTTAATTCTTTTTTTGTCAAATTAAATTGGGCATAATGTGATTTAAAAAGAAAAATGGGCTGTCAATAGTTCCCATAAGAAACCGTATAGGCTTTTGAACAATGCAGCTTATTTAATGTAGATAATAACACTTTCAAATGATTTGGTACCAGCAATTTCTAAGTGATTCCAGTTTCCTAGTTAATAAAATGTATTCATTATATTAAGCACTACTTGTCAATACATACACTAGGTACCTACACTTACATTCGAGCTAATAAACACACATTCACATGCATATCTATCCAATACCTATAAACGAGCAATTCTTGTATTATTTATTTATATATAATCTGAATCTCGGAAACGGCTCCAACGATTTTCATGAAATTTAGTATGCAGGATGTTTCGGGGGCGATAAATCGATCTAGCTAGGTTTCATTTTTAGAAAATGTCATTTTATCCAAAAAGAAAAACCGGTCAACCAGGTACTATAATATAATTAGTGCGTCATCATCAGCCTTTTAATGTCCCCACTGCTGGAGCACAGGCCTCCTCTCTGAGAGAGGGTGTGGGCCATCCACCACGCGGGCCCAATGCGGATTGGTGGATGTCACATATCTTCGAAATTTTGGTTCTGGGACATGCCGGTTTCCTCACGATGTTTTCCTTCACCGTTTTGAGAGCAGTGGTGATGAAATAATTTACACAAAGTAAAGCGCCTGCCTGCGTTTGAACTCACGACCTACAACTTGTAAGTCATGGCCAATACCACTGAGCCACCACTGCTCTTAGATAGTGCGTAAGATTTTATAATTTTTATATTTTTTGTTCTCCAAAATCTAAAACACTTTTCTTTTTCTTTCTGTCTTATAGAAGTAGTGGGGCTAATGGCCGTGACACAGTATTCCATACTAATGCGGTTGCTAATGAACACAAACTTTTGCAAACTGTTTTTTGTTCCAATAAATATTTTAGTATTTTTTTAGTAATAATAGTTTAACTAATAAACCTGAACGCAAAAAATGCACGAATCAGGTTTGCTTGCTGAACGCCTGATTTAAAAACCAAAGCAAAATGTAGACGCAAGATGAACATGTGTTAGTGATTCCGAAGGCATTACCATTTCCCTTCTTCTTTCAAATCGATGGTTCCCTAACTTTCAAATACTTTGCAGCGTCTGTAGCGTTCATCAGGTCCCCCATAGTACAAGAGTATGGGCACTTGGGGCATCACAGTATGTGAGTCATGTTCTGGATCGCACACCGCACTCACACTGGGTATCAAAGGAGTCTATAAACCCCCATTTTGCCAAGCTGTATTTGCAGCGGCCTACCTGGGTACGCAGCCGATTGAGTGCTTTCCATATAGGCCACTGCAGTTCCCGTCCGGGTGGCAGGTGTTATACCATACCATAACTTTTTTTTTTTGTTGATAGGCACGCGTTTGTTTTCGCGTCATTTCCCTTTTATTGATGACTAGCTTCTGCCTGGGGCTTCGCCCGCGTGGAACTATTACTTTCCCAATTATAAATTATAGCCTATGTGGTTTTCCAGACTATAATTTATCTCTGTGCTAAATTTCATACGATCCGTTCAGTCGTTCTGGCGTCATTGAGTAACAAACATCCGTCCATCCATACTTTCGCATTTATAATATTAGTAGGATCGGATATTTATAATATTAATAGGATCCGATATTTATAATATTAGTAGGATCGGATATTTATAATAGTAGTAGGATCCGATATTTATAATATTAGTAGGATCGGATATTTATAATATTAGTAGGATCGGATCTTTATAATATTAGTAGGATCCGATATTTATAATATTAGTAGGATCGGATATTTATAATAGTAGTAGGATCCGATATTTATAATATTAGTAGGATCGGATATTTATAATATTAGTAGGATCGGATCTTTATAATATAAGAAGGATCGGATCTTTATAATATTAATAGGATCCGATATTTATAATATAAGAAGGATCGGATATTTATAATAGTAGTAGGATCCGATATTTATAATATTAGTAGGATCGGATATTTATTTTGTAAGTTGGTTAAAAATAACACTTTTACACATCCATGTTTTTTGTGAATTTTAACTAGATGAGGCCGGTGTTTCCTAGCTTTAGACTACCCTGAGAAAAAACACCTAAACAAACTCAGAGGTCAGTCTCCTTTTAAAGTCCACACAATCCCTCCTGTGTCTCAACATTGATAACGAAACTGACGTTAGCTACCGATCGCAAAATTACTAGGCGTTAAAAAACTCCCTGATAATTAGGCAAAAATCGACTTCAAATAATAATTGATTTTCTGAAATAAGTATGTACAGAGACGGCGTAAATATTATATTTAAAACGCTATTTTTCAACGTATTTTGTTTTTGTATAAATGTACGTAGTTAGGTAAGGTTTTTTTTTGTTTAAGTGTAGATATAATTAGTTAAGTATGTTACTATTGGATTAATAAATTGAATAGTTTTCATGGCACTTACAGTATTTTTTTTTTAATTTTAAAGAAATATTTATATTTTAATCGTATATTAAGAATTGAACTAACTTGTCAAAATATTTAAATCGGAATTCGGTACACGATCGTTAAATAGTTCGGGACTGCAGGCCTTGGGTCAAATAAATTATGGAAAGCTATCTTACCTACATAGCTAGTGTTCAACTAATACTTATTGGTCACAAGGGTTCCTGCTGATCCCAGAATCGTTTCTCAGGCCCGGCTTAATGTTATTAGGTTTTCCTATCGAAGTTCGCCCGGAGTCTGGCTTTGTTAATGTCAAATTTCCTGGTTGGAGAATTTAACCCGAGAGGGTTATAATTATTCTCATGTCATGCTGCTTTTTCGCCAAGTAATTTTAAAAAGTAGATTGGAGTTTCAAACTGTAAGTAGGTACCCGATTTTGAATTGGTGCATACTTACCTGTTAAATGAGAGCAGTTTTCACAGTCAAATCACATCTCTGCAAACCTATTGAAAAAGTTCCATTAAATCAAAGATAAGAATCAAGAAAATACTTCTATATCCAGTCTCTTTCTTTAGCATACTTTGATTTTAGAAAATAATGCAATTAGCAGCAGATTTTTAATCATTCAATTTGTCGAATGTTTTCACAGAACCAACTAGAGTAACTCCATTACTCCACCCTCTGCTACTTGTATCAATAATGTTTTCTGTAATTATGATTATTTATATAAATCCATAGTAAATTATCTTCCGTCGGATCATAGTGGAAAAACGGTAACTATTAAGTTTGAAGTTTTGGAAAAATCTCAAATACAGTTTAGTCCAATTGCAACTGGCAAATTAAAAAAAATCAATAGTAACTTACAAAATAAGTAAGCTATTAATGTCTTGGGCCATAATATTGAATTTCTTAGAAACACGTTCACACTCTCATAACTGCCGGCGTCCACACAAAATGTCGGCAGAATGCACTGTAGCGCCATCTACTTGTTCCGCTTTAACTCTCAGTGTTTAACAGTAATAAATGATAGATTTCTTATTAAGTTAATGGTAATCCTTGTAACAAAATAGAGTAATAAAATATAAATTTGGTGTGGGACATAATATTATATATTTTATTAATAGCTTTTAGGTAGACTATTAAATGTTTCTTTTTTTTATAAATATTTATTTAATATTACAAGCGAGAAAAATTGCTTTGGTCCGATTAGCCTATTAAAATATTTTAAAATCTTTACAGAACCGTCTTAACTCTCAGATGGGACAAAATATTTTGTATGAAATCAAGTTACACTGGGACCCAATTGAATTAACAATAAAAATATCTGTGTTCTTCTTTACTTATTATTAAAAAAAAAAAACAGCGTGGGACAGAATTTAAATCAAAAAGTACAAAAATTTTGAAATCCACCCGGATAGACTTTATAAAATGAGGTGTATCTATTATTATAAGTTTCGTCTTATGCGTCGAAGTGACATAAGATAAATGAATTAAGAAAAAAAAACCAGATGACAGCCACGTTAGGTAAGCTCGAAGAGAAGATTTCACAAATGCAGCTCACTAAAATGTAGGAAATAAAAAATTATACCTACTTATATCAAAAAACCCGACCACAGAAAACGACTAAAAAATTCCAAACAAGTCACTTTTCAAGCAGTCTGACGCATTGGTAGTGGCATTAATTCTAGTTCAATCACAGATATCAAATCTTTAGATCGGGTTTTTTGATAAAAGTATTGTTTTATCATCATTTCATGAACCGATGGACGCTTAGTCAATTATGTCTCACCCTGTATGCTAGGTGAACAACACCCATACTCTGAGTAATGCCCTCCACTCGATTCAACCTCGACTCAGCTTTCGCCCAGGCAAATTGACAGTTTTAGCTTGTTAAGCTTAGTTTTTTTTTAAATTCGTTGTCATAGCGACAGTGTCCAGTGGAGACTGGAGTGGCGATAATTTCCTTAAGGCCCTACTACCGGTCAAGTGGCGCCCTCATTAGTACCAAATACGGCCGATTCTGACACTTTTGCCTACTACTTAGAATACGAAACATTCTGAGACCTGTTTTAACAACGTAAAAATACTTTATTCTCTTTGTAACAAATTTGACGTTGGATTCTTTATTATTTATTTTCTATGCTACGCTACGATTTTTTATTCAATGAGGGCGCCACTTGGCCGGTTGTAGACCCTTAAAAGGACTTAGAATATGGGTGTAAGCCCATTTGCGAAAGACCACAATGCGCGCATTCTAGGTAGCCGGTAAAATTACAATTTGTTAGAGACGAGAAATCAATATGCTTGTCACTTAGTAAGCCTACCAAAAGCCCGGATTACTGTTCGCGGCAAACACAAAATCCCAAAAAAGGTTTATTACATTGATAGGATCAATTTCTAGACTGTTGTATATTCCTAAGGCTTTTTGTTTGGTCTGTAAAATGGTGAACTTCGGATGTCGGTGTTTATATTTTGTTTCTTCGTCATTTGACACCGACTTCCAAAATTAAAGTTATTTAGCAATATTTTGTGTACCTACTCAAGTATTTTCTTTTTTGGAATTCGGTTGTATTTTTATTTAAGTTTTTTATTTTTCACTTTTTAGTTGTGTACCCAGAAAAAAAAAGTTACGCCTGAATTGATAACCCCAATAACACGGAACATGGAATTTGAACACATATTTTTTGTTTTTAACCGACTTCAAAAAGGAGGAGATAACAATTCGGATGTTTATACATATTTAAAAAAAAAATGTATTTTCGGCCATAACTTCCTCATATACAGCACGTAACAAAAACCCTGTCCGATCCTGGCGTATTCCTGGTTTAACATACGTACTAGAAAAAGTTGTAAAAAAAATGTAACTCATAAAAACCAAAAGTTATAGATTTTTTATTTTTATAAAATGTGCGAAATTTAACAGTAAATATGGCAAGTTTTCATAAGTTGACAACACTCCACCGGCCGGAGAAATCTTTTCATTTTTACCTATTTTTAACCGACGAAAAAAAAAAGGATCAGGTTCTCAATTCGACCGTATATATATTTTTATTTCAAACGATACCGCCCTGCGCTAGCCGCGCTGTAGGCACTCTGTCTCGCTCAGGTGGCATGTTTGACACGAAACAGTAGGTGAACTTTGTCGAGCGCTCAGTGTTGCCTTTGAGAAGTTTTATTTTATTTTTATTTTTTTAAATTAATTATTTTCATTGCGAAAAATAATTATCTCGTATCCATTAAATGATTACGTATATGTGTACGCAGTACGATACCAAGTAATACCCTTCAGGATCGGACAGGGCTTTTGTTACATGCTGTATAGATGGATTTGCAAAATTCTTTTTTTGTTCGAAAGGAATTTATTTCGAAACCGTCCCATTTAGATTTCATATAGATCCTAATTTTTTTATCCATAATCTAAAGTGCCATAATTTTTTTTGTCCTAATCATCATTTTTGTCCGAATGATAATTTGTCCGAACTTAATGTCACATAATATCACATGCCATAAAATTGAAACCCCTAAATACAATAGGCCCTAAATCAGTTTGTCATAAATATTAAAATCAATAATATACAAAAGACTTAACCATTTTCAATAAAAGTTATAAGTCCTAAATTCAAATTTTAAAATGCATATCTATCCTAATAATATTTTTAAAACTTTGTTTAACAAAGCTTTTGCTATGAACTTCTCTCAGGCGTTACGTAGCTAAGAGTTATATGCAATACGAGTTATACAGGGTGTAACGGAAAGGTGTGGTCATATTTTAAGAACTACATCTGCCCATCTATATGAACAACTTTCTTCAAGAAAATCCGAGGAAATCCAATTTTTTTTTACCTCCCGTATAAATATTGATCACCTGATGATAAGTTTGTATGAAAAGTCTAACTTTTTTTTGGGAATTTTCTACTTTGTCTTAGAGAAAGTTGTTAATTTCCATGGGCAGAACCGGCTACTAAAATATGACCACACCTTTCCATTACACCCTGTAGAGCTATTCTATTATGAAATTAGCTTAGAATTGGTCTACAAATTATTAATGAAGAAAATAATGTATCTACGTTTAAGTATTTTTTGTTTTGGTAATTAAATATTATCTGATTTTGTATTACAATTGTTTATTATTTTACCAAATCTAACTAAAGCAATACATAAATAAATAGTAAAGATGCAAAAGCAATAAATGGCTTTTGTCACGGCTCCGGCGCTGCCTGTATGTATACATCACTCAATAAAACAGTTGATTGAACATGCATACATCATGCATGCAGCAAGCAAATGAGTATGCAAGCAAGCACGCAGCATGCAAGCAACCAAGCTACATGAAGCATGCAAGCAAGTAACCAGAATGTAAGTAATCATTGAACATGTAGCATGCAAGCAAGCATGTAGCATGCAAGCGAGCATGTAACATGCAACAGGCATGGTTTCTGTCACGGCTCCGGCGCTGCGAGGCTCCGGTGGCCCCACGCGAGTTTATCGTCGCAGATAGTTTAACGCTCACCACCGCAGTTTCGTCTTGCTGGCCGGCTTCACCGGCCAGCCTCAGCCGCGGCGGCGAGCTTTACAACCACCTGCTCTTCAACTCACGGGCCGCCTCGCCCCTCCTCGCCTATGCGTTTCTAAATTACTCTCTAGGGGTAGGGCAGACAAGACTGCGTGGAGTCGGATTTACAGCGATTCGTTTCTGTCACTAAAACCTAATTTCTAGCAAGTGTTTTAGGACTTAAAATTTTATGATAAATAAACATTCGGATTAATACACATTATATAATACAATACTTAGGACATATTATAGCTTTATTTCAATAAAAATTAGGAGATTGAATTATTATAGTACTCGATATTATGACAGAATAGTTTTAGAAGTAAAAATAATTATTGTAAAACAAAATTTCGAATTTTAGAACATTATGGTTACTGAAGTTTATATATAGCAAACGTGTTATGCATAATGATTTTAGGACAAAAAATTTTAGGAGAAGAAAGGGAGTACCGTTTCGGAGACAGACAACGGAACTATTCAAAAAATGACAGCAAATCAACCGCGATGCAATAGCAGCATTGCATAAATATGCATTGTTAACACAATTTAATGGGGAATGACAACTAAAAACTGAAACTTAAAAAAAACTTTTTTACAAAAAATAGAACTGACTTTCAAAAAAAAACTAATTCCATTATAAGACCAAAGACTCTTTGTAACTAAATCTACACAACAAACACACATGACATAAACAAGACAACCATATTATGAGCGACAAGGTTGCCCTTGTCGCACTACAAGACTTATATTTTTTTTCAGCATTGGGGCATCCAACTGTTCACATAGGGCTTTCAGAATGCTGTTGGAACTGCCGCGCACTCTTTTCAGAAGGATGTAAAATCGCGAAAAAATCAGCTTTTCAGTACATTTTGTCGAGTTATGTAAACGTAAATGGGCAGCAGATTGTTTTTTTTTTAAGTTAAGTTAGAATAGAATAGAATAAACATTTATTCGACACAGACACAACACAACAGCAACAAACAAAAGGTAAAGAAAATAACAGTAGGTACACAGAGATACAATAAAATTGTGCTGAGCGTGCCCATACCGAAAGGGTTACCATCTCAGCATTTGCTGGGCGTTGGACACCCAGCGCTGGTTTTCAGTTGGCACCCCGCAGTGACGCACGGACGAGGGTAAATAAAATAATAACTGAATTAAATATCAATGTTTACGTATTAGGTAATATTGTAATTAAAATACGTAAATAAATAGTGTAAAGTAATAAGAAAATATTAAATAATATATATGTGCCATGCTGGTTACAAATTATAATTTTCTACTCTATCCACAATAATAAAATAAAATAACCCGAAAACATTGCTCATCAGTCAACGCGACGTTCGAAGCAATTGACGCATAATCGCGTCAGATACCGGCTTTGCAATCAGCCATCAGCCGTCATTAGAAGAAATAAGTAAATACAACAATACACAATAAAGCCAGTGCATAAAAAAGAAAAAGCTGCCTTCCAGAAAATATTTCCAAGTGCAAAATTCCCACAGTTATTGCTTTAAATCGAAGTATTGTAAATTGCAATTAGAACAGAAAAGGTGAAAGTGAACTATATTGGTTCACAATATAATGGTAAGTTTTTTATTAGGTATATGTCATTTAAATAGGTGGTAAGTTAAGAAGAATATAATAGGTAAATAAATAAAATCACCGTTAAGTTGCCTTGATTTTTATGTACTTAATTCAACGCTGGTTTTTTTGTGCGTAATTCAAAATGTGATTTTGTCAGATAACAGCATTATAGCTTGTGGACGGCAGTATTACAAATATTGAGACGCCTCCGTGCCTCGGAAAGCACATTAAGGCCCTACTCATGGTCCAGTGGCGCCCTCATCGAATAAAAAATTGTAGCATAGCACAGAAAATAAATATTAAAAAATCCAACTTCACGTTTGTTACAAAGAGGATAAAGCATTTTTACGTGTTAAAACAGGTCTCAAAATGTTTCGTATCCAAAGTAGTAGGCAAAAATGTCAGAAACGGCCGTTTTTGGTACTTTTGCCTACTACTTTGGATACGAAACATTCTGAGACCTGTTTTAACAACGTAAAAATGCTTTATCCTCTTTGTAACAAACGTGAAGTTGGATTTTTTAATATTTATTTTCTGTGCTATGCTACGATTTTTTATTCAATGAGGGCGCCACTGGACCGTGAGTAGGGCCTTAAGCTGTTAGTCCCAGCTGTCATTTGTAGATCGTGTCACTCACGTGTCCATTCTCTGTCACGCAGGTTTTACAGCCAAACGGTTGGAGCTACAGTCTTCAAATTTTCACAGTATCAGCATCTTGTTGACACAAAGCCATACAAATTGCCAAAAATTGGTATGCAAAGTCCGACACGCACTTGGCCGGTTATAATTTTTTTTTGTCTGAATTTTACATGTTAAATAAGTAGTTAACACGGTGGAACCCAATTTTATAGATACAATAAAACATTTTTTGTTTATACAAAAAATTGCTATGATTCCGTTTAACATAATACAGGTACCTATCGGTAAAGGAAAATCTACCTTAGATATCTTATGGCAAAATCTGTGGATGCGATAGGCGGCGGCGACCTCTCGCGCCCTGCCCTGGTTCAGGTCATGGTATGAAGCGAGAGGGAATGGGAAGCAGTCTCCGCCTTCTGCGAAGCAGTAATGCTCGCGAAGGCGGAGGCGGGACGCGTGAAGGAAGCTCAACGGAGTGGCCCTCACGGCCCCGGCCGCTACCACCGCAGGAGAGGTACTGGGCGTAGGACGTAATATGTGGTAGGACGTCGCGAGACGATCTCCGGCCACCGTAGACCCGCCTGCGGACAGATATTACTGCGGATGGCGAGCAATGGGTAGCTCGCCGTCCGATCAGCACCAGGCCCGTGACTCGAAGGCGCGTAGTGTTCCATGCGCGCCTGAAAGAGATGAGTGTCAGCCACCACTGACGGGGCCCAACGTGGCCGGTGCCTGCATGCCTAGGGGTAGCGGATAAATTCTGAAAATGAGTTACTGCACCCCTGGGCACTCAGGCAGGGAAGGAACAGGGGTGGGTTTTAGTCAGTAAGAGTCTGACACGCCCTACCGCTCCACCCAGAGCGGGAGAAGTCATTGGATGATTTCCAACCCAACAAAAAAAAAAATGGCAAAATGTACCTGTAAAATATGTGTGAAAACTTGCAATTGGTTATATTAGGATTTATTTGGCAAATTAACTACGAATACACCTACATTCTAGCTTTAAGATTTTCAAAAAATATAAAATAAATAATTATTATAATACTGGTTTTATAAATAGGTACACCAGAGCTACCCCATTAACTAAATAACCTTCTTAAGGCATGTTGAGCTGTGTATACACTGTATATGATTGCAAGTTGTATTTAATCTTAATTAAACCGGGTTTTCACTGTGGCGACACGCGGTCAAGTAAAATCGTCGCAGACAAATCGACCATAACGGCAGCTTTGTTGAAGTTTTTAGAGGAAAACTATTTAGTACACCAAAAAAAAAAGGAATATATCAAACTCGTAATCAATATTAAGTTGTTAAAATACGTAACAGCGTCACGAATTTTAAATTAATTAATCAACGAAATAATTTTCATAAAATAAAACTGTTACGGCAATTTACCTGATATAGAGGATTTTTATAACTCAGTCTATTCAAAAGACAGAGTTAGTGGCGAGAAGCTCCGGAATTGTAGTTGAGTGACACACAAACAATAGCCTCATTCTTTTTAACCCCCGACGAACAAGATGGGTGTTATAAGTTTGTAGTGTGTATCTGTGTCTGTCTGTGGCATCATCAGCTCCTGGACGGGTTAACCGATATTGATTAAGTTTTTTTGTTTGAAAGGTGTTTTCATCGAGAGTGTTCTAAGCTATATTTCAAGAAAATCTACTCAGCTGTTTGAAGATTATCTACTCTTCTCTAATTGATGAAGAGATATGAACAACTCCCACAGGTCTTATCGATTCGAAATTTGAAAACCTGTCACTTTATTGAGTTGCATAGTTGTGTCGCATTGGCTAAACAAAATGATAAATGATATTTATTTTGCAAATAGGTTACAAAGAACACTTTTACACGTCAATGTTTTTTGTCAGTTGAAGCTAGATGAGGCGCCGGTGTTTCCTAGCTAACTACCCTGAGAAGAAACACCGAAACAAACTCAGAGGTCAACGTCTCTTTTAAAGTGTTCTGATCCATACAATATGTACTGGTCAAATCATATGAGAACCATGCACGTTAACATATAACATAACTCAGACAGAGTTATGAGCTTTTGAGAAAAGCACCACGCAGGTTTGAGTGGACCAGTCCAGACAGCGCCAGCATTTGTCGGTTATCGTGTAACTCAACTCAGAACTTTAAGGAGCTCAACGAATCGACGAACAATACCAAAGTAAGGACATTTGAGTAGGCCGCAAAGTACTCAAACTGCCAGACAATCATGAAATCTACGTGAATATTACGGCCTACATAGTTCTCACATAAAAGCATGTAGAATGTTGCCAGAAGTTTTGTTAAACAGCCATCAGTTAAGGCAGGTAGGGGTATTTTGGTAATATTGGAACCCAAAACTGATAGTCACTGGTACTTGAAAAGCCGGTATTAAAAAAAAAACTTAATGATAACGTCCGCATTGCTATAAACTGGAAGGAGGTAATTATAAATTAAATTTTGCTCCGACTAGACGAAATAAATCGTAACAAACTTGTTTTGAATGCCATCAGAATAAAGCTTAAGGTCGCGTGGTTTACGCTTTTAAACATCAAAATTGTTTAAGTTTTGTATGCGGCACAATAAAAATATCAAAACAGGTTGGCAACAATTATTGAGCTGGTTCCATATCGTCATCTTTTATTTTAAAATCAGACTTCGAGCGGACAAGTCGCATTCCATTTTTGATTAATTTTTTTTTTTTTAATAAGAGTAAAATTTTATCCCTTTGAATTTCAGCTACGTTTTTTTCGGTCGTGGCGATGGAACGCCCCTTTAAAATGGGTTCGTCGAGCGCATGCGCGAACATTTTGACATAGGGCAGTTCTCAGCATCTTTCAGTGTAGCCGTAGTGGTACTGAAAACGCCCGCGTTTCGCCGCACCAAGTGCTCTAACTGAAAAACAACAAAATCATCACACGATTTTCTTTCCAAGGTAAGATTTTTTTATATTTCTTCTCTTATTTATCGAGTAAAATTAATTGTTAAAAAAAGAATTGTTATTTTTGCGTGAAATTATTTTGGAGCCAAATGCACACAGGTGTGAATACAAGGATATTTTAAATAAAACTAATGTGATTTTTGAACTTAATTGCGTGAAAATCTTCCAAATTTTCGAATCACAAGGGAAAATTCCAAAACAATCAGGATTTCTGATAAAATTTTAATGGAATGTTGCCTTTGGTGACCTAGTTAACAGTTTGCTCCACTACAGGACGGTTTAATCATTATTATTATCATGGTGGAATATTTTAATCAATTATTGAAATAATAATTAATGAATACTGATTTGACTAAATGACGTATTATTGTGTAGTATTTGAGCTTTCGTGTTTGTTTACCTACTTGCAATGATATTAAAATATAATCATTGCCTACATACAAATAAAAGGATGAGGTAGGTACCTAATGAATGACCGGTTTGCAAAAAAGTAACTAAGTATTTTTTAGGGTTCCGTACCCAAAGGGTAAAACGGGACCCTATGAGTTGCGGAAACCAGCCCGACATACATACATACATACATACATACATACATACATACTAAGACTGCGCTGTCCGTCCGTCTTTCTCTCCGTCTGAACCGTGATAGTTAAACAGTTGAAATTTTCACAAATGATGTAAGTACTTATTTCTGTTGCCGCTATAACAACAAACACTAAAATACAAAATAAAAAAATATTTAAGTGGTGCTCCCATACAACAGACATGATTTTTTTGCCGTTTTTATAGATTACGGAACCCTTAGCGCGCGAGTCCGACTCGCACTTGGCCGGTTTTTTTTTTAATGTCTGTTTAACTGGTATCGGAATAAAGGGCTTATTAGCTATTATTATTTTTATCTACCTAAGTGGACACAATCAGTCAGATAAATAATACTACAGGTCTGTTTGTAGGTTGTTTCTTTGTCCAATTGAAAAATACAAGCAAATCCGCGGCAAATCGTTAATATTTCTTCAAGAAATACAAAATAAGACGCATAAAAGGATGATGCCATCAGAAAAGCGAACATTTGCATAAAAGTGCTGACCTTTAACAATTTTTTTTTACCTTATTTTGAATTTATATTTCGAATCGGTTTATTGGTCAGGTTTTTCTTGAAAAAACCAGTCAGAAGTCTATAATATTGTAATATTTTTGCATGCATACAATCTAAGAGGCAGTTGGTAGTTACAAAACTTCTCGCATAAAATGAGCAAATGCTTAAACAAGCTTGGGAACAATGAAGCCATACTGAAAGTCCCATTAATATCTGTCCAGCAGTTTTTGCGTTGGTGCAAGATTACCGAAATAAAATACAGACTTCTCAAACCATATTTTTGCCGTGCTTTTAATGAACTTTACCAAGGATGAAACAAGGCTGTGAATATGTAAAAGAGAAATCATCTATTATTTGTGATAGTTTTTACTTATAACAAAATATAACTAAAATATACTTAAAAACCACTAAACTAGCTGATATAACTCATAGGGCATCAAAGAATGCATCCACATCGTTGTCAACAGGAAAAGTGCACAGAACGGTGGCAGCATTGCCACGTTGAATAGCAATGCTGATTCGTTGGTCAAAGGAAAGTCTAGCTCTGTAATCCCGTGTAGATAGCTGTTTGACTATTTCTTAGTTTATAAATACGCAAACTCAAATCTGTTAAGCCTTTTCCCAACTGTGTTGTGGTTGGCTTCCAGTCTAACCGGATGCATCTGAATACCAGTATTTTAAATTAGGGATGTTACGGTTATGACATTTCGGATCTGGGATACGGATACGGATATAGGAATAATAATATTATACCGGTTTCAGATAAGGTTACGGATATGAAATTATTTCGGACTACCACTATTTTGGGTTACGGACATTAATTTTTTTTTCGATGCGCAATGAGCTGTACTCCGCCCTCTTTTATGCCGCTTGTACATATTTTATTTACTACTTTAGTTATACATAATATGTATATTGTAATCAAATAATAAAGGTACAAAAACAAAAGGAAAAAATAAATTTTTGGTACTTAGATTTTTAAAGATTTATAAAAGTAAAATTTGACTAAACGCGGCTTGTGTGTCGGCTCGGCCGGGCAAAAACAAAAAACCTGTCATAACTTGTACCATTAAACTTCCCTATCCGAAATTTTGCGAAATTTTATATCGGTTTCGATTACGGATAAATTTTTATTTCGAATATCCGATAGTTTCGGTTACGGTTACGGAGCTCCGTAACATCCCTGTTTTATTTAAATGTGTGTAATAAGTAGGTACATGGTATGGTTGTCTAGAGTTCTGAGATGAGTGTGAATTTTGTGTCTCTTCTTTAATAAATGTAATTGTTAAAGACAGCCGTTTTTGTTAAAGTAAACAAATAAATTTATAATGAAAAAATATTTTCTTTAAATAAGCTTAAATGACGGCTATCCTAATTATAAGCTCATATAAAAAAATTCGAGTCCGTGATGTTGACTATTGAAGAGTTCTTTTATCTGATGCTTCTGATCTTGGATATCGAGTCTGGTCATGCTTACCTGGGTTTTGTGTCTTTGTTTTTTGACACCGACTTCCGAAATTAAAGTTACATCGCTCTTTTTTGGAAGTTGCTTACGTCGCTTACCATCAGGTGAGATAGTGGTCAAACGCGTGTCTATCAGGAATTAAAAAAAAATGAAAAAAAGTTGGTTTTATTTTCTGTAAAAAAGTTTTTATTTTTCACTTTTTAGTTGTGGTTCCCCATTAAATTGTGATATCAATACATGATAGAAATACGATCGCAGCAATCGCAGTTGAGTTGCTGTAATCTGTTGAAGAGTTCCGTTGTCTGTCTCCAAAACTTATCCTCAGATCAATATGAAATTTAAATGGGACCATTTTAGGGAATGCAATCTCGTCTCGTCGAGATCCCGATCTCGCGAGATCCCGGCCATATTTTACGAGATTGTATCTCGTCAAATTTCGTACGAGATCTCGCGAGATAACGAGATCTATTCTACAACAAATACTTTAGACATTTTAATAAAAAAAGAAATGAATTTGTACGAAGCTGGTGGAGTAAGAGGGGAACTTTTAAACTTCGTACATAACTGCCTCTCAACTGTGGTTCCCACAAGTGTTGAGGCAGAACGAGCTTTTTCAGCAGCAGGGTATTTGGCATGCACAATCAGAAGTCGTCTGTCAGATGATAATACTCTCGACATGATGTGTTTTTTGAGAAGCCATTTTCAGACAAACTAACTTGCCTTTCCGTACCTTGATAACTTCATTTGACTTCTACTTTAAACTTTTTTTATTTGATTAATACGATCTCACAACATTTATTTAACAACTTGTGAAGTTAAGTTTTTGTTTTGTTGTATTTATTTACCATAAGTAATGTTCCTATTACTCTTAATTATTGAAACTAAAGTAATAATTTACAAAGGACTAAATATAGATAATTATTGTTTTGTTACCAACATTGTAAGAATTTGAACTGATTAGCTACAGTAGGTATAATAATTATAGACATAAACAAATGTTATTAGAGTTAGAGACAAAATAATAAGTACTCTGTTGATTTTTAAAATAAAACTTACATTATTTTTATAACTAAGCAACGCAGTTTCTATTTAATTACATACGAGTATCATGTCAATTACTAGTTCTTAAAACAAGCATTTGCATATGTTTTAATTGCGATTCTCTCAATCTCGCTAGGCGGAAATCTCGTACGAGATTGTATTCCCTAGACCATTTCGAATAAACCCCTTTCGAACAAAAAAAGAATTTATGCAAAATATATTTTTTTTAATATAGAGCTACACAAAAATATATGTATATATATAAACATCCGAATTCCGAAAACCGAAAAACCCCGATTTTTGTAAAATGCATTTCCATGGGGTTGGACCACAACGTAAAAAATCTACTTCGTGAGATAAGAAGAAGTGTTTCCTAATTCAGCTTTTTTTTCGGTTACCTATGTGACCTACTGGCACATGTGACGCAGACTGACTATGTGACAGTGACTGGATACTCCAGGCTGAAGAATTGCCAAATGCCAAGACGAGATTGTATGCTTATGACAAACTTGTTTATTTAAAAGGCAGTTAGGCAGCCTACGTCAAGGCAATTGCATACAGCTGAGATGAGGATGCTAAGAGGAATGTATGGTGTAACGCGAATGAATAGAATAAGAAATGAGTATTTAAGGCGCTATTAACTGTTAACGACCGTGAGCTATTTAGCTGGTTAGCTTGCGTGTTCTGTGCTAAGCTTACGTAACGTGTCATACGTCCACCCAGTAATAGGATTCGCCCAACAATGAGCGCTGTCCGAAATTAGACGCATTATTAATTTATTATACATAAAAAACAGGTATTATACTAAAACACGTATACTAAAATATAAATAATTAAATGATCTTTATAATGGTGAAAATTTCATAAAAAAACGCTTTGTAGTTTTTACGTGATTCTCAATTTTTAATTCACATTAGACATAAACAAACAACACAAACAATTACAAATTAATTACACTATGTTACAAAAATATAATTTAAAATATTCACATATCAAATTACGAAAAAAATTGTCTAAAGTAACATATATTTTTTTCAAAGAAATAAAACTGGTCGTATAGACGTGATGTTCAATTAAAAATCATTAGAAGTCGTATCTCTGCGCCTCAAAAAATTACGAAAGCATGGCGCGATAAACGCTTGACGGTAGCCTTTAGCTCTTATCTTCAGCGATCTAAAGACGCTAAATTTAAGCCTACAAGAAACAGATGACATCAATAAGTTCAGTACCGAAGATTTTCCAAGGGGTCTGCGACGATGATCGTTAACCGACCTAAGGGTCCGCCTTTAAAAATGTTGGGAAACATGTCGAGAGGAAATTTCGAGAAGTATAATGTGGATTTAATATAAAATTAATGTGGAGGTTATAAGAGGCGAACGAACACAACACACACACATGTATTGTGTGAAAGTTGATATTATTGAAGAGGTGACTTTTGAAATGACGACAAATAAGAAGGAAATATGCTACGCCGATCCCAAATAAATTGGTAGCAAGAGAATAAAAGGGAAGGACGATAATGAGTTACCGGCGTCAAGTCCTTTTTTTTTTAACCGACTTAAAAAAGAAGGAGGTTATCAATTCGGATGTTTGTACTATTTTTTTAACCGACGAAAAAAAAAGGAGGAGGTTCTCAATTCGACCGTATATATATATATTTAAATATATTTTGTATGTTCGGGCATATATTGACGGATTTGCAAAATTATTTTTTTGTTCCAAAGGAGTTTGTTTCGAAATGGTCCCATTTAATTTGCATATACATCTGATGGTGGGTTTTGGTGTCAGACAACGGAACTCTTCACAAACTGACAGCAAAACAACCGCGATTGCTGCTAGCGTATGTCTATGAACTGTTGACACAGTTTAATGGGGAACCACAACTAAAAAGTGAAAAATAAAAACTTTTTTACAAAAAAATAGAACCGACTTCCAAAAAAAGTTAAAAATAACTTTAATTTCGGAAATCGGTGTCAAAAACGAAGACACAAAACCAGGAACACCGACTTCCGAAATTAAAGTTATTTTTAACTTTTTTTGGAAGTCGGTTCTATTTTTTTGAAAAAAAGTTTTTATTTATGGTGTGTATACATCAGATGACTCACCCGCACTGGTTGGGCGTAGGGTTGCCAACTTTTTGTTAAAGAAATAGAGTATATTTATGCTTTCAGGGTAAATAAAGAGCACCACCTCAAAAAAAAGGAGTACCCACAATTTTTTTTTAAATTTCGAAAACATATTTTTTATGCCTTTCAATTCAATTCAATTCAATTCAATTATTTTATTTCAGATAAGGAAATCCATATAATGTTAGTAACAGTATGACTTAACCTAATGTTAGTATTAAATTTAAATTAACAATAATGGCCAATGTATCACTTACCTGTTGGTTCCTGTTGGTGGTGGTAATGGTAATGGTGGTGGTATGGTGGTTGTCGGCACAACAATTTTTCATAATTTTTAAAATAATTGTATGACTCCAAACATTCTTAATCAATTTTTTTAGCTGATTTTTTATTAATGTTAATGGACATATTAACAGTAAACGTTACATTTTGGGTTATGACAATGGGTATACATGACTGGTATTAGTATACTAAGTGAAAAAAGAGTATTTTAGCGTACTCTATTAGTATTACAGATTATAGAGTACACCTACATGAAATAGAGTATAATACTCTATTTTAGAGTATGGTTGGCAACCCTAGTGGAGCGAGAGATGACATACCTACTCACGACTCTGACAGGATCTACGTCAAGTCTTACATACCTCTGCCAGGGTCGCGGGATTGATGGAAGGAGTCAACGCGGCCCTGGCACGGACAACTGAAGAAACACGAATGGGTTTTAGTCAATAAGAGTCTGACACGCCCTCCCGCTCCACCCAGAGCGGGACAAGTTATTTGAGGATTACCCAACCTAAAAAAAGTCGTACATACTTACAATATAGTAGACGTGTCACGATACGGAGGGCGTGTCTCGTTGAGGAGGTTGTGGAGTGACACGCAGAGGAGGACGTAGGAGTGACACGCAGAGGAGGTCGTAGGGTAGGAGGACCGTAGATGAGGAGTTCAATAAATAATAACACGACGAGTTAACACATTTACAACAGTGGGCTTTAATATTATTTTAAGAACACAAACACTGTGACTAATAATTAAATTGTATTAATGCAAAATTCTAGG
This sequence comes from Polia nebulosa, assembly GCA_951329385.1. Taxonomy (NCBI): domain Eukaryota; kingdom Metazoa; phylum Arthropoda; class Insecta; order Lepidoptera; family Noctuidae; genus Polia; species Polia nebulosa. Next base: position 10,200,897 of record OX589606.1, read on the forward strand.
AAAATGGTAACTGACACTTCAGGAGTCAAAAAAAATAACAATGAGGAGCTTCTACTAGCTCGGCTGCCGAATTTGAACTGATTTTTAATATTAAAACAGAGACATGACAGAGAAAACTAAGTAATTTTTGAATTTGAAATTAAAAAGGTAGCAAAGAACGTAATTTTGGAATAGAGGTCAAAAAATAAACAAGGCTTTAACACTGCCTTGTTACAGACGTACACACACTGCTGTTCTTCAGGATATGTAAGTCGTAATGCATCGAGGATGACTTCACAGTGATGACAATGTACAAGCTGACACTACCTACTAATAAATTGCAATGCCAATAATACTAGAGCAGTTAAATATAAAATTTTATTGCACGTACTACCTACTAGCACATAAATTGGAAAAGTACGTGACGGTTCGAGATCTAAACATCACATATAGTATACAGTGTGTAACGGAAAGGTGTGGTCATATTTTAGGAACCGGTTCTGCCCCTGAAAATGAACAACTTTCTCTAAGAAAAATAGAAAATTCCCGAAAAATTGTCTAGAGTAACATATATTTTTTTCAAAGAAATAAGACTAGTCGTTTATACGAGATGTTCAATTATAAAAAACTTTTTTACAAAAATACAACCGACTTCCAAAAAAGAAAAAGAAAATACACTAAAAAATAACTTTAATTTCGGAAGCCGGTGTTTGTTTATTTCTTCGTTATTTGACACCGACTTCCGAAATTAAAGTTATTTTTTAATTTTTAGTGTATTTTCTTTTTTGGAAGTCGGTTGTTTTTTTTTTTTGTGAAAAAGTTTTTATTTTTTCAATTTTTTGTTGTTATACCCCAGAACTAAAAACTCCAATAACATGGAACGTGGGGTTTAAACATACTTGTAATTGGAGAAAATAAAAATGTCATCTAGGTATACGTATATAATACGTATTGGTTCGTTTTTGTTCAGTTTCTCAAAAAGCGCTAAAGTAATTTCGATTAAATTTATATATTATATTATAACCTCGGGAGTGTATGCTTTCGGATAAAAAGAGATTTTTGAAAATGGGTGCACAAATGACGGAGAAAACGGTGGATAAACATAAAAAAAACATACATACAGCCGAACATAGAACATCCTCCTTTTTCGAAAGTCGGTTAAAAAACCATTAGAAGTCGTATAACTGCGCCTTAAGACTTTATGGATAGACAATGGAGACCTCTTTAACTTCAACAGCAGAATTTAGAGTCACTAACTCACAAGTTCCTTTTTGTAAGTCTAAATTAGATGCTGTACCATTTGCATCCTTACTATGTTAGTATTATCTATGGTCCTTACTACGACACCTAAATTAATGCGCTCTGTTTGATATTTTTAATTATGCATTTATATGTTTCTAAGGGTTAATGAAAAAGACCATTGGGTACAATTAGCTCAATAATTGTAAAACAATACCTAATTTCAGACTGTAGTAGCTAGATGACCTGTTTCGACAGTAGAATTTAGATTAGGTGCTGATTCACTCACTTCACAGCGTACTGTCTGTAATTGGTGCCGATTCTCTTGTTCAATAACGTAACTTAAATTAGAGAATCGCTGTCTTTTACTAAAAGGCAGTGCGAGAAAAGGACTGCTATAGCTTTATAGCTATATACGTCCTTTTCTCGCACTGCCTTTTAATGAACGCGTAAACGCGTAAACTGGTTTGACTAGTTTGCGTTAAGACGCAGTTATACGAATTTTAATGGTTTTTAATTGAACATCACGTCTAAACGACTAGTTTTATGTCTTTGAAAAAAAAATATGTTACTTTAGACAATTTCCGCAGTAATTTGATTTGAGAATATTTGATATTGTATTTTTATAACATAGTGTAATTAATTTGTAAAGTTATGTCTAACGCGGATAAAAAATTGAGAATCACGCAAAAACTATAAAGCGTATTTTTATGAAACGTGCACCATTTTAAAGATCATTTAATTATTTATAATTTAGTCTCAGATTTTTATTTTAATACCTGTTGTTTTATGTGTAATAAATTAATAATGCGTCTAATTTCTGACAGCGCTCCTTGATGGGCGAGTCCTATTACTGGGTGGACGTACGACACGTTACGTGAGCTCAGTATAGAACACGCAAGCTAACCACTCAAGGTCATTAGCAGTTAATAGTGCCTTAACTAAGTTAGAGATGTTTAACTAGTTGACGCCTTGCGCTTTACCGTGTTTATAGTCGACATGTTTTTACGTGTACCTCTACCTACCCTTAATTTGTATGGAAATATTAGTTCAACAAAATTTGACAGCTCTAATTTCCGTCCGCCTCTTTCTTGTTTTATTAGAGAGAAAAAGATAGCAATAGCCTAAATTAAGTTTAGTTTATGCCTAACAGAATCGGCACCAGTATCAGTCTTATATAGCTGAAGTGGCTTTAGAAATAGCACGTATTTACTGAGATACAGATGGGAGCATGTCTGTGCATAAAGGTACTAGTTGTTCAGTTTGTATTACCAAACTTTTGAGGTAATACACTGGATGACAGTCGTAGTATAATGCGATGTGCTGATTAGTTTTAGTGCTGCAAAACGAATTTAGATTTGATTTGGGAATTTAGTTACTACCTACTTTTTCAGTTCAATGCGGAAATTTTGGCTGATTTTCTTGTACACGGTCGTCAGTATCCACAGTTTTGAGCGTAGCATATTATTGACCACTTTGCCTCGCATTTCTGTATTGCCTTTTTTGGACGAGAAACCAGTTTAGTTCTCCAACATTTTAAATATAATCACTACTACAAACTAATTACAGTAATGCTACTAAGCCAATGCTTGTGAGTAAAAAGAGTGATAAAAGATAAGTAACGATTGTATAAGGAATGCATAATCAATCAGCCTATAATGTCCCCACTGCTGGGACACAGGCCTCCTCTCTGTGAGAGGGTGTGGGCCGTAATCCACCACGCGGGCCCAGTGCGGGTTGGTGGATGTCACATGTCTTCGAAGATTTGGTTCCAGCACAGTTTCCTCACGATGATTTCCTTCACCGTTTTGAGAGCAGAGGTGATGAAATAATTTCACAAAGTAAAAATCTTGCCTGGGTTTACACCTACGACCTACAACTTGTATGTCGCGGCTGTTACCATTTGGTCACGACTTTTCGCGCCCGGCCCTGGTCCAGACAATGATCCGGAGCGAGAGGGAATGGGAAGCAGTCTCCTCCTTCTGCGAAGCAGTAATGCTCACGAAGGAGGAGGCGAAACGGGTGAGGGAGGCTCAACAACAGAGTCGCCCTCGCGCCCTCAGCAGCAGCCGCCGCAAGAGACGCCCTGGGCGTAGGACGTCGTGAGATGATCTCCGGCCACCGTAGGCCCGAGCCTGCGGACGACGAGTAGTGGGTAGCTCGCCGTCCGATCAGCACCAGGCCTGAGATTCGACGGCATGTAGTGTTCCACGCGCGCCTCAAAGAGTTGTCAGCAAATAATGACGAGGCCCGTCATGGCCGATGCCCAGGGGTTGTGCATAAATTCGAAACAGAGTTGCCGCGCCCCTGGGCACTCAGGGCAGGGAAGGAACGGGGTGGGTTTTAGTCAGTAAGGGTTTGACACGCCCTCCCGCTCCACCCAGAGCGGGAGAAGTCATAGGATAATTTCCCACCCCCCAAAAAAAGAAAAAGGGTATTAAAGTTTGTAAGCAAAGCCGCAGGCACAACTAGTTTGCCCATTACAGACGAGCAAAACCAATCAGTTTGCAATTACGGCAGCTCCACTACTGACTTTAAAAGCACAGTTTGAGCTCCTGTAGATAATAACATGAAATAATGTTCCTTAGAGGATACCTAAAGCCTAGAGGTGCAATAAGAATTCTGCTATGGCCGGAGAATTGAAGTCTGCAAGCAAAACCACAGGTAACTGCTAGTCTCCCCATTACGGATGAGCAAAACCAATCAGTTCGCAATGACTACAGATGTGGCAAGCGCCCAACACGTAGAATAAATAGAGATGGTATGGTGGTAGTACGATTTCCGTGGCCAAAGACTACGGTTGTATACTGGCAGCCCACGCCACATATCAGCAGTTTTATGTTTAAATTTCAACCGCGGAACTTTCGAGTGATTGGTGGAGGCATCTGGTACAATGATTAATCTTTTCCAGTGTTGGATTGCTCCTCCAGTAAGTTTTTGTTTGCTTGTTTTTCGGTGTTTTCTTTTTCTTTAATTTAGAATAGGTCCGGTCTGAATACCTGTGGGAATATTAGTGTATTCCCGGATGGATTCACTTGTTTATTATCACGAAATAAGTTCAAGTTCTGTTTTCTGTCGGGTTTCTGAATTAAAATGGGGCATTTCTCTTTGGTGTCTGTTTAGACCTGAAGATCGGTTTCTCAAACCTAGGACAGACTGTTCTAGGGACCTAATTATTGGTTCTTGGGTATAAAAACTGTTCACACGTTACATTGGCCTAAATATCATGGCAAAGTTACAGATCCCAGACCTACTAAAGTTAACAACGCAATTTTTAAAAACAAAGCCAGGCTCACATGTGCTTTTGTATCCGGTCCCAAAAATATCGAGGTCAGCCCAAGTTTCAACAAAAAGTATTTTTTCATTTAAAGTTTTTATAGCCCGGAGTTAAAGTTCGGGAGGAATTTCGTTCGGTGTAGAATACAAATATACAGAGGGGTACAAAAAAAGGGCTTTCAGTCGATGCCCATCCGATTAATTAGGATGTACCAGGGGTATTCAATATTAAATCTTAATTCCTGAAGTACGCCTTTCAAAAGTAGGTACCGATAGCCGAGTCTGGTTAAGGTCAGGTTCTAATCTAAAGTGATCGATGCAACTTTTAATATTTCATGCGCATTCGACATAATATTCTGCAATATAAGAGTAATCTATAAATTGTGGGTACCGTTTAGGATTTTACCGTTATTTACCCTTTTTTCACCGACTTCGAAAAAGGAGGAGGTTCTATATTCGGCTGTATGTATGTTTTTTTTTTTAGTTGTCCACCGATTTATCTGTCAGTTGTGGACCGATTTTCAAAATTATTTTTGTATCCGAAAGAATATACTCCCGAGGTAGTCCCATATAAATTTTATCGTAATTGCTTCCGCGCTTTTTGAAAAACTGAACAAAAACGAAAAATATGTATAGTTAGATGACGTTTTGGGTTTCTCCAGTTACAAGTTTTTTTTAAATTCCACGTTCCGTTTTATTGGGGTTTTTAGTTCTGGGGTATAACAACTAAAAAGAGGAAAATAAAAAACTTTTTTACAAAAAAAACAACCGACTTCCAAAAAAGAAAATACACTAAAAATTAAACAATAACTTTAATTTCGGAAGTCGGTGTCGAAAAACGAAGAAATAAAATACAAACACCGACTTCCGAAATTAAAGTTACTTTTTCATTTTTTGTGTATTTTCTTTTTTGGAAGTCGGTTGTTTTTTTTTGTAAGCAAACAGGGTTAAAAAGTTAAAATAAAAGCTAAATTCACACTCCCATGGCATGTAACAATAAATAAAAGAAAATCCCCCAAACACCGTGACATCTGTCAAGGAAATCGTTTGAAAGATTACGCAGGTCGTTTCGCGCGAAACGTTTGTTATTTTCGCGTTCTTTTAGCACCAAACAAGATGGCGTCGGAATCAAATTATTTATGGTGATATTAGCCATACGATTGAAACGATTTAACGGTTATTTTTAGACTTGCCAATGTGCATTTGGCCTGTTTTGAACTTTTGTTGTTTCATCATATTTTCCCGGATTTTTCTACTTTTTAGGGAGTTATATCAATATGTAAAAATGTAACAAAAACCCTGTTATTCCTTTTAAGGATGTGTACATTTACCTACAAGCACAACACAGATGAAATTATAATTAAAAAACAAATAAGCATATTGGCTAGTCGAGAGGTCAAAATCAAATACTTAACTATTAAAATCGACACATTCAAAAAAATTTGTATAAATTATCTGATTTTACAAGTACATCTTTATTTCGCTAAATAGCCTACGGGTTTCGCAATCGCTTCATGCAGAATTGCAGAGGTAATAAATCAGTTAGACATTACAAATATTAATAATTATCTATTTATTTTAAATATTTTTTTACAGTTTTTTTTTAAATGATGTGCTTTATTACGTTTGTATACCGATTCTTAAAATGTGGGTAGAAGGAAACACAGGGTTTTTGTTACATACTGTATATATTTATTACTCCATCGCTATTCTTACAAGCTTTATTTTTCTGATTAATTTCTTTGCGGGACAGTGAAATAGTTTCTTCGGAAGTCGTGGCCCTTCATTGTCTTGGCGATTTTCTGTTGTTCGCGACACTCCCGTTAATTCTGGTTTTCAGGAGTTGCAGTGGTAGGATATGGTGTAGAGGGATTGTACCATAAAAAAAAATTGCAGTGTTAGTGGACAGTTGTATCAGTTTAGTGTAAGAAGTGTGAATTGTAGAAAATAGAATAGAATTGTAGTAAATTTATGTTTTTTTTTGTTTTTTTGTTTTGGATATAAATTGGTCCTTAGATACTGTGTCCTATGCCTAGGGGTAGCACATAAATTTGTAACAGAGTTACCGCTCCCCTGGGCACTCAGGCAGGGAAGGAACAGAGGTGGGTTTTAGTCAGTGAGAGTCTGACACGCCCTCCCGCTCCACCCAGAGCGGGAGATGTCATTAGATGATTTCCCAACAAACAAACAAAAAAAAAAAAGGTACTGTGTCCATTTTATTGTTGTTTTTTTTATTATTATCATTTTGATGTCATGCCTTGTAAAGAATTTGGGTTGTATATGTGCGAGTCACAAAATATACTTTTTCTTTCTGTCTTTATGATCTGCACTGCGCAAGCTGTGTGGTTTATTTAGTCCTTCCCCGACATAATCTCTACAACGGTCGCGTGTTTCTCATCCAAAGTAATTTTGGTATTGGCCACGGCTGTATCTTTCTCTTAAATAAAGTATTCAATTCTCTTCCTGTATACAACTCTTTTGAAAAGACGGTTTTCTCCCAGATTTTTTTTATTCAATATTCAAACAAAATTAATTTTCAATAGTTAGAGAAGTTTTATCAGATGAAGAAAATATATGGAATTAGGGATGTTTGACATATTTGCTATACGCCATTTTTATACTGACTATTGAAAAATCGGCCCTAAACGGACAAACTCATAACAACAGCTAACAATAAAAACCACTTAATTATTAATTGTATCCTTCTAAAAGTAAAAGGTTTGGGTCCAACAACGCGTGGAGCTATTCACGTCAAGATTAATGGCCAGTTGGAAAATATACATAGGTACGTACCTCTTTAGAAATAACTCCTTTTGTAAATGTGGGCCAAACATTGTAGTCTGTCTAGGAATGTTCTTTAACAATTGAAACAATTGAACATCGATTTTCTTCCATGACTTGGTTCTTTTGAACACCCCCTACGCAAACAAAAATAGAACTATGTTTTTCCAAGTTTCTATTTATGATTTGCTGTACAGATTGTGCGTTAATGAATATCTTATAATTGTATGCTAAATTCGGTAAGAAAATGAACACACATACAGCCTTATTAACCGACTTCAAAAAAGCGGAGGTTCTCAATTGGTCTGTATGTTTTTTTTTTTGTATTTTTGTGACGCGATATCTCCGCCATTTGTTAATAGATTTTGATGATTCTTTTTTTGTTTGGTAGGTCATACTAGAGGTGGTCTCATATAAATTTTATCGAAATTGATTCAGCACTTTTAAAAAAATCAACATAAACAAAAAATATGTATACACAGATGACGTTTTGGTTGTCTAAAAATGTTCAAATTTTCATTTCATTAATATTTAGTTTTGGTATAACAACTAAAAAGTGAAAATAAAATAAAAATTACAAAACATGCAACCGACCTCTAAAAATTGCAAAATGACTTTAATTTCGGAAGTCAGTGTCAAATAAACGAAGATATAAAAAAATACAAACACCAACTTCCGAAATTAAAGTTATTTTGCAATTTTTAGAAGTCGGTTGTATTTTTTGTAAAAAAATTTTTTTTTCACTTTTTTGTTGTTTATAAAACCCACTAATCATATGTGGGCGTCCAAACAAAAAGGGTACAGTAGACTAGGGTCCACTCAATATTCCATTGAGTTAAGACTAGATCCGGTATCTGGAAATTTTGTCAATTTTGAATCAATCAATCTGCCTAGCCTTTTTCCAACTATCTTGGGTCGGCTTCCAGTCTAACCGGATGCAGCTGAATACCAGTATTTTACATGGAGCGACTGCCTATCTGACCTCCACAACCCAGTTACTGGGTAATACGATACCTCTTGGTAAGACTGGTTGTCAGACTTTAGGGTTTCTGATAACCCGTAACGACTATCAAAGATCCACGGTTGATACCAACGGTTTAGCGTGCTTTCCGAGACACGGAGGAGTTTTGGTATGTAAAGATGGTCACCCATCCATGGACCAACCCCGGCAAGCGTAGCTTAACCTGATGGATCGACCCGTGCGGCTGTTATTACTTTAGCTACGAGCTCCTCAATTGAGAATAAGGATTAAATAAATACATACTAATAAAATAATACTGATCTAATAATATCAATAGTGATCAGCGGATTCTAAATTCAAATTAAGGCGCTATTAAATGCCAACAACCTTGAGTGGTTAGCTTGCGTGTTCTGTGCTGAGCTCACGTAACGCGTCGTACGTCCAGCCAGTAATAGGACTCGCCCATCAAGGAGCACTGTCCGAAATTAAACGCATTATTAATGTGTTATACATAAAACAACAGGTATTATACTAAAACATATAGGTATAATAAAATACATTAAATTATCTTTAAAATGGTGAAGGTTTCAATTAAAATACGTTTTATAGTTATTGCGTGATTCTCAATTTTTATCTGCGTTAGACATAACTTTACAAATTAATTACACTAGGTTATAAAAATATATTTTCAAATATTCACTTATCAAATTAGGGAAGAAATTGTCTAAAGTAACATGTATTTTTTTAAAAGAAATGTGACTAGTCGTTTAGACGTGATGTTTAATTAAAAATCATTAGAAGTCGTATAATTGGTTTTCTATCGGTTACATTTTGGGGAGTGTGCGACGGAATTGCATAATTTGATTCCGCCAAGCCCGTTTCATCAACGGACCACAAGACGTACGGCGAAGTGTCACCGGTTCATGGTGGACATCCCATCCATACCCACAAAGCTTTTTGAGAAAACATTCATTGTGCGTACAGCTATTGAGTGGAATTCGCTACCGGAGTCTGTGTTTCCTGATAGCTACAACCTGGGAGTCTTTAAGTCAAAAGTGAATAGGTTACTTCTATGCAAGCGTGCTCCATCTTCGACAACATCATCGCTTACCATCAGGGGAGATAGTGGTCAAACGCGTGAACGGGCAAAAAAAAAAAATCGCCTTAAGGAGCCTTTTTAGCGTCGCACAGTTTATTTCTTTTAGTTATTTTTAGATAAGTCGAGTGCGGTACAATTAAATATTGTTTCTTTCTTTTCTTTCAAATTCTGTACAGAAAATTTAGAATCAAATACCTGCCAATCAGTGTTGAAATTAATCATAATTATGGTATTTTTTTTTTATATATGAGGCCCATACTTTTTACAGATGACTTTCGTTGCAAAAACTTTAATCGCTTTGCATTATGTTATGGAAACTATATTGCCGGCTGGACCCGAAAACATTACCTAAGTAATTGACGTGAAAAGGGATAATGAATATGTAGGTACTGCCCCGAAAATTACACAAACAGAACTGCATTGCAACGTTGCTGACAGTGATAAATTCGCTGAAAATTCTCTCGGGACTCGCAGTATCATGCAGATATTATATCATAGCCCGAATCATGTTCGAAAAAGATAGGTAGATACAGATCACAAACCTAACTGAAATGTAACTTAGTTTTGTGCGGTCTCACTATAGATTGTGTTTTACTTTAAGATGCCTTTGTTCTGTAGTACAGGACAATGGAGCATAAATCGCCACGCTTACTCAAGGCGGTTTGTCGATTTCAGACTTTTTACTTTTTTTTATCCTATTCATAGGCATGTGGTTTCTACCTTTATCTTGGACATCACTGACATCAGTGAAGAAAAACATCGTGAGGATGAGAACCACATCACTTAAGGCGCTATTAACTGCCAATAACCTTGAGTGGTTAGCTTGCGTGTTCTGTGCTGAGCTCACGTAACGCGTCGTACGTCCACCCAGAAATAGGACCATCGCCCATCAAGGAGCGCTGTCCGAAATAAGACGCATTATTAATTTATTACACATAAAACAACAGGTATTAAAATAAAATCATTAGACTAAATTATAAATAATTAAATGATCTTTAAAATAGTGAAAGTTTCATAAATATACGCTTTATAGTTTTTGCGTGATTCTCAAGTTTTTATCCGCATTAAACATAACTTTACAAATGAATTACACTATGATAAAAAAATATAATTTTAAATATTCTCAGATCAAATTACGATGAAAATTGTCTAGAGTAACATATATTTTTTTCAAAGAAATAAGACTAGTCGTTTAGACTTGATGTTCAATTAAAAACCATTAAAATCGTATTTGCGCCTTAAGAACGACTTGCCCGATTTGGACCACGCTTATAGAAGCCGTAAGCCGTTTTTGACGCACTTTTCGGTTTCCGATTGTAGTGAATTTTTGCATTCATGCTTAGTTTGGATGACAATGCACGGTTAGCTAGTCGCGTAGCTGGCGGACTAGTTATTTTCTATGCATACCAGAAGAATATGAAAAAGCGTATTTATAAGTTCTTTTTCTAAATAGAATATTAATGTTCATACTGAGTTCGAATACGGCGAATCAGATAAAAAAAAAAATAGGAATGATTGCCGGCTAATTGGAAAATTCGGGCATAAATGAGGGAGCTTTGTCTTAGAGATTTTTTTAAAACTATTTTGACAGGACAACGTCTCTCGAGTCAGTTAGTTGTTAATCTTGGTCTGAAATGAAACAAATAACTAAAATAAATAGTGGCCAAGCTTCCCAGTGCACAATGGTTATTCTATTAAGTCCACAGAGGGTGACCTTTCCATCCCGTTCCGTTGACACAACTCACGGCGGTCGATAAAGTAGTCGCATTGTTGTGTTTTCCTTTCAATCCCAGCTTGTTGGACTTTAGCATTTTATAAAAGTGACTAACTTACTGGCCAGTTAGATATTTGATTGGGATTAAGAATAAATATTTTTCACAATTGTTATTCTATTAAGTCCACAGAGGTTTTCAATCCCTGCTTGTTGGACTTTAGCATTTTATAATAGTGGCTGGGATAAGTACCGGCCAGTTAGATATTTGATTGGGATTAAACAATTGTTATTCTATTAAGTCCACAGAGGTTTTCAATCCCTGCTTGTTGGACTTTAGCATTTTATAATAGTGGCTGGGATAAGTACGGGCCAGTTAGATATTTGATTGGGATTAAACAATTGTTATTCTATTAACTCCACAGAGGTTTTCAATCTCTGCTTGTTGGACTTTAGCATTTTATAATAGTGACTATCTTACTGGCCAGTTAGATATTTGATTGGGATTAAGAATAAATATTTGCCACAATTGTTATTCTATGAAGTCCACAGAGGTTTTCAATCCCTGCTTGTTGGACTTTAGCATTTTATAATAGTGGCTGGGATAAGTACCGGCCAGTTAGATATTTGATTGGGATTAAACAATTGTTATTCTATTCTCCTCAACGGCCGCGCCTCTTATCGCAGTTTGACATATTTACGACCGGGCTCATAAAAAACAACTTGCTGAGGTTTCTATTGGAGCGAGGCACTTAAAGTAAACTTTTTTGGGCTGTTGAATAAACAGACCTTAGAATAACATGTAAACAATACTTGTAATTCAAGAGTTGAATTTTATTCAAATTCTGTTATCAACGATTTGTCGGGAATAGTGTGTGTGTGTGTGTGGGTAGTTGTTAAAACCACTGTATCAATTTACATGAAATTTTGCATGTTGCACTATGAATAGACAAGTAATAGAGTTGTTGTGTTGGAGTTGTAGAGTCCGATATCATATTTTCCTATTATTCACACTCAAAACTTCAAATTACGAAATCAAAACAACATAACGGCTTTTTAAAATTGCGTTTCTGCGTTTGCGTTGCGTTTTGTGTTGCGTTTTTTTTCTAACACTATGTAATAACTATCTAAGAATGCATGTGCACCATGCCACAGGATATAAGATCTTTAGTTATTTAATAATAGAGGTTTAAGCCGCGTAATCTGGATCGGCATACTGGTATGCCCGTGGACGTTCAGGGGTTAAGTCCACAGAGGTTTTCAATCCCTGCTTGTTAGACTTTAGCATTTTATAATAGTGGCTGGGATAAGTACCGGCCAGTTAGATATTTGATTGGGATTAAACAATTGTTATTCTATTAAGTCCACAGAGGTTTTCAATCCCTGCTTGTTGGACTTTAGCATTTTTTAATAGTGGCCGACTCACTAGCCGGTAAGATATTAATTAGGATTAAGAATAAATATTTTTATTGAAGTTGCTGGTGTCATCTTAGACTATGGAAGGTTCATAACGGTGAAAAAAACGTGTTAAGGCGCTATTAGCTGCCAATGACCTTGAGTGGTTAGCTTGCGTGTTCTGTGCTGAGCTCACGTGACGCGTCGTACGTCCATCCAGTAATAGGACTCGCCCATCAAGGAGCACTGTCCGAAATTAAACGCATTATTAATTTATTACACCTAAAAGAACAGGTATTAAAATAAAACACTGAGACTCAATTATAAATAATTAAATGATCTTTAAAATGGTGAAGGTTTCATAAAAATACGCTGTATAGTTTCTGCGTGATTCTCAAATTTTGATCCGCGTTAGACGTAACTTTACACATTAAATACACTATGTTACAAAAATATAATTTAAAATATTCTGAGATCAAATTACTTACGACGTAAATTGTCTAGAGTAACATATTTTTCTTTCAAAGAAATAAGACTAGTCGTTTAGACGTGATGTTCAAATAAAAATCATGGCGCAGTTATACGACTTTTAAGTCGTATAACTGCGCCTCAAGGAAACTAGCATGTAAAAAGAGCTTTAAAAATTCGAAGATATTATGACATTTACCACCATTCCACCCACTCCTTCTCGCAGTGAGAGTGAAGAACTTGTTCCAGCAGTGGAAATATTTAAGGCTGCTTTTAATTATGCATTGCCTTAGTACAAAAATATAAATAATAAGTAAAAAACCGGCCAAGTGCGTGTCGGACTTCGCACATTTAGGGTTCCGTACCAAATGAGGGAATTATCAAAGAAAAAATCTGAGTTATCAATATATTAGTATTTCTTAATAAAATATAATATGTAGTACTATATACATGTCGCAGTCATCTGATTGAATTCGCCATTCAATTGGACGCCTAGGCGGTTCATTAAGGCCCTTCTCGCGGTCCAGTGGCGCCCTCATTGAATAAAAAATCGTAGCTTAACACAGAAAATAAATATTAAAAAATTCAACTTCACGTTTGTTACAAAGAGGATAAAGAATTTTTACGTTGTTAAAACAGGTCTCAAAAGTAGTAGGCAAAAGTGTCAGAAACGGCCGTTTTTGGCACTTTTGCCTACTACTTCGGATACGAAACATTTTGAGACCTGTTTTAACAACATAAAAATTCTTTATCCTCTTTGTAACAAACGTGAAGTTGGATTTTTGTATATTTATTTTCTGTGCTATGCTACGATTTTTTATTCAATGAGGGCGCCACTGGACCGCGAGAAGGGCCTTAAACGCCGACATTCGATTAAATGGCTAGGCCGATAGTTAATTCAACTAGAATAACTCAACGTTTAACAACTTGACGTGTTGAAAGTCAGCCCTTTGAAGATGACTGACCAAGACTCAGCCAAGAGATACAAAACTTCAAGTTAAATGAAAAATTATGAAAGATGGGGGTTATTAAGGGAGAGAGAGGGGTTATTAAGATATAAATCATAAATATCTCGAAAACGGTAAGTCCAATCGCAAAAATAACCTAAATTTGGGCTCCCTTTTATAAAACTCCGTAGAAAGATCCTTAGATCGAAATTCATAAAAAAAAAACAATCCGCTACGAGTGCTACGACGGTCGGTGACGGTGTCGGTGACAGTGTCGCGCGAGTTCAATAGTTTTTCCCATCTCAAAAATGCCTAACGCGCCTAAAGAAGTTTTCTCTTCAAAAAATATTATTTATTAGTGATTCGATTTATTTAAAAGGCGTAGTCGGAGCAACGCTTCGTGGGGTTCAATGGTTTGATATAAAATAACCACGAAGGGGATGGCGGGGTCTGAGTTCGCTCGCTTCGTTCGCTCACTAGACCCCGCCATCCCGTTCAAACCTAACCTATCCGAGTCCTTGAGTAGTAGCTATAGGGCTCCGTTTGGACCCTTCAGGTACGAATCTTAAAAAATGGATAAAGGACAAGTCTTGTTCCTTCTTAGTCTATATTAAGGCGCAGTTATACGACTTTTAATGGATTTTAATTGAACATCACGTCTAAACGACTAGTCTTATTTCTTTGAAAAAAAAAAAATATGTTACTGTAGACTATTTCCGTCGTAATTTGTTCTGAGAATATTTGAAATTATATTTTTATAACATTAAAGTTATGTCTAACGCGGTTAAAAAATTGAGAATCACGAAAAACTGTAAAGTGTATTTTTATGAAACCTTCACTATTTTAAAGATCATTTAATTAGTTTATAATTTAGTCTCAGTGTTTTAGTTTAATACTTGGTGTTTTATGTGTAATAGGTAAATTAATAATGTGTCTAATTTCGGACAGCGCTCCTTGATGGGCGAGTCCTATTACTGGGTGGACATACAACGCGTTACGTGATCTCAGCGTAGAACATGCAAGCTAACCACTGAAGGTCGTTGGCAGCTAATAGCGCCTTAATCATCAGCAACAAACCATGTTCAATGCTTCTTATTGCTCTCTACATCTAGTTATCTACAAGAAAATCGGCCGTCAGAAAATGGTCCTAAGAGACAAATTGGTCCTATGATACGATTTGGTCCTTTTAGGCAATAAAAGGGAACATCGAGGCTGTCTAAATCTGAGCATCCGCTGAAGTTGACGAATATCTGTTCTACCGCACTCAGCAAAATTAACATTCATCTTTCCGAACTCCACCCGTCTAAGAAATCAGGTTTCAAAGCAACGACATTTTCTGCGTATAGGACGCAGAAAATGTCGTTGCTTTGTTTTTTTTCTTATTTTTTTTTTCATAATAAATGGCTGCAGTTTATTATTATTACACTGGTCACACTAACTTGCCAGTTACTGGACGACCCGTTTCGCTCGGATGAATCTTTACTGCCTCAACAGAATGATAAGTGGCTTTTAATACTTTGTTTTCCTTTTAACAAGAAACTGTATAAAGTTGCTGATTTATTTGCCATGACATTGTCAATTTGTACGTGCTTCGGCGGCGCATTTAGATAAATATTTGATAGTTTAGGAATATGATAGGAAATTGACGTCCCTCAAGTGACCAGGTTTCTAAATATTTTGGTCAACACGACCAAAATCGTCGAAGCCCTGGCCCGACGTGCCCTACACCTGCACTATAGAGGACCTGATAAACGCTGCTGACGCTGCAATTAAGGCGCAGTTATACGTCTTTTAATGTTTTTTAATTGAACATCACATCTAAACGACTAGACTTGTTTCTTTGAAAAAAAATATATGTTACTCTAGTCAATGCAATGTGTATATATTTTATTTGTAGTTTACATATGTATTTATGTTCCTTTGCATTTAAATAAAGATGCCCTGTTTTTTTTTTTTGTTTTTTTCCTTATGGCACCTACCACTATTTGTTTCTGCATCACCCTAAGGTTGACTGGTAGAAAATGCCTGAGGCATTAAGTCCGCCTCTGTACTTGTATACAATGTGCGTAAAGTGTTAAATAAATAAATAAATAAATAAATGCCCGTCGTAATTTGATCTGAGAATATTTGAAACTAAATTTTTATAATATAGTGTAATTAATTTGGAAATACGTCTAACGCGTATAAAAAAATGAGAATCACGCAAAAACTGTAAAGCGTATTTCTATGAAACCTACACCACTTTAAAGATCTTTTGATTATTTATAATTTAGTTTCAGTGTTTTATTTTAATACCTGTTCTTTTTTGTGTAATAAATTAATAATTCGTCTAATTTCGGACAGCGCTCCTTGATGGGCGAGTCCTATTACTGGGTGGACGTAAGACGCGTTACGTGAGCTCAGCACAGAACACGCAAGCTAACCACTCAAGGTCATTGCCAGCTAATAGCACCTTAATGTGGCCAGCTTCTGGGCCCAAAGTACATATAAAGTTAAGAAACCATTGATTCAAAAGAAAAAGAAGAAGCCCTGCGCCTTGTATAGGAGAACAAAAATGTACTACATAATGCCTATCATTTTGATGTCAACTGAGTTAGCGAATACACAGGCTGGTTCAGAAAGGTGTGGTGCGTAGTAGGTACTCACAACCAGTGTGTATGAACGTAAACAAAGAAGTATGTAAGGACTTTTTGTAGTTTTTGCCTACCCCAATGGAAAAATGGGTGAGTTTATGTATGTATAACGTTTTGGTCGTTAAGAGCGAACAGGGCCTGCGAGGAATTTACAAAATAGGTATTTAAAGACATTATGGCCGTCGTGCTGCCTCTAGCCTGCTCCCGTAGAGTTCGATAGGGACAGTTGCAGCTCAGACCGATTTTATCACAAAATTTTTTGACGAGATCGACGTTTCGTATATCCCTTTTTTCTCCTCGAAGCCTTCTTTCTCCTGAGCTGATTCAATTATTTTTGGCACCAAATTTTTAAGAAAGAGTATGTCTAGGCCCCTATTAAATGTTTTATGTTAAAAGTTTTCAAATGTTTGGTAGCTCTTGTAATGGCGGTAAAAATAGAGTTATTTTTTTGTAATTTTTGGAGGGTCATATATTCTTTACTTATTAGTTGCTGAAAAAAAGAAAATGACTGGGACGTGTCTACAGCAGACGTTGACTTTATGAGAAAAAAAATGATTGCTCTAGAGGCATTATTCAGGAAGAAAAAAGGGGAATACATTTCTATGGAGTATCGCAGCCCCTGTTCCCTCTTAAAGAATCCGCTCTAGGAAAAGGAACACTTTCGTTTTTACAGTGAACTTTCCGATTTATCTCATTTTCTAAACAAAATCTAGCATTTCCAAATCTAATAGGTAGGTACACCCACAGATAAATTATTCCAACTAATATCGATTTGTTTATTTGCTATTGGAGCACGTTTGCAGCGGATGTGTTCTCACTTCAAGAGCTCGCTCACGTCAGGAAAATGCACAGATAATGTTCAAGCAGTCAAAACAGATCATGAATCTTGCCAAATTTACAGTTTACAGTACGTAATTGTGTTTTAATCGTGATAGGACATGAGGAAACAGCGTGTTTTACATTGTATTATTGTCTGTCAATTCAAGCTCGTGGTTAAAGTAATAACAGCCGCACGGGTCGATCCATCAGGTTAAGCTACGCTTGCCGGGGTTGGTCCATGGATGGGTGACTATCTTTACATACCGAGACTCCTCCGTGCCTCGGAAAGCACGTTAAGCTGTTGGTCCCGGCTGTCAATCGTGGATCTTTGACAGTCGTTACGGGTCGTCAGAAGCCCGAAAGTCTGACAACCAGTCTTACGAAGGGGTATCGTATTACCCAGTAACTGGGTTGTGGAAGTCAGATAGGCAGTCGCTCCATGAAAAATACTGGTATTCAGCTGAATCCGGTTAGACTGGAAGCCGACCCCAAGATAGTTGGGAAAAGGCGCGGGCAGATTGATTGTGTTGTCTTTTTTTTTGTCAATTAAATTTTACAGTTTGTTCGATAATGCACACTCATGCATTATCGAACAAACTGTAAGCTGTCGTGGGAGCAAATGTGGAATAAGCAAAAAATAACATCAACAACAGCACAATACAGTAGAGCTGTCAAATAATAAGTAGGTAGGAATAAGTTCATGGAAGAATCGCGAAGCTGAAGTGGCAGTGGGCAGCCCACATTGCTCGCAGAACAGATGATCGATAGTCGAAGATTTTGGAGTGGCAACCGCGTATCGGACGACGCAGCGTTGGAAGGCCTTCCACAATGTGGACCGATAACCAGGTGAGGGTTGCGGACATCCGATAGTTGTGGGACGCACAGGGACCGGTCGTTATGGCGACACTTGGGGGAGGCCTACTCGTATGTCGAGTAGTAAACGTCTTTCAGCTGAAATGATGATGAAAGATGATATTGCTGATAAGTTCGTGGTGGTTTTTAGTATTATAAGTATATCTTGGGCAATCTTGGGTGTCCTTTTTTACATAACCAACAACGTTAATTATAAGATATCAACAACGACTTTTATAATTTAGTCCATTACGCGGTTTTTTTTATTTTATATTTTTTGTGGTTTGCGAAATCATCCAATGACTTCTCTCGCTCTGGGTGGAGCGGCCGGGCGTGTCAGACTCTTACTGACTAAAACCCACCCGTGTCCCTTCCCTGCCTGAGTGCCCAGGGGTGCGGTAACTCATTTTCAGAATTTATCCGCTACCCTTAGGCAAGTCCATTACGCTTACAATTCCCTCTTATCAACAAGTGTGTATCATAGAAGGCAATACAACTCGTGTTGTGATTATTGATTTTATATTTTCTGTAGGAGTAGGTATTATTCAAGAAAGTAGTGACTCAAAGAAACCGATATCTATCTACCGAAGCATAGGAATAGGGATGCTTTCAGGGTAAAAAATAGTACCCGGGCGTGCGGACGGCGAGCAGTGGGTAGCTCGCCGTCCGATCAGCACCAGGCCCGAGAATCGACGGCGCGTAGTGTTCCACGCGTGCCTCAAAGAGATGTTGTCAGCCACCACTGACGGGGCCCATCGTGGCCGGTGCCTGCATGCCTAGGGGTAGCGAATAAATTCTGAAAATCAGTTACCGCACCCCTAGGCACTCAGGCAGGGAAGGAACAGGGGTGGACTCTATAGGAATCTAGAGGAATCTATAGGATGGACCCTAATCTTATTACAATTTAGCCTTATAGATAGACTAATAAGTAATAAAATTATAACCTAAACTATTAAATTGTCTTTACTAAGAATGTGTCCAATAGCACTTTTCTTATTGTCTATATTAAGGCGAATACACTTCACTCTTGTGTTTGTTTGGCACTTTTGTACTTTACACTATTCATTAACACTAAACACGAACTCGAACGGTATTGTTCTTTTTAGTCTTGTTACTATGTTTTTGTAAACGAGAAGCTGGATTGCCTCGACGTTCACATGCCGATGAAGCCTCTTTTCGTGGGCTTCTGCAAATTTCTGGATCAATTTTTCGATAAACTCAACTTTTAGCTCGCGATAGAGGTCATCATTTCGTATGTACCATGACAGAGATAAAACGCATCAAAATTCACGAGTGGGGCCTGTTGCCTCGCTTTTGAGTAAAAAGTCGTACAATTTTAACTCAAGTATGACGTCATGCGAAATTTCAAGGCACTGTATCGTCTTCATTTTTTGTTTACGTGACCAAAGACAAAATACGTTTCCAATATTTTTTGGTAATCTAACAGACGGATTAAGTAGATTTTTTAGTCATCAACCCAGTTGTAGCGGAGTCATAAAAGTAGTAAATTATGAAAAAAATGTAAAACAGTCTTAATTCTGTACCTACTAATGTGCTTTACGAGTACATTGGTACAGAATTAAGACGGCTCACTCACACACTCACAGTTGATAATACTAATTTTGCTTGCTTTAGATATCTTCCTTTAAAGAAACAACTCAATAATGATAAAACAATTTATATCTAACAATGCGCGGCAGTCACGTTTCCCGCGCAATTAAACGCCTGACAGCTGTCAAGCAATTGATTTTGTAGCTGTTTAACGACTTCCAAAATGGCTACCATAAATTCGATATGCAATGTACTCAACAGACGCGTTTGACTTGTCAGAAATTGATATTTTATTCAGAATTTGGTAAGGACATAATATTTCGATTATTTGAAGATTTAAAAAACCGCACCGACTTTTCGAATGACTTATTTAAATCGAAGGGTAGTGAAAATTGGTCCTTTGATCCGTAAAGAGACAGGATCCTTCCTCTTCATGCATCAAAGGACAGGATCAAAGGCCATCGATGTTCGACAACGGCTTACGTCTGAGGAAGGCAGTTAGGGTAGACTTTGGCTTAACTAACGTGTAGCTGGTTAGTTGAGTTTCTGCAGCAGCAGTTTATGACTAATATTATAAATACACTTATAAAAAACACCGATACATAACCCCATTCCCTTTTGAATATTGCGATTTCAACAGTACCTAGATAAACAGTTTACAATCTCTCCAATTCTATAAAGTATGCCCCATCGGAAATCGATGTCATCGGTATGATTGAGACCCCCACGTGATACTTTCATGGCATCCTACAACAAATATTCGTGAATCATTCCACGTTTGTGGAACATATAAACAGATCTGCAATAAGTGTAATCATTCCAGTTTAACTTCAGCTAGTAGAATTTAGATAGATTGCTGACACAAACCATAGCCATGTTGGATTCGCAAATAGTTTTGATTGCAAGGTGAAACTCCTTGCCTATTTATATGAGGTAAGTAGATACTAGGATTTACTAAACAGTCTGTTCTCGTTTGGGAAGAAGTGTTTATTTCTAGATAGTATAGCTTCGATAGCTGTATTTAAAAATGTAGCGGAAAGAATTTGAGCATTAATGTAGGTACCTAAGTCTGAAAGTGGCACCGCTGACTGGAAAGTTGTGTGGAAATCGGTTGTCGTGGTATGGGCATGTGATGCGGAGGAATGAAGAAAATGTCGTGAGGAAAGTCTTGTGTATGGATGTGGAAGGCTATAAGAGTAGGGGAAGGCCAAAGAAACGATGGTTGGACTGTGTGAAAGAGGATATGGGTAAAAAAGGGGTGACTACAGAGATGACGACTAATAGAGGAGTATGGAAGAAAAAGACATGTTGCGCCGACCCCAAATAAATTGGGATAAGGGCAGGAGAATGATGATGATGACCTAAGGACCAATTATAAAAAAAAAGTAAAAAATCTATTCACTTTTCACCTGTTTCCTATGTGTAAGTCGTATAATATTACCTGGTCTAATGTGGACTATTACCAGGATAAAGGACTATTACTATTGACCGACAATGTGGATGAATTGTTTGATGCCAATGAGTTGTTTTCATACGCGTTTGTAGGTACATTATTATTATTATTATTATCAGTTTGTATATGTATAAGATGTTAAAAAATTAACCCTCGAAACTTTAGGGAGTGCTTTGGACCATCGAACTGAATAACTTTTACTATGGGACCAACTTTGAAATCGCAAAAAAAAAAAATCTGCTGTTGCCTACATTTATGTTCGCAAAACTCGTCAAAATGTATAGATATCAATAAGTATTAATTAGTTTACTTGTGTTTATGAACACATTACCCAATAAATACAGATACGGGTCATCAGAAGTCCGAAAGTCTGACAACCAGTCTTACCAAGGTGTATCGTATTATCAAGTAACTAGGTTGTGTAGCTCAGATAGGCAGTCGCTCTATGTAAAATACTGGTATTCAGCTGCATCCGGTTAGACTGGAAGCCGACCCCAAGATAGTTGGGAAAAAGCTAGGCAGATTGATTGACCCAATAAATACAGACTCTAAGTTGATTTATTTCAGAACCTTCAATTATGAATCAGGGCGAATATATCGTAATTATTAATGAGATAGGATATCAAAATATTCGTTGCATTTTCAAACAGCGAGGTCATTTCCTTGAACAAGCCGTTCCACGCAGCTGTGTATTTCAGTTCAGGCTTGAAATTGAAGCCAGAACTTCAGGTTTCTCACTACTTGGAATATTTCATCAAGACATTGGACGGCTATTGCAAATAATGCCTTCATCTCCAACTTAGTTAGCACTAAAACTACTTCGAAGCACATTTCATCAATCTCTCCGAGTTGTCAAAACTTAGCCTTTAGTTTAGACATAGTTCTGCGGTTTCTGCAGTTTGTTCTTAAAGTTTCTTATATATATTTAACGAATTGAATGAATTCTTAGAAAAAGTAGCGTGGTTAGTGTTTCTGGGAAGCAATTTAAACCACAAAAATACTCTTTATTGTAAAGGTAGGTAACCTCTTTACCTGACCACACTTTATACGTTCCACGATACCTAACATAAATTCACATATACTCAATGGGCAGCCTTATCTCTTATAGAAATCTCTTGAGGACAATCTATGAGCACGACCCTAATCCCACAAATCCAGAGGAAACAGGTTACTTCTAGGCAAGCGTGCTCCATCTTTGACCACATTATAGCTTACTATCAGGTGAGATACAGTGGTCAAACGCGTACCTATCATATGTAAAAAAAACAGATCCTGATCTGTTTCGCCTGAATTTGTGCGGTTTACCTTTTTTTTTTTTTGGTGGGGTGTGAAATTATCCAATGACTTCTTCCACTCTGGGTGGAGCGGGAGGGCGTGTCAGACTCTTACTGACTAAAACCCACCCCTGTTCCTGCCCTGCCTGAGTGCCCAGGGGTGCGGTAACCCATTTTCAGAATTTATCCGCTACCCCTAGGCATGCAGGCACCGACCACGATGGGTCCCGTCAGTGGTGGCTGACACTTATCTCTTTGAGGCGCGCGTGGAACACTACGCGCTGTGACTCTCGGGCCTAATGCTGATCGGACGGCGAGCTACCCACTGCTCGCCGTCCGCAGGCCCGGGTATGCGGTTTACCTGAATAACAAGTATGTAGTCTGGCAGATCCTTGGGTCCTACAATATGGTGCAGTAGTGTGCCGTGTTTCTAGTTTTTAACCGACTTCAAAAAAGGAGGAGGTTCTCAATTCGATTGTATTTATTTTATGTGTGTTACCTCAGAACTTTTTTCTAGGTGAACCGATTTTGATGATTCCCTTTTAATTTGAAAGCTGGTGCTTCTCATGTGGTCCCATTTAAATTTGATCAAGATCTGAGGTTTTGAGTTATCCTTATTATTGATTGCTTTCGACTACATTGATGATGTTCTCATTTTATTTATTGAGACTATCAATGTACTATTTAGTTTTATTTATGGAGTACAACAACTAAAAAGTATAAAAAATAAAAGTTTTTATAAAAAATAATACAACCGACTGCTATAATAAAAGAGCACTAAAAATTGAAAAATAACTTTAATTTCGGAAGTCGGTGTTAAATAACGAAAACAAAATACAAACACCGACTTCCGAAATTAAAGTTATTTTTAAATTTTTTGTGTTTTTTTATGGAAGTCGGTTGTATTTTTTTTTTGTAAAGGGTATTTTCCATAAAACCTTATTTAAAATAAATTCTTCGAAAAATTATTGTGGTAAGCATTTTCTGGGTAGCAAATTAGCAATTCATACAACTAAATGTAAATGATTACTCAGATTGATACCTAAGTTATGATGCATGAACCTAACATAACCAACTGATATGAAGCCATCATAGGTGTCTAACAGCTCTGTGATACATCTGTAGGTATAGACATACCACGGCTGTAACTTTTTTCTGTTGTGTGTTCAGTTTTTTTCGCCCCATGCCGTCAGACTCGCCCAACGTTACACAGTTTTATCCGTGGCATGCAATATTGACCATTTGCGCCGAATTTGTGCGAACCTCGATCTCTACATAACCTTTTTCCTCAACCCCACACATGTGAACTAGATACCGAACTGTATGTTTGTTTGTTTAGCGCAAGCTGGGCGGGCGTGGGAACGCCTGCTGCGCCGCGACGAACAAACGCACAAACATATTCTCCGCGGTCAACAACTTCTTCGCTGATTCGCCGCTGGTGAATCAGCTCAAAGGGATCATGGTGAGTTTTAATTTTTATTATTTTCTTTCAGATGCAGTAGGTACCTACTTAATACATTGACCGCCATGGGGGACACATGGTGACCCCCAAACAATAGATTTTTAATTGTGTCTGTTTTTCTGGCAGTCAACGTGTTAAGGTCACACACCTAGGGTTGCCAACATTTTTTAAAATAAATAGAGTACATCTGATTTCAGACAGGGTAAATAAAAAATAAAGAATACTTACCACCTTATAAAAATGTGGACACATTTTTTTTTTTAATTTTTGAAAAGATGTTTTTTGTGCCTTTTGCGGCATATAACAACTTTTCATCATTTTTAAAAGAATGTATGACTCCGAAATTCTTAATCTATTTTTTTTTAGTTTATTTTTTACTAATTTCAATGAACATATTAACAGTAAACGTTACATTTTGGGTTATGTTATGTCATACAGGACTGGTATTAGTATAGTAAACATTGTGAAAAAAGAGTATTTTAGCGATCTCTATTAGTATTACAGATTATAGAGTACATCTACATGAAATAAAGTACAGTACCCTATTTTAGAGTACGGTTGGCAACCCTACACACCCACGGGTCGCCAGGGTCGTGAGAGTGTTTGAAAGAGTCACCACGGACCCTGGCATAGGCAACTGAAGGAACACGGGTGTGTTTTAGTTAGTAAGAGTTTGACACGCCTTCCCGCTCGACCCAAAGCCTTCCGGTCCTTCATGGCAACAAATATAGTTACGAAGTCGAAGGACATCAGTCCCAGTACATCAGTCCCGAGCGGTGTGTGCGAACGACTGAGACGCACTCTCAGTCATTCATAAACAAATAGTGACATTGACTTGATTGATTGGCGACTAAACTGATGTGTGTTTATAAACCTTTATTAGCTGTTTAAGATGAAGGTCGCGAGAATCCGCCGGCACCGTGTGTATTTCTTGCTTTGTTATAATACCGAATACGAATGCAGATAGCCATTCGCGGTAGAGTGTAGAACGCAAGGGCAACTGAAGGAAACCCGGGCCGAGTAGTCGCCGTCCGATCAGCACCAGGCCCGAGAGTCGACGTCGCGTAGTGTTCCACGCGCGCCTCAAAGAGTTGTCAGCAAAATATGAAAAGGCCCGTCATGGCCGATGCCTGCCCAGGGGTTGAGGATAAATTCGAAAGAGTTACCTCGCCCCTGGGCATTCAGGGCAGAGAGGAACAGGGGTGGGTTTTATTCAGTAAGAGTCTGACACGCCCTGAGCTCCACCCTAGAGCGGGAGATGTCATTGGATGATTTCCCACCCCACAAAAAAAAGGCAACTGAAGGACCACGGCTGGGTTTCGGTCAGTAAGAGTCTGACACGCCCTCCAGCACCATCCAAAGCGGGAGAAGATATTTGATGATTACACACCCTGAAAAAAAAAGGTAGCCATTCGTACCAAAGGACCAATAATGCAATTAATAGTCTCATGTTGCGATTTATTTTATTGCCAGCCTAACAAGGATTGGGCATAATGAAAAGAAAAAAAACTCAATTTACATAGATTAGGAACTAGAAGCTTGAAATCAGTGTTGTACGTACACAATTAAAAATCAAATATTGTTTGCTCATGATCGTGGCTACAGTAATAACAGCCGCAAGGGCCGATCTATCAGGTTAAGGGCCTACCTCCCGATAAGTGGCGCCCTCATTGAATAAAAATTCGTATCTTAACATGGACTAAGATTAAAGAATCCTATGTTGCGTTTCTTAATAATAGGATAAGGTATTTTTACGTTGTAAAAATAGGACTCAAAGTGTTTCGTATCCAAAGTAGTTAGAAAAAGTGTCAAAAACGGCCGTTTTTTGGTATTTTTGCTTACTACTTTGGATAGAAAACACTTTGAGTCCTGTTTCAACAACGTAAAAATACCTTATCCATTTTGTAACAAACGCAACATAGGATTCTTTAATCTTTATTTTTTACGCTTTGCTACGATTTTTTATTAAATGAGGGCGCCACTTGGCGGCTATATACACCTTAAGCTACGCTTGCCGGGGTTGCTCCATGGCTGGGTGACCATCTTTACATACCGAGACTCTTTCGTGCCTCGGAAAGCACGTTAAGCCGTTGGTCCCTTCGGTCAATAGTAGATCTTTGACAGTCGTTACGGGTCATCAGAAGCCAGAAAGTTTGACATCCAGTCTTACCAAAGGGTATCGTATTACCCAGTAACTGGGTTGTGGAGGTCAGATAGGCAGTCGCTCCATGTAAAATACTGGTATTCAGCTGCATCCGGTTAGACTGGAAGCCGACCCCAAGATAGTTGGGCAAAGGCTAGGCAGATTTATATTCGAGAAAATACCGAAATCCGTACAAATGTTAAAATATCTGGAATTTATTCCTTTATTGTACGGATCAAAGTGTTGGAAAGAAGCGGATTTGGCGCGCAAATCACTGGAAAGCGAGGGCTCAGTCTGAATAGAAATTGATCGGATCGGTCCAGCAAATTGCCGTTGAATATGTTACCAGGAAAAGTGTACTGGAGCAGACGGGTTCTGTTTAAAATTTGATTATTTTATTTTATTTATTCGGATTAAAAAACAGTTACATTCTACAGAATGTAACAAAAACCCTGTCCGATTCAATAAAGGCGTATTCCAGGTTTAACATACGTAGTAGTAAAAATTGTAAAAAAAATGTAACTCATAAAAACCAAAAGATATAGATTTTTTATTTTTAAAAAATATGCGAAATTTAACACTAAATATGGCAATTTTTAATAAGTTGACAACACTCCACCGGCCGGCGAAATCTTTTCATTTTTACCTATTTTTATTTCAAACGATACCGCCCTACACTAGTCGCGCTGTAGGCACTTAGACATAGGTAAAACTATAGGACGTGAACTTTGTCGAGCGCTCAGTGTGTTGCCTTTGATAAGTGTTTCGTTTTTTTTTTAAATTAATTATTTTCATTGGGGAAAAATAATAATCTCGTATCCAACCTGGCCTGTTGGTCTAGTGGTTAGTGACCCTGACTGCTATGCCGGAGGTCGTGGGTTCGATTCCCACCCAGGACAAATGTTTGTGTAATGAGCACGATCATTGTTCTGTGTCTGGGTGTAATTTATCTATAATATGTATGTATTTAGAAATATATAAGTATGTTTATCAGTTGTCTAGTACCCATAACACAAGCTCTGCTTAGCTTGGGACTAGATGGCGTTGTGTGATAGTTGTGGAATATTATTATTATTATTAACCTGTGAAGCCCCGAAACTCACCGGTGAGTCGGACCAAAAAAAAAAAAAAATTAAAGAGAATAAAAAAAAAAAAAAAATCGGCTGTCAACCCGGGTTGTCCTCGGGGTTTAATTTGACAACCCGGATTTTGCCATGGGGCTTCACATTTTTTTTTAACATTTTAGTGAGTTTTATTATTGAAATCGCCTCCTTGAACCCTTTATTTTGATACCCCACTTAATATAGCTCGTCGACTTTAATTTTTTTCTTTTTCGCACTATGGCATCTGGTTGCCGCCATATTATATTTTGATTACTGTCATGTCTTTAGGTACCTACTCGCAAGATAAATACCAATCAATTGACGTAAGAATTATCAAAATTGGCTCACGCGTTTGGTCTCTAAACCGCCACAAAGGAATAAACATACTTACATACATTAAATACATAGGCTGATAAACACATTACCCTCCCTTGCGTCGCGCAGTCGGGTAATAAAGTCCTCCGCCGCGTCTGTATATCTGTTTGCGAAAAACTCTAAAACTACTGAACGGATTTTCATACGATTTTCACCAATAGACAAAGATAATTTTAGATTTTTTTAATTTATCCTGACTTAACTATCTAAAGGTTTTGGTTTTCCGTACGTCACGTCTTAGGCGACCACTGAAAATCAGCGCCGTGCTGTGCGTCCCCCACGGTATAACATTATGCTGAGTGGAAGCCTTCTTGCCACAGCCACGAAATGCATCTGCTTTTTATTTATTTATACCTACATTTTTTTTTCTTTCCTTTTTTTTTTGTTAAACTTGTTACTAACATAGAAATATTAGATCTACTAACACTATCGATAAGGGTTAAGTTAGCAAAATCATATTGTTGTGTATGTCGTTAATTTGTGGCAAATAAATTCTTTTTCTTTCTTTCATAATTTGTATCCGTGCAAAACTGAGGCGGGTCGCTTGTACTGTATTAAACTTAAAAGATAGCTGCTCACTTCAAACCAATCAATCTGCCCGCGCCTTTTCCAAACTATCTTGGGGTCGGCTTCCAGTTTAACCGGATGCAGCTGAATACCAGTATTTTACATGGAGCGACTGCCTATCGAGCTGCTCACTTCAAACCGTCTTTGTAAAAATGAAGCCAAATCCCAAACGTTACGAAATAACGTCTTTGCGCTACATTTCTTAGTACACCTTGGATCTGAGGAAAACTAGTGAAAACGGCTGAATTTTCTAGAGTAAGTCGTTACCGGTAGTGTAGTAGGTACTTACGTAAGGCGAAAGATAAGAGTGGTGCTCAATGCGCAGTATAAATTCATGACCTTTACAGTTCACTCCGAATCCGACCTACGACACTGAATTTGGTTGCCTTTTATACCTACCTATGCCAACAGTGTATTTTACTTACCTACGCTACGTCTCAGGTGGTAGGTAAACACGGTCCGAAAATTGAGAGGTTTTGCCTCAACTGATACACTATAACAGGGAACGTGCACGACGAAGACTGCCACCTGGTGGCGCAAATCCAAATCATTTATGGAAACAATTAGAAAATAATCGCATTAAAGAAGTGAAAAATAACATTTTATTAAGTGAAAATGTATTGTTGCATTGTTGATAAACGACAAAAATGGATAAATGCAATAAAAATATATAAGTGTGAGTTTCAAAAACATTTAGGAATTAGGTACTAATAAATTTGTTTGTAAAAATAGCTAAGTTTTGTATGTAATATTCAATACAAATAAATCTGTAAGTAAACATAACCTTCTACTTCTAAGACATGCCCGGATTCGAACACTTTTTGGCCTTTTGACATATCCTGACGACGCGGACGATCATTATTAATCGGCCGGTACCTATATTTTAACATTTTGATTTTAATAAAAACGATATAATATAATGTAAAAAAATAGACGGCAACACGATAACAGCTCTGAATAGTTAATTTTCTTATCACTCTGTGGCGCTCGTGTCGATTTGTGCTGCCACCTATACTACTTACAAATATTTTTAGGAAAGTGGTTTATTTTGTAAATATAAAAAAAAAGGTACAGAAGGTACCTACTACCTACACGATGATAAAGTGAGAACCAGCAAAAGGTTGAAGCTTATTTTACCAATAAGTATTGACATGCAAAAATTACGTAATTTGACGCTAAACCGAACAATTTTTAGGGTTCCGTACCCGAAAGGTAATCTACAAAACCCTGTTACCTACTAAGCTTCCTCTGTCCGTTCGTCCGCCCTTGTTTTTTTTTTTTTTTTTTAAGTTGCTCCTCACTAGGAATTACTCCTGTATCGTGGGTGCGTTCACAAACATTTAAACTCACATACACAAGACACCCAGACCCGGAACAATAATCTAGCCATACAAATATTTTTTCCGTGCCGGATCGAACCCGCGACACGCAGCGCAGCAGCTGAACGCTCAACCACTACGCCAAACGTTCCGTCTTTGTGTCTGTCAGCAGTGTCAGCAGCCTGTATCTTATGAACTGTAATAAGTAGACAGTTGAAACTTTCATAAAGTGTGTATTTCTATATACTTAGCAACAATTAATATAACTTAATTTAAATTAAAAATTAAACGGGGCCTCCAAACAAGAAATGTGATTTTTTCGGTTTATGGTACAGAACCCTTCTTGTGTGAGTCCGACTCGCACTTGGCCGGTATTTTTTAATTTAGTACCTACAATGTGAAGTAAAGTTAATGGCTAACTAATAGAAATCGATCAGCTAAACGATGTTGCATGACAGACGAAGTTATAACCTCATTGTCCTCATGGTAGCCACAATACAATGTGGCAACCTTAGACTATGAAAGGTTATAGACGGAACGTCATTGGACATTAAATGAAGCAGGATCGTTAAAATGTGTGAGTGACCTTGACAAACGTAACGATGACGGATCGGCTTCTCATTTTGTGTATGTGAGCTTATTTCGCGTGTACAGATACAAGCCGGCTTCTCATTCTGGTACTTCAGATTGCTGGATTTTGACACTCCGTCTATAACCTTTCATAGTCTAAGGTGGCAGCGATGTTTTGTTAATACTTACTTACGTAAAAAATGTTGTAGATACCTATGTCTATTTGAATTTCTGTAACATAACCGCTGAGAAGTCTTGGATCTCTGGCTGGGCTTATTTCTTGATAGAAAAAAGTCCAGTAGTCTGGTACCTAATTACCTAAGAAAAGCCAGATCTAAATATTGATAAAGAATGTATTTGGCGGAGATGAGAATGTTGAGATGAATGTGTGGAGTAACGAGAATGGATAAAGTGAGAAATGAGTACATTAGAGGTAGTTTAAAAGTGGCGCCAGTCACAGAAAAGTTGAAAGGGAACCGCGTATCTGAGTATGATCATGTGAAGAGGAGGGATGAAACTCATGGAACTAAAAGCGTTATGAATATAAATGTGAATGGATGGAGAGGGAGAGGGAGGCCAAAGAAAAGATGGATGGATTGTGAGAGGAGTGATATGAATGAAAAGGGAGTTAGTGATAGCGTGACGGGTGACAATACAGAATGGAAGAAAATACGTTTTGCCCCAACCCTAAGTAACATGGGATAAGGGTAGGAAGATGATGAAAGCCAGATCTAAATCTCGTCAATCTTGATTTTAATTAGAAAAAACCGGCCAAGTGCGAGTCGGACTCGCGCACGAAGGGTTCCGTACCATTATTTATAAAAACGCCAAAAAAATCACGTTTGTTGTATGGGAGCCCCCTTTCATATTTATTTTATTCTGTTTATAACCGACTTCAAAAAAGAGGAGGTTCTCAATTTGTTCGAGAGTTTTTTTTTTGTATATTTGTTACGCGATATCTCCGCCATTTGTGAATAGATTTTGATGATTCTTTTTTTGTATGATAGGTCATACTTCAGATGATTATCACAATTGATTCAGCACTTTTTGAAAAAATCAACATAAACAAAAAATATGTATACACAGAATGACGTTTTGGTTGTCTCCAAATGTTCAAATTCCATGTTTTTAACCCCCTTAAAAAAGGAGGAGGTTCTCAATTCGTCTGTATTTTCTTTTTCTTTTTTTTACAAAAAAATGCAACCGATTTCTAGAAATTGCAAAATAACTTTATTTTTCGGAAGTCGGTGTCAAATAACTAAGAAACAAAATATAAACACCGACTTCTGAAAATAAAGTTATTTTGCAATTTTTAGAAGTCGCTTGTTTTATTAGTATTTGTTGTTATAGCGGCAACAGAAATTCATTATCTATGAAAATTTCAACTGTCTTTCTATCACGGTTCATGAGATACAGCCTGGTGACAGACGGATATACAGAAAGACAGATGGACGGACAGCGGAGTCTTAGTAATAGGGTCCCGTTTTACCCTTTGGGTACGGAACCTTAAAAACGCTTCAATTTACTAAACCTGATTTCTATTGGTCACGATATTCAGTAAAATAGTGAACGTATTGGGCCTTATTTATAATTATTTTAATTATGTGATTATTTTAAACACTGATTAGCAGGTTCTTGATTCAACATTTTTTACCCGGTAAAACTTTTTTACAAAAAAATAAAATCGACTTCCAAAAAAGTGCAAAATAACTTTAATGTCGGAAGTCGGTGTTTCTGGTTTTGTTTCTTTGTTGTTTTTGACACCAACTTCCGAATTTAAAGTTATTTTGCACTTTTTTTGGAAGTCGGTTCTATATTTTTGTAAAAAAAGTTTTTTTTTTCACTTTTTAGTTGTGGTTCCCCATTAAATTGTTGTAACACTAATTAGACATACGATCGTAGCAATCGCAGTTGATTTGCTGTCATTTTTTTAAGAGTTCCGTTGTCTGTCTCCGAAACTCATCATCAGATCTAGGTATATGAAATTTAAATGGGACCATACAAACCATACCATAACAAAAAGGGACCCTTTCGAACAAAAAAATAATTTTGCAAATCGGGTGCAAAAAGACGGTTTCCGAAGCCGAAAGCCACATATTCTACCCATTATTTGTATATTTTTTTTTCCACTTGACCATACCTGGGAATCCACTGGTTCTGGAGATATTGAAGGTCAAAGTTTTTTTTACTTTATTACGAAAATGAATTCAAAGTGTTATTACAGGTTTTTTAATATATATCAATTTTTACTTATTACTAAACTTTTTTCAAAACAAGCATAACCTGAATTTTCGATTTTTTATGATGCTACCCCTAGGCATGCAGGCACCGGGCATGATGGCCCCCCCGTCAGTGGTGGCTGACAAACATCTCTTTGAGGCGCTCGTGGAACACTACGCGCCGTCGACTCACGGGCTTAGTGTTGATTGGACGGCGAGGTAACCACTACTCGCCGTCCGCAGGTACGGGTTGACAGAAGGTCCTGGGGCTCGATTCGCAATGAGGCTTTTCCTCAGTAGTGGTCCGAAGATGTCACTTCTCAGGAATTAATTAATGTTATTGACATTAATGTTGCATGGAACATAAACAGCGAAACGATTGTACCTACACACAATACACATCTACCTATCCCTTTAATAATAACAGACGTGATGATTTGACATGATTGTTCCAGACGAGACAAACGAACAGCAGCGGTGGCGAGCCAGGCCCTCCGGATGAATCCACTCGCCCTGACAGCAGAGGACCGCCTGCCGTAGCGGTCAGCCCTTCCGACAGGTCAGTTTTAGACGAAACAAACGAACAGCAGCAGGGGCGAGCCAGGCCCTCCGGATGAATCCACTCGCCCTGACAGCAGAGGACCGCCTGCCGTAGCGGTCAGCCCTTCCGACAGGTCAGTTTTAGACGAAACAAACGAACAGCAGCAGGGGCGAGCCAGGCCCTCCGGATGAATCCACTCGCCCTGACAGCAGAGCACCACCTGCCGTAGCGGTCAGCCCTTCTGACAGGTCAGTTTCAGACGAGACAAACGAACAGCAGCGGTGGCGAGCCAGGCCCTCCGGATGAATCCACTCGCTCTGACAGCAGAGGACCGCCTGCCGTAGCGGTCAGCCCTTCTGACAGG
The DNA here is from genome assembly GCA_951329385.1 of Polia nebulosa. Classification (NCBI taxonomy): domain Eukaryota; kingdom Metazoa; phylum Arthropoda; class Insecta; order Lepidoptera; family Noctuidae; genus Polia; species Polia nebulosa. The sequence continues at coordinate 10,233,998 of OX589606.1, forward strand.
TCAGTTTTAGACGAGACAAACGAACAGCAGCAGGGGCGAGCCAGGCCCTCCGGATGAATCCACTCGCCCTGACAGCAGAGCACCACCTGCCGTAGCGGTCAGCCCTTCTGAAAGGTCAGTTTCAGACGAGACAAACGAACAGCAGCGGGGGCGAGCCAGGCCCTCCAGATGAATCCACTCACCCTGACAGCAGAGCACCACCTACCGTAGCGGTCAACCCTTCTGACAGGTCAGTTTCAGACGAGACAAACGAACAGCAGCGGGGGCGAGCCAGGCCCTCCGGATGAATCCACTCGCCCTGACAGTGGAGGAAAATCTGCTGATTAAAAATCAAAAGTAATGAGCTAGAAATAATAAAAAAAACTTAAAATCAGTTTTCTTTAATGCTTTTTGTGGGATCTCAAGTACCTAAGAAAACTGACCAAATTTAAAGGGTTTAGATTCTAAACTCTTTGAGGAATACAGATGTGTTTGATCTATTGTTAATAGCTACATTATTATGTACTTATAACCCGTGTATTCGTAATGTACATACACACAACGTCAGCATGTGCTAACCCCTCAAGTTTTAAAATGTTACTCTGCTACAACATCGAATTCATAACGAATAATCTAAAGAATACTCGTACTTCAAAAAGAGTTCAATGTTTCGACTAGGATTCGAACCATCGCATCACCGAACGTAGTCATACTCGTACCGGCAGTTTGACTAATTAGCCAACGAGCCCATATACATTGCTATGAAATTATTATCAACTATCGTCCGAGTCAATTTATAAACCGACTTTCAAAAAAGGAGGAGGTTCAATGTTCGACTATGTATGTTTTATGTATGTCCGCTGATTTCTCCGTCAGTTGTTTACCGATTTTCAAAATTCTTTTTTTATCCGAAAGACTAGACTCCCGGGGTGGTCCCATATAAATTTAATCGAAATTGCGTCAGCGCTTTATGAGAAACTGAACAAAAACGAAAAATACGTATACCTAGATGACGTTTTTGTTTTCTCTAATTACGAGTATGTTTAAATTCCACGTTCCATGTCATTGGAGTTTTTAGTTCTGAGGTATAACAACTCCGGTCTCCGTTAGCTAGACGAGAACAACCAGAAATAATGTGTCGGATTGATTCCCCGGGCCGGTGGCATGCCCGACAGATGTCAACCGTACCGTCCTTCACAATATATTGCCGGTAGTTATTCGTCATCATAACTTCGTCCATAATCGCACAGACAAAACCTTCGGTTTCCCCAAATAGGTCACCAAAGCGCAGCCAGGATACGGACGCTAAGAGATCTACATCGGGTCCATGTAGGACCCGGTAAATGCGTCCGTGAAGCTCCTTGCTCTGCCATACTTCCCTGCGGTCATTAGTATCCAGTACTTTAAGTTTGCGCCAGTTCTCGTTTGCCAAGGAGAGTGGGATGAGGCCCTTGTCCACAGCGACCACATCTCGATGCATACCCACGTCGGTTTCTAGGAAATATTCCCTAAGGCTGCATACCTCGCGGTTGTGTAGGGTCTTAGCATTTAAGAAGCCACGACCCCCACATTTCCGCGGGATATACAGCCTCATCACCGATGATCGTGGGCCATGCATCCGATTTGCGGTCAGCAGTGTGCGGACCCTCCTATCCAGGGCGTCAAGTTATTATTATTTTTTGAGCCTGTGCTGTCCCCGGTTTTCTGCAATTTTGGGTCAGTCCTATGAGGAGTCCAACTCACCCTACCATTCTTGGTCCTTTCATACGCATCATATGTTTTAATTCCCTTCGTATTACAAGTTGTCTCTCCAACAACAATAGTGTTGTATAGCTAAGAATCTTTAAAGAATGTTAGAAGTGAAGGAAATACTTTTATGAGACAAATCTGAAATTCTAAAACGTTTCGAGTGGAATCGGATTTTTCTAGCTGTTTTCCAGGTCTGCCACGTTTGGTAGTTAAAAACTAGACTGGATTATTTGTAAAAACTAAAAGGGGTTTCATAATGTTGGTTTCTTTTCAAAAAACTTCAGTTTTGTATACGAAAATGAGTTTTTCTCCTTAGTTTATAAGAAACCTACAAATAACAGAACAGAGGGTCGATGGGCCGAAAAATTCTGGAGTGGCGACCACATACCTTAAGGCGCAGCGTTGGAAGGCTTTCCACAAGGTAGACCAATGACCTGCAGGTGTATTCACTAACTCAGTTGACATCAATTTGATAGGTACTATGCAGTAGGTACCTTGCTGCTTTGTCGTACAGGAAAACAAAAATGTACTCGTACTACATAGTGCCTTTTATAACCCATGTCCACCGAGCATAGCAGCAATGTACTGCAAAGTACTTATCAAATTGAAGTCAACTGAGTTAGCGAATACACCTGCTGGTGAGGGTCACGGGTAGCCGATTGTTGCAAGACGCACAGGACCGGTCGTTGTAGTGACACTTGGGGGAGTCCTATGTCCAGCAGTGGAAGTCTTTCGACAGAAATAATGATGAAGATGACTTATCACAAGCGTAACCCGTTACTACCCGTTAAATCAGATTTAGGTATCTATCTACTGATCTAAAACGTGATTAGGCTCTTAAAAACTAGTTAGTTCCAGCCCTAATCAATTCTAAAAGCGTGCACTTAATCTTTTTCCACATCGACTAAACCGTTCAATTTATTTGCCGACCTAGCTTTGAATAATTTTGATTGCATTACTTTTCCATTAACAGTCAGCGAGCGTTAAAAACCTTTTTTTAAGCAGTTTTTCATAGCTTTTCAATTGACGTGAAAAGAAATATGTAGGTAAGTGGAAAAGCCATTAGAGTAGATGCAGTTTCGAGATTAGTTTTAACGTCGATTCAATAGTTTGTCGGAAAAGGTGTAGTACATTGGTTCCTGGTCTTTAGTTCCGCGGTTTTTTTTAAGTGTACTCATGTTGTGTTTTTGTAAAGTGGATGATTTTGAGTCTTAGCGAATGGTGTGCACCATAGTAATATGACGATTTGTTGCTGCTTGTTTGGGCTGTGCTCAAAGAAAAAGCCGCATCGTGTTGTTAAAAAACACGATACGGTTTCGATATTAATAATTAGGTAAGGAAATGAATGCTGTTTTTTTAGTAAAATCAGCTGTTGTTATCGAGTGATGCGAATAGGTATACATAGATATTCAGGTATGATATACGATATAAGATACGTTGGTAGTGGTACTCAAAATTTTTATCCGCATAACTTGACCAAATGTAGGGAACAGGTTTTTTTATCGTTTATAGGCACGCGTTTGACCTCTATCTCACCTGATGGTAAGCGATGATGAGGTCGAAGATGGAGCACGCTTGCTCAGAAGTAACCTATCCAATTGTTCATAATTATGTTAGACCTGCAGGCGTAGCATGGCCAATTCTATCTCTATTCTACCAAGAATAGACAAAGTTCTTTTTAACTAACTTGTCATCTTTTCTGTCTCATGTTCTGTATCATCATGTTTTACATTTTAGACTTTTGTCGACTGAAGAATAGAAACATTTTTTCTCTTCAGTTTTAACATTGCTTGCTTAGAACGGTAGAAACCTTTCTACAATCTGTCATTTTGTCTATTCTTCCGTCGACAAAACCCTTTTCTATGGTGGTCATGCTACGCGTGCTGGTCCTATACTAACACCCCATGAAAGATTGCCGATGAATCAGTCTGTAAAAGCATACAGTTAACCAAAATATTGATCAAACAAAGTTAATGTGCGATAGTAAGTGTAAAGCAACGGAAAACTAGAAGGTCATGCGAGCATCACAAACTTCGAAAATTAAAACTAAAGTTAATAGGAGGAGGATAGGTTAGATTTTTATTTTGCTTTATTTGTTGTTGTAGGTACACCTACCACAGAGTAGTCTATTTAACCCAAAGGTTGACTGGTAGAGAATGCCTTATTGCATTAAGTCCGCCTATGTACCACTATTGTACATGAAGTTTAAATACATTTAATACATACGAGTATTTGCATAATTAAAGAAGAAGAAAAGCGAAAGAAGAGACCCGAAATTCTGACAACCAGTCTGACCAAGGGGTATCGTATTACCTAGTAACAGTAACTGTGGAGGTTAGATAGGCAGTCGCTCCATGTAAAATACTGGTATTCAACTGCATCCGGTTAGACTGGAACCGACCCCAAGATAGTTGGGAAAAGGCTAGGCAGATTGATTGATATTAGCGTAATTAAAAATCTGTACTTAATATAAAAAGAAAAGAAAGTATAATTCTGTCCGCTGGTTTGTTACCTCTTCACGTCTGATCGGATTTGGATCGGACACGGGTAGACGGGATGTCCTGGACAGTTCTAGGATACTTCCGAATTTCACATGGGCGAAGTCGCTGACAGAAACTATTATAATATAAATATAATGTAAATTATAAAACTAACAATCCTTTATAACACGTTTAACAATTTTAAACTGGAGAGAACCAATACAAAGGTCAACCGCGTCACATAAAATGTTCTATAATGCACTTACTCGTACTACTATTTGTCTCAGCATTACCCGAAGAAAATGCCTTTTTTTGGGGGGAAACCATCCTATCGCTCTGGGTGGAGCGGGAGGGCGTGTCAGACTTTTATTGACTAAAACCCACCCCTGTTCCTTCCTTGCCTGAGTGCCCAGGGGCGCGGTAACTCTGTTACGAATTTATCCGCGACCCCTTGGCATGCAGGCATCAGCCATGATGGGCCCCGTCAGTGGTGGCTGACATTTCTTTGAGGCGCGCATGTAACACTACGCGCCATCGACTCTCGAGCCTGGTGCTGATCGGACGGCGAGCTACCCATTACTTGCCGTCCGCAGGCCCGCGTCTACGGTGGCCGGAAATCGTCCTGCGACTCCCGACGCCCAGGGCATCTCCTGCGGCGGCTGCAGCTGGGGGTGTGAGGGTCACTCCGTTGAGTCTCCCTCACCCGTTCCGCCACCTCCTTCGCGAGCATTACTGCTTCGCAGAAGGAGGAGACTGCTTACCATGCCCTCTCGCTCTGTACCATGGCCTGGACCAGGCACGGGCGCGAGAGATCGCACCCAAAGAAAATGCCTGAGGCATTAATTCCGCCTTTGTACTTGTGTATGCATAAAGAATTAAATAAATAAATAAACCTCTAGACAAAATCCTAACATTTAGCCGATAAAAATCTAGAAAACACTATCTCCAATACAACAGAAAGCCAGAAAGGGTCCCAGTTCTAAACAAATACACTTGAGAACACGGAGACAAACGGATCGATCGTCCTCTCGAGCCGGTTACGGCACGGATGACTTTAATGTCTCTTTTATCGTTAATCTTCTGCTAAACTACCGTTTGGCTGGTTAGATGACAATCTGCGTTTAAAGACGTTGTTCGGGACTTTAAGAGGAATATTGTTAAGAGGGGTTGGGTATAGGATCGAACGAACGCTGGTAACTGAGATTCATATAATACTAATGAATTTCTCCAAGACCCCAGCCAGCTGGCAGCCGTTACACCCTGTTATGTGTATGTACAAAAATGTGGCATTAAATAATCATAGTATTTTAAATGAGATAAAAACTCTGTATGATTGTAAATAATGTATTTTGATACTTATGTGAGTACCTAAAGTGAAGTGTGTACAAACTTTAATAATAACTTCATTTCGGGTGGCATCGACCCATAATCTAGTATACAGGGTGTAACGGCAACGTGTGGTCATATTTTAAGAACTGCACCTGCCCATCGATATGAACAACTTGCTTTAGGAAAACCTGAGGAAATACTCAATTTTTTTTTTACCTGTCACATAAATATTGATCAGCTAGATAACTTTGTATGGAAAGACCAATTTTTTTTTTAAATTTTGTATTTTTTCTTAGAGAAAGTTGTTCATTTCCATGAGCAGAGCCTTTTCTTAAAATATGACCACACCTTTCCGTTTTATTTTCTTTTTGTATAGTTATGTACAAGGTGCAGACGACAGTTACTACGACACTAAATGAAAACAAAGTTAGCTGCCCCATGAACCATGAACAACTTTTACTATGGAACTAACACTTAAATCGTAAAAAAATCAGCCCTTCAGAACATTTTGTCGAAGTTTTTTGTAAATGTATGTATTTGATTTTTAGGGTGCCGAACATCTGAATGTAAAAACGGACCCCATAGAGGATCACTCTTGCGTCTGTGTGTCTGTCTGTCCGTCTGTCACAGCCAATTTTTCCCCGAATCTACTCGACCGATTGAACCGACACACATGAATATCTGTGACCCAAACACGAACGTGTAACGTAAATAAATGAATTTGGAATATGGGAACCCCCATATTTCAAATTCATTTATTTACGTTGCTGGGGTGACGTCACTCCAGCTGACACACACTAAACGACTCATATTAACGAAGTTTTTGTGGCTGCTAAATTAATACTGGGAACTTTGATAGCTGCTGTTATGCTTTAAATATTGGCATAGGTAGGATTATTCTATCACATATGAGGAAGCTGGAATTATACACATTAGAAATTTCAGTGTTGATCATTTGATATGGAGTTCCATAAATAAAAGGTATTTGGCTGGTGTTCTGTTATCTTTAAAGTTTAGGAACCCCTGCTCTAGGTAATACTCATCATTATCATCATCTTCCTACCCTTATCCCATATCACTTGGGGTCGGCGCAACACGTTTTCCTCTTCTATTCCGTCCTGTCAGCTGTCACATTATCACTAACTCCCTTTTCTTTCATATCACTCCTCACACAATCCATCCATCCTTTCTTTGGCCTCCCTCTCCCTCGCCATCCATATTCATAACTCTTTTGGTTACATGTGTTTCATCCCTTCTCTTCACATGACCATACCAAGACGAGCGGTTCCCTTTCAACTTTTCTGTGACTGGCGCCACTTTTAAACTACCTCTAATGTACTCTGTAGGCTAAGTGTAGGTAATATTAATTTTTGCAACAAGCTTATTTTCTCACAGAAAACAATAAGATAATAAAAACTGCCAATTCTAATCTGACCAGACGAAAACTCTTAAAATATTAAAGGATGCTCTTAAACATTAATTTTAAGAAACATGAAGATGCTGGAAATCGGAGCCTCTCTACGTTCCGTACTGTTTGCATTAGATATAACACCGAAGCCGTTGCGTAGCGGGCGCACAGGCTCATTAAATTTTTATTGGCTTTGTTTTAATATGTACCTACCTTCTTTGATTGTTTTTATCAAGTTGGAAGGCAGTTTCTTTTTTAATTACATGAATAAAGAGTGGATTGGAACGTTTTAAACGGAGTTAAGGACTAGCTACGCCATAGCTCCCCAAAGTCGGTTCTCTTGATAGGATTTTGGATAGAGCGAAAATTGGGACAACATAATTCGCATAAAATTGGTACTAAGTGAAGACTTGATTTTGTGGATAAAATTTTACTAGAGCTTAGGTTCCTGTTAGCCTCGTGTGATTGATGCGGCCGATACCGCGTGAGCTACGTTCCGGTTTTTAAAGGAAATACCTTGATGCATTATGACCGGAGGTCGGAATGAGGTAGAGTTATTTATGTACTTGCATCGAAATGTTGATATTAATATGGATCTTCCCGGGATTTCTAATGGACAATCCCGTGTGGCCAACAATATTACAAATAAATAATAATAAAAACCTCTATTGTTTTCTTTTGTTCTCACAAGCTATGTTGTGAGAACTACATATGTGGCAACATCGCGCGTGTGCGCATTGGAATTTTGCGACTTCGGACATCCGATGTCGTTGATGTAAATTTGGCAACGACGCGCGTGCAGTGGTTTAAATAGTGTAAAAGTAAATAGCTTTTTTATTTAATAAATCACGGGATTTTTCTGCTTTTTAAAATTAATCTCGAGATTTGAGGCATATCCACTTTATTCTTTCGCTGTCTGAAATCCATGAAATCAGTGTAAGTACATAAATCACTCGGAACTCTACCTAATTCCGACTTCTGATTATGACCTTAAATCTCTTTGGATACATAAGGTAACGCGAGTGGTTGTTTCGAGATCTACCTCTGTAGAGACTGTAAAAAAAAGTGATACTACTACAACTACCTACCTACTTTCGAATAGATTTTTCGGATTTTCAATCAGGAGAACCAAATTGTAGGACAAAGATTTTGAGTGGATATTTGGACAATGTTTTTAAAGTTACCTATCTAGAAGGGTAATTTGTTGATTTTAATTAATGTAAATATTGATGAACTAATACACAAAGCATCAGAGAAATTCTTAATAACTACTAGGGTAGTTATTAAGAATTTCTTCACAGAAAATTCAGCATTATTAGATATTTGCCTACGCTCTTATTATATATACTTATTTTTTTTTTTTTTGTGGGGTGGGAAATCATCCAATGACTTCTCCCGCTCTGGGTGGAGCGGGAGGGCGTGTCAGACTCTTACTGACTAAAACCTGCCTCTGTTCCTTCCCTGCCCTGAGTGCCCAGGGGCGAGGTAACTCTGTTTCGAATTTATCCTCAACCCCTGGGCAGGATTAGTCATATATGCATTAAGAAATTCTCTAAAAATATCGCGCCACCCACGCTTAGACCACAATTAGGTAAGGCACCCTATCCCACTATCGTGATTTGGATGGCTGGATGTATGGATATTTGTTTGTTGCTCAGTCACGCCAGAACGGCTGAACGGATCTAGATAAAATTTGGCACAGAGATAGATGCACAGGGTGAAGATGCTGGCTTTGTGTAGATTATTTCATCATCACTGCTCTCAAAACGGTGAAGGAAAACATCGTGAGGAAACTGGCATGTCCTAGAAACAATTCGAAGACATGTGACATCCACCAATCCGCATTGGGCCCGCGTGGTGGATTACGGCCCACACCCTCTCACAGAGAGGAGGCCTGTGCCCCAGCAGTGGGGACATTAAAAGGCTGATGATGATGATGAAGACGCTGGGAGAAGCTAGTAAATATAAAAAAAAACATGCCTAAAAATACTGGAACTTTATACTGCCTTGTTGACCACAACATGGTCGCAAGATATGTATCGGGTGTTAAAAGACAGTTTCCGAAGCCGAAAGCCACATATTCTATAAGTACCAATTATTTGGATCATTTTTTTCCACTAGACCATACCTGGGTGTCCACTGCTTCTGGAGATATTGAAGGTCAAAGTCGCAATTTTTTTTTACTTTTTATGAAAATTGTTTCCAAGTGTTAAGTACTAAGTTTTTTCCAAACAAATATTACCTGAATTTTGGATATTTTTTTTTTCGAAATTACGCATTTGAAGTTACAAAAATGCAATGAATATCAAACGTACCCGACAAGTACCTACGTGGCGTAGAGCGAAGGGGCGGGGTTTAACTCCACCTACCTGGGTTTGCGTTACATTCAGTGCAATAAAAAATAGTTTTTTTTATACCTAAAAATAAATGTCGTTTCCCAGCAATAATTTTTGCGCAAAGCTACTTTGTTAGACGTAGGTACAGTAGGCGTAGTTAACGACTTTGTGATGTGTCTTTTTACACCCTGTGTAATGTTAGTTAAGGTCCTAGATTTTGATACCCAGGTTTCCTGAAGTGGATAGTATTGGGTTTTCCATCTGGATATTTTTTTTTTAAAACGTTGCCCCAGCAGCCAATGGCTCACTTGCTGCACCAACCGTGCCATCATTATCTTACTTTTATTTTTTTTTGTGGGGTGGGAAATCATCCAATGACTTCTCCCGCTCTGGGTGGAGCGGGAGGGCGTGTCAGACTCTTACTGACTAAAACCCACCCCTGTTCCTTCCTGCCCTGAGCGCCCAGGGGCGAGGTAACTCTGTTTCGAATTTATCCTCAATCCCCGGGCAGGCATCGGCCATGACGGGCCCCGTCTCTTTTGCTGACAACTCTTTGAGGCGCGCGTGGAACACTACGCGCCGTCGACTCTCGGGCCTGGTGCTGATCGGACGGCGAGCTACCCATTACTCGCCGTCCGCAGGCCAGGGTCTACGGTGGCCGGCGATCATTTCGCGGCGCCGGAAGTCCCAGGCGTCTCCTGAGGCGGCTGCTGCTGAGAGCGTGAGGGCGACTCCGTTATTGAGTCTCCCTCACGCGTGCGTCCCGCCTCCGCCTTCGCGAGCATTACTGCTTCGCAGAAGGAGGAGACGGCTTCCCATTCCCTCTCGCTCCGTACCATGGCCTGAACCAGGGCAGGGCGCGAGAGGTCGCTGCCGCCTATCGCATCCACGAGGATACGGCGGGGCTCCGCCCAAGCGGGGCAGGCCTCCACCGTATGCTCCACCGTGTCCTCGAGAAACCGTGACATCGTAAGGCAGTAATCCATCAGTATCAGCTCGTAGTCTGGATTTTTGCAATAGGGTCAACTCCTATTACATGAGACTTAAACATAATAATTGGCGAAGTGACATTCGGGACCAACAGCTTAACTTAACGTAGTTTAGGAGTCGTTCAAGAACATTCCAGTTCCAAAAGTCCAAATATATCTAAAATATCAATTTGTCGACTCAGCAATTCTTGAACTTCTCAATGAAACTGTTGACTGAAGACAAACGACTTGACTATGTGCAGAGCAAGTTTGTTCTGGCGTTCCATTGTTAGGACTAACTTGTGGACTGGCTAAGAACATCGACCAATTCTTGGAACACTTGAGTTTATTGAAAAGTTGATATACCTACTTAGGTATGTAGGTACTATCAAGGAAGAAAAGGACTGGGAATTGATATCTGTTCATGGTAAAGAATAAGTCATCTTCTTGATATCCGAGTTTGTTTGTAGGAATAGTTCTTCTATCTAACGAAGGCGGTTTGGTTTTGGATGTGTGTGTAGAGTCATGTACAAATTGTTTCTGTAAGCCATTGTCTATGATTCCGAGCTTACGCACACAGAAAAGTACCTATGTATACGTGAACACACATCCAAGTTCAACTTGCCTTGGTAAGATAGAACAACTATAAAAAGCTAACGCGGGATTCCGCTGTTCACGAGAAGCACAGGATCTGTCGATGAGGCGATACTTGGGGGAGGCCTATGTCCAGCAGTTGAAGTCTTTTGGCTGAAAGGAACCACCACCACCACTACCACTCCACTATTGTACTTACATGAAGTTTAAATAAATACGAGTAAATAAATAAAAGCATAGGGGGTTTCTGTAATGAGATTATCGACGTGACACAAATTTAACGCAAGTCTGTATGTCTGGCTGTTGATAATAATCATTTAAATAATCAGATCTCAGCCAATATCGCTGTTTGAGGATTTATCACATTATAATGCTACGAGTAATAATTGGGTGCACTTATAGCGCGTAAAGGGATATCCGTCGGTTGGTGCCTCATTTCATAAAAAGCGTCTGAAGGGGTCTCTGTCTGTCTCAGTTGGTTTCGGCTCCTCGTACGCCTTCCAAAGGTCCGGGACCTCAGGGTCCCGAGAAATCTAAACGAATAATAATATAAACGTTTATTTTTTCTCTTCACAATTCACATTAATTTTGCGATCATTATTATCAGCCTGAAATTGGGACTTAGCTTAGTTTTAAAAGCAATTACAAACCAACATAGGTACATACAGAACTAGGGGATAACCAGGGATAAGCTTTCGAAATTTACGTGATCAATCATTCTTTTCCAAACATTTCGAATTTATCTAATTTCGTTAGGTATCGTTTCGCTATCGTTAATGTAAATGTGACTTTGTCTAGGCCCTCAGAATACAAACATTATATCGTATTTTTTTTTAATTTTTCGCTTGAGGGTGTCGTCCGTAAAGGTCAGCAAGGGGTCCACGGGATTAACCTACTTTATGCCACAGAAGCAAGACACATTTGGTGACTTAAAACTTTCTGTATTATCTATCTCGTTAGTTGCTGTCGGATCAGCGTTTCCGTCCTCCGTGGTTTGTTTACTTATTCAACAATAAGAGTTTTCTTTTATTTATCTTCCTACCTCAGAGCAAGTAAAAAAACCGGCCAAGTGCGAGTCGGACTCGCACACGAAGGGTCCGTACTAAAAACTGAAAAAAAACCCCAAAAAAACACGTTTCCAGAAACGTGTTTTTTTTGGGTTGGACATGCTTCACTTATCCTTAGTTTTATTTTCTCACGCTGCCTACACACCCACTAGACTATCTACTGAGAAAACGACTTATAAAATGATCCTACACGCCTGCTACGGTCATCATCTCTTTTTATTGTTGAATTAATAAAGACTGTTGTTTCCAGTAAATTTATTCAAACAAACAAACCGACAGATTTACTTTCGCAATCGCATATTACTAATTCAATTTATAGCATTTTATCTCAGTAACGTAATTTTCAGGGATTTATTTTCAAGAACAGGCAACACTTCAGTGACACACACATAGCTAAAAAATGGAGTCAGTTTTGTATTTTAGGTGCGTTATCTTGATCTGAGCTTCCTACAAAGAATTGGTGACAATTCACATTTGGTGACATTCAGTAGGGCCCGGTCCTTTCTATTGGCATATTATCTATCTCATCATATGACTAAGGATCCACCACCTTATAAACAAAACACTTCCCAACCAGCCCAATAAAAGTCTTCCCACCTTTTCTTTCACCCATAAAACGTTTAAAAATCATGATTTTCAAATACGCGCGATCCAAGACCCGACGATCCAATTTAAAAATTCTATTTGGCGCCTCGCGAAGTATTGCAAGACTTGTTCAAACAATGTTGGGTCGCCCCATCGCCTCAGGAATTATCTCATTATGTATGTATAACTTATGTTTACCCGGCCCTATGAACCTATTTGCTTTAGGTACATGTATAAAATAAATATCAGAGTGAATTCGTTTGCGCAGTGGAAATTAGATTTGGTGAGTTTGATTTTTAGAAATAATTTGCTGAAGATAATTTGAGAGAAATTAGAAGGAGGAGGGAGGAACCTGCCTGACCACAGTCATTTAAGGCAAACCTTATTATTATTCATTTGATTTCTTGACCATTCCGTTGGTGCAAGTTACCTATAAGCGTAGTAAGTAGGTACTGTAGGACCCCAAGGCACCTTTACGGCTTGCAGGGATCCTGGGACGTTCTTCGTAACTCCGGGGGATGTCACGTAGCTTGGCGACTGCGAGAGGACTGTATGGTAAGGGATCTGACTACAGTTGGACAAGAGAAAGAGCTGAGGGCGATTTCAATCATATATATTAAGGTACAAGGGAAACACGTATGCCCACTTGCCAGGGCTCAACTTCTATCTATCTGACACAGACGTCAAGCCTATCTGTCTATATTCAAACGGCTCTCCAATCTCTCTCGAATATTCTAATCAACCAGTTAAAGCTGGTGCACACCCGCTAATATTAGGCTGTGTCTACAATCGTCACAGTACTTACCTATCTAACTTCAGGTGTTACTTTTTTATTATCTACTAGCGAACCGCCTCAGCTTCGCACGAGTACAAATTATAAACCTAAACCTTCCTCATGAATCACTCTGTCTATTCGTGAAAACCGCATATAAATCCGTTCAGTTCTTTTTTGGGTTCCGTACCCGAAGGGTAACCAACGGGACACTATTACTAAGGGCCGATTTCACCATTCACTATAAAAAACTAAGTTTGACTGAACTAAGCTTAGCGTAATCCTATTTTACCATACAATTACCATAAAAAAGATTATAGTGAGTTAACCTTAAAAGGTAGACATATGCTGTTGCAGACTTTTTTTAGAACTTTAAAAGGAGAACAATTCCGTTATCCATAATTTTGCGTAACTTTTTACGCAGCGCACACAACTGAAGCTCTCAAAAAGATTTTTTTTTCCCGTTTTTGCCACATTTTGCTCTGATGCTCCGCTCCTGTTGGTTGCAGCGCGATGTTATATAGCCTATAGCCTTCCTCGATAAATAAACTATTCAACACAAAAATATAAATTAATATTTTTTCAATTCGATCCAGTAGTTCCTAAGATTAGCGCGTTCAACCAAACAAACAAACTCTCCAGCTTTGTGACAGCGGCTAAAACTGGGCGTTTAGAATTGGTGAAATCGGCCCTAAGCCTCCGCTGTCCGTCCGTCCGTCTGTCTGTAAGCGGACTGTATCTCATGATCCGAAATAGGTAGACAGTTGAAATTTTCACAGAATAAGTATTTCCGTTGCCGCTGCGCTGTAACAACAAATAATAAAAAAAAATTAAAGGGGGCTCCCCTACCTACTAGAAACGTGTTTTTTTTGGCTTTTTTTTGCTCGATCTTAATAATGGTAACAAGTAGACGCGTATAATCTTGTACGATGGTACGCAACCTTTCATGCGTGAGTCCGACTCGCACTTGGCCGGTTTTTTATTATCTACTAGCGACCTACCCCAGCCTCGCTCGGGTACAAATTATACCTACACCTAAACCTTCCTCATGGATCACTGTCTATTGGTGAAAGCCGCATGAAAATCCATTCAGTAGGTAGCATAGACTACCCTAAATATGTAGGTAGTGTTTTAAGGTTATCGCGTACAGACGCGGCGGGGGACTGTTTTTAACCGACTTCGAAAAAGGAGGAGGTTCTATGTTCAACTGTATGTATTTTTTTAAGCTATTGCATAGCTTCTATCGCGGGCCTTGAGCGTGGAGACCGAATCCAGAAATTCCGTAACGAAAATAACCTAACACCCCCCCCCGCCACAGCGGTGATACTTTTTAGTTTTGCCATCTATCGATGAATAGCAGAACTTTTGACTTTTGATGATATTGTGTTGTTGATATTGATGATGATGATTATGATGATGATGATGATATTTATCTTGTTACGCCAAAGAAGTGTAACTTCTTACGTGCGTACATAAGTACACACACACATAAATAAAATAAATAAATAATTATAATTGCATAAGTTGATAAAAAATGCTATGCAATAGCTTTACCGCGGGAGTCTCCGAGTGCCACACGTCTTTTTTTTTATGTATGTCCGCCGATTTCTCTGTCACTTGTGGATCGATTTCCAAAATTCTTTTTTGATCCGAAAGAAGGTGATTTCATATAAATTTTATCTAAATTGCCTCAGCGCTTTTTGAAAAACTGAACAAAAACGAAAAATACGTAAGTAACCTAGATGACGTTTTAGTTTTCTCCAGTTAAGAGTATGTTTAAATTCCACGTTTCATGTTATTGGGGTTTTTAGTTCTGGGGTATAACAACTAAAAAGTGAAAAATTAAAAAAAAATACAAAAAAACAACAGACTTCCAAAAAATAATTTACACTAAAAATTAAAAATAACTTTAATTTCGGAAGTCGGTGTCAAATAACGAAGAAATAAAATACAAACACCGACTTCCGAAGTTAAAGTTATTTCGGAAGTCGGTGTTTGTATTTCTGTCTCCCGCTCTGGGTGGAGCTGGAGGGCGTGTCAGACTCTTACTGACTAAAACCCCACCCCTGTTCTTTCCTGCTATTAGTGCCCGGGGGCGAGGTAAGTCTATTTCGAATTTATCCTCAACCCCCGGGCAGACTCCTTGCAACCCTGTGGTTACTAGTGGACCCTCCTAAGGCTAACTGTAGACGAAATAACTTTGAAATTAGGTTTCAAAGTTAAATGAAGTCCTATCCACAAATTACCTGCATAATAAAAGTAGTTCAAGGTTGCTGATCTTTAATGGATCGCGTAGGTATAAATGCAGACTGCATGTGCTATATCAAAGTAGGTTTGGTTTACATTACAATAGAATCGTTGAAGTGAATCGAGATGAGTTTTCATTGACTGAGAGATAGGTACGCTCGTGTAACTTTTACGTTTATTTTATATTAAAATACTATAAATAGCTGGGTAAAACCTATCTTTCAAATACTCATTGTTTGTCTTTGCTCACAGTAGCTGCTCCATTTCACTTCTGCCTTCAGTATTTCACCAGCACACTCTTAAGCCGGGCCTTCTCTCTTTTACAGTCAGCAGCTTTCCGAGCAGACCTCGCCGTCTAAGCCACCGCGCCAGGTGACTTTTCTGAAGCCAGCAGCCGACACAACCCTGGACCGAAAGGCCTCCATCGTTGATGAGACGTCCGGGATCACCCGGACGCAGATGAAAGGTAATTCTAATAGTGTTATGGTTTTTGCAAGGGTAGTGGTGAACGTAAATTTCTCTCTTGACATCATCCTACTGCGCACTAGCTGTGTCAGTTGGACGGTCACAAAAGGTTGAATACCTATTATATCTAGGTGATCTAGATTAGTTTAGTCAGGCTAGGTTGATCGAGTGTGTTGTAGTGTTTCATTTCCCATTCCAAATAAGTGAGTTCAGCGATCAGTACCTAATGGGGAATGGGAAATTAATGGGTTGAGTATCTACCTATTACATCTATATTAGTTTAGTCAGGTTAGGTAAGATCTGACCGAGTGTTTTAGAGTTTTTCATTTCACATTCCAAATTAGTGAGTTAAGCAATCACTAATGTGATGATGATGATGATGGGAAATGAAATGAACGGTACGGTTGGTGCAGTGGTTGAGCGATTGGCTGCTGCGCTGAGTGTCGGTTCGATTCCCACACGGAACAAATATTTGTATGGCCTACCATGTTACGGGTCTGAGTGTTTTGTGTATATGAGTTAAATGTTTGTGAACGGGAACGCACGCACCCATGATACAGGAGTAATTCCTAGTGGAAAACGTTTAAAAATAACTAGTCAAGTGCGGATTTCGTACATTAAGGGTTCCGTGCCAAATATTGGTATTTGTTAGTACCTAAAGTAGGTATACGTTATAATAAACATTATTATCAAATTTCAAGTTCATAGGTCAATGGAAAGTTAAAAAATTCTTCGTAATAAAATTTTGTGACCGACGACGGACGGACAGACAGACAGATGGCCAGACGGACACGTTAGTGACAACAATAGGGCTCCGTTTGGATCCTTCGGTCACGGAACCCTATAAACAGTAGGTTGGTACTAGTCCAGGTCAAACATATTTAGGGCCTAAGAATTTCTGATTTAGTTAGGTATCACTTTATCAGAACTTAAAATTAGGGATGTCTAGAGCCTTCTAAACTAATTTCTAACTATCAATCTATTCCAGAGTTCCGCGAGGCCTTCCGCCTGTTCGACAAGGATGGCGATGGCACCATCACCAAGGAGGAGCTGGGCAGAGTGATGCGCAGCCTGGGGCAGTTCGCCAGGGTCGAGGAGTTGCAGGACATGCTGCAGGAAGTGGACAGCGACGGTGAGTGAACTACAATTGTTCTTCGGAAAACTGCAATTCACTGGGAACAGAACTGCTCTATAGAATGTTTTTTGTGATTCTTTTAACATGGTAATATTTCATAATTCAGTTTGCGTAAGTATGTAGCTATACAGGGTGTAACGGAAAGGTGTGCTCATATTTTAAGAACTGCATCTGCCCATCGATATGAACCACTTTATTCAAGAAAAACAGGAAATTCCCAAACAAAAAAAATTACCGCCCATACAAATATTGATCAGCTGATGATTACTTTGTATGCAAAGTCCAATTTTTTTTTTGGAAATTCTCATTTTTTCTTAGAGAAAGTTGTTCATTTCCATGGGCAGAACTGGCTCTTAAAATATGACCACACCTTTCCGTTACACTCTGTATAGCTTGTATTTACCTACTGCAGTTTCTTGTATCCCTACCAGTGGTGATAGATAAGATCTTATTACCTAACCCAAAAAGTAGAGCCTGAATGAAGAAGCCATCTTATACTGCACCTACTTCCCAGTAAGTAGCCACGTTTATAGCGGCGTCTGAGGCTTTGTTCAGATCCTCGAGGGTGCAGGTGAAATCACAGTGCAACAAACTGCACCTATTCATACACCAGAATAATAAACCATTCCGAAGATGTCATGGCAAAGAAGTGCTTGGCAGCTAGGATGACCAATTTGTACCAGATTACCTGATTTTTAACCGACTTTCGAAAAAGGAGGAGGTTCTATGTTCGACTGTATGTATGTATTTTTTCTCCGTCAGTTGTGGATCGATTTTCAAAATTCTTTTTTTATCCGAAAGAATATACTTCCGAGGTGGTCCCATATAAATTTTATCGAAATTGCTTTAGCGCTTTTTGATAAACGAACAAAAACGAAAAATACGCATATCTTGATGACGTTTTTGTGTTCTCCAAATGTTTAAATTCCACGTTCCATGTTATTGGGGTTTTTAGTTCTGGGGTATAACAACTAAAAAGCGAAAAATAAAAACTTTTTTACAAAAAAAACAACCGACTTCCAAAAAAAAATACCTACACTAAAAATTTAAAAATAACTTTAATTTCGGAAGTCGGTGTCAAATATCGAAGAAATAAAATACAAACACCGACTTCCGAAATTAAAGTTATTTTTAAATTTTTAGTGTATTTTTTTTGGAAGTCGGTTGTTTTTTTTTGTAAAAAAGTTTTTATCTGTTGCAAAATTTGTGTCCTGTTTTTTACAAAAGCAAATGCAGATGAAGGTATAATTTAAGCATTCCGTACCTTGAATCTTTTCACCACGGGTGTCGAAGACCTCTAATATTAAACTTAAGAGCGGTTGCGCTCTACGTCCGATACTTATCCGTGAATGAAAAGACGGTCCGGCGTGGCCGTAGAACAATTTGTATGGTAGGTTACGCTCTACCGATCCGAGTTTTCTATAGATCTGTATTTTGACGTACAAGTATCGGATAAGTATCGGACGTAGTGCGCAACCGCTATAGATGCATTACATTTTGTGATTAAGATTCTCAGGATTGCCAAAGTCAATATTTAGAGAATTAAAATACTTTTGTTCCTATTTCCAGGCGATGGCAACGTAAGCTTCGAAGAGTTTGTGAGCATCCTCTCCAAGTCGATGTGCGGTGCTGGAGGCGGCACCAGTTCTGCTGAACAAGAGGAGAGAGAGCTCCGCGACGCATTCAGGGTGTTCGACAAACACAACAGGGGGTACATCTGTGCTTCCGACCTGAGGGCTGTGCTGCAGTGCTTGGGAGAGGATCTGTCTGAGGAGGAGAGTGAGTAGCTGGTTTTTTTTGTTGATCTTTAGTGTCATTTTATATCATTTTGTGTTGTGAAGGGAACTAAGTAGGTAACTTCACTCCTCTCATTTTTCTACTTCGAAGTAGCGGAATCGGGTCAAGTAAGTGCCAACAATCCAACATGTAGGATGGCTGTGTAGTTTCTAAGTGCACAGGGTATAACGGAGAGGTGTGGTCATATTTTAAGAACTTGCATCTGCCCATC
The DNA here is from genome assembly GCA_951329385.1 of Polia nebulosa. NCBI lineage: Eukaryota > Metazoa > Arthropoda > Insecta > Lepidoptera > Noctuidae > Polia > Polia nebulosa. The sequence goes on from OX589606.1 coordinate 10,253,120, forward strand.
GGTATGAACATCATTTCAAGAAAACCTGAGGAATTTCTAAAAAAAAAAAATTACCTCCTATACAAAATATTGAATAGTCAATGATAACTTTGTATGGAGAGGCTAATTTTTTTCGGGAATTCTCTATTTTTTCTTAGAGAAAGTTGTTCATTTCAATGGGCAGAACCGGTTCTTAAAATATGACCACACCTTTCCGTTACATCCTGTAGATACTGGTGGTCATCATTAACTAGCGGTGCAGAAAACACTCGTAGCATGCATGCTCGTCCCTCGCGTGAGGAAAGCTCAACGGGGTGGCCCTCACGGCCCCGGCCGCTACCACCGCAGGAGAGGTACTGGGCGTACTGGGCGTAGGACGTCGCGAGACGATCTCCGGCGACCGTAGACCCGGGCCTGCGGACGGCGAGCAATGGGTAGCTCGCCGTCCAATCAGCACCAGGCCCGTGAGTCAATGGCACGTAGTATTCCACGCGCGCCTCAAAGAGATGAGTGTCAGCCACCACTGACGGGGCCCATCGTGGCCGGTGCCTGCATGCCTAGGGGCAGCGGATAAAATTTGAAAATGAGTTACCGCACCCCTGGGCAGGGAAGGAACAGGGGTGGTTTTAGTCAGTAAGAGTCTGACACGCCCTCCCGCTCCATCCTGAGCGGGAGAAGTCATTGGATGATTTCCCACCCCACAAAAAAAAAAAAAATGCATGCTCGTCCCTATTCTGATTGATTTTGTAAGTTTCTCTAAGCCATCTTTTATAATGTTTCAGTCGAGGACATGATCAAGGAAGTGGACGCAGATGGTGACGGCCGTATTGACTTCCTAGGTGAGTTGTATAAACACACTTAATAACTTTTTATAGAATGGTAGAACCATGGTGAAACTTCACTCCGTCCATGTCGTCACACGTGACTTCAAACAATTGACAAAAATAGAAAGAATATTAAAAATTCGTTTAGCGTTTCATAATTATTAAGTCATTTGATGAAATCCTACCCAAAAAACGGCCAAGTGCGAGTCGGACTCGCGCACGAAGGGTTCCGTACCATTATCTATAAAAACGGCAAAAAAATCACGTTTGTATCACGTTGTATGGGAGCCTCCTTATATTTATTTTATTCTGTTTTTTAGTATTTGTTGTTATAGCGGCAACAGAAATACATCATCTGTGAAAATTTCAACTGTCTAACTATCACGGTTCATGAGATACAGCCTGGTGACAGACGGACAGCGGAGTCTTAGTAATAGGGTCCCGTTTTACCCTTTGGGCACGGAACCCTAAAAAATCACACTACGGCTACAGCTATATAAACTTCCTCTACTCCCTCAGAATTTGTCCGTGCCCTCGGCGAGCCAGAAGACGCGGTTGACGACGAAGACGAAGACGACACGACAGAGGGACCAGACCTGCTGCTCCCGCGACCGGTCGCCGCCAACTGAACTACTGAGCACACGAGCACGTAGCCAGGACTAGGACGAACACATTCGGCAAAGAATATTGACACCAGCATGTCTATGGATATTTGTGGACTATGTAGGCAATGTCAGCAGAGGAATTTGTCTAAGAAAATCGTTCAGTCGTGCAGGGTCAGCCAAAATAAGTGTGCAAAGGAACTCCTAGAAACCAGTAATGTACCGTAGAACAACAGAATGGACACAGGCACTAAATAAGTAAGCACGTTTTCTACGGAGCTTCGACATGGCCTGGACAGCTTCAAGCAAAAGAATAATCTCGTCCTCTTCGTTCTGAACTATCAAATCACATACCTGTGTTGCAATGTTTCACAAAATTAAAATACGATCACCTTAGTAAGGACCCGTAGGATATCAAGTTCTTGACCCTGCTATCCCATAATGACCAAAATACCCTATCCTGGCTACGTACCAACATCGACCGCTTTATGCTAATGCTGGCTTTAATTATATTTATTACGTTGTTTATACTAAAATTTGCGAATACGGAGTTTGGACGCGCCTAAAGAAAACTTCCTAAAATACTTATTAGAAGGGAAGAAAAAACCTTGAACTATTTTAGGGTCTTTGAGAATAAAAACTCGTGAAAATTTTAGTGCTAAACTTAACTAGCGACCCAATGTCCTTCAGCGGCCCGCTGAGCAACGATGCGGCCTTCTGAGCTAAAATGTGGCCTGGCGAGCTCATGAGTGAATCTCCAAACAAAACGTAGGTATTTTTGTCCGTTATTCAAGTGGCTTGTTAATGATACCTTTAAAATGCTTGCAGGCTAATTTGACTTCGTCTACAAGGTTTTAAAATCATAACCCAATTTCACATATTGTAGAATTGAGCCATATCAATAAATTATAGAAACCTACAACGAATTCATTCCTAAAGCTAAGGCGTTTTAACTTCAGAATCTGTTATTTTAACGCTTGACTTTGAATAAGCCTAGCTTTTATCTAAATTCGTAATAACTAGTTATTTTATATCGTCAAGTAGAAATTAAGAAAATAATTGACCCAAACGAGCGTCGTCTAAAACCATCATATTGTATAATAAATTTGGCATATTATGTACCTACTAATTATAATATTTTTAAAGATACATAACTCCTCCATCTCGACAAAAAAAAAAACGATTTTACCTGCGAAACGCGTATCATAGGATATTTGTAGTTGCGTGTCAAAACTAAAGAACTATCCAATAGGTATACAAAGTCGTCTCTAACATTACCCACAGAAAGAGACGAATGGCCTATCTGAGCCGTGGACTCTACGGCCAAAAACTACATCAAATATTAGTGATTTTTCCATAAAACACCAATTTTTTAATAATAATATTGTAAATATTTCGTAATTTTTACTATCTTTCAGGTTATTGTAATCAAGAGTGAGATAGTTGCAACGTAAAACTTACCTTGCTTGTGACTATTTTAAGAATACTATTTACATTTTTAGTAACTACATCTGCTGGCTTAATGTTTTTGCCTCTCGTTAGCAATTATAAGATAAGAAATAAATAAATTTTCAGTGCTGGGCAAGATCTTTCAATAATAACGGGCTGCCAAAAGAAAGTCTGCTGAGAAAAGCTGTGCGGCCTGCTAAGCTAAAATTAATGCGGCCCGTTCAGCTAAATGTATGCGGCTCTAGTATGTTTTGTATCGTTAGTTTGAAAGTTTAATAAGTGCCAAGGATTGATGATGATGATACTATTTTAAACTGCAATTAACATAATTACTTTAGCTATAGTTTTTTTAAAGATAATATAATAACATTAAGTTACTACCACTACGAGTGAAACATGTAAGTGACCCATTGAATTTGCCCAGCACTGTATACCTTAATTATTTTTTGTAATAAATCCTTTAAAATTTTATCAATAAAAATATCAACTATTTATACCTCAAACTTTTCAACATATCCTAACAAGAATTTATATAATCAGAGCTTTTATTTGTCTAATAAAATGCATGAATAGGTATAAAGATTAACTGATATTTCGCAAAATATTGATGTTGTACATTACATTAATAATAATACAGAACCAATATACAAATAAAATGTTCTTGAACACATGATTTGTTTTCTTTAATATCAAGATCCCACGCCTGTTTGCTGAAAACATAAGACAGTGTTTTAATAATCAGATGCCACAACAGTCGAGATTAACCTTTTGACCACCATAAAATTATAAATAATTAGTGCAATTACATTTGGAGATAGTTACAGATACCGGCACGGTTCTTGAGCGCTCGGCGGAAGAGTGGGGATCGCTTTGCGCATCGTACACTTATGACAAATAAAACGCACACCCGTTTATTATTTATTTTTTCTAAGTAACCTACGTAATTTCTTACTGGTTCTATGGTTGAAAGAAACAGATGTGTTCGTAGCCTCCGCTGTTCTTTTTTGAACTTGTTTTAAATTTCTGACTCCTTCTTCAATCTCCTTTTTCATAAAACAGTTTACATGGTAAATCAGTTTTCTGGCTTGTCTATTTAAAACAGTGTTTTACTTTGGCATCCTAGACCTAAAAGGAATACTATGTCACATAGGACCAAGGCAGCTTTCAACTGGTGAAAGAATTTTTTAAATCGGTCCAGTATATTTGGAGCCTATTGAATACAAACAAACAAACAATCAAATCTTTCCTCTGTATAATATTAGTGTAGATAAAAACTTTATATATAGTACATTTCGATACAAGTACAAATAAAATAATTGAATCAAAAATAGTTTTGCTATAATTACAAACTGACATTAATTTTTTTTTCCCCGCTTTGCTTTCGATAAATATCACCTTTTATTATAATTACAAAGGTCTAATTAATAAAAAAATCACAAAATATTTGAGTTCTATCTTACCAGATAAATTAAAATGATGCAGTTTAAAAATTGGTGTCAATTAAATTGGCCGGAATTGTACTCGTCGTCATGAGGTACGTAGGTACAACAAGAGTATAGAACAAATCCTAAGTGACGCCTATGACGCAATGCGCTACGGGCCAATCACGGCACTTTCGCCGCCCCCGCGCCTCACTTCATACCACCAAAGGGACCCAATAACTCACTTTTGCGCAGGTGAAGGTCAGCGCTCAAGAATCGTGCCGATGATTGTATCCGTTTCATTGCATGAAATAATAATAAATAATATGTAATATATTAACAATAGTGAATAATGTGTCACATTGGCGCATGAATGAAACGACATTGTTAAAATTGTACTTATTTTTACTATGTAAATCCAGATGAGCTGGCTAAGTACCTACTCATAAAATACTCTAGATCTAGATGACAGAAATTAAGGATTCGGAGATGAACCTAACATCGATAAATAGACAGACTACAGTATCAGCCCGAAAATGATTGATTTACCTGCTCCAGAGAATACCTACAGTCACTAGTAGCTAAACGAAGTTACCATTTGGTGATAAAACGACTCTAAGGTCTTATTTCAATGAAGAAGAACCAACAATCGACTTGTCGTGACATGTCCTACGTCCTGCTTAATCGTACCTCAACGGGTTGGATGTTTGGTATACAAGTAGTTTGATTAGGATATGGTATAATTTCCCTCCAGTAGGTACATTCACAGGGGAGATACCGCTAGCTAAAGTTAGTCAGTAAATAAATTACTACTGCTACTAAAACTAGCGATCAGACATATAGGTATACTTGCATGTGTTAACCAATCCTAAACGCCTGTTTCATATGCTAGTAATGTACTGAGGTTCCATGTGGCCGCTTTCCGATAAACAGCGGAGTACCACGTTACCGTTCGGCAAGATCGAAAGCTGGGTGATAGACCCGTGGTTCAGAGACATTCGGAGCCAACCCTCAGGTGGGAACTGCAGAGCTCTGGAAAATAAAAGTATCACATAACGCCTGAGAGTGACAAAGATTAAAGGGTCTTAAGTTACTAATGCCACTTTTCCCAAACTTGGGGTCCTAATCCCCAAGTTCACACCAACCAGGCAGGCCAAATCGGAAGAAAAGAAACAGAAATATTACAAATTAATTTTCTCGGTAAATAGGGATTCAATACTAAAACATGGTCTCTTTATAGACAGCTAAAATTAGCAGTGATACTAATAATGTAGGTAATATTTATAACGGTGAGTTCAATAGGATAAGCGAGCAAACCGCGTAGTTAGTTTGTACAATGCACATTCTCGCGTAACCTCTTGAAGAAAAGGAATATTACGCTATCTTATTTGAAAAAAAAACTAAACTCACTTGCATACAAAGAACCGTATAACATTGGCATGGGCGACCACCAGCGTGTAAGAATCTTCCGTCTGATCCGGCGATGCTCTATAGAAGTAGCGCCTGAAGCCAGCTTCTATCCGTGAGCTATCTTGAAAGAACTGCTGAGCGAGTCAAAAAAGTTACTCATCAGTAGCTTGAAATGCTTTAATTTTGACAATTCTGAGTTCACTGCACAGAGTGTTTAAGCCGGTTGCAAACCCAAGAGCTAAGTAAGTTTAGCTCGCATAGCTGAGGTAATTTAACGTATTTGCTAGACAGACTCTAGGTCTGCAACCAACTTTAAGATTCGTGGTTGGCACAGAACAGAAAAAACAGTAGAAGTCGCAAGTAGGTGGGGCCCGCGTACTCCGAGTTTTGTGGCGTTCCGCATAATATGTCTGCTCTGCGCACAAACCACGCGCATCAGTTTTGTTACAACCGTCGCGGTGACGAAAACTTGAAAAAAAAACTGAAAGAGTTGTATTGATGATTTTAATGATTATAATTCTATAAATACATACTTGCTACGGCCGCGAATTAAATTTTGTCCAATATACAACCTGACAATGAACTGCAAATTGCAAAAAAACTTAAGAAAATTTGAATTTCGCGGGCTACCCTGAAGCTTCCGCGGAGTAGAGATGAATAAAAAAACAAATATAAATTTCATACATATTTTATTCAACATTACAAAATATTTACAGCTAGTCATTTACACGATACAAATTCACTGTAACAAGTTGCTAGAGGTAATTTGGCAAGTACGGTATTAAATTGTAACGCAGTGGTTTTATATGAAATAGCCCAGTTTCGCACGAAATACTTTAAGGCACTTTGATTAGACAAAATGACTAGTAAGTTTGAATGAAAATATTCGCTTCAAAAGATTTATTTGTTGCATTATTACTTACTAATCACTGGCACTAATCAAAGAAAATACATGATAGGATAACATTGGACATTTTATTGAACCACTATTTCAAAGACGTAGTATAGATATTCTATTTCACGAAGGCGGTTTGATCTTTGTTGTGGGTGTAGATTCACGTGCACATTGCTTCTGCGTAAGCTTGCACCGAGCGTACGAGCTTACGCACACATAAAAAAAAGAGTAGGTGAACACACACCAAAAAAAAGACGCGCCTAGGTGACATAGAGCAACTATAGCAGTGATTTTAAAATAACAAGCGCTGGATCTAAGCTACAACTCACACATCTGGTTTTATTTACTGATTTTAGACAGCCATTCTATTTAACTTAATTGACGAGTGCAGATAAAATCACATGGCCGATCATAATTTTATATTAAATGATCTTATAACAGAAAAGTTCATTGAGTTGTATTTGCCTTACGCTTGCTTACATACTTTTAACAAAGAATTTAAGCACCAAAATATTAAAACAATGTTTCACCAAACTTGACTAGATTTAGTGGTTTAAATTATAACAGATACTTTGTCTAGCACCGGATTATACTTAAAATGGTAGGCTATTGTTTGATTAAGAATATAAATGTCTTGGTACGGTTGAGGTTATTTCTAGGTGAACACTTGGTCAATGGCACTTATAGCAGGTCAAAATATATAATTTCATTAACAATCTATAAATTTATTACGTCCTTAAATTAAACACTTATCTACACTGATCAGTGCAAGTACAGTATTTATGAATTGATAACTTTTGATGGTATACTGTTTACAAACTACTGTACTGTTTTCAACAAAAAAAAACTCGCTCTTATCAATGTAAATATGTGTAAAGTCATATAAACAAGACAGTATTGTACTAACAAATAACTATAAAACATTATGAATAAACTACAAAAATCATATTTCTAACTTACACCTAAATGACAAAAAATACATTTCATATTATGATACAAGAATCTACAACCAAGGAGTTCATAGATTTTTACATCAACCTGCAGAGGTTGAACCTATAATTTAGGGTTCGATTTTTCCTGACACTTGTTTTAATAGTAAATTTTGCATTGTCTATGAGTAATCAAAATAAACTGTAGGCTGGTATAAAATCTATATTCATAACGTTCATTCTGGATAACACATCTGGTATACACTAATGGAAAAAATTAAGGAAAAAAAGAGAACATTTTCTTTTTGCGATTTTTCAAATGGCCGTATGTTTGTTAAACGTTATCGTATCGGAGTCGCAAATCAAGCAAATTGAAGCTTAAAAGTATCTAGTTTTGAGATCTTAAGATGGAAGCGCCAGGGTAGCCCACGAAATTCAAATTTTCTTACGTTTTTTTCCAATTTGCAGGTCAGTGTCAGGTTGTATCTTGGTCAAAATTTTATTCGCGGCCGTAGCAAGTATGTATTTATAGAATTGTAATCATTAAAATCATCAATAGAACTGTTACAGTTAGAATTGATGTCAAATGTAAGTATTTCATGAAATCATGACATTTGGCATCAATTCTAACTGAGCGGGCTGGATTGATGATTTTAATGATTATAGTTCTGTAAATATGTACTTGCTACGGTCGCGAATCATATTTTGACCAACATACAATCTGATACTGACCTGCAAATTGCGAAAAATGTAAAACAATTTGAATTTCGCGGGCTACCCTGGAGCTTTCACCTTAAGACAGTGCATCGCGCAATCATAATGTATTCACTAAGATTGCGCGATATGGTATTCCGTGAGAAAAAAAAGTTTTTTTTTTAAATTCTTTTTTTAGTCTACGGAGTTGGAACGGATTTTTCTGATGTTTAAGAAACATACGGACATTTGAAACATCGCAAAAAAAAAATGTTTTTTTATCCTTTATTTTTTTCAATTACAAAAAAAAAAACAGTACAAAATGAAAACATCTATCACATAGTTTTCAGTTGGCAACTTGGCAATGCCAGAGTAAAAAGCCAGTTGTGATTTTACTGCCTGAGACTTATATTTTAAAACCAATTGAAGGAAACTTCCTCCACTCCAATTAAGCTAGTTGCCATGAGACACGCAAAAAACTTAGATAAATTTCAATAAACAACAAGTAATCATTGTCAATTTGATTGAGTCGAGTGGAGGAATGCACTTAGAATATGGGGGTTAGGCTTGGAACTACAACTGCTCGGTTATGAATGGTAACTATGAAAGTACATTTAAAGCGACTTTAATCTATAAATTGACATGCTTCCTTACATATTACACTATATTGGATACCATCGTTCTACTTTTTGACCATTGTCGTATGTGAAATCTTACAAAAAGCGTGAGCTGTTACATTGTCAAAAAATAAGCTTGCTTGGCATAATGGCCTCATTCACTAAATTCATGCATTTTCAAGCAACGTTTTGCTAAACCAGTATACTTTAGGTGCAGTTTCAGTTTGTTTGGAACAATTAGAACAATAATACTTAATCATACTTAGTTCCGCTCCAGCTGACCAGCCATTGTTTTTTTTTTATCACGAAATACAGTATTAATTGGGTGATATCAATCTACGGAAATGTACCGATTCATAAATCCAAAAGGGCATAAAATAATTCAATTGCATTAAGTCAATGACTCTTTTGGATTACGAAGAAAAGGGTAGTTTTCTAAAAAAATTAAAAGGTCCGTCAGTTAGATTACCAAAAAATATTGGACACGTGTTTTTTCTTTTGTCACGTCGACAAAAAACTATAACGATACTTAGTGCGTTGAACTTTGATGTGTTTTATCTTTTTTTATTGGTTTGATAAAGCAAAAAATACGTGTCCAATATTTTTTGATAATCTAACTTACGGACTAAATAGAATTATTATTTTTGTACCCAGCAAATATCCCTAGTAATAAAAGCAGTTCATTTAACTGGTCAGTGAAGCTTTATTCTTAAACAGCGATTACAATGTGCAGTAAGAATAACTTTTAAGTTTCTTACCCTTTCTGCTCCTTACAAACTTGATTCTTGGCATTTCTTTTTAAGCTGCTATTACTGTAATCAAAACAATTTTTATTTCAAAAGTGGTTTGACGCGGCGATATTATTGGATTACATTGGCCACAGAAAATGTTGTATTTATTTTTTTTATTAGATCTTTGGGCCGCAAGGATAAGCCTGTCGGGCCACAAGGATTAGCCTGTCGGGCCGCAAGGATTAGCCTGACGGGCCGTATGTTACAATTTTATTTTTTCAAATACTGATGTTTTATTAACCCTAAAAGAGACTTTGACCTCTGAGTTTGTTTCGGTGTTTCTTCTCAGGGTAGTCAGCTAGGAAACACCGGCCTCATCTAGCTTAAACTGACAAAAAAACATTGACGTGTAAAAGTGTTCCTTGTAACCTATTTACTGAATAAACATCATTTATCATTTATTTAACTTTTTATTAGACTTTGAACCTAAAAATATGTAAGAGCGCGTATCACTAGTATAAGTGCCCCGCCCATGCTGCCAGATTTGTTTTTAATTTAATAATGTCATCCCAATTAGTCTTGAACTACTGCGAGTGTTAAAGTACTACGGTTTCTGAATTTATCTACATAGTCATACTCGTTAGTGTTAGTAATTCACACAAGCTACAAGGTTAGTAAAGACAAAACCCACTTTAAACATACCTTACAAATATGAATCTGCCTAGCCTTTTCCCAACTAAGTTGGGGCCGGCTTCCAGTATAACCGAATGCAGCTGAATACCAGTATATTACATGGAGAAACTGCCTATCTGACCTTCACAACCCAGTAACTGGGTAAGACCTCGTACCTCTTTATGTAGTTTTTTGCATCTTGCAATAACATAATTGTTTGACAATGTAACAGCGACGTACTAAGGCTGTCCATAGACGGACTGCATAGAGCAGTCGAGACCAACTGCACGAGAGCAATCGTATTGCGGTTGGGGCCTCTATAGATGGACTGCTTGGAGCAGTCAGTGGATTTTTAACTGCGACTGCAAATGAACTGCTTAAGCGGTCCTTGTATGGCGAATGTCAATTTAGTATTGAAACTGCAGATAGCCCAATAGCGACTGCTTGAACCTATCGGCACTACCTTCTCCAAACAGTCCGTCTATGGAGGCACTAAGATCATATAATAATACATTTCATTTAAGTGATTACTTCCAAAAGTAAATTGCTGGGTACAGCATTTTAACATTCAAATTGACTATTTCCATATCCTCCACCTTAGTTTATAAAACTTTTTGGCCATATAGTTGATTCAGATGGGCTTAGTTACTGGTGCAAGTGGCGTCAGAGTGAAAAACTTGAACATTATAAGTGTCAAGTAGAGATAAGGTATGAACTTAATAGTTTTCATAATGCTTATTTGTATAAGAATTTCGAAAACGATTAACTTATAAATAAGGCTGTTATTGTTAACAGCCTAATTTATAAGACTTGCTAACCATATGGTTAGTTTAAATACTAATTAACAGATTAAGGCACTTGTCCCACCGCCAACGATGAGCGAGTAGAGCTTCAAACTAAAAACGAGTTGGCGAGCACCGAGTAGCGATTGGTAGTTCCGATAGTTTTATCGCTGGTTTTAAGCGTGTGTTTGAGAGCGACGGGCGATTACTCACACCACTCGCTCGGGTTGGTCTCTCGGGGTGAGTTCTGACCGCCAAGCGAGCATCGCTGAGCGAGTAAGATTATATAGTTCTTGTCACTCAGCGATAAACTTGTGAAGCGAGTCCTCGGTGGCGGCAGTGTGAACAGTCAGCGATCAACTATTAATACGAGTATATGCATCTCTTTTGTTTACACGGAATGTATATCTATTGTACGTTTCTTGAGCGTCAAAATAGCCGATAATCGCTTGCTCGCCGGGGGTGGGACATCTGCCTCTAAATTCAAATTCTCAATAGAAAATTTAAAATTATAAAAAAAAAATTAAAGTTTGCTGGGAGAAAACTCAACATTGAGTTAAGCTCACCTTTGTACATGCATTGTGTAACCACTAAATACTATGTGAAATTTTTGGTGTACAATAAAGAATTATAATTTATTTATTTATTATAAAAATTTAAACTAATTACATGGTTATTTATTTTTTATAAATAAGTCCCTAAGTGCTAGTAACTACTCCCAACTGAACCAAACCATTCTAAAATTCAGGACAAAAATTCACCCACAGTGTATTTCGTCTATAAACATTATTTTTAGTGGCATATCCCAATCCCAGTGCTCATTTTTACTAAAGTTGAAAGTAAAGAACACACTATAATACACACCTAGAACTCCTCTATGATATCATTGTCTAATATTGCGGAATAGTGTGATGTAGTGTGTTCTAAACTTACCTCAATACTGTCCACGTCGTACATTAGTTATACTAGCGCTAGTGTATATATAAAACCCATCTATCTACTCAACTTATTACACTGTGCCTGGGCGTCAATGGTGCCGATTCTCTTGTTCAATAACTTAACTTAAATGAGAGAATCTTTTACTAAAAGGCAGTGCGAGAAAAGGAAGGCTATAGCTGTGAACTAAATTAGAGATGTCAAACTTGTTTACGCCTTGCGCTTCACAGTTTTTAATCGACATGTTTTTACGTGTACCCTTAATTTGTAAGGAAATATTAGTTCAACTAAATTTTACAGCTCTAATTTACGTTCGTCTCTTTCTTGTTTTATTAGAGAGAAATAGATAGGAATAGCCTAAATTAATTTTAGTTTGTGCACAACAGAATCCGCACCAATATAGCACATAGAGTTTTACAAATTACTGTCTAAGAAATGAGTGACAAAGACGATGGGTAACTACAAAGCCGAACTTCAAAAAATCGATGTGCCAGATGTATGTAGTCCAGTGCACAGAGAAACATAGAAATTATTTGGTGACGAAAAAACATCAACAATGCTGAATATTATCATCACTAAATAATTAACTTAACCCAGTTGGTGGTAGCAACTACTCGTAAAATGAACTTTTAAAGCGTTTCGTCCATGAAAAGTCTAGCGTAGATTGTAGAATTTACCTAGAGTGATCTCGTTGCTTTGACCAAAATGAGTAACTTTATAAGAGCAGTGTTCTATGAAAGTCTCACGTGGACGAAACGCTTGCAATTCGTTTTACCAAATTGTGGTGCAAAATTCCCATTACCGCATTACTGTGATTTCTCATGAAAAACACGACACTGTTGGCTGCTAAGCTACTTGTCGCAGGTTCGATTTCCGCAGGGAACAAATATTTGTATGGCCTACAGATAGTTGTTTCGGATTTAAATGGCTTGTATATGTGAGTATACATGTTTGTGAATGCAACCACGATACAGGAGTATCGTAGCTGCGTTTAACGTTTTTTTAAAAAGAGAAAGAGAACAGTAATCGGTATTTGATGGCATGCCAGTAAAGTAACCTCTACTGGCATGTCCGTGACACTAGCGCTAGCAACTACACCCGTATAAACCACTCGTAAACACCTGTTTTACCGGCTAGTGATGAACTTAGGCTCCATGTGGCCGGTATCCGATAAGGATCGGAGTACCACGTTGCCGTTCGGCATGATTGATATCCAAGTGATGGACGCATGGTTCAGAGATATCCGAAGCCAACCTTCGGGTGGAAACTGGAGTGCTCTGGAAAATAGAAGACGAAAACATGAGAAGTTAATTTAATTTATTTTCATGTCATTTCATGTCCAGACAATTTACTGTCCATTCTGGGTTGTCTGGAAGAAATCGCGAAATGCAATAAGGCCACCCATTGTATTTGTTTTAGTTTAAAGTCACCTTTTTAATCTATCTTGGTGTACAAGTATAAATAATAAATAAATATAATTATTAGTGATGTTTGCAGCTTCGCCCGCGTAAACGTAAAAATGATCCTACGGCATATGACAGAGATGAAAAGTAACATATGCTCTAATCCAGGTCAAAAAGTAGGTAACTGTGTGCCATTTTAATCTTATAAATTAGGATATCTAAATAACCACATTATGTTTTCAATTGCTGCCCTCATTTTAGACTGTATCGTACAGTAGCAAGCAAAATATTGTCACCACCGCATGTTGTTGTATTTTATTATGAGCACAAAGATGAAGCTGAAAGAGCGACTTATTTTTATACACTCCATTGTATACCAATCAACGGTCGGTTTTATTGTCAATTTAGTATTCGTAAAGTAAGTTACTCACTTGCATACAAAGTATCGTATGACATTGGCATGGCAGACCAGCAGCGTATAGGTATCTTCTGTCTGGTCCGCGGGTGCCCTGTGGAAGTAGCGCCTGAACCCAGCTTCGATCCGCGCGCTATCCTGAAAGAACTGCTGTACGTGCCAAAAAGGATGTTATTATACTCCAAAAAGAAAAGAAATAAAATAAATCAGAAACTTAGGTAAATGGGGAGAAGTGGAGTATTGTTAGGATGTTTAGGGTTAAATCATAAATAAAAATATAATAAAGGAAATTAATACTAGGGCTAACACGGCATAGTTCGTCCACCAGTCCCATGCTTTTTTCTATGTTATTTCGTCTTCCATTTTAACGAGACACAGCTGAATAAAACATATCAGTCTTGTGATAATGAATGTCGTAATCAAACTTGAACAAATTATAACTTTGGAATACGGGCCGCATGCGGCCCGATAGGCTACCGTGCGGTCCGCCAGACTACAGTGCGGCCCGTTGAGCTATATAGCTCGACGGCCACGGTCATATGTATGAGCTACCAAATAATATTTATATGTTAAAAAATCAGATGAAATCAGCAAAATATAAATATTTTTGTTTTGCTATAATAATATTCTTGGAAACATATAGTTAAGAGAAGAGAGAAGACTTTGCTAAACCCTAACTACCTTAGGTAGGATATAGGAAAGTAAAAGAGTATAAATAATACAGTATATTAGGTAATGGATGAAATTAAATCAAAAGGTGCGCCATGCATGGTTACCTTATGACCCTGGTTTAACCATACCAGATTTCCCAAACAACTTTTTTCTTGTTAGTTTTGGTGGAAATCACACGTTACGATGACTTTCATTTCTGTCATATATTTTTCGTTCATCCAATGCGTGATAAAGTGGTGTTAGCATGACATTTACTACTTATGTTTGTACTTTTGGAAAAAAAGAATCTTTCTTAAAAACTACTAAGCTGCTTCTCGCCGATTTATTCTGATAATTGGACGGTTAATTACAGCTTGATCAAACTTGTCTTACTACTCACTAATTAGTACTTGATTGACGGAGAAAGATTTGAATATTTGCTTACTTTATCCAACTAGGATAAAGTAAGCAAATATTCAAATCTTTAGATTTACACTACCGTCAATAAAGGTCGCATTTCTGATTTAAAGAGTATTTGTAACAACTCAAGTATATAGGTATACCATCATTTCTTGAACTCCCGTCTCACAACTACCGATAAGGTATGAAATTTTTAGTATTGTTAAAAGGTTATCCTGAGGTGATCAGAAAATTATAATTTTCAAAGAATTTCTTATGCGACAGCCTGATAACGCACAGGATATGGCGAACTTCAAGGTACTAAAATACGACAGTGAAAAAACCTTGAGAAAAAATACTTTCTACACAGTGTCACAGAAATGCGTGGTCATATTTTATATACCGGTTCTGCCCATGGAGATGAACAACTTTCTTCAAGAAAGTCATTCAGTCATCAGTCATTTACCAAAAAGAAAATGGACCTTTCGTACAAAATTATCATCGGCTGATCAAAATTTGTATGGAAGGTTCAACATTTTTATGGGAGGTTCAAAATTAGTATGAGAGGTTCAACATTTTTATGGGAGGTTCAAAATTTGTATGGGAGGTTCAACATTTTTAAGGGAGTTTCAAAATTAGTATGGGAGGTACAACATTTTTATGGGAGGTCAAAATTAGTATGGGAAGTACAACATTTTTATGGGAGGTTCAACATTTTTATGGGAGGTTCAACATTTTTATGGGAGGTTCAAAATTAGTATGAGAGGTTCAACATTTTTATGGGAGGTTCAAAATTTGTATGGGAGGTTCAACATTTTTAAGGGAGTTTCAAAATTAGTATGGGAGGTACAACATTTTTATGGGAGGTCAAAATTAGTATGGGAAGTACAACATTTTTATGGGAGGTTCAACATTTTTATGGGAGGTTCAACATTTTTAAGGGAGGTTTAAAATTAGTATGAGAGGTACAACATTTTTATGGGAGGTTTAAAATTAGTATGGGAGGTTCAACATTTTTATGGGAGGTTCAACATTTTTAAGGTAGGTTGAAGTTAGTATGGGAGGTACAACATTTTTATGGGAGGTCAAAATTAGAAAGGGAGGTTCAACATTTTTATGGGAAGTCAAAATTAGTATGGGAGGTTCAACATTTTTATGGGAGGTTCAACATTTTTATGGGAGGTTCAAAATTAGTATGGGAGGTTCAAAATTTTTATGGGAGTTTCAAAATTACTATGGGAGGCTGAACATTTTTTTTCGGCTTTGACTATTACTTTCTTAAAGAAACTTGTTCATTTCTATGGGCAGAAACATATTAAAAATATGACAACACATTTCCGTTACACCCTGTGTAAAAAATATGTGTATGTGGCTAAGTTCCAAGTCTGCATAATTTAATGTGTAGCGACATCTATGACGCGACAAACGAACTAAAAACAACAAATCCTACACCGCGCAAGCAGAGTTTTCCGCGCGATTTGAACATATACACAACAGTCCGAAATCAATCAGTTGCCCGGACCAGACACAACACCCGTCTGGTCGGAGGATCCTCCCTTTTCAATGGAGGTTAGCGGGACTTTACACCCTGTACCGCGTGTCTCCAAAAATACAATATAGATCTGCCTTACCCAGAAAAAAACAAGAAAAAATATAAAAGATCTAAAAACGGAACTGATAGTCCTGTCACTCTCTTAGGTATATATATCTGCCTAGCCTTTTCCCAACAATCTTGGGGTCGGCTTCCATTCCAACCGGATGGGGCGACTGCCTATCTGACTTGCACAACCCATTTACTGGGTAATACGATACCCCTTGGTAAGACTGGATGTCAGACTTTCGGGCTTCTGACGACCCGTAACGACTGTCAAAGATCCACGATTGACAACATAACCGGGACCAACGGCTTAACGTGCTTTCCGAGGCACGGAGGAGTCTCGGTATGTAAAGATGGTCCATCCATGGACCAACTCCGGCAAGCTTAACCTGATGGATCGACCCGTGCGGCTGTTGTTACTTTAGCCAAAAGCTCCTCGAGCTTTCACTCTCTAAGGTATAATAAAAATTAAAATCTTGAATAATCGCAAAATGAATGTGAAAAATCGCCAAACGCGCGATGGCAGCTGTGCTTACCAGAATTAATTTACCACAGCCAATAGCAAAACAAGACTTGCGTTTAATTTGTGATGTATCGATAATGTTTTTCCAGAATGACCCAAACATTCAAATGTTTTACCAAGATAAACTTACTTTCGCTTCCGGCCTCCAATGTCCCACAGGTGGTTCCGGAGGTATGGGAGCCCCTTCTTCGATCAGTTGGCAGTTCTTCACCTCTATATTCTTGTCCAGGTGCTTGGCTATGATGTTACCTGTCTCTTGGGCCCTGGTCATCGTGGACTGCACTAGTAGGTCCCATTTTATGTCAAGGAGCGCCAGTCTTTGGCCTGTGAAATCTGCTTGGAGGCGGCCTGTAAAGGTTTAATTTGATTGTGATCATCTAAACTACTATAAACAGGTAAAAATCTTTGCTGATTTCGCTAATTTACGTGATTTTCAGACGTGTTTTTGCAGTTAAAATAACGTATTTGTAAAAGTTTTAATGCACAATATTTAAGATCATTTCAATTATGATCTAATGAATGAGCTAGTTTTTATTTTATCCTACTAATATTATAAATGTGAAAGTTTGTGCGTGTGTATGTTTGTTACTTCTTCACGCTCAAACGGCTGGACCGATTTGGATGAAATTTGGTACGTAGATAGCTTATAGCCTGGATTAACATATAGGCTACATTTTATTCCGGGCTAGGCGGGTAAAACCGCGGGGCGCAGCTAGTTTTATTATAATTACGATTAATCGACCACAAACCGACGACGGTTTTGTGAATATTTGCTGTAAGGGGTTTAGAATATCACATAATTACGAATCGTTTTACGTCTAAATGGTATGAAAAATTAGAATGTATTGTTGCAAAAGTCGTGTATATAATGTATGCATCACTTTTTTTTACCACTTTTATACATATAAAAATTTGGAGTAAAAAAATATTTAGCAGTAAAATTTTAGAGAAAATATGCAAAGAATTGCTTTTGATTATTTAGAACTCTCGTTTATAAAATTAAAACATCAAAAAATAAACTTCAGTTCACCATCAATCCATTTCTTGAGAAAAAAATGTAAATATTACAAAAATTTGGCAATTAAAAATGTTTTAAAACAACCCAAATCTCAACTTATAATACGCAACGCAAACTTCGAATCTAGCTCACTCATTAGATCATACTTGAAATGATATTTCACGTTGTGTATTAAAACTTATAGAAATGCATTATATTAACTGTAAAATCACGTAAATCAGTAAAATCGGCCAAAATTTCGTGTACGGCCTCTTAAGGTACACTATTACCAAGTGCGATAGGATCTTATGTTTTGTCTAGGCGGACAGAGTCGCAGGCAGAAGCTAGTTTTCGATATTGTGGTGATAACCCTGGACATGCAGTCTCAAGATAGTTAACGATCGCCTATCGACCGAATTCGATCGCTAAGAAATTAATGTTGCAAGGAGGCAAATATTTTGACAAGTTATTTAATTGTTACAAGCGGTAAAAATTTAAATTTATATAAATTATAAGTTTTCATGAAAAATAGTGCTTGCAAGTTAAAATTTGCGCCGTCTCTGTATATGTCAAGAAAATTTTAGTCTTTTTTCAGGTTAAATCATTTTTCCTCACAATGAGGGAGTTTTTTAACGGCTAGTAATTTAGCGATCGGTAGCTAACGCAAATTTCGCTATCAATGACGAGACTGCAGGCCCAGATCTATCCAGATTTGGACAAGCATCGTGTCCGACAGAAACATTATTTTTAGGCGAAACCTCAACTCACGTGGTAACAGAAAAATCATTCATAAAATACTAAATAAATCAATGAAACGATCATCATCATCATCAGCTTTCTAATGCCCCCGCTGCTGGGGCACAGGCCTCCTCTCTGTAAGAGGGTGTGGGCCGTAATCCACCACGCAGGCCCAATGCGGGTTCTTCAGAGTCTTCGAATTTTTGGTTGGACATGTCAGTTTTCCTTCACCGTTTTGAGAGCAGTGGTGATGGTATAATTTACACAAAGTTAAGCGCCTGCCGTTTTCTTGTGGTGGTGGGAAATCATCCACTTTTACTGGCTAAACCCCACACCTGTTCCTTCAGTTGCCTGCCTACCTAGGTTTGAACTCACGACCTACTACTTGTAAGTCGCGGCCGTTACCACTGGGCCACCACTGCGCTCAATAAAACGATAATTACAGACAAATGATTACAGTCAGTTTTTAGGTCTTTAACACAATCTTCAGCTCAAAGACGCTAATGGCACGGATTCTCTTGTTCAATATCTAAACTAAAATTAGAGAATTGCTATCTTTTACTAAAAGGCAGTGCGAGAAAAGGACGGCTATAGCTATGCACTAAGTTAGAGATGTCAAACTAGTATACGCCTTGCGCTTCGTCGTGTTTTTAACCGACTTTCGAAAAAGGAGGAGGTTCTATGTTCGACTGTATGTATGTTTTATGTATGTCCGCGCATTTCTCCGTCAGTTGTGGACCGATTTTCAAAATTCTTGTATTATCCGAAAGAATATACTCCCGAGGTCGTCCCATATAAATTCTATATATTCATATAAATATATATCGAAATTGCTTTAGCGCTTTTTGAGAAACTGAACAAAAACGAAAAATACGCATATCTTGATGACGTTTTTGTGTTCTTCAAATGTTTAAATTCCACGTTCCATGTTATTGGGGTTTTTAGTTCTGGGGTATAACAACTAAAAAGCGAAAAATAAAAAACTTTTTTACAAAAAAAACAACCGACTTCCAAAAACTTTAATTTCGGAAGTCGGTGTCAAATAACGAAGAAGTAAAATACAAACACCGACTTCCGAAATTAAAGTTATTTTTAAATTTTTAGTTTCCTTTTTTTTGGAAGTCGGTTGTTTTTTTTGTAAAAAAGTTTTTTATTACACGACATGTTTTTAGTGTACCCTTAATTTGTATGGAAATATTAGTTCAAACTTAATTTGACAGCTCTAATTTACGTCCGTCTCTTTCTTGTTTTATTAGAGAGAAAAAGATAGCAATAGCCTAAATTAAGTTTAGTTTGTGCATAACAGAATCAACACCAATGTCGGTGAAGTCGAATATTGCCACTTTTTGGCCGAAACCGAACCTTCAGTCGGAAACTAGTAATCTCACAAAAAAAACCGGCCAAGTGCGAGTCGGACTCGCGCACGAAGGGTTCCGTACCATTATTTATAAAAACGGTCAAAAAAATCAAGTTTGTTGCATAGGAGCCCCCTTAAATATTTATTTTATTCTGTTTTTATTATTTGTTGTTATAGCGGTAAATTTCAACTGTCTAACTACCACGGTTCATGAGATACAGCCTGGTGACAGACGGACGGACAGTGGAGTCATAGCAATAGGGTCCCGTTTTACCCTTTGGGTACGGAACCCTAAAAATCACACAGCGTAGTCTTTTTATGGGTGGAAAATCATCAAATAACTTCTCTCGCTATGGGTGGAGCGGGAGGGCGTGTCAGACTCTTAGGCGAACCGAATTTTTGCAACGAAATTGTACATAGCATAATGAACTTTATGTCAATTGCGTAACGTACAAACTAAATACGACTCAAAACAGACGTCGCGCGTCTTCCGGGGAATCCTCGCACATTCTCGAGAATTCCCGTAGCTACTGCCGGTGCCGTCTGTGGAAACCGCGGGAAGTGGCACAAAGGGGGAGTCGGCCGATAGTGCTGAACTAAACTTCCCTCAAGGGAACGCGAGAATTTTCGAGCATTCTCGCGAATTCGCGCGCATTCTCGCGCAATGAGGCGAAATTGACGTTTCCGTTCCATTTCGTTCCGCGGAAATGTAAATTGAGCCTTACTGACTAAAACCCACCCGTGTAGTTCAATTGCCTGTGTTAGGGTCGCGGTGACTTTTAAACATACCCGCGACACTGGCAGAAGTTTTCTTGTCTGGTAGAGAACGCCTTGTTGCATAAGTTCGCCTGTATACCACCTGTACTGTCAGTACATGAAGCTCGAAGAAATAAAAAACTATTTTACAAAAAAAAAAAAAAACATACTTCCAAAAAAGAAAATACACTAAAAATTTTAAAATAATTTTTATTTCGGAAGTCGGTGTTTGTATTTTATTTCTTCGTTATTTGACACCGAATTCCGAAATTAAAATTATGTTTTGTGTAGGTACTTATTTTCTTTTTTGGAAGTCGGTTGTTTTTTTTTTTGTAAAAAGGTTTTTTATTTTTCACTTTTTAGTTGTTATACCTCAGAACTCAAAACCACAATAACATGGAACGTGGAATTTAAACATACTCGTAATTGGAGAAAACCAAAACGTCATCTAAGTATACCAAAACATCATCTAAGTATACATATTTTTCGTTTTTGTTCAGTTTTTCTAAAAGCGCTGAAGCAATTTCAATAAAATTTATATGGGACTACCTCGGCAGTATATTGTTTCGGAGAAAAAAAGAATTTTGAAAATCGGTCCACAACTGACAGAGAAATCGGTGGACGTACATAAAAAATAACATACATACAGTCGAACATGGAACCTCCTCCTTTTTCGAAGTCGGTTAATAAATAAAAAATCTCAAGTCAAGTACGAATTTGCAGCAGATTGTTAATCTTATTTTAGGTAAGTACTGGACAAGAACATTTATTTGTTCCTTGAGCAAGCTCGTAGACATTATTTTCAGAAACATCAAATTACAGAACCACACTGGATGCTAAGGAAAGAATGTTTAAAAAAACAGTATGACTTGCAAAAGAGTCATTCAGTAAACAGTTTTAAGAGTTTCTTTGTCTTGTCATTTTTACATTTTATTTTCCTGTTACATACAAAGAAAAAAAAAATGTTACTGAATATAACTCAACAAAAGTAACGTTCAATGTTGTCATTTTTGTTCGTCTGTGATAATTGTGTAGGTTAACTTTATGACTTAACTTGAAATGGCTGACTTGATTTAACATGAATAAAATTGACTTCATGCCACGTGTTAATTCAACAGTAGCAGTAGTTATAGAATGTAGTTGATCACTGGAAGTACTGTACGAATAAGCTAGTTTACTAAAAAACCGGCCAAGAGCGAATCAAACTCGCTCGCAAAGGGTTCCGAACAGTTTGACAAAGTTTTCCCGTAATCTATATAAGTAAAGAACTACTTTCTGTATTTTTTTTTCAAAATTTTAGGCCCCGTGGTTTCGGAGATAATGGAATGGTAATTTTTCATCTATTTTTCTTAAATAACTTTAAAACTATTATATATATTTTAAAATTATGAAAAAATACTTTCGAGACCCTCACAATGTCTCCTTTCATTTGATATGTCGCACGGCACAGCTTGAAAAACTTTGTTTTCTAATTTTCCGATTTGCACCCCAAAAGTGACCCTCATACTTCAAATTCATTAATTTACGTTACATCTCCGTATTTGGGTCATCAATATACATGTGTGTACCAAATTTCACCTTAATCAGTTCAGCAGATTCGGAGAAAATGGATTGTGACAGACGGACAGACAGACCGACACACGAGTACACGGAACCCTAAAAAATCTAATAAGCGTCAGTTAGATTACCAAAAAATATTGGGACACGTATTTTGTCTTTCACGACGTCACATCTCGATACACTAAGACTTGGTAACGTTTAGTGATGTAACAAGCCCCACTCCTGAACTTTGATGCGTTTTATCTTTGTCATTTTTTATTGGTTTGGTAAAGCAAAAAATACGTATCCAATATTTTTTGGTAATCTAACTTACGGACTTTTTAGATTATAACTTACGAACTTTTCAGATTATTATTTTTTGGTAATCTAACTTACGGACTTTTCAGATTATTATTTTTATACCCAGTAAACATCCCTATTCCTTTTTTTTCACTATTGATAGGCACGCTTTTTTACCACTATCTCACCTGATGGAAAGATAAAATTTCGCTGAGTACCACTACACAGAAATCACAGTTCCTATAGGATTTGACGCAGGAGTGAGTCCCGGCATAAGCTAGTTAATAGTACGTAAATTGTATTCTTTACAAACAAAAATAAATTTCAACTTTCATAAAATTATAATATCAATTGCTGATCGAATAAGAAACACCACGCTGCGCTTCAGAACGCAAATTGCCGACGTGGCTCAAAAAGCTGTAAGACTGAAATGGGACTGGGCTGGTCTTGTCTGTCGGATGCCGTCAAAGGCCCGGATATCGCAAGAGTAGCTATTTATATCGCTAGACGGGGTTACGGCAGACCGAGGAGAAGATGACGGGACGCCTTGGACCCTTGCGAATTGGCGTGAGGAAGCACAGCTCAGAGAGAAGTGGAAGGAATGAGGAGAGGCCTTTGCCCAGAAGTGGGATAATCCACACAAAAAAAAAAAATACCGACAGAATACGCAAAGCCGAAACCACTAGTGTGAGCACTAAGACATGGTGTATGAAAATTAATCCAGAAAAAAAAAAAAAAACAAAAACAAAAAGAAGGGGTTTATAATTAGGGATTTTTCCAATGTTATAACTATCCAGATGCATATTATCTAAAAAGAATGTACGGCTTCTGTGAGATAGGCCAAGGGAAAAGCCTTGGGAAAAAGCCAGGATTATACAAAAATCATACCCAAGTCTGTGAGAGTCCTATCCTTATCCTTGGCCCCATCAATATTGTACTGTCCATGTCTGATCAGGAACAAATGCCGCACAGCTCTGCTCTTCGCTTTCTCTACCTTCTCATTGTATTTGTTCTCCTCTTCAGGGTTTGTTATGGAAATCTTCATAGGTTTCACTATTGATTCCGGTTCTCGGCTAAAAATGGAAAGGGTTTAATTGTTAATTTTTTATAATGACCATTATTTAATAACAATTTATTGGTTGGTCTACCTACTGGTGGTGGGTGTTACCGTTGGAAAAGGATTTGTCAGTAGCGGCCCGAAGACTTGATCTCAGCACTGTTGATGGCAATAGTCTTGCCCCCGGAACAGAATTACGACCACAGTGGCCATTTTCAACAGACATACGCAGGAGATATTATAATGCACAAGTATGTGTGCAAACACAGTTGCACTTTCTGTTCCTTTACACTCATAGATCAATGGGATGGCAATCTAATACAACCGCGGAGAGATCAGGCACAGGACCAACGGCTTTATATGCTTTCTGAAGCACAGTGTCAAACTACAAATGTCCAGAGTTCGGGCTGCTACAAAGTACTGCCTGGTAGGAAAACCCAATAGTACTGTTTGCTCGACCTGGGAATTCAACCCAGTACCGGCAGGACAGCCACTTACACACCCCATATACATGGAAATTAAAAGACAGCTAATGATTATCAATCTGCCCAGCCTTTTCCCAACTATCTTGGGGTCGGCTGCCAGTCTTTTTTTTTTTTTTTTCTTTTGAAAAACGTTGCCCCACACTAGGAATTAATCCTGTATCGTGGGTGCGTTCACAAACATTTAAATTCACATACACAAGACACCCAGACCCGGAACAACTATCTGTAGGCCATAAAAATATTTGTTCCGTGCGGAGATCGAACCCGCGACACGCAGCGCAGCAGTCGAACGCTCAACCACTACGCCAACCGTGCCGTCCTGTTCGACCGAGTCTAACCGGATGCAGCTGAATACCAGTATTTTACATGGAGCGACTGCCTATCTGACCTCCACAACCCAGTAACTGAGTAATGCGATACCCCTTGGTAAGACTGGTTGTCAGACTTTCAGGCTTCTGACGACTCGTAACGACTGTCAAAGTTCCATGATTGACAGCCGGGACCAACGGCTTAACGTGCTTTCCGAGGCACGGAGGAGTCTCGGTATGTAAAGATGGTCACCCATCCACGGACCAACCCCGGCAAGCGTAGCTTAACCTGATGGATCGACCCGTGCGGTTGTTATTACTTTAGCCACGAGCTCCTCGAGCACGAGCTAATGATTATGTGGGTGCACTATTTTTGTTACATCTGCATAACCCTTTGAGGAATAGAGGCATGGTGTTTAGTATCATCTAATGTATTAGCAGTACACTGAAGACCTTGTTTTTTATACCCTATGTTCTGATTTCCATCAATACATGCCATGTACTGCACAACTTGGTTACACAGTCGTACTAGAGCGTTTTTCTACTTGTAATGTCATAATTATTATTAAGGTCTTAAATTAAATTAAATTGGATTAAACTAAATTAATTAAATTAAATTGCATTAAATTAAACTAAATTGAATTGGATTATACTAAATTAAATTTAATTGCATTTAATTATATAAATAAAATAAAAAAAAAAACACAAATATCAAATAACGCAAAAAAAAAACCAACCAATACCAATATCATTCAAATATGGATGTAATATGAGTCCGAAATAAATGATTTATTATTATTATTATTATTAAATTGAATTGTATTATATTAAAATGTATTCAATTAAATTGTATTAAGATAAAATGAATTAAATTATCTAATAATTCAATTGTATTGAAATAAATTCAAATTGTATTGTAGTTAATTAACACGTCAGGCCCCTCGCATTACCATAAGGTAACGCAACAATAGGTTTTTAATTGTGTCTGCTAATGAGGGGCTTGACGCGTTAAATAGTAACAAATTAAATTCTAATAATCTCTTTTTGGCTAAGCGATTTTGTCTATTTAAAGGGTATGGGGCTGTACGCCGAGATACAGGACTCGCCCTACTTCGGCTATTGATGCCCCCATGTTGTTTAATCTTAAGTACCAGCCTATAAGTGTATAATGTAATCCATTGTATTATTTTTGGTGAAGAAGAAATAAATTATTATTATTATTATAATAATTTTAAAAATGGTACAAGATAAGTATTTGAGTGAGTAGTGAAGTTTGTAGCAGATTTCCCCCAAATTAGATTCTTATAAGACCTCACAAGAACACAAAAAACTTCCGACCCACTGAACAACAATTACATTTAAATTTCATCCTGGAGTGATTCCTTGAATATACTCTCTTCAGGGAACCCCCTTGACAAAACCACATTTCTTAAGCAAATGAGGTATGTAACTTGTCATCATTGAATGCTTATTCTTTAAAATTTAGGGGGATCCCCCTGATGTAAACCACAATACCTAAGGTCAGTGGGTTGTTGCTTCATGTTTTATTAAGTGGTACAAACCCCTTACCTATTTCATTCGACTCAAATTCTTGTAATGATAAAAATGATGATTCAGATGAATAGCATGCCATATGGTTAATATACAATAGACACTAGAGTTTTATACATACCGAAGTAGACTTTTTAGTTTTTTTTTTTTCTACTAGGCAAATTAATTTTTGGAGGTGACTTGAAATAGTGGCAAATAGAAAATAATGTTTGGAAGACATGCAGCAGAATTAAATAAATTGGAAAGGGCAAATTACCTGTTTATATTTTATGTCTAACAACACCCACAAAGTAGACACCTCTTCATTTTAAGGTCATAACATAAGGTAGATGAACTTACAAAAATACGCGTGTATTTTCATTCGCCTTCTTTCCAAATTTAGAATCAAAACATTGATGTCATAAATTGGGTCATGACCAGCCTTAATACCATACAAGATAAACGTTTGAATGCAACGTGCGACTAGTAGTTTGATATTTACATAAGACACGCTACTTACGTACCTACTAATTATGCAAAAAAATTATTTTGTTGACGAAATGTTTTCAAAAAGATCTTTATAATAAGGTAATAAAGGTACTTACTGGTCCCAATTTCTATCCCACTGGACGCCGGGTGTAAAATTCGTCGTCCAAGAGTTGTAAGCATTAAATTTCCGCTCAGGTTTTTCATTATTTATCCGGTAATACGCCAAGCCGCCTCCAACTGCACCCAAACTTAAAAGCGCGATCTTTTGAAACCTGGACAGCGTAGCCATGTTGAAATTATTATGTCTTGATATGGCACTATATTACCATCAGCAGAGGTATTTTATGTCGTAAGTCTATTTTTAAGTAAATTGATTTAAAATTATTTTTGTCACGGAAATAACCTCCTTACTTCCACGACGTTCCGCAAGCGCAAACTGACGTGAGGTGAGTGACATGACAGTCATGACACACTGAGTGACACTGACTGAATTGACAGCCAGTGTTGCCAACTAGTGATGGGCGACTCGAGTTATCTAACTCGAGTAACTCGGGCTAGACCGTAAGCGAGTCAGCCTGAGTTAAAATATCTGCAAACCGAGTTGACTCGGAGAACGCGCGCGGCGAGCGCGCGGTGCGTCGGGTTGGCGGCCCGAAGCTAGCCCGGCCGGTAAAGTATTGTTGAACTAAGACTGAAAGTCAGAAACAAGTATCATTTTTATATAATTACTTACCAAGTATTGTTGAATTTAAGACTGACATAGAAATAAGAGCCTTTAGATTTATAGGTACATAGCATCTGGTCTATTAGGTCTATTTCAAAGTTGATTAATTTGTATTACAGTTATTTTTAAAAAGTTACATAGAAGGTATTTTTGGAACGAAGTTCCTTATCGCGCGTTGTGAAAGGGGGCTAGACGGAAAAAATTCTTACGAAAAGTTGTCACGACACTAATGAGGCCGTCCATCCAAAAAGATTGTGTTGGAAAAACAATCTAATAAAAACTTCTTGTATTTTTGGTGGGTAGGTACAAAGTTTGCAAGCAGATCAAGCATTATTGCTATAGTAAGCTATTGTAAGCTGTGCGGCGTCGCATGTTTCTCTGTCTGTCTCTCTCTCTCTTATAGAAAGCAAGCCAGATATTTTCATTTCTATTTCGCATTTGATCTGAGCTGAGCTGAGCTGAGCTGCGATGAGATGAGATGAGATGAGATGATGAAGTATAACTTCTTACGTGCGTGCGTGTGTGCGTAGTTAATAATAAAAAAAATATTATAAATTAAAAAAAAAAAAATTATATTACAATTCCTTCACTAATTAATCGAAAGGAACTTCGTTCCATCCGGGTGTCCCTTGACACCTCTCAAGTTTTTTTAAACTTAAGACTGGTATTCATTCAGAAATAAGTACCATTACTTAAATGTTGATTAGCTTTATTTATAGGTGTTAGTTGATGATCAAATACCAAATGTGTCGGCGTTTAATTTAAGGATTATAGCACCATTAGTTTATTTGTTTAGTTTCTTATTATTTACTTACTGGGTAAAAATGTTACCATTCGTAGTAGTTCGTTTTCTAATGTGATTGTGATGTTTGTAAACACTTTTTAAAAGTTCCAAACAAGTCACTTTTAACTTAACAAAACACTTTTAATAATAATAAACGTCTGATTTTTGAACGGGCTCAATTTTATTTGACTACCATTGACTCGACGCCACGCAGCCCGCTTGACCCGCACGGCGAACTGTGAACGTAGGTACAGTTCTCGCCAAACATCTTGGCCGCCATGAAGTTGAATTTCCGATGCGCAAGGCGCAGCGCGAGTATGAGATTTACTACTGCGCAGCCATTGTAGCGAACTTCAGAGCGGCCAAGAAGTTTGGCTATAGTCCTAACTAGCAACCCGCGTAACGATGCACCGAGTTGAGCATTTACTGACTCGGACGGACGACGCGGCGACGCGACGGATCTTAAGATTCTTAAGACTGCACCGAGCAAAATAATTCAAAACGGTCGTCACAGTTAAAGGGATATAATCAATACTATTACCATTATTACCATAAAAAAATATGTAATGAACACTACAATGAATGTGTTAACGATTATCGTTGGCAAAAATAAAAAATATTGTATTGTTTAATTAACAAAAATACGTAAAGTTGAACAAAAATCTTAAAATAACATGCTCGTATTTAGTTGAATTTTGATAGTAAACTGTTGAATTTTTTCACAAACTTAGATTCATATTAATCTCTAATGACAATACTACAATTTATCGTTTTCACATTTTCGAAATGTCACTTGGTTTTTTTAATTTTTTTTTTTTTAAATTGCCGCGCTGCTGTTTTGTATCATACGCAACGCAAACCGTTCAAAAATTCAGTCGTCCACCGGAGCTCGGAGAGTGATCACGTCTCATCGTGGAGCGACGCGCGGACAACGACAATTCGCGATCTATTGTGTACGTATTACCGTGCCGCCAATAGTTGAATAAGGTAAGTCTTATTTTTTG
This sequence comes from Polia nebulosa, assembly GCA_951329385.1. Taxonomy (NCBI): domain Eukaryota; kingdom Metazoa; phylum Arthropoda; class Insecta; order Lepidoptera; family Noctuidae; genus Polia; species Polia nebulosa. The sequence goes on from OX589606.1 coordinate 10,282,116, forward strand.
TTTTTTGAGTATGACTAATTATGCATACCCAACATTTACTTTTTATTTTTTTACTGTTCTATACATATTTCTGTAACATTTTTTTAAATATTTATTTTAGTTTTAATATTTGTTTTTTCTAAAACATTTGGGGTATCGTGTAATAGATTTTTGCGGGTGCCGATTGCAAATCTGACAGTCATTTTAAAATCAAAGATGGCGGATGCCACTTTTTCTCAAACTTTTGTAATGGGTATCGTGTAATAGATTTTTGGCGGTGCTGATTGCAAATCTGACACTCATTTTGAAATCAAAGATGGTGGATGCAACTTTTTCTCCAACATTCAATATGGGTGTCGTGTAATAGGTTTTTGGGGGTCCCAATTGTGAAACAGACATTCTGTTTTTAAAATCAAAGATAGTGTAAATGTATCCATATAGTGTTTTGTATCAAAATAAAGACGTGTGGCACTCGGAGACTGCCGCGGTAAAGCTATTGCATAGCATTTTTTATCAACTTATTATAATTATTTATTTATTTTTAAAAACACTTCGGAGTAGACCCCCTGATTCTACCAGGAGCGGACTAATAAAAGTCAATTATAATTTTGATACATACATTTTTTCTAATGTTGTAAATTAATGTATGTACATAAAACATTATGATTCCGTATGGTGTCGGAGTTCTGTTTGGTGTCGGACGTAAAAGACTAGCACCATCCCATCATTTCCCGTAGGTGTCGTAAGAGGCGACTAAGGGACTCACCAGAGAATGGGCAGCAGCTTTCTCTGTGCATTGTAAGAGCTACACTGCGATCGCCAACCCACCTGCCAAGCGTGGCGATTACGGCGAACCCCCCCAATGAAACGTACACCAAAAAGATGGCCTCTAGTGCTCGGCAGCCTGCCTATGTGCCTACACTTGACGCCGGTAGCAGTCAATGAAAACGAGAGGGCCCGATGGATATTCCCGAAGGGGCTCGGACGTCCCCGGAGTCTCCAGACTAGTCCCCCAATTATACCGTCTTGTCAGTGCGTGCCTGAAGGTAGCCTGCATGGAACCTCATTTCACTTCCTTCTCTTATACCTCCTTCACTTTAAAATATGAAAAAAAAGGATCAAAATAAGAACACACCACTCCCTCAGTACAGCGGCAGCACTCCCTCACGCATAAAGTGCATCTTTCGTACATACGAGGTCTGCACTCAAATCTCGCCGCAGTCCAGCACCACCTGGAGACTGAGAAACCAGCGCTCGTGTTCCTTTCGGAGACGCAGATTGGATGTCCGTCAGACGTGTCGTACCTCACTTACCTAGGGTTTACCCTAGAGCACAATTTTGCTATCGGCGTCTCCGCAACCTTGAGGACTCTAGGTTCTCAACACTTTGGGTTCTAGTGGACACAGGTCTGGATAAAATTATCTACACCTGTGTCTACCGGTCGCACAGCAGCGATCTGGAGACAACTGGGCTCACACAACACCTCAGTGAGGCGGCGGATGCGGCTCAGCAGCGGTACCCTTATGCCCAATTGGTGTTACTGGGGGACTTCGACGCCCACCTTAAGGAGTGGCTCTTCCCATACCAGTGCCCAGACCATGCTGGACGAGAGACGCGTAAGCTAGCGCTAGCGTTAAATCTCACCCAGCCAGTCCAGGGGGCAACGAGGGTGCCGCATGTTGATTCGCACACACACTATTGCTTGGACCTTCTGCTGACAACAGATCCAGACTGTTACTCGGTGTCGATTTCTTCACCATTAGGTACTTCCGACCACTGTCTGGTGAAGTCTGTATCCGTCTACTCCCCGCCTGATCCTAGCCCTAGAGGAACCATGCGGGTTTGGCGATACAGGTCAGCAGATTGGGATTGCATGCGATCTTTCTTCGAATGCTATCCTTGGCAGCCCACTTGCTTCTCTTCGACTGATGTTTCATCGTGCGCGGACGCCGTGACGGATGTGTTGCGGCGCGGAATGGAGTACTAGATTCCGTTCTCTGACGTAACAATGTCTGGCGAGGCTCGTCCATGATTTGGTGCCGAGTGCAATCGCGCTGATCGCTTAAACACGCGGCCTAGCTGGCATGGGTCGACGCTCAGACGCGCAAAGCAAATGACGTGACTCAGAATAAGAGAGCCTTTAATAGGGCTGCCAAGTCTTGCAAAAAGGTGTTGCGGAGGGCTCGGTTTGACCACATTAGCCGAATTGGGAATAAACTTGCTTCTTACCCAGCTGGTAGTAAGGCGTTTTGGTCCCTGGCTAGGTCGGTTGAATGGAACTTCTGCCACCCCTCACTACCTCCACTGCTGAAACCCGACGGGTCGCTGGCCCACTCCGCTGAGGAGAAAGTAAACTTGTTTGCCTCTCTGTTTGCATAATCTTCAAGTCTAATTCCTGGTGGAGCGAAGCCCTCTGATTCTCTTGGTGGATGCAAGTCGGACATTCGCATTCATCAGAAGGATGTCCGTAAGGTACTGCGTAACCTAGACGTGAACAAGGCTAGTGGCCCCGGCGGGATACCGGTAATTGTACTGAGAACTGGTGCCTTTCGTTTGAGACTGGTAAAGTGCCGATGGCTTGGAAGCAAGCTAACGTGCCACCCGTGCCCAAGAAGGGTAGTCGAGCTGACCCAGCGAATTATAGGCCCATCTCGGTAACTTCCGTACTCTGTAAGAGTATGGAACGCGTGCTGAATGGTAAGCATCTGGCTTACACCTAGAAGCTAACGAGATCCTGATATCCGATATCCTACCGACAATACGGCTTCCGCCGAAATCGGTCAACTGTGGATCTTCTAGGTAATGCCATTCACATCTGGAGTGAGGCCATCGAGAAACACGGGGAAGCCCTTGCAGTCTCCCTTGACATCTCGAAGGCCTTCGATAGGGTCTGGCACGACAGCCTAATTGGCAAGCTTCCTTCCTTCGGACTGCCCGCCGGATTGTGATTGGATTGCAGATTTCCTGAGGGATCGGTCTATCCGAGTGGTCATAGCCGGCTGCTCGTCCGGTTTGCTGGCTATTATTATTATGGGGGTCGGTGCTCTCGGCAACATTGTTTTTGCTGCATATTAACGATCTGCTAAAACCCGGTATCTTTGGGTATGCAGACGACGTCTTGGTGTTACGTTGACATCTACCCTCAATTTTGGTCGCTTCATAGAGGCAAAGGCTAACGTGGCTGCCAAAAAGTTGTGGATCCTCGCAAAGGTGAGACGGTACTTCACGCCGGAACATGCGGTACATACAACATACACAGCGGTATATGGTGAAAATCACACGCACACGCACAAAACGTTTTGAGAACACATTCATTGTGCGTACAGTTAGGGAGTGCAATTCCCTGCCGGAGTCTGTGTTTCCTGATAGCTACAACCTGGGAGTCTTTAAGTCAAGAGTGAATAGGTTACTTCTAGTCAAGCGTGCTCCATCTTCGACCACATCATCGCTTCTGAGATAGTGGTCAAACACGTGCCTATCAACAATAAACAACAAAAAAACTATCGTAGCATTTGCTTGTGGAGCCATAACATGTAAAAAACAACCGACTTCGAAAAAAGAAAATATTACACTAAAAATTTAAAAATAACTTTAATATCGGAAGTCGGTGTTTGTATTTTATTTCTTCTTGACACCAACTTCTGAAATTAAAGTTATTTTTAAATTTTCAGTGTATTTTCTATTTTGGAAGTCGGTTGTTTTTTTTTTTTTATAAAGGTTTTTATTTTTCACTTTTTAGTTGTTATAGGCCAAAGAAAGGATGGATGGATTGTGTGAGGAGTGATATGAAAGAAAAGGGAGTTAGCGATAGCGTGACGGCTGACAGGACAGAATGGAAGAAAAAAACGTGTTGCGCGGACCCCAAGTAACATGGGATAAGGGCAGGAAGATGATGATGAGTTGTTAAACCCCAGAACTGAAAACCCCAATTACATGGAACGTGGAATTTAAACATATTCGCAATTGGAGGAAACCAAAACGTAATCTATGTATACATATTTTTCGTTTTTGTTCAGTTTTTCAAAAAGCGCTGAAGCCATTACGATAAAATTTATATGAGACCACCTCGGAAGTTCTTTCGGATAAAAAAAGAACTTTGAAAATCGGTCTGCAACTGACAGAGAAATCGGCGGACATACAAAAAACAAAATATACACAGTCGAACATAGAACCTCCTCCTTTTTCGAAGTCAGTTAAAAATAAGAATAAACGCATTTAAAGTTGGAGTCAGATTATTATACATCCAACCCTGGGTCGAAACAAGTACTTATCTAATCTTAAAATACCTCTGGCTGTGACTACGTTATTATTTTTGGAAAACCGTGCAAGATTCCCAAATGACGCTGTTATTCTGTGATAACAAACATTTTTACAAAAAAAAAAAAAATAGATACGACTTCCAAAAAAAGTGCAACATAACTTTAATTTTGACTCTTTCTTTTTTTAAGTTTTGTGTTTTCGTTTTTTGACACCGACTTCTGAAATTAAAATTATTTTGCACTTTTTTTGGAAGTCGGTTCTGTTTTTTTTGTAAAAAAGTTTATTATTTCTTAATTTTTAATAGTGTAACGCACAAAGACATTGTTAAAAAAAAAAAAAATACGATCGCAGTAATCGCGGTTGATTTGCTGTAATTTTTTAACCGACTTCAGAATAGGAGGTTCTGTATTGACCCGTAGGTAATGTATGTATATTCGCGATTTTATCAGAAACTATTGATCCGTTTTTATGGAGTTTACGTTATTTAACAACAACTAACAACAATAACTAACAGCTTAGGACTCGCGATTACTGCGATCGTTTGTTTATGTACCTATTGTTAACACAATTATATGGGGAACCACAACTAAAAAGTGAAAAAAAACCTTTAATTACAAAAAATTGAACCGACTTTCAAAAAACAACCGACTTCAAAAAAAAAAAATAAGTACACTAAAAATTAAAAAATAACTTTAATTTCGGAAGTCGGTGTCAAATAACGAAGAAGTAAAATACAAACACCGACTTCCGAAATTAAAGTTATTTATTAATTTTTAGTGTATTTATTTTTGGAAGTCGGTTGTTTTTTTGTTTTATACCAAGAAAATGCTAGAACAATTAAAACCAAGTCTGATTCTAGTGTCTTTTTTCTAAATCTACAAAAAAAACTTACCTACAACCCAAGATTGACCTACAAACACTTAACAGTCGTAACACGTTTTGGGCTCACAACGAAACTTAATACGACTATCGGGAACACTCACTCGTTTCCAATAATCGACTGCCAAATGGATGTTACAATCGTCCTGACTTTTTTCTGGCACGTGCCACTAGCAAGCTTTTAAGATGTCGCCGGTACGATATTTTTCTATATTAGGAACTGTTTGAGCACGTGTTTGCAATTTGAATTCGATTAGCAGTTGTGGAAATCTTTGTGAAAGAGAATGCCGAGGAAGTACGTAATAGCAAGCCAATTTATGCCACTAAGTAGAGTTAATCAGAGCAAAGCATTATCCTTCAGTGCACCAGTTGCGTACCCAGGTAGGCCGCTGCAAATACAACTTGGCACTTATACTGTGAAAATTAGAAGACTAGTTAGCTCCAACCGTTTAGCTGTAATTCCTGTGACAGACGACGGACATACAGACAGACGGACATGTGAGTGACAGTAATAGGGCTCCGTTTGAAGCCTTCGGGTACGGAACCCTAAAAATAGTCAGCAATATTTTTTTTTTGCATCTACTCTATTACTCGAAATCCTATCTCACCTCTTAATAACATTACAAGCCCTTGGAACAAAGAAGCCCATCTTTTACCTACCCCACACAATTACAAGCCTATTTAATATAGCACCTATTTATCACAAAAGGACCTTCTAAAAGGCTTTAAATAAGACTTTAGATATTAAAAAGTATTAAATTGGTTAGGTTGTTGAATAACTAGAGGGAATTTAAGGGACAGGTTAATAAGTTGGCCACACTTTTCTATTTTAATCTGTGAAGTTGGCGGCGTTTCTGTCAAACTAAAGGATATGCATCAAGCAGGGTTTGTATTTATATTTGAATTCATAATTCGAGGTAATTTTCAAATCTTCCAGCAGGTGTATTCGCTAACTCAGTTGACATCAATTTGATAGGCACTTTGTAGTACTTTGCTCGATGGACATCGATTATAAAAGGCACTACGGTACATTTTTGTTTTCCTATACGTCAAAGCAAGGACACGGTGGAGCATACGGTGGAGGTCTGCCCCGCTTGGGCGGAGCCTCGCCGTGTCCTCGTGGATGCGATAGGCGGCAGCGACCTCTCGCGCCCTGCCCTGGTTCAAATCATGGTACGGAGCGAGAGGGAATGAGAAACCGTCTCCTCCTTCTGCGAAGCAGTAATCCTCGCGAAGGCGGAGCCGGGAGGCGTGAGGGAGACTCAACAATGGAGTCGCCCTCACGCTCTCAGCAGCAGCCGCCTCAGGAGACGCCTGGGACTTCCGGCGCCGCGAGACGATCTCCGGCCACCGTAGACCCGGGCCTGCGGACGGCGAGTAATGGGTAGCTCGCCGTCCGATCAGCACCAGGCCCGAGAGTCGACGGCGCGTAGTGTTCCACGCGCGCCTCAAAGAGTGGTCAGCAAAGGACGGCGCCTGCCACGGCCAATGCCGAAGTCGAAGTCGAAGTCGAAGTCGAAGTCAAAGTCGAAGTCGAAGTCGAAGTCGAAGTCGAAGTCGAAGTCGGTTTCGATTTAGTTTCGATTTAGTTTCGATTTAGATTCGATTTCGATTCGATTTCGATTCGATTTCGATTCGATTTCGATTCGATTTCGATTCGATTTCGATTCGATTTTGATTCGATTTCGATTCGATTTCGATTCGATTTCGATTCGATTTCGATTCGATTTCGAATCGATTTAGTTTCGATTTAGATTCGATTTAGATTCGATTTCGATTCGATTTAGTTTCGATTTAGTTTCGATTTAGTTTCGATTTAGTTTCGATTTAGTTTCGATTTAGTTTCGATTTAGTTTCGATTTAGTTTCGATTTAGTTTCGATTTAGTTTCGATTTAGTTTCGATTTAGTTTCGATTTAGTTTCGATTTAGTTTCGATTTAGTTTCGATTTAGTTTCGATTTAGTTTCGATTTAGTTTCGATTTAGTTTCGATTTAGATTCGATTTCGATTCGATTTCAATTCGATTTCGATTCGATTTAGTTTCGATTTAGTTTCGATTTAGTTTCGATTTAGTTTCGATTTCGATTCGATTTAGTTTCGATTTAGTCTCGATTTAGTTTCGATTTAGTTTCGATTTAGTTTCGATTTAGTTTCGATTTAGTTTCGATTTAGTTTCGATTTAGTTTCGATTTAGTTTCGATTTAGTTTCAATTTCGATTCGATTTACGATTCGGTTAGTTTCGATTTAGTTTCGATTTAGTTTCGATTTAGTTTCGATTTCGATTCGATTTAGTTTCGATTTAGTTTCGATTTCTATTCGATTTAGTTTCGATTTAGATTCGATTTCGATTCGATTTCGAATTGATTTCGATTCGATTTCGATTCGATTTCGATTCGATTTCGATTCGATTTCGATTCGATTTCGATTCGATTTCGATTCGATTTCGATTCGATTTCGATTCGATTTCGATTCGATTTCGATTCGATTTCGATTCGATTTCGATTCGATTTGATTTCGATTCGATTTCGATTCGATTTCGAATCGATTTCGATTCGATTTCGATTCGATTTCGATTCGATTACGATTCGATTTCGATTCGATTTCGATTCGATTTCGATTCGATTTTGATTCGATTTCGATTCGAATTAGTTTCGATTTCGATTTAGTTTCGATTTCGTTTTGATTACAACAACACAATACACACAACATACAATCCAGGTCTAAGAGTTTGCCTCCAGATAAAGTTGCAGTTTCTGTGAGTGACTATTGATTCGCTAAGCAACCGGCAGTAGGTCCCTCGAACAGGGGCAACGCCCCAAGGTATCTCAACTTGGCAATCATCATCACCCCCGGGAAAAGTTGCTTGCCGTACGTTGCCGCAGCTATCATCTTTAGAGGCGTTCAAAACAGTAGATCCAATTAATTCGGTGACGAGGAACGCTGAGTGGTGAGACAGAAAGTGCCTATTGATTCGCTAAGCAGCCGGCAGTTGGTCCCTCAAGCAGGCCAATGCCTCTTAGGGTATCTCAACTTTGCGCCTTCATCACCCTCCGGGGAAGGTTGCTTGCCGTATGTTGCTCAGCAATCGTCTTTAGAGACGTTTAAAATACGCCGTTTTCAGCAGATACTAAAGTTATAACCTCGCATGGTTTTCTCCTCCACCAGCTATGCTCCTACGTGTGTTACGCCACCACCGGGCGTTTCTTCATGTCAATTTCACAACAAACAGCTGGAAACCTTACCCACTCTAACACAAAATTGGTCAAATGAGGTAAAGCAACTTTGGTTAACTTGTGGGATACCTTCAACGCTTAGACACCAAAGCATTAAATGGGTGATAAATGATAAAATAATGATAAATGATGTTTATTCAGTAAATAGGTTACAAGGAACACTTTTACACGTCAATGTGTTTTGTCAGTTTAAGCTAGATGAGGCCGGTGTTTCCTAGCTGACTACCCTGAGAAGAAACACCGAAACAAACTGAGAGGTCAAAGTCTCTTTTAGTGTTCAAATCCATACAATGTGTACTGGTTAAATCATATGAGAACCATGTACGTTTATGTCTGGGATGAGCTTTATGAAGAAAGCAACACACGAATTCGAGTGGACCTGTCCAGACAGTGCAAGCATTTGTCAGTCATCGCGAAGCTCAACTCAGAACTTTGAGGAGCTCAACGAACCGACGAACAATACCAAAGTAAGGACATTTGAGTAGGCCGCAAAAATACTCAAACTGCCAGACAATCATAAAATCTACATGAATGTAACGACATACATAGTTCTCGCATTCACATTATTCTATATGAGGACCATGCAGCTTAGTGTCTGTAGTGGTCTTTTGAAGAAAGAACCTTTTGAAGAATATTTGAGTGGACCTGTCCAGTCAGTGCAAGCATTTGTCAATAGTCGAATAGTTCAACTTAAAAACCACTAAGGAGCTCAATGACATGACGAACAATACCAAAGAAAAGACATTTGGGTAGGTCGCAAAAGTACTCAAACTGTCAGACAACGTTGAAAATTACTGTAAAAAGGAGGAGAAAATAATAATAATAACCCACATAATCCTCACATTTACAATAATTAAGTAATAAAAAAAAATAAAAATATAATACTTTACAAAGTAAATATTTGTGTCAAACAAAATAGTAATCATATTAAGTCAATCAAAATATAAGAAATAAATATAATACTTAACAAAGTATTCAAGTCAAAAAAAAAAAAAATAATAATAAAATGTCAATAAAAAAAAAAATAATAATATAATACTATACAAGTATTCATGTCAAAACGAATATTAAAAAAAAAAAATATATATATAAAAAATTTCATCAGTACATATGAAAACAATGGCTCATGTATATCATTGAAGCAGCTCAATCCCACGCGTTTTTGTCCTCAAGAAAGTCATTAATTGTGTAAAAAGCTTTCTGGCATAGCTTACGTTTGTGATGCAGTCAAAGTACCCTAAATTATCACCGTTCGACACCTGCCCATTTTCTTAAGGATTGATTAGCTGAGTGTCTATGCATGTTCACAAATCAGCTACAGCGTCAGTTTGGTTTAAAATGCTATCTGATGTAAAGTTTTCGTTAACTTTTTTTGTTACACATATCTTGAAAGCAGTTATTAGCGAAATCAACTTCACCAAAAATTGCTAATTTGGGACGCACGCAAGTACACAGCGGCTTAGATCAGTATTTTTCCCTAAGACGACCCACTGACCAAATATTGATCTAAATTTAAGTTGTTATATGATGTTTCAAGGAGTACTGGAAATATATTATTGCCAGCATTGGGTCTCAGATCGTGTGTAGTCAGTGTCTCTTTAGTTTTGACTCAAAACATTTCAAGGACAATCAGGATTCAATAACCTTGCATGAGTTTTAATCGGCGTCATACCAATAATCGAATTGGATGTTGCTAGCTTTCCAGACGGAAATATATGTAAGTACGTTATTTATGTCGAGAACAATATTACAAAAAATATCATAGATAATCTTAGATACAATTTACTTATAATCACAACTGAGCTCGTGAAGGAACTGGTAACTAACTGTAGTTATGGGAAGATGAATAAAACATTTTCTGAGGTCAGAATAGTACCGTTACCGTGCACTATCTGTTTACAAAAGTAGCCAGTTAACAGTATACAAATATACTCTAGCTAAAGATAACTGGTACCATGAACAATCTTTATGAAATATTAACTTATAGAGGTGATAAACTCTGGTTATATTAAGAGCTGAATCAGAGTAGTCAATTTCTCAATTCTTTACAGTTGTGTATTAAAACTCTTTATGGTTTACATTCACAAAGCCTACGATAGTTAAATTAGCAATGTTGATCGTTTATAGTGGAATTTAATTACACACTTACGAGTTTGATTTCCTTACTTTCGTATCCGACTATACTATCTTTTAAACAATTATAATATTAATTGATCACATTGTTGCGTTTTACTAAGCAAGCCACCAGGAGATAACAAACAGATCTCTCATAAATGGACTTCGGACGTCAAACGGAACACATAATATAAAAATTATGTTTCCTAAGACGTCCGAAGTCCAAATAATTTCTTCCTGGTGTACTTATACCATCATCATCATTACTATTATGAGCCGAACAATGACATAGAAATGGTAGCTTGCCCTCTGCTGTAAGTTAATTCCAGACGCAGCCACAGGCGGCGCTGAGGTCGAGTTTTGTAACGGAAGTAGCATCATCTAGCGAGTAAACACGGGAAAAAGACGATGTACTCTCATAAATGGACTTCGGATGTCTTAGGAAACAATACAAATTTTATTTTAAGGTACAATTTTTATATTCTATTCTATTCCCGCGGTCTACGAGTATGGAGAGGCTCGGCATAGCATTTGGGTTTACCCGCCTACGGTGGTCAGGTGCTAGCAGTAGTTGTTTTTTGGGAGGATGAGATTAGACTTTAGTTATTCTGATTTATATGAACCCACTATACTCTCTGCCAGCCTCATTATAAATTATAGCCTATGTGCTATTCCAGAATGTAATCTATATCTGTGCCAAATTTCATCCAGATCCGTTCACCCGTTCTTGCGTGCTATAGTACAGACTGTTGTCAACATTACCTGACCCACCCTAAAATCAAACGACTTTGGGCCCTCTGCATGTAACATTAAGGTTTATTTAATTTATATGAGCTTATCAGACAACTGCTCGAGGATTTGATGAACAAATACAATAATAATATTGACACGCAAATTTGATCTTTAAAACGTTAGCATTTGGTTATATTTTATAACCATTTGTTATAATATGATAAGTGTAATAGCTTATTTTAATGAATGAGTTCAAGTAATTCTGGTCTCGTGGTCTGTGTGTAAGACTGAGAAAAACAAGGTTCGAGATCAAATCCTGCGACAAAGATATTGTATTGCTTTCAATATAGAATTTATATTCCAAAACTATTTTTTGTATTATTGTAAAGAACTACAGACTATACATAAACTTTTTAAAATGGTAATATTTTCACATAACTTGTAATAAGTGGGTAGTTGAATAATAAATATTCGTATTCATTATAAAGAACTGTGAACTTAAAGTTTTTTAAATTACCCACCCGTTTACAAGATAAGTTATTAGGCGAAAATCGTATTGGTCGTTCTTTAATATTGCAAGCAATATTGTAGAAATGAAAACAAATTAAAAAAGAAACTGATGTATAGGTGGACTGTGTTTTCGAACCCACATGCTGTTCGTCGTCAATCCAGCATCAAACCGCTAAGCCACAACAACTTGTTGGGAATATGCGAAATTAAAGATTGGGATATAATTATGTAGTGTGACTTAAAAGCTTTTCAACTTTAATGTTAACGAGATAATGATTAAAATAGCTTAACAAAAACATATATAATGCCGGTGGCTCCGACTTTGTTGGGTGGGTTTACCTTAACGTTACGTGTTAAAGATCAAATTTGAGTGTCTGTGTTATTATTGTATTTTTGTTCATCAAGTCCTCGTGCACTTGTGTGATAAGCTCATATAAATTGAATAAACCTTAATGTTACAGGCAGAGGGTCCAAAGTCGTTTGATTTTAGGGTGGGTCAGGTAATGTTGACAACAGTCTGTACTATAGCACGCAAGAACGGGTGAACGGATCTGGATGAAATTTGGCACAGATATAGATTACATTCTGGAATAGCACATAGGCTATAGTTTATAATGAGGCTGGCAGAGAGTACGAGTACGTGGCCGCGCCACGCGCGCGTGCGCGCGTGGCGGCGTGGCGTGCGTGGTCGTGTCTACGTAACTTTCGCATCTACACTTCTGGACACATCTATTGGCCCACCTTAGAGTTTAGGTTTCGATGGCCCCTACCGAAATATGATTGCTAGATTGAACAAAAACTGTTGATGCAGTTTTAAACCTGATACATTTTACCATCTTTTTCGATCGTATTGTTTTAAATTTGAATTCAGAATACCATACGACATGGAGCTACGCCTAACAAGTCGGATATGCGCCTTGTTAAAGGCAATTGACTATTGAATAAAAAACATGTTTTATCAAATAAAGGTTTAATTTAATAACGCGTGTTGCCTCCATGGGCATCTACCACAGCTCTCATACGATTAGGCATAGAGTTTATCAACCGCTCTATGAAATTTTGAGGGATCATCTCCCATTCCTCTTCTATGGCAGTTTTCAACTCCTGCATCGTCTGGGCAACTGGCTGACGAGCCCTAACACGTCTTTTTAGCTCGTCCCACATGTGCTCAATGGAGTTCATGTCTGGGCTTCTGGCTGGCCAGTCCATAACTGTGATGTTCACATCCCGAAGATATTCCCTGACGATGCCGGCCGCATGGGCTCTTGCATTATCATGCATAAAAAGGAAATTTGGGCCCACATAGTCCGCGTATGGTATCACGTGAGGTTCTAAGCACTCACGAATGTACCTTTCAGCATTTAATGTTGGCAGCCGTGGTCCTGTAACAACCTCAAGTTGAGTTTTGCCGCTCGCGGATATACCGCCCCAGACAGTCCATGAGCCACCGCCATAAGCAACCCTCTCTTCAAAGCAGCATTGTGCGAAACGCTCTCCCTTACGTCGGTAGACCTTCTTCCTTCCATCATTGCCATGTAATACAATTTTAGACTCATCAGAAAAGAGTACACGGCTCCAATCTTGCTGTGTCCAATTTAAATGACTGCGTGCGAAATGAAGGCGCGCTGTTCGGTGGGCTCGCGTTAGTTTGGGCCCATTAGCTGGCTTGTGTGGTACCATATCGCGTTTTTTTAACCTTCTCCGAACAGTTCGAGCGCTCACAGATACTCCGTGGAAGTCGCGAAGTTGGTTTTGTATCTCAATGGAGGTAAGGTGACAATTTCTCAAGCTGGTCGTCACGATGAATCGATCCTGCCTTTCAGTTGTGACCCGAGATCGTGGCCTTCCTTGGCGACGAACAAAGCCGCCAGTCTCTAGGTACCTCCGATAAACATTTCGGACCGCAGATCGACTTAAATTAAGTTGAGCACTCACGTTTCTTTGGCTGTGTCCGGCCTGAATAAGTGCCACAGCTTGGGCGGCGACTTCAGGTGAAGTATCCATAGATTATTGATAGAACCTCACCTTAATGTTAAGAATAAGTAATGTTTGTTGCAAAACCAAAGATATCAATCACTTTTTCAAGAATTAAATCCAAGTAAACCAATAAAACCAAGTTTTCTTACACCCGTATTTATAAACAAGTAAAAGTAATTACTTGAGTAAAAGTAATTACTTAAGTAACGATTTCTATTTTATAGTTAAGAAATTACTCGAAGTTAGAACTGTCAAAAGTTAGAATTCTTAACCAAGTAATAGTCACCATTTCCTTTACTTAAGCATTTGCGCTACCCAGTAAACTATAGCAATCATTGTTTTGAGGTTATTTTGGTTAAAAATGGATACTTTAGATAGCATTGAAGGGGTTAGTCGGCGCCAAACAACAATCTGATTATTAAATATCTAAATTTTATAAATACTTACAAATGAAGAAGGCTGTAAGTAGGTAATTAATCATTTTATTAATTGGCGCCGACTCAAAATTAGTTTATATAAAATTTGATATTTTATGTAGGTAAATAAGCTCATTACTCAAGACGTAAAAGGTTTATTTATTTTTTGCTTTTTAGTTCTTTTTCGTCGGTTAATTTTTTTGTTAAAAAGTTTTTTATTTTATGATTTTTTGTGGCTCGCATCATCTTTTAACACTCTGAGGCTAATTTCTAATTCTTCATCATTCCTCTTGCCACTGAGCTGATGATATAACAATCCTTTCATGAAGTTCCCAGGATATTGACCAGTTGAGGTTACCTCCAATATTGTAAAGACGTCTTTTCGTCAAAGCATATTAAGTGATAGTTGTCACTAAAACCAGTTTTTTATATCTGACTTCTATTGTTTAGGAAAGGTATGGTTTCCATCATCAGCTCAGTTTCATGATGTGATGGTTCCTAAATGCAAATACCTGATTAAGTTATGAAAAGTAAACAGAAACAATATTCGTGCCCAATTTTCGAGGTTCTCTCTCAGTTTTTTCAGGATCCCATGATCAGATCCTGATGTCCTTGACATGGGACCATCCTTGAGGTATACGCTATCTAAAAAAAAAAAGAATCATCAAAATCGGTTCATAAATAACGGAGTGAGGGCCGAACATACATACAGAAACGCTAAACGTGCCCACAATTTTCGAGGTTTTTTCTCAATTTTATCCGAATTCCATGGTCAAATCCTGATTTCCTTGACATGGGACCACCCTTGTGGTGTACCCTATCTAACAAAAAAAGAATAATCAAAATCGGTTCATAAATGACGGAGTGAGGGCTGAACATACACAAAAAAAAAAAAAAAAAAACATATATACGGTCGAATTGAGAACCTCCTCCTTTTTTTTCGTCGGTTAAAAAAGTGCAAAATAGTTTTAATTTCGGACGTCATCGGTTCTATTTTTTGTAAAAAAGCTTTTTTATTTATCACTTTTTAGTTGTGACTTTGTAGGGGCCAGCATACGGTTGCTCTAGTGGGCTTCAGACGTAGTCTCGGCGTAGGAAGACGTGTGTGGAGGAATGTAGATCTCGAGGTAAGTAGAAGGGAGAAGTTGTATGCCAGAAGGTCGGCCTGGGAGTGAGTTTGGTCATGTGTGCACGAAGACGTGTTGCGTACTGTGTGACATCGGCTGCAGTGTAATCTGTAGCAGACAGAAACTGGCTAGGTAAATGGAGAGCTTCACCATACACAAGCTCAGGTGGCGTGGCTTGGATGTCTTTCTTCCAAGAGTTACGCATGCCCAGTAGCACCAGCGGTAGAACTTCTGTCCACTACGAAGAAGTGTGGCACATGATAACTGCCTTGAGCTGCCGGTATAGCTGCTCAACGATGCCATTCGCAGCTGGGTGGTAGGCGGTGGTGCGGAAGTGGTGTGCACCAACCAAGGTAATGAGGGCCTTGAACAGGTGGCTCTCAAACTGGCGACCACGGTCTGTAGTCACCATTGCCTGACAGCCAAATCTAGCTATCCAGCCAGACACCAAGGCAGCTGCGCAGGTCTCCGCGGTTATGTCCATCAGCGGGTACGCCTCAGGCCACCGAGTAAATCGATCGATGACAGTTAGGCAGTACCTGTAATCACAAGAAATGGTTAAGGGAAAAGTAACCACGAAGGGAATGGCGGGGTCTAGGTTCAGCGAACCTAACCTATCCGAGTCGGGGTGCCCCATGTCCCGAGCTCGCTACGCTTGCTCTTTCATCTTAACCTTTCTTTCCTTTTGTACACACATAATCATGATCAGTGGTGTCACAAAGTCATCAATATCCAATTTAAGGCGCAGTTATACGACTTTTAATGATTTTTAACCGACGAAAAAAAAGGAGGAGGTTCTCAATTCGACCGTATATACATTTTTTTTCTTTTTTTTTTTTTGTGTATGTTCAGCCCTCACTCCATCATTTATGAACCGATTTTGATGATTCTTTTTTTGTTAGATAGGGTATACCTCAAGGGTGGTTCCATGCCAAGGAAATTAGGATCTGATAATAGAATCATGATAAAATTGAGAGAAAACCTCGAAAATTGTGGGCACGTTTAGCGTTTCTGTATGTATGTTCGGCCTTCACTCCGTTATTTATGAACCGATTGTGATGATTCTTTTTTTGTTAGATAGGGTATACCTCAAGGATGGTTCCATGCCAAGGAAATCAGGATCTGATACGATTTTGCATTTTTTAGTATTATTTATGGAAGTCGGTTGTATTTTTTTTGTAAAAAGTTTTTTTATGATAGTTTTGGCTTATATTACCTACTGTCTTCTAGAAATCCTTGATTTATAATGTCATTGTATATAAGCGCTAACGAGAGATTAAAAGTCCACAATTGAGGGCTTGAATGACATGACGTACCTACACCAGATGGCATTACTGAGACGTCAGATTCAGACACCTGTCAAAACGTTCAGATAATGTCAAAAACCGGACAAGCGCGAGTTGGAGCCGCGCATGAAGGGTTCCGTACCAAACGTTCAGATAATGTAAAAACCGGTCAAGTGTGAATCAGACTCACACATGAAGGGTTCCGTACCATCGCACAAGATTATAAGCGTTTACTTGTGTGCATTATTAAGATCAAGCAAAAAAGCCAAAAAAAAAACACGTTTCTAGTAGTGCAGTCTCCTTTAATTTTTATTTTATTTTATTTTTTATTGTTATAGCGGATACAGAAATACACATTCTGTGAAAAGTTCAACTGGAGATATAGCCCGCTGACGGACGGACGGACGGACAGCGGAGGCTTAGTATTAGGGTCCTGTTGCTTACCCTTCGGTTACGGAACCCTAACAACACACAAATGTTTTCATTATTATGTTTCCAAAGGGCGACGGTAATATTCACAAATCACGCCCTAGCCGTTGTGGCGACACTTGGGGGCAGCCTATGTTCAGCAGTGGTCGTCTTTTGGTTAAAATGATGATGATGAATTCTGTCCTAATCCCACTTCAGGGTAAAAGCCCCCTGACGCGGGCCTGCGGACGGTGAGTAATAGGTAGCTCGCCGTCCGATCAGCACCAGGCCCGTGAGTCAACGGCGCGTAGTGTTCCACGCGCGCCTCAAAGAGATGACAATAGAACGGTGTTGAACGGTGTTCGTGAGCGGTAACTCTGTTGAGTTACCGCTCCCCTGGGCACTCAGGCAAGGAAGGAACAGGGGTGGGTTTTAGTCAGTAAGAGTGTCACGCCCTCCCGCTTCACCCAGTCATAGGATGATTTCCCACTCCCAAAAAAAAAAAGGCCCATGCCCAGGCTCCCTCTTCTCATAGGACCGAGCATAGTTCACCATGCTCGCTCACTGCATTCAAAGTTACAACGAACAACGTTATTAAAATGGCTGAGAGTGCACAGCCACCAGTACTCGCGTGTGCGGCGGTGTGGAGTGGGCAGTGATTTCTGGCGGAGAGTACTGGCGGAGATTACTGGCGGCGAGTACTGGCGGCGAGTACTGGCGGCGAGTACTGGCGGCGAGTACTGGCGGCGAGTAGTGGCGGCGAGTAGTGGCGGCGAGTAGTGGCGGCGAGTACTGGCGGCGAGTACTGGCGGCGAGTACTGGCGGCGAGTACTGGCGGCGAGTACTGGCGGCGAGTACTGGCGGCGAGTACTGGCGGCTAGTACTGGCGGCTAGTACTGGCGGCGAGTACTGGCGGCGAGTACTGGCGGCGAGTACTGGCGGCGAGTACTGGCGGCGAGTACTGGCGGCGAGTACTGGCGGCGAGTACTGGCGGCGAGTACTGGCGGCGAGTACTGGCGGCGAGTACTGGCGGCGAGTACTGGCGGCGAGTACTGGCGGCGAGTAGTGGCGGCGAGTACTGGCGGCTAGTACTGGCGGCGAATACTGGCGGCGAGTACTGGCGGCGAGTACTGGCGGCGAGTACTGGCGGCGAGTACTGGCGGCGAGTACTGGCGGCGAGTACTGGCGGCGAGTACTGGCGGCGAGTACTGGCGGCGAGTACTGGCGGCGAGTACTGGCGGCGAGTACTGGCGGCGAGTACTGGCGGCGAGTACTGGCGGCGAGTACTGGCGGCGAGTACTGGCGGCGAGTACTGGCGGCGAGTACTGGCGGCGAGTACTGGCGGCGAGTACGCAAGCAGTGGCAACAGTCAAGATGCCCAACATTGAAATCGCAACTCAACCGTCTCGCCCTCCTCGTCGCGTCTCCTTTAAAGGCCGAGCTAAAGGCTATGGCCACCGCGAGCTGGGAGGAACGTATAGAGGCCGCAGAGGGTGACTGTCCTTCTATACACAGACTTGTGCCGCCAACTCACCAACACCCCAGCTCCGGTGCGCCCTCTACGGGCGAGCGACAGGGCGTTGAAGTACAAGGCAGAGGACCGCGCGGAGGTTTTCGCGGAACACCTGGAGCGTCAGTTCCGCCCTAATTCAATTGCCGAGCCGGATCATGTCGCAGCAGTCGAGCAGCAACTCCAAGATTACTTCGCCGCGCTGACAGCTCCCGAGGAGGACCCCATTTTCTTCTCGCCGCCGCCGGGCGCAGTCAGACGCGCCATTCTCAGAACCAAGCCGCGGTAGGTCCCTGGGGGCGACGGTAACAAACGAGCGAGACGGAACACGGCGTTGCGCCGCCTGCCGCATCGAATGATCGCGGCACTGGCGCGCCTGTACACGGCAATACTGCGCACCGGGTTTTTCTCTGCCGCATGGAAAGAGGGGCACGTCATCCTTCTGCTCAAGCAGGGAAAGAATACGCTGAGCCGGAGAGCTATCGGTCCATCACGCTGCTGCTAACAATTTCTAAGGTATTCGAGGTACTCCTGCTGCGACACCTCACGCCGCACATTCCGCCAAGATCTGAACAGTTTGGGTTTAGGGCGGAGCACAGCACGACGCTCCAGTTGTCGAGGCTACTGGATCTGCTGTCATCAGCGATGAATAAGACGTATGCGGTTGCAGTATTCCTCGACATGGAGAAGGCCTTCGACGCCTTCGGCTTCGCTTTCGGGCTTGGCCTTCGTTCGTGGTACGACAGCCTGGTTTATAAGCTGGCCACGTCCGACACGCCTCCTCGCATAGTTAAAGTGATTCAATCCTTTCTGACCAACAGGACTTTCCGAGTGGTGGTCGGCGCACTGTCCGCCCCCCGCCCTATCATGGCGGGCGTGCCCCAGGGCAGCTGCGTGTCGCCGGCGTTTTACACACATTACACCGACGACATCCCCACGACGCCAGACTCGACGCTCGCGCTGTATGCCAACGACGCCGCGTACATCACGGTCTCGATGAACGCAAAGTACGCGGCCGTCAAGATGCAGCGCGCCCTGGATCTACTCCCCCGACAGGCTAGCCAAATGGAGACTGTCGGTTAACGTGGGTAAGACGCAGGCGATGATCACCGGCTCTGCGCCTCCCACCACCCCTCAAACTTCAAGGAGTCGACGTCGATTGGGCGCCCCGTGCAAATACCTGGATGTGACCATCGACCGCCAACTCACGATGGGACCGCACGTCCACAGGGTCGCCGCGCAAGGTAAGGCAGTCCGTCACCTGCTCAAACCAGTGCTCTCATCCCGACTCCAGGAACACGTCAAGCTGGGCGTGTACAAAGCTTACATCCGGCCTATATTAACGTACGCCGCCCCCGCCTGGTCCGCCCTCACCGCAGAGACAAACCGTAAGAAGCTACGTGCGCAGCAACACTTGACGGTGCGCACCATACTGGACGCCCCGTACTGTGTGAGGAACGACGTCATCCAGCGCGACACCAGGATTGAGAGCCTGCATGAATTTGTGTGTCGCCTCGCGAAGGGAATGTTCGCGCGTGCCGACGCAAGCGCCTGGCCCCACGTCAAGCAGCTGGCGCCCTGGCCTGCGCGCCCTCCCGACGCGAGACGCCTGCCCTGCGACCTGTTGGTGGACGACAGCGCTCCCCTCCCCCCACCAGACTGACGCCTGGGTAGGCCGCTGCCACCAACACGCGGCCTAGCCACACAATAAGACTCCACAACACAACATACACCCGTTGCGTGGCGTATACTACTCGTAAGTTAATATAGACATCTCACGCAGCGGAAATCAGACAACACGACTCCACACACCGGTGTACTCACGCGCTGTATGCGCGGCATGTCCCCTTAGCACAGCTGCATACATGGGCGGTGTTACACACAGAATACCCACACACTAACGGCTCTGCGGCCCAGATCGCGACTGGCCAGCTTTGGGAACGGGACGGGCGAGAGCCATACACCCATATACTGCAGGTTTGTAATAAAGTCAGCAGCTTGTCGCTGGTCATCATCCGCCGGGCCTCCCCCGGGCAACTTGGGGTCTCACCTGGCGGTGACGGACCGTCGAGCTGTCGTGAAGATGCGGCGCTGCGAGGCAGTGCCACCTATGAACCTGCAGTAAAACGATACACAATACACATGGGGGGCGTGCTATGAGAATTCTGGCAGGCGCTAACCTAGCAAGTTTCTTGTAGGCGCTGACCGCAAAACCTCTACGCCTAGGAAAGGCACCACAACGACAGGCCCGTTTTAACGGGCCGAGGTACAGACCCCGTGGCCAGAGGGCTTAGCCCTGAAACCGCCTGCCACGTTCCCCTGCGGGATCGTCGCGAAGACCCACGACGAGTGAGTCAGTCTGTTTTCGACTACGGATGCGAACGGAAGCGAATACAAGCGATTACGAAGAGAATAATGATTATTAGCGAAGTAGTGTTTGTGTAAATAAGTTGTTGAGTTAATAAAGGATATTTTTAAGGTTAATTAATCGGTGTAAAATAATTTATCCCATACCCAGCTCGTAACAATATTAATAATGCGTCTAATTTCGGACAGCGCTCCTTGATGGGCGAGTCCCATTTGCGAAAAAATTCTTGTGCGTGAAAACCAGTCCCAAACACCAGTTAGAGGGCGTGCAGGACACTATATGGAGGATACTACATTTGATGGGCGATCTAATGGAAGCGAGTCCTACGATTACTACCACTTCGGATGCCTCACAGGATCTCACGCTAGATAATAGTCCATTCATGTCTGTATGATCAGTTTGGAGGAGAGAGTGGTGGCTACGTTTATTTATTTTTTAATTGTTGATAGGTACGCGTAGAGCCAAAAATCGGTTCAACCCCAAGTCTCGTCAGATGTAGATCAATTAATTGACCAATTGTGGAGCGAAATCGACGACCGCGTGATCAGGTGGTACTTGCTATCGATATACAGATCTCGAACTTGCCAGAGACGAGTGTTGACCCCATACACGGCTATGCTTGTCGTGTCGGGTCAAAGATTGGCGTCAGTACCTAACGTGCCAGAGGCAGACGCATCAACGCAACGCAGCCAGCACAGGTGGAGTCCCCTCCTGCACCCGCAAAAATTTCTGAATGGATTTTGATGAAACTTTACAGTAATATAGCTTATACATCAGAATAAAAAAAAAAAAAAAAAAAAAAAAAAATAAAAAAAAAAAAAAAAAAAAAAAAAAAAAAAAAAATTATAGCCTTTCTGTGATTCTACAGGAGTAGGTACTAATTACACGCGGGCGAGGCCGCTTATAGAAACTAGTATACATCTATGTAGGTCATTTAGAATTAGGTATGGAAGTTCATGTAGGTAACCAAACACTGAAAAAAAAGGTCAAAATGTCTAAAATACATCAGCATTGTATCTATTATTTAGGCATTAGGTACAGGCAGGCCGTAACACTAGACTAGTGTTTAAAAAACTTTGTTACAAAATATACAACCAAATTCCAAAAATTGCACGGAAGTCAGTGTTTGTATTTTGTTTCTTCATGTGTTTCTCCAGCTTCCTCATATGTGATGGAATTATTTTACCTATTCCTACTGCCGGCCAAGTGGCGCCCTCATCGAATAAAAAATCGTAGCATAGCATAGAAAATAAATATTAAAAAATCCAACGTCACGTTTGTTACAAGGAGGATAAAGTATTTTTACTAAAACGGCCATTTTTGACACTTTTGCTTTCGATACGATTTGAGTCCTATTTTAACAACGTAAAAATACTTTATTCTCTTTGTAACAAACGTGACGATGGATTTTTAAATAACTTTAATTTCGGCAGTCAGTGTCAAATAACGAAGAAACAGTGTGCATAACTCCAGCTTCATCGTATGTGATAGAATGATTCTACCTATGCCAATATTTAAGGCATAATAGCAGCAATAAAAGTTCCCAGTCTTAATTTAGGTGCCACAAAAGTCGTTAAGTGTGTGTTAGCTGGAGTGACGTCACCCCAGCTTCCTCATTCAATACAGATAATCTAGTGAGGTTAGGGATTTAGACTAAAGTCAGAGAAATAAGGCATAATAGCTGCAAAAGGAAGAAAAGAACTTCAACGATAATACTTAAAAACTGTTGAAACTACGATCAAAAACGTGTGTGTAAGCTGGTGTGACCACACCCCAGCTGCTCATGTCATATCTTCCAAACGAAAGAAGTATTACGATTATGTATTATAGCTCAAAAAATACACAATATACTCGTAGCTCAAACAACTTGTTACATGCTGTATATTTATCGGTTTAATTAATAAGAATAACTCATGGAATATTTTGACTAGAGATTTGAAAATTTTGCTGCCTATGGCAGCTATTATGCCTTATTTTTTGAGCTATAATACATAATCATATCTTCTTGCGTTTGGAAGATATGACATGAGCAGCTGGGGTGACGTCACTCCAGCTTACACACGTTTTTGATCGATCGTAGTTTCAACAGTATTTAAGTATTATCGTTGAAGTTCTTTTCTTCCTTGTGCAGCTATTGTGCCTTATTTCTCTGACTTTAGTCAACATCCCTCACCTCACTGGATGGATTGTCTTATTGAATGAGGAAGCTAGGGTGACGTCACTCCAGCTAACACACACTTAACGACTCATATTAACGAAGTTTTTGTAGCACCTAAATTTTGATTGCAGCTATTATGCCTTAAATATTGGCATAGGTATATTCATCCTACCACATATGAGGAAGCTGGAGTTATGCACACTGTTTCTTCGTTATTTGACACCGACTGCCGAAATTAAAGTTATTTTGCAATATTTAGAAGTCGGTTGTATTTATTGTAAAAACAGTTTTATATTTTTTTACTTTTTAGTTGTTGTAGAAAGTTGCAGAAATAAAACTTAATAATAAAGTTGTGCCCGATAATATGGAATTCGCACATAATTGGAGACAACCAAAATGTCAGTTGTGTACCTATAGGTACATATTTTTTGTTTATGTACATTTTTTCATAAAGTGCCGAATCAATTTCGATGATATTTATATGAGACCGCCTCTGAAGAATTGTCAAAATCTATTTACAAGTGGCGGAGCAGTCGCGAAACAAACATATTGAGAACCTCCTCCTTTTAGAAGTCGGTTAAAAATAGGCGTTAGTCTTTATGTTTTTATTTCTACATTCAACAATTCCTTCCTCCTCCTCCTCCTCCGACAGCAACTCCTTATTTAGCCTTATTAGTTCATAATCTATTTAGGAAAAGACGTCGTTCAGATCTTTATCTACTAAACATCTGTTTCCAGTCCAGATTACGTGTGACAAAGTACGTGAGTTACATTACTATGGATGTAAATCCTTTACGCACTAGAATTTGTAACTGTTAACGTGCAAGCATTTAGAGTACCTCATTATTATCATGCAGCCGAATGTCGTGTTACCGAAGTTCATTCTGCTTCTTCTGCAGGTAGCCACGGAGTCTCATCACAAAGAAAATTTTGTTCTAATAAATTTCAATAGATGGCGTGATAGGTATCGATTTCTTGAAGTTTATGTAATATAAAGATTAAGAAAACGTTCTTATTTAATAAACTAAACACATAATTGTGGAATAATGAGCTCTTTCGAAAGAAGATTATTATAACGTAAGTTTACCGGCTTTCATAAATTCTCGGTTCACGGCACTGAGAAATTAATCAGGAATATCTTAGCTTTCTGATCAGCACCAGGCCCGAGAGTCGACGGCGCGTAGTGTTCCACGCGCGCCTCAAAGAGAATGTGTCAACCACCAGTGACGGGGCCCATCATGGCCGGTGCCTGCATGCCAAGGGGTAGCGGACAAATTCGTAACAGAGTTACCGCTCCCCTGGGCACTCAGGCAAGGAAGGAACAGGGGTGGGTTATAGTCAGTAAGAGACTGACACGCCCTCCCGCTCCACCCAGAGCGGGAAAAGTCTAGGGCGATTTCCAAACCCCAAGAAAAAAAAAGCTTTCTCACTGATTGATTTTGATGTGCCGTGTTTCACCGTGGCTATGGACACCTAGAGACTTGCTTGCCCGAACTCAAACCCGCCCGACAACCCATTATTCCAGATGGTGGGATGAGCTGCTCTGCACAGTAGTTCAAGACAATCGTATTGCCTCAGCGCTACTACTACAGAGCGTGCGCGACTGCTAGCTGTTGGTGAGTGGGAGTCGGGTCTCTGGCTTCACGCACTACCGTCGTCGAGCAGGCACTTTCTTCGATGATACTACATTCCGTCTCGCTGCTTTCTTACGTCTCGGTGCTCCTTGTTGTTCTCCTCATCGCTGCCACTGTGGCGAAGTTGTCAACAGCCTCGGACACCTTGGCCTGTCATGCATGGCATGCTTCCCCCCGCCCCGATCGTCGCGGCGTGCAGTCGTGTTTTTGAGTGCTCGCTAAGTTTTATTTTACAAATCAAGTTAAAAACGAGTTTACCAACTTCAAATACATAAAATCACATGGACAATAGTATCAACAGTAAACCAGTGTAAAATCAAATTTGTTTATGAAGATTTAATGTGTTAATAAAGCAGAAACAATTTAAAAAAAAACTAAGGTTAAGTGTTGTGTCAAACGGTTTGGGACTCGAAAAAGTGAAAGGATCGACCGCTAGCTCATGTCAAGGTCACACACCTCGCACCTCGACAATTGATACTGAGCAACCAATTACTTATTTCAACAGTTTTTGCTAAGCGTATTTGGTCCAGCGGCCGAAGCTTCCGCATTACGTTATTACTGATCAAGAGTTCGCAGGTTCGAATCCAACAAAATACAAAAAGTCTTTTTGGACTTTTTTATATTTTTTTTTTTTTGTATTTTATACGCGGTTCTGCGTGCAGAGTGGATAGTTGGGTGTCAATCATGCCAATCAATCGATCACCCCCGGCTACACCTAGTATTATTACCTCTACGCTCACTGCGCCAACTTCACTATACCATAGCTCATCGGAACCGGATATGACCAAAAAAGAGCAATCTATCGCCGACGATTGTAAATTCCCTAATGTTACTCACCGGAATAAACGAAAATGTACTGAATCGGGATTGGATCCGGGCAACCAGGTTTCTACTTATATGGCAGAAATAAAAGCTATGTTCCAGGATTTCAAAGACGAACAAAATAAAAAAATCGAGAAGATATATGAAGGTATGGAGGAGATTAAATTCCAAAATTCACAAATTCAATCATCGGTAACATTCTTGTCCCAAGATTATGATAGTCTAAAATCTAAAATTGAATTACTTGAAAATCAGATAGATGAGGAACGTAAATCTAATGCGATATCTTTACAACATTTCGAAGAAAAGATAGAAAGACTAGAGTGTGGTGCTAGATCGTCCTGTGTGGAATTAAAGAATATCCCTGTAAACAAACAAGAGTCTAAAGATAATTTACTAAACTCTGTTGTCAAGGTCGCCTCCATTATGAATTTATCCTTACAACCACATGAGGTGAAAGACATTTTCCGCATAGGAACTAAAGATAAAGACAACAGAACAATCATCGTAGACTTCTCCACCAATCTCCTGAAAGAAAAATTTATTGAGATGTATAAATGGTTCAACAAAAGCAATAATAGACTGTCAACTGAACATCTGAAAATTGGCGGGCCAGTAAAGCCTATATTTATTTCGGAAAACCTTAGTCCCAAAATGAAAAGGCTGTTTTTCCTTGCCAGAGATTTTGCGAACACCAACAATTTCAGGTACTGCTGGGTAAAAAATGGAAAAAATTATCTCCGTGAGAAGGATGGTGCAGCACATATTCTGATTAAAACTGAAAAAGACTTCCCGAGAAAAACCGACTCAAAGTGACTAGTGAACTATGAACATAATATCATTGTTAAATCTGCAAAGGAAATGATGTGTTGTAATCATACGAACCGGCTATTCATACTAAATCTTGTAAAAAACATGTATATTTCTTGTAGACCTTGTTATCACAATGTGAATCGCATGCAAATTTCAAAGTTGTTACTGCTCTGTATACGGATTACCCTACCCATGCAAACCACACAAAATTTATACACAAATTATGTTGACACACCATACAACACTTACTCTCACACCTACAATTACACTTACAAACATACGCGCATCATTATCATATTTAAACTCTCTCGTCTCATTTCTCTCGCACTCACACACACCAGGTCATGTCGTGCAACCTTTTTCGCCTCCCACTGTAGCCTAAACTTAAAACAAATGTGCTACAACCTCTGCCGAATAGTTTGGCTTGTTTCAAGCCCGCACAGGATTGAAATTCAACAAATTTGTTACCTCTTAGAATTTCAAAATGAATGCAAATACCGAGATTACACATGAACTAGAACAACTATCAGTCTCGTCATCCTATCAGTGTTCTCCAGAACAATGTAATACTTACTTAAATAAAGTTGTAAACGGTCTTAATATATTTCACTTGAATATTAGAAGTATAGGCAATAGTTCTAATTTCAATAATCTCTTAATCCTACTAAACAGAATTAAGGTGCATTTTGATGCTATTGTTTTATCGGAGTGTTGGTTGAGCAAATGCCCTTACCTTCCTACTATACCGGGATTCGAAGCATTCCAGTCCGATCACGCGAACCAAAACGACGGTATTGTTGTGTATGTTAGGCAAAACCTCCGAGTCACTGTCGAAGTACCGGTATTTGCAGATGCGAATTGCTTGATTTTAAAATTCGGCACGGAAATAGCACTTTTGGCAATATACCGATCTCCGTCGTTCCGTAATACTACAAACTTTATTGAATGTCTGGATGTAACTCTGCACTCGTTAATGTCGTTTAAGTCTGTAGTTTTAATTGGCGATATCAATATAAATATCTCCCAAAATAATATTGATATAAATTCTGACACGTATCTAAACACGGTAGCATCCCATGCAATGCTTCCTGCACATTTGTTTCCCACTCGTAATAACGCCTGTCTAGACCACGTAATTATCAAATCAAACAAACCTGCTATAACATTAGTCCTTGATTCTACTATAACGGACCATGCTCCAGTGACGGTGTTTTGCAAATTAATATTTGATATTACGAAAACCCCTTCATCATCAAGCCGAGTAGACGTGGATGCATGCGTTGCCATTATAAGAACTACAGATTTTTCTTCAGTCATGAATTGTGATGATGCAACTACGGCTGCTACTGAATTTGTTAATATTGTTTCTACTGTGGTCGAAAACAACTCTGTTACTCTCACTCTCCCAAGTAAAAGAAGGATTACTAAACCCTGGATCACTCCGGGGCTTTTGAGATGCATACGAAACAGGGATAATCTTTGCCTTAAATCGAAACGAGACCCTAGTAATAGTATATTACAAGTGACATTCAAGCGGTACAGAAACTTCTGCAACAATTTACTTTAAAAAATTAAACGGAAATATGAACGAACTGAGTTTGAGAGACATCGTAGGAATCCTAAAGCTACATGGAATCTAATTAAATCAATCTCTAATCTCCAGAACAACAAATCTTCTGCTACTGAACTTTTATCCATTACTCCCGATCCTTCGGATTCAGTGGATATTGTAAATGATTTCTTTGCGAATGTGGGGAAGAACCTTGCGTCAAAAATAACTAATGCAGACTGTACACGCTCCTCTGACAATAATGCCTGTCCTAATTCCATGGCCATTCTCTCAACAGACTGTGAAGAGATTGAACGCATCATCCTCGGCCTCAGAGCCAATTGCGCCGTGGGTTGGGATGGCATTTCTGCTGCCTTGATCAGGGCTGCCCGCGATACCTTAATACCTATTATATCGCACATATTTAACCTTGTACTCACATCAGGAATATTCCCGGCTGTCTTTAAAAGAGCACTTGTACATCCCATCCACAAGAGTGGCGACAGGGGCAGTGTCAATAACTACAGACCTATCTCTGTTCTTACAATTATGTCCAAAATTCTAGAAAAAAATATAAATAGTCGGCTACTTCATTACCTTAACTCACAAAACATAATTTCAGCGAACCAATATGGTTTTCGATCAGGTAGAAGCACAGAAGATGCAGTCTTAGAAGTAACTGGAACTATAGCAAAAAATATAAAGAATAAACTCAAAACAATAGCAATTTTCTTAGACCTTTCAAAAGCTTTTGACACTGTCTCTGTTCCCCTCTTGCTAGGAAAGTTGGAACGGATTGGTGTTAGAGGAGTGTGTCTAGATATTTTTAGGAGTTACCTGAGTGAACGTTCTCAAACCGTAAAGATAGGAAATCACGTTAGCAAACAGCAATTTTTAACCTACGGAGTTCCGCAAGGTAGTGTCCTTGGACCTACCCTGTTTCTTATTTACATAAATGACCTATGTAATCTGGCTCTAACTAACGCTAAAATTATAACCTATGCGGACGACACCGTCATGCTTATTCATGGTAAGGATTGGTTGGAAACCCGCTCATATGCAGAGTCCACTCTGCTTGTTGCAATGAAATGGCTAAATGAAAACCTGCTAACCCTCAATGTAGAAAAAACCAAGTTCATTACATTCGCTCCAAGTAAAGCCTCTCAACCTCTTTCTCCCTATACTCTGACGGCGCATAAATGCGGGTTAATATCGTCTGATTGCAACGGTTGTGCTCTGATTACGCGCACCCATAGTATTAAATACTTGGGTGTAATAATAGATAGTACGCTGACATGGAAGGAGCAAATTGAGGCTCTGGGTTCCAGGGTCAGAAAATTAATATTTGTACTTAAAAACCTGCGTACATCTGCTGATTTTGCCACACTACGAACAGTATACTTCGCTCTGGCACATTCCATCCTAAAATATTGTATTGTAGCTTGGGGTGGGGCTGGGAAGTGCTTAATGTTACGGTTAGAAAGGGCACAGAGGGCAGTGTTAAAAGTCATGACTCACAAACCTGTTCGATTTCCAACCACTGAACTGTACGCTCTCTGCGAGTTACCAACAGTCAGACACGTCTTTCTTCTTGCTGTAGTCCTTCGAAAACACTCAGACCTCCCATTCGATCCTGTCTTTACCCAAAAACGCAGATCTGACAGAGTCTGCCAGGTGGCGTCTACCAGAGTTAAAGTTGCTAGGCGGCAATATTACTTCCTTAGCTCCTCTTTGTACAATCGAGTAAATAAACAGCTGAATATATATCCACTGACCTTGCGTGAATGTCGAAGGATCACGGATAAATGGGTTCATACACTCACTTATGAAGAATTAGAAACATATGTGGAAACCTAAACTCACTTTCCAATTACCCTATAAATGTATAACATGCGCAAACACGCACCTCCAACAAAAGCGGACGCACACACTTACACATACACAAACACCCATATACACAATTACCATTTCATACGTACACCATCACACACATATACATTCCACGCACAAAATATACACAATCCTTACCTACAAACAAACACACTATCTCACAAATTACACAGTTTAAATATTGTCTAGTTTTTAAATTTTTATTTATTTTTAGCAATAATTTTTACTTTTTTGCCACGACTTTCTGGAAGTGGGCGTTAATGACTGCGACACAGTATTTTACTAATGCAGTTGTTATCGGTCACAGAGTACCTGTAAACTGAGTTTTTTGTTTTAATAAAAATTATTATTATTATTTCGTTTATTAATTTTTTAAACATATTAAATACATTTTTAAATATTTCTTAAAAAAGAATATATAAAAAACATTTAAAAATATAAAAAATAGTAGCCCACCGGTATCGGGAACAGGGTCCAAGCTACCGGCGGTCAGGGCTCCAGAGAGAGGAACCGCCTGACAATGCGAGCCGTGTCCAGAAGTACTGCTTTCTGAATCAAGCCCTTGATCCAGCCGCCTAACGAGAGCCTCCTGAGGTGTTGATCGAGGCTCGTGGCTATTAAGCCATTGGCTGACACGACTATCGGTACAATGATCGCTGAGTCCACATCCCACATGTCGACAACCTCGCGAGCCAAGTCAATATACTTGATTTGTTTATCTTTCTCGGCTTTCACGAGGTTCTCGTCATGTGGGACGGTAATGTCAACAATCATTGCACGCCTCTCGATTCGGTCCACCACCACTATATCAGGCTTATTGGCTACAATAGTCCTGTCAGTGATGATGGACCGATCCCAGTACAATGAGATATGACCATTATCGAGAACTGGGTCGGGCGCATATCTGTAGTACGGCACTTCCGATTCCACAAGAAAGTACTTCAGAGCAAGTTGCTGATGGATAATCCTGGCTACAAGGTTGTGCCTATGCAAGTATTCACCGTTAGCTAGACGAGAACAACCAGAGATTATGTGGCGGATTGATTCTCCCGGACGATGACATGCCCGACATATGTCAACCGTGCCGTCCTTCACATTATTATTATTATTATTATGCAGCCGAAGTGCGGGTCGCATAGCGCGGCACGCGAATATTCACGACATCATCCGACGTGCTCTTGTCGCCGTCGACGTTCCGGCTGTATTAGAACCCCATGGCCTGACATGCGACGATGGCAAGAGATCGGACGGCATGTTTGTTTCCATGGAAGATGGGTAGGCCTTTAGTGTAAGACGTTACTTGTGTTGATACTCTTGCGCCATCCCATCATCCGAGTTCGTCGTGCTGTGTTGGCGCTGCTGCTGCAGCTGCTGAAAAAAGCGGCGGAAATATAATTACCTTGTTGGTATATTATATTTTCGAGTTGTTTAGGGTTGAAACTCTCGGAGGGCAGGGCACTCTCGTCTCGTGGGGTCCGAGTGCTCAAAAATTATTCAAAGAACTATTCAATCGCCTTGTTGACACTACGCTTGACCCAATGGCTGGCTTTTTCCTTGGGCAGAGGATAAGCATTGCCATGCAACGTGGCAATGCCGCCAGTCTTTTGGGCACATTACCAGCCGACAGCGATGAGGAATTTTTCGACGCCATATTTTAATTTTTAGAACGAAGTTCCTTATTGCGCGTTGTGAAAGGGCACAGGGACACTTTTTTGCTATAGTAAAAAAAAAAAAATTTATTCTTCATTTCTACATATATATAAAATTTTGATATTTAATAATCAGATTGTTGTTTGGCGCCGACTCTAAATTTGTTTATATAAAATTTGATATTGTATGTAGGTATTTAAGCTCAATACTCAAGACTTATAAGGTTAATTTATTTTTTGCTTTTTAGTTCTTTTTCGTCGGTTGAATTTTTTGTTAAAAAGTTTTTAGCTTTTTCACCTACTGTTTTTACATGCTCAATAAATGGAAAGTTATTAAAAATACACGGACTGTTTTTTTTTTTTAAGTTTTTGTAAGGTAAAAATTTTTGTTTTTTTTTTGTATAAATAGAGTTATAGAGGTATATGTTTGTTTTATGTAAGTACATAATTAAATTAATTGAGATTTCTTGTTCTCTAAATGTATTTTTTTTAATATTATTATTTTCAGTATATTACATGCCATAAATTGTTTGTAAAATAATACTTATAACTACGAGTAACTCGTATGTTAGTAAAATTATGAATATTTATTTTTATTATTTAAAAATAGCTGGAGTTGCCCAGGCGTGTAAATAGCCGTGGTTCTCTGCAGGATGAAGGACATTGTTACGGCCAAACACTTGGATTGAATGCTGGCCCAAAATTGCCTATATTTGTCTGTATAACTTCAAGTTAGGAGTGGTTGGCAGTAGACGGCGCATGTGGCCTTACTCTAGGTTAGTAAGAACAAGTGGTACCTGACTTTCTTTCTTTGGCTGCCACGCTGGATTCCGACGAGTGGCCACTCGATTCTCTTCACACCAACACTCCCGGATATTCTTGTTCAATAGTTACACGGACGCGGTAAATGTGGGTTATTTATTATTCCCGGAGAATCCCCAATGTTTACGGGATAATACTCGGGATTTTAGTGTATTTGCGGGGACGATGTTAATAAGACATTAATTTAGTCTGCGGTGAATGCGCTCGGCTTCGCAGCGAAAGGCACACTGACGTGACGTCGATTGCTGCATTTTAAATTGCCTATAGCTCCCGTAAAGCCGGCTACTCACTTGCCTTACAAGCTAAAGCGAGCCACACACGCCGTGATACCACACCCCATCCAACTTGCAGAGTGGCGGCAACTCGCCACACCATGCTCCCCGCCTTGAAAGGTCCAGGAGCTTTCAAAAGCTGCTAATCTATGCGGCGCGAATGAGGTTCAAGAAGCGGTGATGACATGTAAGCATTTACTTGTTGAAGAGCTTTGAGGGAAATCCAAGCAGCAGTCCGAAACACCATCGTATTGATATAATGCTCGGGAAAAATAATTATCAGTGTCCTGAGAATGAATTGCGGTTCGACTTGACTATGGTAAGTCGAATAAACTAAATTACAACTATGTAATGGCGTACCATTGGAACGTATACTACGAGTATGAACCCTAAACTAAATTAAACTAAATTACGTAGTAATAATAATCTATTGAGTTGGCAAAGGATACAACTCAGTGACAGGACGCTTATACGTGCCTGACGCGGTTTGAATGTTTTTAACAGAACTATGACTATGTAGTCTGTTTGTAAATTTAAGAATGTACATAAATACACGTAACAGTTTATTCCATGAGCAAACACGGTCAGCTATAGTATCTAAAATACGCAGTTCAGTATTCGAAGTTTCTACAAGAAAAACCTTTGATTTAAACTCCGGCAATGTTTCACATTGAGCAGGAGAGAACTTTAAAGGCCACTCGCTCATGGGCTGATGGAGCCATGTGGGGCCGTTCCACCACAACGAGTGTCTTATTAAATCCGACGGCAGCATGCCGCGAGACAGAAAATCGCTAGGATTCTCTTTCCCGGACACGTGACGGAAACAAGCGGCAGGTAAGTTTTCCTGTATTTGAGCAATGCGGTTGCTGACAAAAATAGACCATCTATGGGGAGATGAGTGGATCCACGAGAGAGCTATGGTGGAGTCCGAGAAAGCGTGGACACCTGCAATAGGTACACGAGCGGAAAGTTTTTCCTTGACTACGCGAACATGTTTAGACAGAAGTAAAGCGGCGACAAGTTCTAATCGAGCTAGCGTTGTTGTTTTAGCGGGGGAGACTTTGGACTTTGCACATAAGAGTCGGACAGTGATATTACCTGTAGGGTTGGTAATGTGTAAATAAATACAACAGCCATAACCAGTAAAGCTGGCGTCGCAAAAGGCTACGATGTTCACTACAGCTTCTCTAAAGACGCCAATGTGGCGAGGAACCTTTAGAGAAGAGAGTGAAGGAAAATCGCGCGTAAAAGCGGCAAAACGATTTGTGATGGATTCCGGAGGAACCTCATCCCATCCTACTTTAGCTAACCAAAGTTCCTTAATTAATACCTTCGCGTACAGCACAACGGGTCCTACAAGGCCCAGTACGTCGAACAAGCGGGCAAATAGCGATAGAATCGCGCGCTTCGTGCATTTATCATCCACGGCGATTGTTGTCAAAGAAAAATAATCATCAGCGGGTTCCCAGGTTAATCCAAGGATTTTGAAATTATGGACATCATTATCCATGCCAGAAAAATTAACTGGTAAGCGGTGAGACTCTGGGAGAATCTCTAATAAAGCGGGTGAATTGGTAGCCCATTTGACTAAGTCAAAGGAACCTACCTTCATTAAATCAATTAAATCGCGGGATAGACGCATAGCTGTCTGTTCGTCCGAAACAGAGTAGACGTAGTCGTCCATGTAAAACTGAGTTTCTACCAATTTAGAAGCCTCAGGAAAGCGGTCGCTTTGCTCACACGCCAAGTTACGCAGTGTGCGCATCGCTAAATAAGGAGTAGGCTTTAGTCCGAAGGGAACGCGGTTAAAATGAAAGGTGCGAATAGGCTCACCTTTGCTAAAACGATACAAGATTCGTAAATATTTGCGGTGGTGCTCTTTTACACCGATACGTAAGAACATTTGTTTTATATCCGCTGTCATCGCGACAGGGAATGTACGAAAATCAAGTAATAACAAAAACAAGTCTGCTTGCAAATTAGGTCCGACATGCAAAATGTCATTGAGCGACAACCCCGAGTGAGTTTTGACGCTAGCGTCCAAAACCACTCGAATGCTGTCCTTGTCCGGTCTAATGACGGCATGATGCGGTATATAATAACCCTCCTCTGTCAATTCAGAGTCGGGCACTTCCGCTAAATACCCCTGAGTTATATAATCCGCGATAGTTTTATTATAATTCTCGCGTAGGGTCGGCATTAACGTAAACTTACGCTCGAGCGCAAGCAAGCGCCTAGGGGCGTAACCGTGCGAGTTACCTAGCCCGCCGGGTGAGCGCGCGAAAGGTAGATCGACAAAGTATCTGCCGTCTTCAAATAAGACTGAAGAATTAAAATTATTTTCACACTCTAATTCGTGCGGACTAATAAAACGTTGAGATGGAATTTCCTCTAGCTCAAAAAACTTATGTAAATTTGACTCGACTTCAATGTCGGCCTGCGCGGTAAACGAAGATGCAATGTGTGTCACATCACTACTACAACAATCAATATCACCCATAAGTACATAACCGAAGCTAGTCAGTATAGCAGGGGGTGCGCGGGTGCCTGAGTCGACCCTGTCTCCCAGGTAAATAAAGGGGAACAATTGTGCTCCAAGCACAAGATCTATTCCGCTCGGAACATTCCAGAGCGGGTCAGCAAGCGGTAAGCTATTTAAGTATGACATGTTATCATTGTTATGTAATCTAATTAATTTCGCGGGAAGTCTATCTGTAATACAATCAACAACTAACGCTTGTATCGAAAACTTCGTATGAGGATCAAACCGAGATTCTATGTTCAGATGAATAAAACCGTGTATTGGTTTCGATGACATTCCAACACCTTGTAAAAATGAATTGCGTAATTTAATTATGGGTAAATTCAAACGTTTACAACAGTCCACAGTAATTAAATTATTTTGCGATCCGTTATCTAGTAGACACCGAACCACCTCCTTATCTCTGATGTCGCTATAGTATGCAAATAACTGCGCGGTCGCTAGCAAAATGGTTGACCCAGTTTTAACAGCTGTAGTGAGCGAAACAGATGTATCCTTAGTAGGCACTTGTGGCTCGGGCGATAATGACTCATCTTTTTCTCGGAAATGTAAGAGAGAATGATGGGACTTTTTACAAATTTTACAAACGTTACGTGACTTACATTTAACCAAAGAATGGGATAGACTTAAACAGTTTATACAGCCACGTTTAGCTTTAATAAATTCAAAACGTGCAAGCGGTGTTCTAATATTTTTAAACTGCGGGCAGTAGAACAGCTGATGTCGTACGTCATCCTTATCGCATAGCATACATTTGCTATTTGAAACCGGTTCATTACGCGACACGAATAACTTAGCGGTGTTATTTTTTGTTTGATGATTAACTGAACTAGACTTAGCGCGCGGTTCCGTCTGTAAATTATTACCGTATGAGCGTTGTAGTACTTTAACATATCCTTGCATGAATGTTATAAACTCTGCATAGGAAGGTAATTCTTTTTCACTCACACGTGATTCAAACTGTAAGACAGTTTGCGCGTCAACCTTTCTTAAACCACAGTGTAATAAAACAAAATCCAGTAAGTCTGGAATGTCTAACTGCTTCAAGGCTGCGACGGACGCTGAATATCGTTCCACAAATGTATTGAGGCTCGCGGCATTTCCGGCGCATTGTTTAATGTCCAGTATATTATTGAGATAATGAATCCCTAAACTACGCTTATCTTGATACCTTTTAACGAGACTGTTCCACATAACGTTGTATGTATCACCTGTAGAAACAATGCCTGCGGTTAGTTTTAAGGCATCATGAGTCAATTTACTGATCAAGTACTGGACACGCTGCGAGTCAACCAGATCGGTATTTAAATGAACATTGCTGCGAAACATTTAATAAAATATGGGCCAGTTTTCCGCTTTACCATCGAACGATGGCAAATCTATGGGCGGTAATTTTATCCGAGTACCCACTTTGTGTTCCGATGTTTCGTTTTTCGAAAGTATGAGATTACGTTTATATTTAATATTAGAATATAAGTCTTCAATAGACTATAGACTTGAATAGTCTGGTGCGGTTTGGTCAATCTCGAATTGCAATTCATTCATTTGTTCTACTATTTCCTCAAATTTGTTGTATTGCTCAGTAATTGTTTCTGACTGCGCTAAGAATGTCTCATTTGAACGTGAATCAAAGTTCGAGATGTTTCTGGAATCATTCGAAAATCATTTGTTTTTTAGCGGTAAGCTGAGCCAATTTAGCTTCTTGCTTGCGGGACGCCATTTTGGGGCACTAATAAAGTTATGTGCCTACCTACTGTAATGACTTGTACTTAATTTGTACTGAATTTTACTGATGCCTATCCAGGCTCGAAAGGACCATCTAATGGAGTTGCCCAGGCGTGTAAATAGCCGTGGTTCTCTGCATAATGAAGGACATTGTTACGGCCAAACACTTGGATTGAATGCTGGCCCAAAATTGCCTATATTTGTTTGTATAACTTCAAGTTAGGAGTGGTTGGCAGTAGACGGCGCATGTGGCCTTACTCTAGGTTAGTAAGAACAAGTGGTACCTGACTTTCTTTCTTTGGCTGCCACGCTGGATTCCGACGAGTGGCCACTCGATTCTCTTCACACCAACACTCCCGGATATTCTTGTTCAATAGTTACACGGACGCGGTAAATATGGGTTATTTATTATTCCCGGAGAATCCCTAATGTTTACGGGATATTACTCGGGATTTTAGTGTATTTGCGGGGACGATGTTAATAAGACATTAATTTAGTCTGCGGTGAATGCGCTCGGCTTCGCAGCGGAAGGCACACTGACGTGACGTCGATTGCTGCATTTTAAATTGCCTATAGCTCCCGTAAAGCCGGCTACTCACTTGCCTTACAAGCTAAAGCGAGCCACACACGCCGTGATACCACACCCCTTCCAACTTGCAGAGTGGCGGCAACTCGCCGCACCAATAGCTCTATTTAATATTATAAAGGGCACCTCCAGAGCCGTGAACAGTGTTCCAGTGCCTCACAAGTTTACCGCACCCCTGGGCACTCAGGCAGGGAAGGAACAGGGGTGGGTTTTGGCCAGTAAGAGTCTGACACGCTCTCCCGCTCCACCCAGAGCGGGAGAAGTCATTGGATGATTTCCCCCCCTCAAAAAAAAAAAAGAAATAGTGCCTCACAAGTCAACTTTTTGCAATAATAATATAATATTCAGAAGGCTGTTGATGCTGCCCCGTACGCGGCGCTTCAGGTAAGCCACCCGGACTGCGAATAATGACATTTTTATTAAAAAAATAAAATAAAAAAAAACTGGCAGTTTAGCCATAAACTTAGTGTTTATAACTATACTTTACATTATATATATATATTTTTATTATTTGTTATAGGTCTTTCGATAATTACAGTGGTAGTAACAGTTTTTTCTCTCATACGAGTAAGTGCCATGTAAACGATCAAATTGTTTGTCAAACTTTACGTGTTTGTCAATTTATTTGATAGTGTGAGCTTTGCTTGTCAATGAGTTTGTCAAACAATCTACGTGTTTGAAGCGTTTGATGGAAATTTTGATTGCCCGCGTGTTTGACAAACTTTGAAGGTGTGTCAGGTGTTTGTCAAACAAGATCTCGGTTGTCGCCTTGGCATCATGGAGGACGCTACGCCCTATCGTGACATGCGTGTCATGGAGAATATAATTGACATATTACATGGATTACAATAAGAGATTGCGGCAACAAAAAAAAACTGGTCAAGACCGAGTCAGACTCGTATGCAAAGGGTGCCGAACAAATCATATCTTTTTTTAAACCATAAATATATGCTTTTTATAGGTTTTCCTATAATCTAAGTAAAATACTTACACACCCTCCTGTATTTTTTTAAAAATTTTAGGCCCGGTCCGGTGGTCTCGGAGAATGATAAGGGGGAATGGTAATTTTTTGTGTGGATTAAAACACTAAAAGAGACTGACCTCTGAGTTTGTTTCGGAGTTTCTTCTCAGGGTAGTCAGCTAGGAAACACCGGCCTCATCTAGCTTAAACTGACAAAAAACTATGACGTGTAAAAGTCTATCTTATGACCTATTAACAAAATAAATTTAATTTATTATTTATCATTCATCTATTTTCAGTAACTTACAAACTTTATGTTTTAAAATTTTGAGAAACATATATTTGAGACCCTTACAATACCTAAGCCTTTTCATTAATTAACACGGTACATTTTGGAATACTTTTTTTAGTTTTATTATTTATTTGTATAACAATTGCTTGCTGCACTTACAGTAAACACCAAAGCGCGCAGCAAGCCAACAATATAAAATTTTAGTAAAAACCTACATGCAAACTTTAATTATTGATAGGCACTCGTTTGACCACCATCTCACCTGATGGTAAGCGATGATGTGGTCGAAGATGGAGCACGCTTGCCTAGAAGTAACCTATTCACTCTTTGACTTAAAGACTCCCTGGTTGTAGCTATCAGGTAACACAGACTCCGGTGGGGAATTCCACTCCCTAGCTGTACGCACAATGAATGTTTTCTCAAAACGCTTTGTGCGTATGGATGAATATGTCAATATCTGGCTCCTGAGCAATTAGGGCGTTCAGCAGATTGATCGCTTGGGTTGTGGGAGCATATCGCGCAGTATCGGTACTCACTGGTGGAGCCGCGAACAGGCAGCGCGAGGCACAAGCACGCGACTGGCTCAGCCGGTCAGGAGCAAACAATGAACAGCGAGCTAAAAAAAAATTTCACCTCAAAAATTACCCCCATATATAACAAATCTATTTATTTACGTCATACCTCCGTGTTTGGGTCACAGATATTCATGTGTACACCAAATTTCGACTTAATCGGTCCAGTAGATTCAGAGCAAATTGACTGTGACAGACGGGCATACAGACACACGAGTGATGCTATAAGGGTTCCGTTCTCTATTCGGACTTTCGTCAGAATATTACGGTGAAATTAAAATGAATATTTCGCGAACAAGTTTCAAACGCGAAAATAATAAAGAGAAAAAGGCAAAGCCTTCTGGTTCTGGAGCTGATGATCATACACAGTGCTAGAGTCAACGCCAAAAATGCTTTATCTGTGTTACTCATTGTAAGCGCTCGGTACGATAACGTCACGCCACGACGAGAGCAAACCGAAACTACGAGCAAGTTTGACAAATTTGTTTGATCGTTTACGCTATTGTTTGATGAAAACGTGAAGTTTGACAAACAAATTTGATCGTTTATAGGGCACTTTACAAGTAACAATGACATTTTCGTGAGTATTCTGTCCCTTGCAGACAGGCTTACAGCGCAGTTTTCTGATTTTCATAAGAATTTTAACGTGATTCATTTCAACGCTTTAATTCCGGCTCATCGTACATGTATTTATATTACGGTACTCCGGCTCATTTCCGCGACATGCTGACAAGCTTTGACTGTAAAAATATTCTTATATCTGAGTTATGGCTTTAACCTTGTCTCCCTTCTACTAGTTACTCTCTTCTCGGCTTGATTCGGTTAAGAATGGACCAGTCGGGTTGCTGGTAGTGGTGGTGTTGCCATACAACTCCTTGTGCATATTCCCTTCTCCATTGTCAATGTGTCAGTCAGCTCAGCCATCACCATCAAGGTGAAAAATTTATTCTTGAAGTCGAGCTACATGATTCGAAATTACTTTCGTTTTCACCTGTTCGGTCGCCGGCAACGTATTTGCATCAGAGATGCCTTGTTTTCTTGGTTTTACTTCAGCTGTGGTACCGTAGTACACCGTTTTATCCCTCTTATTTTTCGAATTTTTATAAACTCACTCTCCAATGATCTAATTTCATCCTATAATAGGTACCATCGAACTCCGCTTGGAAATGTATCTGAGGCAATGACTATTTATTTCTCTATTTTCAGATCAAAGTCTGAGGCTATTGTCACAATTATTTCTTTACAAGACATTGAGGGCTGCCCAACTGCAGGAATTAATTGCAAATATGCAACTACTGCATCATTGAGGAGACTGCGTTATTTTGTTCCAACTGCCACCAAGATTGCGCATGCACAATCACTTCTTCTGCCTATCCTTAACTGTGCTGATGCCAGCTATCTAGACCTTACTCAAGAACAACTCAATAAACTCGAGTGGCTTCAACATTTTTGTGTATGGTTCATATGACTGGCCTGTTGGTCTAGTGGTTAGTGACCCTGACTGCTATGCCGGAGGTCGTGGGTTCGATTCCCACCCAGGACAAATGTTTGTGTAATGAGCACGATCATTTGTTCTGTGTCTGGGTGTAATTTATCTATAATATGTATGTATTTAGAAATATATAAGTATGTTTATCAGTTGTCTAGTACCCATAACACAAGCTCTGCTTAGCTTGGGACTAGATGGCGTTGTGTGATAGTTGTGGAATATTATATTATTATTTATTATTATATTCAATTTGCGAAAATATGACCATGTTTCCGAATTTCGTGTGAAGCTCCAGTGGTTACCAATTCCCCTTCACAGGTATGCCCATATTCTTTCCCTTTTATATAATAGGTACTAGCGACCCACTCCAGCTTTCTACGGGTACAAAAACTATACACGTAAACCTTCCTCATGAATAGAAAGAAAGATAGAAAGAAAGAAAACTAGTTTATTTAGAACACACGCACATACCTACAGATACACACAATGTAGGTTCAAATAAAAATAAAAATCAAATTTAATTTTAAAACATTGTGTGCCCCCAATTAGGTCCAGTTCAGCAAAATGCCAGACAATTAGTAGTTGCCTGACGCTGGTTTTCAATTGAACCTTACGTTGAAGTGTACGGATGTTAACCAGTTATTTAAGTTGTTAAATAGATAAATGTTAATGTAGTATTTGTATAATAATTTGGCGTCCAGTGATAAATATAACAGAAAAAATAAAATAAAATAAAAAACAATAATTGAATGATGTTGTATTTAAATTAAAACAATAAAATTAAATTATGGGATAGGATGGGAAACACATCAGCCCGCAGCCGCGGGCACGAAGCTGCATACCTATGGAGGCAGCGGATTATAAGGAACGTTAACCACCCGCATTTTGTAGCTATGTATAAACTCTTTTATATTTTTGTAATCTGCAAACCAACACATATACACATACACCAAATACATTCAGATGCGAATAGGCTCGACATGACATCAGTGAAAGATTAAAGTGAATCAAGTCTGGTTTCCGTTGCACGTCTATTAAAGAAACATTTTTACAAAAAAAACAACCCACTTCCAAAAAACAAAATATACTAAAAATGTAAAATTAACTTTGATTTCGGAAGTCGGTATTTGTATCTTATTTCTTCGTTATTTGACACCGACTTCCGAAATTAAACTTATTTTTAAATTTTTAGTGTATTTTCTTTTTTGGATATCGGTTGTTTTTTTTTGTAAAAATGTTTTTTATTTTTCACTTTTTAGTTGTTATACCCCAGAACTCAAAACCCCAATAACATGGAACGTGGAATTTAAACATATTCGTAATTGAAGAAAACCAAAACGTCATCTAGGTATACATTTTTTCGTTTTTGTTCAGTTTTTCAAAAACCGCTGAAGCAATTTTTATAAAATTTATATGGAACTACCTCGGGAGTATATTCTTTAGGATAAAAAAAAAAAATCAAAATGGGTCCACAAATGACAGAGAAATCGGTGGACATACATAAAAAAAAACACACATACAGTCGAACATAGAACCTCCTCCTTTTTTGAAGTCGGTTAAAAACTGCCATGTGGCTTTCGGCTTTGGAAACTGTCTTTTTATACCCGATATTAGATACCTACTTAAAGTTAAAAATCTACCTGGGAATCCACTGGTTCTGGAGATATTGAAGGTCAAAGTCACAATTTTTTTTTTAACTTTTATACGAAAATGAATTCCAAATGTTATTAATAAACTTTTTTCCAAATAAACGTTACCTGAATTTTTGTTTTTTTTTTTCGAAATTACGCATTTGCGGTTACAAAAACGCAATGAATATCAAACGTATCCGAGAAGTACTTACGTGGCTTAGAGCGAAGGGGCGGGGTTTAGCTCCTCTTGCCTCGCGTTACATTGCGCGCATTTTTTTTTTCATACCTAAAAATAAAAGTCTTTCTTGATGAAAATTGTTCATATCGACGGGCAGATGCAGTTCCTAAAATATGACCACACCTTTCCGTTACATCCTGTATAACCGATGCATAGCGGAAGGTATTTTTCCTCGGAAATGGCGACAGGGCTACGCGTAATTCCAAAGAATGGTGACAAGCCTCCGGACGACCCTAAGTCGTACCGGCCCATAACACTACTTCCATCTTTGGGTAAGCTCTTAGAGCGACTAATCGTTTCACGCATGCTACCGAACGGACCATAATTTCATAATAACCAATTCGGTTTTAATGTTGCAAAATCTACCGTCGACGCAGCACTCTCTGTCAGTAAAATTGTTAATCTTTCCGAACATAAATACGTTGTTGGTATTTTTCTGGGGTTTTTGATAATGCATGGTGGCCAATGCTACTACTAAAAATGAAAACCCGTGGTTGCTAAAAAAATATTAATGGTTTTGTTCACTCGTACTTTTTTGATGGTTCCGCGAAACTTAATCTTTGACATCATTCTGTGACGAAATCTCTAACCATGGGATGTCCTCAGGGCTCAGTGATAGACCCGTACGTATGGAATTTGGGGTACGATGATTTTATCGCGATTACGCTTGTTTGCGGTTGCTCATTAACCGGGTATGCGGAAGATGGGCTACTGATCATTCAGTCAAGTACTCGGGCTGGCCTTGAGAGTTTGCCTGAGACTTCCCTTCGTTTAATATCTCAGTGGGGTGATCGGAACCGTCTTACCTTCGCACCACATAAAACCTATCAACTTATGTTGAAAGGTAACCTTAGGTCTTGCCCTAGTAATAAGTTTAATTACGTTCCCATTAACAAAAAAAAAACTGTATTTTTAATAACTTTCCATTTATTGAGCATGTAAAAACAGTAGGTGAAAAAGTTAAAAACTTTTTAACAAAAAATTCAACCGACGAAAAAGAACTAAAAAGCAAAAAATAAATTAACCTTTTAAGTCTTAAGTATTGAGCTTAAATACCTACATACAATATCAAATTTTATATAAACAAATTTTGAGTCGGCGCCAAACAACAATCTGATTATTAAATATCAAAATTTTATATATACGTAGAAATGAAGAAGGCTTGATACTGAAATATTAGATGCACAGGTTGAATATCATTCAGGCCAATAGTTAAACGGCACCGTTTAGAGAAAAGACTTGTTTCTTTAAATAATTTGTGAGCACTCGGACCCCACGATCCGAGAGTTTCAACCCCAAACAGCTCGAATATACTCGTATAATTACCAACAAGGTTATTGAAGGCATTTTATAAGTCAACCTTCAGCATTACCTCTCCTATTCCAGAATTTAGGTAGGTCGACAACGCGTGTACGGCAGCCTCACAGGCCCCCTTTTGAGCCATAACCAAGCTGAAGGGGCTGACATTTTTCCGAAACAACCTCACCATAAAATTTACAGCAAATCTCAACAGACAACACGTTGACTGCCAGACAACAGACAAAAACTTTCACCGGTGATCTACGTGGCGGTCAACATGTTAAAATAAATATTAAAGGTAAGTATAAATCTTATTTAATTTTATAACCTTTAGGCATATTTTACATATTTATTAGTTTTTATTAAAAAAAAAGTTGCTTCACACAAGGAATGAATCCTATATCGTGGCTGCGTTCACATACATGTATACTCACATATACAAGCCACTCAAACCCGAACCAACTATCTGTAGGCCATACAAATATTTGCACCGTGCGGGAATCGATCCCGTGACATTCCACGCAGCAGTCAATCGCTAAACCACCGTCCCAGTCGTGTCATTGTTAGTT
Organism: Polia nebulosa; assembly: GCA_951329385.1. NCBI lineage: Eukaryota > Metazoa > Arthropoda > Insecta > Lepidoptera > Noctuidae > Polia > Polia nebulosa. The sequence continues at coordinate 10,326,430 of OX589606.1, forward strand.
TTTAAAGCCTACAGTTATCTATATAAACTCCTTTTATACCTACAATGTTCTCTTGTACTTACTGGACATTGCATGATTGTCCATAAACCTTGTTCACATAAGTCTACAACTCTACATATAAAGTAAATAAGCCAAGTTGTGGGTTTTTCACCACAGTCTATCGAGAGCGCGTAGGTCAGTTATACATTATTTTCTAAGTGCGTGCAAGTTTATTTTTAACAGACTGCAACAGAGTAGTGTTCAGTTCGTCTTTTAATCAATTTGTGTAAATGAAGAGGAATCGAACCGTGCACCACTGAAAATAGGAGCACTATTCAAAGTATTTTTTTTTTAATTTTTTTTTTCAATGCTTTTCTAATCAGCACTGAAGTAAAGACAAAAAACAAATTTCTAGGTAAATATACGGAAGTACATTACACAGTAGAAAAAATTAAGAAAGAGGATTCTAAAATTACACAGACCTAGAAATTTGTTTTTTTTTTTACTTCAGTGCTGATTAGAAAAACATTGAAAAAAATATTTAAAAAAAAACACTTTCAATAGTGACAATTAAGTGTGGTATACTGTTGTGTTTTGAATTGAATGAAAGTAAGTATATTTGTTTTGTTTCCTAGTTGTAAAAATTGATTACACTTGGTGATACTTGTGCCGAAAATCAAAGCAGGTATATATAAGTAGGTTCGCTCAACGCGCTCTGCATTGTCAGCTCCGACACACTTAAACTGTTACAAGTGATATTCAGCCATCCAGCCGCTAGGCTACCTATAAAATATTTTAATGACGGGAATACTTTCATTGTGCGTACAGATAAGGAGTGGAATACTGTGCCTAAGTTTGTGTCTCCTAACTATAATTTCGGGGCCTTCAATTCAAGAGCGAATAGGTTACTTGTAGGCAAGCGTGCAGCATCGTTTACCATCAGGTAAGATAGTGTAGAAAAATGTGAGCCTTTAAATAATAATTAAAAAAAATTAGATTTAGTTGCAATTTTTATTGTGGTTGCTAAAAAAATTGCAACCATAGTGAAACTGTGATTGTCGTGATGGTTGCATTTGTTATTCTTATGGTACCGTTTTTTTTAACGTCTCGTGAAACTTCTTGATAAAATGTAAATAGTTTGAGATTTTTTTTCCCCTTTAATTTTGGCTTCGAACGGTTGTCGGTGTGCATTTAGCCAGTGTCAAGTTAAGAAAGTATTTAGTTTTAGATACAGAATACTGTCACTTTTTTCCCATTAGAATGCAAATGTTACACATTCTAATGTTTTTCTTCTAAACTTCGCTGATTTAGTCAATACTACGACAAAATCCTCAGCTTTATTTTACCGAGATCGCGCCTGTTTCAATGATTCCACATATTATCCAGTTGCGTAAACACTTGAGAAACAAGACTACACCAATTTAACATCACAATATCCACTAAGAATCAATTTGCGAATAATTAAAACAGCCACTGAACTGCACTCGAGAAAATCCCGCCAAAACTCCCGTTTGAGATTTGATTACCTACCGTGATGGATCATGGTAATCGAATATCGAACAAACTTATAATTGCAATTTAAAAACTGTTGTCCCCATACATCGATATAGGTTTCGGTCAGTTGCAGCGTTTTAGCGTGATATAAGTAAGATTAGATGTAAAGCAGACCTGTGTGTGTGTGGCTGACCTTATTCTTGATTACCTCTGGTATCTTAGGGTCATATAAGGGGTAATCCAGGTCAAGATCTACGACATACTCGTATCGTATCTATATCTACTCCTGTAGAACGTTCCCTTGCGGTTGCGGAAACGAAGCGACTAGAAAAACCGCTTAGAAACGGGAATTTCATTTCCACTAGCACATTTTATTAGTTTGAGCCATTTCCAGGCATCTGCCTGCATCTGCAGAGGGGAGTATAGGGGAACGCAACCCCCATACGACTCAAATAAAGCAAGGATCTCTGAGACTAGAACAATACCTGCCGCTTTGATAACTTACGTAGAGCCACAAATATTTTTTTTAATAGTTATGGTTTATTTATTTTTATTATATTAAACTTAGACTTTTAAAACAAAATCTCCTAACTATATTAATCCTATCCTACTAATAGTATAGATGTGAAAATTTGTAAGGATGTATGAATGTGTGTATGTAAAGCCTCGTATTCATGATAAACATTTGTTTAGCAACAGTTGATCAACGTTGTTGATGAACGGCGAGAATGCTGCTGGAAACTTTGTTTAAATCAATATGGTTTGTCTACACACGCCAGTATGCATTAAAATGTTGCCCGAGGAAGTAGTGTTGTTGTGTTCTCTGCATCTGATGTGATGACGCGACTGCCATGTTTACAATCAGGTGAAAACACGTCCACACACGTCAACATTTGTTGATAAACTCATGTTTTCGCTCGCCGGACGTCAACTCTGCAACATGGCGTGATCAACTCCGCAACACAAGTGTTGCCCGCAATATGTTGACAGCAACTCGGCAACATGTTCATGCAACCATGTTGCTTAACAAATGTTTACCATGAATACGAGGCTTTACTCCTGGTATAAGCTAGTATTTAAGTACTAGCTTAAGCCAACGGCTTTGCCCGCGTGGATTTCGTACTTCCTCCATTATAAATTATACCCTATATGCTATTCCAGACTATAATCTATCTCTGTGCCAAATATCATCCCGATCCGTTCAGCCATTCTGGCGTTATTGAGTAACAGACATCCATCCATCCAAACTTTCCCATTTATAATATTAGTAGGATGACGTCACAAAAATCCTCCGAATCGCTGTCGACTGGAAGTGTGGCCAAAAGACTGGCGGCATTGACGTGTGGCGACGCTGTACCTGTAACCGAAGTAAAAGCAAGCCCTTTTTTTTTTGGCTGGGTGGGAAATCATCCAATGACTTCTCCCGCTCTGAGTGGAGCGGGAGGGCGTGTCAGACTCTTACTGACTAAAACCCACCCCTGTTCCTTCCCTGCCTGAGTGCCCAGGGGTGCGGTAACTCATGTTGAGAATTTATCCGCTACCCCTAGGCATGCAGGCACCGGCCACGATGGGCTCCGTCAGTGGTGGCTGACAACATCTCTTTGAGGCGCGCGTGGAACACTACGCGCCGTCGACTCACGGGCCTGGTGCTGATCGGACGGCGAGCTACCCATTGCTCGCCGTCCGCAGGCCCGGAAAAGCAAGCCCTTGAGTCACGCGAAGTGCTAGGCATTTGGATAGATCTTTAAATAGTTGTATGTTTTTGATATAGAAATAATAATAATATAAGCACCTTCTTGATGTCGTGTATGGGGCAATGGAGGACGGTCCTTCGCTATCTAGGATGTCGAAATATCCAAAGGAATAGCGAACCGGTAAGGATCGAGCGGGGTTGAAACTTTTTGCCCCCAACAATCTGCAACTGATGGAGCTACTGAAGGTAACTGAAACCTTCAGTAGTGCCATCAGGATGGAGTTTGGTGTGGATAAATGTGCAGTCATGCATGTAAAGCGAGGAAAGATTGAGGAATCCGTGAGAACACAACTCTCGGATTCCATAAACCTGAGATCCCTCTCTCCAACCCTCCAAAAAGTATTTGGGTATGTCGGAAGCGTTAGGTATCAATGTTACTGACATGAAGCAATCGTTGAGGGAGCGCTTCTTTGACCGTCTGAAGAAGGTATTTAATAGCCTTCTATCGGGCGGAAACAAGGTGCGCGCCTTCAACGGTTGGGTCATGCCAGAATTGATATACTCTTTCGGCGTACTCAATCGGACTCAAACAGAACTTGACACTCTGGATAGGCGGGTCCGTACACTACTTACTGCATACCGAATGCATCACCCACGTTCGTCAGTGATGAGACTGTATAGCCCGCGGTAGTGTGGAGGCCGAGGCTTTTTAAATGCTAAGACCCTCCACAACCGCGAGGTATGCAGTCTAAGGGAATATTTCCTAGCTGCTGACGTGGGTATGCATCGAGATGTAGTGGCGGTGGACAAGGGCCTTACCCCACTCTCCTTGGCTAACGAGAATTGGCGCAAACCTCTAGTGCTTGACACTAACGGTCGCAGGGAAGTATGGCAGAGTAAGGAACTTCACGGACGCTTTTTCCGGGCCCTACATGGGTCCGATGTAGACCAACTAGCGTCCACTAACCTGGCTGCGTGTCGGTGACCTCTTTGGGGAAACCGAAGGTTTTGTCTGTGTAATTATGGACGAAGTTATCATGACGAAAAACTACCGGAGATTTATTGTGAAGGACGGCACGGTTGACATATGTCGGGCATGCCATCGTCCGGGAGAATCAATCCGTACATAATCTCTGGTTGTTTTCGTCTAGCTAACGGCGAGTACTTGCACAGGCACAACCTTGTAGCCAGGATTATCCATCAGCAACTTGCTCTGAAGTACTCTCTTGTGGAATCGGAAGTGCCGTACTACAGATATGCGCCCGACCCAGTTCTCGATAATGGTCATATCTCATTGTACTGGGATCGGTCCATCATCACTGACAGGACTATTGTAGCCAATAAGCCTGATATAGTGGTGGTGGACCGAATCGAGAGGCGTGCAATGATTGTTGACATTACCGTCCCACATGACGAGAACCTCGTGAAAGCCGAGAAAGATAAACAAATCAAGTGTATTGACTTGGCTCGCGAGGTTGTCGACATGTGGGATGTGGACTCAGCGATCATTGTACCTGTCGTGTCAGCCAATGGCTTAATAGCCACGAGCCTCGACCAACACCTCAGGAAGCTCTCGTTAGGCGGCTGGATCAAGGGCTTGATTCAGAAAGCAGTACTTCTGGACACGGCTCGCATTGTCAGGCGGTTCCTCTCTCTGGAGCCCTGACCGCCGGTAGCTTGGACCCTGTTCCCGATACCGGTGGGATACTATTTTTTATATTTTTAAATGTTTTTTTTATCCTTTGTATTTAAATATTTAAAAATGTAAATAATATGTCTATAAAAATTAATAAACGGAATAATATAATAATATTCCACAACTATCACACCAATATCCGCAATACTAAGGGGACACTCTTTTGTGTGGCTATTGTGCCCCCCCATCAGTATTAAATCTCAGATCCGCCCTTGAATACATGAAATCCGTTTTATTTATTCAGTTTCGCTACTTACGTAATTTGACCCTGACCTATGACAAATGTCTAGTGGAAAAATTTGTCAGATTATGCTTGTGCATGTACTTATAGGTTATGAAAGTCTAATTAGATACATGTAATTAGGCTACACTGATTATTTTTTGTAAACAAGAATTGCGTAATAGTGATGGCAGCACGTGTTCACAAGGAAAACACAGGGCGGCTTTACGACGTGAGCCTTGTTGAGACTATTTATTATTATTATGATTACACACATGCACATGTTAAAACGATAAATGAACATGTTAGACAGATAGATAGAATACAATTTATTGTACACAGAAACAGTAACACAACTCTCATACATGAACTTAAATCTATAGGTACAATGACGGTCTTATCGCTTATAGCGATATCTACCAGACAACCTTCGGATGGACTGAATGGCTAACTACAAAAAAAAAACTCTTTTACAAAAAAAACAACCGACTTCCAAAAAAGAAAATACACTAAAAATTAAAAAAAATAACTTTAATTTCGGAAGTCGGTGTTTGCATTTTATTTCTTCGTTTTTTGACTCCGACTTCCGAAATTAAAGTTATTTTTTAACTTTTAGTGTTTTTTCTTTTTTGGAAGTCGATTGTTTTTTTGTTAAAGAGTTTTTTATTTTTCTCTTTTTAGTTGTTAGGTATACCCCAGAACTAAAAACCCCAATAAAATGGAACGTGGAATTTAAACATATTCGTAATTGGAGAAAACCAAAACGTCATCGAGGTATACGTTTTTTTGGTTTTTGTAGAAATAAGCAATTTCGATAAAATTTATATGGGACCACCTCGGGAGTATCTTTTCTTTCGGATAAAAAAAAATATTGAAAATCCACAACTGACGGATAAATCGGTGGACAAACATAAAAAAAATACAGTCGAACATAGAATCCCTTCCTTTTTCGAAGTCGGTTAAAAATACATACGAATTCTGAAAAAAAAAACCCAAAATTAAAAGTTTTTTAAACACGTTTTTGCGATACAAAGCCTCTTGAGTCATGTTCTGGCTATTAGCCGGTGAGCAAAGTGGTCATGCTGCCTGTCCAGGGTATTTCGAAGTTATAAGTAAATTATCACCATTTCTTTGCACATTTATTATTATTAACTTGAAAAAGTAAAGAAAAGAATATTTAAAAAATTACAGAGTAAAGCTACTTTAACTTGGATCTTAATAGGTAAAGGGAACATTCATCATTATCATCAGCCTTTTAATGTCCCCACTGCTAGAGCACAGGCCTCCTGTCTGTGAAAGGGTGTGGGCCGTAATCCACCACGCGGGCCCAATGCGAATTGTTGTAGAACCAACAATTCGAAGACATGTGACCGGTTTCCTCACGATGTTTTTCTTCACCGTTTTGAGAGCAGTGGTGATGAAATAATTTTAACTCAATACTCAATACTTTATTGCATTCCATATGTGTTAAATAGGTGGTATAACATAATAAAATATCAATATGGACCCTGTCGGGCACAGCAAAGTAGAAGAGAGACCACGACCTACAACTTGTAAGTCGCAGCCAATACCACCACTGCTCTCGCAGGAAACATTCCTTTAAATTAAACAAGAATTCATTTTCATTTGCCGGTGTTAGAACCAATATTTTTCTAGATATAAAAATTACGTGCCGTATTTTTTCCAGTGACCGATCGAAACCGAAACCGTAACAGAATGTTCGGCTCACTTTCCAGTTTCGGTCGAAACCGAAACCGTAACCGAATGTTGGGCAAACTTTCCAGTTTCGGTCGAAACCGAAACTACCGTGGTAAGTGGTAACAGACAAAATGACAAAAAAATAAAATTTGACTTGAAAAAGAAAGAAAATTGCGTTAACTGGCACAACATTACATAACACAAAAATAACACTTAAACAAAAAGAAAAGAAAATCGTAGTGCCAAAAGGGCCTCAGCTCAGCATAATGTTAGGTGGCAGCACTAGGTATTACCACCTAACGCTGATTTTGTGCAGTAACGAATGCAGGACACGTGTACATATACATGAGACATATAAATAAATAGATAGGTAAATAAGTGTTCATACTGACTAATAATAATAAATAAAAATAAATAAATTACAGTGAAGTGTAAAAAGAAAATGTACAATAGTAATTATTATTTGAAAGGCTACCGAACCATACGATACGAGAATTTAGGTAGTTCGATTAGTAAATACTGCTCAATTGGCTGTCCCGCTCGCCCTGTGAAGTCCTGTCAGATGCAATAATGTCATTAAATCAAATTAAAATGAAATGGATTTTATAACACTTAATTAAAATAATAATAATTTAATGCCAAAAATAAATAGCAAAAATAAATGAAAAATATGTAAAGATCAATATCATAACTACCGGCACCAAAACCGCGGCGGCAACCAAAAATAATATCGCACCCGAATTAGTTGTAGTTGCAAGTGTCACTTTTATTTCTATATTTATGTTTTCCTTTTTTGTTTATTGGCACTTTGTTTTTATATATGTAAGTTTAAATAATTTTATTGTGATTTTGTGTGTCTTTTGTGTGCACTGAATAAATGTTTTATCTATCTATCTTGAATGTTTGATAAAAAAATTATCATACCATTGAAAATTCAGGCCTTACTTTTTTAGCCAGAACCGAAACCGTAACTGAATGTTCGGCTCACTTTCCAGTTTCGTCCAAAACCGAAATTTCAGCCGAAACAAGTTTTTTTTTGCCTAAGCTGGCCGAAACCGAACCTTCAGTCGGACACAAATTTTTTGCCCTCTCTCTAGGAAATATTGCATCTTATGTTAAATGAACACCTCTATTTTCCAGCGGTCAGCATGTCGTGGCTAGTGGCGCTGTCGGTGGTGGCGGCAGCAGGGTTCTCTTGCTGGCAGTACTGGCGGTGGACCCACAGGCGCATGCTGGAGCTAGCAGCTAAGGTACCAGGCCCGCCCGCGTTACCTATACTTGGAAACGCGCTCATCTTCATGGTTAATCCTGGAGGTAAGTTTTTTTACCTGTGAACTTTCAACTTTCGTTTTTCATGAAGATATGACTAATGGTCTAGTGGTTATGAGCTCTAGTATTGCATGTGGTCCTTGGTTCGATTCCAAGTGGTTAGGGAGTTCGGGTAAAGTGTTTTCCAGCTGGGATTTTTCGGACCTGTGTCAGGCGGAAGGTGAGGACGCCGTGGCACCTTTCCAGCCACAACTCAAATGTTACGTAAAGTTGCGATAGTCGTTCTCTCTACAAAACCACGCCTAGAGCTAGGCTAGCTACTATTAACCGACTTCGAAAAAGGAGGAGGTTCTATGTTCGACTGTATGTACGTTTTTTTTATTTTTTTTTTAATATATGCCCAACCGATTTTGAAAATTCTGTTTTTATCCAAAAGAATATACTCCCGAGGTGGTCCCATATACATTTTAGCAAAATTGCTTCAGCGCTTTTTTTGAAAAACTGAACAAAAACGAAAAATACGTATACATAGATGACGTTTTGGTTTTCTCCAATTACGAGTATGTTTTAATTCCACGTTCCATTTTATTAGGGTTTTTAGTTCTGGGGTATAACAACTAAAAAGTGATACAAAAAAAAAAACGTTTTTCTAAAAAAAAAACAACCGACTTCCAAAAAAGTAAATACAATAAAAATTAAAAAATAACTTTAATTTCGAAAGTCGGTGTCAAAAACCGAAGAAATAAAATACAAACACAAATAATTTTTAGTGTATTTTCTTTTTTGGAAGTCGGTTGTTTTTTTTTTTGTAAAAAAAGTTTTTTAATTGGGTGATTTTGATAGTAAACGACGATTTTTTTTTTCTGAATTGCCATGGCGTGAATAGTATATCTAAAATATGCCCCACCCATTTTGGTTACATCCTCAATCGAGTCAAATTGAAATAATAAGCGAAACGTCTTTAAGCTTTTATTTAACTTGCAATATTTTTTGGATGTAAGTTGTTGTCTCGAGTATTTTTAACAGACTTCAAAAAAGGAGGTTCTGTATTCGACCCGTTTGTATGTATGAATGTATGTATACTTGTTTGCCCGCGATTTTCTCGAAAACTACTGATCTGATTTGGATTGGGTTTACGTTATTCAAATGAATATTTTTTATTTTTAATACATTAGGAGCTGATGAAGATTTTCGGCGAGAGACAGTGGAACTCTTCATTAGCAATAGCAAACGTCTCGCGATTACTGCGATCGTTTTGTCTATGTATTGTAAACGCAATGTAATGGGGAACTACAACTAAAAAGTGAAAAAGTCTGGAAGTCGGTGTTTCTGGTTTTGTTTCTTCGATTTTTGAGACCGACTACCGAAATTAAAGTTATTTTGCACTTATTTATTTATTTTTGGAAGTCGGTTCTACTTTTTGTAAAAAAGTTTTTTTTTAAACTTTTTAGTTTTTTTTCATGTGACAGTTTAATTCCAATAAGTCCCAACAACGCTCGAGTAAATCCCCATTTAGTATTGTGGGCTCCCGAGTATGATCGATCGACTCATGCAGTTGCTATACAGCCCATCAAAAAATTAAAAATAAATACGGAATGGAAGCATTAATGCTTATTCAAACCATGGATGCCACTGGATGTTACATAAATGTAAGTTAATCACAGTTAAATAAGATGTTCGCGTGACTATAAGTACTATAACTGTTTAATTGACATATTTGCCCTTTAATAAGGTAATTACTGTATTGTAAAATGTACAGGTCTACAAGGTGTTGTAAGGTTATGGGAACATTATATTTAAGACGATATTTTTGTCTTCATTTGCAAATGAAGGCATTTTTTTTTATACGCAAGTAGGTACTCTGGCAGATGTTATGAAAAATTAAAATAAGGAGGTAATTCTGTTCTTCATATCTGTGGTTCTGTGCTGTATGCTTATATCTGTCTGTCTAACTATTCTGGTCCTTACCAAAAATACCAGAATACTTAGAATGCGTCTCATTTCTTAAAAGAAAGAAGAATGATAGAAAGAGTCATCGATTGACAACATTTAACACAAACATAACATTAAAGCTCACTTTTTTGGCGACTTTACTCCCGTGATCTATCCCCACTGAAAAGACATGTTTTCGGGATAGTTATTATTAAAAGGTGCCTTTGAAATTTCGCTATAGTGTTTGTTTCAAGAAATAGTAGTTTTTAACCGACTTCAAAAAAGAGGAGGTTATCAATTCGATGTTTCTATTTTTTTTTCTGGGGCATAACTTCGTCATGGATTTCCAAAATTATTTTTTTGTTCGAAAGACAGACAGTTCGAAGTTCAAAGTTTCGGAGACAGACAACTGAACTCTTCAAAAAATGACAGCAAACCAACCGCGTTTGCTGCTATCGCATAAATGGCTCCACTTTCCTTTAGCGCGAATCCGTGCGCGGCGTCATAATTTTACAGCTTGTAAATGTATTTAAGTAAAACACTTTCATAATATTTTACACTGCGCAAACGTCTAGTTTTTGAGAAAAAAAATCCTAAAGTTTCAGGAAATTCTACTTAATTACTTAATAAAATTGACATTTTGCCACTGGTAATGTACGAATTTATTTCGTAGGTCATTTCGTTTTACGTGTAGACAAAACGACAGTGGATTTTAATGGTTTCTAGTGTAAATATTGTAAATTTTTAACTCATTTCTCAGTAATTTGGGTTTTTTGAGTGAATAACTACCAAAATTTTGATTTATTGACAATTAATTTTTTTTTTATTCTTGTGGTATCTGCTAAAGGTGAAACGAAACGCATTTTTTTTTATGACCTATGTTTAGGTTACTTCATGGTTAAAATAGGTCGTTTTTTTTCCAAAACCGAATCGGGACACCTTGACTGCACGTAGTTCTTTGGCTGCTACCCCTGGAGTGTATATAAAAACCGGAGGCGCGAAGGGAGAGCAACCCCCGCCCGCTGTAACATAGCATAGGCACCCGTGCAAGCCGCAGCGGCTGAGGCTGGTCGCCCCGGCGACCAGCAAGCCGAAGCTGCGGAGGTGAGCGTGGGTGCCTAATCTTTGTTACGCAAGGGCGAAGGGGTTGCACTTCCCGCAGCGCCGGAGACGTTCCAGAAGCAACTTTTATGTTTTGAGCAATTTTTAGTGAAATTTTTTCCTAAAAAGTTAACAAAACATAACCTCAAAATGCGATTATTAAAAATTCATAAAAAGGACTATGGTTTGCCGCTCTTTGGGGTTTTCAAATTTACACTAAAAAGGGTCTCTACCCAAAAAAAAAATCCTTCCTTACTATAAATAAAAACGCGATTGGCGCTAAATGAAAGTGGTTCCCAAAAAACGAAGAAACAAAACCAGAAACACCGACTGCCGAAATTAAAGTTATTTTGCGCTTTTTTTTTTTTTTTGGAAGTCGGTTCTATTTTTTTGTAAAAAAGTTTTTGTGTGCTGTGTTTCAATAAGCTGGTACTTATGATGATCCAGCCTTGATGTAATAAACAAACTACCATTAAGTGTACATCACTACTAATAGGCTTGTTCAAATAATTTCAGGCGTAATTTGAACGTAAATAAACAAATAAAACGATTTCCTTGCGTCATAAAACAACAAGATTTTATACAAGAAATCCACTAAGAACGGCAAGTACTTATGTATTTTAATTACTAACATTGTTATACAAACTGGTAAGGATTTCCAGGTGCGACTGATACTAAATACTGGTATTACTTCATTGTTAACGGTATATAAACACGTGACAATTACTGCCGACCTACGCAATTTATGCCGATTTTACGTATAGTAATAAAACTTTATTCTGGCCCAGTGGTAACTGCCGCGACTTACAATTTGTAGGTCGTAGGTTCAACACCCGACACGCGATTTACTTCGTATAAATTATTTCATCTCCCCCCTGCTCTCAAAACTGTGAAGGAAAACATTGTGAGGAAACCGGCAAGTCCTAGAACCAAAAACTTCGAAGACATAGTAAATAAAAAAAAAAAAAAAAAATGTTTATTGACACAGAAATTACATCCATTTGTATTAAAATAGGCACAGTCTTTGGATATGTACTACAATATTACTGATACTGATTCCCAAACTAGGCCAGAAACCTGTATCTTGGGAGACAGTGTTCAGTCGTTTAAAAGGTAGACAGTAATGTTTGTACAGAAGGTCGCTTTTTACACTTTAGTAAGATAAGTTAATGTTCTTAATGCTATGTAATTATGTGGTGTGCTATATATATGTCAGTGTGTGTGTGTGTGTGTGTGTGTGTGTGTGTGTGTGTGGGTAAATCGAAAGTTGTGGGATTTATATAAGGTAAGTAAGAAGGTCTTCGGTTGTTTGGTAATCAAGTTGTTGAAGCCAATCAGTAACTTTCACTTTAACTTCACGTCTACTTATTGAAACTATATTTAGTTTCTTATTTAGGTCGTTGTAAAGTTTAGCACATTATACTACGTGTTTGTCTACTTGCGAAAGAGGTTCTACAGGCCACACGAGCGCATACAGATGTTAAGCTGCGTTTATTTGGGTTTGGATTTGGGCACATCTCGATGTTTTCTGAGGACAGCTTTCAATATGAACAGCTGTCGAACTGAGAGAACCTTACAGTTTGCGTATAGGGTCACAGTCGGGTATCTGTAAGGTTTCCTGGTCGTTACCTTTAGCACCGCTCTCTGAGCCCTCTCCAATTTGATAAGGTGCGTTTTAGCTGCTCCACCCCAGACCGTGATGCAATATTGTATTACAGACTGGCATAGAGAAAGATAGACAAGTAATAGTTTATCATATGGTAGGGCATCTCGTAGGGATTTAAAGACATATATCGCCTTACTCTTGTTGTGACTAGATCTATCTGTTTGTTCCATATCGGTCTGTGGTCGATTTGTACGCCCAAGTATTTTACCACTTCGACCCGCGTAAGTTCTAGACAGTTAGTTGCATACGTTGCGATTTGTACAAGTGTGAGCTTTAATAAAGAAATTTGATGCAGGGTCGGTAATTTTGCTGAGGGAAAAAACTATGTAGTTGGTCTTTGTTAAAATTAGTGTTAGGAGGTTATTTGTTAGCCAGTTCATGACTCTGGATAGCGAGTATTCGGTTCGCTCCTTTACAGTTTGCCAGTTAGGACCCCAGACAAGGATAGCAGTATCATCTGTGTAGGTGAAGATGTTAGTATTGGGTAAGTGGATTTTGCAGAGATCATTAATATACAACTGAAATAGGATAGGGCCCAAAACACTACCCTGGGGCACACCGTAACTCACTGATTCGTCATCACTAAAGTAGCCCTCAATTTTAACTCGTTGTCTCCTATTTGTGAGGTAGTCTTTAAAAATGTCATGGGATAAACCTCGTACAGTGTCTTTGTAGTTTTTCCAGTAGAATGGGGACATATACCGTGACCAACCCGCATAGGGCCCGCGTGGTGGAATACGGCCCACTCTCTCACAGAGAGGATGCCTGTGCCCCAGAAGTGGGGACATTAAAAGGCTGATTTATACTTATTATTAATAAACGTCAGAAAAAAAAATAGGTAATATTTAATATTAATAAGTGGATATGGAGCTGCTAAGAGGCTATATGGTATTATACTAAATTTTTATTCTATCCAGTCGGGATAGAATAAAAATTGAGTATGAAATAGGTAGAGAGATATATTAGTGTGATGTAGTGTGAATCACTCAGTCATTCATAAGTAATGATCCCACAAGAAGTTTCTAATTTATTATTGATATACCTAGCGACGCTGACGTCTTTCCATCTTGTTTTATTATTATTATTTAAAATGCAATTAATAACTGATCAAAGTAATAACAATATAATCAAGGAATGCAATTATAGATATTATGATTCTGACCACGGGTTAATTGACGGATCGTTTTATTCTTAACAATGATTGCTCAAATTCTTCAAATAGGTAATAGAATAACATAATCATACTACACAATTAAACATAATACCAAACATGAGTTCCTCCAGGGATGGGCAGAAGTGTTGAGTAGGTAAAGGGTGGTCTATTTTATTTTATTCATTTTAGGAAAGCTTACAGCTAATACATTTCAATATCTTGTAATAGTATGTAGAAGATGGCCAATTACAAGCTTCCACTGATAAATAATGTGAACTATATAAACAAATACACGAAAACAGCGACGCATGAATTACACAAATAATGCTGCATATACATCACATGCTCAAACAAAAACAAAAAACATTAATAATAATTTAAAATAAAAAATAAAAAAATACTAAGTAATATGTGAAATTTTGATGTACAATAAAGAATTAAGAATACAAAGAAATTGTTGCACTTCGAAAAAGCAATTACTCAACCTTTTCTTCATTTCTTTAATACTACTAGTGAATAGGTCTAGGTCGACATCCTGACACACCATATTGAATGTACGACAAGCTCTAATGATGAACGAGTTCTGTCTGTAGTTGGAACTAACTTGAGGCACATGGAGAAGACGTGGTTTGCGAAGAAAAACACTTGGCACACGTAATCCGATCTTGCCCACCAGCTCAGGGACATCAGTAGATCCGTTCGTAATACCAAACAAAAAAGCAAGATCTGCAATTTTCCTTCGCTCGTGTAGCGGCAGAATATGAAATTTTTTACACCGACTTTCATAGTTCGGTAGATAGGTATTAGAGCGATATTGTGTTATAAATACTTAAATTATGCCTATAATTATTTATGTTTATTTACTAATTACAATCATTTTTATAAACTTGTGTGATCAAAAATAGTTGTATTGACTTCATATGATTGGTCGAGACTTTGTCAGTTATCGACGACCAATCATAAGCAAGTAGAATGGCGGGGATAAAAATATACTTGGCGGGCACTTTGGTGAGATGCCCGCCATCCCGTAGGGTATATATGTTCTGGACCCGCCATTCTTGAGGATTCGTGCTTCGACATCGGTACTAGTCTTTTGTATTCCATCGCAAAAACAAACTGAGTTAATGTACTGCTGTTAACTATGATTGGTCTACATCTCAGAAGTGGGATTAGCAACTTAGTGCCCACAAAAGGATCGGAGATACGCTTATGTATTTGGCGTAAGTAGAAAACGTAAGTGACCTTTGTTCATTTTATTTTAATATTGCTGCCTACCCTCAAATCATAATATTGTAGTTTGAAATACTAAAGTTAAGAAAGTAGCCTACAAGTTTATTCCAGTGACGTATTTTTTTTTTACTCTCTTCTCTTCCTTCACAATTACATGCCTCTCTTTATCAGACTACTAAATGAGTCGATAGCCTTATTTTTATGACTTCGGGAAAACTGTATTTACCGAAACGGAGACATTCCGGAGGTTTATATGGTTAGTCATGCATGTTAATCTTGCCAGGGTACTCCCTGGAGATGAACATGTTTGATATTTCGGTTTGTAACTTTAAGAAATGAACTGTATGTACCATAACGGAGATATTCCGGAGGTTTATATGGTTAGTCATGCATGTTTATCTTGCCAGGGTACTCCCTGGAGATGGACATGTTTGATGGTTAATACTAAAGTATGTGCGGGTCAATAAAAATCTTCGTCACAAGTTTAGTATAGCACGGCTTATTAACCCAGGTTTCTCTTTTTTTATATTTTGAGGCCGCGAGAACATGGATGAACGTACATCTAGTTCTCGAAGAGAATGTGATGGACCTAGACTGACCCAGCGCGAGACGTTGACGCCGCTACTAAGATGCTGTGATGCAACTCGAAGCCGCAGCCGGGGTCGAGGGAAACCGTCTGTCACGGTCCAGGCAGTCGAAAGGAAGAGGATCGCGGCTGACGATTAGTCGGTCTGCTTCCCGGCCTCACTATTCAAGAAGGCCAAGTCGTCGTGCTGGGCGCTCCAGTACACGGTCACGCACTCCAGGTCGGCACGAGACGCGTCACGCGGAATCCAGGCGTTTACCTAGGAGCAGAGCTTCTCGCCTTCGTACACCGTCCCATGAAGAAACACATCATGAGTGTGAGTCAAATAATAATCTGTTTATTGAGAACTTTATTAATGCGCTTAAGGGTATGAATTATACAAGCGATCGCGATAGGTTTCCTGTTTTAAATAACGTAATTCCTGATTTTGAGCAGTTATGTAAGGAACAAACGGTTGATACGTGGCTTTTCAAGGTCGAGGAATGTGCACAGATATATGGTTGGAACGATAAACAAGTAGTCCACTATGCCCTACCGAAATTAATAGGGGTAGCTAAAACCTGGTATCAGGATCTACCCTCACTGCTATTTTCTTGGCCAGAATGGAAGTTAAAGCTGAAGGAATCTTTTCCAACTAGGGATAATTATGCAGATTTACTAATAGAAATGCTGAATAAAAAGGTACGCTATGGGGAGTCATTGGAGATATATTACTATGCTAAAATCAATCTTCTAAATCATTACGAAATATCAGGGAAACGTGCAGTTGACTGTGTCATAGCAGCTATAAAAGATCCTGGTGTTAGATTGGGAGCACAAGGGGCAGAATTTACGGAACCGGAATTGCTACTTAAATTTTTGAAAACGGTAAAAGTAGGTCAAGATAGGTCCACAAACGAGCAGCAGAAGGTTAAGGATAAATATAGGCGATCACAAAATAACACATTTACCGGCAATAAAGTTATTAAGACACTGAGTGCCCTGGGACAAAGCAAAGTACCAATGATAAACCTAAAACTATATTGAAAGTAGGAAATACAGACTATTCAAGTGCCAAGTATAAAATGAATGTTGTTTTCAGAATGTCTCGTTAATTTGGGAGGCGAGGGTACTTTGGTCCGTCTCGGTGAAGCTCAGAGTTTAGGATTCGACTGGAAGGTAGGAGAAGTGCCACTATTAAGAGGAATAGGTAACGTGCCATATAACCCTCTTGGCACGGCTAACGTCACGATCGAAATACAGGGTGTAGTAGAGAAACACGTGGAGATATTAGTAGTAGGTCATTACTTAATAAATTGTACTATTAGGCCACACTGTCACCGAAAGGCCCTCTGTCAAAATAGTAAAGACAAAATCGGACGTAATTTTTCAACGGGGTAGTGAGGAGTCTGTTTTGATCCGTCCGCTTTTATGCATGGAGGAGGCGCGCATAGGACGCAGTGAATTGAAAGCGATCCCAGTTAGCTTGCGTAATTCTTTCTCGGGAAAATTTTACGTGCATGGAACAGTGCGCAATATTTAAGGTCATGAACATTACTTGCTGCCCGGCAAGTATCAATTAACACAAGGTACGGGTAGGATTTTCGTTCTAAATATTAGTGATAACCACCTGGTTATAGAGAAGGGTAGTCTTGTTAAAATAAAAATAAAAAGGTAGTCTTATAACTAGGAGCCACACTTAAGCCGAGAGCCTGCGAGTTCAAACGTTTGATTTTAGTGATCAGTCACCTATAGGTGAATCACCAATCAGCTGTAGAGAAAAATTAACGAAAGATCAAAAAAAAAAAAAGTTATTAAGGGTCTTGTACTCTTGTTGGATAAACATAAATATTGTCTTTCCAAGTAGTTTAAAAGATCTTGGGTTTACAGTGGAAACTGAAATGGTAATTCAACTGGATGACCCCGGGTGTTCAAACCTATTGCTTATTATTTAGCAGGCAAACCAGTGCGGATGAGCAAAAACTACACTCATTTGAGTTAGAGACCCTCGCTATTATTGCCTCATTGAATAGGTTCAGGCATTACTTACTTGGTATTTATTAGATTCACCGTAGTTACTGATTGCAACGCTTTGCGTACCACTTTGAGTAAACGCGACTTAGTCCCACGAATTGCTCGCTGGTGGCTGCAGTTCTTAGAATACGACTCCTAAATAGAATACCGCCCTGGTGACAAAATGGCACACGTACCGTCTTTAGCAGGGGTGCTAAAGACGGTATTTCAGACGTTGATCGCGTGTTAGATGTACTTTCAGTAGGTACTGACGATTGGCTTGCAACGATGCAACAGACTGACATTGACATATTCAAAAATTTTAAGCTTGTAAATGGGCGGGAATATCGTATAATTGACGAAAATACTATCCGTTGGGTTGTTCCAAGTGGCACCAGATGGCAAGTACTGAAAGCCAATCATGATGATGTGGGACACTCTGGTTTGACAAAACTTTAGCGCGCTTACAAGCTACTTATTGGTTTCCAAAGACGAGACGGTTTGTAAAAAAAAAAATACGTCTCGGCTTGCCTTCAGTGCGCACAACACAAGCTGCCAAGTGGTGCCAAGCCCAGTGAATTACACCCCATCCCTAAAGCTGTCGTACCATTCCATACCATACAAGCGGATCATCTCGGTACTTTTATCCGCACCAAGCGTGGCAACACATTCATCCTTGTTATCATAGACGCGTTTACTAAATTTGTTGACATCACCTCTCTGCGAAATACCAAATCGGCCACGAGCATTAGGGTATTCAAAAAGCATTTTAGTTACTTCGGCATGCCAACCTGTTTGATTACGGACCAAGGGGCAAGCTTCACACTAGTAGGCAGTTTAAAACATTTATTCAATTATGTGGTATAAAGCACGTGCTTAATGCTGTTGCCACACTCCAAGCGAATGGCCAAGTGGAATGAATTGCTTGGGCAATGAATCACGGCAAACCAAATGGTTTATGGGATAAACATTTACCAGACATACAGTTGGGTATCAACACCACTGTACACGGCACCACCAAAAGACTCCGGCAGAGCTTCTTTTCGGGTGAAATCTAACTAACCCATCTCAAGGTTTGTTAAATGACGTAATATACAAAGTTACGTCCGGGGTCAGGGAGAGTCTGGACGATGTTAGGGCTACGACACGAAACGGTATGATAGGTACAGGAAAATAGGAACTAGTTTCAAAGAGGGTGATTTGGTTAGAGTAGTAAGAGCTGTGACAGAAATAGAGGGACAGTCTAAGAAGCTCGAACCTAAATGTAAAGGCCCTTACAGGATTAAGAAGGGACTCCCCAATGATAGGTTCGTGATCAAGGACACGTCCCTCACAAAGACTAGTAAGAGGTACGAGGCTGTGGTACCCATTGATAAAATATTCCCATGGATCTGCTTTAACGAACCCGTATCAACCGATTGTGAATCCGAACTTAATCATTGTGAATCTGAATGCGAAGAGTTTTAAATAGATGTATAGTAAATTCATTCGCAGCAATGAAGAATATTGTACGTAACATTAAATTATTGATTTGAGAGATTATGTATTTCTAATATCGAATATGTACAGGTACACCTAAAGAACTATAAGAAATCAATGTCATGATAAAAAGTAATGCTAATGTGGTTTTAAGATTCTGATTAATGTCATGTATCATCTAAATGTTATGTAACCATGTGATTTTTTATTATTATTAGTAATGGCTAAAATATTTGCTGGTCAACGTCATGGACTAGTAAACACCGATTCATTGGTTAGAGTCACGTACTAATGAGTTGGTGAGGGGTATCAGGTAACGGATGCCTCTTATTTTAGCAATTGATGCATCAGTATATCTAACGGTCAAGGTCATCGACCAATATATATACTGCTGATATAAGATATAGATTAAGTTAGGAGTGTCAGGTAACCGACACCCCTAAACATTATAAGCATTTTGTTTATCAAGGTTATGGATAAATAAATTTTGGAGTGATTGTACAGTGACTGTTTTTGAGTTTTATTTAGATAATAATGTAATGTATCTACTGCTATAATGACTTATAGTTAAGCTGATAACAAAGTACTTTGAGTTAGGGATATCAGGTAACCGATATCCTTAAAGTTTGTAAACATTTTTTTAGGTCATGTAAATCTATTGTAAAGTAATTGAATTTGAGATTTATTTAGATGCTAAAATGTGCTACAACAGTAAAATAATTTGTTTTAATAAGTTACATTTAAAATATATAGTAAGTAATGTTTTCATAATGTTTTTTTTTTATAACAACGAGGGACTCGTTGGAAGCCGGATGGCCGAGCTGTTATAAATACTTAAATTATGCCTATAATTATTTATGTTTATTTACTAATTACAATCATTTTTATAAACTTGTGTGATCAAAAATAGTTGTATTGACTTCATATGATTGGTCGAGACTTTGTCAGTTATCGACGACCAATCATAAGCAAGTAGAATGGCGGGGATAAAAATATACTTGGCGGGCACTTTGGTGAGATGCCCGCCATCCCGTAGGGTATATATGTTCTGGACCCGCCATTCTTGAGGATTCGTGCTTCGACATCGGTACTAGTCTTTTGTATTCCATCGCAAAAACAAACTGAGTTAATGTACTGCTGTTAACTATGTATGGTCTACAATTGAGTGTACCTCAAAAATCGCTTTTGTATATTTATGTATACTTTATAATTGGGATTCCAAATTTGAGAACCATATTCAAGGTGGCTACGGACAAACGCACAATAAAGGATTTTCATTGTCTTAACATTTTTTAAATCTGAAGAGACCCTAAAAATAAAACCCAAGGCTTTAGAAGCCTTGTTAAATATGTTATTTATATGTGCATCAAACAAAAGCTTAGAGTCAAAAATAACTCCAAGATCCCTGATGACACTGACTCTCGCTATAAAGGTGTTCGATAGCTTATAATAAAATTTTATAGGATTTGGCTTACGTGTAAATGTACATATAAAGCATTTGGAAACATTTAAATATAACCTATTTTTAATGCAGTACTCGTGGAACCGGTCCAGATCATCCTGTAATAGGCGTGCGCCCTCAAGAGTTGAGATTTGACCCAAAATCTTCATATCATCTGCATACAATAGGACTTTAGAATGAAGGAAACAAGAGGCAATGTCATTAATAAAAATATTAAATAACAGAGGTCCTAACAAGGATCCCTGGGGAACCCCTGATGGAATGTACATCGCTCTCGAAGTATAACCATTGAGAACCACCGTCTGGCTCCTATTCTCCACGTATGACGAGAACCATCTAAACAAATTGCCCCTCACACCAATCAACAAGAGTTTGCGCATAAGAAGCGCATGATCAATTCGATCAAAACACTTGCTGTAGTCAGTGTATATAACGTCGACCTAAGACGGTCTGAACATGTGCTCCGTAAGATAGTCACTACATATCACAAGATTGGATGTGGTCGAGCGACCTTTTAAAAACCCATGCTGATTTTCAAAGAAACTTAATTTTAGTGAAGCAGAAAGTTGTCTGTGTACAATTTTCTCCATAATTTTTAATTAGTTTAATTGGTACTACTTTATAATAGGGCCCCTAGACTCCGAGAGCTGACCAATGGCGTAGCTAGTCCCAAAGGGGCCTTGTTTCCAAAAAAAATGTGAGGTCCTTTTTTACCCAAGTGCGGTCATCCCACCCATACGCACAAAGCGTTTTGAGAAAACATTCATTGTGCGTACAGCTAGGAAGTGGAATTCCCTACCGGAGTCTGTGTTTCCTGATAGCTACAACCTGGGAGTCTTTAAGTCAAGAGTGAATAGGTTACTTCTAGGCAAGCGTGCTCCATCTTTGACCACATCATCGCTTACCGATTTGGTGAGATGGTGGTCAAACGCGTGCCTATCAATAATAATAACAAAAAAACCGAGTTATAGTCTTTTTTTAATCCGGCCAAGTGCAAGTCGTACTCTCATACGAAGGGTACCGTACTATAAACAGATAATAAACCCAAAAAAAACACGTTACTAGAAACGTGTTTTTTTGGGCTGTATCTCATGATCCGTAGAGGGTCCCTATCGGATCATGAGATGATACGGATCCGTATCATAAAACAAAGACCTATTTTTTAGGGTAACCAACCCTTGGTTACCCTAAAAAATAGGACGTACATGCACCGCACAGAACTATCCGCAGGCCGCCCAGGACTGTCGCAGTAGGCCACTTGGGAGATGGCGAAACTAAATGGATAAGTTCGAAGGGGTAATCCAAAAATGGTCTGCAAATTTTGTACAACTTACGTCCAAAAATATTGCAAGTTAAAAAAAAGCTTAAAGGTGTTTCGCTTACAAATTCAATTTGACCTGATAAAGGGTAACGGAAATGAGTTGAGCATAATTATTTTAAATACCAAGAAAGTCAAAGCCAATTTAAAAAAAAAAGACCTCACATAGGTTATCATCATAGTGCATCAAGGATGTTCGCGGACGTACATGTGGATTGTTTCTTTGCCACAATGCGTAAGCACTGTGCGTCTCTGGTGCGTAGGGTGTTTTTTTTTTTTGGTGTGGGACATGATCCTATGACTTTCCCCGCGCTGGGTGGAGCGGGAGGGAGTATCAGACTCTTACTGACTAACACCCCACCCCTGTTCTTTCCGTGCCCTGAGTGCCCAGGGGCGCGGTAACTCTGTTTCGAATTTATCCACGACCCCTGGGCAGGAGCGTGGGGTGTAGGGCGGTGACAACAGCATCCTGTCTCTAATTTCGAGCTGGCTGGACTGTCCGTACGTGAATCGCTGTTGCGCCATTTCCCATGAAATGGTGCAGCCGCAGTGAAGCGTCTGACCGTACTGCCGCTGTGTATGTAGACAAGAATTTGGTTAGGATGTAGATAAAATTGTTTTTAGTGGTATTCTTTTTTGATACCTCAGATTGGTATGGAATTCGACAAAGAACATAGGATAAGTTTAAATAACTTTGTCGTGAACGCCATTTTTAGGGTTCCGTACCCGAAGGGTTCAAAGGGAGCCCTATTGCTGCCACTCAAATGCCCGTCTGTCTGTCTGTCTGTCCGTCGTCTGTCACAAAAAAAAAATCGAAGAATTCGAACACGCCCTTCCGCTCCACCCCAGAGCGGAAGAAGTCATAGGATGATTTCCCACCCCCCAAAAAAAAAAAAACTATTATTACGTTTATTTTACAAAAAAATACTCATATATTGATAAATCATATTTTTTCTGTGATAATTCCCTCATTTGGTACGGAACCCTAAATGTGCGAAGTCCGACATGCACTTGGCCGGTTTTTAAGGTTCCGAAAGTCCGAATGAAAAAACGGAACCTTTATAGTCTCACTCACTCGTGTGTCTGTCTGTCTGTTTATCAGCAGGCGTAGCATGACCAATTCTATCTTTAGTCACAAACAAACTAAGTATAGACAAACTATAGTTTGACTTTTAAATAAAGTTCGGACTCGAAACAACCATGCCTAACAAATTGCCTGCGGTCTCGCAGATAGTCCGCGAAAAAGTTCAGACTGTTTGTCTGTCTGTCAAACACGGGCGTGTACCCCAAACAAATTAATTTGAAATATAGGGGTCACTTTTGGGGTGAAAATCGAAAAATTATAAATCAAAGTTTTTCAAAACTGTGTCTTGCGACATATTTAATGAAAAGCCACATTGTGAGGGTCTCGAATATATTTTTTTCTTAATTTTAAAACATGTAATTTTTAAGTTATTTAATTTTAGAAAATAGATGAAAAATTACCATTCCCTTATCTCCGAAACCACTGGGCCTAAAATTTGGAAAAAATACAAAAAGTAGTTCTTTACCGATTACAGGAAAACCTTAAGGCCCTACTAACCTTCCAGTGGCGCCCTCATTGAATAAAAAATCGTAGCATAGCACAGAAAATAAATATTAAAAAATCCAACTTCACGTTTGTTACAAAGAGGATAAAGCATTTTTACGTTGTTAAAACAGGTCTCAAAATGTTTCGGATCTGGCCGTTTCTGACACTTTTGCCTACTACTTTGGATACGAAACATTTTGAGACCTGTTTTAACAACGTAAAAATGCTTTATCCTCTTTGTAACAAACGTGAAGTTGGATTTTTTAATATTTATTTTCTGTGCTACGCTACGATTTTTTATTTATGAGGGCGCCACTGGACCGTTAGTAGACCCTTAAGGTGGAGGCAGTTTAAAAAAACCTGAAAAACATATGATTTGTACGGAACCCTTTGTGCGCGAGTCCCACTCGCTCTTGGCCGGTTTTTTTTTATTTGATAATTGCCATGGAGAGAATGGGTATCTAAAATATGACCACCCATTTCCGTTACACCCTGTATAGGCTTTGGATTGTGGATATTTCCACGTTTTTATGACCTTGTTCAGTTTCTCTGCGACACACATTCTAAGTTCTTGAGAT
The DNA here is from genome assembly GCA_951329385.1 of Polia nebulosa. Taxonomy (NCBI): domain Eukaryota; kingdom Metazoa; phylum Arthropoda; class Insecta; order Lepidoptera; family Noctuidae; genus Polia; species Polia nebulosa. The sequence goes on from OX589606.1 coordinate 10,350,546, forward strand.
CATCGGGAAATCTCAAATTAAGTATGCATGTTCGATCTACGACTGGGCCATGGCCTTTAGTCATCATAAGATACTTACTTAAGTACCTACGTAACAAACAGTTTATTCATTGAGGATCAATTTAAAGATATTCTTTCTCCAATTTTCAGAAATACTGAACAAAATCGAAGCGCTGTGCAAAATATATGGAGAATACTTCAAATTCTGGCTGGGGCCCGATCTCAATATTTGCGTGAAAAATCCAACTGACATTAGAGTGAGTATTTTTTGACTTTCGTTGAGAAGAGCTCGTGGCTAAAGTAATAACAGCCGCATGGGGCGATCCTCCAGGTTTAGCTACGCTTGCCGGGGTTGGTCCATGGATGGGTGACCATCTTTACATACCGAGACTCCTGCGTGCCTCGGAAAGCACGTTAAGCCGTTGGTCACGGCTGTCAATCGTGGACAGTCTTAATGGGTCGTATTACCCAGTAAATGGGTTGTGGAGATAAATGATAAATGATGTTTATTCAGTAAATAGGTTACAAGGAACACTTTTACACGTCAATGTTTTTTGTAAGTTTAAGCTAGATGAGGCCGGTGTGTCCTAGCGGACTACCCTGAGAAGAAACACCGAAACAAACTCAGAGGTCAAAGTCTCTTTTAAAGTGTTCAAATCCATACAATATGTACTGGTTAAATCATATGAGAACCATGTACGTTTATGTCTGGGATGAGCTTTTTGAAGAAAGCAACACACAAATTCGAGTGGACCTGTCCAGACAGTGCAAGCATTTGTCAATAGTCGAATAGCTCAACTTAAAAACCACTAAGGAGCTCAATGACTTGACGAACAATACCAAAGAAATAACATTTGGGTAGGCCACAAAAGTACTCAAACTGTCCGACAACGTTAAAAATTACTGTAAAAAGGAGGAGAAAATAATAATAATAACCCACACTGTCCTTACATTTACAATAATTAAGTAATAATAAAAAAAAAGCATCTGGTTAGACTGGAAGCCGACAAGATAGTTGGTTGGGAAAAGGCTAGGCAGATTAATAATACTAATATTTATATTGCATAAAAAACAGACAACCATACAAGAGATACTTACAATTTGTAGTTTTTGATATTATTCAATTACAAACATTATGGTACGCAATAAAGAATTGAGAATTGAGAATGATGCAATCGGTAATATGTAGTAGGTACTTACATTATTTTAAAGTAGGTAGATCGATTGCTTATTTAACTTTCGTTATAGTAGGGGTGATTTTTAATTCATTTTGTAATGTTTTAGAGGGGGAGAGGGCAAGTAGCCATGTATGAATATGAACAAAATCAGCCGTTACAAGATTTATATTTTTTCGAGTTATACGAACACACGTTCTGATCATGGGTGCGGCTGCATGAAAATGTCTTATTACTTCTTGTGCTTAAAGTCAATTCACAAAAAAAGGGTAATGTATATGAACAAAATCAGCTATTACAAGACTTATATTTTTTCGAGTTATAATAAAATAATAATCTATTTATTTCAGAAATAAATTCCATATCTATACAAAATTGTTAGTATCAGAACAACTTACCAAATATATTAGTAGGTACAGAAATACAAAGATATTAGTAACATAAAAACTTAACAACTAAGTTAGTAAACATTAACAGTAACAGGGGCATGTAGCTGGCTTAAGTACATGACAAAAGGACAACCCAGCTTGTTGGCAATGACACTCAGGTGACTGTTGGTACCGGCACGCACCCTGCGCAACAAGGATGCTGCTCGCTTGCGCCTGATTGTAGCGAAGCTGTCAGTCTGGGCGTCCGCGAACATCCCTGAGGCACTACAGAAGCGTGGCAGCCCCAACAGCATTCTGAATGCATTATTGTAGGTACTGGACACGAAGAGCATTAACGGCTTTTAGAGTGTAGTTAGCCCAGAGGCTACACGTGTAAAACACCTGACAGAATGCTTTAAGGTGGAAGCGCCAGGGTAGCCCGCGAAATTCAAATTTTCTTACGTTTTTTTGCAATTTGCAGATCAGGGTCAGGTTGTATCTTGGTCAAAATTTGAATTGCGGCCGTAACAAATATGTATTTATAGAATTATGATCATCAAAATCATTAATACAACGCTCTCAGTTAGAATTGATGCCAAATGTAAGTATTTCATGTGAAGTCATGACATTTGGCATCAATTCTAACTGAGAGAGTTGTATTAATGATTTTAATGATTACAGTTCTATAAATACGTACTATCAACACAGTCTGTCTGTGAACAGTTTCGAAAAATTTTTGCTTGCAAGTTGTGAAGCATATCCACCCCACCCATTACGTTGATGTCCAATAGCTTTACAAAATACTTATAGTATAATATATGTATGGTTAGTTGGTAAGTTATATTTTTATGAATATACGTCTTCTTTTAATACTAATTTTGAGTCGGCTCCAAACAACAATCTGATTATTAAATATCTAAATTTTATAAGAACTTACAAATGAAGAAGGCTGTAAGTAAGTAATTAATCATTTTATTAATTGGCGCCGACTCAAAATTAGTTTATATAAAATTTGATATTTTATGTAGTTAAATAAGCTCATTACTCAAGACTTAAAAGGTTTATTTATTTTTTGCTTTTTAGTTCTTTTTCGTCGGTTAATTTTTTTATTTTTATTTTATGATTTTTTGTGGCTCGCATCATCTTTTAACACTCTGAGGCTAATTTCTAATTCTTCATCATTCCTCTTGCCACTGAGCTGATTATATAACAATCCTTCCATGAAGTTCCCAGGATATTGACCAGTTGAGGTTGCCTCCAATATTGTAAAGACGTCTTTTCTTCAAAGCATATTAAGTGGTATTTGTCACTAAAACCAGTTTTTATATCTAACTTCTATTGTTTAGAAAAGGTATGGTTCCCATCATCAGCTCAGTTTCATGATATTACAGAATACCTGATTAAGTTATGAAAAGTAAACAGAAATAATATTCGTGCCCAATTTTCGAGATTCTCTCTCAATTTTTTCAGGATACCATGATTAGATCCTGATGTCCTATATGGGACTACCCTTGAGGTATAACCTATCTAACAAAAAAAGAATAATCAAAATCGGTTCATAAATGACGGAGTGAGGGCTGAACATACACAAAAAAAAAGAACATACATACGGTCGAATTGAGAACCTCCTCCTTTTTTTTGGTCGGTTAAAAAAATAAAAAATTTAGACATTAAAGAGGGCTCCCTAAAATTACAATTGTCTGCTTATTACGGATCATGAGATAAGCCCAAAAAGTTTTTTTTTTCAAATTATATTACGGAACCCTTCGTGTGGGAGTCCGACTCCCACTTGACTGGTTTTTATAAGACTTCTCGGTTGGTTGGTTGTCAGTTGCCGAATGTTCGGAAATAACTATTAACCGACTAGAGTAATTAATAGTTGCTTATCCAAGGAGCAAGAACAAAAAAACTATTTAGATGAGTTATTGTTAGTACACAAACCTTGCTAACAGGTTATACCTAATCCTATTTAATTTAGTTTAATTTATTTCATTAACAATTTTATCATTGTTTCGAAATTTTAGACAAAAGTAAAAAAAAAAACAATCTACCTAACCTAGAGCCTTTTCCCAAGGTTTGTTTCCCAACTACCTAGGGAAAAGGCTCCAGTCTAACCGGATGCAGCTGAATACCAGTATTTTACATGCAGCGACTGCCTATCTGACCTCCACAACACAGTTACTGGGTAATACTTTGGTAAGATTGGTTGTCAAACTTTCGGGCTTCTGACGACCCGTAACGATTGTCAAAGATCCACTATTGACACCCGGAACGTTCGGCCTAACGTGATTTCCGAGGCACGGAGGAGTCTCGGTATGTAAAGATGGTCACCCATCCATGGACCACCCCTGGTAAGCATAGCTTAACCTGATGGATCGACCCGTGCAGCTGTTATTACTTTAGCCACGAGCTCCTCCTCATAAAACTCGCGTAAAACCATAGCTAAAGAAGAGGAATTACCCTTGAAAACCGTGTCCTCTATGCTTAGCCATCTTCCTGTACCTATTTAGCTAACTCACTTGGAAGCGGCCTACAGCGGTCTTGCCAAGTCTTATTTATGGCTCGATCGAATCCTACGGCTGAAGCCGGAATGACGCTTTAATAACGTAAATAGTAAATACTGCATTCTCGCGTAATCGTAGCAACATAGTTTTTCTAGGCCGATTGCATTAACTTTGATGACTATTTTATATCATTTTCAACGTTAATAACCTTGGCAAGTATTGTTAGTCAGTACTGTCCTGGTGCTGAGCAAAAGTATCTCTCCATTTTTCTATTGGTCGTGTTTCTGTGCTATTTCTTTCCAAAGCTCCGTTATCTCCTTCGTGGTATGCCGCGGTTCCGCGTCGCTGTTCAGCGTCACCAATTCTGTGATTTACAGGTGCACCGATTCGAATCCAGGTTTATTGTTTAATTATGATCACGGGTGTAGCTATATAGCTTTGACATGGGTGATAAAACTAAATTTTGTCCTAGTTTTATCGTAGAAAAAGGCAGAATTCTAAACGCCATCTCAGTCCTTTAGAAATAATATAAACGCGTAAAAACACGCTTTAGCTGCAGGCAAACGATAGTTATCTACTGTCAGCACATTTAAATAAAATATGCTATTAATGTCGATAAATCATTTATTTACCTATGACAAAAGTACCTACATAATAATTACCAAGTAGGTATACTACTAATTTATATTATGTACCAACGTCAATAATCCCGGACTTCCAATTCGGATTTCGACGAGAACACGCAACAATTGAGCAAGTAGAGAGTGCCAGGTCATCAGGACAACATTTTGTAGAAGTTGGAGTACAGCCTGTTTGGACGTTCAGCAGGCCTTTGATAGAGTTTGGCAAAAAGGTGCAAGCAAAAAATAAAACCATTCCTTCAACCTTGAATGTTTTCTCAAAACGCTTTGTGCGTATGGATGGGATGTCCACCATGAACCGGTGGCACGTCGCCGTACGTCTTCTGGTCCGTTGATGAAACGGACTTGGCGGAATCAAATTATGCAATTCTTTTGCACACTCCCCAAAATGTAACCGATAGAAAACCGACAGGCTAGCAACTCGGCGTCTATGTTCAAGACTTTGGAGTTCTACATATATGATTCTGGTGTCATACTGGTCGGTTTTAATTTTTTTAATTTTTTTTTTTTTTTTTTACTGGTCGGTATGACTTTTCCAGGTACCAGAGGATAAAAGCACATCGTGTTTCCATGATATAGTTCCCGACGTGCCTCAGGGTTCTGTTTGGCTTCTCACTTGATCCTTAAACAAATAGCTATGCTCATAGAATCAAATATAAATTCTTTAAATTTAACACAATCATCTGCCTAGCCTTTTCCCAACTATCTTGGGGTCGGCTTCCAGTCTAACCGGATGCAGCTAAATACCAGTATTTTACATGGAGCGACTGCCTATCTGACCTCCACAACCCGGTTACTGGGTAACACGATACCCCTTGGTAAGACTGGATGTCAGATTTTCGGGCTTCTGACGACCCGTAACGACTGTCAAAGATCCACGATTGACAGCCGGGACCAACGGCTTAACGTGCTTTCCGAGGCACGGAGGAGTCTCGGTATGTAAAGATGGTCACCCATCCATGGACCAACCCCGGCAAGCATAGCTTAACCTGATGGATCGACCTTTGCGGTTATTGAACAACTTCAACATTTCGCATGAGATTTATATTTGGCTGGCGCAAGTGTGACCACGTATCCAAATTTCGTATAAAATGACTTCCAATACTTCTTCGCCGGAACTAACATCTTGTCTCTGCTCTAAATGTTCTGCAGGTGTATTCGCTAACTCAGTTGATAAGCACTATGGAGTACATTACTCGGTAGACATCGATTATAATAGGGACTACGGTTTTCCAATACGTTGAAGCAGCAATATACGGCAAAGTACTTATCAAATTGATGTCAACTGAGTTAGCGAATACGCCTGCTGTTCAATAATATACCTGCTTATCTTAAAGAACGTTTCAACCGCCCATCGCCACATTTTAAGCGCTTACTGTAATTTATTATGGTGTACAATAAATAGTATATGAATATCTATCTATCTATCTATCTGCAGCCTGATGTTTTAGTACTATCCGAAATCCTTTTAGGTATAAGTTGTCCACTAAAGACAAGATTTGTACAAAAATCATCTCTAAATAAAATGAATAATCCTCTTGACCAAATTTCATCATGGTGGCCAATCTTAACGGAGATTGGCCAAATACGCAAGAAATATAATAGCGCATATGCGTGTGCGCAAACATGGGTGCACTCTCTGTTTCTTCACTCTCATATTTCGATGGGAGGGCAATCCGACACGACCAAGGAGAGATCCGAGGACCAACGGTTTTTTCCGATGCACAGGGGTGTCAGACCACCAATTTCCAAACTCCTGGCTCGTACAGAGTAATTCCTAATGGAAAAAACCAATTGAACTCTTTGCCTGACCCGGGAAGCGAACCTTACGCTCAGCTGTCGTTTTTGCGACCACAAGAACAAGACCAACAAGGCACTCTCTTAAAAATACCCCTTAACCCTTACTTCCCTGATTAATTTCAGGCGTTACTGACCAGCAACAAAGTGAACCAGAAAGGACCATTGTACGAGATCCTTGTACCGTTCATTGGGTACGGCATTCTTTCGGGTGGTAAGTTGTTTGGTACTTCTGTTTTGTAGCCATAATCCTTAATCCTCCCACAAGGTGGACTGATGACCTGGTAAGGGTCGCGGGTATCCGATGGCGACACTAGCGGGAGGCCTATGTGGAGCAGCAGTGGACGTGTTTCGGCTGAAGTGATGATGAAGGTGATCCCATATATACACTGACTTTTTTAAAAATAATGGGACTGGTCTTGGGAGTTATTGACAATGACAAAATATGTCAGAGCTATGAATCAAGAACAAACTCCTTTGTTATGCATTAGCAGTAAGGGACGCAGTTGCCTATCTGCTCAGGTAGATAGACCTTTAGCCTATTCTTTGATGCTTACTGTTGCCAAACTACCTAATCTGTTTTTTTTTTGGGGTTTGGGAAATCGTCCTATGACTTCTCCCGCTCTGGGTGGAGCGGGAGGGCGTGTCAGACTCTAATTGACTAAAACCCACCCCTGTTCCTTCCCTGCCCTGAGTGCCCAGGGGCGCGGTAACTCTGTTTCGAATTTATTCACAACCCCTGGGCAGGCATTGGCCATGACGGGCCCCATCATGTATGGCGCGCGTGGAACACTACACGCCGTCTACTATCGGGCCTGGTACTGATCGGGCGGCGAGCTACCTACTACTCGCCGTCCGCAGGCCCGGGTGGACTACCTATTATAGTCTGAGGTTCGTTTGCACTTTACTAACGTAATTTCATTTTACTCGTGGTACATGATTCCCCTCCTATATCAGCCAGAAATAACTAAGGTACTTCAATTATGGTTTGCAGGTCCTACCTGGCGCCACCATAGAAAGATAGCAACGCCGTCGTACAACAAGAAGTCAGTGGAGTACTTCACTCCCGTGTTCAATATGGAGGCTGAGCACATAGCGAGGGTTCTCAGTCAAAAGGACCCAAATGTGTCCTTCGATGTGTACAAAGATATTGTAAAATGCACAACTCAAAGTGTAAACCGTAAGTTTTTTCTTTATAAACTCCCACGCAATGGGTGCCAGACGACGGACGGCACAGAAAACGATGGTGAGAGAAAAGAGTGTGTAAAAAGATATGGGCCGTACCTTTGCCCAACAATGGGACACTAGAGGTTATTAAAAAAAATCGCCTGTTTTTATCAAATTCACAAGTTAGTCAATGGTTTACATTGACTAATTCGAGTTCTATGATTTATCAATAATAAACTTAAAGAAATAGTATCTAATTGATGAAGCAGAAAGGGTTCTGCCATCATGATTAGTGAACCATAAAATTGACCATTGACGCCTGTATTTTCTGAAGGGTTACCTGGAGAAATACCTATACAATACCCATATTTAGACAGCATAGGGGCGAGCCTGAAATTAAACCTAGTTTTATAAACAGAATTGACTCGAAGGACCAAAATTTTCCATATGAATAGTCCGGAGTTCCATTGAAGTCATAAAATGAAAATTTGGTTTCAGAAACCCTTCTAGGACTTTCCAAAGAAGATTCTCAAAATCTTTACAGAATGGAAGAGATTGTTTCTAAGACAAGGGAGTGAGTTTCTTAATTTTTATATTTTTGTAGCAGTTCTTTACTGATTGTATATATTTTTATAGCAGTTCTTTTCTCTCATAATACCATATTCTTAAATCATCCACAGTGTGTATGAACTGATCTTCGCTAAAATGACAAGATGGTGGCTTCAAATACCCTTCATATACTGGCTAGCCGGTAAGAAGAGGCTGCACAATTACTACGTGAAGTTGATCGATGACTTCACCGGTGACATTGTGAAGAAAAGACGGAAAGCCTTGGAGCTGTCCACCCCTGATGAGGAATGTATGGGCATCGTCGATAGATTCTTACTTTCTGGAGAAATTAGTGAGAAGGAAGTCCAGTGGGATACATTTACTTTGTTTACTACGGTGAAAATTTGTTCTTTTTTTTTTGTTTCCTTTTGAGATTTGCCAACTTCCAAGAAATAACCAACATTACTGACTTAGTCCAAAGTATTGATAACGGATCGCTAAGGAGATCAAAAGGTTCAGAAGTGGTGACCGCGTATCGGCAAACGCAGTGTTGCCTCGGGATTACGCTGTATGCGAGAAGCATATGACTGGACGATGTAGTGACGTTTGGGGAAGGCCTATGTCCAGCAGTGATGATGATGATGAATAGAAAATCAATTTTGTATCTTATAGGTTACTAGGTAGACAGCAAATATACTTAGAACTATTTGTTATATTTCAGAGTCAAGAAGCAGCTGCTAAAATGGCGTCTGGAGTTCTCTTAATCCTCGCACATTTGCCGGAATGGCAGGTACGTATATTCTACCTTTTTAAGATCCCTTAAAGCACTGAACTCTGCCGGCAACCACTAGGGACGCTCAAATCAAGCAAAATGCGGTTTGGTCATAGTAATAATTGGCACGGGGCGTTAACTTAACGCCTAATAGACTTGGAAGAAATTTGGCACACTGACAGGTAACCAGACCTAGATTAATTTGTAAGATTGTACCTTTTCACACATATTCTTCCTCCACTTACATCTTTCATAGCCCATCGCGCTAGTCTTTTTGAAGGAGACAAGCCCGTCCCTCGGTTCTTCTTCGTCGACGATACAGTCCTTAGATTTCTTGGGCCAAGTAGGTGGCTACGTTAATTGCAGCATCGGTGGCATTCATTAAGACCTCCAAAGTGCAGCTGTACGGGCACTTGGGGCTCTCCAACCTTTGGCACATGTTCTGAATAGCAGCACCGCACTAACATTGAGTATCCGACGGATCTATAAAACCTCATTTCGCCAAGTTTTGTTTACAGCGTTCTACCAGGGTCGTCAACTAATTTAGTGCTTACCATATAAACCACTGCAATTTACGTCCAGGTGACAGAAGTTGGGGTTTCAAGAAGTCGTGTTGTAATAGGTGACCTTCCTCCTTCAGCTTGGTTCTCAATTTGGTGGTTCGTTTTGGATGACCAGGAACGGGGAAAGCCATCCCTCGATATAGCGGTAGGTATATCCTACCAATTAGTATAGGTAAATCTTAATAACAAGGAAATCCAACTTGTTTCTCCTATAATTTTCCGGTTATCTCGCGGTTAATTTGTCATATTGTATCATTATTCATATTTATAGTAATCATACTAAATTGCTTGTCAATTTTAATATCTATTGCAACATACATGTTGGTTGTTGTTGTTTTATACATAATACAGGTCAGCCTACCGTGTAATGCGTAATATCGAACCTGTTCATGAATCATATATCGTAATGAAAAACATTAGAGGCACAGAATAAAAGTGCACCATGCACATTAAAAAAAACATTACGGTCTTTCTGGGGTCAATCAACTCAGCCTATCACAGGCCACTGCTGGACGTAGGTCTCTCCCAGGCTACAACACAACACCCTGTCCTCCGCCTTCCGCATCCAGTCTATCCCAGCCACCTTCTCAAGGTCGTCGGTCCATCTTGCTGGGAAGCGTTCCACACTACGCTTGCTGATACGCGATCTCCACTCCAGGACTCGTCTGCTCCATCGGCCATCGGTCCTTCGACAAACTTGACCAGCCCACTGCCACTTCAGTTTGCTTATTCTGCAAGCTATTTCGGTTACTCCGGTTCTTTTCCGGACAACTTCATTCCTGATTTTATCCTTCAAAGAAACTCCTAACATAGCTCGCTCCATAGCGCGCTGAGCGACCTTTAATTTGTGGACCAGCCCGACCATCAGTGTCCACGTTTCGGCACCGTATGTCATAACGAGCAGGTTAGTCTTCGTCTGGGGTAGTCGGGAAAAAATATGTAATTGTTGGGATCAAAATATGTAATTGTTGTGATCATAATATGTAATTGTTGGGATCAAAATATGTAAATGTTGGGATCAAAATATATAATTGTTGGGATCAAAATCAGGCTAGAAAGTTATATACTCGTACCTATTGAGTACCTGCCTAACCGTTTGTAAAGCCAAAATTGATTTGATCATTTGTCTCCATCAAGTAGCGCCTGTGAAAGATGAGGATGAAAGTAGACCGACTCATGGGGTGTTCTAAGTCTATCTTCTTTCTTATCCTATCAGTTTACTATGCCATTTCCTTCCATCCTTCATACTAATATTATGTATACACAGAGTTACTTTCGCAACTCTGTGTGTCTCTCTGTTAATTATGTTTTTACGTCTCAACCGGTAAACCAATTTTGATGAATATTTGAATAGATTTGGATATATGGTATACATCACTCTTGACTAAAAGACTCCATCCAGGAAACACAGACCCCGATAATTCCACTCCTTAGCTGTCCGCACATTAAATGAGTTCCCAAAACGTTTTTTACGTATGGGTGGAATGTCCACAATGTACCGGCGACGCATCGCCGCTATGCGGTATTAAACTATGCAATTCCGACTCACGCTCCTCAAAATGTAACCGACAGAAAACTACCAGGCTAGCAACTCGGCGATGATGCTCAAGACTTTGGAGCTTCGACTCGATGAGTGCATCATTGCCGTAGAATTATCGTCTGTGCTCCTTTCTCAATTGACTAATAAGCGCATCAAACTGGTATCTAGCAGATTCGTCCTAAAGACCAGAGCAGTACTCCATAAACGATCGAAGTTGCGCTAGATAAAGTTTGAGCAGCTGTTCCGGCGTGAAGTACCGTCTCGCCTTTGCTAGGATTCCCAACTTTTTGGCAGCTAGCTGTGCCTTTACCTTGATGTATGGCCCAAAATTGAGTGTTAACGTATCACACACTCGGTGTCACTCTATGGTCGGTTATCGTCACGGTTGGGTAACCGTGACGATAGATGAGATGAGAAGTCTCAGAAAGATGAAGAAGTGTGAAATTGGCTCCTTGTGACAAAGAAAAGGCCACGCCTGGGTTTTTACAATTCTACTTGACCAAATTGGCATCAGCCTACTAACTAGTTGAACTCGTATCTCTCGGCAACAGTGCTATTGTCTGCATAACCAAACGTACTCGGCTTAGCGATATCATTTATGTGCACAAACACAATGATCAATGCTTCCCAGGATTATATCCTAATTAGCGACGCCAGTGTTTCTTTTTTCCAAAACTGATAGGGTTCGATTCCTGTTTAGGAAAATTGATTTTTCAAAAATACAATGATGCAGTTATTTTCATCAAAATCGAGTCCGAGACTCCTTTGAGTATTTTTCGCTATACCTCATATTTTTGGATTTGGCCATCCACGCCCACTCGAAAAATTCACCTATACTGTAACCAAAACATATTTCTACATTTCCAGGACAAAGTGTACAACGAAATGATGGAAATAGTCGGTGGTGATGGTCCCGTTAGCAGTGAACAGTTGAAACAGATGGAGTATTTAGATATGGTGTACAAGGAGACACTACGGTACTTCGCCATCGCTGCGCTCATACAGAGGACGGTGGAAGAGGAGATTACCATCAATGAAGGTATGGTTAAGACGTCTTATTCTATTCTTCTGTAGCAAAACCTAGGAGAATAAAAGAAGTTGGCATAGCCGATAGAGTAATTTAGCTGAAGTAGTAAAGGGCTGGCCATATATTAGTCGTAGAAGCGATTACCGGGATTCTCTAGAACAAACCACGCAATGTGTAAGACCACTCTGCGGTTAATACTTCCTTCGCATTTCATGCTGGTGAATTTTTTTATAAATAAAATAAAATTATAAACATTAGCAACTTGTCGTGTAAAATGGAATGAAAACATATCGTTATCAAATACTTACATATCTTTTTATTATTGATGGGCTTGTGTTTGACCACTATCTCACCTAAACCCCACTCACACTATCTTTCTTAAACTATCCAAAAAATAAAAATTGTCTATCAAACCATTTTCTATGTTAAAGTGCAGTCAGGTCTGCGCATAGGTGAACCTATCGCTAAGAACTAAGCATTCATCACCATTCTCTCAAATTCTAGGAAAACTTACACTCCCAGCGGGTACCTCCCTGATTCTTCCAATCCACCACCTGCACCGGGACCCTCGTTACTGGGAGGATCCTTACAAGGTGATGCCGGAGCGGTTCCTGCCAGAAAACGTGAAGAAGCGGGACCCTAACGCCTTTGTACCGTTCAGCTGGGGACCTATGGACTGTTTAGGTGTGGTATAATGAAAAAGTGGTATTATAGCCTCTGCAGGATTTTAATCTCACTATGATAAAGTTTTAGAACCCGCCTTAGGTCATAGATAAAGTGTCATTCTATCATCGATAAAGGTTGTTAAAAAGTCCAAAATGTTTCGTGATCAAGCTTCAGTGACTTTTGACAATTTTCGTCACTGATAGAAAGTCCCTTTGTCTTGATTCGCTTGTTATTATAAAATCTTACTATCTTAGATGAAAAATCAAGAATTTATAAGGAGTTACTGGCAGAATTTTTTCGAGTAAAGTTCAGTGGCAGTTTTAATCATTAGCAAATTTATTTCTAGTGAATAATGTGATAGAAAATTGATGTAGTTTCGCGTGTCTAGTGTCTACGCAACTGGACAATATGTGGAATAATTTAAACAGGCATAGGGTCTTGTGTCCTGGGTATGAAAATAATATTTCTATTTATTCCGTAAGTTAGATTATTAACAAAGGTATTTTTTCAAAATCAAAAGTCATTTATTCAAACTAGGCTGAGAGTTCGCCCGTCACCACTGCTTTACCAAACCAAAAAAAATTACAAAGATAAAACGCATCAAAGTTCAGGAGTGGGGGCTTGTAACGTCACTTATCATTACAAAGTGTATTGAACACGATACAAGATAATGACGTCCCACGAAATTTCAACGCACTGAATCGTCCTCATTTTTAGTACCTATACATCATTCACCTGCCCTTATCCCAATTTTTTTGGGGTCGGCGCAACATGTCTTTTTCTTCCATACTCCTCTATTAGCCGTCATGTCGTCGTCGTGTCGTACCTATACGTGACCATAAAAATGTTGATGGCTATAAGAGTAGGGGAAGGCCGAAGAAACGATGGTTGGACTGTGTAAAAGAGGATATGGGTAAAAAGGGGTGACTACAGAGATGACGACTAATAGAGGAGTATGGAAGAAAAAGACGTGTTGCGCCGACCCCAAATAATTTCGGGTAAGGGCAGGAGAATGATGATACGTGACCAAAAAAAATACGTGTTCAATATTTTTTGGTAGTCTAACAGACGGACTAATTAGATTCTTTTAGGACAAGAGCCTATTTGTATAAATTACTTTTTATTTTGATTTTGCTATGATGTCATTTGTTGTTTCCAGGTCGCGTGTATGCTACAGCCCTGATCAAGACAATAGTAGTGTGGGTCCTAAGGTACGCGCACTTAGAGCCTGCGGGCTCCTTGGACAACATCAAGTTGAACGTCGCCATATCTGTATCCGCTGCTGATGGGTACAACATCAAAGCGAGACCGAGGAATCCCAGCAATGGAAAGATAAGGAAGAATGAGAGAATAAACGGTTTAATATGAGAAAGTTTGGTTTTATTTCCACGTTTATCAACCCTATATATCTGACTAAAGTACACAGCCCACTACGGCGTAATGGCTGAGCAATTGGCTGCTGCGATGGTAGTCGCGGGTTCGATTCCCGCATGAACAAATATTTGTGTGACCGTTCGTTAAACGCCGGCAATTAAATGGTTGACGGACAACCTGCCAAGTCATTGAACGCAATGTTTCACCAGATGGCTGAATGTCGTCTAGTAATTTAGTTAAATTGGATATTGGTGCAGATTTTGTTGTGCACAAACTAAACTTAATTTAGGCTATTGCTATCTTTTCTCTCTAATAAAAAAAAAAGAGACGGACTCAAATTAGAGCTGTCAAATTTAGTTGATTGAATATTTTCATACAAATTAAGGGTACACGTAAAAACATGTCGACTAAAAACTCGGTGAAGTGCAAGGCGTAAATAGTTTGACGTCCTTTTCTCGCACTGCATTTTAGTAAAAGATAGCGATCCTCTTATTTTAGTTTAGGTATTGAACAAGAGAATTGGCACCATTGATGAATTTGAGATAACATTAATTATGATTATGCGTGTACAAAAGGCAATGTAAGGATGCAAGAGCGAGCGAACCGAGCTTGGGACATGGGGAACCCCGACCGGGATAGGTTAGGTTCGATGGGGATAGCGGGGTCTAGAGAGCGAGCGAACTCAGGCCCCGCCATCCCCTTCATGGTTATTTTTTTTAAACCATTGAGCTCCGCGAAGCGGGGCTCCGACTACGCCTTTTAAATAAATTTAGTAACTAATAAATAAACATTTTAATCATTTTTAATTTAACTTGAAGTAAATTTGAATCACTTGGCTGAGTCTTGGTCAGTCATCTTCAAAGAGCTGACTTTCAACACGCCAAGTTGTTAACCGTTGACTGATTCTATTTGAATTAACTATCGTTCCTTATCTAACCATTTCATTGAATGCTGAATTTTACTGAACGGCCTAGGCGTCCAATTGAATGGTGAATTCAACCTGAAGATGGATGCGACATACTCGTATGTACAGCAGGCCCAAAACAACCATCGGGTGTTGCCAGACACAACACCCGTCTAGTCGAAGGATCTCCTTTTTCAAAAAAGGTTTGTGGAACTGTACACCCTGTTCAGCATACCTCTATAAATTCTACTTTGCTTTAAATATTGGTATGTCAACAGATAATCAATTAGTTTTAGGTCTAGTGAAGCCGTAGAAGAGCGTGTTCGTAATCACTACATAGTATAAAACAAAGTCGCTTTCTCTGTCCCTATATCCCTATGTATGCTTAAATCTTTAAAACTACGCAACGGATTTTAATGCGGTTTTTTTTAATAGATAGAGTGATTGAAGAGGAAGGTTTATATGTATAATTTGTACCCGAGCGAAGCTGGGGCGGGTCGCTAGTTTATAATAATTCAAGAATACGAATTATATGTATAACTGCTAGTATGTTCAGCGAAACATAATTCGGCTGTACCAAACTCGATATTAGTTTTGTAATACGTAGTTGTAAATTGGTTTAACTGCGTAATCGAGACAAGAACTTTGTAAACATTGAATTTCAGCAGCTGTTTGTGCATTTATTACTTAGAGTGTTGGGAAATGTCCTTGTCCGCTGAAGCGTGAAAGGTGTGCGAACTTCTATTGCCAAAATGAAAGACAACAAAAATCACCGTTGTATTAAGTAATATTAAAAACCAGCCAAGTGCGTGTCAGACTTCGTACATTTAGGGTTCCGTAACAAATGAAGGAATTATCAAAGAAAAAATTTTGATTTATCAATATATTTGTTAGTAAAATATACGTATTTATAAACATTATCAACAAACAAGTTCATAGGTCAATGGGAAGTTAAAAAATTCTTCGTAACAAAATTTTGTGACAGATGACGGACATCCAGACAGACGAACAGACGAACACGTGAGTGACAGCAATAGGGCTCCGTTTGGACCCTTCGGGTATGGAACCCTAAAAATTAGTCCGATGCGCAAAAAAGTTGCATCAGTACGCAGCGGTGTAGCACCAGATGTGTGACGTCATAAAACCATCATGACTACGGTGTGAGAGAGAGACGGAGCTATACTGGTTGATTTGCACTATCCCTTTCTCACAACGGAATAATGATGATTTCGTGGCCAGACCATAGAATTGAACATTTCATGATGTGCTCAAACATTTCATGAAATGATCGTATTTCATGATATAAATCAGTGCTCGCTGGCAACATCATGATATGAGCTAGCCAAATCAATGAACACTCAGGCATTTAAAGAGATCCTAATGTTTGACCATATCATGAAATAATCGAGTCCGGACGCGGGCTTCACCTAGGTTTCTCCACCTGGGTGAAGCACGGGGACTATAGGCTCCCGTGCTCCAACTGATGACGTTATGGTACAGCGATGCAGTAAATTCCTTTCTCTGTATCATTCAAAAGATCTAAACAATTTTATAATAGGAGTGAATCTAAATGTACAGTAATAGAATTAGTTTAATTAAAATTATAATAGTTCTTACCTACAACTATTTCATGATATGGTCAAACATTAAAAAAAAAGGGATCTAATCGTAAAATAGTTATGTTGTCCACCGGCAGAGGTGCGAATGTCACTTTGTTTTTGTCGGAAAATTAATTTTGATTTGCGTTCGGCCGACAATGTGCTGACTATGGTAAGTGAGGTAAGCTGAAGGAGACCCGCTGAGCGGGGCTCCTATTTCTGTCTGCAGAGTTTAAAGGAACCTAACATAAAGGAGATTACGGGGGCTTCGTTCGCTCGCTTTACTAGCTCACTCTAGCCCCCATCATCTCTTTCGAACCTAACCTGTCCGTGTCGGGGTGCCATAAGTTTTTCTTCCGTCACATGGTCACCCTATTCTATGAATGGCCTAAGCATTAGCCAGCCAAATGTTGTATCAGACGCATCAGCTGAATATCAATCATGATCCGTAATAGGTAGACAGTTGAAATTTTCGCAAAATGTGTATTTCTGTTGCCGCTATAACAATAAATAATAAAAATATATTTTTAAGGGGGCTCCCCTACTAGAAACGTGTTTTTTTTTGCTCTCTTAATAATGGCAAGTAGACGGCTAGACGCATATAATCTTGTACGATGGTACGGAACCCTTCATGAGCGAGTCTGAATCGCACTTGGCCGGTTGTTATTAGTTCATTGTCCCAGATAAAAGCTTGTTTTTAAAAATCTTTTTTTTTAACTTTTAATTTTATACGTACTTTAATGTACACCATGTAAATACACACACATTAAGGAAAACAGGATCTTAAGTAAAAAAAAAATGGCCTACTGCGTGTCGGATTTCGCACATAAAGGGTTCCGTACCAAATATTAGTATTTGTTAGTAAAGTTTATTGTATTATCACCAAATTTCAAATTCATAGGTCAATGGGAAGTTAAAAAATTCTTCGTAACAAAAGGACATTGTCGGAAATGGCCCCAGGACCAATAAACCACTGACACACATAGTAATTATAAGTATATTTTATTATACTTATTGCAAATATCTGTATGAAACGGACACTCTGCGTTCTGTATTGAACAATTAAAAGAGCTTAAACGATTTACGACATCACAAATCCAAAATATTGCCATCTTTGACAATTAGATTCGAGATTTGACATGACAATTAGTGATGCCCAATCTTTTATTTCACACATCGATAAAATAAGATAACATTCATCCTATTTCATTACTTACCTTTTTCTATACAATTACTACACATAAGGGCGTTTGAGCACTACCTCGTATTCGATTCAATTCGTGTTATACTCGTCATTTAGAACACGCAAAGTTTTCCTTTGCGTTTGGATCTGGGGGCGAAAGATGTATAGATGCAGAACAATCTATTTTGTGACAGACGACGGATGGACAGACAGACATACGGATACGTGAGTGACAACAATAGGACTCCGTTTGGATACTTCGGGTACGGAACCCTAAAATCATACCGTAATACTGCGCAGTGTATAGTTCAAAGTTATTTATTTCGACCACGTCCAAAATGGACCACTAGGCCACATAAAAATTTCGAAACACTGTAGTTTTTCCTTATATCGATGTCATGAAAGATAAGAGAAACTGTATTCTTTTGACACAAACAAACAATAAAAAGCCTACGTTTGTACTGTAGCAAGGTTTATTACTTTACAGCCTAATTTATTATTACGGCATCGCGTGTAGAATACTAATTTACATAGGTATAAGCGTGGAACTAGTGTGATTTAAATTCTAAACACATGATTTTTGCTTCTAAATTTTAAGTCTATTAAGGTTGCTTTAGGCTGCGGGCACGAAGTCAGCGGCAGCGGCGCAGGGAGCGGCGCAGCGACGCAGGTGGTCACGAAGCCAGCGGGCAGATCGCGCGGCGCTAGAGCGGCTGAGTTCGTGCTTGGGGCCTTAGAGCGGTTGCGCTCTACGTCTGATACTTATCCGTGAAAATACGGTCCGGCGTGGTCGTAGAACAATTTGTATAGTAGGTTACGCACTACCGATCCGAGTTCGGTCCGAGTTTTCTATAGATCTGTATTTTGACGGATAAGTATCGGATAAGTATCGGACGTAGTGCGCAACCGCTCTTACGCTGGGGGCAACACATAAATTGTGGCGTGCATTTCAAATATTCTCTGATCAAATTACGAAGGAAATTGTCTAGAGTAACATATATTGTTTTCAAAGAAGAAGACTGGTTAATCAGACGTGATGTTCAATTAAAAACCATTAAAAGTCGTATAACTGTGCCTTAAGGTAAAAATAATTCTCCCACGATGGTCGAGCGGGTTCGATTCCTGGTTCAGTTCTGTCGGAAAAAACATTTGGGATTTAAAAGCTTGCCTTGGTGAGCCTTACAAGTTGTGCGTCGTGGGTTTATACCCAGCCAGGCGCTTTTCTTTGTGTAACTTATTTCATCACCACTGCTTTCAAAACGGTGAAGTAAAACATCGTGAGGTAACCTGCATGTCGCATAACCAAAAATTCTAAAACGTGACATCCACATCCGCGTGGTGGATTACGGCCCATACCCTCTCCTAAAGAGGAGACCGTTTTGTTCTTGGAGGTTGTTATAACTTCAAATGACTTCTCCCGCTCTGTGTGGAGCGGGAGGGCGTGTCAGACTCTTACTCACTAAAACCCACACCTGTTCCTTCCCTGCCGTGAGTGCCCAGGGGCGCGGTAACTGTGTTTCGAATTTATCCACGACCCCTGGTCAGGCATCGGCCATGACGGGCCCCTTCATACATTGCTGACAACTCTTTGAGGCGCGCGTGGAACACTACGCGCCGTCGACTCTCCGGCCTGATCCTGATCGGACGGCGAGCTACGCACTACTCGCCGCCCGCAGGCCCGCGTCTACGGTGGCCGGAGATGGTCTCGCGAAGTCCGACGTCCAGGACGTCTCCTGCGGCGGCTGCTGCTGGGGGCGTGAGGGTGACTCTGTAGAGCCTCGGATCCCTCACCAGTTCCGCCTCCTCCTTCGCGAGCATTACTGATTCGCAGAAGGAGGTGACTGCTTCCCATTCCCTCTCGCTCCGTACCATGGCCTGGACCAGGGCCGCGCGCGAGAGTTCGCTGCCGCCGATAACGATTTACCCCTGTATTCCTGCTATAAACTTGCGGAGGTGAATACGGTTGCGAATTCTTGCGGAAGTTCCATATTTGCGGAGGCTGAGGCGAAGTTCCGTTTCAACTATACATAGAAATATAACTTATACCTATGGTTGCAATTAACCTTAATAATGACATTTATTACGGGATTCTTAGAGCAGAATAATTTACTACGTATGAAACCTGTTTGATGGACATAACCTTCTGTGCAGTGTGCAATTAAGTTATAAAACTACCTACGTATTTTTATTACAATAGAAACTATGAACATCCCTGATGTAATACTGCAGTATGGTTTTACAACTGTTAAGTTATTAAGGGCCTACCTGCGCATAAGTGGCGCCCTCATTGAATAAAAAATCGTACCTTTGCAAGAAAATTAAAGATTAAAGAATCCTGTGTTGCGTTTGTTACAAAGAAGATAGGGTAGGGTATTTTTAAGTTGTTAAAACAGGACTCAAAATGTTTCGTATCCAAAGTAGTAAGTAAAAGTGTCAGGTACTTTACTAAAAACCAGTGAGAGAAAGAGGGAACAGAAGAAAAAAATAAAAGAAATTTATCAAACAATAAAACAAAAAATTAAATAGATTACATATGTACTTACTTCAAACAGAAAAATTATGAAAAACATAAAAGTCATAAACCAATCTATGCATCTAGGATTCGATTCCCAAACCGGGGAAAACAAAAATTGTATGTAGCTTCTCTGCCTACACCTTCAGGCCATACAGTCGTGACGATACTATGCTTTTAAATGTACATTGCGGTACTATTAACACCCGTTGAAAGAATACGGTGTTTAACCCGAGTACGATTTAATTACTCAAATCATAGGTTTAAAATGCACCTAGGAAAACGCAGTAAGCTGTCGTCACTTGTGTTAGGTGATATTCCACGGTACAATTGTAGAGGAACCGTTTATTATTGTTATTACTTACTTTTCTTTCGAATAAGAAAATTCAGACCTTAATAAAAAACTTTTTTACAAAAAAATAGAACCGACTTCCAAAAAAAGTGCAAAATAACTTTAATTTCGGAAGTCGGTGTTTCTGTTTTGTGTCTTCGTTTTTTGACACCGACTTCCGAAATTAAAGTTATTTTGCACTTTTTTTGGAAGTCGGTTCTATTTTTTTGTAAAAAAGTTTTTTATTTTTCACTTTTTAGTTGTGGTTCCCCATTAAACTGTGTTAACAATTCTTATACATACAATAGCAGCAATCGCGGTTGATTTGCTGTCAATTTTTGAAGAGTTCCGTTGTCTGTCTCCGAAACCCATCACCAGATCTTTTTGAAATTTAAATGGGACCATTTCGGAATAAACCCCTTTCGAACAAAAAAAGAATTTTGAAAATCCGTCAATATATGACGGAGTTATGCCCGAACACACATAAAAAAAAAAAAAAAAAAAAAAATACAAACATCCGAATTGATAACCTCCTCCTTTTTCGAAGTCGGTTAAAAATAAGTTTAATATTAGTGACAAACGCAAATTTTACTTAGCACATCGAAGTCAAAGTGCGATATATAAGAATCATAACAAAATTACAAACCCAGGAAAAACAAAACAAAAATGTGCTTGTCACTAACCTATTTTTATTACCCTCTCAGCTACCACGGTGTAACGCGACAATAGGTTTTTAATAATAATAATTAATATTAATATTTTTTTTTTTGCGCACGGCCTATCTGGTGAGGCGTAGAGCGATGACGTGGAACACTTTTCTTGGTGCTCAACACAATCTGTGCTCGCAAACATACCACAATTATTGTGCCGAGCTACGATAAACTTCTCACGTATTTATTGAGTACATTTTCATACATTACAGTTACCTAGTCACGTACTAGGGTAGTTACGTGTTTGTTCTGTCTGTGGCACGACGCTTTTTTTTAAGGTAAGTGGCATACAGCCCTAAAAACATTTTATTTTTAAATGTGGTTTAGACTTTTGTAAGACCTCTTTTCAACTTGCTATTTTTTTTTGTCTGTGTTCAACGTGCGCAAGAAATATTTTGGGGGAGGAAACCGAAACATTAATTGTATTTTTAGATCTGCTATGGACTTTCTGTGGCATCTCATGTGGTTAATGTTCTGCGCGCGAAATATTTTAGGGAAAATAAGTAATACGAAATTATAGTTTTTTTAAGGATTAGGTTCTCTCACCTTGAAAACTTAGGAGAAGTGAGCTGTAAATCCATACAATCAAGGTGGAATGACAGTTCACTTTACGCTTACTCTATCTAAGTTATCATGGTGAAATTTTACCAGGATAAACCAGCTGTTTAAGTTTATAAATTAAAAGTTTTTTTTTCTCTACATATTAGTGACTTATATTTTTGATATCGCTATCTCAAACCCTTTATTTCGATAAACAACATGACCAATTGACCATGTCTTAAAAAAATCGACCTCTTACCCAATGGAGACCGTCATATTGTTTTTTTTTTTCAAAATTTTGTTTTTGCCAAGAATATAATGATACCTACCTCTTTTTAACCGACTTTCGAAAAAGTAGGAGGTTCTATGTTCGACTGTATGTACGTTTTTGTTTTTTTTTTTATATAATATGTCCGCCGATTCTTTGACTTTATATCGGAAGTAAATATCAAATAATGAAGAAATAAAATACAAACACCGACTTCCGAAATTAAAGTTATTTTATAATTTTTAGTGAACCTAGTTTCTTTTTGTAAGTCGGTTGTTTTGTTAAAATCCATTAAGCCGCTTAGACACACACACATAGACATACAGGGTGTGCCAATGTGTCAAAGAATAGAAAAGATAGACATACAAACATAAGTACATACATACCCTCGAAAAACATAACCCTCCTTCTGGGGCAGTTGGGTAAAAATAATGTACGTTTTTCAACCTCTTGCGTGTCTGGCGGACAGCGCATGGGCCGTGAACAATTAAAATTCTATTGTGTCTGCTAACTAGACGCACGAAATTTCAATTTACGAGTAAGTTAGGTGACCTATACGGAATGAGGCGATGAAGTTTGTAAGAGAAAATCCGTTTAATCAATGTATAATTTTATTTTAATAGCTGTAAACGAATCTGTACTTAAATAAATAATTAACAATATTTTATTACCAATAAACGTTTATCGTCGCAACATAACGGTTAATATTCAATGGACGATTTACATTTTATGGGCTGACCTATGTTTTAATGATCAGGTATAAAGCACCTACTCAATTCATAACTTAGTACCTAGTCGTAAACTAATACTCTAAGCTAAAATTGTTTGTTTGTTATTGTAAAAGGTACCAAAATCTCAGAAAATACTGGTCTGATACCGAAACTTCCTTCACTGTTAGAAGGCTACAATTATTTTCACATATTATTGTACCAAGTCCGTTAGTGTGGGCGTTCAACCTAAAATGGTCCAGTTCTCTGCATTTAGTTTCCGAGCTATACACATTTTTGTAAAGTTGGATGAAAAGTTGCATTGATTATTAATTAATGCTCAATTATTTACAAGGTCATATAGTAAATGACTTTTTAAGATTTTTCTAAGTACCGGAATTTTTAAGGGAAAAGTTATTTGAAAGAAACTTGATTTGAGAAAAATGCTTTTTCTCAAATCAAGCTGTTTCAGAATTTCATATGAGACCATCATCAGCCTTTTAATGTCCCCAATGCTAGGGCACAGGCCTCCTCTCTGTGAGAGGGTGCGGGCCGTATCCACCACGCGGGCTCAATGCGGATTGGTGGATGTCACATGTCTTCGAATTTTTCTAGGACATGCCGGTTTCCTCACGATGTGTTTCCTTCATCGTTTTGAGAGCAGTGGTGATGAAATAATTTATGCAAAGTAAAGCGCCCGCCTGGGTTTGAACTCACGACATACTACTCACGAACTACTTGTAAGTCGCGGCAAATACCACTGGGCCACCACTGCTCCTCATATGCGACCACTGTAATTAAATACCGGCTGTACACGCTCGTCGAGACACCAGGAGACAGGCCGAATACGAGTATGTAGATGGTGCCCTAGTCACGTCGCGTCGCCTCTCTCTGTGTCTCTTGTGTCGAGCCTCTACCCTCTACGCGACAATGGGCCACGCGAAGCGAACGAGACGAGCGTGTACAGCCAAAAGGTCCCACTCGTGAGAATAGAAGAAGAAGCTCCAAATTCTCTATTTTTGTCAGTTTTCGTCGTTTATCTGATTAACGCTATCACTGCAAAACCGACTTTGAGAAAATAGATATTGCTAAACAGTTTATTTGCTCTCCTGAAAAGTTCCCGATTTATATTGACATACGTTACGTGGTGTTAAAATTTCAATCAAGATAAGTCTTGTCGGGTACCTATTTTCTATTACTTCTTCTTGTCTGTTTAGTATATCTATAAGTATATGTGTACATTCATTATTAAGAAACCCGCAGAAGAACTAAGGTTACCGAAATATCGCCAAACTTAAGACGCAGTTATACGACTTTTAATGATTTTTTATTGAACATCACGTCAAAACGAGTATTATTATTTCTTTGAAAAAAATAACATGTTACCCTAAACAATTTTCTTCGTAATTTGTTATGTGAATATTTGAAATCATATTTTTATCGCATTGTGTACCTAATTAATTTGTAAAGTTATGTCTAACGCGGATGAAAAATTGAAAATCACGCAAAAGATAAACCATATTTTTATAAAGCCTTTATCATTTAAAACATAATTTAATTATTTATACGTGTTTTAGTTTAATACTTGTTGTTTCATGTATATCATCATTCTCCTGCCCTTATCCCAATTTATTTGGGGTCGGCGCAACATGTCTTTTTCTTCCATACTCCTCTATTAGTCGTCATCTCTGTAGTCACCCCTTTTTTACCCATATCCTCTTTCACACAGTCCAACCATCGTTTCTTTGGCCTTCCCCTACTCTTATAGCCATCCACATCCATACACAAGACTTTCCTCACGACATTTTCTTCATTCCTCCGCATCACATGCCCATACCACGACAACCGATTTCCACACAACTTTTCAGTTGTGTGGAAATGTATAATAATGTTGTTTCATGTATAATAAATTAATAATGCGTCTAATTTCGGACAGCGCTCCTTGATGGCCGAGTCCTATTACTGGGTGGACGTACGATGCGTTACGTGAGCTCAGCACAGTTTCATTGATTGTAAAATTATAATCACTTAGGTATTTACTGTAATTGATATCAAGTTGTCCATGTAATTTTAAAGCCATCATCTTATAGTAAAATTATTACTAGATATTTTCAGAAAAGTATAAATGTGATTAATATTACACCAGGGCACGTTTTATTTATACGGTAAGAGTGCTAATACAACATGCGGGCCCAGTGCGGTTTGGTGGATGTCGTAAACTGCTTTCTTCGATTCTAAGATCTAATATGTACACGGCGTTTTGCAGCTACTAACACATTTGATAAAGTCACCTACGAGTAATTTAACCCAAGGCCACCTCAGAATGTAACTTACTACGATTTATGAATTGATACATGCGCACGCCAGTTGTGAGCACTACGCACCTTACCTTTCTGAAGAAAAGAATCAGCAAAAAGGTTTTAGGAACACACTCATTGTGCGCACAGCTAAGGAGTGGAATTCTCTGCCGGAGTCTGTTTCCTGATAGTTAAAACCTGAGGGCCTTCAAGTAAAGAGTGAATAGGTTATTTCTAAGCAAGCGTGCCCCATCGTCGACCACATTATCGCTTACCATCAGGTTAGATACTGGTCAAACGCAAACCTGTCAAAGAAAAACAAAAAGAAGTCAGTATTTATCCTTCATGAAAAGATTCAGCAAAAAGGTTTTAGGAACACACTCATTGTGCGCACACCTAAGGAGTGGAATTCTCTGCCGGAGTCTGTTTCCTGATAGTTAAAACCTGAGGGCCTTCAAGTCAAGAGTGAATAGGTTATTTCTAAGCAAGCGTGTCCCATCGTCGACCACATCATCGCTTACCATCAGGTGAGATACTGGTCAAACGCAAACCTGTCAAAGAAAAACAAAAAGAAGTCAGTATTTATCCTTCATGAGCACCGGTTCCGAATTTGAGGGACCCGCGGGGGTAAAACCGGTATTTATATTTTCACTTTGACCGCGTCCCCTCCATTTGTTCTCATTCACAACCGCCTTTTAAATACAAAAAAAAAAATATATCTATATCAGTTAAAATCTTGTTCCAGGATGATCTGGCCGCTATACCTAATAGTTGGTGCGTTAGCAGCCTTCTGGCTGCTGTGGCGGTTCAGGAACCGGAGGATGATTGAGATGGCCAAGAAATTGCCAGGTCCACGGTCACTGCCATTGTTAGGGAATGCCCTGCTGTTTATGGGGCAACCAGACGGTAGGTTTCATAATTATTTTAAAGATTATTATTCGTATGATGAAAATGACCTGATGGATCCGCGGGAATTTGCTGGATGCGAAAAGGACAGGACACAGGACAGTCGATGTGACAATGCTTTGAGGAAGCCTACTTTTGTCCAGTAGCGGACGTCTTTCGGCTGAAATCATGATTATGATTCATATGAAAGTATACTATATGCATTATTATAATATATACATTCACAAAAGTATTAGAAATAAGAGGCACGTAGAAGCACGGATGCAAAACATTTTATGTCTAAGTTAAGATAACACAATTTTATTAATTCTTTAATCCCTTCGGCATCGCGAGTTCACTTGTGAGTTTTATAGAAAATGTCGTTGAACGCCAGGACTCACCTGTGAGGCTGTGAGTCACCTGATTCACGCGTTTTAATCTAAATTTTAAAACAGTAACACATAATAGCTAAATCACAAAAATCGGCAATGGTGCCGATTCTGGTTTGCACAAACTAAATCTAATTTAGGCTATTGCTATCTTTTTCTCTCTAATAAAACAAGAAAGAGACGGACGTAAATTAGAGCTGTCAAATTTAGTTGAACTAATATTTCCATACAAATTAAGGGTACACGTAAAAAAATGTCGACTAAAAACACGGTAAAGCGCAAGACGTAAACTAGTTTGACATCTCTACATTAGTTCATAGCTGTAGCCGTCCTTTTCTCGCACTGCCTACTTAGTAAAAGATAGCGATTCTCTAATTTTAGTTTAGTTATTGAACAAGAGAATCTGCACCAATAACAATTAACAAGGTGTCGCATTCACAAGTATTTACATTGAATGACAATCACAGAACATTTTATTTACGTCAATTTAACAGACGACCAAAACCAGTAAAATTGGAAAAACCTAGACATATAGTGAATCGAAAAACGTTCCGGTATGTTCACTCCTGCGTCTTTTAGGTTGTAAATGCGGTAATTTTAAATTGGAATGAAATAATATAACTAAATGAAAGCCACATAATTTCATGAGATAAATAGGTAGTTAAAATTGTTATAATTAAGTGTGACAGCTGCTGTATAAATAGATTATTATAAATTCGGCATCTATCGTAACTGTAACATGTTTATTGTAATTTTGTTAGAAGGTGTGCATTATAAATAACCTTTTCTAATTTCTGTGAAATGCTATTGCGAATAGAGTACAGAAGAAGAAGTAGGATGTGAGTTGGAAAGATTGTCAAATCTTTGCGTAATATGCGCTAACAAGAGCTGGTTGGCTTTTTTTTTGTTTTGGGGGTTGGGAAATCATCCAATGACTTCTTCCGCTCTAGGGTGGAGCGGAAGGGCGTGTCAGACTCTTACTGACTAAAACCCACCCCTGTTCCTCCCTGCCTTGAGTGCCCAGGGGCAAGGTAACTCTTTCGAATTTATCCTCAACCCCCGGGCAGAGAGCTGGTTGGTGGGGTTGATGCTTCCACATGAGGGTACTGTCAACCACATGTTCGAGTCTGCAACTACGAATACTTTTGGGTATAGCATACTCCGGGCAACATTCCTTCTCTCTGTCAAAGGTACGAGTACAAAGTCTTTAGGTATTCAAAGCTAAGAATGAAAAACACAAAAATGTTTGAAGTGAAAACTTCTTTAGGCGCGTTGGGCCTCTTTGTTCAAGTTTTTACTTCTGTCGGCATTCCCGGAGTTCCACTGTTTTTTTTATTCAGAACCTTATAAAAGGTTCATAGTCTAACTTCAGAACATCATTAAATTTGATTTGATAGTCCTTTAAGAGTGCATATTTTTAAAGGAGATACCATCTCATCAGAACAAGAATCTCATCAGAAGAAAAAATGTTTCGTATAGTGTCGGACGTAAAAGAATAGTACCATCCCATCACTTCACGTGGGTATCGTAAGAGGCGACTAAGGGATCTTGAGCCCTAGTGCATACTACTAAAGCACCTTGGGTCACCTGCGTGGTGGCGGGTAAATCACCAACAACAGCATTCCCAAGGAGGGTTGGCGTCAGGCAGGCGGCCGGCTATAAAACTTCTGCCAAAACCTTTTGCAACATGTTAAGGAAAAATGTGATGTGCGATAGGGCTAGGTCGTACCCCACAGGCGACGCGCAGGGGCAGCACCCGGCTCTTGAGGGAAATGGACAAGGGTTGTCGCACCAGGACGGGCGGGTGCGAAGTAAGACGCAAGCTCGGAGAGTGAAAGAATTAAGATTGAGGTGTGCGAGCTGGAATGTAGGTACTATGATTGGAAAAGGAAGAGAGTTAGCCGATGTTTTAAAAAGGCGACGGATAAATATAGCGTGTTTGCAAGAAACGAAATGGAAGGGTGCAAAAGCAAGAGAATTAGGGGAAGGATATAAGTTTTATTACTGTGGAAGTGATGGCAAACGGAATGGTGTGGGCATAGTTTTGGATAGTGTCTTAAAAGAATGTGTGGTGGATGTTAAAAGAGTAAGTGATAGAGTGATAGCTATTAAAGTGGTTGTGGAGAGTATGATAGTAACTGTTATTAGTGCGTATGCACCCCAATCAGGATGTGAGGATAGTCTAAAAGAGAAGTTTCGGAAGGACTTCGACTGTGTGATGATGAACGTACAGGAGAGTGACGTGGTGTTTGTGGGGGGTGATTTTAATGGGCATGTAAGAAGTCTGAAGTATGGTTATGAGAGAGTGCATGGTGGTTGGGGGTACGGAGACCGTAATACTGATGGAAAGACATTGCTGCAAGCTGCTTCGGCTTTTGACCTGGCAATAACTAACACCTGGTTCAAAAAGAAAGACGAACACCTGATCACTTACAAAAGCGGCCAGCACGCGACCCAAATTGACTTTTTTTTGGTGAGACGAAACAGTCTCAAAACAGTCAATAACTGTAAAGTGTTGCCAGGCGAAGGCTTAGTCTCTCAACACAGGCTCATAATGATGGACGTAACAGTCAGTGTCTCGTCCAGTAGGAACAAAGAATGAATGAACAAATCCTCACCCAAAATCAGATGGCGTATGATAGAAAATGAGGAATGTGCAAGTATGTATAAGAGTCAAGTGGTAGATAAAAAGATAGAAATGTATTGGAAAGAGATGGCGGATTATATAAGGCGAGTAGCAAAAGATGTGTTTGGAGAATCGCAAGGGAAAGGCAAGATAGAAAAGGATAGGTACATGGTGGTGGAATGAAGATGTGCAAAAGATGCTGAAAGAAAAGAAAATCTCGTTTAAAGTATGGCAGAATATAGAAACCGGAAATGATAATTTGAAAGAAGATAAGAAGAAAATTTATAAAGAATAGAAGAGAAAGGCTAAAAAGGCGGTTGCAATTTCCAAAGCTAAGGCGTAGCAAAAGTTATATAATTTACTGGACAGCCCTAGAGGCCAGAAGGAGCTCTACCAGATTACAAAAGTAAGAGGGAAAGGAGAACGAGGTATTTAATGCATATAAAATGTATGAAAGATGAAATCGGTAAAGTCTTGTCGAAAGATGACGAAATAAAAGAGCGATGGAAAGTTTACTTTGAAAAGTTGATGAACGAAGAGTATGAATGGAATGGTCTGTTCAAAGAGGTACAAGGAAATATGGGTTTGGTGAGAGAAATTAGCATGGATGAAGTAAGAAAGGCAGTTCAATGTATGAAAAATGGAAAGGTCATGGGTCCTGATGACATACCAGTAGAAGTATGGAAGTGTTTAAAAGAGGATGGATGTATGTGGCTGACTTTATTCTTCAATAAGTTGTTGTATGAAGAAGTGATTCCACAAGAATGGTGCAATAGTTCGCTAGTGCCTATCTTCAAGAATAAAGGGGATGTACAGGACTGTAACAACTATCGAGGGATAAAGCTCATGTCACATACTATGAAAGTATGAGAGAAAGTGATAAAGAAAAGATTGTAAGAGGAGAGTGAGATTACCCCGAACCAGTTTGGGTTTATGCCAGGTCGAGGGACAATGGACGCCACCTTCGCTCTCCGTCAATTGTGCGAGATGTACAGACGTGTGCACAAGAACTTGCACATA
The DNA here is from genome assembly GCA_951329385.1 of Polia nebulosa. Classification (NCBI taxonomy): domain Eukaryota; kingdom Metazoa; phylum Arthropoda; class Insecta; order Lepidoptera; family Noctuidae; genus Polia; species Polia nebulosa. The sequence continues at coordinate 10,380,658 of OX589606.1, forward strand.
GTGTTCATCGATCTTGAGAAAGCGTATGATAGGATACCTCGGGATGTGTTGTGGTGGGCCTTGAAAGAGAATGGTTTACCTGGGAAGTATGTTGAGTTGATTCGTGCTATGTTCAGACAATCTAGTAGGTATCTACGTCCGGTCGGCTGCTGGTAACACCGATGAATTCAGTGTGGCTGTAGACTTACATCAAGGGTCGGCTTTAAGTCCTTACTGCTTCCTGTTGATTATGGACCCTCTTACGTCGGAAATACAGGAGGAGGCACCCTGGTGCATGCTGTTTGCCGACGACATTGTTCTGGTCGGTGAAGATGGACCTGAGATCCAGAGCAGATTGGAGACATGGCAACAGAAGCTGGAGAAAGTTGGTTTGAAAATCAGCAGAACCAAAACTGAATACATGTTCTGCGATTTCAATGGTCTGTCTAGTTCTGAAGCTATAGTGCTAGATGGCGCGCTTCTCCTAGTCTGCTCCAATTTTCGGTATCTCGGTTCTCTCGTGCAAAGCGATGGCGAAATAGATTAGACTGTTAAGCACGGAATTAACACTGGACGGATGAAATGGCGGCAGGTCACCGGGACTATGTGCGACTCCCGCATTTCCCTTAAACTTAAGGGGAAGATTTATAAAACAATGGTCAGACCTGCTGTCGTGTATGGTCACAAAAGGGATGAATGAAAAGCAATTGCTTGCGGCCGAGATGAGAATGCTAAGAGCAATGTATGGTGTTACGCGCATAGATAGAATTAGGAGTGACTATATAAGAGGAAGTCTGAAAGTGGCACCGCTGACTGAAAAGTTGTGTGGAAATCGGTTGTCGTGGTATGAGCATGTGATGCGGAGGAATGAAGAAAATGTCGTGAGGAAGGTCTTGTGTATGGATGTGGAAGGCTATAAGAGTAGGGGAAGGCCAAAGAAACGATGGTTGGACTGTGTGAGAGAGGATATGGGTAAAAACGGGGTGACTACAGAGATGACGACTAAAAGAGGAGTATGGAAGAAAAAGACATGTTGCGCCGACCACAAATAAATTGGGATAAGGGCAGGAGAATGATGTCCATCTCATCAGAAATCAAAGAAAGGGAATGTATTTTTTTATTAATTTCCAAGGATATAACTGTAATAAATGTACATCATTATGTAAAATAGCATTCTATTTCTATTCACTATAACTATGTTATATTATAGATATATATTTAACTCGTTCAAACCGGCGTGTACCACCAGTGGAGCACCGTGCTCCACCGGTGGTACACGCCGGTTTGAACGAGTTAAAAACGAACGTTACGAGTTTGAACGAGTTAAAAAATAAAGCCTAACTCTAAACTAAAATATGGCTTCGAAAAACTCATCATCGCTGTGTGGAATGTGTAAAAAACTGACAGCATTGCCATGTTATATGGCAATGAGGACAAGCATTGATGACCAAGACAAAAGCCAGCTCTTGGGTCACGCGAAGTGTTATCTAGGCGTTTGGAAAGTTCTTTAATTATGTGTGGGCACTGGGACTCCACGAACCAAGACTATCGATACAAGTAGCGTACCACACTAAAGGCCTAACTATCTTTAATTGATATAAAGACATAACGTCCGGACTTTTGCCATCGTCGCGTGTCAGGCAAAATTGGGTTCTTCGGAAAGCCGATGGTGTCAAGAGCATATACGATGATGTCATTGATGTTCGTGTACCGTGCTAAGCGATCCACACTTCGGCTGCATGACACGCCGCGATGACCAAAGCTGTTAACAACTTCGCCACAGTGGAAGCGATGAGGAGAACACCAGGGAGCGCCTAGACGTAAGCACTTTCCTCCTTCTGCGAAGCAGTAATGCTCGCGAAGGAGGAGGCCGAACGGGTAAGGGAGACTCTACGGAGTGGCCCTCACACCCCCAGCCGCAGCCGCCGCAGGAGGCGCCACGATCAGCACCAGGCCCGAGAGTCGACGGCGCGTAGTGTTCCACACGCGCTACAAAGAGAATAGATGTCAGCCACCACTGATGGGTCCCATCATGGCCGATACCTGCATGCCATGGGGCGCGGATAAATTAGTAACAGAATGACCGCGGCCCTCGGTACTCAAGCGAGGAAAGAACAGGGGTGGGTTCTAGTCAGTAAAAGTCTGACAAGCCCTCCCGTTCCACCCAGAGCGGGAGAAGTCATAGGATGATTTACCACCCCCCAAAAAAAAAGGGAGCGCATAGACGTAGGGAAATTGATTTTCATAATGTAAGTCGCAGTAATATTGTCCTACTGCGATTTCATTCAATCTCCCATTTCTCAGTATCGATCACGCTCTTAAACAAAGAGCAATACAAACCCGTACCTATTACCAAACCGGCTAAGTGCGAGTCGAACTTACTCACAAAGGGTTTCGTATCACCCAAAACTTTTATTTTATCTATAGTTTGTCTTATTTGCCATCATAGAAGCCGTAAGACCTAACGCGTACATTATTCTATGAAAAACAACAGGTTACTTATTAAATTAAACGCAGCCCTCTGTGTGACTTCGAAAGCGAGTTACCACGCCCCTTGGCACAGGCAACAGAAGAAACAGAAGTGAGTTTTACTCAGTAAAAGTCTGACACGCCCTGCCGCTCCACCCAGAACGGTAGAAGTCATAGGATGATTTCAAAGCACCCAAAAAAAAAGCCCTGTGTGTGACACCTTTGTGTGGGACGGATAGACAGAAATCGTAAGCTAAGACTAACCGTCTCAACACTTTGCGTACGGAACCCAATAAACCTGTAACGTCGTATCTTAAATAGAATGCGACAATTATACACTTGATTACATCGCAATTAAACAGGCCATGCCGATATAATCACCTCTTTTCCTTGTCCGTATAATGCGAGCCGGCAGGTGGCGGGTATTAAAGCATCATTATTATGTACTTGACAATCATTTGGTTCGACCTGTGCCCTCGACTCAGCCACATTCTTTTAATTGTTTTGTTTAGCTTGTTATTAAATAATTATGATGGCTGGATTATACCGTAATTGTCTAGGCTGGGTGAGGCAAGGGGCAGAAATTATAGCTTACTATTGCATAACAGCAATTAACGTAGTTAGCAGGTAAGTCAATATATGGCTGCGGGGAAACCATTCCAACTTCTTCTTAGCTTGTCAATGGCAAATTTAATTAAATATTATGTTTGGCCCAGTATTCAGCTACGGCAATTGCAATTGCATTCGATGACGCAGCTATAAGGTCCTCACTTGTACAGGTGACAGGGCATGCGGTGCAAGATGAGAGGTGGGCCATGGTCTGTGGAGAAACGCCGCACAAGTACCGAAGAGCGGAGGCATCCGAGATCCCCACCTGTGGAGGTTGTGTTTACTGCGGCCAAACTGAGTCAATCTGGCCGCGCCTTTTCCCAACTATCTTGGGGTCGGCTGCCAATCTAACCGGATGCAGCCGAATACCAGTATTTTACATGGAGCGACTGCCTATCTGACCTCCACAACCCAGAACTGGGTAATACGATACCCCTTGGTAAGACTGGTTGCGGCCAAACTGAGTACGGAGTCTATTTGAAGTTTTCCAGGCTGGCCACGACAGTGTGTGCCCAGGCGGAAGGCTCTCCGATGGCTCGATGAAACAATCAGTTGGACCGAAAGTCTCTCACCAGTGGTCGCATCTTTCTGAGGCGGAGTTGCCATCAGATGGACTCACGCATCCAAGAAAACCTATCAACTTATAGAGGTGTAAGAAGATAGAGCTATTTTTCCAAACTAAATAGGGTATTTTACTACAAAAAATCTAATTAGTCCCTCAGTTAAATAACCAAAAAATATAGGACACATATTTTTTGCTTTGCCAAACCAATGAAAAATGACAAAGATATAACACATTAAAGTTTAGGAGGGGGGGCTTGTAGTGTCGCGTGGCGAAAAGTGTCACGCAGCGTGTCGTCTCGCGAAATTTCAACGCACTGTATCGCCCTCATTTTTTGTTTAGATACGAGACAAATGAAAAAATACGTGTCCAATATTTTTTGGTTATTTGACTAACAGACTAATGAGATTATTTTAGTAAAATACCTTATTACTATTAGCGATTTACAAAAAAAAAACAATAGAGGCTTTTACTACGAAAAAAAAGGTCCTTTCTTAGGGATGGAACCCTATTTCCCTATTTTTTGGATAGGCATCGTTTCGTCACTGAGTAAAAGTTCTAAGACTTTTTATTTTTTTTTTATGGTGGAAAACATAGCCAGCTCAGTTAGACATTGTTGCGGTTCCTAAGCACGTCCCAAGTGTTGCCCCTTTCGAAGCAGTAATGCTCGCGAAGGCGGAGACGGGACTCGTGAGGGAAGCTCAACGGAGTGGCCCTCACGGCCCCGGCCGCTACCACCGCAGGAGAGGTACTGGGCGTACTGGGCGTAGGACGTCGCGAGACGATTTCCGGCCACCGTAGACCCGGGCCTGCGGACGGCGAGCACTGGGTAGCTCGCCGTCCGATCAGCACCAGGCCCGTGAGTCGACGGCGCGTAGTGTTCCACGCGCGCCTCAAAGAGATGATTGTCAGCCACCACTGACGGGGCCCATCGTGGCCGGTGCCTAGGGGTAGCGGATAAATTCAGAAAATGAGTTACCGCACCCCTGGGCACTCAGGTAGGGAAGGAACAGGGGTTGGTTTTAGTCAGTAAGAGTCTGACACGCCCTCCCGCTCCACCCAGAGCGAGAGAAGTAATTGGATGATTTCCCACCCCCCCAAAAAAAAAAAAGTGTTGCCCCTTTGATATTGAAATTCACCCTTTTCTAGCGGAGAATGGTCCCCTTCCGTGGCACTTCCAGTACCCTTTATTTATTTATTTATTAAACACTTTATGCACATACAAGTACAGAGGCGGACTTAATGCCTCAGGCATTTTCTACCAGTCAACCTTTGGGTGATGCAGAGACAAATTAGTGGTAGGTGCTATCGGCGTCTCCTGGCACAGGCATCTATATGCTTAAAAGGAGTCGCCATCAACAGTATAATATTTATTTAACGTGTAATAACGAAATAAAACATTTTTGATTTGATATAAAAAAACAAAACACAAGGCGATCTTTATTTAAACGCAAAGATACTTAAATACATATATAAACTACAAATAAAATATATACTCATATGAATAAACTTAATACACAAATATACATAACCAACAACATAGGTACAAATAGATGATTGGAAAAAGAATTAGCGCTGTAAGGATACTACTGCACAAATATGTTCGCGAACTTTAATTTTGAAGGTTAATCGGTTAGTTACCATCCTGATTTCCTGAGGGAGCGCATTCCACAGAGAGATAGACTAAACGAAGAAAGATCAGTGAAGAAAGTCAGTACCATGAGTGGGAGAAGAAGACGGTTATGCGATGACCGTAGATTTCTATAGTGGTTGGCGCAAATGTATAAAAAGTAAGGGGCTAGATAACTAGGAGAATTTGGAGAGAAAAGAAATGGGTACAAGGTGGTAAGGGCCCTTTACTCTCTACGCTGGCGTATGGCCAACCAATTAAGAAGCGACCGATGCGCAGAGACATGATCATAGTTGCGCATACTGAAAACAAATCGAATGCAGTAACTAAGAAGACGGTCAATTTTGTTGAGGAGATCTGCAGTCAGGTCATAGTAGCACACGTCACCATAATCGATGATAGGAAAAACTAGGGTCTGCACAAGCAATGTCTTCGTGTTCGATGGCAAAAAGTTTTTCAAACGATACAGAGTCCGCAGCGTTCCCGTAACTTTCTGACTGACACTAGCAACTTGAGAACGCCAGTTCAGGGTACTGTCAATGTGTAAACTTTAGTTAACTGTAACTCCTTGGTTTCAGAATTCACAAAAGTGTTGAAACAACTGTTATTAGAGTATGGAAGTGTATCTAAATTCTGGCTCGGCCCTGACCTGAACATTTTAGTGAGCAGTCCTGATGATCTTAAGGTAATCATCTCCCTTGTTTTTTTAAACTCATTCTTTTACAAGGTGGCGCAAATTTAATCACCCTATCGTAAGATGTTATAATTTTTGCAAATGGCGTCGTACGTCAATCATATGACATTTGTAAACTAGACAGCTGCAGAATACAAACAGACAAAAAATGGAGCGCTATACTCCGCAAGAGCGTAATTGTTTCGATTTTTTTGACCAATAATCGGCTGGTGTTTCATTTTAATCTCAGACTTCTTTCTTTGAGGCTACTTGAAGTCGCGGCTTTATGCCAACAAGCCTTAGACAATCACAGCCCTTAAGGAGAATATTCGACAGTAATGCGAATAGTTATCACCGAAAATCTGGAAAGTCATGGAAAATGCCATAAAACGGGCACAAATGTGTAATAACACTGGCGGCAGCCACTGGATGGATAATAATATCATCTTTTCCGATTATCAGAAAAAAGTTATAATGCTCCAAATAATGATTTCCATCAATCTAAATCATTTTTTTTATTTAGTAAAAAAGATGGATGGTTAATTATGTACCACCTTGTATATTTTTACCAGGTCTTTTCACAAGTCCAATCATACTGTCCAACTGTCCAATGCAGTTGAATACAGCTGAATACCAGTAGTTGCCTACTTTACATGGAGCGATTGACTGTCTGGCATCCAAAACCCAATTAATAATAATAATAATAATAATAATAATCTTTATTTGTACATTTACACTTGAAAATGTAGAATACAGCTACAAAAACATAATGTTGTACATGGTGACAATCAAAAACACGAACTGCTGCCTCCTAAACTAGGCAAAAAGCCTGTGTTTTAGGAGCCAATGTTCCTCCAGGATTAACAATTATAAATAGACAACATTGCAAGTAAAATTAACATAACACAATACAATACATCATTTGAATAAATTATCATTATTAAATTAAAAATTTGAATAATATAAGAAAAAGCAAAATTATTAAATTAGATTAGTAAATAAGTAATTAAATTATTAAATTACTGAGTAACGAGGGTAACATTACCCATTGGTAAAATTTGCTGTCAGGCTTTCTGGCTTCTGATTCTTCGTAACAACTGTCTAAAATCCACAATAGACAGTCGGGACTCGGGACCAAAGGTAAACGGACTAAGGTTGTTAAATGATAAGTGATTTATTTTGTAAGTAGATTAACAACACTTTTACACGCAGAGGACACGGTGGAGCATACGGTGGAGGTTTGCCCCGCTTGGGCAGAACACCGCCGTGTCCTCGTGGATGCGATAGGCGACAGCGACCTCTCGCGCCGTGCCCTGGTTCAGGCCATGGTACGGAGCGAGAGGGAATGGGAGGCCGTCTCCTCCTTCTGCGAAGCAGTAATGCTCGCGAAGAGGGAGGCGGCATACGTTAGGGAGGCTCAGCAACAGCCGAGTCGCCCTAGCGCCCCCAGCCGCGACCGCCGCAGGAGACGCCAGGGGCCGCGAGACGATCTCCGGCCACCGTAGACCCGGGCCTGCGGACGGCGAGTAGTGGGTAACTCGCCGTCCGATCAGCACCAGGTCCGAGAGTCGACGGCGCGTAGTGTTCCACGCGCGCCTCAAAGAGTTGTCAGCCAAGGGAAGGGGCCTGCCACGGCCGGTGCCTGCCCGGGGGTGGAGGATAAATTCGAAAGAGTTACCTCGCCCCCGGGCACTCGAGGCAGGGAGGAACAGGGGTGGGTTTTAGTCAGTAAGAGTCTGACACACCCTTCCGCTCCACCCTAGAGCGGAAGAAGTCATAGGATGATTTCCCACCCCCCAAAAAAAAAAAAAAAAAACACGTCAACATTTTTTTTTTGTCAGTTTTAGCTACATGATGCCGGTGTTTCCTAGCTGGCTACCCTGAGAAGAAACACCGAAACAAACTCAGAGGTCAAAGTTTTTCTGTTTATAAGAGTACCAATATTTGTTAATATTCTGATACAAGAAATTAATGATGTTTGCGCGCAGGCAACACTGGATCAACTGGCAGTTTGAATTAGTTTAACGTGGTGTCGCTGTATACGACTTTTGGAACTATCCGTAGGAAGTCATTCGGAGAGCAAGCGATGCGAGCGGAGACTCGATGCCTTTCGAACTAAAAGGTATTTTCGAGATACGGCCTTAACGGGTTTATCGAAGCGTGGATCTCGATATGCACAGGCACAAGTCCAATCCTGCATGCCACCACCACCAGTCAGTCACCTTTGGGATGGCTCAGCTAAATACCAACTTGAACGCAGAGCTAAGAAGCTTATTGGTGACGTAAAACTGGTGGATGCCAAGCTTCACAGCTTGTCTCATCGCCGCAAGGTTCCCTGCTTGTCAGTCTTCTACAGAATGTAATTGGGAGAGTGTGCCCAAGAACTAAACGACGTCATCTCACCGGCCCCTTCTGCCATAAGACTTCTAGACGCACAGAAAGTTACCATCCCTACCTGTTGCTATTCCACCAATTCGCACTAAGAGTTTCCAAACGTCTTTCATAATGTGCACAGCATAGGAGTGGAACTCTCTACCTGCGTCCTTGTTTCCGAACGCATACAACCATATTCTCTTCAAAGTTAGAGTGAACAGGCTTCTTCTGGGTAAGCTCGCTCCATCGTCGACTCGGTCTCTCACCTCTGAACTAGACTAAAGTCAAGAGCAAACCCATCTCAAAAAATAAATAAATAAATGGATGGTCACCGATCCACAGGTCGCCCACGGCAAGCGTTACTTAGTCTGTAAGATCGACCCGTGCGGCTTTTCTTCGTTTTTAGGGTTCCAAAAGTCCGAATGAAAAACGGAACCCTTATAGGATCACTCGTATGTCTGTCTGTCTGTCCGTCTGTCACAGTCAATTTTCTGGACTGCTGGACCGATTAAGTTGAAATTTAGTACACACGTAAATATATATGACTCTAACACGGAGTTGTAACGTAAATAAATATATTTGGAATATGGAGGTCACTTTTTATTTTCCGTTTTACACCCCAAAGCAAATCGGAAAATAAAAAAATTAAAAAATCCGATATATACCGTGCTACATATTTAATCCCTTTCATTAAATATGTAGCACGGTACATATCGGATTTTTTAAATTTTTTATTGCAAGGGTCTCAAAAATATTTTTTCTTAATTTTAAAATATATAGTTTTTAAGTTATTTAAGAAAATAGATGAAAAATGACCTTTGACATAACTCCGAAACCTAAAAAAAAAAAAAAAAAATACATAAGGTAGTTCTTTACTTAAAAATTACAGGCAAACCTATAAGAAGCTATAAGCCTATAATAATGGTTTAAAAAACTGAAAAAAAAATGATTTGTTCGGAACTCTTTGCGTGCGAGTCCGACTCGATCTTGACCGGTTTTTTTCATTAGGCACTTAGTCACTAGCCCCCCTCACCCCTAGTCCTTTATAATCTTGAAAAATTTGACTGAGAAGCTGTTACTCCATTTTGTTCGGAGCTCAACTCTATGAAGAGCCCGTTAGCCATTAAATAATAGTTTATATTTTCTAACGTCATTATGAACATTTCAGCTACTGCTGTCCAACACAAAGACGAGTGTAAAAGGTCCTCAGTACAAGTACATGGCTGATGTACTCGGAGGCGGAATACTGAGTGGATCAGGTAAGACTAGAACTATTCACTTTTTTTTTGTTTATGTTCAAAAATCTGCCGAGCCTTTTCCCAACTATCTTGAGGTCGGCTTTCAGTCTCACCGATGCAGCTGAATACCAGTATCTTACATGGAGTGGCTGTCTATCTGACATTCACAACCCAGTTGTGAATGTCAGATACTTTTTCTAATTTACAGGTACTTTTTCTAATTTTGTTACCCACGCATAAATTCCTTTATTTTTAATATGTTACAATTGGCCCCGACGAAAGGCGACTAGAAACAAGTTTTAATAGTAGGTTTTCTTGGTTATTTAATTATTGGTTCATTAATGCACTGTTCCTCGACGCGCGATTGCGTTTTGCGTAATTGACATAATATTTATGCACGTACGTTGATTATCCCAATTAAGTATGAGGCAACCAAGGGTCAGCAGCACTCCATAATTCCATTCGAATAGTTATTAAGAATAAATCTATTTAATTAAAAACCCAGTTTGACAAAGCTAATGACATCGATTTGCAATTAATACTTAGGTACTAAGGGAACATGTGCGGTCCATGGCCCTTTACGGGGCACTGGTGTGGGCGGGCTCCTTGAGGCGGCGACCAGCTCGCCGGTTGAGCGCGTCCCAAAGGGTCATGGCCATCCGGCTGGTCCAGGGATACCGCACGGTTTTCGGTGAGGCGGCGAGCCTCCTTGCCGGACTGTCGCCGTGGGATCTGGAGGCCAAGGTCCTCGCACTCCTCTGGAAGTGGCGCGAAGAGGCGAAACGCCGGGGCGAAACTACGCTGCCGCGACACTTCGCGGCTCGGCGGACAGAACTCCGGCAGGATCTTATGGCGACATGGAGAGAGCGACTGTCGCAACCCAGCGCTGGGCACGCCACCATTGCGGCGGTAGTGCCCCTCTTTGAGGAGTGGCTGGAGAGGCGCCACGGAGTCCTCACCTTCCGCCTGACGCAGGTCCTCACCAGACACGGTTGTTTCGGGAGATTCCTGTGTCGGATAAGGCGGGAGGAAACGTGCGGGTGTCACCATTGCGCGGATCGCCCAGAGGACACGGTGGAGCATACGGTTGAGATCTGCCCCGCTTGGGCGGAGCACCGCTGTGTCCTGATGGATGCGATAGGCGGCAGCGACCTCTCGCTCCCGGCCCTGGTCCAGGCCATGGTACGGAGCGAGAGGGAATGGGAAGCAGTCTCCTCCTTCTGCGAAACAGTAATGCTCGCGAAGGAGGAGGCGGAATGGGTGAGGGAGACTCAACGCCCTCACGCCCCCTGCCGCAGCCACCGCAGGAGACGCCCTGGGAGTTGGAGGTCGCACGACGATCTCCGGCCACCCTAGACGCGGGCCTGCGGACGGCGTGTAATGGGTAGCTCGCCGTCCGATCAGCACCAGGCCCGTGAGTCGACGGCGCGTAGTGTTCCACGCGCGCCTCAAAGAGTTGTCAGCCACTACTGACGGGGCCCATCATGGCCGATGTCTGCATACCAAGGGGTCGCAGATAAATTCGTAACAAAGTTACCGCGCCCCTTGGTACTCAGGCGAGGAAGGAACATTGGTGGGTTTTACGCAGTAAAAGTCTGACACGACCTCCCGCTCCACCCAGAGCGGGCAAAGTCATTGGATGACTTCCCAACCCCAAAAAAAAAGATATTAAGGGTACTCTTAATTTTTTTTTTAAATTAAATTTAAATTAACTAATGAAAATCCGCAGTCGGGTTTCGATATGTATGATCTAATGATGACGTATATACTTATTATACTTACTTACCTACCTACTTGAATTTGAAATTAAGACTTTCTGAAGTGAACACTTCTTTAGACGCGTTTAGCGATTTTTGGTAGGGGTAAAACCTCTAGGTTCGCGTCACCCACATGCTAGTGACATGTTGCGCCAGACTGGCGACACGCAGCGACCTGTATCCTATTCGTATTATGTGCGTGTTGGATCCTTCTTGAATGGGTAAAATCTTTTGAGTTCGCGTCACCGACATGCTGTAGTAGCAGTAAGTGAAGTTAAATTGACCACGTGAAAAGTTTAATTTGCGTATAACTACAGTAAAATTGTGTTTTAGATAATCATAATTTTAAAGATTTCACTCCTGCGGGTAGTCCCCATGACTGCCTTATTTTTTTTTTATCGTCATTCCATTTATCACGTCTTATGAGTTTCGCTTATCAATAATTATAATTTGACCTTTCTCTTCATTTTTAACAGTCTTCGAAAAAGGAGGAGGTCATAATACGAGTATAAGCATACAGTCGAACATAAAAATGTTCGACTGTATGCTTATTTTACGTAATTCCACCGATTTCTCTGTCAGTTGTGGACCGATTTTCAAAATTCTTTTTTTATCCGAAAGAATGTACTCCCGAGGTAGTCCCATATAAACTTTATCGAAATTGCTTCAGCGCTTTTGGAAAAACTGAACAAAAATGAAAAATACGTATACATGGATGACGTTTTGGTTTTCTCGAATTATGAGTTTGTTTAAATTCCATGTTATTGGGGTTTCTAGTTCTGGGGTAAAACAACTAAAAAGCGAAAAATAAAAAACTTTTTTACAAAAAAAACAAACAATGTTATTTGACACCGACTTCCGAAATTAGTTATTTTTTTAGTGTATTTTCGTTTTTGGAATTCGGTTGTTTTTTTTTTTAAAAGTTATTCTGTCTTTTGAAGCCTATAAGTAGTGTTTTCAAGGAAATACATAGTAGTGTTTTATGGATCAGACTTACACCAAATGTGAGTGCGGTGCCCCTCTCTGTAGATGTATGACCCGCTTGTTGCTCTGCCCCATGTGCCCATAAACCTGTATCATTGAGGACTAATCGCCACTGATGCCACTGTAAAAGGCTAGCCACTGACTTGTGATTTTTGTCACTGTCACCTACTGTCACCCACGATGCGTCCACTTGAAAAGTCTCTGGGCAACAATACGCGTTTATTCTTGAAATGGATTTCGTACAGATTTCTGTAGTAAGTGCTCTAGAATAAAAAGGAGAAAATTGTTACAAGGAAAATTTTACACTCATTCTAAACTACGTCAGTATCCTTCAAAATTCAGTCACCTAGGAACTATTTGTCACCACATTGTCACGTCACCATGATACACAGCGCACTACCATGTATCTTCATAGCATTCGACTGGGTAACAAAAAGCCACGCTGACAAAAATCACAAGTCAGCGGCAAGCCTTAATGTGGCTATCTACTGGGCCCAAACTTTAGTAGGTATATAAGGGTTAAAACTATTGATTCGAAAAAAGGACACCCGTACATTGATTATGTATTTAATTATGTATTAAAATTAGCAAGCATTTTTCCATTTTCAGGCCCAACATGGCGCAAACACAGGAAGATAGCCACTCCTAACTACGGTAAGCGAGCCATCGAGAGTTACGGCGAGGTCTTCAATAAAGAGGTGGATATTCTGCTGAAGAGGTTCAGAAGTATGAACAGGGAGCAGTTCGATGTGTACACTCAGATCGTGCGGACCACCAGCTATGCTGTTTGTCGTGAGTTTCTGTCTATTAAGGAAATAGTGTTACGAGTACCTACATACCATGATCACGTCTGTTTTTTATAATTCTACTGCGTGTCTAATTTCACCGAGGTATTGCAATTGTAGTTCATAAAATATCGAACAAGATTATAATCCTCCCGATAAATTATGAACAAAACATTTTTTCTAAAATAAAACACATCAAAATTAGATAGTTCTTTAATCTCGCCGAGAAATTGTGAATATAATATTATAGTTAAATATTTTTGAAGTTATACTTCTTTAGGCGCGTTATGAAAAAATGATGAGAGTGAAATTTTAAGATGCGCGCGCATCACTGTCACACAAAATTCACAGGTTGAAGTTAGCTAGAACCGACACCTTGAAGTTAGCTATGGTCTGTGGTTCATGAAGAATGATTGTTCCCTTTTGTAAACTTTGTGACAGTTTGGTTTTTTATCTTGTTACGCCAAAGAAGAATAACTTCTTACGTGCTTATATAAATACCACACTTTTTTCTCTTACAGAAACACTCATGGGTTTGACCAAAGACCAGACCTTGAAAATACCATATATTGAGAAAGTGATAGACGACAGTCCAACGTAATTATTTTTATCTCTTTATAAGTTTTCATTTGGTGAAGGGTAACATCGTGAGGATTCTATTGTCCACAATTCCGCAGTGGGCTCGCATTGTGGAGTACCAACCATTCCCTCTCAATACGAGGAGGCCTGTTTCACAGCAGTGGAAACACTTCTGATACAAAGTAGGGTAAAATTAAACTAGCCAGCGATTCTTTGTAGAAGTGATGGATATCAACAGCATGTAACAAAAACTATCCAATCCTGAAGGGTATTATTTGATATCGTACTGCGTACACATATACGAGTACGTAAACATTTAATGGATACGAGACTATTACTTATCCGCAATGAAAATAATTAATTAATAAAAAAGAAAATGTTATCAAAGGCAACACTCAGAGCGGTTGCGCACTACGTCCGATCCGAATCCGATACGTATCCGTGAAAATACAGATCTAGAAAACTCCGACCGAATTCGGAAATTGATTTATGCACTACATCCGATCCCAATCCGTTATGCAGACGTCATTTTACACAGAGCCACGTCGTTGATCATGAGTCCTTTCAATCGACGTCAACTTCTGGCAATACTATTGTACGTACGAAAGCCTAGTAAGACCCCTAAAATCACCACATTTATTTGGAATTCCCCCCCCTCCCCAAAAAAAAACACTTTCAGGTTTTGTAATATTCTTAGGTATTTAAAATTTAGTTTTCTTCTGGTTTTATCTTTTTAAAATTATACATTTGTATGAATTTAAGATTTCAATGGATGGGATAACCTACATGTTATGCAAGTACCTAAGTATTCTTACTAACGAGGAATAGGGTAGTTTAAAAAAAAATCTAAATGTTCCGTCCGTCAGTTAGATTATCAAAAATATTACACGTATTTTTTCTTTTGTCTCGTAAACAAAAAAACTGGCTATGTATCGGATTTCGCACATTAAGGGTTCCGTACCAAATATTGGTATTTTTTAGTAAAGTATACGTAATAATAAACATTATCACCAGAAGGTAGTATGTAAATTGGTAGTAAGTAAGGTAATTGGGAAGTTAAAAAATTCTTCGAAACAAAATTTTGTGACAGACGACGGACGGACAGACAGACAGACACGTGAGTGGCAATAATAATGCTCCGTTTGGACCCTTCGGGTACGGAACCCAGAAAATGAGGACGAAACAGTGCGTTTAAATTTCGCGTGACGTCATGCCATGCTACACTTTTTACAACGATGTGACGTAACAACTCGACGCAACGTCACTCCCCGGCCACATTCCCATCTGCCCCTCTGCTCTTATGCAGCTCGGATTCGGTTCGGACGTAGTGCGCAACTGTACATACAAATAATACTAAGGCTACTTCAGTCCGTCTTCGGTTCGTCAATAATCTTTTCCGAAGTGGAGATTCACGGATGACGGATAGAAATCGGATGACGGAAATCGGATGTAGTGCGTAACTTACCATACAAATTGTTCTACGACCACGCCGGACCGTATTTTCACGGATTCTGATCGGATTCGGATCGCATGTAGTGTGCAACCGCTCGAGCACTCGACAAAGTTCATCTACACTTTTGTGTCAAAGAAGCCGCCTGAGCGAGACGGTTTTTTGATCCTTTGTTATTTAGTGCCTACAGCGCGGCTAGTGCAGGGCGGTATCGTTTGAAATAAAAATAGGTAAAAATTAAAAGATTGGAGTGTTGTCAACTTATGAAAATTTACCATATTCAGTGTTAAATTTTGCATATTTTATAAAAATAAAAATCTATAACTTTTGGTTTTTATGATCTACATTTTTTTTACAACTTTTTCTAGTACGTATGTTAAACAAGGAATATGCCTTTATTGGATCGGACAGGGTTTTTGTTACATGCTGTATAATATGTCGATAAAAATAAGAAATTCTAAACTCTTTAATTTGAAGTCATTACAGGCCTACAGTTGACCACGGTTCTGATACTGTAGTTACTTGACATTGTGAGTTCAGTTTTTTTTTTGTTTCATCATATCTGAGGAATTCCACTCGCTAATTTATTTGGGGCCGATACACATTTTTATACCTCCAATAATGTGACTATTTCTTATTCATTTACAGCATGTACGACATAGTATTCAGAAGAATGACAAAATGGTACCTACAAATAGAACCAGTCTTCTGGATGTCAAGCGACCATTTGGCTCTTAAGAATTTCTTGAAAATTATGACAGACTTTAGTGAAGCGATCTTGCTCCATAGGGCTGAAAGACTAAAGACTCTTGAAGATAGTAAGAGGGATCTGATGAATACGGAAGACGATGCTGGTGTGAATACTCAGCTCAGTGTTATAGACAGGTTCTTGCTGTCCCAGGAGTTAAATAAGGAGGAACTGGTACAGGAGACGTATACCATATTTACTTCGGTAAGTTTTAAAACTATTCATCATCGATTCTCAGACTAAGAAAAGCAGTGGTGGCTAGTTCAAACCCAGGCAGGCACTTTACTTTGAGAAATTATTTCATCACCATGGAGCTCTCTTATCGGTCTCGGAAAACGTCATGAGGAAACCGGCATGTCTTACAGTTAACAATTTGAAGACATGCAACTTCGACCCACCCGCACTATGCCTGACCCCCTCCCCCCCTTTCATAGATGCCTGTATCTCAGTAGCGGGAACGTGAGTGTCAGTGCAGTGCCCCTGTCCACACACACAACATGACTCACATACAGGAATGCCCCAAGTGCCCATACACCTGCACTAAAGAGGACCTAATGAACTGTACCGACGCTGCAATTAATGTGGCCAGCGCTTGGGCTCAATGTATTTAAAAAAAGTTTGGAAAATATTGATTGGATAGATAGAGGAAACGTTATACATAGACTGTAGGTATAATGCTAATCATTATTAGTAAGACGCCACTTTAACTACTTTAGCCCTAAAATCTACAATAACATAAATAGAAACATTAAAATTTATCCTCTAACAAGAACTTTAGTTAGAAAAAAACTGTCAGAATTGCTTAAATCCTACTCCTACGAAGCTACAGCAAATCTTGTGTTAACATAACACTTACATTCCTGTAACATCAATATTATTACATAAACACCACCTGCCCCCGCTCACGCTAAATACTAGCATTCCCCACAATACACAAACACACACCCTCGCTCACACACACCCTCACTCACTCTCACACACGCACACACACACACACACACACACACACACACACGCACACACACACACACACACACACACACACAATAGTTAGTACCTTTATTCTTTTTTTGTTTTTATATAAATTTCTTTCTCTCTAATAACTAGTCTGGAATAAATGAACCATACTTTTGTCCTGGGCGTTGATAGCTGCGCCACAGTTTTAACTTTTGTAGCTATCTTCGTTTCCTTTTGTAAATATGTGTCCTGATGTTTGTTCCAAATAAACTATTATTATTATTCCATTTATTTTATAGTTTAAACATACAATTTACATTTTTAAATATTAAAATATCAAAATATAAAAACATTTAAAAATATAAAAAATAGTATCCCACCGGTATCGGGATAGGGTCCAAGCTACCGGTGGTCAGGGCTCCTGGGAGAGGAACCTCCTAACTATGCGCGCCGTGTCCAGGAGTACTGCCTTCTGGATCAAGCCCTTGATCCAGCTGCCCAACGAGAGCCTCCTTAGGTGTTCGTCGAGGCTCTTGGCTATTAAGCCATTGGCCGTCACGACTATCGGCACAATGACTGCTGTATCCACCTCCCACATGTCAACAACCTCGCGAGCCAGATCAAGATACTTTGTTTTTTTATCTTTCTCAGCCTTCACGAGGTTCTCGTCATGAGGGACAGCTATATCAACAATCATTGTGCGACGCTCTTGTCGATCTATCACCACTATGTCAGGCTTATTGGCAACAATAGTCCTATCAGTGATGATAGATCGATCCCAATACAACGTGATATTGCCATTTTCGAGAACTGGGTCGGGCTCATACCTATAGTACGGTACTTCAGATTCCACAAGATTGTATTTAAGAGCAAGTTGCTGATGGATAATCCTGGCTACAAGGTTGTGTCTATGCAAATAGTCTCCGTTAGCTAGACGAGAACAACCAGAAATAATGTGTCGGATTGATTCCCCGGGTCGGTGGCATGCCCGACAGATGTCAACCGTACCGTCCTTCACAATATATTTCCGGTAGTTATTCGTCATCATAACTTCGTCCATAATCGCACAGACAAAACCTTCGGTTTCCCCGAATAGGTCACCAAAGCGCAGCCAGGATACGGACGCTAAGAGGTCTACATCAGGTCCATGTAGGACCCGGTAAAAGCGTCCGTGAAGCTCCTTGCTCTGCCATACTTCCCTGCGGTCATTAGTATCCAGTACTTTAAGTTTGCGCCAGTTCTCGTTTGCCAAGGAGAGCGGGGTGAGGCCCTTGTCCACAGCGACCACATCTCGATGCATACCCACGTCGGTTTCTAGGAAATATTCCCTAAGGCTGCATACCTCGCGGTTGTGTAGGGTCTTAGCATTTAAGAAGCCACGACCCCCACATTTCCGCGGGATATACAGCCTCATCACCGATGATCGTGGGTGATGCATCCGATTTGCGGTCAGCAGTGTGCGGACCCTCCTATCCAGGGCGTCAAGTTCCGTCTGAGTCCATTTGAGTATGCCGAAAGAGTACATCAACACCGGCATGACCCAACCGTTGAAGGCGCGCACCTTGTTCCCGCCTGATAAAAGACTATTTAGTACTTTATTCAGGCGGCCAAAGAAGCGCTCCTTCAGCGACTGTTTCACGTCAGCAGTATTGATGCCTAACGCTTCCGACATACCCAAATACTTGTAGGTTTCGGTTGAGCAGAGGGATCTAAGGTGTATGGAATCCGAGAGTTGAGTTCCCACGGATTCCATAATCTCCCCTCGCTTTACATGCATGACTGCACATTTGTCCACACCAAATTCCATCCTGATGGCGCTACTGAAGGTTCCTGTTACCTTCAGTAGCTTCATCAGTTGCAAGTTGTTGGGGGCAAAGAGTTTCAGATCATCCATGTAAAGGAGGTGTGATATGACCTGACCACCTCTTCTCAACCGATAGCCTTGTCCCGAACCCTCCAGTAATGTACTGAGAGGGTTGAGGGCCAGACAAAACCACAGTGGACTCAGACTGTCGCCCTGGAATATGCCACGCTCGATCCTTATCGGTTCGCTGTTCTCCTGTATCTGCCGACATCCTGGATAGTGAAGGACTGTACTACACTGCCCCATACACGACATCAGGAAGGTGCGCAGAGTTGCATCAACTTTGTACAACTCCAGCACCCTCATGAGCCATGTATGTGGCACCGAGTCATAGGCCTTCTTGTAATTTATCCAACATGTCGACAGATCTCTTCGAGAACGACGAACCTGTTGGCTAATAGCAATATCGATGAGGAGCAGCTCCTTAGTACCACGGGACCCATTCCTACATCCATTCTGGGAGGCTGATATGATACGATTTTTATCAATGTGGATGTTAATTTTAGCTCTCAGAATGGATGTAAGAACTTTATAGACCGTCGGTAAACACGTGATCGGTCTATAATTCTTAGGTTCCGCAGTACTACCTGATTTATGGAGCAGGTGGGTTATTCCTGTCGTAAGAAACTGGGGCAGCGACCCTGACTCTAAGGCAGACTGGAACTGAGCTGCCAAGCGAGCGTGCGACCTTTGGAACCATTTAATCCAGAAATTGTGCAGCCCGTCCGGCCCTGGAGATTTCCAGTTAGGCAACGGACGGACTGCACGAGCTACATCTTGGGGGCTGATGGTAATTGCCCCCATTTCTGGTATAAGGTCGCACGCACGCTCGACCTCTCGAGTCCAATCACCCTCGGTGTGCCTGACAGGCACCGACCAGATGCTGCGCCAGAATGAACTCATAGCGTCATCATCCGGTAGATGCCTATCAGATACACCTTGGTCCGGTCGCTCCCAAGCCCTATAAACCCACCTTTCGTTGCTTTGGAAAGTGCGGTTCTGAGTGTACCGCTCCACTCGCCGCTTGTACCGACGAATACGATTTGCCCATGCATAGACCTTCTGCTTCAGGAAGTCAATACGCTCTGTGACGCGGGTCAGATAATCTCGGGAACTAATATCAGTCCCCGAGAACGCCCGCCTCACGAAACGCATCACCCTAGGGCGAGTGTTGCCCTCCCTGAAGCAGATAAGCTTGCCGATGAGTGCTCTAGCCTCACCGATACGACGCTCAATTCTACACTGCCAAGCTGGTACAGCAGGTCGTGTAGCTCTGTCACAATTGGTGAACTTGACGTGAGCTACACGACATGCCGCTGCAGCTGCGCAGTATAAGATTGAGTGGGTATCGGCAAGGTCTTTGCTGTTATCAAAACAATTTGATAGCTGCGAATCTAGAGCACACACCAGCGCCTTATTTTTCTTATGCATGGGCAAACGAGGTAGACGAGGTCTAAGCCCAGGTGGTGTGGAGCGGTACTCCCGGAATGCATCCTCCAAAGCGCTCCTCAATCGTTCATTGCATTGAGTACTCACGGATATAGCCGCGTCATCATCATCTTCACCAACGTAGTCGGGTCGCGGTGAAGCATTGGGTTGCAGTTGCACCGCGGCCGGTGGCAAAACAGGTGAGACACGGCTACTCCGTGATTCGAGGCGTAGTCGATCAAGTACGGCGTCATCCAGCATACGGTTACGCTGGATGACCCGCACCTGATCCGACAGTCGTTGGGCCGAAACGTTGACAGCTGGCTCAAGCACCTGAAACAGAGAGAGCATCCGACCACGGTACGCAGTCAGGTTACTTCCCCCCTCTGTAGCCCCAAAGTATGAGCGCATGACGTTTTCGTTAATACTTTGCGTCCATCGCATGCGCTGCACACTTCCACCGGCAGCGGGAACCCTATCAGAGGCCGGCGGGCCTCGAGGTTCCAAGCTGGCTGGTGGTCGGCCTCTTCCCCGTCGACGCGCAGGTGGTGGTGTCGTTGGCGGAGTGGTGTATTCGTCGCTCGAGCTCGACGCAACTGCAGCGGCCGGAATCACTTGACTCACGGCTGGCGCAGGTCCCGGCGGCTGCGAGGCGGAGCTGAGCGACGAACCCGAAGATGTTGGTTGTGCATTTTGTAAACGTGCCCGGCTTCTTGTCTGCATTTTCGGTCCATTACATTTTTATTTCCATGTTATGTCAATTTTGTTTCCGTATTGTTGTGGTGATTTATTATGATTATTTTTTCCTGGTTTTTTTTTGTTGATTGGACATGTTTCTTGATTTAAATATAAGTAAATTAAATTTATTTATTATTATTATTATTATACTGTTTGACATGGGCTTTCCGTATCCAGTCTGTCTCATTGATTGATGTGACGATGCTTGGGGGAGACCTAAGTATAGTAGTGGTCTTTCAGTCAGGTAGTTCGATACTTCAATATAGAAAAAAATAAGTGCCTTTTTCAATGTTTCAGAGTCAAGAAGCTACGGCAAAGATCTCGTCGTACATCTTGCTGATGATGGCTTATCACCCGAAATGTCAGGTAATTACTTTTTTAGGGTTTTGTACCCGAAGGGTCCAAACGGATTGCTTTTGCTGTCACTCACGTGTCCGTCTGTCCGTATATTTGTCTGTCTGTCCGTCGTCTGTCACTGGTTTTACAGCCAAACGGTTGCAGCTACAGTCTTCAAATTTTCAGTGTTAGCATCTTGTTGACCCAAAGTCACACAAATAGTAACCGACTTGGTTTACATTCAGTTGCACAACTTTTTACGGCAGATAAACTGCGTTGCGAGACTTGTGCATTTTTTGTTTTTGATGGGATCACTTTCTTTAGAGCACAATCTTTTTGGGGTCCATCAGCGAAGTCGAATTAATAAAGCTGCATTCGCTTTCATGTAAAAGTGCTGATTATGCTACACGGAGACGCTCAATGGGTCCGCCGTATTTTTTTCAACGTAAATTACGCAACCGAAATTACGCTCCTTTGGCCTCACCCTAAACCAGAGGAACTCAATGTTCACAACTAGGAACAACTTACTTATACATATTGACTATGTTTTCAGGAGAAACTCTACGCAGAAATCAAGAGCATCATTGGCGATAAAGATAGAAACGTGACTGATGAGGACTTCAAGAAGATGCCGTACTTAGAGATGGTGTTCAAAGAAGTGCTGCGACTGTTCCCCATCGGCGCTGTGCTGCAGAGAACCATTAATGAAGATATTACCATTAGTAAGTAATAGAGCTGGTTTCTGAACCCATACCACCATTTATTTATATATACAGGGAGTAACGGTGTGGTCACATTTTAAGAACCGATTCTACCCATAGAAATGAACAACTTTCTCTAAGTACACATAAAAAAAACCCAAAAAAAAAATCTCCAATACAAATACTGATCAGCTGATGATAACTTTGTATGAAAAGTTCAATTTTTTTTTTGAGAATTTCTTCAGGTTTTCTTGAAAAAAGCTGTTTATATCGATGGGCAGATGCAGTTCTTAAAATATGACCACACCGTTCCGTTACACCCTGTATAAGCTTCAAGTACAGTAGTGGTAGGTATAAAGAGCATTCTCTACCAATCACTATCAGCATCTTCATATTAGCCTGGAATCTGCTGCCGTCTGCCTGCTGATCTGTCTGTGTTCTGTGGTATACCTAATTATAATCCTTACTGCCATCCTTCCTCGTTCTATGTATTCCTCATCCATATATTTCCCACGAATAAAGTGGACCGACCCTAACCGTACCGTGCCCCGTGTCCGTGCCGATAACCGATAAAACATCGCACGAAGAACATCACCTCCGCTTTAAATATTCGTAAAAATTAGACGCGTCGAGTTACGTGCGCTAAAAAGTTTTCAGTGAAATTGTGAAGTGCCAATTCACCCGGGTTCGTGTGGCAAGTGTCTACCTCCACGAGTTGCGGACCAGGCCCCTGGGCACTTCAGCAGCTAATACTTCACAAAAGTCAGTGGAGTCGATCTACCAACAATAATCCTGAGACGCGGCTGAGGCCTATCCAGAGATACTAGGATCAGCAGAACCGGATCAGGGACCTGGGAGTTAAGGTGCTAAAAACGCGAAAAACACGTTGTGTTTGAGGAAAAAACTTTAGCTCCACGTGCTTCAGCGATACGAGGCGTGGCGTGACGCACATCCATCCATCTGAGCCCCTACTGGAGACTCCGAAGCCGGCCGAGGAATCTGCCTGCAGATCACCGATCATCGCGACGTCTTCACGGCCCATCACCAGGTTTGCCCCGAGGGAACTCCTCAACCCTTAGTCTCACCCCCCATGAGTTTGGGCTCATCCGACTCGGAACTTCAAGACCTTGCCTGAGCCACTAAGGGTCTTCTCACCCCCTACCTCCCGCCTAATTATCCCCCCTCTTCAACTTAGACTTGAGTTAGGAACCCCCCAAACCCATTACCCTTCAACTTACCCCTGCAACTAACCCCCTTCCCCCCAAATCGACTCCCCACGAAACACCCCCCATCCCTCCTCGCCGTCATCCGCCCACCCCGAAATAGAGGGGAGTTTCGTGGGGAGACCCCACGAAACTCCCCGGTCCAGTCCCCCTCACTACTTCACCTAGCGGCCAAAATTCGCACCCGTTGGAGCTAGAAAGTCGAGTTTGGGCTCATTTGATAGGGCAAGAAAAGCTCTTCAATTTAGCCTCAACAGAAACTTGAAATTCTGCACACCACACAAGCAGCGACCTAGCGGCACCACAGAATTCCTCTGAGGAACATTTGCTATGCACATTTGTATATTACAATTTTGTTGTTTTCTTTTTCAGTCTTTCTTTAATGATCCATTGCTCCAACAATTTCCAGGTAACCACACTCTCCCGGCGGGCTGTTCACTCGTGGCTCCTATCTACCACCTCCACCGCGACCCTCGCTTCTGGTCTGACCCAGAACTCTTCGACCCAGAGCGGTTCAACCCTGAGAATACGAAGAAACGGAACCCCAACTGTTATATACCGTTCAGTTTGGGACCTATGGACTGTTTGGGTAAGTTAAAAAGTCTGTCTTCTTTCATAATAATTATGTTTCTAATATTATTATCAGGTAAAATTACTGTTTGTAAAAAGTACCTACTCTCTGGAAGAACAATAACTGATCTGATTATTAAAATTCTTGCAATTAAAGAAAGCAACACAATCACTACTTTTGCATTTTTTAGGGTTCCGTAGTCATAACAACAACAAAGGAACCCTTATAGTTTCGCTCTGTCCGTCCGAGACATAGCTAAAAGACTGTTTGTAATAGAAAGCTGTAATTTTGCATGGGTATATAATATAAATATATTAATCAAGCCAAGAAAACGAAACAGTAAAATCATTGTCATCATTGTCGGGTTGTGAAGACTATTTTTAACCGACTTCCAAAAAGAGGAGGTTCTCAATTCGTCTGTATGTTTTTTTTTATTTTTTGTATGTATGTTGCGCGATTTCTCCGTCAGTTGTGAACCAATTTTCAAAATTCTTTTTTTATCTGAAAGAATATACTCCCGAGGTGGTCCCATATAAGTTTTATCGAAATTGCTTCAGCGCTTTTTGAGAAACTGAACAAAAACGGAAAATACGTGTACCTCGATGACGTTTTGGTGTTCACCAAATGTTTAAATTCCACGTTCCATTATATTGGGGTTTTTAGTTCTGGGGTATAACAACTAAAAAGTGAAAAATAAAAAACTTTTTTACAAAAAAAAAACAACCGGCTTCCAAAAAAAAATACACTAAAAATTTATAAATAACTTTAATTTCGGAAGTCGGTGTCAAATAACGAAGAAGTAAAAATACAAACACCGACTTCCGAAATTAAAGTTATTTATAAATTTTTAGTGTATTTTTTTTTTTGGAAGTCGGTTGTTTTTTTCGATTCAGGGATTCGTTTGCGAAATATATTAAACTTTAAAGTGATATTTTTTCTCTAAACTAAACTGTCGGCTTGAAAACTAAAAAAATTCGTGATGGTAGGATATATATCGAATTTTGAAGGAAAACTATCACGGCTATGTTAGCTCTATTAGTTTAAGAGTAATGGTCCTGCAACTTATAAAATGTACCTACTCGGAAAATATCGTACAAAATTAGTTAGATGCATTACTTAGTTGAATCAAATCAAATCAATCATTTATTTTGTAAAACATAGGTATGGTTACAGATAGTATATGGATTGATAGTGAATGGATAGTAAAAGTGTAAAATTATGTCCTTTATCCCAAACGGGGTGCTGTATCCCAAACATAAGCGCTTGGATGTTCCAAACATTGAAAGCTTCAATGCAATTAAGTCGGATTTTAAAATTTCTTATTCTATTATCATCGTCCAATGTGAGCCCGTTATTAAATGTTATTAGGCTTTAAACCATGAACACAATTAATATTTCAACAGTAATAAATATAAAGTAACGCATGTAGTAACGCGCGACTACAGAACCCTAAACTGCGCATGACCGTACACGCATTTGACCTTTTTTTTTGTTATCGGTTAATTTTATGCCGAAAAGAATCACGGTTTCTGGGATGGGTCTCGGGGCAAAGCTGCAGGAAAAGCTTGTTCACAGATAAGACGTTCACAGCTGAAAAAAGGTCTCCCTTAGGCAGGTCACAATTTACAAGGCTGTCCTAATCTGTGCTTCTCACATTTAGCGGTTTGTTGTGAACAAGTCATCAGTCCACATTTGGGGCTTTGTCTCTCTAAAACGATGTCACCACAAGATTCTTTCGACCCTGTAGGAATGGAGTTCTGCAAGTGTTATGCCCCGTGACCCCGTCCACTATTTTATGTGGTGGCAATCAAGCAAGCCCTTCCAGATTCTTATATTTTATTTTCTTCTTTCAGGAAGATTCTTTGGAACAAAGCTAGTGAAGACGATTTGTGTGAGAGTGCTTAGAGAATTCGAACTCACTTCGACGGAGACTTACGACGATCTGCGAGTGATTATTTCTATTTCTGTGGCATCAATGAACGGTTTTCCTATCATGTTGAATCCGAGACAGAAGATTAGCTAGCATATAATGCTACCTCTGAAGGCCGCCATTCGTCAAACGTACCATCCTTCAAGCCCCGCCCGCATACGACAAACCGGATTCAAATGTCAGTTTGACATTTTTTTCCAGTTATGACAACATATATTTTTTGTCGGAGGGCACCTGAGACGACCAATAATGTCTATGGCCAAGCGTGTAAATGTTGCCACAGCATAAAATACATTGCGTTTTGGTAATAATAGAGGTAATAAACGAGTGAATCGCAAGAATCGCAAAACTCACTGGTGAGTTTCAGTGCTCAACGTGGTTTCGATCAATGAAACTCACCAGTGAGTTTCCGGGCTTTACAGGTTAAAATGTACATATCTTTTACTGTGATTGTTTCACTGTGACTGTTTCGGATTCATGCTAAAGAATAAATATTAAGTTACGGGTTTTGTTTGATATTTTAATTCTTTTTTCCTTATCTTTACCATTGTTTTTTGGAAGGGGAGGAACATATACTCGCAATAGGCAGGTGTATGCGTGATCCGAAGTTTGGTTCCTATTCGGTCCGAGTGCATTTCCGAACGCAACCTTGAGATTTGACAGCTGTCACACCCTTTCTTTTTATACTCTATGACTTTTTTTTCGGTCATCTGACTTGTTGGTTGGTCCGTAGTGAAAAAACGTGTTAAAAGTTTGATTTTGGGGCTTGTGATTCTAATCTGGCCGAATCTGTTGCTTTTGAACCTAATTGTTTGCTATTGAACTAAATTTTATTAAAGCCCCATTTGATATAGTGGTGTAACGGGTTATTTTGTAAAAATACTTGGAAGTTTGGTTGGTTTGCGAAAGATCGCGCACTGGGTGAGGTCACTGGCGCCCTTTTGTGGTCACCTTTAGAGTCTGGTATACCTAACCTATCATATATTATAACTAAGTATATTATACTTTTTTTATCTACTTAGTAACTGACTACAGTTACCGGGTAAATGAGAAAAGTGAATGAGCGTTTTGTACCCAGAGCTGTTCAAGTTCAATCAAGTTGTGGTATGCGTCAGATGAAAAATAAATTTCAATTGAACAATGATTCTAGCTGGTGAATGTAAAAACTGGCGAGAAAATAAAGAGCTAAACAATCCTGGCGAGTTGTGGATAAAAGTACCCGGTGGTGGTTTTAAGGTAAGAACGGAGTAATTTCTTTTAAAATGGCGTGTTAAAGAATTTTCATTCTAGAGTCTGTGCCGTAGACATATTATGTAAAGAGTATGTATGATGTCACCGAAAGATTGTAAACTCAATCATGAGAAATTAAACACTCTAAACTGAGAGTGTTAATCTGAGACAGTAAGCAGCACTAGCTAAGTCAGTACTCGGATAAGTGACTATTTTGTATTGTTTTAACCGACTTCAAAAAGAAGGACGAAACAATTAGAATGTTTGTATTTTTGTTTTGTGTATGTTCGGGCATAACTCCGTCATATATTGACGGATTTGCAAAATTATTTTTTTGTTCGAAAGGGGTTTATTCCGAAATGGTCCCATTTAAAGGGGAATTCCAAAAAAATGCCTGAAACGGACAGGAACTAGTAATAGTCCTTAATTATATTTAGAATAAAATAGGCATAATGAAATAATTCTTAAGTTAGTTAAACTAGGGTAAAAATAATAACGATCACTAAATATATTTCACTTGATATCCGCTTATATTTATATGGAGGTCGTGTTTATTTGACATCAGCAGTAATGTCAAACTGTCACTAAAGCAAAGGACATGTAGTTCATACAGCCTAGATACGTATTCTATTTAAAAAATAATTAATTTGAATTAATATTGACAAGCATATATTATTTTAATTAGACTTACGGTACATATAGGTCGTACAATACTAAATTAATGATAACTGTGCACTAAATGTATAAAATAGTTCCATATGGATTATATGATGATTCGTCTTTGGCTGAATGTCACTTACTCATGTCAAATAAACACGACTTCCGTAAAAATATAAGCGGATATCAAGTTAAATATATTTAGTGATCGTTATATTTTTACCCTAGTTAAACAAACTCAAGAATAATTTCACTATACGTGATTTATTCTACATAGTATTAAGGACTATTATAGTTTCTGTTCATTCCAGGCATTTTTTTGTCTGGTAGATTGGCATAATGCCAATCTACCAGATCATACCAGACTACCAGACCCTTTCATATACTTAGATCTGATGATGAGTTTCGGAGTCAGACAACGGAACTCTTAAAAAATTGACAGCAAATCAGCCACGATTGCTGCGATCGTATGTCTATAGATTGTTAACACAATTTAATGTGGAACCACAACTAAAACGTGCAAAATAAAAAACTTCCAAAAAATATGCAAAATAACTTTAATTACGGAAGTCGGTGTCAAAAAACGAAGACACAAAACCAGAAACATCAAACGACGTTTTTCAACACACTTGCGAAGAAAAACATCTAATAATTGACTGGAGAGAGCAAGCCGCGCTTTTTCCGCCCCAAGTGTGGAAATAAAATTGTCAAAATACTAGCATGGGGGTGGCGGCGCCCACAGCAAAAAATGGCGTCAAGTCCCTCATTAGCAGACACAATTAAAAACCTATTGTTGGTGGCGACGCAGGGGCCTGACGCGTTAAAGCGAACAACTGCGCGGGCCGCGTAGGTCATCGTGGCGTTCCTGAGGACTTTTATTTGGATCACCTAAGTGTCCGGGACGTGAGAGTGGCTAAGAGTTTATTTTTGCCTATGACGAGGTATTGCACATTGGGCACCCGCTTTAACAGCACCTGAGTGAATGGCACCTGAGGTATTACACATAAGGCGCCTACGGATCAGTAGATACTAGTGATGGGACGTTTATTTTTTTTCAGATCGTCAAAATTAAAGTTCGATTAAAATCAGTAGAGCAAATATAACTGCTTTATGTTTGTAATCATTTTAATATCACAATCAGTTTTCCTTAATTACAGTATTGCAAAATCAGCCTTGAGTTACAGTAGAACTCAGAAAAAAATACTTTTTAGGTTAATTTACGATTATTTCTGGATAAGGAAAGTTTTCCTTATCCAGAAATAATCGTAAATTAAATTAAATATCACAATCAGTTGATTGTGATATTAAAATGATTAGAAACATAAAAAAGTTGTATTTTTATCATGTTATTAATCTCTCAACTGATTTTAATCGTATTTGATAATGACGTCCTAAAAAAATTATCCGTAGGTGCCATTTGTGGAATGATTTTTTTTATTAAAAATTATTCCACTACCGGCGAAAAATATTGATAGGTGCCGTATGTGGAATACCTCAGGTGCCATTCACTCAGGTGCCGTTTAAACGGGTGCCCAATACGGAATACCTCTAAATGACTAACATTACCAAATATTCTTAAAAATATCGTAGGTTCAGTGAGATTTAAATAATCAATACCTACCCAAGCAACACTTTTAGGCCAGATAAAAGAATCAAAATTTACTAATATGCAGTTTAAAGCTTTATTACAAAGATATTAAAGCTATATACATATAAACTTAGATGGCTTTCCGGTTGTCAAAGTAAACAGACGTGCTAAAATTCGCTCCCAGTAAAATCACCAATTCACGAACAAATACGTAAGTACCAAGCAAAACAGTGAAATTAAGTAACTCAAAATCCCGTGCGGCTGTGAAGGTGAAAAACTACGAGGATAAATAACGTATGTAAATGCTAGAAAAACAACATTCATAAGAACAATATAACCTCTTAAATAAACTGTCATACGTTCAGAACTGTCAAAATCTTCAATAAACCATAGACATCACTGGAGTGAAGGTAGCGCTGAAACAAAAAAAGCTAACTAACTGTGAAAAACGATAGTAAAGGAGAACAGTGTTGCCATCCCAAAAAAGTAAAAAAACTACCTACTTTAGTAATAAAATCTGATGAATCACGAGCTGTCATCTGCTCTTATAGATATTATTTTGTGCATATAAATAAGAATTATGGATAGCCAAATGCAAATGCTGTTAGAAAAAATACAAGAACAACTAGTTATACAAATAAAAACTATAACAGAAGCCGTTACAACCAATGTTATGCAGCACATAGACGACAGAATTAAATGTCTTACTGAAGAAGACAGAATTAAATGTCTTACTGAAGAAGACAGAATTAAATGTCTTACTGAAGAAAATGAGCAGCTGAAATCTGAAATTGTGCAACTAAAAAGAAAAGTTAAAGTTCTGGAAATGGTGTTTGAATAAATGTTGTGTTTTACTTTTTGGAATAAATGAAGAGAAAAAAGAAGAACCAAATTTGATAAAAGCAATGAAAGGAACACTTAATTCAACATTATAAATTAACACCCACGAGCATGAAATAGCCAAAGCGTATCGAATCGGCCTCAAAAGTAGTAAAACCCGGCCTATTCTGATTTCATTTACAACTAACTGGAGAAAAACGGAGATATTAAAAAACAAAAATAAACTACACGAGGGGATATATATGAAAGAAGACTATACAAAAGAAGTGTTAGAGATTAGGAAACATTTAAAACCAAAGTTAGAAGAAGAAAGAAAGAAGAGTAACATTGCTTACATCAAATTAGACAAACTGGCTGTCAAAAATCAGAACAATTTAAACCGAGAAAAGAGAAAAAGAGAATCAGCTTTTTCACCTGAACAGCTTAACAACAACGTCAACTCAACATCCTCAACTGCAACATCAACAGCAAAAAAAAATGAACACAGCCAACGCTTTTGAATACATGGCTCGTGCGCGTGCTAACTCGCTCAAAGAAAAGACCAGCAGCTATTAATTAAAAGGAAGAACAGGAAACCAATATAAGAAACAAAAACACATATAAAACCTCTCCCAAGCCGGCTGGTCACCATGGGAGAAAATGACCACAACCCTCCAGCGACCGAAAAAACCACAAACCAATCCCTTATTATCTCAACATACAATGTTAGATCCCTAGCATCAACAGAGCGGTTTTTAGAATTAATACACTCGATACAAAATGTAAATTTTGATATAATTGGCCTTGCAGAAGTAAGAAGAATGGGCTGCAAGATTGAAGAACATGAAAACTACATATTATTTTATAAAGGAATAGAAACACTCGGAATGCATGGAGTCGGCTTTTTGATAAAGAAAAAACACAAAACTAACATCATAGAGTTAATGGCGTTATCTGAACGAGTGGCCATGCTCCAAATGAAATTTATGTTATTATATTGTCATAAACTTGTGTAATGGATAGTGTGCTATACATGTTTATGCCCCAACCGACAGCGCAAAAAACGTAGAGGTTCAGAGTTTTATGATACTCTAGAAAAAGCTCAGAACCTTACTGGTAAATATATTCTTGTTGTAGGAGATTTTAATGCAAAGGTAAGACAACCGAAAAACATGAAAAACTTATAATGGGAATACACGGCTACGGAATTAGAAATGAAAGAGGAGAGAGACTCATTCAATATGCTTACGAACGCAATATATATATTTTTGAAAAGATCGCTTTTAGCGATAAGGCCGCCCATTGTGTCACCCTGTGTAAAGTTTTCTTCATTTATATGCTCTGTAATCTAAATGGTGTACATAATAAAGAGTATTCTATTCTATTTTAAAAGAGAAACAAGCGCAAATGGACCTGGGTCTCTCCCGATCAAAACACAAAAAACTAAATTGATTACATTTTATCAAATTACCCAAAAAATATGGAGAATGTCGAGGTATTAAACGTGTGGGGTATCTGCCACACTTATATTCGGTAGTTTTGAGTCGGAATAAAACAAACAATGAAGATTCAAAATGGGAATTAATTTATTCTCAAAATCCTAACTTCTAATATATACAAACGAATGGTTGACGTAGTCGTGGTTTGGAATCATACTCAAAATTGCTCAGCCAATTAGACATAGGTTTCCCGGTCTTCTGGAGTTTGGAGCATGTTCAGAGTGCGCCAACTATAAATACGCACAGCGCCGCCGTGCGGTGAGCCCCCCTCCGATCACCATGTATAATAAGCCTATTCCGTGGGAGAAGAAGGCTAAATTAAATACCTGGGTGTGGTCCTAGACCAACACCTAACCTTCGCAGAGCACATAAAGCAGGCCCGCGCGCGGGCCGCTTTCGCTCAAGGTAGGCTTCATTCCATGATCAACAAACGCAGTACCTTGTCATACAAGTGTAAACTGCGTACTTTCACCGCGGTCATTCGTCCCATCATGACCTACGCTGGCCCTGTCTTCGCACACGCCAAGCCCCGGTTCATTCATAAAATGCAGACTCTTCAGAGCCGCTTTCTTCGCCGAGCGGCGGGTGCCCCCTAAATTGTCCGTAACGAAGAGCTGCATGTAGACTTCGCACCATCCAGCAGTACTTGAAACGTCTCACCAAGCGTTTTCTAGATACCGCTGCGAATCATCCAAACCCCCTAATCGCATCGGCCGCCCGATACGAACCTGACGACCCTACCACCCTGCTCCAGGAGAGCCGTAGGGAAACGAGCACCACAGCCCACCATCGCACACAGCCGTCCTTCCGCCCCCGCCGTAGAGGCCCGCGAAGACCTGTTCAATGCCCTCCCCGTCTCTCGCCAGCACGTGCCGCTGAGCAAGCATATCCCCCAAATAATGAGAATCAGATCCAGCCTTCCCTTGCTGTCCCCCCAGTGACGCCCTAAGCTGAGGCCCGTACCCCGCAGGGGGTGCCCTTAGCGTAGTCACTTAGTATGTAAGAATAATAATAAGTCCTGGCTGGAGGCTTTAATAAATTAGAGCCTTCACAGGCAAGTTCGGTTAAGCAGTCGACAACCAATATGGTTGAACTGCGAATAGTCAATCACAAAAACGTGCGGTGAGCAGTCTCTCATTAGCTTCGATGCGAGCTTGTTGTTCCACCGACCGGCAGTCTGCGCGCGCGCCTCCTCTCCGGCCACATTCCAACGCCAGTGTGCGCCGCGCGCCCGTGCCGCGCGGTCGTTTAATGCTTGCAGGTTGGCGGTATCGAGTGCGTTGAGTTTATGCGTGTCCCACATCACTCTCCCCTAAGCGAAGCGAACAACGGGCTTCACGGTTCTTCCAGATCTTGTGATGTATGACTGGATTGCTTGTCCAGGGGTGCGATGATCCACATCTTCAGACTCGTTGAATATGTAGGCTGGCTTGAGCCTATCCATTGATACCACTGATGTGCGTAGCGGTAACTTTATTTTGTAACACTTGTCATAGCGCTTTATAACTTCGTAAGGACCTTCATACGGCGGTGTTAACGGGGAACGAACAGTGTCGTTGCGAACGAAAACATGTGTGCACGTGACGAGGTCGTGATGAATGAATGGCTTTGTCTGACTGTTGTTTGATCGAGGCGCACTTTTTATCGATGCCATGGTTTCTGTGAGGCGGCGTACATAGTCGTTCTCATCAATGTTCGACTTAGTTGGCACGATGAAATCCGATGGTAAGCGAAGCGTAGTGCCATACGTCATCATCGCTGGGCTTAAACTGTTGTAGATTCGCAGCGCCGTACGTAAACCTAATAGTACTGTGGGAAGCTCTTCTGTCCACTGTGTAGTAGTGCCTCGCGCCATGAGTGCTGCCTTCAACGATCTGTGCCACCGCTCAATCATACCGTTGGACTGCGGATGATATGCCGTGGTCCGTATTCGTGATATCCCAAACTTTTTCATTAGTGATCGGAGCAATGATGACTCAAATTGCCGTCCTTGATCTGTTGATATTCTTAGTGGGCAACCAAATCTTGCAATCCAATTCTCGTAAACGGCTTTTGCGACTCGCTCAGCGGTAATCTCGGGTACAGGAACGGCTTCTGGCCATTTGGTGCAACGATCGATGATAGTTACACAGTAGCGTTGGTCATTAGACAATCGTAGTGGTCCCACTATGTCCACGTGAATGTGTTCGAAGCGCGCCGACGGTGGGAACTCGTTCAGTGGGGTAACGACATGACGATGAATCTTCGCTCGCTGACAGCTGATACATGATCTGGTCCAGTTGCTAACTTCTTTATTCATGCTGGGCCAGAAATATTTTGAGCACATTTGTTTTCTAGTGGTTTTACAATAGCATGTAAGCACAATCTGTTACTAACCACTAACAACTTATGGACCGTAAGGTCTGAAATAAAGATATTTTATTTTATTTTTTTTTTTTATTTATTTTACGCCGGGATGACACAAATCGTGTTGAGCTTTGAATGCCTCAATACGATAAGTAGTGGGTAAGTACGGTCGAGGTGTGCCGGTAGAGGTCTCGCACGTGATTGGCTGGTTTATCCCGGGCAATGTGACGTCGGTAAACTTCAAGTTTGGTTGACTTCTGAGCTGTTTCAAAACTGGATCTTTTCCTTGTTCGCTGGCTAATGTTGCGTAATCGATGACGGAAGGGCATTGTACGTCTTCTATGCGTGATAATGCGTCTGCCACCGAGTTATCTTCGCCTTGCACGTACTTGATGCTCGTACAAAATTGGCTGATAAAATGTAATTGCCGTTCTCGACGCGGGGTGTCGCTGCTACTCGGTGGGCGTGTTAGTGCATTTACTAGCGGCTTATGGTCTGTGTACACTGTGACATCGCCTCCTTCTATAAAGTTTCTAAAATGCTTGACAGCCGTATAAACCGCTAATAACTCGCGGTCGTATACGCTGTAGCGTTGCTGAGTCATGCTCATCGCTTTTGAAAAATAAGCGAGAGGTTTCCATTTGCCTTCCATTCTCTGTTGTAAAACAGCGCCAAGGCTGTAATCTGACGCGTCTGTCATCAAGGCGAGGGGGTTTCCAGGTAATGGGTGGATCAGCTGTGTGGCTTCCAAAATGCTTTGACGGCACTTTTCAAAAGCCAACTCTGCCTGCGTCGTCCACTCGATGGGCGTTTTGTCGTTGCGTTTCTGGTTATGTAGGTATTTATTCAGCTCGTTCTGTAGTTTAGCTTGACGGGGTAAACAGCTACGATAAAAATTGATCATGCCCAGAAAACGTCGTAATTCTGCTATTGTCTTTGGTATAGGGTAACTTGATATTGCTTGGGTTCTCTCTTCAGTGGGCTTAATCCCGTTGCATGATACTTCGTAGCCCAGAAAATCAATCTTGTCCTTGCCGAATTCACATTTCTCAACCATTAGCATGACGCCGTATTTTTTTAGGCGGTCTAGTACTTGCGGTAGAAGTTGTCTGTGGCTCTCTTCGTTTTTCGAGTACAGAAGTATGTCGTCGACGTAGCAGAAGCAGTTGTCTATGCCCCGCAGTACTTGATGCATAAACCTTTGAAACGTTTGACTAGCGTTACCCCGTATTATTATTATACTCTTTGAGCGTTACGTAAGCCGAACGTCATGCATCTGAATTCAAACAGCCCGAATGGTGTGATAATTGCTGTTTTATGGGCGTCTTCCTCTGCAATTGGGATCCAATAATAGGCCATTTTGAGGTCAAGCTTCGAGAATATCTTCATATCGTGCAGCTGGTACGTGAAGTCTTGTATTCGTGGTAAAGGGTAGCGGTCTGGTCGTGTGATTGAGTTTAACCGTCGATAGTCACCGCATACTCTTAGGCCTCCGTTCTTCTTTCTCACAATATGCAGGAGGCTCGCCCACGGGCTCTTTGATGGCCTGCATATGCCAAGTTCCAGCATGTGGTCGAACTCCTCCTTTGCAGCCTTGTATTTGTCGGGGGGCAGGGGACGGGCTCGTGCGAAGACTGGAGCGCTTGTCGTCTCAATATGATGCACGACGTCATGTTTTGCTGGCTCCTTCAAGGACATAGGTCGCAGCACCTCCGGGAACAACTTCAAGAGGTTATAGTACGCTTGGTCGGAGCTGATGACATGTATGGTTTGTTCACTCGTTGCAACTTCAATGGCGTCGATTGACATGTCGGTAACATTGTCGACGAGCTTCTTTTTGTGGAGGTCGACAAGCAGCTTGAAGTGACGTAGGAAGTCCGCCCCTATGATCGAGGTTTTCACTTCAGCTATGATGAACGTCCATAGAAAACTGCGTCGCAAGCCAAGATTTAACCTTAGTGTTTTTTCACCATAAGTTTCGATTGGTGTATTGTTTGCAGCGAATAATTTGTAGGCGCTTGTCTTCATTTTTCTTTTGTTTGTGGCGGCTAGCACGGAAATTTCGGCGCCAGTGTCTACGAGGAAACGCTGTCGAGTTTCGCGATCGAAGACACAAAGGCGGTTGGTGGTGCAGGGGACATCGACTTCCGCCACCGTCGATGTCGTAGCTAGTTTAACGTCGTGTGATTCTTGTTTCTCCTACAGCACGGTGACTCGCAACGTTTCGCCTTGTCGCCAAAACGAAAGTGGTATCTACACTCCCATGTAGGATCGCCGGGTTTGACTGACGTCTTGTTGCTATGCCGGCGAGACTGATCGTGACCGTGACTTGAACGATGTGAAACGGGGTCTATTATGGCGTTCCCTTTTTCGTCCTCGTAGCTCAGCCACTTCTAGGCATAATTTCTCCATTTGCTTCGATAGGACTTCTAGCTGTGTTGACGTCACGGTATCTTGCGAGGTCGTGGCCACTGCGGCAACCGTTGTTGGTTCGGTGTATTCTGCCATTTTATCGGTCATTGCAGCGAGGGTATCTAGGGATGATTCCGTGTTGACCGAAAGCACAACGCGCATCTGTGTGGGTAGATGGTTGAGCCACTCGATTTTTAGTCCTTCGTCTGTGATTATGCCACTGCCTAGTTCTCTCATCCTGCGCAACAGCTGTGTGGGTTTTTGATCACCCAACTCTAGGCCACTGATTAGCTTTTGGAAGTTCTTGACGTCAGATTTGTCGTACACGGCGAGCAGACGAGTCTTCACAGCATTATATTTTTCCGTGGAGGGTGGACTGTATAAAATGTCAGTCAGATGTTGAAGGTCCGTTGTTGACAGCTGTTGCAACACGTAGTGGAATTTCTGATCGTCCGAGGTCTTCAAAGGGTCTACGACAGCTTCAAACTGGATAAACCAAGCTCGAGGAATCTCCCGCCAGAATGGTAACAATCTAGACTGAACCGATATGGCAGCTAGGTCGGAGTCCATCTTCATGGGATTGCTTTCTTCACCTGTGTTCATATTCTCTTGCGATATTTTTTTCTCGGGGTCACCAATTGTGGGGTATCTGCCACACTTATATTCAGTAGTTTTGAGTCAGATTAAAACAAACAATGAAGATTCAAAATGGGAATTAATTTATTGTCAAAATCCTAACTTCTAATATATACAAACGAATGGTTGACGTAGTCGTGGTTTGGAATCATACTCAAAATTGCTCAGCCAATTAGACATAGGTTTCCCGGTCTTCTGGAGTTTGGAGCATGTTCAGAGTGCGCCAACTATAAATACGCACAGCGCCACCGTGCGGTGACCCCCCGATCACCATGTACGATAAACCTATTCCTTGGGAGAAAAAGGCTAAGTACTTGGGTGTCGTACTCGACCAACACCTAACTTTCGCGCAGCACATAAGAGAGGCCCGCTCGCGGGCCGCTTTTGCGCAAGGTAGGCTTCATAGTATCCTAAACAAAAATAGCACTATGTCATTCAAGTGCAAAATGCGTACGTTCACCACGGTCATTCGACCAATCATGACGTACGTTGGCCCTGTCTTCGCACACGCCAAGCCCTACCTCTTACACAAAATGCAGACTCTTCAAAACCGCTTCCTCCGCAACGCGGCGGGAGCTCCTTACTTTGTCCGTAACGAAGAGCTGCATGTTGACTTCCGACTCCCTACTATCCAGCAGTTCCTGAAACGACTCACCAAGCGTTTCATGGATACTGCTGAAAAACATCGAAACCCCCTAATTGTATCGGCCGCCCGATACGTACCCTCCCGCATCTCCAAGGTGCGCCGGCCCAGACATACCCTACTCATACCTGATGACCCCACCACTCTGCTCCAGGAGAGCCGTAGGGAAACCAGCACACTACGCAAACGCAGACCGCCGTCGTTCCGCCCTCGCCGTCGAGGTCCGTCGCGAAGACCCAGTCAATGCCCTCCCAGTCTCTTGCCAGCACGCGCCGCTGAGCCAACTGATTCCCCAATTAATGGAAACTTGATCCAGCCTTCCCTTGCTGTCCCCCCCCAGTGACGCCCTAAGCCGAGGCCCGTACTCCGCAGGGAGTGCCCTTAGCGTAGTCACTTAGTTTATAAGAAATAATAAGTCCTGGCTGGAGGCTTTAA
The DNA here is from genome assembly GCA_951329385.1 of Polia nebulosa. Taxonomy (NCBI): domain Eukaryota; kingdom Metazoa; phylum Arthropoda; class Insecta; order Lepidoptera; family Noctuidae; genus Polia; species Polia nebulosa. Next base: position 10,418,507 of record OX589606.1, read on the forward strand.
TAATTTAGAGCCTTCACAGGCAAGCTCGGTTAAGCAGACGACAGCCTCCTAGGCTGACCTGCAAGACGTCACTCAAAAAATAAAAAAAAAAAAAAACGTGCGGTGAGCCAGTTGCGAATTGCTCTCGGTGCGGAGTGGTCACGTCCGTGCACGCTCTGAAACGAGTACGTAATTACGTAACTTCGCCCGCCCTGTCCCTGTGACATTGTTCCTGCCTGCCTGCGCAGCCCTACGACTACCGAAGCGGCCTTTTCGAGGTAGCTAAGGTTAGTCACGTACGTCCACCGAGCCGCCGAGTCGCCGAGCTTCATCTGCGTGTGATCGTCGATACTTCATACCTACGAGGTCATCGTCGATTGTTTTCGTCGTGTCGCCGCGCCAACAATCACCTAAAGCGGCCTGTATTAAGGTAGCGGAAGGGATTGTCGCTCGTGTCGCCGAGTCGCCCGCCGTGTGACGTCACAACCGAAGCGGCCTTTTTCAAGGTAGCGGAGGTATCTCTGTTTCTTGGCCGCCGCGCCACTTTTTATTCGAAGCGGCCTTGTTAAAGGTAGCGGACGATATTATTTCTTTACAAGTTGTTGTTCAAAACACCCGTGCCCCCTCAGGGAAAATCCACAGTTTAGTGGTACTCGGTTGAAACCTCACGGTGCCAACGAAGCCGAGTGGGTGTTGACCCAAAGCACCCGCCGAGCCCCCTCAGGGTAAGGCAATTATTTAGATTCGGGCGCCGGGGCTTGGCCTTGGGGGCTCCCCTAGCCAACCGGTTAGCCGCTACATCTTTTTCAGCTCTCACACCTGGTGTTGGTTGGGTGTTTCTACCCCTTCGCACCAGACCCAGTAGGACCCGGCTTGCACATTAAGACTGGCAGCCGGCAAAAGCCAAGCTTAGGGTCACACAGTAGGCACTCAACCTCCCAGCTGATCCCGGCTGGGAGGGTTTACACATCCCCAGGCTTGCCCACCTGGGGAGTTAGGTACTTAGCTCTAGTTGTACGCTCACGTACTTAGATTATTTATCATATAAATCTTTGATTTTCTTAATCAAGATTTTGATTTCTTTTGTTATTTTCTTATTGGAGATAACTCCCATCTTTCTAAAGACCGTGACCCCTGAGTTTGTTCCGGCAAATTCTTCTCAGGGTGAGTCTTAGGAATTGCCGAATTTTTCCTAGGTTAGGTCCCGTCCCACCTAACATAAAAATGTCCGACGCAATTATTGCGTTTTTTACGGAGGTCCTCCTAAAGGACCCCGATTTTCAGGCCAAATATGGCCAACGGTTTGCAACTCTGCAAACCGAGTTATTTACTGACGCTCTAGTCAGCCCCTCTTCCCCTCTAGACGACGACGAGTCGTCTAACAACTCGTCCGACACTGGGGTGACGCACACACCGTGCGTTAGCCTAGCGTCAAACTCACCGTGCGTTAGCCTAGCCTCAAACCGTGTCCTCACTCCAGTAATGGAAGAAGTGATGGACACGTCCGCCCCCGCCCCTTCCCCCTCTACCTCCGACTCGGAATCGTCCCAAGTCACCTCCTCCTCAGAGGATGATGACTTCATTCCGGTTACCGGAGGGAAGAGGAAGAAGAAAGGGAAGGCCTCCAGGCCCTCCAAAGCAACCAAGGCCAAGAAGGCCACTGCCCCCTCCCCCACCCCCTCACCAATCCCCTCGTCTACTAGACAGCCCGCTTCAGCTGCCCCTGTCTCTCAGACAAACAGCACCCCGCCCCCTAAGTCAGCTGCCTTCCTTGCCTCGAGGAAGCAGCGTGTCCCTCCCCCCTGTACATACAGGAGAAAGCCCGTTGGACCGAAGTGTCCAAAATGTGTGTGGATCGCAAGATCCTATACACAAATGCCCGTGCCTGTCCAATCGGCATTAAGGTGACGGTAAAGTCGTCAGACGATTACCGTAATCTGACCCGCGCACTCAAAGAGCGCAATGTAAGTTTTCATACTTACACCCTCCCCGAGGACACGCCCACCAGAGTGGTGATCAGGCGTGTGCCCAAAGAAATCACCCCCGAGGAGATCAAAGAGGACCTGCTTCTTCAGAAGGTCCCAGTGATCTCTGTCCACCGCCTCCACAGAGCCCGAGGTGGGGAAGTATACGACATGGTAAGTGTCGTATGTGAACCCACGGAGGGCCATCACCCCATCTTCGGGGTAAAAACTATATGTTCGCTTTCCGGCATCTCGATCGAGAAGCCGCATAAGCCAACCATAGTTGGACAGTGTCATCGCTGCCAACTATATGGACACTCCCAGTCCAATTGTTTCGCCAAGCCTAGATGCGTCAAGTGTCTAGGCGAGCATGGCACAGCGGACTGCCCCCGTCCCAAAGACCGTACACAATGCACAGAGCCCCCCAGCTGTGTGCTGTGCGGTCAAACAGGGCACCCGGCTAACTACCGGGGCTGCCCCAAAGCGCCAAAAATCGCCCCTAAAGTGGCCAAGCGGGCTGAGGCTCGCCAAAAGAGGGAGTGCCCATCTGGGAAAGCTCCCTCCTCCCAACTCCCCAACCGTCTCGCGCCACAGAGACCTTCTCCATGGAATAGGCTTACTCATCTAAAAGCCTTCCCAGCCCTAGCGGCCCCCTCCACCTTAACACCCTCCACGAAAGCCGCTACCCCCGCGCTGATGGATGCTCCCACAGCAGTAGCCCCCACGACGGCGGCCACAGTCGCCCCCCAAGCTGCAGCACCAAGACCTGCTACCTCAGCAGCTGCTGCAAAGAGGCCTAAGGCCCCCGCAGCCAGTGCAGCTTCCCCCAACACCCCCTTCACATACTCCCCAGATGAGAGTGTAGCCTGTAGCATCTTAAGGGCTTACTCCATCTTCCTCACCCCCGAGGCGAAAGCACTTGACGCAGTGCTTAAACAAGCCTTCGCGTCAGGCAACTACAATTTGATGTCGGCCCATAAAATATGGTCCGACTTTGCTGGTATTGCCAAGTCCTTAGATAACATGAATTGCGCACTGTAATGGATAAGCACGCAAAAACATGTTCCATCAAACCCCGATCCCTTAGGTTAGCATTTAATGCTAACGGATATAAAAGCCAACGTGATGAGATCGCGAAATTTCTTCGCGACCATCAAATAGACATTCTCCTCATACAGGAAACCTTCCTGAAGCCCTACCGCAGTGACCCTAGAATTGCCAACTATCGATTAGTTCGCAATGATAGACTGCAAAAACACAAGGGAGGCACACTAATTTACTACAGGAAGGAACTTCACTGTATTCCTCTCGCCCCTCCCGCCCCCCAATCTCTCCTTGAGTACTCTGCCTGTCGGCTAGGCATGACTGGCCATCAGCCAATCACAGTCATTTCTGCCTATATCCCACCTGACTCAGCATCCTCTCCTGATGAGATTGATGCCATCTCCAGCGACCTCACTAAACTCTTCGGCATGAGTAGTTCCGTCATCTTAGCAGGTGACCTCAATGCCAAGCACCCTATATGGGGCCACAATTACTCCAATTCCAAGGGTAGGCTCATACATAATCTGAGCTCTACCCTCAACTTCGACGTCATCGTACCGATGAGCCCCACTTATTACCCCCACACCGTTAGTTATACTCCCAGCGTCCTGGATGTGGCACTTCTAAAGAATGTAAACTTACGTTTGCATTCGGTAGAAGTGTTGCATGAACTGGACTCTGACCACCGGCCGGTGTTCCTACACCTGGGCTCCCGCTCAGGTGAGACCGACCCAAATCTCCCCCCCCCCCACCCAAGTAATCACCGACTGGAAGAAAGTAAGCGAAAGTCTGAAATCTACCACGTCGGTTCACTTGGACTCTATCCCTGACCACATAAGCTCAGTCGCTGACACGTCAGCGGCGATCGACTCGCTTACGGATCACGTGCGAACCGTCTTGAACGACTGTTCAAGAGAGGTGCCAGTGACGGAGGACCGTCGCTGGAAACTCCCAGCGGATGTACGGAGTCTGATAACTGAGAAGAACGCTGCCATTCGTGCATACAGCAATTTTCCCTGTCACGCAAACAAGGTTCACATGCGTCACTTACAGCGTGCTGTAAAGAGACGTACTGCTGAGCATCGTTCTGCGAACTGGGAAAAGACGCTGAGTGAACTCGAGCCCAACCACCTGGCTTTCTGGAACCTCCAAAGAAAGCTACGTTCCAAGTCTGAGGCCTCAATGCCTCCTCTCATTCGTCCTGACAAGAGTGTCGCTTTTGATAATGACGAAAAGGCGGAATGCCTGGCCGACAGTCTAGAGTCCCAATGCTCTCCCAGCTCTCAACCAGTAGACCAGGCCCACCTAGACATGGTAGATGCTGAGGTCGAAAGGAGAGCTTCCCTCCCTCCGGTCGAAGATCCTGATGACCCGCTACCCCCCGTCACTCCCGAAGAGGTGGAGAATGTCATCAGGAAACTTCAACCCAGAAAAGCCCCAGGCTCTGATGGAATATCCAACAGAGCTATAAAACTATTCCCAGCCCAACTTATTATGCTTTTGACCGCCATCTTCAATGGCGCCTTAAGTAATAATATGTTCCCTCAAGCGTGGAAACAGGCCACTGTCATTGGTATTCCAAAGCCAGGCAAGCCAAAATCCGACCCCACTAGCTACCGCCCCATTAGTTTACTCAATGTTCTCGGCAAGATTTACGAGAAGCTTATTCATAAGCGACTCAAAGATTTTGCTGAGGCTAAGAGTCTCATTCCCAACGAGCAATTCGGATTCCGCTCCGAACACTCGTGCGTCCAACAAGTATACCGAATGGTCGAGCATATGAGCGCTGGGTTCCAGCGTAAATACACGACCGGTGTCTTGTACTTCGATATAGCGAAAGCGTTCGACAAAGTCTGGCACAATGGCTTAATTTATAAGCTGTATCAACTAGGTGTGCCAGATCGTCTCGTACTCATCTTGCGAGACTACCTGTCGGATCGCACCTTTCGCTATCGCGTAGAGGGCGCTCTATCCTCCCCCCATCCTATAAAGTCTGGTGTCCCCCAGGGCTCTGTGGTATCCCCCCTAGCCTTCACGCTGTTCACTAGCGATATCCCTAAACCCAAAAAGGCCCAGTTAGCATTATTCGCTGACGACACGGCCATCTTCTACTCGGGTCGTTCACCCGCTCAGATAGGCCTCAACCTCCAAACCTACACTACCCAGCTGGGCCAGTGGTTCCGGAAATGGAGAGTTGAGGTCAACCCTGAGAAAAGTCAGGCAGTCCTCTACTCTAGACCGCGACATACGGTCAGACCCCCTCGTCCGATCACCATGTACGGCAGGCCGATCCCTTGGGAGAAGCAGGCCAAGTACCTAGGCGTAATCCTAGACCAGCATCTCACCTTCGTCGAGCACATAAAGCAAGCTCGCTCGCGGGCCGCCTTTGCTCAAGGTAGACTCCACTTCCTCCTAAATGGTAAAAGCAAATTGTCACTCAAGTGCAAATTGCGTACCTACACCGCGGTCATCCGACCAATCATGACCTATGCTTGCCCAGTGTTCGCACATGCCAAGCCCCGTCACCTCCACAAGATGTCGACACTGCAGCACCGCTTTCTCCGCAAGGTGGTGGATGCCCCCTACTTTGTGAGGAACGAGGAGCTGCATGTTGACCTCAAAATCCCCACCCTGCAGCAGTTCATGAAGCGCTCCACCAAGCGCTTCCTAGAAACTGCTGCTAAACATCGTAACCCCCTTATCGCATCGGCTACTCGATACGTTCCCTCTCAAATTTCTAGGATTCGCCGCCCCCGGCATACCCTCCAAGTCCCTGATGACGCCACAACCCTGCGCCAAGAGAGCCGTAGGGAAACCAGCACTATAAAAAAACACTACAGACCGCCGATTTTCCGACCTCGCCGGCGAGGCCCGTCGCGAAATCTAAGTCATTGCCCTCCCCGTCTCTCGCCAGCACGTGCCGCTGAGCCAGTAAACTCCCCAATTAATGGTAACCAGATCCAGCCTTCCCTTGCTGCCCCTCAGTGACGCCCTAAGCCGAGGCCCGTACTCCGCAGGGAGTGCCCTTAGCGTGGTCACTTAGTTTTGTAAGTTTAATAAGTCCTGGCTGGAGGCTTTAATATATTAAAGCCTACACAGGCAAGCCCGGTTAAGCAGACGACAGCCTCAGAGGCTGACCTGCAAGACGCCCCACAAAAAAAAAACGTGCGGTGAGCAGTCTCTCATTAGCTTCGATGCGAGCTTGTTGTTCCACCGACCGGCAGTCTGCGCGCGCGCCTCCTCTCCGGCCGCATTCCAACGCCAGTGTGCGCCGCGCGCCCGTGCCGCGCGGTCGTTTAATGCTTGCAGGTTGGCGGTATCGAGTGCGTTGAGTTTATGCGTGTCCCACAAACGCAATTCAATTTCCATCAGATTATCGAATGGTCAGAGCACATTATCGGCTACAAGAAAAAAATAAAATCAGACCCTCTTGCAGACCGTTTCCCAACACCTTAAAAACAGAACAATAAACAAAATTATATATGTCGCCGCGAAGATTAATTGGCCACTAATTAAGCTGATTCTGTTACCTTTGATTGATTCACTATAAAATAATAACCGCCCTGTCTCATCTTCGACATATACAATAAATTTGAACAACAACATACAAAAACTAGAGACAGAACACCTTAAAGAAAGCGTTCACACATATAAAAATAAACTAGAATCCATAATCAAACAGTATATGGAAACAAAAGAAAATAGAGAAAAAAAGAAAGAATAATTACAATTTTTAACACATCTACAAATGAACTCATAGCCAGACAAACAGAACTTGTAAAAAGGAAACAAAAAACAATAGGGATGAAAAAAGTACTAACCAAACTATTCAAACAAACAAACAAGGCTATTAAAAGGGACTATAAAAACTACAGATATAATAGAAGAAAATATAAAACGATACCGAAGCACAAAAAGAGCTTCTAAAGAACTAAACACACATAAGAACTGGATTCAAACTCTAAATACAAAAACAGTCTTGGCGGTGTCTCTGGAGATCGCTACAAATACGCTGGAGGCCAGCGTAGTTTGCGTAGCAAACTACGCTGACGACACGCTGGTCCCAGCGCAGAGGAGGTCGTACCTGGCGGCGGCCAACTTGATATCACGACAGTCGTTGAGAGAATCCGGCAACTGGGACTCGAGGTGGCATTGCACAAGTCCGAGGCCATGTGTTTTCATGGTCCTCGGAATGCGCCACCGGCGGGTTCCCAGATAACGGTAGGAGGGGTTCACATCGGCGTCGAGGGGACGATGAAGTACCTGGGACTCGTCCTCGACAGCCGGTGGAACTTCGTCGAGCATTTCCGACGTTCGGCTCCCAGATTGGAGCGGGCTAGTGCTGCACTGAAGCGGCTATCCGCCAATCTGCCCAATCTGGGGGGTCCAAACGCCTTCTGCCGGAGGCTCTACGCGGGGATCGTGCGGTCCATGGCCCTTTACGGAGCACCAGTGTGGGCGTGTTCAATAAGGCGGCGACCAGCTCGCCGGTTGAACGCGTCCCAAAGGGTCATGGCCATTCGGCTCATCCGCGGATACCGCACGGTCTCCTGTGAGGCGGCGAGCCTCCTTGCCGGACTGTCGCCATGGAATCTGGAGGCCAGGGTCCTCGCGCTGCTCTGGGAGTGGCGCGAGGAGGCCAAACGCCGGGGCGAAAGTCTGTTGCCGCGACACCTCGCGGCTCGGCGGACGGAGCTCTGGCAGGATCTCATGGCGACATGGAGACAGCGACTGTCGCAACACAGCGCTGGGCATGCCACGATTGCGGCGGTAGTGCCCCTCTTTGAGGAGTGGCTGGAGAGGCGTCACGGCGTCCTCACCTTCCGCCTGACGCAGGTCCTCACCGGACACGGTTGTTTCGAGAGGTTCCTGCATCAAATCGGGCGGGAGGAAACGCCCGGGTGTTACCACTGCGCGGATCGCCCAGAGGACACGGTGAAGCATACGGTGGAGGTCTGCCCCGCTTGGGCGGTGCACTGCCGTGTCCTCGTGGATGCGATAGGTGGCGGCGACCTCTCGCGCCCGGCCCTGGTTCAGGCCATGGTACGGAGCGAGAGGGAATGGGAGGCAGTCTCCGCCTTTTGCGAAGCAGTAATGCTCGTGAAGGCGGAGGCGGGGCGCGTGAGGGAAGCTCAACAGAGTGGCCCTCACGGCCCCGGCCGCTACCACCGCAGGAGAGGTACTGGGCGTACTGGGCGTAGGACGTCGCGAGACGATTTCCGGCCACCGTAGACCCGGGCCTGCGGACGGCGAGCAGTGGGTAGCTCGCCGTCCGATCAGCACCAGGCCCGTGAGTCGACGGCGCGTAGTGTTCCACGCGCGTCTCAAAGAGATGTAGTCAGCCACCACTGACGGGGCGCATCGTGGCCGGTGCCTGCATGCCTAGGGGTTGCGGATAAATTCTGAAAATGAGTTACCGCAGCCCTGGGCACTCAGGCAGGGAAGGAACAGGGGTGGGTTTTAGTAGTATGTAATCACGTCTCCCGCTCTGGGTGGAGCGGGAGGGAGTGTCAGACTCTTACTGACTAAAACCCACCAATGTTCCTTCCCTGCCGGAGTGTAAAGGGGTGCGGTAACTCATTTTCAGAATTTATCCGCTATCCCTAGGCATGCAGGCACCGACCACGATGGGCCCCGTCAGTGGTGGCTGACTACATCTCTTTGAGGCGCGCGTGGAACACTACGCGCCGTCGACTCACGGGCCTAGTGCTGATCAGACGGCGAGCTACCCACTGCTCGCCGTCCGCGAAGTCCACGTAGAATCTAGGAAGCAGTGGGAACTGCATGTTAGTAAATCATCCGACGATCTACCCTCTTTTAAACAGTTTTGCGAGTTTTTGGAGACGCGTTTTCGAGCCCTAGAGTGCGTTGAACCTAAACATAAAACAAAGGTTGATACTAGTTCTACATCTCACGCTAAAGTAATGCATGGTGCTATTAATGTTTCATGTCCACATTGTTCTGAGAGTCACAAGCTCAGCAATTGTAAGAAGTTTTGTCAACTAGATATTGACAAACGTCGTGCCATTTCACAATCTTTGGGTGTCTGTTATAATTGTTTGGGTAGTCACCACACTTCCAAATTTTGCCGAGTTCTTTCAAAATGCCGTATATGTCAGCGGAAGCACCATACGTTGTTGCATCCTAAGAACCCTAGTGGAGCCAGTGGGGCTACTAGGCCAGTGGTACCTGCAACCCCACATGAACGTACTTCAGAGCCAGTACATGATGTCAGTGCAAATATAGCAACTCATTTTGTGAATGGACAAGCACAGAGCCAAGTCTTGTTAGCCACGGCTTTAGTAAAGGCCGAATCACAAAATGGGTCCTCTCAAAATTTGAGAGCTTTGTTGGATCAAGGATCACAAGCATCCTTTATAACTGAGGCAGCAGTGCAATTGCTTCGTTTAAAGAAAGTAGTCTCGAAGACTACCATTGCAGGTATAGGAGGTGGTCATGGCGATATCGTCTCTAGACATGTGGTTAAGATTAATATACAATCGTTGCATGATCCTTCTTTTACCCTAAAGGTAACTGCGCATGTATTAAGCTCACTGACCTCAGTTATGCCAGATACAAACTTTGAACTCGAGAATTGGCCAGAAATTCACAGTATACGTCTTGCCGACCCAAAGTTCAATAGCCCTAATAAAATCGACATTTTGTTAGGAGCTGAAATATATTGCCGTATTATAAAGGAAGGTCTGATCAAGAGCCCCGCGGGCTCTCCGGTCGCGCAAGACACGCATTTAGGTTGGATTGTGTCAGGCCATGTTAGTAAAGTGGATAGGTCTCTGGATTCCCATAATACTGTGATAGCGATGTACACTCAAATTGAAGAGAATGAAATGTTAAAACGTTTATGGGAACTAGATTCTGAGCCTACTTTAACGAAAAGGCTTCTCACGCCTGAAGAACAGGCTTGCGAGCAGATTTACTCAAATACGACGAAAAGAGATGAAGACGGGCGTTATGTCGTAAAATTACCTTTTCGTTCAGAAGATCCACCTTGTAAATACGGTCATTCAAAAAATATAGCTGTAAAAAGATTGCTAGGTTTAGAAAGGAAGTTGGCTAAGGATCATGAATTAAAACAACAGTATACTGATGTGATAAAGGAGTATTTATTGCTGGGCCATTTGGAGAAAATAGTCGACGAGTCTGAAACAAATAAAAGTGATGCGGTTTATTTGCCCCATCACGCAGTGGTTAGACTAGATAAACTGACCACCAAGGTAAGAGTGGTTTATGACGCATCATGTAAGAGAACAAACGGGGTTTCCTTAAATGACACCTTAATGGTGGGACCCACTCTCCAGGCAGATTTGAGACATATTGTCATGAGATGGCGACAACATCCGATCTGTCTGGCAGCAGATATAGTAAAAATGTATCGCCAAATCAAGGTAGCGCGGTCGGATGCGGATTTCCAAAGAATTGTCTGGAGAGAGGATCCTAACAAAGAGATAGAGGACTTCCGACTTCTGACTGTCACCTTTGGCACGTCATGCGCCCCTTACTTGGCTGTTAAATCATTGCATCAAGTTGCATGCGATGAAGGTAATATGTATCCATTGGCAGCTGAAAGGGTGAAGTCAGACTTCTATATGGATGATCTGATGACTGGCTGTCAATCTGAAACAGAAGTAGAAGGAATTTAAAGTGAAATGAACCGTTTATTAGAAAAAGGAGGATTTCAATTGCAAAAATGGACAAACAATAGGATACACTTATTGGAAACCTTAACGGAAAGTTCTGGCAGAGATTTGGAAATTAAACCTGATAAGGTTACTAAGATTTTGGGACTTACCTGGAACCGGAACTCCGACGAATTCGATTATTCTGTGAAGATGTCACCTCCTGCTGCAACTGAAACAAAAAGAACGGTCATATCAGATATATCAAGGCTTTATGATCCGTTAGGGTGGATAGCGCCGTGCATTATAACCTCGAAGGTCTTCATACAAAAGCTATGGATTAGTGGTATGGGCTGGCATGATGAACTGCCACCAGATCTCTTACAAGAGTGGAGATATTACAGATCAGAATTAGAGACACTGGTGAATTTTCACGTTCCCAGATGGATAGGCAAAAGGGAAGAACATTGCAATAGAGCTACATGGATTTAGCGATGCGTCAAATATAGCTTATGCGGCTGTGGTGTATTGTCGCATTATCGATGCTACTGCGCAAGTACACTCACACCTCATAACCGCAAAAACAAAGGTAGCCCCTATTAAGCAGATATCCATTCCACGGCTGGAATTGTGTGGTTCAGTTTTAGTAGCAAAACTATTGATCGAAGTAGCTGAAGTAATGAACATTCCAAAGGCTAATATCCATGCTTGGACAGATTCATCTGTTGTTTTGGCCTGGTTAAATGATCATCCAAGTCGTTGGAAAACTTACGTGGCTAACCGCACTTCAGAGATCCTTAGTTTGTTAGATAATACACAATGGGCTTATGTTGAATCCAAAAACAACCCAGCGGATATCGCTTCTCGTGGAGTTTCATCAGCTATTTTACTTAATGATGATCTATGGAAACGAGGACCAGGTTGGTTAAGAAATGATCATATAGAATATACTAGACCTAGCGCAATACGCACTAATGAGGAAAAGAAATCCGTTAAAGTTCACACAGCCAACCTCGTGTCTGAGTTTGATGCCATTTTGGGATCTAAGTATTCATCACTTACACGTTTAGTAAGGGTTGTTGCGTACTGTAAAAGGTTTTTGCGGTCAACAAGAATTCGTAAGGTAAACATTAAACTTACAGCATACTTGTCAGCTTCAGAAACTCGTGAAGCCTTGGATGTATGTATCAGGCAAAGCCAGCAGCAACGGTTCCATGCAGAATTTATAGCTCTGAAAAATAAAGTTCCATTAGACAAAACGAGTTCATTATATAAATTAAATGTGTTGATCGATGAATGTGAGATATTGCGCGTTGGAGGAAGACTGCGCTATTCTCAACTACTTGATGATACAAAGCACCCAGTTGTTATTCCTCATGATTCTAGTTTGGCCAAGTTAATTGTAGCCGACGCTCATGAAAGGACTTTTCATGGAGGACAGCAATTGGTACTCAATTTTATACGCACCAAGTACTGGATCAGTCGGGTAAAAAATATTGTACGAGCTCATATACGTCGTTGTGTTCCCTGTACTCGATATGCTGCGACTACAAAACAACAGCTGATGGGAGAGCTTCCGGCTTGCAGAGTGACCCCGAGTAAACCGTTTCTTAACGCCGGTGTCGATTATGCGGGTCCCATTAATATGAGGGTCTCTAAGGGTCGTGGACAAAGGTCGTATAAGGGATACATCTGTCTATTTGTGTGTATGGCCACACGCGCAGTACACATTGAGGCTGTTTCGGATTTAACAACTGAGGGATTCCTAGCAGCGTTCAAACGGTTCGTTTCCAGGCGTGGTCATTGTCGTCATATTTGGAGCGATAATGGCACAAATTTTGTGGGCGCTGCCAAGGAGTTACAGATCCTTTTCAAACAAGAGAATTCAATGTTTAGCAACATTGCAGCTGCTCTTGCAAACTCTCAAACCGAATGGCACTTTATTCCTCCCCACGCTCCTAATTTTGGTGGATTGTGGGAAGCAGGGGTAAAAAGTGCAAAACATCATCTGAGGCGCGTCGTCGGGGACTCCACTTTGACGTTTGAAGAGCTGTCCACAGTTCTTTATCAAATTGAGGCATGCCTAAATTCTAGGCCCTTATCGCAGGGTAGTAACGATCTAGAAGATCCGGCACCTTTAACCCCTGGCCATTTTTTAGTGGGTCACCCATTGGTAGTACCACCCGACTACAGTTATGAGTATGCCACAGTTAGTACTTTACGCAGATGGCAATTGGTGCAACGTATGGTGCAGCACTTCTGGCGTAGATGGAAACAGGAATATTTAACACAATTCTTCCAAAGACATAAATGGAATGTTCGTAATCCTGAATATAAAGTAGGTGATGTAGTGTTAATAAGAGAAGATAACTAACCTCCAGCAAAATGGTTATATGGTAGAATTATACAGCTGCATCCGGGTAAAGATAGCTTGACGCGTGTTGTCACTGTTCGTTGTAAGGGCACTACGATTAAACGTCCAATTTCAAAATTGTGCTTCCTTCCTGTTACTGAGTAAGTCGCATGTTGTTGAAATTTTAAGCATTTGTCTTGTGCCAAGACTTGTTTGTTTTAGTATGTTTCTTATGTTGCACTATTGTGTAAATACCGTGTTATAATTATTTGTGTTTCATTAAACTTATGTACTTATGTTTTGATGGAGTTCAAGCGAGCTCAATAATTCTATGAAAATGTTATACGTTTAAGTTGTTATTCTACCTTGTCAAGTAGTTAAGTTATTTGTGCTTGTCATGTTTTGAGCGGAACCATATTTATCCACCAATATGGTGTGTCTATGCTTTCCTATGTCATGAAGCCGTCCACTACCTAGTGTTTGTAATTATCATACAGTCCATTGTTCTTGTAGTTGCTGAGTTTGTTCATGGTGGGAGGTACTAAAAGGAACATATTCCTTTTGGTGGGCGGAATGTTCAATGTAAAATATGTGATCGATCCCAACGCAATCCCACAAACATAAGTCTGTAATATTTAGCTAAAAAGTTCCTGCTAACTCGATAGATGGCGTTGGGATCGAATTAGATCGCGCTATGGTTTCGTTACCTGGCAGAGTATATAAGCTTGGGTATAGAAAATAATAAATTTGTCTTGCTCTGAGGTACGGCGTTTTAATCAGTATCACAGGCTCCAAGGAACTTTGTACCGATATTGTACATAAACAGTTAAGTAATGTTTAGAAATAGATAAGAAAATAAAGGCTTCTTTATTTTTTATTTATTAAAGCATACGGGACAGACGAATGGTGATTTGTATTGTTATTAATTGAATGATTAATTGGTTGTTTTTTTTTTCTTGTTTAATTTTTTTTTCTGATTTGTTAATTCTATATAGCACTAATTTACTTTTTCAATGTTAAATATTGGTCATGAAAAGAACTATTAAAGATACGGCTATTGAGACAGCTGAAACCTGCTTATTAACTTATGTGATAGCATCTGTACCTTTACCTTATCGGTCGTACCAGCATTTTCAAAAATTCTGGGACGTCTGATTAACAATCGGCTTGTCGACTTTCTGGAATCGCATGATATTCTGTCAAGGAATCAATACGTGTTCCGAAGAGGAAGGTAATGTGAAGACGCAGCTGCTGCCTTTATTGACAATGCTGTAAGGACTCTTGATGCTACATCTAAACGCTTTGATATCTTCCTAGACCTATCTAAGGCTTTTGACACCGTCTCTGTACCTATCCTGCTATCCAAGCTTGAGAGGATAGGTGTGAGGGGCTGTGCACTGGCTATTTTTAATAGTTACCTCTCGGACGGACCCAGTGTGTAAAAATTGGCACACTAGTGAGTGAAGAACATATTGTATCCTTTGTGTAACGTAGTGGCGTTACAATCTCAATTCAAATTAAACATAAGGAAAAAACCACAGTGGCCAAAAGCCACTATTTCAGTTTTGGAAAACAATAAACAATATTAGTTTGCTGACAACACTATTGTCTTTGGATTCGTTGACATCTGTCAATTCAGCCATATGTATGACACGCTGGACAATGTTTTCCAGGGTCCCAGATTCGGAGTCCCAGATTCCGAGCCTCAGTTCCAGACTCCCAGATCCAGAGGGAAGATTTGGAGCCCTACGCTCCTTGCACCACTTACATCGTCCCCTATCTCGGCCATCCCGCCGCAGAACCTCGTCCCCTCGCTATCAAGCAACTCGCCACGTCGGCACGCACTACGCCGAGTGCTTATTTGCCCGCGTGGTTTCTGCTGGCCGTCTCCGAGCCGGCACTATCACCTGCCGGCCCCTGACGATCTACAAGTCGGCGGCTCGCTCCACGCCGGGTATCCATATGTGCGTGGCCTCTGCAAGCCGTCTCCGAGCCGGCACGATCGCCTGCCGGCCGTCGCCTTCCGGCCCCGTACGATCTACGAGTCGGCGGCTCGCTCCACGCCGGGTATCCATTTACTCGCGTGGCTTCTGCAAGCCATCTCCGAGCCGGCTCGACCACCTGCCGGCCGATTCATGCTGGCTCCTGTCGACCCTACGAGCCGGCGCTACCACCTGCCGGCCACCACCTCCGGGACGAACGCAACGTGGCTCCCCCGAGTCATCCGTCACAAGGCAGAGCCAGGGCAGTAGCGTGCCATCTCCCAGGGAGTGCGATAACTATGACTACAAACCTTCCCACGCCCTTTTCTCTATTCAATATATTTTTTTATGTTGACCGAGAATATATTTTTTTATGTTGACCAAAATCGATCCTTTCGTCACATTTGGAGTTCCTCAAGGATCGATTTTGGGGCAATACGCTGTTACTAATTTATGTAAATAGCCTCTGTAATCTATCTATCCCAAATTGCCATATTTACACATACGCAGACGATACCGCCTTATTAGTGCATGGTCAGGATTGGATTGAGGTCCGTAATCGAGCTCAATCAGCAATAACCATTGTCATGTCATGGCTATCTGCCAATATACTTAATCGAAATGTGCAGAAATCAAAGTACATAACTTTCTCAATGAAATCCTCTACACAGCCTGATGAGACATTTTCTATCATAGCCCATACAAGCGGTGGTAAATCAGACTGTTGTACTTGCCTCTCAATGATCAGTACAACTAGTGTGCGGTATCTTGGCATTGACATAGATAACCTTATCTCATGGAAAGTGCAGATAAGTCGTTTGAAAGGAAGAGTCAGAAAACTCATGGCAATTTTCAGAAAACTACGCAGGAGTGCAGATACACAAACAGGGCGCATGGTCTACTTCTCGCTATGTCAGTCGATACTCTCTTTTGGTATTACAGTCTGGGGAGGGGCTCCAACCACGGTCCTCTTGCATCTGGAAAGAGCGCAGAGAGCAGTGCTCAAGGTCATGACTCATAAACACTTCTGTATATAAACACACTGTATAAAGATTGTCAGGTCATGACCGTCAGGCAGCTCTTTGTGCTTGGAACCATACTTAAAAAACATAAAACTCTGAGTTACAATCCCCTTCATCTCTCGAAGCGCAGGTCGACCCAAGTGTGTACTGTCAAACGTCATAGATCCAAACTGGCTAAACGAAATTTTGTAATCTTGGGTAGTCGCTTGTACTCGTACAATGCGATAAACAAAAAGTGCAATATCTACACATTGAATTCTCATGAGTGCAAGGAGAGGCTGACGCAGTGGATAATGTCACTAAACTACGAGGAGGTAGAAGACCTGGTTGGGATGTAATTCAAAAATGATACTTGCGCGCATGCAATCAACAAACACCCAACAAATACGGCACAAAGAAAGATTGCCATGAATTGTTCAATTTGTATGTTTTCCTGTTTTGTAATTATTTCATTGCTAATTTTAATTTAATTTGAGCTATCACAATAATATAGGCTGGTTTTTTATGTGATTTGAATTATTGTTCATTCTTAATGAATTCTATTAAGACCATTGTACACTTAATTTCAATATTAGTTCAGAATTTTAATGTAATTTTTAATCTATTGGATTTATTGATTAATTCCAATTTAATCAAATTATTTTACTTTATTTTGAAGGTTTTCCATTTTGTTGAAACTTTTGATTGGCTTACTTCTGCAAACCTTATGTGAGAGCCCTGGCACCCATAACACCCAACATCTTCGGATTCGTCGGATGCCGGGACCTTTTTTTTTTTTTTTTTGTTGCCGGAGTGGAAAATCCTCATGGATGTGAAGGGGTCTGTCAGACTCTTACTGACTAAAAACCACCCCGGTGTTCTGTCCCACACTTGGACCGGGGATCGTGAGAGCTAATATGACTTAAATGATGCCCAGCTAGTGCCGGCCGGCCCGTGCGGGACACCTATGGCCCGCGGGGAGAGTGAGGTGTCCTTCCCCCGCGACGTCCAAACAGGGGCGTGCGTGGAACATTACGCGCCGCCGCCTCGGGTCCTGCTGGATGGGGAGCAGCGGACGACCCCGAGTCCGCCGTCCCTCCGGACCTGTTTATGGGGGCTGGAAGAGGGCGTTGTATGCCCTCCGCCGATGCCCGGTACGTCTGCTGCGGATCAGGAGAGTGGCCACGGCCTCCGTCTCCCTCTCCGCAGCCTCCTTCTGCGAAATTACGGCTTCACCGAAGGAGAACACCGCATCCCATGACTCGGCGCTCCCGACCATCGAACGAGCGACGGCCGGCAGCGACAGGTCGGGGCCCACTTCGGATACGAGGGCACGGCGCTGCTCCTCCCATGCGGCACACTCTGCCAGTGTGTGCTCCGCCGTGTCCTCCCGACAGTCGGTGCAGTGATGGCACCGAGCGTCCGGCTCCCTGTTTATGCGACACAGGTACTTCCCGAAGCAGCCATCCTCCGAGAGCACCTGCGTCGCCCGAAACGACAGGGAGCCGTGCTTCCTCCCGAGCCATTCGTCGAGCACTGGTCGGATCGCGTCGACGGTAGCTAGGCCGGTGGTAGGGCGCGAAAGCCTATCCCGCCATTCCGCCACCATGACCTCGCGGAGCTGTGACCGACGCAACTCGATCTCGCGCTGCATCGGTTCACCACCCCGCGTCCGCACCTCCTCGCGCCACCGGTACAGCGAGGCGAGGACTCTCGCCTCCAAGTCCCAGGGCGGAGATCCGAGCTGCCGGGACCTACGCCAACCGTGAGTCCAGTGATTCCGGCCGCTGCAGTTGCGTCGAGCTCGAGTGACGAATACACCACTCCGCCGACGACACCAACACCTGCGCGTCGACGGGGAAGAGACCGACCACCAGCCAGCTTGGAACCTCGAGGCCCGCCGGCCTCTGATAGGGTTCCCGCTGCCGGTGGAAGTGTGCAGCGCATGCGATGGACGCAAACCATTAACGAAAACGTCATGCGCTCATACTTTGGGGCTACAGAGGGGGGAAGTCACCTGACTGCATACCGTGGTTGGATGCTCTCTATGTTTCAGATGCTTGAAATAGCTGTCAACGTTTCGGCCCAACGACTGTCGGATCAGGTGCGGGTCATCCAGCGTAACCGTATGCTGGATGACGCCGTACTTGATAGACTACGCCTCGAATCACGGAGTAGCCGTGTCTCACCTGCTTCGCCACCGTCCGCGGTGCAACTGGAACCCAGTGCCCCACCACGACCCGACCATGTTGGTGAAGATGATGATAACGTGGCTATATCCATGAGTACCCAATGTAACGAACAATTGAGGAGCGCTTTGGAGGATGCGTTCCGAGAGCACCGTTCCACACCGCCTGGGCTTAAATAAAAATAAAATAAACCTTAGCTTAGACCTCGACTACCTCGTTTGCCCATGCATAAAAAAATAAGGCGCTGGTGTGTGCTCTAGATCCACAGCTATCAAATTGTTTTGATAGCAGCAAAGACATTACCGATACCCACTCGATCTTGTACTGCGCGGCTGCAGCGGCATGTCGTGTAGCTCATGTCAAGTTCCCCAACAGTGACAGAGCTGCACGACTAGCTGTACCAGCTTGGCAGTGCAGGATCGAGCGTCGTATCGGTGAGGCTAGAGCACTCATCGGCAAGCTTATCTGCTTCAGGGAGAGCAACACTCGCCCTAGGGTGATGCGCTTTGTGAGGCGGGCGTTCTCGGGGACTGATATTAGTTCTCGAGATTATCTGACCCGCGTCACAGAGCGTATCGACTTCCTGAAGCAGAAGATCTATGCATGGGCAAACCGTATACGTCGGTACAACCGACGAGTGGAGCGGTTCACTCGTCACTATAGAGCTTGGGAGCGACCGGACCAAGGTGTGTCTGATTCGCACCTACCTGATGATGACGCCATGAGTTCATTCTGGCGCAACATCTAGTCGGTGCCGGTCAGGCACACCGAGGGTGATTGTCTCGAGAGGTCGAGCGCGCGTGCGATCTTATACCAGAAATGGGGGCTAATACCATCAGCCCCCAAGATGTAGCACGTGCAGTCCGTCCGTTGCCTAACTGGAAATCTCCAGGGCCGGACGGGCTGCACAATTTCTGTATAAAATGGTTTCAAAGATCGCACGCTCGCTTGGCAGCTCAGTTCCAGTCTGGCCTAGAGTCAGGGTCACTGCCCCAGTTCCTTACGACAGGAGTAACCCACCTGCTACATAAATCAGGTAGTACTGCGGAGCCGAAAAATCTGATCACGTAAAAGCCGATCACGTGTTTACCGACGGTCTATAAAGTTCTTACGTCCATCCTGAGACCCAAAATTAACAATCATATTAACACAAATTGTATTTTGCCTGCCTCTCAGATTGGATGTAGGAACGGGTCCCGCGGTACTTAGGAGCTGCTACTAATTGATATTGCCATTAGCAACAGGTTCGTCGTTCTCGAAGAGATCTGTCGACATGTTGGATAGATTATAAGAAGGCCTATGACTCAATGCCACATACATGGCTCATGAGGGTGCTGGAGCTGTACAAAGTGGATGCAACTTTGCGCACCTTCCTGATGTCGTGTATGGGGCAGTGGAGGACGGTCCTTCACTATCCAGGATGTTGACAGATCCAAGAGAACAGCGAACCGATAAGGGTTGAGCGTGGCATATTCCAGGGCGACAGTCTGAGTCCACTGTGGTTTTGTCTGGCCCTAAACCCTCTCTGTACTCTACTGGAGGGCTCGGGCCAAGGCTACCGGTTGAGAAGAGGTGGTCAGGTCATATCACACCTCCTTTACATGGATGATCTGAAACTCTTTGCCTCCAACAACTTGAAACTGATGAAGATACTGAAGGTAACAGAAACCTTCAGTAGCGCCATCAGAATGGAATTTGTTGTGGACAAATGTGCAGTCATGCATGTAAAGCAAGGAGAGATTATGGAATCCGTGGGAACTCAACTTTCGGATTCCATACACCTTAGATCCCTCTGCTCAACCGAAACTTACAAGTATTTGGGTATGTCGGAAGCGTTAGGCATCAATACTGCTGACCTGAAATAGTCCTGACGCTTCTTTGGCCGCCTGAATAAAGTACTAAATAGTCTTTTATCAGGCGAGAACAAGGTGAGCCCCTTCAACGGTTGGGTCATGCCGGTATCGATGTCCTCTTACGGCATACTCAAATGGACTCAGACGGAACTTGACGCCCTGGATAGGAGGGTCCGCACACTGCTGACCGCAAATCGGATGCATCACCCTCGATCATCAGTGATGAGGCTGTATATCCCGCGGAAGTGTGGGGGTTGTGGCTTCTTAAACGCAAAAACCCTACACAACCGCGAGGTATGCAGCCTTAGGGAATACTTCTTCAAAGCCGACATGGGTATGCATCGAGATGTGGTCGCTGTGGACCAGGTCCTCACCCCGCTCACCTTGGAAAACGAGAACTGGCGCAACCCTATGGTACTGGATACTAATGACCGCAGGGAAGTATGGCAGAGCCAGGAGCTTCACGGGCGCTTTTACCGGGTCCTACATGGGCCCGATGTAGATCTCTTAGCGTCCGTATCCTGGCTGCGTTTTGGTGACCTCTTCGGGGAAACCGAAGGTTTTGTCTGTGCGATTATGTACGAAGTTATGATGACGAATAACTTCAACCCCCTCCCAATCCTCCACAATCCAAGTCCAAGTCCTTCACAATGTATTTCCGGTAGTTACCGGAAATACATTGCGAAGGACGGTACGGTTGACATCTTTCGGGCATGCCACCGGCCCGGGGAATCAATCCGACACATTATTTCTGGTTGTTCTCGTCTAGCTAATGGAGACTATTTGCATAGACACAACCATGTAGCCAGGATTATCCACCAGCAACTTGCTCTTAAATACAATCTTGTGGAATCCGAAGTACCGTACTATAGGTATGAGCCCGACCCAGTTCTCGAAAATGGCAATATCACGTTATATTGGGATCGATATATCATCACTGACAGGACTGTTGTTGCCAATAAGCCTGACATAGTGGTGTTAGATCGATTAGAGCGTCGGGCAATGATTGTTGATATAGCTGTCTCTCATGACGAGAACCTCGTGAAAGCTGAAAAAGATAAACAAACAAAGTATCTTGATCTGGCTCGCGAGGTTGTCGATATATGGGAGGTAGATTCAGCAGTCATTGTGCCGATAGTCGTGACGGCCAATGGTTTAATAGCCAAGAGCCTCGATGAACACCTAAGGAGGCTCTCTTTAGGCGGCTGGATCAAGGGCTTGATACAGAAAGCGGTACTCTTGGACACGGCGCGTATTGTTAGGAGATTCCTTTCTCAGGAGCCCTGACCGCTTGTAGCTGGGACCCTATCCCGATGCCGGTGGCCTACTACTTTTTATATTTTTAAATGTTTTTTATATTAAAAAATGTAAATAGTATGTACATAAAGTTCAATAAATAAAATAATAATAAGTCTATTCACATCTTTGGTATCAATTTCCATTAGACTGATTGATGCTAAATAAATTACCTATTTTCTAATCTCTTTAATCTGTATTGCACCAGCCAGTTATTCATTATCTGAAGTTTTGAGGTTTTATTTATTTAGTTCTTGTGAAGCAGAATGGTGTATAACTTTAATTTTGGAAGTCAATGTTTCTCGTTTTGTTTCTTCGTATTTTTTTTTTTTTTTTTTTTTTTTTTTTTTTTTTTTTTTTTTTTTTTTTTTTTTTTTTTTTTGGCTGTGGGTAGTTGTAACAGTTGGACAAAGAAAAAGTTGCTCATATTTTTTAAATTCAATATAATATAAAAGATTCATTATTTACAACTATTTATGCCATATTTCAAGTGCTAATAGTTGGTACCTGCTGGTGTAGCGTTATATTTGCATAATTTCCACTACAAATTATTTTCACTTCACATCACTGTTATGGATTCACTTACAAGCACTCTGAGTGAATTAAAGGAGTTGTTTCACACAAGGATGTCCAACTTTGAACAAGAGCTACAGAAGACTCCTCAATCACCCATCACAGCTTCTAGCCTGGCTTCGGAGTTCACATTGTTCCGTAAGTTCATAACGCAAGCTCTCAACAGTCTTCAGCAACAGGTGGGGTTGTTAGCGCGAACTGTGGATCAAATTGAGATGCGCGGACGAAGAAAAATCCTACTGTTGCATGGAATTGATGAAAAGCAGAAGGAGGACACTGCCAAGGTGATTGCTGAGGTAGTACGTGATAAGTTGCAGCTGAGTGATTTCACTGTTGCTGACATCAGCCGATGTCACAGGATGGGGCGAGCAGTGGCCAGTAAAACCAGGCCTATCTTGTTCAAGGTTGGCAGTCTTGCGGTCCGAGATAGGATTTGGTTTTACACCGCCGGCTGAATAAAAAAAAAGAAATGAAACTAAAAACGCGCGAACTACAGCCCGCGTTTTCGTCAATTTTCACGCATTGTTGGAAATTCATGGCTTTGTTTTGAAAAATGACTTCTTCAAGTGACAGTGAAAGTATAGAATTAACTCCGGAAAATATTAGAACTGACGCAAGAAATGCGATGGATAATCTATTACCTGCAAAATCCCGGGAGAAATATATGAAAGCCTATGGTAATTTTATTGAATGGAGAAATGCAAGAGGCGCCAAGAATTTTTAAAAATCTGTATTTTTGGCCTACTTCCAGTACTTAACCAAAACTAAACAACCTTCCACTCTTTGGAGTACCTACTCAATGCTAAAATCAACAGTCAGTTCTAATAACGACGTAAAACTGGACACATATTCGAAATTAATAGCGTATCTGAAGAAGATGTCTGATGGATTTAAACCTAAAAAATCCAACGTGTTCTCAGTCAAAAACGTGGAGACTTTCCTTAATGAGGCACCCGACAAAGTCTTTCTTGCCGTAAAAGTAAGTAACTATGCATATGGTAAAGTATAACCATAGTGTTTTAAAAAGCGCATTTTATTGTAACCTGTACTTCGATAGATACTTGTCTTATTCACAGTCGGTTTTGTTACAGGTGGCTTTAATTTTCGGAGTACATGGAGCTTGTCGTGGCAATGAACTTTTAAAAATAACTGTTGATGATGTCGAAAATCACTCGGATGATTTACTGTTAGTAAAGCTAACAGACACAAAAACAAAAATTGACCGATCCTTCGTAATCCGTGGAGAATACAAAACTATTGTACAGAAATACCTGGACCTGCGTCCTGCTGATATGAAGACCAATCGGTTTTTCATCCGTTATCAAAATGGCAAGTGCTTCTCTTTTTAGTTGTGATTCTCCATTAAATTGTATTAAAAATGCATATTTATGCAATAGCAGCAATCGCGGTTGATTTGCTGTAATTTTTTGAAGAATTCCGTTGTCTGTGTTCGAAACTCAACAGATCGATATAAAATTTAAATGGGACCATTTCGGAATAAAAACCCTTTTAAACAAAAAAATAATTTTGCAAATCCATCTATATTGTGACGAAGTTATGCCCGAACATAAATTAAAAAAAAAAATAATTACATAAACATCCGAATTGATAACCTCCTCCTTTTTGAAGTCGGTTAAAAATAGTGGACGGGGTCACGGGTCACAACACAACACTCGCAGAACTATACAGGTTGTAACGAAAATGGAAATGAAAATCTATCTTCTTACGTCACAGTAAATTCCAAAAAAATAATGAGCTTTCCGTAAAGTTATCATTAGCTGATCAAAATTAGTATTCCAATTTTTTTTCGGCATATTACATATATTTATACTAGCCTTTTTTTAAGGACAGAAACAGTAATAAAAAAACTGTTTTACAAAAAATACAACCAACTTCTAAGAATTGCAAAATAACTTTAATTTCAGCAGTCGATGTTCTTCTTTTTTCTTCATTATTTGATACCGCCTCTGAAGTATGGCCTACCAAAACAAACAGAATCATCAACATCTATTCACAAAAGTGGCGGAGAAATCGCGGTATACAAAAAAAAAACATACAGACGAATTGAGAACCTTCTCCTTTTGGAAGTCGGTTAAATAGTAGATTTTATCACAAGGGAGCAAAATAATATTTTTACCAGAGCGAAGTGAGGGATTCTAGATTAGAATCCCGAGCGTAGCGAGGGATTCTTTAGTAGAATCCTGAACGTAGCGAGGGATTCAAAGTACGTCGCCCGAGCCAAAAATATATATATTGCGCCCGAGTGATACACTCTACTTTTCATCACCCACTATGAGAAAATAAAAGGCGCCTCATATTTTATTGTAATATTATTATTTAATAAAACATAGAGTAACAATTATATTGAAATTAAATAGTATCTAATAATACTTAAAATAACTAAAAACTTATATTTATTTATATTTGAGACATCTTCGCAATTATGAAAATTTATTGTTACAGTTTTATTAGGATTAGAGATTGTTGTAGATTTTATATTCTGCGTGTTTGAAATAATGTCCGAATCCGGCTCATTTTGAGTAAAATGTGACGGTGAATCTCTTTGTTTGGATGTAGATGGGCGCGGCGACATTGGCATGGATGGGTTAACTGAAGGTTGCAATTTAATGTTTTGCACGATGCGTTCACATGTTTTCGCCTTGTTCTCAATGGAATCTTCTATATACCCCTCTGCTACAGCACTCGACTTCCATCCTCCATGTCGCTTGAGAACAGTTAAGTCCGCTCCAGAATCTGCCAAAAGGGTAGCAGAAGTACGACGAAAACAATTTCCTGTATACTTACAGCTTGATATCTAGTAACTGCAAATAAGTAGCGATTTCTTGTGGCAATTTAGTAATTTTATTTTTTCCCATAGCTTGTTTGAAGCACTTGCCATTTTGATAACGGATGAAAAACCGATTGGTCTTCATATCAGCAGGACGCAGGTCCAGGTATTTCTGTACAATAGTTTTGTATTCTCCACGGATTACGAAGGATCGGTCAATTTTTGTTTTTGTGTCTGTTAGCTTTACTAACAGTAAATCATCCGAGTGATTTTCGACATCATCAACAGTTATTTTTAAAAGTTCATTGCCACGACAAGCTCCATGTACTCCGAAAATTAAAGCCACCTGTAACAAAACCGACTGTGAATAAGACAAGTATCTATCGAAGTACAGGTTACAATAAAATGCGCTTTTTAAAACACTATGGTTATACTTTACCATATGCATAGTTACTTACTTTTACGGCAAGAAAGACTTTGTCGGGTGCCTCATTAAGGAAAGTCTCCACGTTTTTGACTGAGAACACGTTGGATTTTTTAGGTTTAAATCCATCAGACATCTTCTTCAGATACGCTATTAATTTCGAATATGTGTCCAGTTTTACGTCGTTATTAGAACTGACTGTTGATTTTAGCATTGAGTAGGTACTCCAAAGAGTGGAAGGTTGTTTAGTTTTGGTTAAGTACTGGAAGTAGGCCAAAAATACAGATTTTTAAAAATTCTTGGCGCCTCTTGCATTTCTCCATTCAATAAAATTACCATAGGCTTTCATATATTTCTCCCGGGATTTTGCAGGTAATAGATTATCCATCGCATTTCTTGCGTCAGTTCTAATATTTTCCGGAGTTAATTCTATACTTTCACTGTCACTTGAAGAAGTCATTTTTCAAAACAAAGCCATGAATTTCCAACAATGCGTGAAAATTGACGAAAACGCGGGCTGTAGTTCGCGCGTTTTTAGTTTCATTTCTTTTTTTTTATTCAGCCGGCGGTGCGTTGTACCAGCCAGTCTTTATTCAAACAATATTTGCATTCGATTTCTTTGGCGCTGAACACTAAGATGTTCCAAAATCAAAAAGTGCGCGGAAAAGATACTCGTAATTGCGTCGCACTTATAAAGAGGCACGCATTGTCGTTATACCCTGTGTTCTTTTTTTTTTGGGGGGGGGGGGGGCGGAGAAATCATCCAATGACTTCTCCAGCGCTGGGGGGAGCGGGAGGGCGTGTCAGACTCTTAATGACTAAAACTCACCCATGTTCCTTCACTGCCTGAGTGCCCAGGGGTGCGGTAACTCATTTTCAGAATTTTTCCGCTACCCCTAGGCATGCAGGCACCGGCCACCATGGACCCCGTCAGCGGTGGCTGACACTAATCTCTTTGAGGCGCGCGTGGAACATTACGCGCCGTCGACTCACGGGCCTGGTGTTGATCGGACGGCAAGCTACCCACTACTTGCCGTCCGCAGGCCTGGGTCTACGGTGACCGGAGATCGTCTCGCGACGTCCTACGCCCAGTACGCCCAGTACCTCTCCTGCGGTAGTAGCGGCCGGGGCCGTGAGGGCCACTCCGTTGAGCTTCCCTCACGCTTCCCACCTCCGCCTTCGCGAGCATTACTGCTTCGCTGAAGGCGGAGACTGCCTCCCATTCCCTCTCGCTCCGTACCACCCTATCATCCTGTGTGTGTGGTTGTGTGTGTGTGAGTGTGTGTGTGTATGTGTGTGTCACCCTGTGTAACAAGTAAAAACTCCAATGCGGTCTCACCTTTAGGCACACGCAATGGGCCTGTGATACGAGTACCTATGTAGATAATATGATGTAGATAAGATTAAACTATTCAGTGGTGTGAGTGTGAAGCGTAGAAGAAGGGAGACAAACACTGACGGACTAGACATTATAAATTATTAGGTTACATGAAATTTGGCACAGTCAGTACCTTAGCACTTCTAAAGAGTTATGGCGGAATATTCCTATAAAACCGAACTCACCGACAATTTTGTGAGTGAGTCGAAGTCGCGAATAGTTTCGGAGACTGAGATTCCTAGTGACAAGTACCATCTCGGTAAAATACTCTTTCAGAGTATTAAAGATCATCCGGCTTTTGTATTGCAGGTAATTTTTTGATCTTGTTATAATCATGTGAATTAGTGTTGAAAAAAGTGAAAAATAAAAAACTTTTTTACAAAAAAAAAAACAACCGACTTCCAAAAAAAAAAAAACTAAAAATTAACTAAAAATTACTTCTTCGTTATTTGACACCGACTTCCGAAATATAAGTTATTTATTAATTTTTATTTTTTTTTTTTTTTGGAAGTCTGTTGTTTTTTTTGTAAAAAAGTTTTTTATTTTTCACTTTTTAGTTGTTATACCTCAGAACTAAAAACCCCAATATAATGGAACGTGGAATTTAAACATTTGGAGAACACCAAAACGTCATCGAGGTACACGTATTTTCCGTTTTTGTTCAGTTTCTCAAAAAGCGCTAAAGCAATTTCGATAAAATTTATATGGGACTACCTCGGGATCGGGAGTATTCGAGCCTTGATTCGGTGTTCACCGAGAGAACGGCGCGAACTTGCATGGGCAGCTGATTGAGCCACATGACTTTGAGAGCTTCGTCTGTCAATAGTTTGCCGTTTAAATCGCGCATCATGCGAAGTAACTGGCTAGGTTTTTGGTCGCCGAGCTCGAGGCCGCCAAGTAGTTTCTACAGCTGGCGATGGTCTGATTCCTGGTATGTTGATATCAGCCTGTTCTTGAGTGTGGTGTATTTGCCAGTAGTGGGTGGATTTAAGATGATGTCTGCAATTTGCTCCAAATCGCTGCAACCCAGAAGCGGAATGGCGAGGTTGAATTTTTGTTCTTCTCCAACTTTGCTGGCAGCGAGTAGCGACGGCAGCTTCAAATAGCGCAAACCAGAGTCTAGGGTTTTGGCGCCAAAATGGTGGTAGACGTGCAGGCAGTGATATGGTGGCAACGTCGCTATCGGCTGTTGAGGTGCCGTGGGCATCGCAGAATTCTTCGGCTTGGTCTTTTGCCATGATCTTGACGGTTCTTCTATTTTCCAGAAGGCAGGCGTCTTGACTTTTTAGCGGGGTCACCAATTTGAGGGTATTGCTAACTAGAATTTGAGGGTATTGCTAACTAGACTCGTAATAAAACAAACAGCGTGATGGTCTGGTAAAATCTGACTATATTTTCTAAAAACACCCTACTTTTATATACATCATTAATAATACACTTCGATAAACCAAAAGCGACGCGCGTAGGCAAGACGGGTGCGGGGCGCGGGGCGCTGCTTAGCGCACGGCACTGTCCGTCGCGAATCTATAAATAGGAGCCGCGCGCAGGGTGCGGTCTTTAGTCCTAGCTGGAGGCATTAATAATAATTAAAACCACCACGGGCACGTCCGCTTAAGCAGTCGACAACCGCTATGGTTGAACTGCGAGTATTCAAACACAAAAAAATAAAAAAGGGTGCGGTCTTTTCGCCGTGTCGACGTCTGCCGCGAGAGCCCACGCGCTCTGCGTTCATTATTTCTTTGCAAGAAACTGCCGAAAACGAGCTGGTACATTATTCTTCTATAAGAAACTGTCGAAAACTTGCTGGTTCATTATTCCTCTATAAGAAACTGTCGAAAACGTGCTGGTTCATTATTCTTCTATAAGAAACTGTCGAAAACGTGCTGGTTCATTATTCCTCTATAAGAAACTGTCGAAAACGTGGCGTGGAGCGTGGCTACAAAAGAAAACGTAAGTAAATAAAATTAATGGATATGGGCCCTCAAATGATAACATCTATCGATTAGACAGAGACCTAAAGATAAAGTGACTCGGACGGTAGATAATAATTTCATCACAGTTCCTTTGGGCTCGCTGGCTAGTTCGTCAAACTAGCCGGTATGAGTGTGACGACGTTCGGTGATCGGGATCGAATCCGAGTCGAAACAATAAACTCTATTTGAAGTATTCTTTAGATTATTCGTAACGAATCATTGTAACATTTTAAAACTTGAAGGTTTTGGACATACTGACGCTGTGTGCAGGTACATATGTATATACTTAGGTAATTAAATAATAGAACACCCATCTTTATTATCAGTTTCCCAATTCGACCTTTAGTAATGCTATGTCCCCGAGTATCGACGGCGCGTAGTCCCGAGAGTCAACGGCGCGTAGTGTTCCACATGCGCCTCAAAGAGTTGTCAGCAAACCATTACGGGGCCCGTCGGGCCGTCATAAATTCGAAACAGAGTTACCTCGCCCCTGGTCACTCAGGGCAGAGAAGGAATAGGGGTGGGATTTAGTCAGTAAGAGTCTGACACGCCCTCCCGCTCCACCCTAGAGCGGGAAATGTCATTGGATGATAACCCATCCCACAAAAAAACAAAAAAGTCGACTGTGACTTTGACTTTCACAGGGATCCCTCTGCCAAAAAAAAAATATAAGTGCACAACAATTTAAAATTAATTAATATTATAAAAAAACTGAACAAATATGTGTATAGCACATAATACATGAGCATAAATAATATATACAATACCCACATAAACAAAGAAAATCCTATAAAAACATAATTATGGGTCATTTTGTCAGGAAATAATCCCTGATTCTTCTCCCGAAAATCTCAAACGAGGGAGAGGTGGAAGATAATTCCTAGAGGAGTGGGGAAGGAAACGAAGAAGAAGAGAGGAAAGCCATGCCGCAGATCACTGCGACATGGCTTTCCTCTTGGAACAAGAAACTCAAAGCATTCCCGAAGATACGAGGGGGAGTTAGGATTGTAAAGAGTTCTTCAGTGACATCAAGGAAGCAGATATCAGCATTGTCTAGAAAAGGAAGAAGAAGAGACTGAGCAAAAGTAACTTTAGTCGAAAAAGGCAGGAACTTCTTGAGACGTTTTAGTGAATGAAACGAGCAAAACTTTCTACTTACTTCTGAAAACACCTAAACTATTGATCTTTTTGGAGTAGGCTATAGCCACGGTATCGTACAAAACTGGAACAAGAGACTGGTTACTCAACAGATTTTTTATGAAATAGTGACCGTTTTACCTAAAAGTGGCGACTTTTGGGTGAAACGGCCAAACTATTTTATTAATTATATGATATGTTTCAAAATAATTAACATTAGGGTACTTACATAAGTATTATTATGACAAAATTGTCCCAGAAAATAATTTAGTAGGTAATCTTTATTAATTATTATGCAACTCTCAGTGAAAATCAAAAGTTAAATAAAATGTCGCCGTAAAACGTAAAAGTATAAGAGTCCGGATCAAAATGTGCGTTTTTATCCGGATGCAACGTTTCCATGCCAATTTTAAAAGTATAAGATTCCGGATCAAAATGTGCGTTTTTATCCGGATGCAACGTTTCCATGCCAATTTTCTAGATGCAATTCTGAGTCACCTCTCCACATTTATGCATAGATGTGATATCCTTCTCCCCATAGTGGGAAGCTATTCAGAAAACTGATGATAATAAGAAAATGGGCCGTAAGAGTTTTCTTCGTTGCCATCCAAGATCAGACACATACAGTGAGAAGCAAACTATAAGAAGAATTCCACTAACCACTGGAACTGCAGTGACCTATATGGAAAGCACTCAATCAGTTGCACATTCAGGTAGGCCGCTGCAAATACAACTTGGTACAATGGGTTAATAGAGACCCGTCAGATACCCAATGTCAGTGCGGTGCCCCAGTCCAGACTCCAGAATATGACTCACATACAGGAATGCCCCGAGTGCCCATACACCTGTGCTATGGAGGACCTGATGAACGTTACTGACGTGGCCAGCTTCGGGATCCAAAGTATTAAAAAGTTAGGAAACCATCAATTCGAACGAAGAAGAAGAAGCTACATTCCGATTTTTATTCCATTTACCTACCCTATAAAATCTCGTAAGCATCAAAATGTACGTAGTCGACAACAGTGGCATGTTTTTAACGACTTCAAAGAGGAGGAGGTTATCAATTCAAATGTTTATATTATGTCTTTGTGTTTTTTTTGTATGGTCAGGCCTATCTTCGTCATATAGAGACGGATTTGCAAAATTCTTTTTCGTTCGAAAGGGCTTTATTCCGAAATGGTCCCATTTAAATTTCATATACAGGGTGTAACAGAAAGTTGTGGTCATATTTTAATAACCGGTTCTGATCTTTTTTGATGCTAACCACGACTAGTAGATTACTAATATCTCAAAAAAGATGTATGGGTACAACAGTTTTCCAAGGTAATGTCAAGTTTATTCGAGATTTGATTCCCGTGATTGATGAACTATTTACATACCTACAAGTTTATACGGAACCCTCGGTGCGATAGTGCGACTCGCACCTGGCTGTTTTTTTTTTGTTGTTCTTGTTTACAAGTCATGTCACGTAGTTGAACATGTACTCGTAGTGCCCTATACCTAGTGTAAAATTAGAGCTTAAAACATTTTAATTTTAGTTAATTTTTTTGCAACAAAATATGAATTCGTGTTCTGGAATCAGGGGGCATGGAAGTGCGCACCAAGTCAAGTAAAACAAGCACGGCCGTACTATCCTTTTCTCGAAGCCATTCAGGCCATTTTCGATCACGACTCAGAGAAGAAACACAGACGTCAATGTCTTTACTTTGTAATGGTAAAATCATAGCGAAAAACATGTAAGTTAACGTCTGAGGTGGACTTTTGAGGGAAGACTACAGATTTAACAGTGCAGATCTATCCTTTAATTTGTAATTTAACTCGGAACCAACTAAAAGAACTTAACGATCTAGTTCTGATTATCTCTACAGATTGACGGCGGTACCGGTGAATCAGAAACTAATGGATCCGTGTTGAGAAGAAGCATACAATGCGCCACCAGCTTCAGGAACCTGGGACTAAAGATCGGTGACGTTATAGTACTGATGGCACCCAACCATTTGGATCAAGCTGTGCCGTTTTATGCTGCTCTGTACCTTGGTATTGCAACTGCAGCTATTGATAGGACTCTTGGAGTTAGTAAGTGAATTAATTATTTTTGGAGGAAAACTTTTGAACTGGTGAACTGATTTTGATTTTTTTTTTTATTTGAAAGCTGGTGCGTTTCATGTGGTCCCATTAAAAATTGGTGAAGATGTGATGAAGAACTTCGGAGATACACAATGTAACTCTTCAATAAATGATAGCAAACCATCTAGAATTGCTGCAAACGCATGTCTGTTTATTGTTTACACCACTTCATAACATAACATCATGCTGATATGCTCTGAAGGTTTACACAGATTTGTACAGTTCATCCTGATATACCCTTATGTCACTAATTATTTTCGAGTACCGTATTTTTGGGGCTATCAATTAGGGCATAACTTTACTATTAATTTAGTTTTAGATAAGGGGTACAACAACAAAAAAGTAAAAATATAAAACTTTTTACAAAAATAAAAATACAACCGGCTTCCATAATTAAATAAAAAAAAAAATCATTTATTTCAGGCATAGCCCATATTGATCACAGCCCAACTACACCACAGAACAAAAACATAGCTTGAATAAATACAATAAAAATCATTATTAAAATATTAATCATTAGAAAAATAAAAAAAATACTTAACACCAAAATATGCAAAATATCTTTAATTTTGTCAGTTAGTGTCAAATAACGAAGAAACAAAACTAGAAACACCGACGTCGGAAAATAAAGTTTTATTTTGCGTTTGTTTTTTTTAGTGTTATGTTTTTTTTTTTAGTGTTGAAGTCGATTGTATTTTTTATTTTGTAATATTTTTTTTATATTTTAAGAGAACATTTTTGAGAGATATCGTGGCTAGTTCTCGCCTTTCACAAGAGCGAAAATGAAGAGGCCAAAGAAACAGTGAAGTACTTTCATTATTATCATATTAGCCGGAAGACGTTTACTACTGGACATATTAATTAAATCTTCCCCATACATCACCACCTCGATCGGTCACAATGCTTTTCTCATAGATCAGATTCCCGCGGCCGTTACCAGGTCATCGATTCACATCATGGAATGTCTACCAACTACACCTTCCACTACGTTTTCGCAACTATAGAATGTGCCCTACCCACTGCCACTGAAGTTTATCAACTCTTTGTGTGAATGTCCCAAACCAAGGCTCACAGTCATTAAATAGTTGCAGAAGTGCAGTAGTACCTCATACCCAATACGTACAAGAAGTCACACCAGAAAGACTTATCTTAACTAGTTCTGTTCCTGATATGTTCCATCGGAGACCGTTGAATGCATTTCATTAATTTTAAAATTCCTTTCCCTTCCAGATGAATTGAAAGATACTTTTAACATAAGCAAGCCCAAAATCATATTCTGCCAAAGTGAAAAAGTTCAAGATGTCCAAAAAGCGATAGCTATCTTAGGTCTGGACTCAAAAATCGTTAGTTTTGATGCAAGTCCCGACACGATCAGCTTTTCCGAAATGATGCAGGTACATAGTGATGAACTCGATGTCGAGAATTTCAAGTAAGTAGATATGAAAGTGAAGCTTTAGTAGATAAATAAGTAAATAAAGGTGAAAATGGTGATACAAGCTCGACTCCTACCGAAATAATATGTAACCAGGATTTGTAATAGAAACACATCTTGGTTTAAAAGTGTCCATGGAGTTTCTTGCACGTTCTTCTCCATAAAGATCTAACACTTTGGAATGTGCAATTAATTTCAGCTTTCTGTCTGACCGACTTCTTGACAATTCAAAAGTGCCTGTAAATGGGTTATTTAAAATAAATGCTCTAACTTTGACTTTGAAATAACTGGCCTGCACTAGCAGAAGACAGGATTATGTGAAAAAAGAGAGTGTTTACTAGCTACGCTGACTAGTCGATCTGCTGACCTAATGAGATACAATAGAAGGGTTGAAGGTGAAATAAAACCACATCTGTGTTCTGATCTAAGCTGGTTGTTTATTAGGAATGGTTAAGGACCCCAACCAAATCGTGTGAAGCAAACGATAGCGCGATCTATTTCAATGCTAACGCCATCTATCGAGCTTAGGGTTAAACTTAGCTAATGATTTGATTTGATTGCTCTAACAGAATGGTCAAACACTTTGACAGTTCCAAACAGAGAGGGAGATCTTTTCCCTGCAATGGGACAAATAGGCAAAATACATAGATACTTTACTTAGAAGCCTAAGCCAATGATGGATAGAGAATTGGAAATATGTCGCAAACCAATATTATCTTGTTAAAATTTGCCATTTCAAGCCTGGTCATTAACTATTTGACCAGTATAACGACAGTGAGAGATTTGTCATAGTAGCAAGAAAAGGATTTATTAATCTTACTTACAACTATCATTACAGGTTTACTGGGTAGCGTAATGCGATAGAATACAATCATTTTAATATCTTCTTATTTGGTTATGTGAACGAAAAAAGCAAACGAATTGAAATCTGGGTTAGTTTAAGACGGGACGCCCCGTGCCACCCGGAAAACACCTGGAAAGACGGCGGCACGACTTAGAAATGGTTGGCACAGTACCTGGATATCTCCGGGGCAGTCCACCTTAGCGTTTCACAGCACAAAATGTCAGTTTAACACCAAATTTCACCAATTTTCGAATAAAGTTTGAGAGTGCACCATTTACGCGACAATCGATAATCAGCCATTAGTTTTTTCTCACGGGATTTGCTAGGACTGGTCATTTGTTCCTTCTCACTCGCAAGAGTCCGACAGGAGTGCGATGGAAAAGAATGGCGAATAGGAAAAAATAACAACCATACGAAAAGTTGAGCAGTGCTGTCAACTCAGATGTATTTGGCTGCGAATTTCAAATCAGCACAACCATTCCCCCGGGCACAGATAATATAATAATAATAATAATAAATAATAAATTTATTTATTTCTCTCTCCACAAAGGTTGGCTCAGAACTAACATCTTAGGACTAGACAATATATATTAAGTAGACAAAGCTCCTTTGCGAGAGACTGGAGTCCGTACTAGGGAAACCCTGTGTTACGGACCTCCAGGCTCCCAGTGTTTAGGTCTTCATACGGTACATTACAGCAGTTTAAAGTACAAGCACAAGCATTTTGTTATTTCTATGAAAGAGAAACAAAGGAAAAGTAGTTAACATAAATATTAAAATAAAAACAATAATAAAAAAATAATAATAATAACTGTTATGGGATGTTTTGTATGTACTGAGGTGGGTGGTCGTGTGTGGAGTGACTGGAGTGTGACGCTGTGTGTGTGTGTGTGTGGAGTTTGTCGTTGTGTGTGTGTGTATCTGGAGTGTGACGTTGTGTGTGTGTGGTGCGTGATGTGTGAATATAAGGTGTACTGTGTGGTGTATGTGTGAAGTCTTGTGGGTAAAATGATACTGTGAGATGAAAGATGTGTATGTTGCGTTGTGATTATGTGTGAGTGCCACTGTATCCGTCTGCGAGTTAAATGATTAAGATGGGATGAGAAATAATTTCTCTGTGGTATCGTAATCCAGCGATTTCAGCCAGTTAAATATCGTATTTTTACAGGATTGTTTACAAAGGGGGTAAATTGACAAGATTTCGTTTAATTTATTATACAGGTAACTGCCAAGAAAGATGAAGTGATGCCGTGAAAATTTTGTATGCAATCGCATTGTCGGACATACTGCGTATTTACGTCGCTTATGTACTAAAGTCGTGGGATCGTAGTGAAGCTGGGAATGTTTACGGAGGGTTACATGTAGTATGAATAATTGGCGTACCGTTAGGACACCAGTATTTTCATATAAGTCTTTAGTTGGGTGTAGGAATGGTAAGAAGTGACCCACCTTCAAGACTGCCCTCTGGGCACGCTCGAGCTTCAGCATGGATGTTTTATTAGCTCCACCCCATATGGTTATGCAATAAGTAATCAATGATTGACACAGTGCGAGATATACCATTTTTATAATTTTAGGGTTTGCGACATGGCGGAGGTTTTTAAATATGTAAATTAATTTACGAGTTCTTGAGACAAGAAGATTAATATGTGGATGAAAGCTAAGCGCGCTGTCCAAAATAACTCCCAAGTACCTAATCGCATCCGTCCTATGCAGGGTGGGACATGAGCAAGTAGCAGAATGTGCGGAAAAACAGTTAGAGGTGTGAGCCGTTAAATTATGACAGGGAAGGGTAGAGGTTTTGATGGAAAAAGAGACATATTTAGTTTTATCCACGTTGAGTGTCAATTTATTGGAAGCTAACCATGCCTGGACCAAATCAAAGCCCTGCTGAGCGCAACTGTAAACCTCTTGCCATGTGTCACCCCGGAACAAGAGCGCCGTGTCATCGGCGAACGAAATAATCCTCCCATTGGGCATGTTCAGATCGCAAAGGTCATTGATGTAGGTTAAAAATAACGTGGGACCGAGGATGCTGCCCTGCGGAACCCCATGCCCAATGGGGAGATCACAGCTAGCCCATTCCCCCACCCTGACCCTCTGAAATCGGTTTTGCAAGTAGTCAGAGAACAGTTCGAGCTGAGTATTCCTTACCCCCAACCGCTCGAGCTTACTTAACAGTATCGGAACGGAAACCGTGTCAAAAGCTTTAGCCAAGTCCATAAAGATTACGACAACCTTTTTGTTACTATCGAGATTACCAGAGACAAAATCAGTCAAATTATGTATGGCGTCACTGGTTGACAGGCCTGACCGGAAACCGAATTGGCAGGGTGAAAGAAGATGGTGTTTTTCTAGGTAATTGACTAAGCGCTTGTTCATGATTCTCTCTAATAATTTTGATAAGGTTGGTAATATGGAGATTGGTCTATAGTTATCAACACGGGTTCCGTCACCGCTCCTGCAAATAGGAAGGACTTCGGCTAGTTTCCAGTCGTTTGGGAATTTTCCGGAGCTTAGGGCAAGGTTACAAATGAATGTAATCGGTGGAACTAAAATGTTTCTGTATCTCTTTATGAAGGTGGTTGAAATCTGGTCCCGACCGACAGCACAGTCATTCTTCAGGTTAAGGATTAGGCTTTCAACTTCTGTAGAATCCGTGGGGAGTAATACAAGAGAGTGCGGATGCAATTTAAGTGTTGGTTGAGCAGAAGAAGGACCATCAGTGAGACAGCATTTGTCAGCTAAATTTTTACCTATGCTCGCGAAAAAAGTATTAATCGTGTTTATGGAAGATAGTGGATCTTGTCTATCAATTAGTTGCAGGGCCTCATTTTTTAATTTTGTTGTGTTTGTTATGTTTTGTATGGTATTCCATAATTTTTTGTTGTTTATCTGAGCCGCAGCTTCAATTTCAGATTTTTCATGTTCGTTTTTTATTTTTTTTAGTAACGCGTTACAAAAATTTCTGTACCTTTTGTATGTTTTTACGACTTCTTGATTTTTAGGGTTCTGCTTTGCTTTTTGATGTAATTTATCCCTATTCCTCATGCATCTCAAGAGGCCTGCGGTAATCCAAGGAATATAATATAATATAATACTAGCGTACAGATGCCTCATCCCATACAAAGAAACGGTACCGCCATAACTACGGGTTTTCGTCTGGCACAAGTAACTTTTGTTCTTCTTTTGGGCCCGTTCTCTACACCACGCTAGATGGTGTTAGCAGTGACGGCTTGCAAGCTGAATGAATTTACTTAAAGTACTGTTTTTCTGTATTAAAATGTGTCACTATTCAAATTTTAAAGAGGCGAATGGATGAACTCTAAAACTTCAAACAGCGCCATATCTATTTGTACAAGAAACATAGATGTCTAAGGATTCGTTCCAATAATCATCTAAATTTGAATTACAAGCCAATTATTCCACAATTTTATGCTTAGAGCAGTTTGTTAAATAAAAATACAGTTTCAAACACATTTATTTTCAAAATATTAATATTACTTAAACTTTAATAAGAAATCGATGCATATTACATCTATTGAGATTTAATTGAACTAATTTTTCTTTTTTCGAGACGAGTCCCCGTAATATTAGTTACGATAGTGCGATGGGAGCGATATACCTTTTTTTTTTTTTTTTTTTTTGGGGGGTGGGAAATCATCCTATGACTTCTTCCGCTCTAGGGTGGAGCGGAAGGGTGTGTCAGACTCTTACTGACTAAAACCCACCCCTGTTCCTCCCTGCCTCGAGTGCCCGGGGGCGAGGTAACTCTTTCGAATTTATCCTCCACCCCCGGGCAGGCACTGGCCGTGGCAGGCCCCGTCCTTTGCTGACAACTCTTTGAGGCGCGCGTGGAACACTACGCGCCGTCGACTCTCGGGCCTGGTGCTGATCGGACGGCGAGTTACCCGCTACTCGCCGTCCGCAGGCCCGGGTCTACGGTGGCCGGAGATCGTCTCGCAGCCCCTGGCGTCTCCTGCGACGGCTGCTGCTGGGGGCGCTAGGGCGACTCGGTCTCTGTTGAGTCTCCCTAACGTGTGCCGCCTCCCTCTTCGCGAGCATTACTGCTTCGCAGAAGGAGGAGACGGCCCCCCATTCCCTCTCGCTCCGTACCATGGCCTGAACCAGGGCACGGCGCGAGAGGTCGCTGCCGCCTATCGCATCCACGAGGACACGGCGGTGTTCTGCCCAGGCGGGGCAAACCTCCACCGTATGCTCCACCGTGTCCACTGGGCGATTCTCGCAGTGGAAACACGCAGGGGTCGGAGCGATATACCTACCAGTACGATTACTTGGTAGGATTACGAAAAACAAAATACGAAACGAAATATCTCATGCAGGTGTAACGATATAAAAGTATCTACTTAATTTAAGTAAGTACGCGGGAATGCAACGATACGAAGCGAAATACATAGTGAATCTAGGGAATGGCTGATACTGATTCTAGATCACTCCCGTAAGGACCAAAATGGTTACGCGGAGTAATGCGAAAATATGTGAACGACTTGAAATGCGGCTGGTTTTTATATAGGACGGTAGAACACATGGAAATCGCCTGTATGTATTAGGAAATGGATAGCACAATACCTGGATATCTCCGTAGCAGTTCACCTCAGCGTATCACAACACAAATTAAATGTCACTTTAACACCAAATTTCACCATATTTCGAATAAAGTTTGAGAGTGCACCATTTAGCGACAGCGGGACATCAGCTATTAGTCTTTTCTCGCGGGTTTCGCAAGGACTGGTCATTCATTCCTTCTCGCTCGCAGGAATCCAACAGGTGTGCGATGGAAAAGGATGGCAGATAAGAAAATAACCAACCATGGATACCAAAAGTTGAGCTGTGCTGTCAACTTAAATGAATTTTGCTGCGAATTTCAAATCAGCACAACCATTATTCCATTAACAAAACTATTAGATTAAAATACTTCAATTTGACTAATAATTAAATTCAATAAACAATACCATTCAATAAACAATAAGGATTAGTGAACGCTGTAGCTTGACTTGAAGTTGTACTGCTTCTATAAACATCGATAAAAGTAATTTATGAGTTCATGGCTTTAAAAATTATTTATGCAACTATAAAATCTGACTAATTTTCTTATTTGCAGGCTTACCGACTTTGACCCTGAGGAGACGATAGCTTATGTAATATCCACAAGCGGTACCACAGGACTGCCCAAATCTGCCGCTGTCACTCATAAAAACATAGCGGCTGGTGAGCCCATGAATAGGTATTACAATAAGTTATTATTTAAATTTTACCAAGTTGCGCCCCAAAGTAGTAAGCAAAATTGTCAAAAACGGCCATTTTTTGTACGTTGGCTTACTACTTTGGAAACGAAACATTTTGATTCCTGTTTTAACAACGTAAAAATACTTTATCATCTTTGTAACAAACGTGACGTTGGATTCTTTAATATTTTTTTCTATGCTATGCTACGATTTTTTATTCAATGAGGGCGCCACTTGGCCGGTCAGTAAGGCCTTAAGACGGCGCGCGGTAAAGCGCACTAGGCCACGGGTTGTGTCGGCAGGTTATGTCGGTGGGTCGGTGGAATTGGTGTGTATTGCGCTTAAGGTGGATGCGCCACGGTAGCCCACGAAATTCAAATTTTCATACGTTTTTTGCAATTTACAGGTCAGTGTCAGGTTGTATCTTGGTCTAAATTTGATTCGAGGCCGTAGCAAGTGTGTATTTATAGAATTATAGTAATTAAACAACTCTCTCAGTGAGACTTGATGCCGAATGTAAGTATTTCATGAAAACCTGACATTTGGCATCAATTCTAAGTTAGACAGTTGTATTGATGATTTTAATGAATACAGTTCTGTAAAGTCGTACATGCTACAGCCGCTAATCGTATTTTGACCAACATACAACCTGATACTAAACTGCAAATTACAAAAAACGTAAGAAAATTTTAATTTCGCGGGCTACCCTGGAGCTTTCACCTTAAGAGACCCGCGGCCTGAAACACAATAATTTTCTGTTAGCGTTCACACTAACGCTTAGTACAAAATGTATATGAATGACAATTACCTGGACGTGAGTCACGTGACAATCTCTCCGCAGGTAATGTGGTGTGGTCTGGTGTGGTGGTGTGTGTGGTGTGTGTGGGTTGTGGATAAATTCGAAACAGAGTTACCGCTTCGCTGGGCACTCAGGCAGAGAAGGAACAAAAAATGTAATG
This sequence comes from Polia nebulosa, assembly GCA_951329385.1. NCBI lineage: Eukaryota > Metazoa > Arthropoda > Insecta > Lepidoptera > Noctuidae > Polia > Polia nebulosa. The sequence continues at coordinate 10,458,686 of OX589606.1, forward strand.
TCATTGCCACACATTTTGTACTAATCGTTAGCGTGATCGCTAACAGAAAAGTATTTTGCCTATGGGGGCTGAACCACGTGGCCTATTGGTTATATCGTCCATGTAAATAGTATTTGTGTGACGTCATAAAAAAAAATTTGAATGTACTAATTTAGCGCAGGTAAAAACATACAGAGGGCAATGCTCGGAGTTACCCTGTGTGATAGAATCGGAAATGATGATATCCGCAAGAGAAATAAGGTTACCGACATCGCCCGAAGAATCACCAAACTGAAGTGGCAGTGGGCAGGGCCACATTGCTCGCAGAAAAGATGATTGATGGGGCCGAAAAGTTCTGGAGTGGTGACCGCGTACCAGAAGACGCAGCGTTGGAAGGCCTCCCACCAGGACCAATGATGTAAATGTCAATGACACGTGGATGCGAGACGCACAGAACCGGTCGTTGTAGCGACACTTGGGGGAGGCCTATGCCCAGCAGTGGACGTCTTTTGGCTGAAATGATGATGATAAAAAAACAGACAGATACTTTGGACGGACCATTGACACGAAATTTGCTTGGAACATACACGTTGATATATTATTATGTACTTAGTTTGTAATAAACTTCGTTCAGTTCTTGGTAAGTTATACACGTAAGCCAATAGTCAAGAGAGGCATGGTGTATGCGCTGTACTATGCACTTAGAAAAGAAGAAAAGAAAGAAAAAAAAAGTTACACTATAAATACGACTTCCTAAACTATTAGTGAGATAAAGAACCAAACAAAGTTTGAACAAACAATACGATAAATTATTTAATAAATATACCAGTTGACAGGATAGTTAACATAGCTATAATTTTAGAACAGCATAATGTTACAATCCATAAAAATGCACGAGTGTACAGGCTGAAAGGAACAAGATACCGCAAACTTTGCGAAAAGGTTACACCTAATGCCACTAACCAAATTATGATAGTCATTAATCTCGGTAATGATCGATTACAGAAATTGTCATTTTTGAGCGCACAATGTATTGTAAACGATGCGATCTCAACGCTCCGCACTACTATTTACCTACACTCGCGTCGGCCGAGCGCGCCGCACGCCGTAGGTGTGTAGGTATTAGGCCGGCGACGTAAATGAACTCTAGCGAAACAGCTGTACCGTAAAATGGTGTTACATTGATTAATTTGGGCCGATTCACCCGCGTCTGTAGGAGTATACCCACTGAGTCCCTACACGTAGTTCCTGGGTGGGCAAAGACGTAGCGTCAAGCGGCCTAGCCGTGTTCTGGTACGATGCTGTAGTGTAGTGTAGCCAACTCAGAGGAGTTGGGTCGAAATAGTTGTACCAATGCAAACAGACCAACCAGGCTCGCGCAGATATGGGTGTATCGGGAGATTAGTCGCGGAAGGTAGCAGAATCCGTGGCACGGTGTGCCACTGGCCGACCGCAAGTGTTGGGGGCCCAAGTTGTGTGCTAGCCACACATGAAAGGCTGCCCCGCCAACTGTCGAAAAACCCCGGAATGCACCATCGTACTGGTTGGCGACCAGACGTAAGGGCCCGATTGACATTCCCGGAGGGGGGCTGGACGTCCCTGTAGTCTCCAGACTAGTCCCCCAATTTTTATTGGGGGGGGGGACTACCCCCCAATGATGTCGTTCTGTTAGAGCGTGCCTGAAGGTTAGCAGCGTGGAACCTCATTTCACTTCCTTCTCTCTCTCCTTCACTCTTCGTTTAGATGAATAATCCGAACAGAAAGAAAAAAGCTGTGCAGCGACAGCACTCTATCTCGCATAAAGTGCACCTTTCGAATATACGAGGTTTGCACTCAAATCACGCCGCAGTCCACCACCACCTAGAGACTGAGAAACCAGCGCTCGTGTTCCTTTCGGAGACGCAGATCGGATGTCCGTCAGACGTGTCGTACTTCACTTACCTAGCCCTGGCGCACAATTTTAAGGGCCTTCTCGCGGTCCAGTGGCGCCCTTATTGAATAAAAAATCGTAGCTTAACACAGAAAATAAATATTATTTATTTATCCTCTTTGTAACAAATGTCAAGTTGGATTTTTTAATATTTATTTTCTGTGCTATGCTACGATTTTTTATTCAATGAGGGCGCCACTGGACCGCGAGAAGGGCCTTAAACCACGCGCGGGTGTGTGTATGTACGCCCGGGACGACATCTGCTATCGGCGTCTCCGCAACCTTAGGGACTCTAGGTTCTCAACATTTTAGGTTCTAGTGGACACAAATCTGGATAAAATTATCTACGCCTGTGTCTACCGGTCGCACAGCGGCGATCTGGAGACAACTGGGCTCACACAAAACCTCAGTGAGGTGGCGGATCATGAGATTGGGCAGAATGGTACCGCTGCAGAGCCGCATGGCTCTGCAGCGGTACCCTTCTGGCCAATTGGTGTTACTGGGGGACTTCAACGCCCACCATCAGGAGTGGCACTTTCCATACTTGTGCACAGACCATGCTGAACGAGAGACGCGTAAGTTAGCGTTAGCGTTAAATCTCACCCAGCTGGTCCAGCGGGCAATGAGGGAGCCGGATGTTGATTCGCACACAGCCTATTGTTTGGACCTTCTGCTGACAACAGATTCAGACCGTTACTCGGTGTCATTAGGTTCTTCCGACCACTGTCTGTTGAAGTCTGAATCCGTAATAAAAATTTAAGAAAATGCCGAAAGAAAAAACTATACCCTAGTTGTTTTTTCTTTCGGCACTTTCCTCAATTAGGTAGGTGTGCTAAATTATTAATGAATTACCCGAAGGATTAATCAATCGAACCAAAAATAGAATACAACTAAGAAATTAATGTGAACACTACAAAGACATGTCCATATTTGCTGCGGTCTGTCGACGGCCTCCGTTGGTTGGTGTTGTGGGACTGCGTTTGTTTACGTCACGAGTAGACACTGAGGTGAATAGATGTGGTATAATTAATTCAATTCGGCAGGTGCCGCTGAATTTTTGGATTTTAGTTTCTTTTTTAGTAAAAGCTTTGGCTATGTGAGCAACTACTCTGTATTCACGTTATACAAAGTTGCTGCTTGCAGAACCGTCGTCTCTTATTTAGTCCTAGTATTAGCCTTAGTATAAACTTATTATAAAATCCTAACCTGTAGTATATTTTGTATGACCACGAGAAAATACTGCCGAAAAACTGCTTTGCAGTAATGTTTATGACTATATATATAGCAGTTATGATTAAATAAATAAATCCGACCAAGTGCGTGTGGGACTTCGTATATTTAGGGTTCCGTACCAAATGTATTTTTGACTATTTGTATAACTTTGGGTCAACAATATGCATAACTGTGTAAATTTGAAGACTGTTGCTCCAACCGTTTGGCTGTAAAACCTGTGTGACAGACACCCGACGAACCCTAAAAAGAGCGTCTGAATGGACCAGAGGAAGGCCTTTATCAGGCAGTGGGACAATATTGACTAGGTTTTTTATCATTGATAGGCTCGCGTTTGACTACTACCTCATCATATGATAAGAGATGATGTGGTCGAAAATGGAGTACGCTTGCCTAGAAGTAACCTATTCACTCTTGACTTAAAGACTCCCAGGTTATAGCTATCAGGAAACACAACCATTGCAGAGAATTCCACTTCTTAGCTGTCTATAAATAAAGAACTATTACTTTGCATTACGATTTAGGTACCCTATGGTGGCAGATGACAACCTTTAGTCTATAGCAATATAGTACCTATACTGGACTATTAGTATTGCCTAAAACCTGAACTTCATTTTCCTACGTTTAGTAGCCAATACTTTGGCTTAAAAAGTCAAGAAGTATATCTAGTTACCAGTGTAGTGACTAGAGATGTTTAACTTGATGGTGACTCATCTGACCACTATCTCACCTAATTGTTAGCAATGACGTGATTGACGATGGAACAGGCTTAACTAGAAATAACGTGTTCACTCTTGACTTAAAGACCCCTAGGTCGGGTCATGCAATGTGTCCATTAACCGTCTTGCTATGTCCCTGATAGCTCATGAACTTCGGGAATCCACGACACCAATGGCTCCGACTCTCATCCTTCAAAATTTCTATGTTCCAGTGCTTTAGCCAAAAAACTACCTGATGTCACTCGATCAAGCCTCCTCATAGCACCTCTACAGTGGCTGTCATCAATCCTCAGTTATCTGATGTCTCCAATTTACAAGCATACAAGGATACAGTCTTCTCATGAGCTCACTACGGACCATGTTCTTGAATTGATAGGAACCTACAAGGTAAATTCAAAATAATACTTTTCATCTTCCAGTCCTATATTCTAAGTCATTTAAAAGGACACATCCTTCACTCCACTCGCCATAACAGCGGAAAAATAGGAAGTGTCTCCGATGCAAGCGGTACACCAAAAAATAACGACGTTGGCAACCGGCAGTACCTACACTGCTGCCGGTAACTCTGTCAGCTTACCTACGCCGGTCGTTTGTTTGGAGTGGGTGACCACTCGATCCCAACAACTCTTTAACTATTTAGTCGCGTAGAAGCAAGCTCGGGAACTTAGGGCACCAGGGTTCCTTTAAGACTTGTATACACGTCAATGGCCTTGAGCATGCGGGCGGAGCCAACCTCATACACCCGCCTGGCTAACGCGGGCATAGAAATGCTTATTGCGCGCGGACTGTGATCAAAGAATATGCGTGGACGAGACGCAGGGATACGACTAGCAGGAATTTTAGCATACGATTCCAGAAATCAATATTTACGTTTATTTTAAGATTTAGACATTATTTTTATCACACTAAGAATCTAAGTAGGTCAAGTAAAACAAAATAGGTAAGTTAAATAGTCCGGTTAATCTAGACCAAAAAATGAGAGTGAAGGTACATAAAGTCCCAACAAGCTGAAAATCAGTAAAATTGTTCAAAACATAATTATAAACAATGTCAAAAAGTTCCCCATCACTCCCGTGTATGGAAAAATTTTTATTCAAGGTCAAAGGTAAAAAAAATAGTTTTTCGCGATTTTCAGCAAAACGGTAAGTTTTATCATAAAAGTACGTCACACAAATAGTAGATCATAAAATTATGTAAAAAAAATGTACAATACTTTTTTCTTACGAGCCACCGTTTCTGAGATATAACGATTCAAAAAGTTATAAAAGTTGTTATCGTCACAATATGCACACGTTTCCACGCCAGCTATGAGGTAGTGTACTTAGTGCGTTTTTTTTAACGTGGTTTCCCCAGTAGGCCTACTCCACGGGTCAGTTGTGATCCTGTTTGATGTAAAACTATTGCAAAATAACGGAAATTTTCAAAGATTGGAAAAGATAAAAGCGATATAAATTTAAAAAAAGTGGAGAAGCTCATTGGCCTGATTCGTAAGTTTCAAATTCTTCTTGTTCTTCTTCTTGATCTTCTTCTTGTTCTTGATCTTCTTCTTGTTCTTCTTCTCCTACTTCTTCTTCATCTTCATTTTGGATGCAAGTAAATTGCATCAATAGCGATGTATCGCAGGACACTTCGTCGGAATCAAACGAATCCTCCATTGTTTGTGATTCAATATTAGAGCACGGCCAGCCTTGATAATTTGTGCATGCCAAAGAACAAAACAGTCCGACTTTTTTGCAACCACATTTAGCACTGCATCCCTTTTTGCAGTTGCAAAAAATTGTGTTCAGCAGTTTTTCCGGCGCAGGTGGAAGTAAAGTTTGAACTGGCTCTAATATATTGCTGACCAACTTCCAACCCCAGTCTGTAGGGTCTAGCTGATAACCAAGCCACACTTTAACTTGGTAGTATACCCGAAAAAGATGTTGATGAGCAGCAACTGAGGTTGGAGGAAGACAAGCTAATTGGACTTGTTTTTTTATTTTTAGTATTTTTAACGAAACATGCATATCGATGCTTATCTAAACAGGTAGTTTTTTTAGGAGCTCCATAAATGTTTTGTTCTCACGTTAAAAAAAACGCGTTAAGTACACTTTAAACTGTATAAAATCGTTATACCTATCTACCCCAAAGACATTTTAAATGAAAAAAATTAATTAATTATTTTTTCATTTAAAATGTCTTTGGGGTAGTTAAGTATAACAATTTTATACAGTTCAAAGTGAAAAATATTTTTTTTTTTCAAAAATTAAGAAAAGGCCGACGAAAAATTCCAACGCAAGGGGGTCCAGAATCATGTACTGAATCACTAGTACACGTATGTGCGTTCATGTACCTTACACCCTGTATATTGGTGTCACTCAGGTGTCTGTCAGTTCGTCTGGCCGTTTGTCCGTCGTCCGTCTGTCCGTCTGTCCATATGTCCAGCTGTCCGTCTGTTTGTTTGTCTGTCGTCTGTCTGTCCGTCGTCCGTGTATCCGTCTGTCTTCTGTCCATAAGTGCGTCTGTCCGTCTGTCCGTTTCTCTATCTGTCCGTCTTTCCATCTGTCCATCTGTCCGTCAAAGTTATTCTGCGTCTCGTACCTTTGACGCCCTCGAGACACTATGCTCAGGTTTCAGGCATTTGAACCACTCGCTTCGCTCATGGTTCAATCCTAGGATTCTTCGCTAGCTCAGGCTTCAATATAAGTACTCGCGCCAAAAAACAACTTTGCAGACTTGTTAAAAAAAAAAAAAAAACCTATGATGCTCGTGCTCGTACAATTGAACCACTCACTTCGGTTATCGGTTCAATCCCAGAATCCTTTGCTTGCTCAGGATTCAATACAAGCACTCGCACCAAAAAACAACTTTGCAACCTTGCATAAAAAATAACTATTTTTTTAGAAAAGTTCAACCTATGATGCTATCCCTAGTAGCATTTATTGTTGGGCCAACACTAAAATGAAAGCATTTATTGTTGGCCCAACCAAATGCCAACACTAAATGCTATTAGGGATGTGACTTCAACTCTTCATTAATATTAGGCTTTTGTGGAAGATTCACCACAATTTTGAAAGATTGAATGAGTCACAGAATTATTTATTTATTGTCTTCTCATTTATGTAATCATCAACATCATCATCATCATTTATGTGATCTCATTTATCTTATCTAGGTCCAATGTCTATTTGACACTTGTTGAGAAGAAATGTTTCTAACACTTAAAAAAAAAGTGTTAAAAGTAGAGAAAATTTGGTGGTCATGCATAACATTCTAGACTTTTGTCGACTGAAGAATAGAAACATTTCTTCTCTTCAGTTTTAACAACGCCATGCTTAGGACGGTAGAAATCTTTCTACAATCTGTAATTTTGTCTATTCTTCCGTCGACGAAGCGAGCTCGGGTCTTGGGGCACCCCGACTTGGACAGGTTAGGTTCGAAGGTCTATTGAATTCGCGAAGCGAGCGAGCTATGACCTCGCTATCCCCTTTGTAGTTATTATCTTGAGCAATTAAACGAAGTTTCAAGTTTATAAAATAAATACTTTCGGAGATAAAAAACAATATCAATCTTTGATAAAATAACCTCAACTTTCATACTATTATGTTACTTTTGACATAATTTTGACTGCTGGTGTTGCTACTTTGGTTGTTTTAATAATGCGTTTTGATTATGCAAATAATAAGTCGACGCGCAATTTTTTGTTTTTTTTCAAAATTCATTTTAATTAGTTATTTTATTTGTATTTAATAATTTTTACCTAAAAATATAGCAAAACATAACCTCAAAATGAGATTTTTAAAAATTTATAAAAAAAAATTATGCATTTCCTAAACTTCCGGCCCACGGAGGGGGGTCTACCCCCATCCTCAGACCCTAAAATATATATATATTTAAAGAAGAGGAAAGAAACATTGTTTATTTTTCACCAATCGCCGTTATCATCAACACCCTCATTTGCTACATATTTATTTTTTTACACATACGTCGCAAATGGCCCTTTGTATTACATTTTTTGCATTTATAACTTGCAAACCGACACTGCACTGAAGTGTGATTTTTAAACCCGCAAACTGAACACGACACTTTATCACCGCCACCGTTTTTCGACGCGATCTTGAACAGCTGATCAGTGGGCGTTGGTGCCGCTACAGCCACCGTCGTAGCCGCTGCCGCTACACGGGCACACCGCACACTCTCCGCCCGTTCCACGGCCTTTTCCAGCGATAACGTCTTCAGATCCTGAGCTAATAATTTCTCTCGCTCCGCTCCCGGCAGCATTCCCATTACAAAACGGTCTCTTAATGCTTCCTCCACGTTTAGGATTCCGCAATGAACAGTCAACCCGCGCAACTTCGCTGCCCATTGTGGGTAGTTTTCACCTTCTACTGGCCCGTTGTATAAAATTTATACCTTTCGGCAAACCCACACTTTTGTGGCGTGAAATGGTTGCCCAATAGTTGCAGTATGTCTTCAAATGGCACCACCTGGAGATCCTTAGGCAGCGCCAGATCAGCTGCAGGCTTGTATGTAGGGTCGCTGAGTGCGTTCAATAAGACCGCCCGCCGTTTGATGCCAGCGGAATCGTTGACATCACTGATGTCGTTGGCAATAAACCATTGTGTCAACCGCCCCTTATACTGCTGCCAGGCCTGTGTTTCATGGTTAAAACTGGTTAATAACCCAAAAAGAGCCATGATACTACAATTTTTTTTTTTAATGGCGAGTGTACTTCGTCGTCACTGTTAAGTAGGTACGTGGGACAGGGGGCAAGTGAAACACTTATCGGCTGAATACGTGTTGACGTTTATTAACGAATGATAGGTGGCGCAGCCACTGCATATATAGCTACACATACTCGTATACAACACTTCCAGCACTAGAAAATTCATTGAGGCAAAAGGCCATTTTTGATAGTTCTCTTCTCTCGTCTTTTCAAGTAAGGCACACTTACAACGAAGTTTGAAGTCATTTTTATTTGCACAGTGTATTCTCAGTCTGCTTAAACTTATTCAGCACTATCTTGCCGGTTTATTTTGAGAATTAACGTGTTTTCTGGCCTCATAACTTATAATTAACGTGTTTTCTGGCCTCATAACTTATAATGAAACTACACCAATAGCGTTTTCGTCGAGAACAAAATAATATATTTTTCAATACCACAGATCATACAGAAACAAAATAATTCAGTATTGAGAACCTTAATAATGTTCCCACTAATGATATTATTTAGATATAATTCAACAGTCTTGACTAGTTATAACACACTGACCGTATAGATTCAATTTTCTTTTTAAATAGGAAGTAGTTACAGGGCAGCTGGCTAGAAGAATATGTCAGATTGCCGCTGCCCCAGGTACTAAAGTCCGGAATACACATGCTACTAAAAGAGCATGCTTGTTGGTTTCTATTTAGTATGCTCTTTAGTAGCATGCTCTCAGAGTGTCTACATTTGCTCATGAAAGCACAGAGCTCAGTAGCATACTTATTAAGAGCATACTCTTTTGTAGCACGTCTGAGATACACATGCTTATTATTTAGCATTTAAAATGGACGTTTCTTTGCGGAATGAATTAAATTAAGTAATATTATTACTTTCAACACATTTATTTATTTATGCACACACAAAAACAATTACAAGAGAAAAATGAACAAATACAGATAGAAGAGCACAAACATTCATAATTTCTAAAAAGAAATGTAAAATTTAAAGTTTTGTCATCGCCCTATCGAGCCATCGTGATTACGCTAACAATTCAAGTAGCATGCTCGTATAGAACGCGTTCAGACTTGCTTTAGAGCCACCCCCCTCTCACCCACGCCTCACACCGTGTGCAAGTAGTAAACCCGAAAAAATAGACCTGTTTGCGATTAAGTAGCGTGCTCATTCATAAGCATGCTCATTTCATATACACGTGCTTTTGTATGCGTAGCGTTTGCTGGGAAGTAGCGTGCTTATATGCTACTACGTAGCATGTGTGTGTTCTGGACTTAACGCTTTCGACCTTTGATACACTCCTGGTGTCAGGATAAGTATTTCAATAATTTCTAATATTAAAAGTAGAAAATAAAGTATAGTAAATTAAAATATTTTTATGGCAAGGTTCAATCAATTATAAACGTAATCTAGAAAATGTTATTGAAATCTAGCTTGGACACGTTTAGTTTTTGGATTTTTTGGAACATGCTATTGAAGATTTATGCAAAGAACAGTATGTTTTTTATTGTTCGTGATGTTTGGAAACATTTTAATTAACTGTTTTTTTGTAAATTCAAGAAACTTTTGATAAACATTTTCATAAAAACATGGTATCCCACCGTAACATTAATTTTAGGAAAAACCGCATGCGACGCTCTTTCTTGTTTCTCCAATAAATCAAATCCACACACCTAAAAAATACTTGTCCGCTTTTTTTTTCAAAGTCAGCACCGGCAATCCGCGCAGACAGCTAATTCGGGATACAGTGCCGGTTGCGGAGGCCCTCCTAATTAAATAACAAGATTTATCCATCAATTTGATTCAAGAAGGTTGAGTCGAGGTTGAGTCGAGTGGAGGAATTGACGCAGAATATAGGGGTTATGCCAGTTTATTGGAGTCATTAGCAGCATACTGTCACCCGGTACCTTATAATGCACCCCTTGTCTACACAATTTGCCATAACATTAATCGGTTTTCTTCACCCATCATTTTTTGGCCATCCACTTACAGCTTGCTTTCAGTAATAGCTTATCTTATAGTCATAAACATGTTTCTCACTACATGTCCCTTTCACAGCATTCAGTTGATGTTGAGCAGCGTAAATGTAGGACTACTATCATATAGTTAGGTCATCATAGATCTGCCCTTGTGGATAAATTCGAAACAGAGTTACCTCGCCCCTGGGCACTCAGGGCAGGGAAGGAACAGGGGTGGGTTTTAGTCAGTAAGAGTCGGACACGCCCTAGCTCCACCCAGAGCGGGAGATGTCATATGATGATTTTCCACCCCAAAAAAAAAAAATGTCACTATAGATTCTTTACAAAACTTACAGAAGGTTGTTGTAAACAACCTTCTGTAAGTTTCAAGCCTTCATTCAGAATCTCGAATCTATTTATTAATCTTTTATTTTATAGCCATATTCTATGCAAATCAGTCCAACCGTGATGATAACGTTACTGAAGGCAGCTAAACAAGAAAACTCTGATTTTTCTTGCTACAAAGTTATATTACTTGGAGGAAGTCCTGTGCCTGAAACCCTTGTGGAAGAATTGAAGGTATGTTACTTAACTTGACAGGTCCATTTGAAAACCAGCGTCAGGCACTAGCTGTCTGACTTATATGCTGAACTGGACCTATTTGACGCAGCCGTTGTGCGCACACTTTTTTTAACCGACGAAAAAAAGGAGGAGGTTCTCAATTCGACCGTATATTTATATTTTTTTTTTTTTGTGTATGTTCAGCCCTCACTCCGTCATTTATGAACCGATTTTGATTATTCTTTTTTGTAAGATAGGGTATACTTACCTCAAGGGTGGTCCCATGTCAATAAAGTCAGGATTTGACAGCGGAATCCTGATAAAATTGAGAGAAAACCTCGAAAATTGTGGGCACGTTTAGCGTTTCTCTATGTATGTTCGGCCCTCACTCCGTTATTTATGAACCGATTGTGATGATTCTTTTTTTGTTAGATAGGGTATACCTTAAGGATGGTCCCATGCCAAGGAAATCTGGATCTGATAATGGAATAATGATAAAATTGAGAGATAGCCTCGAAAATTGTGGGCACGTTTAGCGTTTCTGTATGTATGTTCGGCCCTCACTCCGTTATTTATGAACCGATTTTGATGATTCTTTTTTTTCTTAGATAGGGTATACCTCAAGGATGGTCTCATGTCAAGGACATCAGGATCTGATCGTGGGATCCTGATAAAATTGAGAGAGAACCTCGAAAATTGGGCACGAATATTGTTTCTGTTTACTTTTCATAACTTAATCAGGTATTTGCATTTAGGAATCATCACATCATGAAACTGAGCTGATGATGGAAACCATACCATTCCTACACAATAAAAGTTAGATATAAAAATAGGTTTTAGTGACAAATACCACTTAATATGCTTTGAAGAAAGACGTCTTTACAATATTGGAGGTAACCTCAACTGGTCAATATCCTGGGAACTTCATGGAAGGATGGTTACATCATCAGCTCAGTGGCAAGAGGAATTATGGAGGATTAGAAATTAGCCTCAGAGTGTTAAAAGATGATGCAAGCCACAAAAAATCATAAAATAAAAAACTTTTTAACAAAAAAAATAACCGACGAAAAAGAACTAAAAAGCCAAAAATAAATAAACCTTCTGAGTCTTGAGTATTGAGCTCATTTACCTACATAAAATATCAAATTTTATGTAAACTAATTTTGAGTCGGCGCCAATTAATAAAATGATTAATTACATAGTTACAGCCTTAATCAGGTATAAAATTTAGATATTTAATATTCAGATTGATGTTTAGCGGCGACTCAAAATTAGTTATATAAAATTTGATATTTTACTCGTATGTAGATAAATAAGCTCAATACTCAAGACTTAAAAGGTTTATTTATTTTTAGCTTTTTAGTTCTTTTGCGTCGGTTAATTTTTTTGTTAAAAAGTTTTTCTATTCTTTTTTGTTTTCTTTCTTTTTTGCTACCTACATTTGTGATTTTTTTTTTCTTTTTAAATGATTGAATTTTTATTTATTGTTGTCCTCTATCTATGGCAAATAAATGTTTTTTCTTTCTTTCTTTCTTGCCTTGCCCAGCCTTGTCTTTACGTGCCTCAGAAAGCATGGTAAGCCTTTGGTCACTTGCAGATCTTTGACGGGTAGCGTGTTGTCAGAAGTTAGAAAATGACTACAGTCTAGCCGAGGGCTATCGCCACTAACACAAAACAGCATCGTTACTGAATGTGGAAGTCAGATAAGAAGTCAATCCATGTAAAATACTAGTATTACGTTACTCAGCTGCCTGGTTAGCCCATAGTTGGGAAAAGGCTAGATAGATTCATTAGCCTTACTTGGTGATGGTGCCCGGAATGTTTGGCGGGCCCGTACCAGCCGCGGATGCACGCGAATGCACTTGTATTACGGGCCCCCGACTTATGGTATCGGTAGAAACTAGGCGGTGTAATCTATGGTGGACACGGGAGACGTTCTCGAGAGAAGCCGCATTAAGAAGAATGTGCAGTTGCAGTTTAAGCCACAATCGAGGACCTTTGCACTAGCCAACATGTTTATGAGGCTTGCTGGAACTCATAGTGCAACGTTAGTGCATCAAACCGTGACTCTACCTAGTTCTTTTTTTTCGTCGTTCTCTCGATGCTGAGTATCACGACCACACGATGTGTCTCTAAGATATGCGGTCTTCTGCAGTGTAGACCGTTCGGTTTAAATGTAGCAGGCATTTTGTATAATTCGCCTTTATACATATGACATAGCTCGTGTGGTTACTGTCGCCGTGATTTCAATAAAGACGAAATATACAAAACGCCTGCGATATAAATACCAAATTGTCGTAATAAATGCTCGTGAAGGAGGAGAAGAAAATGGAGGAACTCGTGGCTAAAGTAATAACAGCCGCACGGGTCGGTCCATTAGGTTAAGCTAAGCATGCCTGGGTTGGTCCATGAATGGGTGACCATCTTTACTTATCGAGACTCCTCCGTGCCTCGGAAAGCACGTCAAGCCGTGGGTCCTCGCTATCAATCTTGAATCTTTGACAGTCGTTACGCGTCGGCAGATGCCCAAAAGTCTGAGAACCAGTCTTAGCAAGGGCCGTATCGTATTATTCAGTAACTGGGTTGTGGAGGTCAGATAGGTAGTCATTCCATGTAAAATACTGGTACTCAGCTGCATTTGGTTAGACTGGAAGCCGACCCCAAGATAGTTGGGAAAAGGCTAGGCAGCTTGATTGTGTCGTAAAAAATGCTCAGAACCGGGATTATTTCATGCGTTAGAATTGACTCAGCCCTTATTGCTTTGCAACTAGTGAAATGTGATGATATGTGATTTTTTTTAGATAATGGCACCAAATGCAAGAGTTGTTGATGTTTATGGAACTAGTGAACTGGGTTCCTTAATATTCTACAGTGTGAACTCCTCGCTTGGGTCTTGTGGGAAACCATTTTCTCATATACAATATAAGGTGCGTATAATATTTGTTACCTCATTTATTATCACATAATAAATAAATCCGATCGTCAGGTTCATCCTGTAAAATACGAACATTATGTGGGCAGAGGTTTCTTGAGATTACAACACACTTTGTTTGATGCACTGTGTTTATTTAAAAAAAAAATTCAAATCGAATCCAGTTTCTCGATAAGTTTTATATTGGCGACGAAGCACATTTGGCATCACGGCCCTGCGGCCTGAGACAAAATACTATTCTGTCAGCGTTCACGCTAACAGAATAGTATTTTGTCACGTGACTCACGTCCAGCCCCCGCATGCACGTCCAGCCCAGCATGACCATTTCTATCTCTATTCTACCAAGAAAAGTCAAAGTTCTTTCTATCCAATTTTGTCGAGTTCGAGTTCTCTTCTGCCCGAGCATGGGGCGTCAGGCGACCCGTAGACTGATGTTTCTATGAAGACAAAGACATATTCATTCTTTCAATTTCGTCTGTCCGTCGTCTGTCACAAAATGTTGTGCGACTAATCGGAGCCCAATTGCTGTCACTTACGTATCTGTCTGTCCATTTGTGCGTCTGTCCGTCGTCCGCTTGTCCGTCTGTCCCTCTGTCTGTCTGTCTTTCTGTTCGTCTGTGCATCTGTCCGTCTGCCCGTCTGTCTGTCTGTCGGTCTGTCGGTCTGTCTGTCTGTCTGTCTGTCCGTTTGTCGGTATGTCCGTCTGTACATCTGTACGTCTGTCCGGAAGATTCACCACAATTTTGAAATATTGAATGAGTCACAGAATTAAGTTTTTAAAATCAATATATATCTTATCCAGGTCAAATGTGATGTAGACTATTTGACATTTGTTGAGAAGAAATGATTCTAACACTTAAAAAAAAGTGTTAAAAGTAGAGAAAAATTGGTGGTCATGCTTTGCATTGTAGATTTTTGTCGACTGAAGAATAGAAACATTTCTTCTCTTCAGTTTTAACATCGCCATGCTTAGGACGGTAGAAATCTTTCTACAATCTGTAATTTTGTCTATTCTTCCGTCGACAAAACCCGTTTCTACGGTGGTCATGCTACGCGTCCAGGTAATGTCATTGCCATAAATTTTGGACTAAGCGTTAGCGTGAACGCTAACAGAAATGTATTTTGTCTCAGGCCCCTGTAAAGTTGCTTCTGGGCGAGAATGATCATCATCGTTTACCATTAGCAATACCTGGTCAAACGCAAGCCTATCGCCTACCGGGTACGGCCATGCGCCACCGTTACATGGGTGACAGCCCACCCACTCGCACGAAACATCAATCAAAATCCCTGTTGTCTATAAAATTACAAATTGCATTTTTCTACCATCAATTTTACCAGAAATTGCTTTAAAAATCATAAAGATAAACTATATTAGAAACTATATTATGCCTATCATAGATACTATATATATTATACCTGCCATAGAAACTATATTATACTTTCCCTAAATACCTAGTAACTGACTACAGTTACCAGGTAAATGAGAAAAGTGAATGGGCATTTTGTACCCAGAGCTGTACCTATCAAGTTGTAGTATGTGTCAGTTGAATAATAAATTTCAATTAAATAATTATTCCAGCTGGTGAATGTAGAAACTGGCGAGGATATAAAAGAGCCAAACAAACCTGGCGAGTTGTGGATAAAAACACCCGGTGGTTTTAAGGTAAGGTCGGACTAACTTCTTTTAAAATGGCGTGTTAAAGTATTTTTATTTTAGAGTCTATTCCATATACATAATCATGTAGAGTGTTATCTAAATGCTCTGAGCAAAGCCGTCCCAAAACTGACCACTCTATAGAAAAGGTCAAAGCAACTATGAGGCCAATATCTGTCTCCATTCTAGTAGCAGTGACAAACGTGACACGGCGAGCTTGACAACTAATGCCCACACCGCCGGGTAGGGAACGCCCAGTTCATTCTATATCTATGGCCTATGCTTTTGAATCCAAATGATACAGGACGACTTTTTACTGCCACTTGCGACATTCCCTTGAGGCTCCTACAAGAGCTGGTGATTGCCCTACCCACCACCTCATGAGACTGTGACTGCCACAAAACCTAAATTATTAATGAAAATTTCACCACTAACAATAGCTCAACAGACGCGACGAATCTCCCTTCTGATCAAAAGTTCCTCATCATCATTCCGGCTGAAAGACCCACTGCTGGACATGCCTCGCTAAGCTTCGGAACATCGACCGTTCTGTTTTCTTCGCAGCCAGTGGATTCCCACGGTCTTCACTAGAATATTAGTTTAATTTATGGGAGGCCTTCCAAAAGAGTTACTCAGTTACTCTATTTTTATTTCAGGGCTATTACAATAATCCAGAAGCTACAGCAGAGGTTCTAACTAAGGACGGATGGTTCAAGTCCGGGGACATGATGTACAGAGATGAGGATTGGAACTTCTACTTCGTTGAGCGCATCAAACTGTTCCTCAAGTATAGGAATGGGTGGAATGAATTTATCAAGGCAAGAGAAAGCGTGGCCATCCCTGTCAAACCTTTTTTTTGTTATCCTTGGACTTTTGGGGAAAATAGCAGGAAGTGTGGGATTTTACCTCACTAAAACCACCTCGGTGACCACCATCCCATCCCGTGACCTCTTTGAAGACCATCCCGTAACCCCTCCTGTACAACGTCTGTTAAGTCACATCCCTGAGGAGACTGTAAAGGGTTCTTCCCTGGGGGTCTTTCCTGGGGTCTCTCGGTGGGCGTAAAGTCCCCACTCTGAGAACCCATGACCGTGGAGTCTCACCTGCTTTAAATAGTGCAGGTGGGATTTCGGCGTTTTCTTCTTTCGCTCGGTGGCTTCTTTCTGGATCATCACGGTCTCACAGAAGGAGGCTATTTCCCTCCAATTTTCTATCTACGTCAACATAGCCCAGACCACTGCTGGCAGAGACAGATCTAGACTAATCCTGGCAACCAAGACCCGCTGCTCAGAGGCCCACGCAGGACACTCTTCGAGCGTGTGCTGCGTAGAGTCAAGGTTGCCATCGCAATGGTGGGAATTAATCGTAAATCATTAGCTCTAACGTTTAATATATATATAAAAAACGTCATTATGGTTAACACCCCGACTCAAAGTACCCCGGCTCGGACCGGTTAGGTTAGAAGGCTACGGCGGGAGCGAAGCGGAGTGGAGCTCCCGCCTTAGCCTTCGTAGTTATTTTTTTTTAAACCACTCAGAAATAGGAGCCCCGCTAAGCGGGGCTCCGTCGACCTATCTTGGCACAGGTTGGAATCAGTTACTAGTTATGTTATGTAACGATTTTATATTTAATGTATGTTATGTCAAAAGATGTTATATTTAATGTATGTTATGCTTATAAAAATTAGTTATTTTAAAATTATATCAATCGTTCATTATATTAACTAATCGCTATATTAAATAAAATTATAGTTTCCGTTGTTATAAGTCGTTAATATTAGAGATTTTGTTGTCATATCATCTATTACTTACCCCACACACACATAACGCACACCACACTACACACACAGACACACATTAGTTCCCCTAACTAGATCATAGATGGCACTGCGTTCGTCAACTTTGTAATCTTAAAAAAAAAGGTTGAGTTGCCTGTCTAGATCCAATATACTATAGTAGTCTTTGATGTACATTGACCTTCAGTCAGCAGTTGGCTACGAATGCTTGCGCACGCGATTAAGTAGCAATACACCAATTGTTGTTTTTATTGATAACATAATTATTGTTATGATTGACATTTTATTTGTGATGTGACTATTGTGTGTGTCCATACATGTATGCCTGTAACTGTAAATATTTTTACTCCTGTCTTGTGATAATCGTGTGGAACAAATAATACAGTGAGTACGAAATACTTTTATTTTCGCCGTCTACCCGCTACTCACCTACTCACACGTATCTAAACTGGTGACCCCTGAGCATAAACGTCTGCGCAGCTTTCGTGCAGCTACTCTAGCGTGACTTCATCATCACTTCCTTCTAGCTCTTGAGCAACGAGTCATACAGCCAGCTAGTACCAACGGCTTCCACGGGTATCCTGACCACCAGCATGCAGTGGACGCGTATTCCTGGTCAACATCCTCAGCCTCTTTCATCACCCTCAACTTTATGAGCGATCTTGGCGCAGCGAGTAGCACTGTGTGCTTTGTTGGAAAACGTCGTGGAAATTTTCATTGGACTCTTAGCTCCATAACGCCTCGGCTGCAATGGCTAACATTGCCCAGGTGCATCAAAATGTACTAGATCTTTATCATTAATTTTAAACTCGTACTGTATAGTTTTTTGGTGTAGAATGAAAAGTGTATCTATCTACCTATCATTCTAGATATCGCCATTGGAACTAGAAGTCGTGATTCGTCAGCATCCCGGCGTACTAGACGTGGCTGTGACGAGCTTGACTGATGCAGAGCGCGAGGAACTGCCCGTGGCTTGCGTCGTACCACGCCCGGGGGCTACCGTCACCGAGGAGGAGATCAAGAACTTGGTTAAAGGTATAGTTAGAGGGGCTGATTGCAGTGTGGCAAGTATCCAAAGATTGACCTCAGGTAGTGCTGATTACCTTAGCGAGTTTTACTATCACGAGTTATACGAGTATAATGAAAGAAAAACAGTACAATATGGTCAGTTGTCCAAGGACTGACTTGGCTAGTGCTGCTTAACACCTAAGATTAACACTCTCCGTTTAGAGTTTGTAATCTCTCATGACTGAGTTTACAATCTTTCGTGACATCGTTTGAGTCCGGCGTTTGAGCCTTCCCGAACCCGTGCACGGCGCTCGAACGCCCGCCGCCCGCTCGCTTCGCGCAAGCGCCCGTCCCGTTGCCAAATTAAAGCATAATATTTCGCAAACTACTACATCTATATATATATATATATGTGTATATCAACTATAGCAAAACGTGTCGTTACAACTTTTGGTCTTAATTTTTTCCGTCTAGCCCCCTTTCGCAACGCGCGAAGCAACTTCGTTCCAATACGTATGTATTGCTGATGGTTGTGCGTTGTTTTATAGCTAATAGATTTAAAGAATTTTGTTTCGTCTAAATTTTTTCTCATATTATCATTTCATAGAATAATCAATACGCAGAATACTCACTTCGAAGAAATTTAAAATATTGGTTTTTGTTTCACATAAAGTTCAATGTTAGGATATTCATATCACTAAACATAAATTCACTCACATAAAGTTGCCGACCACAGGAAAAAATGGTCGTCGTGGCGTGCCTGAGGACAATTATTTCGACCGCCATGGTTGTCCGGGCCTTTGAGTGGATATATACCTGAACCTAAAACGTAACGTTGGGTTTTCAGAAAAACTGGCAGATACTAAGCAACTGAGAGGCGGTGTAATCTTCCTGAAGGAACTGCCACTGACACACACAACTAAAGTGCACCGACGGAAGCTGAAGGAGATTGCCCTGGCAAGTTCGAGAGAGTTTGGAATATAGTTGTGATACTTGATGAAAATGTTGTTTTATTTCAGAAGCGATAGGTCGATCGTTCGGATTTCTAGTAACTGGGTTGTGGAGGTCAGATAGGCAGTCGCTCCATGTAAAATCATCAGCTGCATCCGGTTAGACTGGAAGCCGACCCCAAGATAGTTGGAAAAAGGCTAGGCAGATGAAGATTTCAGAAATGATCTGACTTCGCGGTTTTAAAAAGATGTACCTAACATAATACACTTCTGCCTTCACCTCTTTAGGGCCAAATATTTGATCTCATTTGCCATCCCCAGTTTTTCTTATTTTTACTCACACCACCAAAGCGTAAAACATAAATTGTTTGTAATACATATACCACATTGGAGGTTGTTGTGTTGTTACTATGATGTGAATTCCATGAGTATAAAGAAGTACTCAAACATTGTTGTTGTTGAAACAAGGATATTATTTTGGTTGGAGTCCTCTCGTTAAATAAAATATTTGAGCGATTGTTACAACAATATTTATCAAAATTATATTAGTAACACAATGCTGCATATTTACTTACTGCTTAGTGGCTAGGGGATAAAAATCTTATATTAATAGGTCAATAAAACTTTACTTGGATTAATTCTCTACTTGACATAAGACTCTGCTCTACTTGACTTAAAACTTTAATTGACTTGGCTTAAAACTCTACTTTATTTGACTTAATACTCTACTTTACTTGACTTAAGACTCTACTTTACTTGACTTAAGACTTTACTTTACTTAACTTAAGACTCTACTTCACTTGATTTAAGACTACTTCACTTAACTAAAGACTCTACTAAACTGTAGACTCTACTTAACTGTAGACTACTTAACTCTAGACTTTACTTAACTATAGACTTTGTGGGCGATACAAATAAGACTGACCTCGGTGTTGGTTACAAAGTTTTATTGTAAAAAATAACTTTACAGTAGTAATGCGACAAAAATATGGCGGTGCGTTCTTTGTGTCGTGCAAAACGAAGGGAAGTTAGCCGCGTTCCGCCACCGTGAAGCCCGCAGCGAGCGATGTTCTTAGGTTTTTTTTTTTCATGTGTTCGTAATTTCGTCCAATCTTGAAGACGGGCTGCGCTCAGGCGTAGACATCCTCCGGCCCTTGCAGAAGACTATCAGTAGAAGTCCTCCCCTTTTTACTTGATATCATAAATGCGCTCAGGCGTAGACATCCTCCGGCCCTTGCAGAAGACTATCAGTAGAAGTCCTCCCCTTTTTACTTGATATCATAAATGGACCTGCAAAGTCAGGGACACTCGAATAGAAAGGGAAGGTAGCTTCTGTTCTAACTGCTGGTAAATTACCCATAATAGGCTGAACAGTCTTACCGCGATAGCGAGCACATGTAACACTGGATTTTGTGACCTTACGCGCCAACTGTATACCATCGATAGGCCAATAATCGTCACGTACGGAGGACAGAAGCAACTGTGCTGTGCTGTGCTATGTATATTTGTGTATTAAGTTTATTCATATGAGTATATATTTTATTTGTAGTTTACATATGTATTTAAAAAAAGATGGCCTGTTTTTTTTTGTTTTTTTCCTTAAGGCACCTCTACCACTATTTGTTTCTGCATCACCCTAAGGTTGACTGGTAGAAAATGCCTGAGGCATTAAGTCCGCCTCTGTACTTGTATGTGCGTAAAGTGTTAAAATAAATAAATAAATAAACTGTGGACCTGCCTAAAATAGACGACGATGTTCATGTTGCAATAACAAACATGTAAAATTATGTTTCCCATCTAAGATAATCGGATGTTTTTTGTTATAACTAAATGAGGAATTTCCCAATCTACCGCCTACTCTCAAGAAGCCGCCCGCGTCAATAAATGGGTTTAATTGTAATAATTTAGATTTTTATTTAACTGTTGAGCACTACACAAAGCCTTTAACTCTATCATAAAACATTCACTTTAACTAAATTTTATAAGCAAATTAATGTACTTATTAATTTCCTCAGTTTGCAAAGAGCCAATTATTTTATTATTCTTATTACGTAATTTTCCTATGAATCTTAAAACGTATGCATAAAACCGTTTTAACTTATTAAAATTAGAAAAAATAGAAAAATCAATAAAGGTTCATCAGGCGTTTGAGCAGCGTTTACAAACGCCTTAAACTCAGGCAAGTCTAAATTAGCATATGGCGGTTGCGGCCAGGCCGAAGAGCCTTCCTTCAAGAAGGAAGGTCCTTCCCACCACAAGGTCTCAATGAGTAAGCGTTGAGGAATAGCCCCCCTAGAGGCCAAATCAGCTGGATTAAGTTCAGTGGGAACATGCCGCCATAAACAACCTTTTGTTAATTCAATTATCTCGACTACTCGATTGGCAACAAAGGTTTTCAAATGCTTAGGCTGAACTTTAAGCCAGCCTAGAACCACAGTTGAATCGGTCCACATAACCTTCCTGGTAATAGAAGTACGAATGGATTGAAGTACCTTTGTCACCAGTCGAGTACCAAGCAAAGCACCACACAACTCCAACCGAGGTGTGGTTATGGCCTTGAGGGACGCAAGCCTTGACTTTGCGCACAGTAACCTGACGATAATATCATCATTATACGCACGCCCCGTATGCTTCGTGCGATGCGCCTACAAAACAATGTAATTCAACATTTGTAAAAATGTCATCACGAAATACACATTTATGTATGTTGATATTTGACAATGTTGAAATATTTTCTGCTATATTTAACCATTTTTTAGCTATGTGAGATGGCACTGGATCATCCCAGGCTAATTTCTCATTCCATAACATTTGTAAAATTATTTTAGCCTATAAAATACAGGCACATAATAAACCTAACGGATCAAATATCTCGCCCCCGGGCACTCGAGGCAGGGAGGAACAGGGGTGGGTTTTAGTCAGTAAGAGTCTGACACACCCTTCCGCTCCACCCTAGAGCGGAAGAAGTCATAGGATGATTTCCCACCCCTCAAAAAAAAAAAAAAACGGATCAAATATCTTACAAGTTAGTGAAATTATAGTTATCTTATTATTACTACTTATATTTACGCTAAAATGTAAACGGCCTGTATCTGGTGACCAATTTAAACCCAGAACAGATGATTCCTTATTATTCTAAAACTGAAGTTGTGGTCTCACCCTTAAAGACTTCAGGACAATGACTCCGAATCTTATGTAATGGGAAACCAGCAGAATTTAATAAATTTTAGACGCCACTGTAAATACTTTTTATTGATTCCCTATAATCGGCGCCTGTGATTAAATCGTCGATATAAACATCATGCTCTAAAATATTAGAAATAACAGGGTCAGAACACTCATGAGCCAATTGTACTCAAGTAAAGGGCAGATGCTGTGCCATATGTAACGGTATTTAATTGAAGTACTTTAATTGGCTGTGGTTGTCCCTGTACAGAACCTGACCCAGCCTCATCGTCCCTCCACAAAATGAGTGGCAAGTGGCGCTGACTGGGATCAATCTCTATTTGTCTGTACATTTTTTTAATATTTCCTGTAATTACATAATTATCTAAAACAACGAAAACGTAT
This sequence comes from Polia nebulosa, assembly GCA_951329385.1. NCBI lineage: Eukaryota > Metazoa > Arthropoda > Insecta > Lepidoptera > Noctuidae > Polia > Polia nebulosa. The sequence goes on from OX589606.1 coordinate 10,481,668, forward strand.
TAGTATTGATATCAAGTCATCCTTTATAACTGGACCTACAAGCTGAATATCATTTAAAGATTTGCCAGAAGTGGTTTTGGCGGATGCGTCAAAAACCACTCTGAGCTAAATAGTTTCACTTTTTCTTTCAAAACAGCATGATGAGGTAAATAATAACCAAAACTGGGCTTTTGTATTTCGCATAAATGACCTAAGTTACGGTATTCTTTAATAAAATAAAATTATGTTCTTTCTGTACCGTTGTTATCATGACTGTGGGTACGATATTTGTATGGTGGTGGGTAGATTGATATCTTGTTTAATAAATCAGTGTGTCGCTAACCCTCGCCTTTCATTGACGCTGCATTGGTGATGAGGCTGAGATTCTTAGACTTTTTTTTTAATGTAAGACGGGACTAGTTTGCAGTTTTAGCGTCCGCTTGGAGTGAAGTAATCGATATTTCCTACTGTGATTAAGATGCCAATCGGAAAGTTAGAACCGTTCAATATTAGTTCAAAGCAATGACCTGCTTATATACGCTGAGTTAATCAGTATATTTTACTTAACGACGTAAAAGATAACCTAAAGGTGCCGATGTTAATAACAATCGTAGGCGATGCCCCCTATTCGTTGACGTGTGATCTGTGTTTCCCGGATTTTCCCGAGAACAAAACCTACGAGACATTGGTGAAGCTAGTTACCGATCATTTGGAACCGCAGCGATCAGAGATCGCCGAGCAATATTCCGACAACGGAACGGCGAACCCTTGATGGAATATTTACAGGCACTTAAAGATCTGGCAACAACTTGTAATTTTGGCAAATGTAAAAAGTGTTCTACGCTCGAGAAAAATCTTAGAGATCAGTTTGTTTCGGGTTTGACAAATGACGCCATGCGTTCTAGAATATTTTCCGAAAGGAAAATAGAATATAAGGAGGCGGTGGAGTTAGCACTAGCACTGGAGGCTGCAGAGAAGCACGCGGAGGTGAGCGGCAGCACGGTGCCGACGACGACCTCAGGTGCTGGTGGCGAGGCAGGTGAAGACCTGCACTACACACGCGGGGGCCAAAGACGCACCCGCGGCTCGCGCTCTTTGGCTGGCGCGGGCGGTGCGGCTGGCCCGGCAGGCGCGGCAGGCGTGGCGGGCACGGAGCGTACGGCGGGCACACCGCTGAGCGGCGCGGCGGCTGCGCCAGCATGCTGGCGTTGCGGTAAGGCGCATCGCGCGGATAGGTGCCGTTACATGAATTGTAATTGTGACGAGTGTAAACAAAGAGGTCATTTACGAGTGATGTGCAAATCAGTGAAATATAGTGGAGGTAGTGGCAACCGGGTAGACAGTCGGCAGAATGATATGAGTGGTGAGGACGATTCAGACGATATGTTTAAGATTGTTGCTGGAGGTAAGAATAATAAATCGTACTTTATAAACGTCATCATAAATAACTTTGAGACCAAGTGTGAAATCGACACCGGTAGTCGTATTTCGGCAATCAATGAAGACATGTATACCCGCAAATTTTCACATAATATAATTAAGACTGATCATTTGATGTTACGCAGCTGTTCATCGAATCGCTTGGTTACATAGAAGTCCGAGTTAGGTTACGAGATGTAGAAGTAAAATCCTTGCCGCTGTAGGTAATCAAAAACGGAGCGTGTCCATTACTGGGACGAGATTGGTTGCGTGCCTTGAAAGTAACACTAATAAATCTGTATAAGATAACTGACGATGGATTCGTGAACCGCTTATGTGCAGAATTTCCGGAGGTGTTTATGGATAAGTTAGGTACTTGTAAGCGAGCCATTCGACTACAGCTAACTAACGATGAACCTGTGTACGTTCGTGTGCGGCCCGTGCCGCTGGCGTTGCGCACGCGCGTGGAGCGCGAGCTGACGCGACTGGAGTCCGACAGCTCCATAATTATACCGCGTCGACTATTCCGACTACGGAACGCCCATTGTGCCGGTTGTTAAAAAAAATGGAGACATACGCATTTGTGGGGATTATAAAATTACTACTAACCCAAAACTCAAGCGTTATTATTATCCCTTGCCCCGCATTGATGAGTTGTTCGCGAACTTAAGCGGAGGAGAAAAATTTACGAAAATAGATCTCACTCACGCTTACGAACAGTGCTTATTAACAGAGGAGTCTCAACCCTACACAGCAATTACAACTCACCTCGGGACATTTGCCTACTGCCGCCGTACGCCATACGGACTTGCGTGCATACCCGAGAAGTTCCAGAAATTAATGGAGGAAACCCTACGTGGTATTCCGGGTTGTGTTGTTTTTCTGGATGATATTTGCACAACGGGAGCTAATGACAAAGAACATATTGGTAATTTACGAGCTGTACTCGAAAGGTTGCGCGAGATGGGCTTAACAGTTGAGTTAAGTACTTACTTAATTCAACTGTTAAGCCCATCTAACCTAAGTATCTTACGCTGTCGCTGTGTGTTGTGTTGGTGTGTGTGTGTGTGTGGTGTGTGAGATACTTAGCTTTTGTTATTGACAAAATGGGTTTACGGCCAGACACTGCTAAATTAGATGCTATTTCCAGCGCACCCAGACCAGAGAATATAACTCAACTTAAAAGTTTTTTGGGAATGTTAAATTATTACGGCAAATTCATTAGTAATTTGAGCCAATTGTTGTATCTATTATATAATTTACTTAAAAAGGATGTTCGTTGGAAATGGGATGCAAGTTGTGAGCAGGCATTTGAAGAAGCGAAGCGTGTTCTCCTGGGCGAGCGAGTATTAGCACATTACGAGGAGGGGCGGCCGCTCGTGCTCGCGGTAGACAGTAGTGCGTATGGTTTAGGCGCAGTGTTAGCTCACCGCTATTCCGATGGCAGTGAACGCCCGGTTAGCTATGTGTCCCGCACATTAAACGTGGCCGAGCGGAATTACAGTCAACTCGATAAGGAGGCGCTTGCGATATTGTTTGGGATAACAAAGCACCATCAGTACTTGTTCGGTAGAAGTTTTATACTACGCACGGATCATCAACCGTTGACGTACATATTCGGAGCAAAGGGTGGCATTCCACAGGCCGCTGCCAGCCGGCTACAGTGGTGGGCGCCACGCCTGGCCGCATACGACTTCACTGTAGAGTTCGTCCGCTCGGCTGACAATGGGCCGGCCGATGCTTTATCGAGGCTACCGCTACCTCAGAAGGGTCGCTTAGTGGACGCACTCACTTACATAAATTTAATAGAGGAAACAATTGCAATTAGCTTTAAAGATATTGCTAAGGAGACGGAGAAAGATACATTGTTATGCAAAGTCACAGGTTATGTTACATTTGGTTGGCCGTTGACAGTGTCGGATACAGAGAAACCGTATTTTGCAAGGAAACAGGATTTAGCTACAGAATTAGGTTGTCTCATCTATAAATACAGGATCGTTATACCGAACGCATTACAAAAAACAAATTTTACATGAAATTCACGATGGGCACTTGGGAATGAATAAAATGAAGAATTTGCCAAGGAATTATGTATATTGGCCCAGTCTAGATAGGGGAGGAGGTATGTCGCGCATGCTGCGCGATGCGCCGCCACACGCGCCGTTACACCCCTGGGAGTTCCCACTCCCACTGCATCCGTGGCAGCGAGTACATGCAGACTTTGGGGATTGTGGGGGAAAACGGTATTTAATTATGGTAGACGCAAACTCAAAATGGATAGAAGCTATTGCAATGAGTAGGACGGACGCGCAGGCGACTATCACAACAACGAGAGCAATTTTTGCCCGGTTCGGCTTACCGTCATTACTCGTCACTGACAACGGCCCGCCCTTTTCTCACAGGAATTTAAAACGTATTGTAAGAAAATTTGTAAAAAACACGTGACCACAGCTCCTTACCGACCGCAAGGAAACGGTGCAGCAGAAAATTCGGTAAAAACCGTTAAGAAAGCGATCAAACGTGCTTTGACTCGTTTCGTTTGGTTCGTTTTGACTTTGACTTTGACTTTGTACGAGGGCGAGGACGTCGCCACGGCACTTACTTAGCAAGTTTTTATTCTAGTATCGTAACTGCCAACATGCATCCACTGGTGTTTCCCCTGCGGTGGCGTTGCAAGGGCGTAGGCTCCGCGGGCGCCTTGACGCGCTTCGGCCCGACGTGTCGGCTGTAGTGCGCGCCATGCAGGAGCGGCAAGTGGCCGCTGCGGGCGGCATGACGCGCGCGCTGGCGCCGGGCGACGCGGTGCTAGCCCGCGACTACTCCGCGACTACTCTACAAGTGGTTGTCGGGAACAATAATCGATCAGACTGGACCGGTCTCGTACAAAGTAGACGCTGGTCGTGGAGCCGGGTGGCGTAGATATGTCGATCAAATTATGCCCATACATAACAAGAATCGCCACTCGTTATCTCGGACTAGCATAGTTTCCGAGAGTAAAGATTTATCATTAGAACGAGAGGTTCCTACGGTCCCTGAGGAGGTGGGGGACACATTCGAGGACGCGTCCGACGGCATTGGTGAGAAGTCACAGACCATTGGTTCTGAAGCGGCATCCGGGCCGGAGACACCGCCACCACCGTCGGGTGCATCTGCTCGTGTTCTGCGAGCTTTTAATCGGGCTCGACCAGCCCCCCTAGCCATATTACATTTCGATTATTGTTTACGCTAACGCTTAGACACAGAAATCGTTTTGCGGTAAATAGAGGGAAAGCCGAGGTAGATACAAATGTGAAGTTTAAGGCTGCTGAAATTAAGGTACCTATTTACATTTATAATGTGGCGAAGGATGTATCATTGTGTGACATTACCAAATATGTAACGAGTAAATCAAAATTAAATGTTACTGTGGAGCAAATGAGCATGAAAGTGGATAAAGAGTACAACTCCTATAAAATATTTGTTCCCAAAGAAAACCTGGAGCTATTTTTGCAAGATGATTTTTGGCCTGTCGGTATTGCCTACCGTCGATTTGTTAACTTTGGCTATAAAAATAAACGTACGAGTGCCTTACGGGCGAGCGAGCATAACAGAATCAATACTTAATGACTTCTACTAGAATAGCAACTTTTAATTGTAAGAACGTTGTAAGATCAGTGGAGTGCATAAGACGACTTTGTCAAAAGACGGACATAATAGCGTTACAGGAGACGTGGTTGTTTCCACACGATTTGCCATTTTTGGGAACCATAGATGACAGCTTTGCCTTTACGGGCGCCTCTGCAATGACTACGTCGGCTGGTGGACTGCGAGGGCGACCACACGGAGGTGTCGCGATTCTCTGGCGAAAAAGTGCGTTCCCTGTAGTGTCAGTGATTACGTGTGATAGTGTGCGGCTTGCGGCAATTAAAGTTACACTAGGTGACCGGTCGTTCTTAGTGATATCGGTTTACATGCCAACAGATTGTAACGATAATTTACTAGAATTTACGGAGTGTCTGAGCGAAATTAATGCAATAGTTGAGAACAATAATGTTGAAACTGTATTTATGATAGGCGATTACAACGCACACCCCGGTGAATTGTTTGCAAGGGAGTTGTTTTCTTTTTGTGCGGAACAGACATGGACATGCGTGGATATTAATAGCCTTCCGTTAGATACCTATACCTATGTAAGCGATGCACACGGGTGTTTGCGCTGGCTCGATCATTGTATTGTGACCGAGGCGGCGCTAAGCACTGTCACGCAGGTGTCCGTTATGTATGACTCATACTGGTCCGACCACTTACCTATTATTTTGGAATGTGATTTTAATGTTATTCACGCTGCGATTTTAAAGCAAAATAAACAGATTGACCGGGTTGTGTGGGGTGAACGCGACGCCAAGCAGATTAGTGAATATCAAAGTTACTGTCATTCACGTCTTAAAGAAATAGATTTCCCCTTAGAACTGAGTCAATGTTGTGATAAGATGTGCTGTGATTGTAGTCATTTATATCTGTTGGATGAAATGTATCGAAACTTAGAATGTATACTCTCAGAAGCGGCTGAATACAGTTACAAAGTAAAAGAGTTAAGGAACGGTAGATATATTACTGGATGGAATGTGTACGTTCGCGACGCTCATGCCAGGGCGCGACTTTGCTACAATATATGGTTACTGAATGGTAAGCCTAGCGCCGGTAGAATTCACCAAGACATGTATGAATCGTGGAAGCTTTTCAAAAATAAGTTAAAATGGTGCCAAGCTCACCAAAATCAAATTAAAATGGACATCATTGCAAAACATCATACAAATAAAGACTTCTGTAAATTTTGGAAAATAACAAATAAGCTCAATTATAAACCAAGCCTCCCGGTGAGCGTTGAGGGCGTGCATAATACCCGTGAGATAGCGGACCTGTTCCGACGACACTTCAGAGTCGAATCACCCCTGACGGGAGCGCCGCAGCCGCTGCGGATGCTTGATGCTGAGATGGTCTGCTCTGAGCGCAGTGTGTCATTCACCGCAAAGCAAGTTGCTAATATTATTAAAAATATGGTAAGAGGCAAATCTCCAGGCCATGATAGTCTTAGTATCGAGCACCTGCAGCATGCTGGAGTTCACTTGCCTAGAATACTGTCTATGTTTTTTAATTTATGTTTATGTCATTCATACCTACCGGAAAGATTAATGCGTACTATTGTTGTTCCAATTATTAAAAACAAAACCAGTGACTCTTCTAAGGTGTCCAATTATAGACCAATTTCTCTCGCGACTGTAATTGCTAAAGTTCTGGACAGTCTGCTTGGACGCCAACTGGACAAGCACTTAAAAATCAATGACGCTCAATTCGGCTTTAGGTCTGGCTTGTCCACTGAAAGTGCTATCCTATGCCTCAAGCAGACTGTTCAGTACTACACAGCAAGAAAGACACCAATATACGCCTGTTACCTAGACTATTCAAAGGCGTTTGATCTAGTGTCATACAATACATTGTGGGACAAACTAATTAGGGAAACCTCGGTACCACCGGAAGTGATAGGCATATTTAAATTTTGGTATGGAAACCAAGTGAACCGTGTGAGGTGGGTGGACTCTTTGTCGGAAGAGTATAGGTTGGAGTGCGGGGTGAGACAAGGGGGTTTAACCTCCCCAGCGCTCTTCAACCTGTACATGAATAGTCTGATCGAGGAGCTCAGCGGCACCAGGATCGGATGTCATATTGATGGCACTTGTATTAATAATATCAGTTATGCCGACGATATGGTGCTGCTGAGTCCCTCGGTTGGAGCAATGCGGAGGATGCTAAGTCTGTGCGAATCCTATGCAAGGGCCCACGGGCTCAAGTACAATGCTCTCAAGAGTGAACTGATGGTTTTCAAAGCTGGTAATAAAAGCTACTCTAAAGTACCACTTATCACACTGGACGGCATACCATTGAAAAGAGTTACTAAATTTAAGTACTTGGGCCACTGGGTGAGTGAAGACCTTAAAGACAATTTAGATGTGGAAAGGGAGCGCAGGTCGCTGGCTGTCCGATGCTGTATGTTGGCCCGTAGGTTCGCCCGTTGTACTGCGCGAGTTAAAGTGACGCTTTTTAAAGCCTTCTGCCAATCTTTTTACACGTGCAGCCTGTGGGTGAACTTCACGCAGAAGGCATATAGCGACCTGCGCATTCAATACAACAACGCTTTCCGGGTGTTGTTGGGGCTGCCGCGTTTTTGCAGCGCGTCCGGTATGTTTGCCGACGCAAATGTTGACAGCTTTTCAACCGTCATGCGCAAGAGATGCGCATCGCTTTTATATCGGTTTCGCGCCAGCCCCAACACTATCCTGAGGACGTTGGCAGACCGCTGGGACTCTCCGATTCTAGGACGCTGGATACGACTCCATGCGGTGAAGTAGATTGGGATGGGAGAGCCTCTAGCGGGTGTACTTTGTTTAAAATGAATACTTTAGTTTATTTACTAACACTAGATATAAGGCATGTTATACTGGTACTAACAAACTATGGAACTTGATTCTGAAATAAATGTTTATTATTATTATTATTAGAACAAAATGTATGGCAATGACATTACCTGCGATAAGTCACGTGACACTTATCTACGCAGGTAATGTCATTGCCATACATTTTGTTCAAAGCGTTAGCGTAAACGATAATAGAAATGTAATATGGCTAGGGGGTTAGGGAGTCACTAAATAACATGCTTTGTGATAGGTATTTTTAGTTTTTATCATTCATGTGTATATTTTTGATTATGCTATAGCTTAAAGGGGAGAAGTGTACCGTTGTTGTCATGACTGTGGGTATGATATTTGTATGGTGGTGGGTAGATTGATATCTTGTTTAATAAATCAGTGTGTCGCTAACCCTCGCCTTTCATTGACGCTGCACTTTCAACTTAGCATTCTTATTTAACTTATTCTCTAATGAAAAAAACGCTTTTTTGCTAAATAAAAAGAATCTTCAAGTGCTTCTGCAGGAATTTTCTTCAGAGGTATTTTTACTGTAAATCAACCATTGGTAAGATGTTTAACATTTTCTTGAAAATGTGACTCACACAAATTTTCTTCAGGAGTGAAAATATCAACCTTTGAATTTACTTCTTCGATTTCCCAAAATTATTTAAAATTATGATTTATGTGATGAGTAAAATTACTAGTCAAGTGGCCAGGTTTATAATCACCTACTGGACCACTAACAAGCAAGCCTTACTGTGAATCTTGAAGAACTGGTCTACCTACACCTAACATTATACGATTGGACCCTACTATATCCCAAAAAATGTCAGCTCCCAACAGCAAATCAATTTCTGAGGGACGATGAAAGCTTGAATCTGCAAGCTCAATATTGTGAGGTAAGTCTAGCTCTAACATATCAATAGGAGCACCTGGCAAAGTACTTGTAACCTTAGGGACGACTAGACATGCTATCATAGTACAGACTGTTGTCAGCATTATCTGACCCACCCTAAAATCAAACGACTTTGGACCCTCTGCATGTAACATTAAGGTTTATTTAATTTATATGAGCTTATCGACAACTGCTCGAGGATTTGATGAACAAATACAATAATAATATAGACACGCAAATTTTATCTTTAAAACGCAGCATTAGCATTAGCATTAGGTTATATTTTATAACTATTTGTTATAATATGATAAGTGTAATAGCTTATTTTAATGATTGAGTTCAAGTTATTCTGGTCTCGTGGTCTGTGTTTAAGACTGAGAAAAACGAGGTTCGAGATCAAATCCTGTGACAAAGGTATTGTTTTGCTTTCAATATAAAATTTATATTCCAAAACTATTTCTTGTATTATTGTAAAGAACTACAGACTATACATAAACTTTTTAAAATGGTTTTATTTTCACATAACTTGTAGTAAGTGGGTAGTTGAAAAATAAATATTCGTATTCATTATAAAGCTGGTATTCAAATGCTACTATGGAGTGATTATTTAAAATTCAATATAATTTGCACGAGGAGAAGATGGCTGCTCGTGTTGTGCAAGAACAAACTTTATGATAGTATACTATATGGTTCAAATTTTTTTGAATATTGCGTTTAGCATTACAACTAAGATCAAATTTCAATGCGGCTTATAAGAGTTGTGTAGGTCTTGTGGTCACTAAGGTAGTGCGATGTCCATCGTTGTCTATTTTCGAAACCAAGTTTAACCTAAATTTAGATATTTTATTACACTTTTTTACATTTCTTTAATAGACGACGTAGGGTATTGTCTTTTTAAACGGGCAGTTTGTATAGAAATAAAACTAAAAAATTGCAAGTTTCAAATGTTTATTATTTCAATAGAACACTTAAGTAAGATAAAGTAAGTAAATGCTTATATATTTCCAAATTAATATACTTTTTATATTAGTATGCCATATAAACATTAAAAAAGGCATGCTTATGCTTAAAAGTTTGTTATCGAGAAAATGAATTCATCTGTGAAATGCTTTACAAATTTATAGCTGCCTATATGTAGTGAATAAACATGTTATTTAAACAGAAAAAATCTGTTTATAACAATAACATCACCACATAATCTGCAACATTTTAATGGTTGAACAATCAATCCATTGAGCATTTACTTACATGGTGTGTTTAAATATACCTACTAGATGAACTAGTAGCGGAGTGGCGCACCGTCCCCTGCTATAACTTGTTGTAAGCGGCTACGCATACCGCGCACCATGTTCCAACACAAATCTTTGCCTCTCATGTGCTCCCAAGTCGATGTCACGACCTCAGCCAAGTTGTGTTTGTATCGCACTTCCGTTGTGTCCCAATTTAAAACCATTTGACCCCATAGATTTTCTATAGGGTTCAAATCAGGACTTTTAGATGGCCAATTAATAACTGTCACACCTTCTTGAGCAGCTAACCATTCCCGCACAATGCCTGCACGATGGATGGAGCAGTTATCGTGCATGAAATAAATATGTGACGTTGGATAGGCAATTCGCACAGTCGGCAGCATGACGTCACGCAGAATCTCCAAATACAAACTGCTATTAAACCAACCACCAACTTCCACCAATTCACCAGGTCCCATGGACGACATCTAGCCCCAGTAGCCCAGGGTTATTCTACCGCTGGTTCTACAAGGTAGCAAGCACTTCTCGTTGTAACGTTCTCCTTTCCTCCGTTATAAGATTTTACGTCCATCTTTGTCCGATTTAAATGATTTTTCATCAGTGAAGATCACAACATTTTCTTCCCAATTAAAATTTAAATATTCCTGGGCAAAACATACCCTTTCTGTACGATGAGCAGGTGTCAATGCAATTTTCTGTGCCGGTTTATAATTCTTTATCCCAGCAACGTGTAAATGCCTTCTCACTGTTTCCACTGAAATATTGTGGTTTATTGCAGTTGCACGAATGGGCAAAAATGGATTTTCAACGTGGCTTGAAACAATAGCCCGGTGGCGTTCGAATTCGGGACTATACTTAATGGCTTTTGCTCCTGGACGAATCCGCTGAATATTTCCATTGTCTCCATAACGTCTTAGCCATAGCCTGACCGTATTTCTCTAAAAAAAAAAAAAACATTTTTGGAACCGTTTATGTAACTTGTAAGGAGTGAATGTAATGGTAAAATAGCCAACTACGCGTTCATTAATCACAATCAATAAAATAAAATAGGTATAAAAAACACTTACTGCTATATTAAGTCGGCGACCAATCTCTCTAATTCCAACATTCTGCTCATGTAAAAATATTATTTTATGTTTGGTATAGTCGTCAAGTTGCGACATGATGCTATATTACAGCAAATTGCTTAAAAATAATTAACGAGTTAAACGATTTACAAATGTGTGTGCGCAGTCACTGCTATTAGGCGTAGTGTAAATTTTGTTACTTAGATGAATTTATGATCTACCTCACGAAGTAAATATGTTTTACTTCGTATTCAACCATTCTTGGTAAATATAATTTCTGTGAACTTAAAGTTTTTTAAATTACCCACCCGTTTACAAGATAAGTTATTAGGCGAAAATCATATTGGTCGTTCTTTAATATTGCAAGCAATATTGTAGAAATGAAAACAAATTAAAAAAGAAACTGATGTATAGGTGGACTGTGTTTTCGAACCCACATGCTGTTCGTCGTCAATCCAGCATCAAACCGCTAAGCCACAAGAACTTGTTGGGAATACGCGAAATTAAAGATTGGGTTGTAATTATGTAGTGTGACTTAAAAGCTTTTCAACTTTAATGTTAACGAGATAATGATTAAAATAGCTTAACAAAAACATATATAATAATAATAATAATAAATTGTTGCCGTTGCCTAACTGGAAATCTCCAGGGCCGGACGGGCTGCACAATTTCTGGATTAAATGGTTTCAAAGGTCGCACGCTCGCTTGGCAGCTCAGTTCCAGTCTGCCTTAGAGTCAGGGTCGCTGCCCCAGTTTCTTACGACAGAAATAACCCACCTGCTCAATAAATCAGGTAGTACTGCGGAACCTAAGAATTATAGACCGATCACGTGTTTACTGACGGTCTATAAAGTTCTTGCATCCATTCTGAGAGCTAAAATTAACACCCATATTGATAAAAATCGTATCATGTCAGCCTCCCAGAATGGATGTAGGAATGGGTCCCGTGGTACTAAGGAGCTGCTCCTCATCGATATTGCTATTAGCCAACAGGTTCGTCGTTCTCGAAGAGATCTGTCGACATGTTGGATAGATTACAAGAAGGCCTATGACTCGGTGCCACATACATGGCTCATGAGGGTGCTGGAGTTGTACAAAGTTGATGCAACTCTGCGCACCTTCCTGATGTCGTGTATGAGGCAGTGGAGTACAGTCCTTCACTATCCAGGATGTCGTCAGATACAGGAGAACAGCGAACCGATAAGGATCGAGCGTGGCGTATTCCAGGGCGACAGTCTGAGTCCACTGTGGTTTTGTCTGGCCCTCAACCCTCTCAGTACACTACTGGAGGGTTCGGGACAGGGCTATCGGTTGAGAAGAGGTGGTCAGGTCATATCACACCTCCTTTACATGGATGATCTGAAACTCTTTGCCCCCAACAACTTGCAACTGATGAAGCTACTGAAGGTAACAGAAACCTTCAGTAGCGCCATCAGAATGGAATTTGGTGTGGACAAATGTGTAGTCATGCATGTAAAGCGAGGGGAGATTATGGAATCCGTGGGAACTCAACTCTCGGATTCCATACACCTTAGATCCCTCTGCTCAACCGAAACCTACAAGTATTTGGGTATGTCGGAAGCGTTAGGCATCAATACTGCTGACGTGAAACAGTCGCTGAAGGAGCGCTTCTTTGGCCGCCTGAATAAAGTACTAAATAGTCTTTTATCAGGCGGGAACAAGGTGCGCGCCATCAACGGTTGGGTCATGCCGGTACTGATGTACTCTTTCGGCATACTCAAATGGACTCAGACGGAACTTGACGCCCTGGATAGGAGGGTCCGCACACTGTTGACCGCAAATCGGATGCATCACCCACGATCATCGGTGATGAGGCTGTATATCCTGCGGAAATGTGGGGGTCGTGGTTTCTTAAATGCTAAGAACCTACACAACCGCGAGGTATGCAGCCTTAGGGAATATTTCCTAGAAACCGACGTGGGTATGCATCGAGATGTGGTCGCTGTGGACAAGGGCCTCACCCCGCTCTCCTTGGCAAACGAGAACTGGCGCAAACTTAAAGTACTGGATACTAATGACCGCAGGGAAGTATGGCAGAGCAAGGAGCTTCACAGACGCTTTTACCGGGTCCTACATGGACCCGATGTAGATTTCTTAGCGTCCGTATCCTGGCTGCGCTTTGGTGACCTATTCAGGGAAACCGAAGGTTTTGTCTATGCGATTATGGACGAAGTTATGATGACGAATAACTACCGGAAATATATTGTGAAGGACGGTACGGTTGACATCTGTTGGGCATGCCACCGGCCCGGGGAATCAATCCGACACATTATTTCTGGTTGTTCTCGTCTAGCTAACGGAGACTATTTGCACAGACACAACCTTGTAGCCAGGATTATCCACCAGCAACTTGCTCTTAAATACAATCTTGTGGAATCTGAAGTACCGTACTATAGGTATGAGCCCGACCCAGTTCTCGAAAATAGCAATATCACGTTGTATTGGCATCGATCTATCATCACTGATAGGACTATTTTTGCCAATAAGCCTGACATAGTGGTGATAGATCGACAAGAGCGTCGCACAATGATTGTTGATATAGCTGTCCCTCATGACGAGAACCTCGTGAAGGCTGAGAAAGATAAAAAACAAAGTATCTTGATCTGGCTCGCGAGGTTGTCGACATGTGGGAGGTGGATACAGCAGTCATTGTGCCGATAGTCGTGACGGCCAATGGCTTAATAGCCAAGAGCCTCGACTAACATCTCAGGAGGCTCTCGTTGGGCAGTTGGATCAAGGGCTTGATCCAGAAAGCAGTACTCCTGGACACGGCGCGTATTGTTAGGAGATTCCTTTCTCAGGAGCCTTGACCACCGGTAGCTTGGACCCTATTCCCGATACCGTCGGGCAACTACTTTTTATATTTTTAAATGTTTTGTATTTATTTATGTTTTTCTAAGTACCTAAATATTAAAAAAAATAAAATTGTATGTATATAAAATTGAATAAATGGAATAATAATAATAATAACAATAATCTGTGGCCCGACTGTCAAGTTGACTGAACGAAAATTTTTTCATCTGATATTTTTATCTAATATTCATAAAAATAAACGAAAAATAATGTCCAAACAACAAAAACGAACCAGAAAAAAAAATAAGAAATCATCAAAGCAATAACCATATACCGAAAATCCAAATAACAAACAACAACATGCAGATAACATAATGTACCGAACAGAAAAATGCTGACAAGAAGCCGGGCACGTTGCCAAAAAGCACTACCAACATCTTCGGGTTCGTCGCTCAGCTCCGCCTCGCAGCCGCCGGGACCCGCGCCTGCCGTGAGTCCAGTGATTCCGGCCGCTGCAGTTGCGTCGAGCTCGAGCGACGAATACACCACTCCGCCGACGACACCACCACCTGCGCGTCGACGGGGAGGACGCCGGCCGCCGAGCGGCTTAGGACCTCGAGGCCCACCGGCCTCTGATAGGGTCCCAGCTCCCGGCGGAAGTGTGCAGCTCATGCGATGGACGCAATCCATCAATGAAAACGTCATTCGCTTATACTATGGGGCTACAGAGGGAGGTCACAACCTGACCGCGAACCGTGTTCGGATACTCTCTCTGTTCCAGGTGCTTGAGCCAGCCGTCAACGTTTGGGCCCAACGACTTTCGGATCAGGTGCATCATCCAGCGTAATCATATGTTTGATGATACTGTACTTGATCGCCTCCGATCTGAGATGGGTAGCCATGTCATTGCCCCTCCGTCGCAGACTGTGGTACCAGTGTTGGTACCACCGTCCAACCATTTCTCCAGCCACGCTGACGAGGAGTGTAATGACGTGGTTACAAACGTAAGTACCCAATGCAATGACACATTGAGGAGTGCTTTGGAGTGTGCTATTCGCGAATATCGTAGCATGCCGCTCGAACTTAGGCCACGCTTACCTCGTTTGCCCATGCATAACAAGAATAGAGCGCTGGTGGCTGCTCTGGATTAGCAGTTGTCAAAGTATTTTGATGACTGCGAAGACCTCACCGATACACACTCGATACTTTACTGCGCAGCTGTAGCGGCATGTCGTGTAGCTCACGTCAAATTTCCTAATGACAGAGCTACACGACCAAAGCCAGCCGTGCCGATTGATTTTTTGATTGACTTAAATCTATTTCTAATCATAGTTCTAGCTGTCGTTCTAGTTTTAGTTCAGTGTCTAGTTCTAGTTCTGGTTCTAGTTCTAGTTCTACTTCTAAAACTAGAACTAGACTCATAAATAGTACTTGAATTATTTTTGAGACTAGTTCTAGTTTTAGTTCTATTTATATTTCTCTTTTTTCAATTTCTATTGCTTTTGCTATTGCTATTCCTATTCCTTTTTATTTATTTATTAAAACTTCATGCAACACAAATATACAAAGGCGGACTTAATGCCTTAGGCATTCTCTACCAGTCTTTCATAGGTGGTGGAGAGATAACATGGCAGGTGCATAAACTGAACAAAAATAATACTAAGACGAAAATAGTTACGAAAGTATAAATGTATAGCTAAACATACATATATTTAATATAAAGTACCTACACATATAAAAATAATTTATATTAAATTAGAGATAATTATTTTGAGACGACTCCTTTACTTGTTAAGAAGGTAATTCCGCAACTTTCGCTTAAATGCATACTGACTGGTGGCCGACCTGATATTGAGGGAAAGCGCGTTCCACAGAAGGATGGACTGTATGTGAAAGGAAGAATGAATAAAATTAGAAGTATGAGAAGGACAAAGCCAGTAAGATATTCTTAGCAGAACCCAAATTCCTGGTGTGAGTAGATTCTATTTCTACTTCTATTTCTACTTCTGTTTCTACATCTGTTTCTTTTGCAATTTCAATTTCAATTTCTAGTCGTAGTTCTAGCTATCGTTCTATTTCTAGTTCTGTGTCTAGTTCTAGTTCTGGTTGTAGTTCTCGTTCTAGTTCTAATCTTAGTTCTATTTCAATTTCTAGTTATAGTTCTAGCTGTCGTTCTAGCTCTAGTTCTGTGTCTAGTACTAGTTCTGGTTCTAGTTCTCGTTCTAGTTCTATGCCTAGTTCTATTTCAATTTCTAGTTATAGTTCTAGCCCTCGTTCTATTTCTAGTCGGCGGCAATAGTAATTCTAATGGGATTATAAGTAATAGTGTCTAGTTCTTGTTCTTGTTCTCGTTCTAGTTCAACTCCTAGTTTTATTTCAATTTCTAGTTATAGTTCTTGATGTCGTTCTACTTCTAGTTGTGTGTCTAGTTCTATTCGTAGTTCTATTTCAATTTCTATTTATAGTTCTAGCTGTCGTTTAAGTACTAGTTCTGAGTCTAGTTCTAATTTAAGTTTTGGTTCTATTTCTATTTTCTCAATTTCAATTTCAATTTATGTTCTATTCCTATTCATATTTCTATTCCTATTCCTGTTTACATTCCTTTTCCTTTTTCCTATTCCTATTTATATTCCTATTCCTAGTTCTAGTTTTAGTTCTGGTTACTCGTATATTCCTACTTTTTCAATTTCAATTTCTTTCTCAATTTCAATTTCAATTTCTTTCTCAATTTCAATTTCAATTTTCGCTTCCGCTTCCGCTTCGCCTTCAGCTTCCGCTTCCACTTCCGTATCCGCATTCGCATTCGCATCCGCATCCGCATCCGCATCCGCATCTGCATCCGCATCCGCATCCGCATCCGCATCTAAATCCGCATCCGCATCCGCATCCGTATCCGCATCCGCATCCACATTCTAGTTCTAGTTCTAGTTCTAGTTCTGTTTCTTATCATAGTTCTAGCTGTAGTTCTTACTCGTTGTAGTCTAGTTCTATTCCTAGTTCTATTTCAATTTCTGGTTATAGTTATTTTTTCAATTTCAATTTCTGTAGATATATATACAATAGAAATAACTTAAAAGATATACAGTATGGATTCGACATATGGTCAATAAATGAAATCACGAGTTATACTCGTCCACAGAAGTATAACAAAATTTATTATTAAATTAAAATTCAAAAAATTAAGAAACTTAAATTTTCAAACAAAATAAATATCAAATAAATTCAGTAAAAGTCAAACACTTTGTTTAGAGAACGTGGGTACAATACCTACTTACCTAGAGTACAGAATGGCAACAGCTCAAATGCAGACGAGACGGCACCGGCGCGGCGTGGCGCGGCGCGGTGCGGTGCGGCGTTTTTATTGTAATTTCACAATAGTATTTATAAATTATTTACTAAGTTTATTTGTACTACTACTTAGGTATTTCTTTTGTGATAAATGATAACTGAACTGACCGAAATAAACTAAATCATAGCAAAAAACCGTCTTAAATTCTTAAATGTTCAAAATGTCCACCACGTTTTACAATACACAAGTTACATCGCCGACCAATGTTTTCCCGCACCCTGCTCAATAGATTTCGATCTGGATCCGAGGCCATGGCTTTTAATTTGTCAAACGCGGCAACAATACGACTGCGTAGTTCATCTTCGCTTTCGGAGGCTTGCGAGTAAACTTCATTTTTAATAAATCCCCATAAAAAGAAGTCGAGAGGAGTGAGGTCGGGTGACCGCGCTGGCCACCTGTGGGGGCCGTACCGCCCAATCCATTGTTCGCC
This sequence comes from Polia nebulosa, assembly GCA_951329385.1. Lineage (NCBI taxonomy): Eukaryota > Metazoa > Arthropoda > Insecta > Lepidoptera > Noctuidae > Polia > Polia nebulosa. Next base: position 10,499,314 of record OX589606.1, read on the forward strand.
GAACATGGTGTTAAGCTGCTCTCTTGCGCGGAGAACAGAGTGTGGAGGAGCCCCGTCTAACTGGAACCATACCCGAGAGTTCGCTGCCAAGATTAATTCGTCTAAATAATCGGATATTGGGCCTCTTAGAAGGTCTAGGAACTTCTGCGCATTCAGGTTTCCATCGATAAAAATTGGGCCAATTATTTGATTTCCGTGAATGCCCGCCCAAACATTAACACTAAAGCGGTATTGATGAGCTGATTCCCTAAATAAGTGAGGATTGGTGTGGCTCCAGTGACGCAAGATTTGTCGGTTCCACATGCCGTTTCGAGTAAACGTGCTTTCATCTGTCCAAAACACATTTGACAAGAAATCTTGGTCTTGGGCAATTTTTTCTAATACCCATTGGCAGTAAAACTCTCTAATCGGCTTATCACGGGGCAGCAGCGACTGCACCTTTGGCAGTTTAAAAGGACGTAGTTTGTCTCTTTTCAATACTTTATGTACTGTTCTATGGGCCACTCTAAACATACGCCCAGCTGGTCTCAGGCTGCAGGTTGGGTTGCGATCGAAGTGGTCTAAGATTCTTCGTTCCAAAGACGAAGTAACGTGACGCGGGGCAACTCCTTCATTTGTGTTGGGCACAATGTTTTGATTTTCCCTCACTCTCTGGACAGCTCTGATGATGGTCCGAACACTAGTAGGGCAGGCGCGACTTGCGCTGTATCTCTCACGATAAGTACGCAGAGTTAATGCCGCGTTTTGGAGGCATTCGCCATAAAGTAAAATCATGTCAGTATACTCTGCAGCACTATAAAAACGCTGTTGTCGCGGCATAATACTGTTTAAAAAACAAACAACACACAAAAGTTAATTAGCTAGTGTCTATTTCACCATAGAAAAATAAATAAGCACAAATTAAATTAAAAACACGATTTACACATACACACACGTAGGTACTTAGTATCTATTTCACTGCAATAAAAAGAAAAACTCTTAAAACCTTAAAATACACGACAACACGCGTAAACTAAGTAGGTATCAAATCTGCGAAAGGCGCACGCACGCACCATCCCGGAAGGCAAACAGCGTACTGAGTACTGAGAAAGGTAAACTAACTAGTAACTACTTCCGAAAAAATAAGTAAGTAATAAATAGGGTCGACAGCGCAGTTATCGACTTATCGTTTATCGATACTTTTCTACATTAACTTACCTAAAAAAGACAAAATACTTAACAAGATTTTTTTTTCTACTTATAATTTTTATTATTACGAATATTATTAACAAATTATTTACAGGATAAATTTATTAAAAAATGAAATAAATTTTCAGTTTGCTTTATTCGAACAAAACCGTTTAGTGAGAAACTTCCTGACTAGCAAACAACAATTGCTACTGTACCTACTCGTACGTATTTTTAATAGGATGCTTCATATCCGTGTACAACCAGTGTTAGTTAATTGCTATTATTTACTTCTACCTTAATTTATCTCTAAATCTACTTGATTATAATTTTTAATTAGAACACATTTAAGATCTGTTATTATAATAATTAACACATTATGTCCACTCCCTAGTATTTAAAGCGAAACACTTTTTTGCAAACATCTTCAAAACGTAATGTGAATCAGCTGACTGTAGATAAAAAGGTGTCCTTCCCTACACAAGGCGCGCGCGCAACGCCCGTCCGCTACCCCTTTGCCTTTGCCGATGTGCCGCGGCGCCGCCGCGCCGCCCGCCACCGCAATGCTTTTGAGATCGCCGCGCGCAGACGTGTGGGCGCCGTTTCGTGAGCCGACAAAAGATACCGCTACCGATGTACACCCGCGAGAAATATTGGCGCACATCAGTGGTAGGTTAGTAAACAAAATTTCGGCCGTGACAAGTTCACAAGTCAAGGACGTATTAACTTTTACAAAAGAAAGTAAGTACTCCAGTCTGGGAGAAGGGCTTAATGCCTGTAATCCACCACGTGAACCTTAGTAAAAGACTGACAGATTGTCAGACTTTTACTAACACCCTAGAGAAGGAGAAGTCATAAAAAACCTACATGTAACATCTACTAAATTAGTGCGAATTAGTAGATGTCACATGTAAGTTTTGTTTTGAGGTGGGAAATCATCTAATGACTTCTCCCGCTCAAGGGTGTTAGTAAAAGTCTGAAAGATTGTCAGACTTTTACTAAATAAAATCGAACCCGTGTTCCCTTCCTTGCCCTTATCGTTCCAGGGCCACGGGCTTCCTTTTCGGAAATTTATCCATGGCCGTAGAGGGCATCGACCCATCTGCTGGGCCCCTTCGGTGTGCAGATTTTCTTTGAGGCGCGCGTGGAACACTACGCACTGTCGACGACGTAAGCTCGGTCGAGCGGACGGCGAGCTACCCATTGCTCGTCGTCCGGAAGCCCAGGCCTACGGTGACCGGAGATCACTCTGCAATTCTCGACGCCCGCGGCGTCTCCTGTCGCAGCCGCTGGGGCGAGTGTGATGAAATACATTACAGAATGAAAGCACTTGCCTGGATTTGAATTCACGACCTTCAACTCATAAAGTGAGATCTTTCTTACTAGGCGCTTTCAATAAAAAAATACGTAAATTGAATTCCTGCCTGCCTTTAGGTGTACCTATTTTACATTTTAGGCAAATAAGTAGAATGCCTAAAAGAGCTTGAGCGATAGATTGCACAGAGTGGCAACGTCGCATTTCAAAGTTCAAGGATTTAAGGAACAAAGTATGTTAGATCATTGACCTAGTGCTGCAATTCTACAGAGTGTTCAAATTTACTGAAAATTAAAACTATTTTTTTTGTTTAAACTACTGGACCGATTTCGTTCATTTTTTGCACATCGTCAGTAAACTCTTAAACAAGCATGTGATTTCATTTATTGCCCATATGTCGAATCCATACTGTATATACAAACTAACAATAATACCTAACATGTACAAATGCGTATGAAAAAACAACTCACTGGGCATCCAAAAATTCATCCACATCGCTGTCAATGGAAAAAGTGCCCAGAACGCTAGCAGCATTGCCACGTTGAATAGCAATGCTGATTCGTTGGCCAAAGAAAAGCCCAGCCCTCTGGTCACGTGAAGAGTCGACTAACAGCTTGCTGATATGCCGGAAAACTCGATGAGCACTCGGACCCCATGGCCCTAGTGTTTCAACCCCAAACGGCTCAAACATGTAACTCCCAATAAGGTTGCTATATTTGCGCCGTTTGAGGTTTTCTGCACCTGCAGCAGCCGCCCCAGCACAGCCTGCCGTGCTAAGAAGATGGGATGGCGCAAGGGTGTCGACACATGTTGCATCCCACACCAAAGGCCTACACAACTTCCAAGGCATTATGGTCATTCCGTCTGGCCTCTTCCCATCGTCACGTGCCAAGCCATTGGGTTCTAAAACAGCTGGCACCCCGGCGGTGACAAGAGCCCGACGGATGATGTCATTAATGCTGGCGTGCCGTGCTATCCGACCAGCACTCCTACCGCAGGATAGGCCATGGTGTCCGAGGCGGTCGTCTGCTTCACCGCATTGACAACGATGTGGAGCTCCACTCGGAGCACCCAGACGCAAACATGTAGCGATCCGGAAAGTGGCGTCACTCAGCATGGTACCAATGTTGGGTGACGGTAGTGCCTGTAGCCAAAGGCCCGACTCACCCACAGCCAGTAGGCGGGCACGCTCAGCAGTATTGGTGGACGTATTAATGAGATTATTCCGTACCAACCTGCAGAGCGGCTCATCCCACTGTCTCTGGGAAGATGGGTTCTCGGGCAACGCCATGTTCGGGCAAGCCGCTTTCCAGGCGTTCACAGCATCGGTCAAGCTCGGCACCTCACAGTTAACCAGCGATGGGGTTAAAATTCGTGTGGTTAACTGTCGAGTGCTGTGGACCGAAGACAGGAACGCCGGTTGGCTTACACTAGAAATTTTGCGGATGCCGAGCCCACCAAAGCGAATGGGTAGCGTGGCTTGCAGCCATGCTCGGTCATCCTGGGCCATATTTAAGATGGACGTAAGAGTGGAACGAATAATTTGATCGATTTTGTCCAAGAGATGTGGCTGCTTCCATAAAAGGGAAGAGCGAAGAAAATATATGAAATTTGGTCGGAAACAGCAATACCTGATGAGGGTGACCGCCGAATGTAAATTAATTTTGGAAAGTCTATCTGAAATATCGTTAAAACGTTTAATTTTGCCGTCGATGAATGAAGAAAAACTGTCTTCCAATATTGGAGAACCTAGGAGGTGTAATGAACTTTTCTCTAAAATTTTGATCTCTGGAGCTATTGCTCTGAATTTCTGTATGGTTGATTGTCTGTCGGTATTGACACAAAGAAATATTTCACATTTGGAGTAGTTAAGGTCAAGGCCAATGGACTGAAACTAGTTCTTTAGGAATTTTAAATCTTCTAAAACGGTGTCTACGTCACCTCCTAGTGTTCCATCATCTAAATACCACAGGTTAAATTTTGAATTTAGTTGTTGAATTATTGGGTGAATAGCTAAACTGCAAATGACTGGCCCGAGAGGGTCACCTTGGTGGCATCCAACTGCAGATTCCAAAACGTTGTCTTTATATAATAATTTTGATGGATGCCTATAGCATTGCCACAAAAAGCCAAAAAATAAAAATTAATAGTTAATTAAAATTTCTGTAGTGATTGATTTTTTGATTGACTTAAATCTATTTCTAATTATAGTTCTAGCTGTCGTTCCAGTTTTAGTTCAGTGTCTTGTTCTTGTTCTAGTTCAACTCCTAGTTTTAATTTAATTTCTAGTTATAGTTCTAGATGTCGTTCTACTTCTAGTTCTGTGTCTAGTTCTATTAGTAGTTCTATTTCAATTTCTAGTTATAGTTCTAGCTATCGTTTAAGTACTAGTTCTGAGTCTAGTTCTAGTTTAAGTTCTGGTTCTATTTCTAGTTCTAGTTATATCTCTATTTCTTATCCTAGTTCTATCTTTAGTTCTTACTCGTTGTAGTCCTATTCCTAGCTCTATTTCAATTTCTAGTTGTAGTTCTATTCCTAGTTCTATTTCAATTTCTAGTTATAATTCTAGCTGTGGTTCAAGTACTCGTTCTGAGTCTAGTTCTAGTTTTAGTTCTGATTCTATTTCTATTTTTTCAATTTTAATTTCAATTTCTATAGTGATTGATTTTTTGATTGACTTAAATTTATAATCATAGTTCTAGCTGTCGTTCTAGTTTTAGTTCAGTGTCTAGTTCTGGTTCTGGTTCTCGTTCTAGTTCAACTCCTAGTTTTCTTTCAATTTCTACTTCTAGTTATAGTTCTAGATGTCGTTCTACTTCTAGTACTGTGTCTAGTTCTATTTCAATTTCTAGTTATAGTACTAGCTGTCGTTCAAGTACTAGTTCTGAGTCTAGTTCCAGTTTTAGTTGTGGTTCTATTTTTATTTTTTCAATTTCCATTTTTTATAGTGATTGATTTTTTAATTGACTTAAATCTATTTATAATCATAGTTCTAGCTGTCGTTCTAGATTAAGTTCAGTGTCTAGTTCTAGTTCTGGTTCTCGTTCTAGTTCAACTCCTACTTTTATTTCAACTTCTAGTTATTGTTTTAGATGTCAGAACTAGAGTTCTGTGTCTAGTTCTATTCCTAGTTCTAATTCAATTTCTAGCTGTCGTTCAAGTACTAGTTCTGAGTCTAGTTCTAGTTTTGGTTCTATTTCTATTTTTTCAATTTCAATTTCTATAGTGATTGATTTTTTGATTGACTTAAATCTATTTCTAATCATAGTTCTAGCTGTCGTTCTAGTTTTAGTTCAGTGTCTAGTTCTAGTTCTGGTTCTAGTTCTAGTTCTGGTTCTAGTTCTAGTTCTACTTCTAAAACTAGAACTAGACTCAGAATTAGTACTTGAATTATTTCTGAGACTAGTTCTAGTTTTAGTTCTGGTTCTATTTATATTTCTCTTTTATCAATTTCAATTTCTATTGCTTTTGCTATTCCTATTCCTTTTTATTTAATTATTAAAACTTCATGCAACACAAATATACAAAGGCGGACTTAATGCCTTAGGCATTCTCTACCAGTCTTTCATAGGTGGTGGAGAGATAACATGGCAGGTGCATAAACTGAACAAAAATAATACTAAGGCGAAAATAGTTACGAAAGTATAAATGTATAGTTAAACATACATATATTTAATATAAAGTACCTACATATATAAAAACAAATTAACATAAAGTTAGAGATAAGGATTTTGAGACGACTCCTTTACTTGTTAAGAAGGTAATTCCGCAACTTTCGCTTAAATGCATACTGACTGGTGGCCGACCTGATATTGAGGGGAAGCGCGTTCCACAGAAGGATGGACTGTATGTGAAAGGAAGAATGAATAAAATTAGAAGTATGAGGAGGACAAAGCCAGTAAGATATTCCTAACAGAACCCAAATTCCTGGTGTGAGTAGATTCTATTTCTATTTCTACTTCTGTTTCTACTTCTGTTTCTATTGCAATTTCAATTTATAGTCGTAGTTCTAGCTATCGTTCTATTTCTAGTTTTGTGTCTAGTTCTAGTTCTGGTTGTAGTTCTCGTTCTAGTTCTAATCTTAGTTCTATTTCAATTTCTAGTTATAGTTCTTGATATCGTTCTACTTCTAGTTGTGTGTCTAGTTCTATTCGTAGTTCTATTTAAATTTCTATTTATAGTTCTAGCTGTCGTTTAAGTACTAGTTCTGAGTCTAGTTCTAGTTAAGTTTTGGTTCTATTTCAATTTTTAACCGACGAAATAAAGGAGGAGGTTCTCAATTCGACCGTATATTTGTTTTTTTTTTTGTGCATGTTCAGCCCTCACTCCGTCATTTATGAACCGATTTTGATTATTCTTCTTTTGTTAGATAGGATATACCTCAAGGGTAGTCCCATGTCAAGGAAGTCAGGATGTGACAATGAAATCCTGATAAAATTGAGTGAAAACCTCGAAAATTGTGGATACGTTTAGCGTTTCTGTACGTATGTTCGGCCCTCACTCCGTTATTTATGAACCGATTTTGATGATTCTTCTTTTCTTAGATAGGGTATACCTCAAGGGTGGTCCCATGTCAAGGACATCAGGATCTGATCATGGGATCCTGAAAAAATTGAGAGAGAGCCTCGAAAATTGGGCACGAAACAACAAAACAATAACAAAAACAAAAACAATAACACAAAACAACAACACACACAACAAAACAACAAACAATAGTTTCTGTTTACTTTTCATACTTTAATCAGGTGTTTGCATTTAGGAACCATCACATCATGAAACTGAGCTAATGATGGAAACCATACCTTTCCTAAACAATAGAAGTTAGATAAAAAAAACTGGTTTTAGTGACAAATACCACAAGACGTCTTTACAATTTTGGTGGTAACCTCTACTGGTAAATATCTTGGGAACTTCATGGAAGGATGGTTCATCAGCTCAGTGGCAAGAGGAATGATGAAGAGTTAGAAATTAGCCTCAGAGTGTTAAAAGATGATGCGAGCCACAAAAAATCATAAAATAAAAAACTTTTTAATCTTCCGCATCCGCATCCACATTTGCATCCGCATCCGCATCCGCATCCGCATCCGCATCCGCATCCGCAACCGCATCCGCATCCGCATCCGCATCCACATCCGCATCCGCATCCTCATCAGCATCAGCATCCGCATTCGCATCCGCATCCGCATCCGCATCCGCATCCGCATCCGCATCCGCATTCGCATCCGCATCCGCATCCACATCCGCATCCGCATCCGCATCCGCAACCGCATCCGCATCCGCATCCTCATCAGCATCCGCATCCGCATTCGCATCCGCATCCGCATCCGCATCCGCATCCGCATCCGCATCCGCATCCGCATCCACATCCGCATCCGCATCCTCATCAGCATCCGCATCCGCATTCGCATCCGCATCCGCATCCGCGTCCGCATCCGCATCCACATCCGCATCCGCATCCGCATCCGCTTCCGCATTCGCATCCGCATCCGCGTCCTCATCCGCATCCGCATCCGCATCCGCATCCGCATCCGCATCCGCAACCGCATCCGCATCCGCATCCGCATCCGCATCCGCATCCGCATCCGCATTCTCATCCGCATCCGCATCCGCAACCGCATCCGCATCCGCTCATCAGCATCCGCATCCGCATTCGCATCCGCATCCGCATCCGCATCCGCATCCGCATCCGCATCCGCATCCGCATCTGCATCCGCATCCGCGTCCTCATCCGCATTCGCATCCGCATCCGCATCCGCATTCGCATCCGCATCCGCATCCGCAACCGCATCCGCATCCGCATCCGCATCCGCATTCGCATCCGCATCCGCATCCTCATCCGCATCCGCATCCGCATCCGCATCCGCATCCGCTCATCAGCATCCGCATCCGCATTCGCATCCGCATCCGCATCCGCATCCGCATCCGCATCCGCATCCGCATCCGCATCCACATCCGCATCCGCATCCTCATCAGCATCCGCATCCGCATTCGCATCCGCATCCGCATCCGCGTCCGCATCCGCATCCACATCCGCATCCGCATCCGCATCCGCATCCGCATTCGCATCCGCATCCGCGTCCTCATCCGCATCCGCATCCGCATCCGCATCCGCATCCGCATCCGCAACCGCATCCGCATCCGCATCCGCATCCGCATCCGCATCCGCATCCGCATTCTCATCCGCATCCGCATCCGCAACCGCATCCGCATCCGCATCCGCGTCCGCATCCACATCCGCATCCGCATCCGCATCCGCATCCACATCCGCATCCGCATCCGCATCCGCATCTGCATCCGCATCCGCGTCCTCATCCGCATTCGCATCCGCATCCGCATCCGCATTCGCATCCGCATCCGCATCCGCAACCGCATCCGCATCCGCATCCGCGTCCGCATCCACATCCGCATCCGCATCCGCATCCGCATCCACATCCGCATCCGCATCCGCATCCGCATCTGCATCCGCATCCGCGTCCTCATCCGCATTCGCATCCGCATCCGCATACGCATTCGCATCCGCATCCGCATCCACATCCGCATCCGCATCCGCATCCGCAACCGCATCCGCATCCGCATCCGCATCCACATCCGCATCCGCATCCTCATCAGCATCCGCATCCGCATTCGCATCCGCATCCGCATCCGCATCCGCATCCGCATCCGCATCCGCATCCGCATCCACATCCGCATCCGCATCCTCATCAGCATCCGCATCCGCATTCGCATCCGCATCCGCATCCGCGTCCGCATCCACATCCGCATCCGCATCCGCATCCGCATCCGCATTCGCATCCGCATCCGCATCCTCATCCGCATCCGCATCCGCATCCGCATCCGCATCCGCATCCGCATTCGCATCCGCATCCGCATCCGCATCCGCACCCGCATCCGCATCTGCATCCACATCCGCATCCGCATCCGCATCCGCATCCGCATCTGCATCCGCATCCGCATCCGCATCCGCATCCGCATCCCTATCCGCATCCGCATTCTAGTTCTCGTTCTAGTTCTTGTTCTATCTCTGTTTCATATCATAGTTCTAGCTCGTTGTAGATTCCTAGTTCTATTTCAATTTCTGATTGTAGTTATTTTTTCAATTGACTTAAATCTATTTCTAATTATAGTTCTAGCTGTCGTTCCAGTTTTAGTTCAGTGTCTAGTTCTTGTCCTTTTAGTTCAACTCCTAGTTTTATTAATTTAATTTCTAGATATATCTAGAAATCCACTACACTGGTCAGCAAATAAACCGAGCCACCCGCTACCTAGGAACTCTGATTCGATTTTCTCAAAAAGTATAAAACTTACAACTATCAAATATATACCTACAAAAAGTGCGTTTCACGGTGATTAAAATAAAATGACTACAAATTAATTCGAAAGTACCGTCAGAGTGTTTGTTGCTTGATTACAATGTGAGTACATCGTGTGTGTTGTAATCAAGCAACAAACACAATGGACAGACGAACAGACGGACAGACTTACAGACGTACCTACAGACGGACATACCGACAGACGGACAGACGGCCAGGTGGACAGACAGACAGATGGACAGACGCACAGACGTACAGATATACAGACGGACATACTGACAGACGGATAGACAGACAGATAGATGGACCGACGGACGACCGACATACAGACAGACGGGCAGACGGACAGACGCACAGACAAACAGAAAGACAGACAGACAGACGGGCAGACGGACAGACGCACAGACATACAGAAAGACAAACAGACAGACGGACAAATGGACAGACGGACAAAAGGACAGACGGACAGACTTACAGACGTACCTACAGACGGACATACCTACAGACGGACAGACGGACAGATGGACAGACAGACAGATGCACAGATAGACAGATGGACAGACGGAAAGACGTACAGATATACAGATGGACATACTGACAGACGGATAGACAGACAGACAGATGGACAGACGGACAGACGGACGATCGATATACAGACAGACGGGCAGATGGATAGACGCACAGACAAACAGAAAAACATACAGACAGACGGGCAGACGGACAGACGCACAGACAAACAGAAAGACAGACAGACAGACGGACAGACGGACAAATGGACAGACGGACAGACTTACAGACGTACCTACAGACAGACATACCGACAGACGGACAGATGGACAGACAGACAGATGGACAGACGGACAGACGTACAGATATACAGACGGACTTACTGACAGACGGATAGACAGACAGACGGACAGACGGACGACCGACATACAGACAGACGGGCAGACGGACAGACGCACAGACAAATGGACGACGGACAGACGCACAAACGGATAGACAGATACGTAAGTGACAGCAATTGGGCTCCGATTAGTCGCACAAAATTTTGTGACAGACGATGGACAGACGAAATTGAAAGAATGAATAATTATGTCTTTGTCTTAATAGAAACGCAAGTCTACGGGTCGCCCCGTGCTCGGGCAGAAGAAAACTCGAACTCGACATAGTTGGATAGAAAGAACTTGTATCCAACTATCTATTCTATCCTTACTCACGGCGTAGCATGACCATTTCTATCTCTATTCTACATAAAGATAGAAATGTTCATGCTACGCCGTCTTGGGGGTAGAAACATTTCTTCTCAACAGGGACAAATAGTCTACATCACATTAGACGTAGACAAGTTCTCTACTGATTTAAAAAAAACTCAATTTTGTGGCGTTTTTTGGGGGACTGTCTTTATGTAGAACTTTGACGTTCAAAAAGTGCTGGTTCTCAGCCTAGTTTGAATAAATGACTTTTGATTTTGATTTTGAAATGTAATTTAATAATTTAATTACTTATTTACCAATCTATAACAATTTTCTTTTTTCTTATACTATTAAAATTTAATAATGATAATTTATTCAAATGATATATTGTATTGTGTTATCTTATACTATTCAAATTTAATAATGATAATTTATTCAAATGATGTATTGTATTGTGTTATGTTAATTTTACTTGCAATGTTGTCTATTTATAATTGACATTCCTGGAGGAACATTGGCTCCTAAAACACAGGCTTTTTGCCTAGTTTAGGAGGCAGCAGTTCGTGTATGTTTTTGTAGCCGTATTCTAAATTTTCTAGTGTAAATGAACAAATACAGGTTATACGTTTGACCTTGTGGGAGGCCTTCCAACGCTGCAATTTTTCGGCCCCATCGACCATTTGTTCTGAGAGCGCAGTTTAAAAAAAAAGAAATAAGTACTGAGTAATCTGAGAGTGTTACCTACATACAACATAACATAATTATCATTACGCTTCTATTCTCCGAAATATTAGAGGTGCACAGAGCATCACGGGCGGGGTGAGGTGAGGGTTTGTAGTACACGGTTTACCTACATGTCGTCAATTACGATTAAATAATCTGTCTGCCTGGTCTTTTTCCAACTATCTTGGGGTTGACTTCCAGTCTAACCGGATGCAGCTAAATACCAGTATTTTACATGGAGCGACTGCCTATCTGACCTCCACAACCCAGTTACTGGGTAATACGATACCTACATATACGATACATACTTGAAAATTCAAAAATTTCAATTGAAAATTCGAAGGACAAACAGACAGACGGACAGCTGGACAGATAACAGACGGACAGACGGACAGATGGACGACGGACAGACGGACAGTCTCACAGACTGACAGACGGACAGTCTCACAGACTGACAGACGGACAGACGGACGATGGACAGACAGACAGACGGACACAAGGACGACGGACAGACGGACGGCGGACAGACAGACAGACTGACAGACGGACAGACGGAAGACGGACAGATCAGACTGACAGACGGACAGTCTCACAGACTGACAGACGGACAGTCTCACAGACTGATAGATGGACAGTCTCACAGACTGACAGACGGACAGTCTCATAGACTGACAGACGGACAGTCTCACAGACTGACAGACGGACGATGGACAGATGGACAGACAACAGACGGACACACGGACGATGGACAGACGGACGCCGGACAAACAGACAGACGGACAGATGGACCGACGGACAGACGGACAGATGGACGGCGGACAGACAGACAGACTGACAGACGGACAGACGGAAGACGGACAGATCAGACTGACAGACGGACAGTCTCACAGACTGATAGATGGACAGTCTCACAGACTGACAGACGGACAGTCTCACAGACTAACAGACGGACAGTCTCACAGACTGACAGACGGACAGACGGACGATGGACAGACGGACGATGGACAGATGGACAGACAACAGACGGACACACGGACGATGGACAGACGGACGCCGGACAAACAGACAGACGGACAGACGGACAGATGGACGGCGGACAGACAGACAGACTGACAGACGGACAGACGGAAGACGGACAGATCAGACTGACAGACGGACAAACGGACGACGGACAGATGGACAGACAGACAGACGGACAGCCGAAAAGATGTACAGATGGACAGACGGACGACAGACAAACGGCCAGACGTACAGACAGGCTCCGATAAGACGCAATAATTTTTTTGTCAGACGACGGACAGACAGACAGATGGTCAGACGGACAGACGATAAATAGTAATATATTTTAATAATTATTGAAAGAATGAATACATGTCTTTGTCTTCATAGAAACACCAGTCTACGGGTCGCCCGGCGCCCCATGCTCGGGCAGAAGACAACTCGAACTCGACAAAATTGGATAGAAAGAACTTTGTCTTTTCTTGGTAGAATAGAGATAGAAATGGTCATGCTACGGGGGCAGGTACGGGCAGACCTAGGGCTACATCAGCAGCAGATGATCGTTATATCCACCTTACTGTTCTGCGAAATCGCCACCTCAACGCAGTTCAAGTCCAACAAAGTCTGCGTGACGAACGCCTAGTGGTCATAAGTTCAGATACCGTCAGAAGGAGACTTGCTGAACGGAACCTGACCCCAAAAAGAGCTGCAACAGGCCCAGCATTAACGGTAGCACACCGTCGAGCGGCGGGCGTCGGGATTGGACATTAGAGCAGTGGAGTAATGTACTCTTCACTGATGAGACCAGGGTGAGTCTACATGGAAGTGATCGACGTCAGAGAGTATATCGTCGCCCTGGAGAACGTTATTCTCAGTGTTGCATCGAGGAAATTGTTGCTTATGGAGGAGGATCTGTAATGGTCTGGGGCGGCATCTCGTTAACAGCACATACGTTAGCGTTAGTTTTCATCGAACCGACAGGCCGTACACGTGGACTGACTTCTCATCGCTACATTACTGAAATCCTCGCAGACCATGTGGTACTTACGCAGGATATATCGGACAGGATATGCAATTGATGCATGATAATGCACGGTCTCATGTTGCTCATGTGGTGACCCAGTATCTACGCGACGTCAGCATTCGTACGATGGACTGGCCAGCTCGAAGCCCGGACTTGAATCCGATAGAACACTTATGGGATGAGCTGAAACGTCGGGTTCGAGCCCGGGTACCTGCTCTAACAAGGCTTCCAGAGCTGCGAATCGCAATTGAAGAGGAGTGGAATACAATTCCTCAAGATTTTATCGTCAGGCTCGTAAGGTCGATGAATACAAGGATGCTGGCAGTTATCCGAGCAAGGGGAGGGAATACGGAATATTAATCAAAAACTCTTTTTTTGATTTTATCTTTGTTTTTGGCTTTAATTTTTTTTTTTCACTTTATCATTACTAACGATTGTCACGACTGGAAAACGACTCTTCTTTGTGAAATCCTTAATAAACACTGAAATATTGATTAAACCCAATGAGTTTCCTTTCATTTTAATCACCATGAAACGCACTTTCTGTAGGTACAACTTTGATAATTGTAGGTTTTTTAGTTTTTGAGAAAATCGAATTAGAGTACCTAGGTAGCGGGTGGCTCGGTTTATTTGCGGTCCAGTGTAGTTCTGAGTCTAGTTCTAGTTTAAGTTCTGGTTCTATTTCTAGTTCTATTTCTATTTCTAGTTCTAGTTATATCTCTATTTCTTATCATAGTTCTATCTTCGATCGAGCGTCGTATTGGTGGTGCCAGAGCTCTCATAGGCAAACTAATCTGTTACAGGGAGGGCAACACTCGCCCAAAAGTGATGCGCTTTGTGAGACGGGCGTTTTCGGGGACTGATGTCAGCTCATGAGACTATATGTCAAGCAGAAAGTATATGCATGGGCAAACCGTATTCGCAGGTATAAGCGGCGAGTGGAACGATACACCACACAAGAAATAATCGTAAATTAACCTAAAAAGTATTTGTTTTTAAATTCTATTGTAACTCAAGGTTGATTTTGCAATACTGTGATTAAGGAAATCTGATTGATTTGTGTGATTGATTGTGATATTAAAATGATTAAAATATAAAACTGTTATATTACTCTGCTGATTTTAATCGAACTTTAATTTTGACGATCTAAAAAAAAATTAACGTCCCAACAATAGTACCTACTGATCCGTAGGCGCCATATGTGGTATACCTCAGGTACCATTCTCTCAGGTGCTGTTAAAGCGGGTGCCCAATGTGCAATACCTCGTCATAAGCAAAACTATACTCTTCGCTACTGGTGAAAAAGTCGAAAGACAGATAGTCTCGTAATCGACAGCTGCGAGGAGATAGATGACCAGAGGAAACACGCGTCAAGCAACTTATGTTACTAAAACATAATTTCACGGATTGCCAGCAATCACCAGGTGAAAATAAAAGAAACGAAGGTACAACCCATATCTGAAAATTACTGGTATTTGTATAAAAAGGGTATGTACAGACAACGGAATAAAAAACGGAATAAATTTCCGGGTTTCGTCCTCGCAATATGCCGTAATATTGCGACGACGAAACCTGGAAATACATCCTACAAGTACCGAGTCAGTATTGCACACTGCAGATCGCTGATTATTATTTATCTCCATTGCGACGCCGGCGAACAGTAGCACAGTCTTTTTTTTTTTTTTTGATAGGCAACAATCTCACCTGATGGTAAGCGATGATATGGTCGAAGGCGGAGCACGCTTGCCCAGAAGTAACCTATTCACTCTTGATTAAAGACTCCCAGGTTGTAGCTATTAGGAAACACAGACTCCGGCTGGGAATTCCACTCTCAAGCTGTACTTGCAATGAATGTGTTCTCACAGTTCGTAATCTCACACGTATTTTGTTAACTAGTAGTAAACAAAAAACCGGTTCACGTATCGGCTTGCAATCGCGCTGGCTGGTATCGCGTCGCGAGTGCAGTTAGGCAATTATGGACTTTGTTCTTAATGGGTAGTGATCAAAATCAATATGAGAATTACGATTTAAACAGAAACACAGATACATTAGATGACCAAACACAAATAAATAACGAGATAGAAATGAACGCAATAACATCATCGGGGACACGACCAAGACATGAGAATGAAGAATGTTGGCAAACTATAAGTAAACATTCTAAAAAGAAGGCAAAACATAACAAGGAGGTTTCCATGGAATCACCTTTTTTTTTTTTTTTTTTTTGGGGGTGGGTAATCATCCTATGACTTCTTCCGCTCTAGGGTGGAGCGGAAGGGCGTGTCAGACTCTTACTGACTAAAACCCACCCCTGTTCCTCCCTGCCTCCAGGCCCCTTCACTTTGCTGACAACTCTTTGAGGCGCGCGTGGAACACTACGCGTCGTCGACTCTCGGGCCTGGTGCTGATCGGACGGCAAGTTACCCACTACTCACCGTCCGCAGGCCCGGGTCTACGGTGGCCGGAGATCGTCTCGCGGCGTCCGAACCCCCTGGCGTCTCAGGCGGCGGTTGCGGCTGGAGGCGCTAGGGCGACTCGGCTGTGTTCGAGTCTCCCTAGCGTATGCCGCCTCCCTCTTCGCGAGCATTACTGCTTCGCAGAAGGAGGAGACGGCTTCCCATTCCCTCTCGCTCCGTACCATGGCCTGAACCAGGGCACGGCGCGAGAGGTCGCTGCCGCCTATCGCATCCACGAGGACACGGCGGTGCTCTGCCCAAGCGGGGCAGACCTCCACCGTATGCTCCACCGTGTCCACTGGGCGATCCTCGCAATGGAAACACCCGGGGGTCACCTCCGCCTTGATCCGACACAGGTACTTACCGAAACAGCCGTGTCCGGTGAGCACCTGCGTCAGGCGGAAGGTGAGGGCGCCGTGACGCCTCTCCAGCCACTCCTCAAAGAGGGGCACTACCGCCTCGATGGTGGCGTGTCCAGCGCTGGGTTGCGACAGTCGCTCTCTCCATGTCACCATGAGATCCTGCCGGAGCTCGGTCCGCCGAGCCGCGAGTTGTCGCGGCAGCGTAGTTTCGCCCCGGCGTTTGGCCTCCTCGCGCCACTCATACAGGTGCGCGAGGATTTTTGCCTCCAGATCCTACGGTGACAGTCCGGCAAGGAGGCTCGCCGCCTCACGGGAGATCGTGCGGTATCCTCGGATGATGCGGATCGCCATGACCCTCTGGGACGCGTTCATCTGGCGAGCTGATCGCTGCCTCAACGAACGCGCCCACACCGGTGCCCCGTAGAGGGCCATGGACCGCACGATCCCCGCGTAGAGCCTCCGGCAGGAGGCGTTTGGCCCCCTCAGATTGGGTAGGAGCCGTTTCAAGGCGGCCCCGGCCCTGTCCAATCTGGGAGCCAAACGTCGAAAATGTTCGACGAAGTTCCACCGGCTGTCGAGGACGAGTCCCAGGTACTTCATCGTACCCTCGACGCCGATGCGAACCCCTCCTACCGTGATCTGGGAACCCGTAGGTGGCGCGTTCCGAGGACCATGAAAACACATGGCCTCGGACTTGTGCAATGCCACCTCGAGTCCCAGTTGCCGGATCCTCCCTATGACTGTCGCAACCCCGCGTGTCATACGCCTCGTGCGACCTCCCCTGCGCTAAGACCAGCGTGTCGTCAGCGTAGCACACTACGCTGACGCCAGTGGGGAGGTCGGCGCGCAGCACCCAGTCGTATCCGATGTTCCACAAGGGCGGCCCCAGGACCGATCCCTGTGGAACACCGCATGACATCTCTCGCCGGTTCCATACTCCCTGATGACCGGGGTAGATGACGGCTCTGTCCGTCAGATACGCCTCGACTACGCGACGGAGGTAGGGCGGCACCCGGTGATACCGGAGTGCCTCCACTATACAACTCCAGGGCAGGGTGTTGAAGGCATTGGCGATGTCCAGAGACACCGCCAAGACGACCCTACCCCGGGCCACTGCATCCCCCGTCGTGAGGGCTCTTACGCGCATGACTGCGTCCACCGTGGAGCGCCCCCTGCGGAAGCCGTACTGGCTCTCCGCCAGGTCCGGCCCCACCCGCACCAACTGCCCGACGAGGCGGTCTGCAATTACTCTTTCAAAGAGCTTGCCCACCTCGTCGAGCAGCACAATGGGCCAGTAAGCGGACGGAGAGTCCGCAGGGCGCCCCACCTTCTTGATCAGGACCAGCTTCCCCGTCTTCCACCGACGTGGAAACTGGCCCCTCTCCAAGCATGCGCTTAAAAGCCCTCTGAGTCGAGGCCCGAGAGCCTCTTGCAAGGCCAGGACCCAGGCTTTCCCATGAAAGCCATCGGGTCCTGGGGCGGTGTTTTTGGCATTCAGCCTATGCACCGCCGCTCTCAGCTCTACCTCGGTCACCTCGGGAGCATCGTCGTCGTCGTCTTGGTCCGCGTCAGGTACCGCAGGAGACGGAGCCATAGGCGGAGGAGTATGTTCCCCTCGCGAGGGGAACAGAGCGCTCACCACGCCCTCCACGATCTGTGGCCGGAGACTCTGCGTCAGTGGGGGGGCCCATGGGCGGAGTTTCCCCCGCACCGCTTTGTACGGGCGCCCCCATGGGTCTCTGTTCAGAGTCTCCAGCGACTCCTCGCGGGCCGATCTCTTGGCCCGCAAGATCTCCGTTCGGAGGGCGATCCTCGCAGCTTTGTACCCCTCGTATAGCTCCGCCTCGACGGCTTCCGTTTCCGGCGTGCGGTTACGAAGCCGTCTGCGGTACCTGGTGTACCGGCGTCGCGCGGCAATACATCCTTGGCGTAAAGCCGTAAGCGCCGGCGACCACCAGTACACCTGTCGCCGAGCAGAAGGCTGGACCCGGGGCATTGCCACGTCACATATCTCGGACATGGCCTCCTGGAACCACTCTGCCTCGTCGTTTATGTCGGCAGGCCTGTTCGGTGATGTCACCCAGGCCTGCACGATCGAGGCCTCCAGGAGTAGCTCCCGTTCCAGCTGCTTCAGGGCCTGCCCCTGGCCCTGATCTTGGCGGGTGGGGCGCAGGTCCTGCTCCCAGCCCGGTGATCGACCGGCTTGCCAGCTGCCGCACATGCTGCGCAGTGCGGCGCGGCCTCACAGGAGCCGGCCTTGTGACCGGGCTGACCACAGCGGAAGCACTGGTTCCCTCTGTCCACCTCCGAGGTGCACCTCGCTGCCACGTGGTCGCCCACATGGCAGCGGAAGCACCTCAGAGGTCTGGGTTCCAGCAGCTTGACCTGCGCAGACACCCAGCCCACCAAGAGCCTTCGGCCCTTCCCAGTTATTTGGCTCGCCGCCGACACGGGGCAGCTCACCGTTACGGTAAGAAGCCCCGCGCGATCAGGACGGAGAGTGCCTACCCTCACCTGCTCGGCAGGGCACCCTCCAGTCCTGGCGACGGCGGCCGCCACCTCCGCCTCCGTCACAGAGTCGTCCAGGCCCATTATGCGCATGTCTGCGCTCTTGGTGGGCCTGGACACTCGAGCCTCGTCGACCAGCAACGCCCTGATTTTTTCAGCCAGGGCGTCAGCAGCTGGGCCGCTGGAGGCGCCGGGGACCTCCAGCATCCGGGCTCCGGTCTTGGTGACCTTCACCCGGACGCCGTCGGCACCCCCCACCTCCTCGAGGCTCACCGCCGCCTTGGTTTTGGCGAGCACGCTGCGGTAGGTCACGCCCTTCTGGACCGCTTCCGGCTGCAGCGTGATAACCACAGCCGCGGACCTCGGGGCGCGGAGCCTGGCCGCAGCGGCCCGCTCCTTGCGCCGCTTCCGCCTCTCTCGTCGTTTGGCCGCCCTTTTGGCCTTTCCCGCCTTCTCTTTCTCCCCGGCCACTTGCCATTCGGCAGCCTCGGCCGGAGGAGGTTGGGAAGTCGGGGCAGGCTGTGACGGCCGTCTCGCCGCCTGGGCTGGGGCCTTCGGGGCTTTCGCCGCCCGTGCAGCCGCCCCACCCGGTTTGGGCGGCGCCTTTGGCGCCTTCGGCGGGGCCGACCCCGCGGGTCTCAGCACAGACCCGCTGTCGGCCCGTCCCACCGAACCCTGCTTGGGCGCAGCAGCCGCAGCGGCGGCAAATGAGCCCGGTTAGTTTTGGCCTAGTTTTGCGAACGGGCCATTAGTTTTTCGATTCAAGACAAGCCTGTTGGAAATAAACACCTGGTCTTGTCTTTCTGTGCTTTACTTAATAAACCCTTTCCCTACACACCACATTAATAGGAACTTACATACCTATAGGTACAGTAAATAACTAGTACATCAAAGCTTGATATGTAGGTAGATATAAATATCTACTTTTAGTTAGCCCCATCCTGCTGACATCAGATGTGGGATAGTTCTCTGGCTTACATATCAGATTTTCAATGAAATTTATTTTGTTATTTTCATGAACGATGTTGGAGCAATGGCTGTTTTTCTGAATGCCTTTTATTAGTCTACTCGCACCAATAAAATGACATTGCGATGCCGCCCCAAACAACGGTACTGCGGATCTACAAGCTGCAGAGCCTGTGGTTCTTAAAACTGTACGAGCATTGGGACTCTATCTAATTGTTGTGAAATCATCGGGAGCATTTCCTCGGAAATGAAGCTGACAGCTGTAGCACAAATAGCAAAAGTCGGTAAGGCCTTCGGAGGCATAACTTTATTGGTTTAATGTTAAAATATGATATAAATGGAGGATGAAAATGTTTGTAAATGTTGAATACTTTAAGAGTTATTGAGATGGATAACCCCTTAAGTCATATTTAGAATATTTCTAATTTATTTACTAGAAACATGACAGAAAACAATATTATTTAATTGATATAAAATCGTGACGCTCTGCTAAGGCTGTTT
The DNA here is from genome assembly GCA_951329385.1 of Polia nebulosa. Classification (NCBI taxonomy): domain Eukaryota; kingdom Metazoa; phylum Arthropoda; class Insecta; order Lepidoptera; family Noctuidae; genus Polia; species Polia nebulosa. The sequence goes on from OX589606.1 coordinate 10,519,841, forward strand.
CACCATAATTTTAAATGCCAAGAGTATTTAACACATGGTATTTTATGTCCTGTTATTTTGATTAACAGACGGTATTTTTATAAAAGTAGACCTAACTTGTTAGGGAAACAGTGGGTTCCCGCATCTATAAGTATGTAGGCGTTACAAAGGGTCGATCACGTTGAGGCGGTTGCTGGGCTCTGGGATGGGATGGGCTGGGTTCGATCACGTTGAGGGCGCCAGTGACACGGTACGGAGGTGGTGTCACGTTGCAGAGGAGGTCGTAAAAGTGACACGCAGAGGAGGACTTAGGAGTGACACGCAGAGGAGGACGTAGGAGTGACACGCAGAGGAGGACGTAGAGTAGGAGGACCGTAGATGAGGAGTTGAATGAATAATAACACACGACGAGTTAACACATTATATTTGTTATTTACAACAGTGGGCTTTATTATAATATTACGAACACATACACTGTAACTAGTTACGTAATTAAATTGTATTAATGCACAATTCTAGGAAACTGGTAACTGACACTTGGAGAGTCGAAAAATGACAATGAGGAGCTTCTACTAGCTCGGCTGCAGAATTAGAACTCATTTTTTATATAAAAACAGAGACTTGACAGAGAAAACAAGTAATTTTTGAATTTTAAATTAAAAAAGGTAGGAAAGAACGTAGTTTTGGAATAGAGGTAAAAAAATAAACAAGGCTTTAACACTGCCTTGTTACAATGATAAACGTAAAGTCGATATTAGCGTGTATTTACAAGAAACTAGTCTGCTCTGTTTTCCTTGGGTGTCTTGTATGTTAAAAATAATGATAATTAAGGTGAAAGCTGTAACGAAGTAATTCATCATTTTCAGGGTTAGTTCATTTTAATGAATGAAATTAAAAATAAATGATTCGAATCTTTAGAAAAAGTAAAATAAATCAATCTATTTCATATTTTTACTAACGACCATGAATTTTGCTTAGTCTGAAAATAAGTTTCAATTAGCTTTGATACGATTCTTTACAGTGTGTTTCTCAAGAAAGGGAGAATTGTACTCTATTATAGAATATGATAACAGTAATGTAAAATGCATATTTTACGAGTGGTTAGTTTTTCAAGTGAAATGGTAGGAGAGAAACAAAAACTAGAGGTAAATTAATTGTCAGGCCGTGCCATCAGCATAGTCATCATTCTCCTGCCCTTATCCCAATTTATTTGGGGTCGGCGCAACATGTCTTTTTCTTCCATACTCCTCTATTAGTCGTCATCTCTGTAGTCACCCCCTTTTTGCCATCGGCATAGTATAAAAAAAATATTTTTGTTCATTATAGCCGTTTCCATTATTTCTGGTAAAATTATTTTCTGAGCATTTTATTAAAATTAAATAATTTTGAAGTGTTTTTGTGTCTCGTATTTAATTGAAATTTCCAGTGCTTATAATTATGAGCCATGAGAGGTTGTACACTAAAATGCACTAAAATTAACTTGGCATCCCAGTGCTTGCTGAGTTATGGCTAAGAACTGTGAATTTTAGTACTTACGGATTTGAGGCTCAGAATAGTCAATTCTAGTGCTCGAAGTTGGGCTAAGAATTATATTTTGTCATTGAAATGGAGATATAGGATACAAAATTGCTAACATTAGATTTTGTTGTTCACAAATCATTTTATTACGATATCTTTTGAGGTAAAACACAATAATTATACTTGGTTTTTTATTAACATGAAATAAATTGAATACATATTCTCAGTTTTTATCGGTAGTGAGTATTACTGATATAATATTATGATCGAAAGTAATATTTGTCATTGTTAGCTGATCATTAGCCCAATATTGGTTCAGATTTCACAAACAGCAGATGAAAATTCTAAAGTCATTCTTTTTTTGTATATAAATGCTTTGTAAGTGCATATTTTGAAGTCTGGGGTAAATAACTGATGTCATTCTGACTTTTGGAATTATTGCTAGTTATTTTAATACAGGTACCTATCAATCATTATTTTTTAGAAAGTCAAGTACCTACTGGTCAATGTGGCCATGTAAAAATCTATAAAAATATTAAGAGAATATTGATGTTCAGAACTGAACTACATATTTGGAACGGGCACGGTGTCTCATTTCGAACAAAGAAAATTTAGTTCAAATAAATTTTAATATAATTATGGCGTGGTATGCATCGATTTCTATGCATACCACTGCATTGATCTCTTATAGATGGCGCTGATTGAAGTTGAGTTTTTCCATTCGCCTGTTTCAAAATTTGTATAGTAACACATTATGATACAGTGAAACTGTTATGAAGTGCCAAAAATATTAAAACCCATTCCTCAATGTGTGAGAAAATATTAGTAAAGTAAGGAATTTAAGTAAATTCATTCAACTTGCAAACCGTCGCTGCTAGCACCATCTAGCGAGGTGCGCCAGACTGGCACGAACAGAAATATTATTACCAGATTACCTGCCGAAATACCTAGTTACGGCGGTCCCGATTCTTTGTATGGAATACATCTGTTTCCTAGTATTACTTTATCTGTGGCAATGATATTGTCAGATTGACCGAGCTATGTATTGTGTTGGTATTGGTAATCGAATTAGTAAGGGTTAATGTTTCAGCTCAACGTTGGAATAATGTTGAATGAATGATTGCCCAGATATTTTGAAAAAGTATTGATACCGGTATTCATTTATGTTAATTAGTCTCATCACAAAGGGGGTGAATGGAATAAGAATGTCAGTCAGAGAGACTAAGTTATAACTTACTCGCTGCTAGGCCATTTACTTGGTGTCGGTTATCTCTCCGGCAGCGGGAGAATGTGATTGACATGTCATATGTATTTGGTTCAAGTATTCGCTGTTAAGCCTTTTACTTGGCACCAATGGTTCTCACCGGCAGCGGGTGAAAGGTATTGGCGTGACTACGTATTTGGTTCAAGTATTCATTGAAACTCTACCTTTTATTAGTGTCGATACTCACCAGAGACAGGTGAAACCTATTGACATGTCTATGTATCAGGCAAATAAATATTTAATACTGGAAGTCTAGTATTATGTGGAAAATGTTGTTGGTTATACATTAGATCACATTTTATTGTATTGTTTTCTGCAATGTGCTATGTGTCAGTTTGTTTTCCCTATTAAATAAAATAAAATAAGTCCTGGTTGGTGTTGGTCTGTCATAGGCAGCTACTGAAGGAGACAATCATGTCTATGCCAGAAGCATTGTATGTTGTATGTATACAATATATTTATTTAATAAACCATAAATCTTAACCGAATGTATATAAATATAATTTAGTTGTTTCTTTTACAAAAATCTTAATTTGTTTATGTTATTGGTATTTAAGACGCAGATTTAGCTAATACTAGTCGTATAACTTTTCTAAATTGTCATATTGCTGTATGTTTGTGTCACTGCCTAGCTTTAATAGAAGCTAACTACTTACTAATTTATATTGTTAATTTTTTAAATGATCATACTCGTAATTTATTTTTCACCAAAAATATTTAAAAAAACAGTGAATTATAAATTTTGATATAATGTAATGCAATTTAATTTAATAAAACTTTTAATGAGGATTTTAATAAGACATTACAAGGCGAATACTCTTTAGTTATTATAGTATGTTGACATTAAGAGTACCAAGAAGTTTATGTGTTTCTGTTAATTTTATTAAGAAATTTTGCGAGTCTTAGTATCTTAAAAAAACCATTCCATGACGGCAGATTTACATTTTAACTCGTAGTTATGAGTATAATGAGAGGGCCCAATTTAGTTTAATATACAAATTAGGGCTTTGTTAAAAGAAGAAACAATGAGCAACTTCATGTCCTTACGGCGCTTATTCTTGAACTTTTCAAGATAATGTAGCATTAGAAATTTCTTTCTATTTTATGATAATTATGTTACTATCAAATCATAGCTGTAAAATGAAATATTACTTAGATCTTCGAGGATGAAGTATTTGTCAGTACGGCCGTGTTAGATTTAATGAATTATGTGATATCATTTCATTATATATTTTGATTTTCCAAGATTATTGTTCCTTGCATTCTAAACATTGGTCACATTTATAAACCTCGGAACAAATGTAGACGTACCTACCTAAGTAAATCTTATTGTGTGTATAAGTATAAAACGCTTAACTTCTAAAAAGCTGAATTGATGATACTCCTATAAATTATTACGCATTTTTTAATGATTGTTGTGATGTATCTTGGATTTTATATTGCTACTTTAATGTAATAAGTTGTTTGAAACGATTGGGACAATACTATCAGATAGTGTTGATATTCTTCGAATATCACACCACATTAATAGGAACTTACATACATATAGGTACAGTAAATAATTAGTACATCAAAGCTTGATATGTAGGTAGATATAAATATCTACTCTTAGCTACCTCCTTTTGAAATTTAAATGGGACCATTTCGGAATAAACCCCTTTCGAATAAAAAAAGAATTTTGCAAATCCGTCAATATATGACGGAGTTATGCCCGAACATACATAAAAAAAAAAAAAAAAAAAATACAAACATCCGAATTGATAACCTCCTCCTTTTCGAAGTCGGTTAAAAAATGACGTTTATTTTAACGCGATCGAGTACGTTAAAAACTCACACTCGGGGTACTGATATAATGATCTGATAGAATACGTCAGTTTGTCTAAGGAATAGGAACCAAAACTTCAGATCATGGTTCTCTATTGTGTTACCTAACTTTTTTTAACCGACTTCGAAAAAGGAGGAGGTTATCAATTCGGATGTTTGTATTTTTTTTTTTTTTTTTTTTTTTTTTTTTTTTATGTATGTTCGGGCATAACTCCATCATATATTGACGGATTTGCAAAATTCTTTTTTTGTTCGAAAGGGGTTTATTCCGAAATGGTCCCATTTAAATTTCAAAAAGATCTAACGATGGGTTTCGGAGACAGACAACGGAACTCTTCAAAAATTGACAGCAAATCAACCGCGATTGCTGCGATCGTATCTTTATGAATTGTTAACACAGTTTAATGGGGAACCACAACTGAAAAGTGAAAAATAAAAAACTTTTTTACAAAAAAATAGAACCGACTTCCAAAAAAAGCGCAAAATAACTTTAATTTCGGAAGTCGGTGTCAAAAAACGAAGACACAAAACAGGAACACCGACTTCCGAAATTAAAGTTATTTTGCGCTTTTTTTGGAAGTCGGTTCTATTTTTTTGTAAAAAAGTTTTTTATATCCATAATCTAAAGTGCCAATTTTTTTTTTGTCCTAATCATCATTTGTCCAAATGATAACTTGCTCGAACTTAATGTCACATAATATCACATGCCATAAAATTGAAATACCTAAATACAATATGCCCTAAATCCATTTGTCATAAACATTACAATCAATAATATACAAAAGACTTAAAACCGTTTCAGTACAAGTTATAAGTCCTAAATTTAAATTATAAAACGTTTATTTATCCTAATAATATTATTAAACCTTTGTTTAACAAAGTTTTTCCTATAAACTTCTCTTAGGCGTTACGTAGGCACGAGTTATATTGTGACGTATGGGGGCTACGTGGGAAGTAAAAAATGACAACACGTACCTCGGTCAACGTTAAAAATATATATTAAATAGAGAAAGGGGGTGGGAAGGTTTGCAGTCACAGTTTTCGTATTCCCTGGGAGATGGCACGGTACTATCCTGGCTCAGCCTTGTGACGGATGACTCGGGGGAGCCACGTTGCGTTCACCCCGGAGGTGTTGGCCGACAGGTGGTAGTGCCGGCTCGCAGGGTCGACAGAAGCCAGGATGATCGGCCGGCAAGTGGTCGAGCCGGCTCGGAGACGGCTTGTATAAACCACGCGGGCAAATAAGCACCCGGCGTGGAGCGAGCCGCCGTGGTAAGTGGCCTAGTGGCCACGCCGCGAGGCACTGCGGCAGGATGGCCGCGATGAAGGACGATGTAGGTGCGTGCTCAGAGCGTAGGGCTCCAAGTCCTCCCCCTCCATATTCCGAATTTGGGAATCCGGATCGGGGAATCTGGATCTGGGAATCCGGATCTGGGAATCCGGATCTGGGACCCCAAATTACAGGGGTTACTTACCCAAATTACACTTAATTAAGTTGGCAAATATTTGCCAATGCAAACTGCAACTGCTAGGATTTGGCGATCGGTTCACGGCTCAAGGGTATTCGACAGAACAAGTGAGTGTGAGTCCACCGCCAGTAGTTGGATTATAAATGAAAAAGCTATCCACGTTGTCTTGGAGGCTATTTATATCTACGCCGTCATTGACAGATGTCAACGAATCCAAAGACAATAGTGTTGTCAGCAAATTAATATTGTTTATTGCTTTCCAACACTGTTATAGTGGCTTTTGGTCTTTGTGGTTTTTTCCTTATGTTTATTTTTAATCAAGATTGTGACGCCACTACGTTACAATATGCAATACGAGTTATAGAGCTGTTCTATCATGAAATTAGCTTAGAATTGATCTACATTATTTTACCACATCCAACTGGTACAATACATAAATAGTAAAGGTGTAAAAGCAATAAATGGATTTTATCACGGCTCCGGTGCCGCATATGTATACATCACAATAATTAAAGAAATGAAGAAAAGGTTGAGTAATTGCTTTTTCGAAGTGTAACAATTTCTTTGTATTCTTAATTCTTTATTGTACATCAAAATTTCACATATTACTTAGTATTTTTTTTTTTATTTAAATTATTGTTATTGTTTTTTGTTTTTTTTTTGAGCGTGTGATGTATATGCAGCATTATTTGTGTAATTCATGCGTCGCTGTTTTTGTGTATTTGTTTATATAGTACACATTATTTATCAGTGGAAGCTTGTAATTGGCCATCTTCTACATACTATTACAAGATATTGAAATGTATTAGCTGTAAGCTTTCTTAAAATTAATAAAATAAAATCACTCAATAAAACAGTTAATTGTGGATATGTGGTTTTATAAGAAGGATGAAAACAAACATACACTATGCATGCAACAAGCATGCAGGAAGACTCGTTACGAGACAAACCGCCGCGCGCGCCCAAGCTCCCACCGACACGTGTACCTTTTCTTAGATCGGTTTGTTTAGAAATAAGTAGTTCCCATGTGGAAAATTTTTACATTATTAGTGTTTTTACCGTGATTATACAACATTTACAGTACACAAGTGTTTGACTCGACAATCAACTTCAATCCATTATAAACACAGTTACGAAAGATATTAAATTAAAAGGAATTTTTTTATAGGTTCTGGATTATTTGTCATTTTCACATATTTTACGAAGGGTACAGTTCTGTTTATGACGAGGTATTGCACATTGGGCACCAGCTTTAACGGCACCTGAGGTATTCCACATACGGCACCTACGCATCAGTAGGTGTGGGACGTTTATTTTTTTTAGATTGTCAAAATTTAAAATTCGATTAAAATCAGTAAAGTATTTACTTTACTGATTTTAATCGAATTTTAAATTTTGACAAAAATGATTAGAAGTTATATTTATAACTTCTAATCATTTTAATATCACAATCAGTTCTCCCTAATCACAGTATTGCAAAATCAGCCTTGAGTTACACTAAATTCGATTAAAATCAGTAAAGTATTTACTTTACTGATTTTAATCGAATTTTAAATTTTGACAAAAATGATTAGAAGTTATATTTATAACTTCTAATCATTTTAATATCACAATCAGTTCTCCCTAATCACAGTATTGCAAAATCAGCCTTGAGTTACACTAAATTTAAGAAACAAATACTTTTAGGGTTCCGAAAGTCCAAATGAAAAAACGGAACTCTTATAGGATCACTCGTGTCTGTCTGTCTGTACGTCTGTCCGTCTGTCGGCCAATTTGCTCCGGATCTGCTGGACCTAAGTTGAGTTTTGAATGCATTGAAAGAGTGTAGATTTCTTATACTAGAGGGTATTCTATTGTAAAGCTGTGCTCCTTCAAAAGTAAGCATTTTTTTGCCATAGTTAGTTCTAGTTTTGGGTAAAACTACCAAGCTAGCCCGCCGTGTGCTACGTTTACTGACTTGTTTATATTGGTGAGTGTTATGTTCGTGTGAATACTTAAGGTTAGAATTTTTCTGATGATTATACATGGTAAACATATAGTTGTTTAAATTCATTATTTTTGTATCGATATAAATTTTACTGGTTGATGTTCACGAGTTTATTTTGGGTAATTTGAAGTTCTGACATTTTTCACGCCAAAGTCGCCAGAAAGAAATCAAACACATTAATTAAAAACAGCTGGTAAACAGTGACTTAATATATAAAAAACGTCGATTTGCGAATAATTAGAACAGCCACAGAACTTCACTCGAAAAAATCCCGCCAAAAACTCTAGGTGCGTATATTTACGCGACTAGGTCTTTACACCAAGTATTTACTTGCAAGTACGCCGAGCAAGTGCCGAACCGAAATACTCGCAATACCTACAAAGTATTTTACTCTTCTACTCGCTCCGTCGACTCTCACCGCAATTTTGTTTTTTATTTATATTTAGTTACGGATCAATGTTCTATGCAAGAATTTTTATTTTAAAGGTTTGAAGATTTTTATTTGTATACGCGATTCTGCTCCTTATTTTTATTAAGTTACGGATCAATAGACTATTTAAGTATTTTCCTTTCAACAAGACTTGAGAATTCAAAGTATTTTACTCGGCTGGCTGCTTGCTCCGTTTATTTATACTCGTATTAGGGTGTTATTGCACCAATCGATCAATTATCGATCTATACCAGCGTTCGATGGTAGAATGGATCAGTCCTCCTCGATCGATAGTAATTATTACACCAATCGATCAATCGTCGATCGATGCCATCGATCGATGGTAAAATGGATTAGTCGTTCGTCGTCGATCGATAGTTACTTTTACACCAATCGATCAATTGTCGATCGATGGTAGAATGGATTAGTCGACGTCGATTGATAGTTACTATTACACCAATCGACCAATCGTCGATCGATGACATCGATCGATGGTAGAATGGATTAGTCGACGTCGATCAATAGTTTCTACTATGTACATCAATCGATCGAGCGTAGATCGATGGTAGAACGGATAAGTCGACGTCGACCGATCGATATTTTATCGACCGGTATCCGTCTATCAGCCAAAGCTCTTCCAACAAGACTTGGAAGTTAGAAGTATCCTGCATACGCGATTGTACTCCTTGTAGTCATAACTTTAAGGATCAATTTTCGATGCAGAAAGAAAATACTTCAAAGTATCTCGAAGGCTGGTTTTTGGCGCTGGTGTCTAAAGTTGGACATACATGTTTACTCGATTTTGCAAGTACGACTTATGTCTAGTGGCTCTTGATTGAGCTGATTTATTGAGCAGAAGGAAGGGGAACGTACTACTGAGCTGCGCCCGCGTTGCATCTTTTCTCCCTTTCTAATACCACGCATCTGAGTCTTCATAGATGTTCGGCAACATCAAACTTATATGGATTAAAATAAATAGATTTAATTAATAAATAGTTGAAAATATATGAGTTTAGAATATACATTATAAGAGGAGCTCATGGTTAAAGTAATAACAGCCGCACGGGTCGATCCATCACGTTAAGCTACGCTTGCCGGAATTGGTCAATGGATGGGTATCTTTACATACCGAGACTCCTCCTTGTCTCTGAAAGCACGTTAAGCCGTTGGTCCCGGCTGTCAATTGTTGATTTTTGACAATCGTGTGGGGTCGTCAGAAGCCCGATAGTCTGACATCCAGTCTTACCAAAAAAAGGGGGTATCGAATTACCCAGTAACTGAGTTCATGAGTTGTAGAGATCTCGCTGCATCCGGTTAGACTGGAAGCCGACCCCAAGATAGTTGGAAAAGGCTAGGCACATTTAAATAGTTGAAAATAGCTCGATATATGAGTATTTTAATATTCACTGTAACTTTTTTCTCCCAGGATAGATTTTTTTGCACCCGTACAAAAAAGTAAGCTTAGTAAATAAACTTTCAAACAAAATCAGCGTCATGCTCCGACGCCACTTGGGCCAGCGCCCATACAAAATTATCCGATCTCCTTTGATAGCTCTAATGTACGTCCATCTCTTTCTTGTTTCATTAGAGAGAAAAAGATAGCAATAGCCTAAATTAAGTTTAGTTTGTGCAAATCAAAATCGGCACCAATGACGGCCTTAAAAAAAATAAACGACCCTACTAGTGTAGGGACGTACCTAATGATCTGTAGGTGCCATTTGTGGAATGAATTTTTTTTAATATACCTACAATTTCATTTTTTTTTGAATAACGGAAAGTTGTGGTCATATTTTAAGAACCGGCTCTGCATTCATGCATGAAATGAACAGCTTTGTCTAAGAAAAAATAGAAAATTCCCAAAAAAAAACATTGGACTTTCCATACAAAGTGAATATCAGCTGATCAATATTTGTATGGGAGGTAAAAACATTTTTTGAGAACTTCCTCAGATTTTCTTGAAGAAAGTTGTTCATATCGATGGGCAGATGCAGTCCTAAAAATATGACCACACCTTTCCGTTACATCCTGTATTATTCCACTAATGGCACCTGCGAAAAATATTGATAGGTGCCGTATGTGGAACACCTCAGGTGCCATTCACTCAGGTACCGTTTAAACGGGTGCCCAATGTGAAATATCTATAAATGACTTATACTACCAAATCTTAAAAATATATTCTTAATATATCGTAGGTTGTGTGAGATTTAAATGATCAATACCTACCCAAGCAACACTTTTAGGCCAGATAACAGAATAAAAAATTTACTAATAAGCATGTGGGGTATCTGCCACACTTGTATTCGGTAATTTGGAGTCAGAATAAAACAAACGATGGAGATTCAAAATGGGAATTATATATTGTCAAAATCCTAACTTCTAATATATACAAATGAATAGTTGACGTAGTCGTGGTTTGGAATCATACTCAAAATTGCTCAGCCAATTAGATATAGGTTTCCCGGTCTTCTGGAGTTTGGAGCATGTTCAGAGTGCGCCAACTATAAATACGCACAGCGCCGCCGTGCGGTGAGCGGTGAGCCCCCCGCCCGATCACCATGTATGGCAAGCCGATCTCCTGGGAGAAGCAAGCCAAATACTTGGGAGTCATATTAGATGAACATCTAACATTTGCCAAGCACATAAGTAGCGTCCGCTCGCGGGCCTACTTCGCGCAAGGCAGACTCCATAATTTGGTGTCCAGCCGCAGTAAACTGTCACTCAAGTGCAAGCTGCGGCTGTTCACCACAGTGATCCGTCCCATCATGACGTACGCCTGTGCGGTCTTCGCGCACGCCAAGTCACATCTCCTCCACAAGATGTAGACCCTGCAGAACCGCTTCATCCGCAGAGCAGTGGGAGCCCCCTACTTTGTTCGGAATGAGGAGCTGCATGTGGATCTCAGACTCCCCACCGTCCAGCAGTTCATGAAACGCCTCACCAAGAGTTTCTTCGAGAAGGCTGCTAAACATAGAAACCCCCTAATCGTATCGGCCGGCCGATACGTTCCCTCCCAAATTAGTAAAATTCGCCGACCCCGGCACACTTTAATCACACCCGACGACGCTACGACCCTGCTCCAAGAGAGCCGTAGGGAAACTAGCACGTTGAAAAGACGCAGACCACCGTCCTTCCGTCCTCGCCGCCGAGGACCGTCGCGAGACCCCACGCAGAGCCAAGCAACCAACAGAGCCAGCCCGCGCCGCTGTGCCGTTAGTTTCAAGTCCGCCCGCATGACATATTCACACGACACCGACTCACACCGCGACGCGGCGTGTCCTAAGTTAATATAGGCACGTCGTGAAGCAACCTGACGTACAGACACCCCCTGTCGTGCGCGGCATGACCGAACACAGCAGGGGACTTAAGACACAGAAATCCCCCCAGTCCCTTTGCTCAAGCCAGCACGCACCGCTGAGCTGTAGTTTAAAAATTCGTCCTTAAATAATCACATCACGATTCAGCTGTCCCTTGAGGCCCTCCCCCAGCGACGCACGAGCCGAGGTCCGTACCCCAAAGGGGGTGCCCTCAGCGTAGTCGCTTGTAGATTAAGTATAAGTCCTGGCTGGAGGCTTTAATAATAATTAAAACCACCACGGGCACGTCCGCTTAAGCAGTCGACAACCGCTAGGGTTGAACTGCGAGAAATCAAACACAAAAAAAAAAAGCGTGCGGTGAGCAGTCTCTCATTAGCTTCGATGCGAGCTTGTTGTTCCACCGACACACACCGACAGTGTGCGCCGCGCGCCTGTGCCGCGCGGTCGTTTAATGCTTGCAGGTTGGCGGTGTCGAGTGTGTTGAGTTTATGCGTGTCCCACATCACTCTCCCCTAAGCGAAGCGAACAACGGGCTTCACGGTTCTTCCAGATCTTGTGATGTATGACTGGTTTGCTTGACTAGGGTTGCGATGATCCACATCTTCAGACTCGTTGAATATGTAGGCTGGCTTGAGCCTATCCATTGATACTACTGGTGTGCGTAGCGGTAACTTTATTTTGTAACACTTGTCATAGCGCTCGATTACTTCGTATGGACCTTCATACGGCGGTGTTAACGGGGAACGAACAGTGTCGTTGCGAACGAAAACATGTGTGCACGTGACGAGGTCGTGATGAATGAATGGCTTTGTCTGACTGTTGTTTGATCGAGGCGCACTTCTTATCGATGCCATGGTTTCTGTGAGGCGGCGTACATAGTCGTTCTCATCAATGTTCGACTTAGTTGGCACGATGAAATCCGATGGTAAGCGAAGCGTAGTGCCATACGTCATCATCGCTGGGCTTAAACTGTTGTTGATTCGCAGCGCCGTACGTAAACCTAATAGTACTGTGGGAAGCTCTTCTGTCCACTGTGTAGTAGTACCTCGCGCCATGAGTGCTGCCTTCAATGACCTGTGCCACCGCTCGATCATACCGTTGGACTGCGGATGATATGCCGTGGTCCGTATTCGTGATATACCAAACTTTTTCATGAGTGATCGGAACAATGTTGACTCAAATTGCCGTCCTTGATCTGTTGATATTCTTAGTGGGCAACCAAATCTTGCAATCCAATTCTCGTAAACGGCTTTTGCGACTCGCTCAGCGGTAATCTCGGGTACAGGAACGGCTTCTGGCCATTTGGTGCAACGATCGATGATAGTTACACAGTAGCGTTGGTCATTAGACAATCGTAGTGGTCCCACTATGTCCACGTGAATGTGTTCGAAGCGCGCCGACGGTGGGAACTCGTTCAGTGGCGTAACAACATGACGATGAATCTTCGCTCGCTGACAGCTGATACATGATCTGGTCCAGTTGCTAACTTCTTTATTCATGCTGGGCCAGAAATATTTTGAGCACATTTGTTTTCTAGTGGATTTTACGCCGGGATGACACAAATCGTGTTGAGCTTTGAATGCCTCAAAACGATAAGTGGTGGGTAAGTACGGTCGAGGTGTGCCGGTGGACGTCTCGCACGTGATTGGCTGGTTTATCCCGGGCATTGTGACGTCGGTAAACTTCAAGTTTGGTTGACTTCTGAGCTGTTTCAAAACTGGATCTTTTCCTTGTTCGCTGGCTAACGTTGCGTAGTCGATGATGGATGGGCATTGTATGTCTTCTATGCGTGATAATGCGTCTGCCACCGAGTTATCTTCGCCTTGCACGTACTTGATGCTCGTACAAAATTGGCTGATAAAATGTAATTGCCGTTCTCGACGCGGGGTGTCGCTGCTACTCGGTGGGCGTGTTAGTGCATTTACTAGCGGCTTATGGTCTGTGTACACTGTGACATTGCCTCCTTCTATAAGGTTTCTAAAATGCTTGACAGCCGTATAAACCGCTAATAACTCGCGGTCGTATACGCTGTAGCGTTGCTGAGTCATGCTCATCGCTTTTGAAAAATAAGCGAGAGGTTTCCATTTGCCTTCCATTCTCTGTTGTAAAACAGCGCCAAGGCTGTAATCTGACGCGTCTGTCATCAAGGCGAGGGGGCTTCCAGGTAATGGGTGAATTAGCTGTGTGGCTTCCAAAATGCTTTGACGGCACTTTTCAAAAGCCAACTCTGCCTGCGTCGTCCACTCGATGGGCGTTTTGTCGTTCCGTTTCTGGTTATGTAGATATTTATTCAGCTCGTTCTGTAGTTCAGCTTGACGGGGTAAGCAGCTACGATAAAAATTGATCATGCCCAGAAAACGTCGTAATTCTGCTATTGTCTTTGGCTTAGGGTAACTTGATATTGCTTGGGTTCTCTCTTCAGTGGGCTTGATCCCGTTGCTTGATACTTCGTAGCCGAGAAAATCAATCTTGTCCTTGCCGAATTCACATTTCTCAACTTTTAGCATGACGCCGTACTTTTTTAGGCGGTCTAGTACTTGCTGTAGAAGTTGTCTGTGGCTCTCTTCGTTTTTCGAGTACAGAAGTATGTCGTCGACGTAGCAGAAGCAGTTGTCTATGCCCCGCAGTACTTGATGCATAAACCTTTGAAACGTTTGACTAGCGTTACGTAAGCCGAACGTCATGCATTTGAATTCAAACAGCCCGAATGGTGTGATAATTGCTGTTTTCTGGGCGTCTTCCTCTGCAATCGGGATCCAATAATAGGCCATTTTGAGGTCAAGCTTCGAGAATATCTTCATATTGTGCAGCTGGTACGTGAAGTCTTGTATTCGTGGTAAAGGGTAGCGGTCTGGTCGTGTGACTGAGTTTAACCGTCGATAGTCACCGCATACTCTTAGGCCTCCGTCCTTCTTTCTCACAATATGCAGGGGGCTCGCCCACGGGCTCTTTGATGGCCTGCATATGCCAAGTTCCAGCATGTGGTCGAACTCCTCCTTTGCAGCCTTGTATTTGTCGGGGGGCAGGGGACGGGCTCGTGCGAAGACTGGAGTGCTTGTCGTCTCAATATGATGCACGACGTCATGTTTTGCTGGCTCCTTCAAGGACATAGGTCGCAGCACCTCCGGGAACAACTTCAAGATGTCATAGTACGCTTGGTCGGAGCTGATGACATGTATGGTTTGTTCACTCGTTGCAACTTCAATGGCGTCGATTGACATGTCGGTAACATTGTCGACGAGCTTCTTTTTGTGGAGGTCGACAAGCAGCTTGAAGTGACGTAGGAAGTCCGCCCCTATGATCGAGGTTTTCACATCAGCTATGATGAACGTCCATAGAAAACTGCGTCGCAAGCCAAGATTTAGCCTTAGTGTTTTTTCACCATAAGTTTCGATTGGTGTATTGTTTGCAGCGAATAATTTGTAGGCGCTTGTCTTCATTTTTCTTTTGTTTGTGGCGGCTAGCACGGAAATTTCGGCGCCGGTGTCTACGAGGAAACGCTGTCGAGTGTCGCGATCGAAGACACAAAGGCGGTTGGTGGTGCAGGGGACATCGACTTCCGCCACCGTCGATGTCGTAGCTAGTTTAACGACGTGTGATTCTTGTTTCTCCTACAGCACGGTGACTCGCAACGTTTCGCCTTGTCACCAAAACGAAAGTGGTATCTACACTCCCATGTAGGATCGCCGGGTTTGACTGACGTCTTGTTGCTATGCCGGCGAGACTGTGATCGTGACCGTGACTTGAACGATGTGAAACGGGGTCTTTGATGGCGTTCCCTTGTTCGTCCGCGTAGCTCAGCCACTTCTAGGCATAATTTCTCCATTTGCTTCGATAGGACTTCTAGCTGTGTTGACGTCACGGTATCTTGCGAGGTCGTGGCCACTGCGGCAACCGTTGTTGGTTCGGTGTATTCTGCCATTTTATCGGCCATTGCAGCGAGGGTATCTAGGGATGATTCCGTGTTGACCGAAAGCACAACGCGCATCTGTGTGGGTAGATGGTTGAGCCACTCGATTTTTAGTCCTTCGTCTGTGATCATGCCACTGCCTAGTTCTCTCATCCTGCGCAACAGCTGTGTGGGTTTTTGATCACCCAACTCTAGGCCACTGATTAGCTTTTGGAAGTTCTTGACGTCAGATTTGTCGTACACGGCGAGCAGACGAGTCTTCACAGCATTATATTTTTCCGTGGAGGGTGGACTGTATAAAATGTCAGTCAGATGTTGAAGGTCCGTTGTTTGCAGCTGTTGCAACACGTAGCGGAATTTCTGGTCGTCCGAGGTCTTCAAAGGGTCCACGACAGCTTCAAACTGGATAAACCAAGCTCGAGGAATCTCCCGCCAGAATGGTAACAATCTAGACTGAACCGATATGGCAGCTAGGTCGGAGTCCATCTTCATGGGATTGGTTTCTTGACTTGTGTTCTTCTGCTCTTGCAACATTTTTTTCTCGGGGTCACCAATTGTGGGGTATCTGCCACACTTGTATTCGGTAATTTGGAGTCAGAATAAAACAAACGATGGAGATTCAAAATGGGAATTATATATTGTCAAAATCCTAACTTCTAATATATACAAATGAATAGTTGACGTAGTCGTGGTTTGGAATCATACTCAAAATTGCTCAGCCAATTAGATATAGGTTTCCCGGTCTTCTGGAGTTTGGAGCATATTCAGAGTGCGCCAACTATAAATACGCACAGCGCCGCCGTGCGGTGAGCAGACATATTCACACGACACCGACTCACACCGCGACGTGGCGTGTCCTAAGTTAATATAGGCACGTCGCGAAGCAACCTGACGTACAGACACCCCCTGTGGTGCGCGGCATGTCCGAACACAGCAGGGGACTTAAGACACAGAAATCCCCCCAGTCCCTTTGCTCAAGCCAGCACGCACCGCTGAGCTGTAGTTTTAAAAATTCGTCCTTAAATAATCACATCATGATTCAGCTGTCCCTTGAGGCCCTCCCCCCGCGACGCCCTGAGCCGAGGTCCGTACCCCAAAGGGGGTGCCCTCAGCGTAGTCGCGAGTAGTTTAAGTATAAGTCCTGGCTGGAGGCTTTAATAATAATTAAAACCACCACGGGCACGTCCGCTTAAGCAGTCGACAACCGCTAGGGTTGAACTGCGAGAAATCAAACACAAAAAAAAAAAAAAAAAAAACGTGCGGTGAGCAGTCTCTCATTAGCTTCGATGCGAGCTTGTTGTTCCACCGACACACACCGACAGTGTGCGCCGCGCGCCCGTGCCGCGCGGTCGTTTAATGCTTGCAGGTTGGCGGTGTCGAGTGTGTTGAGTTTATGCGTGTCCCACAAGCAGTTTAAAGCTTTATTACATAAATATTATAGCTTACGGGACAGACGAATGCTGATTTGTATGATTTATGGGCTTTATAGATAAATCACTGATTTATATTTTTAATGCTTAATAATGGTCATGAAAAGAACTATTATAGATACGGAATCCGAGACAGCTGAAACCTGCTTATTAACTTATGTGATAGCATTTATCTGTACCTCTATCTTTGATATCAATTTTCATTATACTGCTTGATGCTAAATAACCTATTTTCTAATTCCTTTAATCTGTATTGCACCAGCTAATTATTCAGTAGCTGAATATTTGAGGTTTATTTAGTTCTTGGAAAGCAGTATGGTGTACAACTTTAATTTTGGAAGTCAGTGTTTCTGGTTTTGTTTCTTCGTTTTTTTGACACCGACTTCCGAAATTAAAGTTTTGGAAATCGGTTCTAATTTTTTGTAAAAAAGTTTTTATATTTTACTTTTTAGTTGTGATTCCCCATTAAATTGTGTTAACAATGCATATTTATGCAATAGCAGCAATCGCGATTGATTTGCTGTCAATTTTTGAAGAGTTCCGTTGTCTGTCTCCGAAACTCATCAACAGATCTATATGAAATTTAAAAGAGACCATTTTGAAACAAACTCCTTTCGAAAAAAAAAACTTTGGAAATCCGTTTTTATATGACGAAAATTTTTATGTACGAACATACATTAATATAATATATAACGGGTGATTTTTTTGCTGGTATCTTTTTGGCAACACTGTTTTTGACAGATCACGCGTGAATCGTGTCTTGTGTCATTGTCAAACTTGTTCAGTTTGCTCTATAATTTAACCATGAATCGACTTACGAACGAACAACGGGCCGTACTTTTTCAAAGACGACAATGGCCGAAACGTTACTTTGAATGGCGAGCGCTACCGTGTGATGATTGGCGATTTTTTTTTTGCCCAAAATGGAAGAATTGGACATGCCTGACATGTGGTTTCAACAAGACGGTGCCACATGCCACACGGCACGCGAAACAATGGCCCAATTGAGAGCCGCCTTCGGTGAACAGTTTATCTCACGTTTTGGGCCCGTCAATTGGCCGCCTAGATCGTGTGATCTAACGCCTTTGGACTATTTCTTGTGGGGCCATGTTAAGGCTCATGTCTACAGGGATAAACCAGCAACGATTGACGCACTGGGAGCCAATATTGAAGCATTTATTCGTGATATACCGGCTGATATGTTGGAGAGAGTGTGCCGAAATTGGGCCTTGCGAATGGGCCATCTAAACCGGAGCCGCGGCCAGCATTTGCATGAAATCATCTTCAAACATTAAATTATATTGATCGTTCTATCGATTCCAATAAAGATTTCATCAAATTTTTCAAATTTTTTGTGTTTTTTTTAAAAATCAAATCCTCTTAAAAAATCACCCGTTATATAAACATCTGAATTGATAACCTCCTCCTTTTTGAAGTCGGTTAAAAATAGTGAGGTTGGTTGGTGAGTGAGGTGAGTAGAGGTTGTAATGAAAATGGAAATGAGAACCTATCTTCATAGAAGTCATATTATAAATTCCAAAAATATAATGGGCTTTCCATACAAGTTATCATTAGCTGATCAAAATTAGAATTCCAATTTTTTTTCGGCATTTACTAGCCTTTTTTTAAAGAAAGTAGTCCATTTCAATGGACAGAAACAGTACTAAAAAAACTGTTTTACAAAAAATACAACCAACTTCTAAAAATTGCAAAATAACTTCAATTTCGGCAGTCGATGTTTTTTGTTTCTTCATTATTTGACACCGCCTCTGAAGTATGACCTACCAAACAAAATCTTTAAAATCTATTCACAAGTGGCGGAGAAATCGCGTAACATACATACAAATAAAAAAACATAGACGAATTGAGAACCTTTAACCCCACTTTTGGAAGTCGTTTAAAAATACATTATTATAACCACGTATTTCCGTAACACCCCGTGTAACAAGTAAAAACTCCAAT
This sequence comes from Polia nebulosa, assembly GCA_951329385.1. Lineage (NCBI taxonomy): Eukaryota > Metazoa > Arthropoda > Insecta > Lepidoptera > Noctuidae > Polia > Polia nebulosa. The sequence goes on from OX589606.1 coordinate 10,538,928, forward strand.
CCGTCAACTTTAGGCACACGCAATAGGCCTGTGATAAATAGATAAGATTAAACTATTCTGTGGTGTGAGTGTGAAGCGTAGAAGAAGGGAAACAAACACTGACGGACTAGACATTATAAATTATTAACATAAAATTTGTCACTCCAATACCTTCTCATTTCTACAGAGTGACATATCACAACACTTTATTGGTAAAACTTAATTATGTCGGAATATTTCCACAAAAGCGAACTTATCGACTACAACAACAACTTTGTGAGTGAGTTTACGTCGCGAATAATTTCCGAGACTGGGATTCCTAGTGACAAGTACCATCTTGGTAAAATACTCTTCCAGAGTACTAAAGATGATCCGGATTTTGTAATGCAGGTATTTTTTTGATATTGTTACTCGTATAATCATGTGAATTAGTTTTGAAAAAATTGTGAATTTATATTGGTCCTAATTTCAGCAACGCATCGGCAATCCAAAAATTTTGTCGTGATGCCCACCACATATAATTAGAATTATTCGGAAATACTGCCGTTTTTGCTCACTTATAATATTCCTTACACATAGTTCCCCTACGAAGTATAGCAACTTATACATACATGTAGTTTGCGATCTACCAAATAAATATCACCGGATAATAATTGTAAACACTATTATTAAAAAAATATTCGTATAGTTAACTCTTTATTTGTAATAAGGCTTGAGGCATGATTTTATGGAATAAAAGTGAAATTAGAATAGACTAGGCAGATTGTGACAAAAGTGGAAAAGATAAGATACCTGGAGAACTTCCGTTCTCCAGGTAATTTGTAAACCTTTCTCTACCTCCTACGTTTCCTGCCCCAGAATAATTTTTGTGTTTCTGGTCTCCTGGTAGTTTGTTAGTCTTTATCGCTCGTGACTTCAGTCCTCGAAATGTTTCTTGTCTCCTGGTAATTTGTAAATCTCTACCTCTCCTAATACCAGCTTCGGAATATGTTTTGTGCTTCTGATCTCCTGGTGGGTTATGAATCTATACCGCTCAGGATTCCAGCCCCTTCCCTGGTAGTTTGAGCATCTATACCGCTCATGTATTCAGCACTGGAACACGCTTTGTGTTTCTGATCTCCAGTTTCTTTTTTTTTTGTTTCTGGTCTCCTGATATTTTGTGAATCTTAGCGCTTAAGATTCTAGTCCCAAAAATACTGATTTACGACTCTGGTCTCCTGGTAGTTTTAGAATCTATACCTCTCATGATTCCAGCCCCGAAATCACTTCTTCATAATTCTGATGTCCTGGTAATTTATGACTCTCTCCCTCTCATAATCCCAGCCTTGGTTATATACATTTGTAATTCTGATGTCCTGGTTGTTCGTGAATCTGTACTGCTCGGAAAACTTATTCATGATTCTGTTCTCCTGGTAATTTGTGAATCTGTACCTCTCATAATACCAGCCACAGAATACATTTTGTGATTCTGATCTCCTGGTAGGTTGTGAATCTATACCGCTCAGGATTCAAGCCCCGGAAACACTTCTTCATGATTCTGGTCCCCTGGTACTTTGCGAGACTTTACCGCTCATGATTCCTGCCCCGGAAATACTTCTCATGTTTCTGGTCTCCTGGTACTTTGTGAGCGTAAACCGCTCGTTCAGCCTGACTTTGGATTTTTACTTCCACCTCAGCCTTCGCTAAGTTTTGTCATTTACCGGGATAAAAAGTAGCCTATGTATCCAGGCTATGACTTACCTGTGTGCAAAATTTCATTGAAATCCCTTCAGCCGTTTTTGCGTTACCTTCAGCCAAACATACAAACATACAAACAAACAATCTTTCGCATTTATAATATTAGTAGGATTCTGTTCTCCTGGTAATTTGTGAATCTGTACTTCTCATAATACCAGCCACAGAATGTATTTTGTGATTCTGATCTCCTGGTAGGTGGTGAATCTATACCGCTCAGGATTCAAGCCCCGGAAACACTTCTTCATGATTCTGGTCCCCTGGTACTTTGCGAGACTTTACCGCTCATGATTCCTGCCCCGGAAATACTTCTCATGTTTCTGATCTCCTGGTACTTTGTGAGCGTAAACCGCTCGTTCAGCCTGACTTTGGATTTCTACTTCCACCTCAGCCTTCGCTAAGTTTTGTCATTTATCGGGATAAAAAGTAGCCTGTGTGTTAATCCAGGCTATGACCTACCTGTGTGCAAAATTTCATTGAAATCCCTTCAGCCGTTTTTGCGTTACCTTCAGCCAAACAAACAAACATACAAACTTTCGCATTTATAATATTAGTAGGATTAACTTTTTCATGATTTTGGCACCCTGGTAGTTTACCTGCGGCTTCATCCGCATGCAGGTCTGAAATTTCTCTTCGACATGATTCTGTTTTCCTGGTAGTTTAAGAATCTATACCGCTCAGGATTCCAGCCCCGAAAATATTTACTCAAGATGCTTTTTTTTACCACTTTTGATCCCACCCTTTTTTAACCGACTTCGAAAAAGGAGGAGGTTATCAATTCGGATGTTTTTTTTTTTTTTTTTTTTTTTTTTTTTTTTTTTTTTTTTTTTTTTTTTTATGTATGTTCGGGCATAACTCCGTCATATATTGACGGATTTGCAAAATTCTTTTTTTGTTCGAAAGGGGTTTATTCCGAAATGGTCCCATTTAAATTTCAAAAAGATTTGATGATGGGTTACGGAGACAGACAACGGAACTCTTCAAAAATTGACAGCAAATCAACCGCGATTGCTGCTATCGTATGTCTATGAATTGTTAACAAAGTTTAATGGGGAACCACAACTACAAAGTGAAAAATAAAAAACTTTTTTACAAAAAAATAGAACCGACTTCCAAAAAAAGTGCAAAATAACTTTAATTTCGGAAGTCGGTGTCAAAAAACGAAGACACAAAACAGGAACACCGACTTCCGAAATTAAAGTTATTTTGCACTTTTTTTGGAAGTCGGTTCTATTTTTTTGTAAAAAAGTTTTTTATTTTATGGAATATTTTTAATCATTTTGATCTCCAGGTAGTGCGTAAATCTATACCGCTCGTCAATTTAACTTCTTCACGTTTCTGGACTCCTGGTAATTTGTAAATCTCTACCTCTCCTAATACCAGCTTCGGAATATGTTTTGTGCTTCTGATCTCCTGGTAGGTTATAAATCTATACCGCTCAGGATTTCAGCCTCCTCCCTGGTAGTTTGAGAATCTATACCGCTCATGATTTCATCCCCGGAACACTCTTTGTGTTTCTGGTCCCCTGATATTTTGTGAATCTGTACCGCTTAAGATTCTAGCCCCAAAAATACTGATTCACGACTCTGGTCTCCTGGTAGTTTTAGAATCTATACCTCTCATGATTCCAGCCCCGAAATCATTTCTTCATCATTCTGGTCTCCTGGTAATTTATGAAATTCTATTCTGATGTCCTGGTTGTTCGTGAATCTGTACTGCTCGGAAAACTTCTTTGTGATTATGTTCTCCTGGTAATTTGTGAATGTGTACCTCTCATAATACCAGCCTCAGAATATATTTTGTGATTCTAATCTAAAGGAGTCCTGAATATACCGCTTTGGATTCAAGCCCCAAAAATACTAGTTCATGACTATGGTCTCCTGGTAGTTGTTTTGGATTTAATTTAATTTTTTATAGCTTGTGAATCTATACCGCTCAGGATTCAAGCCCCGGAAACACTTCTTCTTGATTCTGGTCTCCTGGTGGTTTGCAAAGCTATACCGCTTAGGATGGTAGCCCCGAAAATACCTCTTCATGATTTTGGTCCCCTGGTACTTTGCAAATCTTTACCGCTCATAATTCCAGCCCTGGAAATACTTCTCATGTTTCTGGTCTCCTGGTACTTTGTGAGCGTATACCGCTCGTTCAGCCTGACTTTGGATTTCTATTTCCACCTCAGCCTTCGCTAAGTCCTGTCATTTACCGGAATAAAAAGTAGCATACGTGTTAATCCAGGCTATGATCTACAATCATAAAACATACAGACACTAGTGACAAGGGCGAGCCCTTTGGGTTTTCTAACAGAACAGGAACAGGGGTGGGTTTTAGTCAGTAAGAGTCTGACACGCCCTCCCGCTACACCCAGAGCGGGAGAAGTCATTGGATGATTTCCAACCCCACAAAAAAAAAAAAAACCTCAGGGTGATTAAAAGATTTGCTTACAAGGATATACTTTAGGTGCACAACAACTTAAAATTAATTAATATAGCGGGCAATTAAGTTATAATTAACTAGCGGCATTACGAAACGCAATGCCGCTAGTCAGCTGATGGAGAGTGCAGTCTGTAGGCGTCGCTGAAGACTTCGAGTCACCCGGTTATGGTTACCTGGGCGCCGCAGCCAAAGTCATCATGGGCGTCGTGGTGCCCCAGACCGCCAGCGTGACTGCGCCACTTGTGTGTTGTCGTTGTCGTGAAGTGTTGAGTTAACATTTTAAAGTGATTTTTTATCTAGTGTATTATTTTGTTTTTTAATTATTAACCCGTTTTTTTTTTTTTTTTTTGGGGTAACTGCGTAAAAAATAACAATGACTTTTAGCTGGTGGCAGTCCAAAAAGCACCCACTTGACTTTCTTGATGTGCGTGGCAGGTCCTTTCGACCCGACAGCTCTGAGAGGTATTAAAGGTCCATTACCTTAGCCAACCCATAAATTATATATAATTTTTTATAGTTTTGTAATCGTGATGAATCACTTGTCTATACATTGACCCCGCCCCTTGATTCTCTGAACAGAAAATGAGAAATTAGCAATCGAAAATGTCAGGTCGACAAGGCCTGATCCCGCACCAAAGTGTAATTTTTATAGTGATGGGATAGTGAAAGAAAATAAAATATCGAGTCATTAAATATAATTAAATCTTATAGGCACTAAGCCAAACATAGTAGGTAATTAAAAACAAAACAAAATTATTTTGATATAATTAACTTTAATTATTTAACGGGTTCTTACCACGATATTATTCGTAACCGAGTTGTCATGGTGCTTGTAACTCGTCCATTTAGAAAATGTACGTTCTTAAAAACTCATTGGTACATGATCGGCCCCGGGAATCGAACCCGCGACCTACGGACCACGGAACCATTGAGCCACCGACGCCTCAGGTTTTTGAAACATAAATAGTAACATTTAATTAAAATCTAAATAAATATTTGAATGTAAACTTACGTGTTTTATAGATGGGGACAGATTTCTAACATGAAGTTTTGTTCCACTTGGACTGATGTTAATATTATCATTTCTAGAATCAGGGTTTTTTTTTTTTTTTTGTGGGGTGGGAAATCATCCTATGACTTCTCCCGCTCTGGGTGGAGCGGGAGGGCGTGTCAGACTCTTACTGACTAAAACCCACGGCGCGCGTGGAACACTACGCGCCGTCGACTCTCGGGCCTGTTGCTGATCGGACGGCGAGCTACCCATTACTCACCGTCCGCAGGCCCGAATAGAATCAGGGTAGTCATATTTTTTTCTTTTAGGGAAAATTTCTTCGTCACTTGTGTCGTCGTCGATAATACAATTTGCTGGGTGGATTGTTTTATTTTCCAAAATTGTGATTTTGCTGGTGGATGGCTTAGGTTCTTGCTTTTGAAATTTTTTCCTGTATTCAATTCGTTTAGGCTTTTCGTAATCGTCTTCGGTATCACTATTACTAACATTTTCTAGCGTTATTTTTTTTTTACGATGCGCCATTTTACGTATCTGAAATTGACGAGCGCGCGTCCTCCTCCTGCGACTGCACAGTACTACTAGCGGCTCAACGCGTTCGCATCTGCACAGTGCGGCAACAGGTCGCTACCGGTCACCCACCGAAACAGGCCCGCTGCCGCACTGAGGTAACTTTTTTAAAGTCCTGTGCGGCGGAGGTCGAAAATGACCTGGGGGCCTTTTACAGTCCACTAGCGCCGCCAATCGAAAAAATGTCATAACTCGTAAATAGAATCAAAAATACAAAATGTGGTCTATTATTAGTGTAGAAAAGGCAATAACGTAATTTTATAACACATTGTCAACACTTGAAATATAGCTGTTTAGCTAAATCGTGCATTTGTAACAAAAACGGCCGTTTATGTTTTGAATGCACGATTTAGCTAAACAGATATATTTCAAGTGTTGATAAGGTGTTATACAATTACGTTATTGCCTTTTCCACACTAATAATAGAACATATTTTGTATTTTTGATTCTATTTACGAGTTATGACATTTTTTCGATTGGCGGCGCTAGTGGACTGTAAGAGGCCTCTTAAGTAAACTGCCTATATTACTACATTTCTTATCACAATCTGAAAACTATATTTGTCTCTGTCATGCTTGTAAAAATGCCCAGAAAACGTGTTCCGCGCAAGCGAGAAGGACCTGTTTTTTTCGTGCGCACAGTGATTTGGCACAGCACCAGGCCGATTGTGGTAGACTCGCAGTGAACGTAACGATGAACGAACGTAGTAAAATTAACATTGTACATAAATATTTTAAATGGCAGCAGTGATGTGGCGAAAGACAGTGCGTGTCAACCTTCAACATCTCTGAGTATCCTGGACGGGTGTCTTCTGTGCACCCAGGCACGGTTTTTTAAAGATAAACGGGGTCTGAACGTGCACATTGGGAAGGCGCACAAACCCCAAAATGGGCAACCACTCACTTCAGACCCTGTCATTGCTTCTTCATATCCTACACCAGCTACATCTACTTTAGACCCGTTTTGGAAAACTCTTACAAAATTAAAAAAACTCTTTTCCGATTTTAAAGCGAGTTCCCCATGGCGCTAGACCTTTAGTGGCACAACATTTAGCAGGATGCGTTCGCCTTGCCGCCCGGGAGAACTCGCAAAGTGCATGGGAACATCTACTCACCTTCCCCTACAGAATATTACATTTTCCAAAAAATTTGGCACCCAAAAATTCGTTAACTGCACAAATTAAAGAAAATTGTAATATTTCGGCCCATAATTTGGATTCAAAATTATCGACACGGAGGGACTCTTCAAGAGGATATCTTATCTGGTCGAATATAAATTAAGGGAAGGTGACATTAGCGGAGCAGCCAGGATTCTCTTTAGTAGTGATGTGGTGGCTCCGTGTTCTCCAGATACTCTCGCAGCTCTGGAGAGCAAACACCCTGCCCCAGCGGATGGCCTTTCCTTTCCCGAACCCCCCGATTCGGACATTCACACCCTCACCGTTACAGGTCGAGAGGTGGTCTCAGCCGTTTGTTCCTTCCGGAGCGGCTCTGCTGGCGGCCTCGACGGCCTTAGTCCTCAGCACCTAAAGGACCTCATGTGTTCAGGAGCCGGGGAAGCTGGTGAGTTGCTCCTGAGGGAGCTTACGGCTTTGATTAACCTAATGCTCTCAGGCAAGGTGAACGAGACCGTCATCGACATCTTGTACGGGGCCAGCTTATTTGCCCTGCGCAAGAGGGATGGCGGCATTCGTCCTATTGCCGTGGGAACCAGCTACCGTCGTATGGCAGCCAAGATTTGCTGTAAATTTTATGGTGAGGTTGTTTCGGACAAATTTCAGCCCCTTCAGCTTGGTTACGGCTCAAAAGGGGGCTGTGAGGCTGCCGTACACACGTTGTCGACCTACCTAAATTCTAGGATAGGTCATCCTGAAGGTTGACATAAAAATGCCTTCCATTCAGTCAATAGGGACACCTTGCTGACAGAATCCAAAAAAGAAGTACCACAAATTTTTAGTTTTCTTTGGCAGTGTTATAGACACCCTTCTAAATTATTATATCGGGACAACCTTCTGGAATTCGCTGTTGGCTGTCAACAAGGTGATTCCTTCGGGCCAGTGATCTTTAGTTTAGCCATTCACCCGATCATTCGACAGCTAAATTCCAAATTCAACGTTTGGTATCTCGATGACGGAACTCTAGGAGGCGATGTAGACACGGTTTTAGACGATCTACAATTTCTAAAAAATCAACTTCATTCAATAGGACTTGATCTCAACCTTTCAAAATGTGAACTTTTCTTATGTGACGGAAGTGAGAGAAAACTCACACCTTCAAAATTTAACGCTATAGCCCCAGAAATCAAAATTATACAAAAAAGCTCTCTTCGTCTCCTTGGGTCACCAATTTTCGAGAATTCCTTTCCCGATTTTGTCGAGAATAAAATTAAAAATTTCAATGACATTTCAGAAAGATTACTCCAAATTAACATGCATTCGGCCATCACTTTGATTCGTTACTGCTGTTTCGGCCCTAAATTAACACATTTCCTTCACGCTTCCCATTTATGGAAACACTCTTATCTTTTGGAAAAAATGGACCAAATTATTCGTCATACTCTTACGTCAATTTTAAATGTGGCCATGGACGACCGAGCCTGGGCTCAGGCTACTCTTCCCATCCGTATGGGAGGTCTCGGCGTCCGCAAAATTACTAGTATTAGTTTACCGGCTTTCATATCCTCGGTTCACGGCACTGAGAAATTAATCAGGAATATCTTAGCTTCCTCACTGATTGATTTTGATGTGCCGTGCTTCACCGAGGCTATGGATGCCTGGAGACTCGCTCGCCCGAATATAAATTTGACCGACTACCCATCTTCCCAGAGACGGTGGGATGAGCCGTTCTGCAGAGTAGTTCAGGAAAACCTAATTGCTACATCTGCTACGACTGCGGAGCGTGCGCGCCTGCTGGCTGTGGAAGAGTGGGAGTCGGGCCTCTGGCTTCACGCACTACCGTCGTCGAACATAGGCACCTTGTTCGAGGATACTACTTTTCGCCTCGCTGTTGCCCTACGTCTAGGCGCTCCCTGCTGTTCTCCTCATCGCTGCCACTTTGGCAAAGTTGTCAACAGCCTCGGATACCACGGCCTGTCGTGCAGCCGAAGCGCGGGTCGCATAGCGCGGCACGCGAATATCAACGACATCATCCGACGAGCTCTTATCACCGCCGGCGTTCCGGCTGTATTAGAACCACATGGCTTGGCTCGCGACGATAATAAAAGACCGGACGGGATGTCATTATTTCCGTGGAAGTTGGGTAGGCCTTTAGTGTGGGACGCTACATGTGTCGATACTCTTGCGCCATCTCATCTTCCTAGTTCGTCGTGCTGTGCGGGTGCTGCCACTGCGGCTGCGGAAAACCTCAAGCGGCGGAAATATAGCAACCTCGTCGGTAGCTACATTTTTGAGCCGTTTGGGGTCGAAACCCTTGGGCCGTGGGGTCCCAGTGCTCATATGTTATTTAAAGATCTGTCTAAACCCCTTGTTGACACTTCGCGTGACCCAAGGGCTGGCTTTTATCTCGGCCAGAGGTTAAGCATTGCCATACAACGTGGCAATGCCGCCAGTCTTTTGGGTACACTTCCAGTCGACAGCGTTGCGGAGGAATTTTTTGACGCCATATTTTAAGTTTTATTTAGTTAGAAGTTTTCGTTTTAATTACAGTTTGTTAAGTATTTTCTAATAATATATATTAGATTGAAAAGGAGTAAAAAAAAAATATAGTATTCTTATTTTAATAAATTAAACAAATATCTGTATAGCACATAATACAGCATATACAATCCTACTAATATTATAAATGCGAAAGTTTGTATGTTTGTTTGTTTGTTTGTATGTTTGTATGTTTGGCTGAAGGTATCGCAAAAACGGCTGAAGGGATTACAATTAAATTTTGCACACACGTAGGTCATAACCTGGATTAACACATAGGCTACTTTTTATCCCGGTAAATGACAAGACTTAGCGAAGGCTGAGGTGGAAGTAGAAATCCAAAGTCAGGCTGAACGAGCGCACACGCTCAAAAAGTATTAGGACACCAGAAACATGAGAATTATTTCCAGGGCTGAAATCATGAGAGATAAAGACTCACAAAGTACCAGGAGACCAGAATCATGAATAGGTGTTTTCGGGGATACAATTCCTAAGCTGTATAGCTTCACAAACCACTAGGATACCAGAATCAAGAAGAAGTGTTTCCGGGGCTATAATCCTAAACGGTGTAGATTCACAAACTACCAGGAGATCAGAATCACAAAACATATTCCGAGGCTGGTATTAGGAGAGGTAGAGATTTACAAATTACCAGGAGACCAGAAAAATGAGAAGTATTTCCAGTGCTGAAAACATGACCGGTAAAGACTCACAAAGTACCAGGAGACCAGAATCATGAATACGTATTTTCGGGGCTACAATCCTAAGCTGTATAGCTTCACACACCCCACCAGGAGCCCAGAATCAAGAAGAAGAAGTGTTTCCGGGGCTTGAATCCTGAGCGGTATAGATTTACAACCTACCAGGAGATCAGAATCACAAAATATATTCTGTGGCTTAAAGAATTTTTTTTTTTTTAATTAATTGGTTATAAATAGGGTAGAGATTCATAAATTACAAGTAGCGGCACGTAAGTCTAGCGCTGAACGATAATTGCTGCGCATTTGGCGCACGGGGAACAGAATGCGACTGTAGAGCCAATTGGCGCTACGCACGCTCGCCCTTCATCCCTCTAGCCATTTATAATATTAGTAGGATGCGAAAGTTTGTATGTTTGTTTGTTTGTATGTTTGTATGTTTGGCTCAAGGTAAAGAAAAAAATGGCTGAAGAGATTTGAATGAAATTTTGCACACATGTAGGTCATAGCCTGGATTAACACATAGGCTACTTTTTATCCCGGTAAATGACAAGACTTAGCGAAGGCTGAGGTGGAAGTAGAAAATCAGAGACGGGCTGAACGAGTGAACACGCTCACGAAGTACCAGGAGACCAGAAACATGAGAAGTATTTCCAAGCCTGAAAACATGACCGGTAAAGACTAACAAACCACCAGGAGACCAAAATCAAGAAGAAATGTTTCCGGGGTTTAAATCCTGAGCGGTATAGATTAACAACCTACCAGGAGATCAGAATCACAAAATATATTCTGAGGCTGGTATTACGAGAGATACAGATTCACAAATGACCAGGAGACCAGAAACTTGAGAAGTATTCTAGGACTGAAATCATGAGCCATAAAGACTCATAAACTACCGGGAGATCAGGATTAACGAAAAAGTGTTTCCGGGGCTGGAATCATGAGAGGTATAGATTCTAAAACTACGGGGAGACCAGAGTCGTGAATCAGTATTTTTGGGGCTAGAATCAAGCGGTATAGATTCTCAAACTACCAAGGAAGGGGCTGGAATCCAGAGCGGTATACATTCATAACCTACCAGGAGATCAGAAGCACAAAACATATTCCGAAGCTGGTATTAGAAGATGTAGATATTTACAAATTACCAGGAGACCAGAAACGTGAAGTAGTAAAATTTCCGAGCAGTATAGATTCACGCACTACCAGGAGACATCGACATCACAAAAAATATTACAAAAAAAAAAAATAGGATGGGATCAAAAGAGGTAAAAAAAAAAGCAACTTGAATAAGTATTTTCGGGGTTGGAATCCTGAGCGGTATAGATTCTTAAACTACCTTTCAAAAAGATCTGACTCACAACCTAATTTGAATAATTGACTTTGGATTTTGATTTCTACAGTGTTTTTTTAACGTGCTGCTCTCAGGAAATAGCACTCAAATTTATAATCATACTTTTCACGCGGGCGAAGCCGCGGGCATAAGCTAGTATCTATATAAACAAAGAAAATCCTGTAAAAAACATATTTATGGGTCTTGTTGGATCAGCAGTAAATATTCCCAAATTCTTCTCCCGAAAATCTCGCAACGAGTGGCTCCCTTATAGTGTGTGGAAGAGAATTCCTAGAGGAGTGGGGAGAGAAACGAAGGAGAAGAAAGGATGATCTGCGGTATAGCTTTCCTCTTGGAACAAGATACTCAAAGCATTCCCGAAGATACAAGGGGGAGCTGGCAATGTAAAAAACTGAAAAGAGAAAAAAAAGAAGAAGAAAGAGTGTGGGTATCCCGACTCTGCCAAATTCCTGACCCACTTCAATTGCTTTCAAAAATCCGAGACATGCTCGTACTTTCGCAGGCCAGAAATAAAGCGTATACACAAATTCTGCAGGCGTTCCAGCTTGTACTTGCTTCGGCAGTACATATACTAAAATTAAAACAATACAGAGAAGATTAGCATGGCACTGCGCAAGGATGACACGCAAAAACGTGAAGCGTTCCACATTTTCATCTGCCCGGGGGTTGAGGATAAATTCGAAAGAGTTACCTCGTCCCTGGGCATTCAGGGCAGGGAAGGAACAGGGGTGGGTTTTAGTCACACAACAAAAAAAAAAGGTGTTCCAGCTTATCAAGTTCTTCAGTGACATTAAGGAAAGACATCAGCATTGTCTAGAAAAGGTAGAAGAAGAGACTGTGTAAGAGTAACTTTAGTCGAAAAAGGAACTTTTGGCAATGTGAACATTCCATGCAGTTGCTTTTTTTTTCTTTTTTCTAAGCTTTTGACCTTTTTGGAATAGGCTTTACTTTTTGGGTTTCGTAGACTTAAATATTAAGTCGGCCCAAAAGAAAATGTCCGTAAGAGTTTTCTTCGCTGCCATCCAAGATCAGCCATATACAGTGAGAAGCAAACTATAAGAAGAACTCCACTAACCACTGGAAGCAATGACCTAAATGGAAAGCACTAAATCAGTTTTTACAAAAACGTGCTGTACGAGCAATATACAGGTTAGGGTCAAGAGTTTCTTTAAGAGAAATTTACAAAGAGATTGGCATTCTCACGGTGGCATCTCAATTCATTTTTTGCAAACATATTATACATTAGACAAAATATACATTTATACAAAAAGACCAGTGATATCCACAATTTTAACTCGAGAAATAAGCATAAACTTCATGTTCCTTCCAACCGTGTTCGTAGGATTCATGGTTCGTTTGAGGGTCTCGATATCGAATTTTACAAAAGCTACCCCGTTCTTTTTTTTTATTATTGATAGGCACGCGTTTGAACACCATCTCTCCTGATGGTAAGCGATGATGTGGTCGAAGATGGAGCACGCTTGCCTAGAAGTAACTTATTCACTCTTGACTTAAAGACTCCCAGTTCTTTTCTTGCCCTGCCTTTTAATGCATTTAAAACTAAAGTTAAATCTAGTCTCTGTTTGAAGGCATACTATTCCATCAACGACTATTTAGAAGATAATAATAGTTGGTCGCTGTGTTGAACGCAAGACAATGTTACACTTGATGTTCTTTCTCCATATTTAGCTTATGGTTATGACAGATTATATGAGTTCATTTAATAATTGCTTTCTTATTCTAGTATGTTGGCCCTAGTTCATCACTTGTGGCTTCGAATCACAGTCCTTTGATAGATTCTATCTTTGCTCATGTAAGCAGGCACACCAGTTATGTATGAAGGCTTAAGTATTTAGTTTGGTTTAGTGTTTATGCTTCAGTTCGTTTTTAGTGGCATAATTGAGTGTGCTATGCTAAGAAGTGGCGGGTTATTAAATAAAATTTAATTTAATTTAATGATTATATTTTAGACGATATATCTTTATTTTTCTGTTTTACATACGTTACGAGTACATACACATATGTTAAGATTGTTGCATATAATTATATAGATCCTTGGATCTTCTTCAAACTTAACAGACAGATGTGTTGCTGGGGAGTTTGTTTGCCACTTCTTCTTTACAGCTAAAACACTAGGAAGTGGTGATGGGCGGGCGTTTTTGGGGTACTGTCTTTATGTAGAACTTTGACGTTCAAAAAGTGCTGGCTCTCAGCCTAGTTTAAATAAATGACTTTTGATTTTGATTATATGTACAGACTGTTGTCAACATTACCTGACCCACCCTAAAATCAAACGACTTTGGACCCTCTACATGTAACATTAAGGTTTATTTAATTTATATGAGCTTATCAGACAACTGCTCGAGGATTTGATGAACAAATACAATAATAATATAGACACGCAAATTTGATCTTTAAAACGTTAGCATTAGGTTATATTTCATAACTATTTGTTATAATATGATAAGTGTAATAGCTTATTTTAATGCATTAGTTTAAATAATTCTGGTCTCGTGGTCTGTGTGTAAGACTGAGAAAAACAAGGTTCGAGATCAAATCCTGCGACAAAGATATTGTTTTGCTTTCAATATAGAATTTATATTCCAAAACTATTTCTTGTATTATTGTAAAGAACTACAGACTATACATAAACTTTTTAAAATGGTAATATTTTTACATAACTTGTAATAAGTGGGTAGTTGAAAAATAAATATTCGTATTCACTATAAAGAACTGTGAACTTAAAGTTTTTTAAATTACCCACCCGTTTACAAGATAAGTTATTAGGCGAAAATCATATTGGTCGTTCTTTAATATTGCAAGCAATATTGTAGAAATGAAAACAAATTAAAAAGAAACTGATGTATAGGTGGACTGTGTTTTCGAACCCACATGTTGTTCGTCGTCAATCCAGCATCAAACCGATAAGCCACAAGAACTTGCTGAGAATACGCGAAATTAAAGATTGGGTTGTAATTATGTAGTGTGACTTAAAAGCTTTTCAACTTTAACATTAACGAGATAATGATTAAAATAGTCTTAAGGACCAGAAGCGGTTATTATATAAATGAAAATAAATGACTCATCAACTAAGAAAGTTTTATTGCTTAAAAACGTTTTACAATAACAAGTACGTTCCTACTTCTACAACATTATAAACACGACCTTTGAATAACATTATAACGACTCTAAAATACGTCAGTCGCGTCCGGAGCCAAACGAAGAAGAGCCCGTTGCTTCGGGAAATCGCTGCTACCCCGTAAGGGGCGCGACGGACGAATAGGCATGGCCTTTTGTCGTGGGATCTATTGCCACCCGTGAATACGGGTGCTTCCTGGGGGTCCCAATATAGGTGCGGCGGTTTTAGGGTGACTGCATACACGAGCCTACCAAACAGGCGACTAACGCCTGCCGAGGCTCTCGTAGCAATCACCCATGTGTATTGCTATGTGTAATGCTGTAGGCTCGAGACGTATGTTCACGGCAGCTAGGCGGTCAGTCACCGCCAGGTGAGACCTCCAGTTCCCTGGAGGAGGCCCAGCGGATGACGACCAGCACAAGGCCGCCGGCTTACGGTGAGCCCACAGCATTTAGTGAGTGGCCCCCGTCCGCCCGGTTTCCAGAGCTAGCCGGTTGCCGTCCGGACCGCGGAGCCGTAGGTGTATATGTGGGCGGTATTGAGTGTGTAACACCGCCCATGTATACATTGTATGCGCGTAACAAGCCACGCATACAATGCGTGAGTTCATATGTATGTGGAGTCATGAGTGTGTGGCTTATGTTACGCGACGTGCCTATATTAACTTAGAACACGTCGCGCACAGCGTATGTACTGTTGTAGAGAATTCTTGTGCGAGTAGGTCGCGTGTAAGTGAAACGACTTACTCGGCGTCGACTGACGGCTGGCTGCCGGCGGCGGTCCCGCCCTGGTACAGGGCCAGGATGGCCACCATGCCCTCCAGCACGGTGATGAGCGGGTCTTGGCCCCTCCTGATGGCCTTAATTAGGTCCAGCAGGAGGCCAGTGGCCCGCTGATGGAGCTCCGGCTGCGCGATGGTGGACGCAGTAACGCCTAGTGGCGCATGATGGCGGTGAATGGCGGTGTCTTGCTGTGAGACGGCAGCGGTGGCGCCCTCTGGCACCCGTGCTTCCGTGTGGCGGCATATGGTCGGAACCTTTACCTTAGGGACGACCGCTGTTACAGAGGCCGCCCCGGGTAGATTCCGACTCATATGTTGGGGCTGCTGGACATCGGTGGATGGAGAGGGCTTCCCTCCACGGTTCTTCTTCTTCCTTCTCCTCCTCTTCTTTGGAGGGGCTGCGTCTCGACTGGTGGGCCCGTTTGCTGCCGCCATGAGGGTGGTGCTGCGGGCCTCGTGGACGTCTGTGGTGGTGGCCTGAGCCACGGCAGTGGCAGCCCGGGCAACTCTGCACGTCAGCGCCACCGTGCCCGCCCGCCTGTTCGTGAGTTCCCTGCGAAATACAGGGCACTCACGGTGCGACGCGGGGTGTGGCCCGCCGCAGTTGGCGCACGATGCCGGCTCCGTACGGGGCCGGGGGCACTCGCGTGCGACGTGCCCAGCCCCGCATCGCACACAAGCGAGCGGACGGTGGCACTGATGTGAAGAGTGCCGGAACTGCTGACAACGGTGGCATTGCGCGGGACCCCTCTTCCCGCGCCACCCCTCTATTGTGACGCCTCCCATCAGCAGCAATGATGTGACGTCATAAATCCTGCGCACGTCGGGTTGGTACTTAAGCACCGCATGGTGGATGCAGCCTGGGCGTCCCTGGCGGGCCTTGATGCTCCGCACGTACTGCGGCTCGAACCCCAGGCTGCGGAGCTCCTCCTCGATTGCTGCCGGGTCTGTGTCCGCCGGCAGTCCTCGTATAGCGACTTTAAAGCCCTTCTCCGCTGGCAACGAATAAGAAAACCAGACTAGGCCGGTTTCCTTCTCCAGGCCGCACAAGTACCGCTGGACCACCCGGTATTCCTCCTCGTTGCCGGGGAGGAATCGAATGCCGCCCTGATAAGGGCGGGCAGTCGGCGGGCGGCCCAGCAGATCTCGCAAGGCCCTAAAGTGGACCTGCCAGTCTGGCAACCTCTCCACTACCAGCGGCGGGTATCGCGGCTTCTTCCCTGCTGGTGCCGGTGCTGGTGCTGGTGTTTGGCCCGAGGTGCTGCCGCGCTGCGTGCCGGCTGTCGCGGGCGGAGTTCGCTGGGTGGCTGGTGGCGGTGACGAGGTGCTCGCGACGGAAGCGAACGAAGGCTGCTCAGCCTCGCTGCGCTCGCGCGATGTGCGCCGCAGCTGGCGCCTCTTCGCCTCCTCCTCTACCTCCTCTTCGTCAGGGCTCCTGGGTCTCCGCACTGGGCGAGTCGCGGGTGACCCGCGTTTCTTCCCGAATGTGGGACCCAGGATAAATCGGGCCAGGGACTCCGCTTCTGTCTCGCCCTCCGACGCCGACATGTCTGACCACTCGCTCTCGCGAGGGGAAAAACATGCCGACATCGCGGGGGAGTCTTGGGCGGAGCCCCTGGGTGGCGACGGTGATAGCGCGCCGCTGGTGGTTGCAACAACTTGCGGCGTGAACGGCGGCGGCGGGCGTCGTGGTGGTGTTGGTGATGGGGCCGACGGAGGGGACGTCAGCTCGGCGTCAGGCAGCACGGGGGTAGCGGTGCGCGGGCGCGGCGCGGATGCGGGTGCGCTCGGCGCGGCGGCGGCAACGTCGCGCTGTGTAGGCGCGGTAGGGCTCGCAGTCCGCGCAGCGATGCGCGGGGCCTGCGGTCGCACGTCGGGACGCGACGTGGGGTTATAGGGCTCCTCTTTACGCGCCGGCCTAGCTGGCAGCGCAGCGGTGCGCGCAGTCGTCGCGGCGGCGCGCGCCCCCGACGCGGCGGCGGGGGTGCGTGTCGCGCCCGGGGCGCGCGGCCGACTCGTCAACGCGGCAGGCGCCGGTGCCTGCATAGGGACGGGGCGGAAGGCCGATGGGCGAACCGGTATGGCCGGCTGCCGGCTCAGCGACGGCGCCGGCGAAACGCGCGCAGTCGCAGGTGTCGTCGGCGGGCCGGTGGCGGCCGTTCTTGAGGTGGGTGATGGTGCGGCGGATATTGCGGCCGATGATGCGCCGGGCGATGCTTCTCTTGCTGGGGGCTGCTGCGTCCGGCCCGTCACCGGACGATCCGGTGGTGATGGAGACGGCCCGGCCCCCTGCCCCGAAGAGCGATGGGCACCGGACCTCCCCTTCGGTGGCATGTTTTTGTATTGACGAAGAAACAAGAATGTTTTAGTGGCAGAAACAATATGCTTGTTGCCTCCGCGACCGCAACAATGGGTTTTACCCCACTGGGCAGCGACGGGTCGGCTACCCCTGCGCCGGGAGTGCGCAGGGGTAGCGCCAAGCGCCGGCCGAAACCAGCACCTACGACAGCACACAGGGAGAACCGGTGGCGTGAGCGGACCGAGCGGAGGAGCAGCGTGCGGACACAACTGCTCAACTTGGCAACAGGCTGATCCAAGAGCCCGTTGACAGCGCGCCATGCATTTTTATACACTTCCACTCGTTGCGGGTAGGTTGGAAGGGGAATATCTAACACGGCCGTTCCTGATAGCGTGACGTCCTCGACCGCAACTTCATTCCCATCAGATCCATCTGTCACAACCTGGCCATCATCATTATTTTGACCGTCATCATTATCTGAAAATACATAAGAGTAGATGAGTAATTAAATAACATGACCACTATGGTTTGAAGCTTATTCAGCCTGAAGTAGTTTCATAAGTAAGGATTCACGAATTTGTCCAGTGTTCCAGGCGCAAGCGTGCACTCAAGCGCCAGCAACAAGGACCATCAATAGTGATTTTTAAAGTTGAAACAGCTTCAAACCCAAGACATTCAGTGCATAGCTAATGATAGAATCCGGATTTCCATCACTCGCAATACATTGTTATCGACAGAGGCCCAAACGTTCGCTTGTCGTTTTCACGAATAGATAGTAGAGGCCCAAAGGTTATGCTTACAATGAATTTGTGACACATTGCGTCATTGAGACAGAGGCCCAAAAGTTCTGCATGCCTCCACCATGACCGCAAAACAGAGCAGAGGCCCAAACGTTAGCATGCTCATCAATGTAACCACGACAGAGGCCCCACGAAGGCTCGTCGTCACTTACCAACCACGTCATAAAGACAGAGGCATAGAGTCCGCATGTCTCTCATATGCCCGCGGTACTGAGCAATGCATCATGAAGACACAGGCATCAAGTCAGCATCTCTCCACGGAGCGCAAACCATGCGCACCACGCAGCGCACGCCATGAAGCGCACGCCATGAAGCGCACACCCAGCGCATCATGCAGCGCAGCACACCATATAGTGCATTTCATGCGCACCATGAAGCGCCTCACTGCGCACCACGGAGCGCACAGCCAGCGCACCAAGAAGTGCCCAGCGCGCACCACGGAGCGCAAACCATGCGCATCACGTGGCGCACGCCATGCGCATTACACAGCGCACACCATAGCGCTTCACGCAGCGCACACCATAGCGCTTCACGCAGCGCACACCATAGCGATTCACGCAGGGCGCCACCGCGCACTACGACGCGGGCCACTGCGCATGACACAGCGGATGCAGGCAAGCACCAGCACCTCACACGCAGCGACTGCACATCTAGTCTGCACTATCCTGAAACAGATCCAATACGAGACACAGAGGAGTCTCGGTATGTAATGAAGCAGTCACCCATCCACGGACCAACCCCTTCAAGGGTTGCTCAACCTTGAAAGTTGATCAGTGCGGCTGAAGTCACCAACTCCAATTATAGCACTGACATATGTATGAAGTTCCATGGGACACTGGTAACAAATATTGCTAGAACCGGTTCGTTAGTCAAGCAGTTCATTATGTGGGTAGTCGCGAGCAGCATCCTGCTCAGCGGCACACAAAATAGGTTTACCAGTCCTCAGCAGCCTTGATATGCTTGCACACCTTGTCTTACGAGGCATGGCCTGGAATGTAACAACGACAATAGCTTGCAAGACCCAGAAACTACAGGACCTCCCTAACGTTAGTAGGTTCCGGTGATCGAACGACAATATTCACTCTCCCTGGGCTCGGCCTTACCTGACCATGTACAATCAGTCGCCTCTGGTAACTACTGACTTACCATCCCGAAAAAGGAGTATGAAACCCGCCAGAGTTAAAATTTCAAAAGGTAGGTAGTTTTCAACTTAAAAAGTGTAGCCGCTTAAAACTTGAACATTGTTTGCAATCAGGGGTTCGTTCAACCGTATTTGATGAAAATAACTGGCTTTCGGTATTTGAATGCAACGGACGTTCACTAATTGATACTCGGTAACTTACGCTCAATAACTTCTAACCTCATAAGAATTCGACAGAGAGCACCGTCACACAAGTCGTCAAGTTTTGCAATATCTACTTTTCAATACTTTTGAACATGCGACCAATTACTCGTATTAAGTAAAAAATAATTGTGGCTACCCCCTAGGGCCGTAACAATGCGGTGAGCGAGCGGGCGTAATGCACTCTTGTGATTTATTTTTAAACCTAAACGTCAAGTCAAATATGTTTCAAATTACACTATTTGCGTAACAAAAATAGAACAAAGATTTTAAAAATGTTGAAAAATTAACAGTCATGGGCCTTCTTCTAGTGCAAGATTAGCAATCCTCGCTTTTTATTTTTACTTGGCTTGCGACCGTGAGGTCAAGCAAAACTTTGGAACCCCCTGGGGTCGCGAGTCGCGACCTACAGTTTGAAAAACACTACAAGAACGAGAACTGCCACGAGTTCTACGCAAAACACTGATGCTTATAAAATCTGTCGCTATGGTCTATCAATCTATTTTGAGGGTAGTGCGTGATAAAAATTGGCGTGTAGTTAAAACTATCGCGGCGCGATTCGTAAGAACTGAGACTAGCAAATTGTCGCTCCAACGAGTTCTTACGTCCTCTGAACCGAAACACGCTCTCGACACTTTATAAGGAAACAAAACTTACTTACGGTTGACAAGTCTGCACTTTACGATTAAAAGTACAACACTTCACTTTAACGTTCTCTTTGACAGGATAAAATAACCAACCACTTAGGTATTTAGATGGCAAAAACGGCTTAGAACGCGTGGTTATCCCACTTCTGATCTTAAGGACCAGAAGCGGTTATTATATAAATGAAAATAAATGACTCATCAACTAAGAAAGTTTTATTGCTTAAAAACGTTTTACAATAACAAGTACGTTCCTACTTCTACAACATTATAAACACGACCTTTGAATAACATTATAACGACTCTAAAATACGTCAGTCGCGTCTGGAGCCAAACGAAGAAGAGCCCGTTGACAGCGCGCCATGCATTTTTATACACTTCCACTCGTTGCGGGTAGGTTGGAAGGGGAATATCTAACAATAGCTTGTGGAGGTATGCGGAACAGGGTGTAAAGTTCCACAACCTCCATTGAAAAGGGAGGATCCTCCGACCAGACGGGTGTTGTGTCTGGTCCGGGCAACTGCCCAATGGTTGATTTCGGACTGTTGTATATGTTCAAATCGCGCGGAGAACTCTGCTTGCGCGATGTAGAATTCTTGCTATTTTTAAGTTCGTGTGCGGCGTCATAGATGTCGCTACATCACTCCCCTCCGGAGATCGGAGATCGATGGTTCTTGATGAGTCGTCCATACATCTTGTGATGCTTGCCGGGCCAGTGGAAGGTTGGTTCCAGTGAGTCGGAACCGGAAGAGCCGCATAGTTCACGGTGAGTCGGAACTGTCTGCGGTGATGCCCCAGTGAGTCGGGGTGTTGCTGTCCCGGTGAGTCGGGATGATGCCCCAGTGAGTCGGGGTGATGATGTCCCAGTGAGTCGGGATGATGCTGCAGGCTCCAGTGAGTCGGAGTGGTGCTGCGGGCTCCAGTGGATCGGAGCGGTGCTGTGCGACGTAGTGGCTTGACTGCTGGTGTCGACCAGGAGAGGTTCTTCGACCGGCCGAAGGTGCTGTTCGCTGCGCCAAGATCGCTGATGAGGTTGAAGTTGATGAAAGTGGCTGAGGATGCTGACCAGGAATGCGCATCCGCTGCATGCTGGTGGTCAGGATACCCGTAGAAGCCGTTGGTACTGGCTGGCTGTATGACTCGTTGCTCAAGAGCTTGAAGGAAGCGATGATGATGACGTCACGCTGAAGTAGCTGCACGAAGGCTGCGCTGACGTTCATGGTCGAGGGTCACCAGTGTGGAGGTGAGCGGAACAGAGTGTAAAGTTCCACAACCTCCATTGAAAAGGGAGGATCCTCCGACCAGACGGGTGTTGTGTCTGGTCCGGGCAACTGCCCAATGGTTGATTTCGGACTGTTGTATATGTTCAAATCGCGCGGAGAACTCTGCTTGCGCGATGTAGAATTCTTGCTATTTTTAAGTTCGTGTGCGGCGTCATAGATGTCGCTACAAGCTTAACAAAAACATACATAATGCCGGTGGCTCTGACTATGTTGGGTGGATTTACCTTAACGTTACGTGTTAAAGATCAAATTTGAGTGTCTGTGTTATTATTGTATTTTTGTTCATCGAGTCCTCGTGCACTTGTGTGATAAGCTCATATAAATTAAATAAACCTTAATGTTACAGGCAGAGGGTCCAAAGTCGTTTGATTTTAGGGTGGGTCAGGTAATGTTGACAACAGTCTGTACCTACTTAAGCGTACCGATAGCGCCATTCATGAGTTCATCATAAACATCTTTGTTTATGGTAATCATTATATGAATAATCGACAGCTAGTTTTAGACTACACGGCAAGCCGCCCGACTCGACGACGCTCATCTTGTGCAAGTTGGGTTGAGCAGTCGTGACCGCCGTTAATGCATTTTAGGCAATCATCTTATCATCTGCTATACTTTCGAACTCGGGTACGAAAGTATTGTTGTTACACGCGTCGACGTCATAGTTGCGATGAAAGATGCGAACAGCAGCAGGTTACTTTGCACCATGATTTACTTCTAAACCGTGCTTCGATCACAGTAATATGCTCGGGATCGAGTCTCTAACCGTTGCCAATTTTTGTGAGTATGACCACTTTGTCTCATCACCTGTTTGAGTGGATACTAATAGAGATATTGCCACAGCGCTGCTCCACAGATCGCGTTGCACGGTGAACTGGTGAAGAATTTATGGGTGTTAAGAGACGAAAATCTTCTCAAAAGATGATGTTAAGATTGCCGAACGGTTGGCCACCAGTGACCTCTTGTAAGCGCTGATTTATTTTATGTAGCACGCCGCAGCCGATCATGCTCACCTCGTCGACATGATGCATTTCACACTGGCTAATCAATATGCTTCTATAATTCTGAAGCACTTGTCTTTCCACTGTGCCGATGCGTCTTGGTTGAGTGATCTTGACCGTGCAATATACGGTCACGCCGCCCAAGTTTACGGCTGCTTTGGCAGTAAAAGCGCAAGCAACATTAGCATTGCGAAGCAAATTATGCTGTTGGGTGTATCGATTAGACGGCTTCATTAGCAACTAGAGCACATAGGTCTTGCCGCTGCCAGTGGGGCTGGTAATAGAAACTTGAATGGGATTGAAATCAGGCGAGTGCAGCCGATGTATTGCCTCGAGAATCAATTCGCCGGACATTGCGTAGCCCATAACTCCCTCTTTCCGCCGACAGCCGTGATTTATATTTCTTGCTGGCTCTTGCACAGGCTGAGGCAGACATGCTGAATTTTTATTATTTTTTTCACACTTTCTGGGTATCTTTAAGTATAAATGCTGTCCAAGTTACTTTTATTGAAATTTAAATCGATTGTTCTAAATAAGCTCTATAAACTACACACGAAAGAATCAACGCGAAGTGAGACTAAATAGAAATGAGCGAGGTTTCCGTCATTCTATGCAGCGCCGCCATCTCGTCTAGCCACGATGCTAACTCAAGGTAGCGGATAAATTCTCAACATGAGTTACCGCACCCCTGTGCACTTAGGCAGCGCAAAAAAAAGGTCATATCTTAGTTTTTATGTTAATGTTTTTCAATATGTACTTATTAGTTTATTATTGTAGTAGTAGTTTATTGTAATAGATTATTTTGTGTATTTTATTTATGGACCTTAGTTGCCTGATAATAAAGAATTATTATTATTATTATTATATCACTGAGCTGACTATATGAGCTAAATAATGACACTAGATTCATGATTCCAAATAGTTTTGTAGTTCTCTATGTAAGTCGATATAGATGTCTTCGTCACGATCCACTTTTCTGACCAGGACCCTGCTCGGCTCGACGATAGAGACGGCGTAAATTTTAACTTGCAAGCACTATTTCTCATGAAAACCTGATCTGCTGGTCTGTACAATTTTTAAGAAAATCATTAATTTTTCCGACGTAGCGACCGATCGTTAGGACGTAGCGATCGCTATAAATGTTGAGACTGCAGGGCCAGGGCCTGGGTACCCGTAAAGTATGTTTCGGTGTGATTTTAAAGACGTTTTACATCAAAAAGGCGTAAGTTTGTAGGATTATTTTAAACCGTGAACGGGTACCCGTAAACACGGAATACGGCTTTTTTTGTTTGATTATTTTTATTTGTGATAGGATGTAATCAGTATATTTTAGGAAATTATTTTTTTTAATTAGGCATTAACGCGTCAAGTCCCTCATTAGCAGACACAATTAAAAACCTATTGTTATGGCGACGCGAGGGGTCTGACGCGTTAAAAAGCATTTATTAGGAAATACATTTATAATTTTTTCTTTTATGTACTTAGTGAAACAAAAACCTAAGCTAGATTAGGTGTATTGCATTATCATGAAATTTTACGTAGGTTTCTCTAACTGACTTCTATAATTGAAAAAATATTGAACATATGTGACTTAACGAATTATTATTGAAGTGAAAACTTCTTTAGGCGCGTTGGGCACTTTTGAGATGGGAAAAAACTATTGAACTCGCGCGTCACCGTCGTTATATCGTTACAAAGCGATAAATACTACCGATTATGTCGCACAACAGTTTTCCATGGTAATTTTAAGTTTCTTCGAGATTTTCCTAGCCGACGACTCGGCGAAGAAACACAGACGTCAATGTCATAACATTGTAATGGTAAAATCATAGCGAAAACCATGTAGGTTAGTCTGAGGTGGTAATTTGAGGAAAGAATCACACAGATTTGATAATAGGTACCCGTCCAGATCTGTCCTTTAATTTGTAATTCAACTCGGAACTACCTAAAAGAGTTTAACGATCTAGTTCTGATTCTCTCTACAGATTGACGGCGGTACCGGTGAATCAGAAACTAATAGATCCGTGTTGAGAAGAAGCATACAATGCGCCACCAGCTTCAGGAACCTGGGACTGAAGACTGGGGACGTTATAGTACTGATGGCACCCAACCATTTGGATCAGGCTGTGCCGTTCTATGCCGCTCTGTACCTTGGTATTGCAATCGCAGCTATTGATAGAACTCTTGGAGTTAGTAAGTGAATGAATTATTTTTAATCGTCTTTAAAAAAAGGAGGAGAACTTTTGAACTGGTGAATTGATTTTGATGATTTTGTTTATTTGAATGCTGGTGCTTCTCATGTAGTCCCATTAAAATTTGGTGAAGATCGGATGAAGAAATTCGGAAATACACAATGAAACTCTTCAATAAATGATAGCAATCCTTCCAGAATTGCTGCAATCGCACGTCATTACCCTCGCATCACGATAATACGCTCTAAAGTGGCACACAGATTTATACAGGCTGTAACGGAAACGTATGGTAATATTTTAAGAACTGCATCTGCCCATCAATATGAACAAATTTATTCAAGAAAACATGAGGAAATTCTGAAAAAAAAATTTTTTACCTCCCATACAAATATTAATCAGCTAAAGATAACGTTGTATGGAAAGTCCAATTTTTTTTTTGGAAATTTTCAATTTTTTCTTAGAGAATTTTTTTTCAGTTCCATGGGCAGAACCAGTTCTTAAAATATGACCACACCTTTACGTTACACCCTGTATAGTTCACCCTGATATACGCCCGTTTCTTTTTCTTGTTTTTGGTGGTGGGAAATCGTCCAATGTCATCTCCCGCTCTGGGTGGAGCAGGAGGACGTGTCAGATTCTTACTGACTAAAACCCACCCCTGTTCCTTACTTGCCTGAGTGCCAAGGGGTTGCCTGAGTGCCAAGGGGAGTGGTAACTCTATTACGGATTTATCCACTACCCCTTGGCATGCAGGCACCGGCCATGATAGGCCCCGTCAGTGGTGGGTGACAAGCATCTCTTTGAGGCGCGCGTGGAACACTACGCGCCGTCGACTAACGGGCCTGGTGCTGATCGGACAGCGAGCTACCTACTGCTTGCCATCCACAGGCCCGGGTCTACGGTGGTTGGAGATCGTCTCGCGACGTCCTACGCCTAGGGCGTCTCTTGCGGTGGCTGCGGCTGGGGGCGTCAGGGCCTCTCTGTTGAGCCTCCCTCACACATTCCGCCTCCTCCTTCGCGAGCATTACTGTTTCGCAGAAGGAGGAGACTGCTTCCCATTCCCTCTCACTCCGTACCATGGCCTGAACCAGGGCCGGGCGCGAGAGGTCACTGCCACCTATGTCATCCATAAGGACACGGTGGTGCTCCGCCCAAGCGAGGCAGATCTCCACCGTATGTTACACTGTGTCTTCTGGGCGATTCGCGCAGTGGTGACACCCGAGCGTTTCCTCCCGCCTTATCTGATACAGGAACCTCCCGAAACAACCGTGTCCGGTTAGGACCTGCGTCAGGCAGAAGGTGAGAACGCCGTGGCGCCTCTTCAGCTCTCCTCAAATGGGGTTCTTCCGCCGCAATGGTGGCGTGCCCAGCGCTGGGTTGCGACAGTCACTCTCTCCATGTCGCCATGAGATCCTGCCGGAGCTCCATCCACCGAGCCGCGAGGTGTTGCGGCAGCGGAGTTTCTTCCCGGCGTTTCGTATCCTCACGCCACCCCCAGAGGAGCGAAAGGACCTTGGCCTCCAGATCCCATGGCAACAGTCCGGCAAGGAGGCTCGCCGCCTCACCGGAGGCTGTATGGTATCCCCGGACCAGCTGGATGGCCATGACCCTATGGGACGCACTCAATCGGCGAGCTGGTTGCCGCCTCAAGGAGCGCGCCCACACTGGTGGCCCTTAAAGGCCATGGACAGCATAACCCCCGCGTCGAGCCTACGGCAGGAGGAGTTTGATCCCCTCAGATTGGGCAGAGGCCGCTTTAAGGCAGCCCCGGCCCGCTCGTCGAAAGTGTTCCACGAATTTCCATCGGCTGTCGAGGACGAGTCCCAGGTACTTCATCGTCCCCTCGACGCCAATGTGAACCCCTCCTGTCGTTATCTGGGAACCCGACTGTGGCGCGTTCCGAGGACCATGAAAACACATGGCCTCGTACTTGTGCAGTGCCACCTCGAGTCCCAGTTGCCGGATCCTCTCCACGACTGTCGCAACCCCGCGTGTCATCAAGTCAGCCGCCGCTTCGTGCGACCTTCCCTGCGCCAGGACCAGCGTGTCGTCAGCGTAGCAAACTACGCTGACGCCGATAGGGAGGAGAGCGCGCAGCACCCAGTCATACCCGATGATCCACAGAGGCGGCCCCAAGACCGATCCCTGTGGAACACCGCACGTTATCTCTCGTAGGTTCCACTCTCCCTGGTGACCGGGGTAGA
Source organism: Polia nebulosa (assembly GCA_951329385.1). Classification (NCBI taxonomy): domain Eukaryota; kingdom Metazoa; phylum Arthropoda; class Insecta; order Lepidoptera; family Noctuidae; genus Polia; species Polia nebulosa. The sequence goes on from OX589606.1 coordinate 10,566,036, forward strand.
TGACAGTCCTGTCCGTTAAATAAGCCTCGACCACGCGACGGAGGAAGGGCGACAACTGGTGATACCGGAGTGCCTCCACTTTGCAACACCAGGGCAGGGTGTTGAAGGCATTGGCGATGTCCAGAGACACTTCCAAGACGACTCCACCCCGGGCCAATGCATCCCCCGTCGTGAGGGCTAGTACGCGCATGATGGCGTCCACCGTGGAGCGCCCCCTGCGGAAGTCGAACTGGCTCTCCGCCAGATCCGGCCCCATTCGCACCAGCTACCCGACGAGGCGGTCTGCAATTACCTTTTCGAAGAGTTTGCCCACCTCGTCGAGCAGCACGATGGGTCGGTAAGAGGACGGAGAGTCCGCGGGGCACCCCGTTTTCTTAATGAGGACCAGCTTCCCCGTCTTCCAACGAAGCGGCAACTGGCCCCTTTCCATGCATGCGCTTAGGAGCCCTCTTAGTCGAGACCCGAGAGTGTCCTCCAAGGCCTGGACCCAGGCTTTCCCATGAAAGCCATCGGGTCTTTAGGCGGTGTTTTTGGCATCCAGCCTACGCACCGCCATTTTCTGCTGTACCTCGGTCACCTTGGGAACATCGTCGTTGTCGGGTTGGTCCGCGTCAGGCACCGCAGGTGGCGGAGCCATAGGCGGGGGAGTATGTTCCCCTCTCGAAGGGAACAGAGCGCTCACCACGCCCTCCACGAGCTGCGGCTGGAGACTCTGCGTCAGCGGAGGCCCCAATGGGCGGAGTTTATCCCGCACCAATTTGTATGGACGCTCCCACGGATCTCTGTTGAGAGTCCCCTGTGACTCCTCGCAGACCAATGTCTTGGCCCGCTTGATCTCAGCTTGGAGGGTGGTCCTCGCCGCTCTGTACCTCTCGTACAGCTCCACCTGAATGGCTTCCGTATACGGCGGGGCGGTTAGCTTGCGGTGCCTGGTGTACCGGCATCGTGCAACAATATTAATAATAATAATAATTGAAATACAAACTTGTGGATTCTGAGGTGCCGTATTACAAATATGTGCCCGACCCAGTTCTCGAAAATGACCATGTCACGTTGTACTGGGATCGGTCTATCATCACTGACAGGACTATTGTTGCAAATAAGCCTGATATAGTGGTGATAGACCGATTAGCGCGCCGCACAAAGATAATCGATGTCACCATCCCACATGACGAGAACCTCGTGAAAGCTGAGAAAGAGAAACAAATGAAATATCTTGATTTAGCACACGAGGTTGTCGATATGTGGAATGTGGACTCGGCTGTCATTGTGCCGATAGTCGTTACCGCCAACGGCCTGATAGCCAAAAGCCTCGACGACCACCTGTCGAAGCTGTCGTTGCACGGTTGGATCAAGGGCCTGATACAGAAGGCAGTACTCCTCGATACGGCTCGCATTGTGAGGAGGTTTCTGTCTCTGGAGCCCTAACCACCGGTAGCTTGGACCCTGCTCCCGACACTGGCGGACTACTATTTTTTATAATTTTAAATGTTTTTTTTTTTCTTTTTTATATGATTTGTAAGAAATATTTAAAATTATAATTTATATATGTATAGAAAATTAATAAACGACATAATAATAATGTACATCTAATGAATAAACGTAATAATAATAATATACTTTTATTGTACAAATGGAAACACACACTCAAGTTAGTCATACACATAACGAAATTGTACAAACGGTGGTAAAAATAAACAAGTTGAACAGCGTAAAACCGTTCAACAATAAATGCTTGGCGTAGAGGTGTAAGCGCCGGCGACCACCAGTACATCTGGCGTAGCACTTGGCTGGACCCGGGGCATTGCCGCGTCACAAATCTCGGACATGGCCTCCTGGAACCACTCTGCCTCGTCGTTAATGTCGGCAGGCCTGTCCGATGACGACTCCCAGGCCTGCATGATCGAGGCTTCCAGGGGTAGCTTAGTAGCTCCCGGTCCAGCTGATTCAGCGACCAACGCGGACCACTCGGGATCTGTCGGACCGGAACCTTCGAGGTCTGGGCGGAGACTTCAAACTGGATATACCAGTGATCGGAATGCGTCTCTAACCCCTCGAAGACGCGCCAGTCGATGACACGCGGTGACAGAGGGGCTGGCGAACGTGATGTCTACCACCGATTCACCCCGCATCCGCACACACGTGCGGACAGAACCCTGGTTTTGAACGATCAGGCCTGTCTCCAGAGCCAAGTACTCCACCATACTGTCCCGTGTGTTCGTGTACTGGGAACCCAGAGCCACGTTCTTGGCATTGAAGTCCCCGATGAAGAGCACAGGGAGGGAATGGTACCCGATGACGACGGCTCTCAACTCTGCGAGGGAGTTGTGGAACTCGGCGAGAGTTCGGTTCGGGGAGAAATAATCCCCTACCACGGCTAATCTCCCCGAACCGTGCTGCCACGCAACCCTGTCCCCTCTTGATGTCTTCGAGGGACGGGGTACCGGCGGCGGCCCACGAAATGAGGGTCACTGAGCCGTTCAGGTCCTTCACCCAGTCATACTTGGGTGGGACAAAGTACGGCTCAGCGACCACGGCGATGTTAATCGACCACTGCGCCGCGCTCTGTAACAAGAGGTGAGCAGCGGTGTAGTGGGCGAACATCAGTTCGCCTGGAAGAGGTGTAATGGGGCCGTTATTGGCATTCCATTACAGCCTCCTCCCGAGCCCCCTGTGAGGGTCCCGCGACAACAGCTGTGGGGCGGTAGCGGTGGTGGCGGCTGCTGCGGCGGTGACGGCGGTGGCGGAGGGCTTAGCCCTATCCCTGGCCTTAGTGGGTGGAGCGCAGGACCTGCTCCTAGATCGGTGATTGGCCAGCTTGCCTGCTGCCGCACATGCGATGCAGTGCGGCGCGGCATTACTCGAGCCGGCCTTGTGACTGGGCTGACCGCAGCGGAAGCAGTGGTCACTGCATTCCACATCTGTGGTGCACTCAGCCGCCACATGGTCGCCCACATGGCACCCTGAAACACGCTAATGTCACCAATTATGTTCGAATTCCATATTTTTGGGGCTATCAATTCGGGCATAACTTTACTATTAATTTAGTTTTACTTATGGGGTACCTACAACAACTAAAAACTGAAAAATAAAAAACTTTTTATAAAAAAAATTACAACCGACTTCCATAACACTAAAATATGCAAAATATCTTTAATTTCGGCAGTCGGTGTCAAATAACACAGTAACAAAACTAGAAGCACCGACTTCGGAAAACAAAATTTTATTTTGCATTTTTTTGTGTTATTTATGGAAGTCGGTTGTATTTTTTTTTAAAGTTTTTTTATAATTTTAAGATATCGTGGCTAGTTCTCGCCTTTCACAAGAGCGAGAATGAAGGCCAAAGAAACAGTGAAGTGCTTTCATTATTATCATATTAGCAGGTAAACCTGGACATAAGTCTTCCCCTACATCACAACCTCGACCGGTCACAATGCTTCTCTCATCCATCAGATTCCCGTGGCCGTTACCAGGACATCGGTTCACCTAGTGGAATGCCTACCAACTACACCTTTCGCTACGTTTTCGCAACAGTAGAATACTTACTGCACTGAAGTTTATTAACTCTTTGTGGGAATGTCCCAAACCATTCACCTTGTATCTAATTGATGATATTTATCGTCATTTTATCTCACAGTCATTAAGTAGTTGCAGAAGTGCAGTAGTACCTCATACTAAATACGTACAAAAAGTCACACCAGAAAGGCATAACTCAACTTGTTCTGTTCTTGATATATCCCATCGGAGACCGTTGATGTGTTCCATCAAAGTCATAAATGCCATGGTTTCATTAATTTTAAAATTCCTTTCCCTTTCAGATGATTTGAAAGATACTTTTAACGTAAGCAAGCCTAAAATCATATTCTGCCAAAGTGAAAAAGTTCAAGATGTCCAAAAAGCGATTGCTATCTTAGGTCTGGACTCAAAAATCGTTAGTTTTGATACAAGTCCCGACACGATCAGCTTTTCCGAAATGATGCAGGTACATAGTGATGAACTCGACGTAGAAAATTTCAAGTAAGTAGATACGAGTATATAAGTGAAGCTTAAGTAGATATATAAGTTAAAGTCAAATGACATCGCGGCAAATCAAAGCGAAGATGGCGATACAAGCTCGACTCCTACCGAAATAATATGTAACCAGGCTTTGTAATTCAGTCCAATAAATAACCCACCTTATTGATAGTAAATATTTAGTAATAAATAAAAATAATAATAAGTTAATGATAAAAATCAATCTGATTGATTTTTATATAAAAAATAATTGATATGTATATCGAACGAATAATCAAAGTTAATAAAACAATAATATAATAATGGTTTTTACAATGTTAGGTACTAAGTTATTAGTAGGTACATACCTAGTTAAAAAAATAAATTAATAAAAAACAATTGTTAAATTCAATTCTGTTTTTTGGTTTTGTATTCTGTTTTTATTCATAATCCTGGAAATCGTTTTTCAAATAAAAGTGATATAAATAACCCTACTTCATCAATACCGGGATGACTTGCACTCCTTGCACTAATTAGAAGCAAAGAGACTAGCGACATCTGTGGAAAGCTACCTGTATCATCAATACAAGTCCGAACCATCTTCGATCTATGATCGATCTGTCAAGAGAGTGGCACAATTGTACAAAGACACTAGCGACATCTGTGGAAATCTATTCGTACCACTAACACAGGTTGAAACCATCTTCAATCCATGATCGACCTGTCAAGCGAGTAGAGAGATCAACAAAGACACTAGCGACACCTGCGATAATCTACCCGTATCACTAATACAAGTCAAAACCATCTTCGATCTACGAGCGACCCATCAACCTTAGCAAGTTGACACAGGAACTCAAGAGGGCGCTAGCATAAACAAATAATCATTTGAATAACTGTAGTACACTACATAGAACGAGCTAAGAGATGGAGGAAATTATGCACGAGCTTCGTAAAATCCGAAGAGATTTGGATGAACAGAAAACCGCAATAGAAAAAAGTGGAGAAAAAGTGACGGAAAAAGTTACACAAAATATAAACAGCATATTGGAAGATAAGTTTAAACTATTCAATGAAAAATACGAAGATCTAAAGGAAAAATGTGAAAACCAAGAAAAGCGACTGTATTTTCTGGAAAAACAGGCAAGAAAAAACAACATCGTCTTTTTCGGAATAAAAGAAATAGAAACGTCATATTTTAACCTTGAAATTTTGATATTGAACTTTATCAAAGAACATTTTTCTCAGGAACTGGATCGCAGGGATATTCAAGAAGTTAGAAGAATAGGCAAGAAAGGAGAAAGACCTCGACCAATAAATGTCACTTTTTGTACACTTGGCACAAAAATAAATCTATTTAAAAATAGAAACGCACTAAAAAATACCGGTTACTATATAACGGAAGATTTCCCACAAAATATTCTGGAGAAGAGGAAAGAGCTTCAAGAACAAGCAAGAATCGAAAGGGAAAAGGGAAACCTAGTTAAAATAAAATACGATAAGCTTGTCATAAGCGAAAAAAACAAAACAGCTGGAAATAACAAAAGAATGCTTTCAACTTCACCTGAAAACAAAACTACAAAAGGAGCTGAAACAAATACACAGGCTAATAAGAAGAATAAATCTCAAACGCAAATAAGAAGAACTTCAAGCCTATCGGAAAACATTTTAAAACCGGGCATGCTGAATTACCTGGTCAACAGGAACACAAACAACTCATCAGATTCACAGCAAAATAACAAAGTTAATATATAGCAACGACCGCCCCCCTCTCGCAACGTCAACATAAAACAACAACTATCAGAAAACCAAACTCATCTTCCAAGCCGGCTGGTCACCGTGGAAGATCATGACCAAAACCCTCCAAACAACCCTCCAAAGAATGAAACCCCACAAAAAACGTTATACATTCTGACATATAACGCTAGAACACTTTCATCATATGAACGTCTGATAGAGCTAAATGAAGCTTTCAAAGAAATTAAATACGACGTTTTAGGTTTAGCAGAAACAAGAAAGACTGGAAACAAGATCGAAGAGTACGAAAACTTCATTTTCTGCTACACTGGTCACACACCTGGAAGACATGGAATAGGTTTTATAGTTAAACACCACCTTAAAAATAATATAGAAAGCTACCTTGGCATTTCTGAAAGAGTAGCCATATTGAACTTGAAATTTGAGAGTACTAGCTTATCCATAATTCAAGTCTACGCCCCTACTGCACAAGCAAGCGAGAATGAGATCGATAACTTTTATGCGACAGTAAATAGGGCAATGGAACTAGCACATAAAGACTTCATACTGATGGGTGACCTAAATGCTAAAATTGGGATACCAAAAAAAGAGGAGTATTTAATCATGAAAGCACACGGATATGGAATTAGAAACGAGAGAGGACAAAGATTAATTGATTTCGCCAGTGAAAACAAACTGTCAATTTTAAACACCTTCTTCAAGAAAAAACCAAAAAACAAATGGACCTGGCGATCACCGGATGGAGCGAACAAAAACGAAATCGACTTTATGCTATCAAACCGACCACATTTATTCAAAAATATAGAAGTATTGAACATTAACTACCCTTCAGACCACAGGCCAGTAAGAGCTACAATATCACATGATACACTTTTCAAAAAAAGTAGAACAAAGTTTGCTAACTGTCAACATAGTATAATAAAAAGTGAAGAAGAAATCTCCAAGTTCAAAGAATATCTAAATTCTTACATATCGAAAGACCAAATGTTCGCTCAGACTACTACTGTCCCAGTCCAGAAATATTACGACAACTTAATTAAAATCATCACCTCAAGCTTGCAAAACGCCCGAGCAGCACAAAACCCAAAGAAAGTCCACAAAATATTTTCAGAGCGTACATTAAAACTTTTTAAAAGAAGACAACACCTGCAAAAAAGTCCAAATAAAACTAGAGCAACAAAAAACGAAATCTCGGCGCTTTACAAGCTTGTAAACAAATACATAAAAAAAGACTACGCCAACTACAGATACAAAACAATTGAAAAACATCTACGCCAAACTGGAAGCACGAAAAAGGCATATAAAGAGCTGAAACCAAATAAAACTTGGATAGAAGAGCTAAAACGAGGTGAAATAGCCAAAAACAATCGTTGCGACATCATCAGCATAGCGACAGAGTTCTACAGAGATCTCTACAGCACAAAAGAACCAGAAGACACTAGCCACGAAAACCTAAATTACAACAGCGACGGTAACATACAATTCGCTGAAAATGACGTCATTGAAGCATTGAACAAACTGAAACTAGACAAAAGCCCGGGCTCGGATAACCTAGCAAACGAGACTCTAAAGATAGCCGCCCCAATACTAGCTACACCTTTTACAAATTTGTTTAACTCTATCCTAGAATCTGGTGAGACACCCACGCAATGGTCTGAATCTAACATAATTCTTTTATACAAAAAAGGAAACCCGAATGATATAGGGAATTATAGACCAATAAGTTTGCTGCCGAGTACATATAAGCTATTTTCTACAATCCTGACCAAAAAAATTAGTTCTACATTGGAAACAAGTCAACCCGTCGAACAGGCAGGATTCAGAAAAGGCTTCTCCACCATCGATCACATCCACACACTCGAACTTATCATCGAGAAATATCAAGAGAGAAGTAGACCATTGTACTTGGCTTACATCGATTACAAAAAAGCATTCGATTCGGTGTCACACAGCTATATCTGGGAAACTCTAGCAACACAGAATGTGGAAAATGAGTATATAAGAGTTATCAAAAGCATATACAGGAAGAGCAAAAGTAGAGTTAAACTAGAGACAGCGGGTTCTTGGTTTCCTATAAAGAGAGGCGTGAGACAGGGTGACCCACTGTCACCTATACTATTTATAGCCACATTAGAGTCGATAATAAGCAAGCTTAACTGGAATAAATGTGGTATAAAAGTTAAATCAAAGCATTTAAGCCACCTACGTTTTGCCGATGACTTGGTACTGATATCAGAGACAGTAAAAGAACTACAACACATGGTAGAGTTACTAAACCAAGCGAGCAAGGTCGCCGGGCTAGAAATGAACCTCACCAAAACTATGGTAATGACCAACAACATCAAGGTACCAATTTACGTCGACAACGTGCCTCTCCCATATACGGAAAAATACATTTACCTAGGCAAACAAATTAGCTTCGACAGACTAAACAACTATCAGGAGATTGAGCGCAGAGCCCAGTTGACATGGAATAAATACTGGAGCTTTAAAGAAATATTTAAGAGCAACATGCCAATCAAACTGAAGACTAAGGTTATGAATTCCTGCCTTATACCATGCCTAACCTATGCTTGTCAGACATGGAAGTTTAACAAAAATGTCAAAGAAAAAATTATAACATGCCAACGAGGAATGGAGCGGAGTATGCTAAACATAAAGAGAATAAACAAAATAAGACATACAAAAATACGCAACATCACAAAAGCAACAGACGGTTTAGCACAAGCTCTGGCGTTAAAATGGAAGTGGGCCGGACACATAGCACGCCTGCAAGATCACAGATGGACAAGAAAAGTGTCAGAATGGAGGGGGCCAGTGGGCATAAGAAAGAAAGGGAGACCTTGCAACAGATGGGAGGACGAGATAAAACGAATAGCGGGTCCAAACTGGATGCAAATAGCGCAATCCAGAGAAAATTGGCTACATTTGGAGGAGGCCTTTACCTGCAGAGGGGTTCCTACAGAATAATATACTTAATATTTAGTATTAAAAACTTGCATAAAACAACGGGAACTATTAACTTAAAAACTTATTAACTTATCTAACTTTTTAAATTAAAACTTTCATTTGTATAATTAAAACCTTTGATACTAAAAAAAACAATTAATTTTTGTAAGCGTGAATTTTTCTGGAGGAAATAAAAGGCTTTTTTATTTTTATTTTTTATTTTTTTTTTATTTTTTTTTTATTTTATTTTATTTATTCTGTTTTTATTAAAAACAGTAGTTGCTCTCCTACTTGATCTATGCTGTGCCCGATAATTTCATTACCAACTATAAACATTATGGTACGCAAAAAAGAATTGAGAATAAATAATTGAGAATTGTAATACATAACATGGTTTAAAAGAGTGTCCATGCAGTAGTTTCTTGTACGTTCTTCTCATAGAGATCTAACGCTTTGGAATGTGCAAACTTCAGCTTTCTGACTGACCGACTTCTTGACAATTCAAAAGTGCCTGTAAATGGTTTGTTTGAAATAAATCCTTTGACTTTGACTTAGAAATGCAGTCATTTCAAAGTCAAAGTCAAAGCATTTATCCGCCGGAATCCTGTCTTCTGCCAGTGCAGACCAGTGCCTACACTAGCAGAAAACAGGATTCTGTGAAAAAGAAGAGGGAGAACTTTGCCCTGCAATGGGACAAACAGGCAAAATACATAGATATATTACTTAGAAGCCTAAGCCAATGATGTGTAGAGAATTAGAGATATAGCGCACACCAATACTATCTTGTTAAAATTTTCCATTTCACGCCTGGTCATCAACCATTTGATCATTTTATCGACCGTGAGATATTTGTCATAGTAGCAAGAAAAGGATTTCTTATTTATCTTACTTACAACAATTATTACAGATTTACTGGGTAGCCTAATGCGATAGAGTGCAATCATTTTAACATCTACTTATTCGGTTACGCGGAGCGCTGTAAGCGAAAAAAGCGAACGAATTGAAATCTGGGTTTTAGATGATTAAGAGTTTAAGATGGGACGCCACGTGCCACCAGGATAACACCTGGAAAACGGCAACACATCTTAGGAATGAATTGTACAGTACCTGAATATCTCCGGAGCAGTCCACCTCAGTCGTTTCACAGCACAATATGTCACTTTAACATAAAATTTCACCAATTTTCTAATAAAGTTTGTGAGTGCACCATTTAGCGACAGCGCGACATCAGCCATTCGTTTTTTCTCGCGGGGTTGCCAAGTACTGGTCATACATTCCTTCTCGCTCGCACGAGTCCGACAGGTGTGCGATGGAAAAGGATGGCAAATAGGTAAACACTAGCCTTGGATACGAAAATTGAGCAGTGCTGTCAACTCAAATGAATTTTGCCGCAAATTTCAAATCAGCACAACCATTATTCAATTAAGAAAACAATTTCTTTTTTTTTTTAATTGTTGATAGGCACGTGTTTGTCCACTATCTCACCTGATGGTAAGCGATGATGTGGTCGAAGATCAAGCACGCTTGCCTAGAAGTAACCTATTCACTCTTGACTTAAGGACTGCTAGTTTTAGATTAATACTTTAATTAACAATTTGACTAATAATTCAATTCACTATACAATAACATTCAATACACAAATAGGATTAGTGAACGCTGTAGCTTGACTTGAAGTTGTATCGTTTATATAAACATCGATAAAAGTAATTTATGAGTTTATGACTTTAAAAATTATCTAAGCATCTATAAAATCTGACTAATTTTCTTGTTTGCAGGCCTGCCGACTTTGATCCTGAGGAGACGATTGCTTTCCTAATATCCACAAGCGGTACCACAGGACTCCCTAAACCTGCCACTGTCACTCATAAAAACATGGCGGCTGGTGAACCCATGATTAGGTATTGCAATAAATTATTATTTAGATTTATAATATGTCTGGCTTATGACGGCGCGCGGTAAAGCGCAATACACACTGTTCGGGGTTGGATTGAGATAGAGATAAAAGATGAAAGACAGTTTAAGATCAATAAATTGACTATATTGTCTGTTTCCACAAATATAGGATTAAGATTAATTTATACTGGGATGAATGGTGAAAGATATGGGATTATGAGCCACGCGTACGGTATGTCTCCGAACTACGTACTAAACTATTGCGGTGTAAATGCAATAATATAAATGATGGAAATGTACCGAGCGGGTGGCGCAATAATGATGACCCAGGCAAACGTACTGTACGGTGGTTGACCCGTACATGCTCCCAGGGGCAAAGATAGGGGTTAGTAGGGTAAAGATGGAAGTGAGATTTACAAGATGATTAACAATATTCAACTTATCAACTAAATGACAGGGATAAGGGTTAATAGTGAGTGATTAACAATATTTTGAACAATTACACGTAGTTACTAGAGCTTAGATCGGGAAGGGAAAATACGCGAAAAACAGGGGACGAGGCCCTATCTTTTGTTTGTAAACATTCGCTGGATTTAATAAGATTTTTGGGATCACTTTTCACGGATTGTCTAAATTGACCTTTTTCCCTAAGATCACAACACTCACTCACTGCACTTTTCACTTGGACTACAGATTGCCTTTTTTCCCTAACCGCACTACACTCACTTATGACACTCTCATTTCCGGGATGTGAAGAGATCGCAGTAGATGCCTCTCCAGCAGGCACCGAGGATCCTCGACGTGTTGACCGCCTATGTCGCCGCCAACAGTATACCACCACAGTTATCAGGATTCCAAAGATTAGAGCATACAAGACGCTATAAAGATGTACGTCGTGATAGGATATTTTATCACTTAATGGTTCAGTTTGTTTCATGATCTCAATTTGTTTCTGTATATCTTCAAATTGTCGCAATATTTCAGAATTATTAGGATTTATTTCTGGAGTTTCAGGGATAGATATATTGATTATATGATTAATAGGTGATATTTGTGGAGCAATAATTTTTGCACCTGTACTCATTTTGCTAGACAGCCTTTTATTAGAATGGACAACGAAATTGTCCGTCTTTATCATACAGCCTTCTTCCACATTCAACAGACCTGCATTCATCAATTTAACGGCAGTAATTTCGCCATCACAGAGAAGTTTAAAGTTGCATTCATTGCAACAAAAATAATAATATTTATTATCTGCTGTTAATTCCTTCCAAATGTTTTTACAAGGGGTTCCAATCGTTGCACAGGTTCTTGTGTGTGCGATCGTTTCACACAAGCTGTGATCATCTTTTAAGATATTTATAGGGTTTTTGGTATGACATAAAATCATCCCAGGATTTTGTCTTATACAAGACTGGAGGTCAGCATCAGTAACGGTTACGTATGAGTCTTTTCTGAGGTTAATGGCAGCAAAACTTGAGATAACTTTCACATGTATCATGTCGTGGTTCAATATTCGTGGGACTGGAATGAGGTTGAAGATTTCATAAAGGTCTCTTTCGATGAGGGGTATCATTATTTCAATAATCAAGTACTTACTATAGTACTTGGTCCGCACTTTTATTAAGTTGTAGAGATCCTTGAGATTCAAATGATTGACAGGAAGTGCCATGTCTTTTGGGATATGTGCTGATATAGAACTTAATTCAGTTCTCAGCTGTTGAGGAGATATCAGATGGAAGTCCAATTTTCCGTTGTAAATATTAGTTACCGTATCAATAATGGAGTCTTGTATTTTCCTGAGGCTATATATTAAGTTATTCGCCGTCATAGCAGATGCTAAGAAATCGGTAACTAGAGTCATGTTCTGGACATGGCGTTGAAGATCTTGATAGGATTCTTTGAGATAATTAAACTTTTGATTTATCGATTTATGGTGTTTGTTCGCAGCTTTCTCCATTCTTTTCATGAGATTAAATTCGGCTTCCACGATTGAGGTTTGGTTTTTCCAGAGGTTATACAAATGTTTGTCATTTTCTTTCAAAAGGTCGATGTCTTGTGCGTATTTCTCCGCAAAACGCTGATCCAGCACACCAAACAAGCTGTTTGCGACGTAGCCTACTCCGTCTATTAGACCACGACGCCGGCGCCGCCGCTCGTCTCCAGTTACAAATGATTCATTCATTGTCAACATACTATCATAATGTTTAATTTCTTCGAACTCGTGCCCGAGTTGTAAGACGATACCGTCGCAAGGTGTGTGTTCTTTAATAGTGGAGCATAATGTTTCAAGGTAATTGATATACTTCTCGAGTGCCGACGTGCCTTCTTTGTAGGGATATGTGTCATAATAAACAATTAAACGCCAATCGTCTCTAATAAGATGCATGTTGGAGATTTTATCGAAATAAACGCTGTTGTTGCTCAGAGGAGTAAAACTATAAGATGCTTGAGATAAGTTTATTAGTGACAATAGGAATAGCGTTAATGATAGAGCTATAGTCGAGAATGAGGTACGCTTGGGATTTTTCTTCCTTGGTGCTTCATCCTTAGCGTTTGTGTCACTAGGAGGATTATTGTCTCTGTCTGCTGGTAATAGAGATAGCTTAACAACAGGCCGTTTAAGGAAACCATTTTTGGTTTTAAGGGTAACGACTCTGACGTGTCCGTCCGAACCAGGATGCAGTTCTACTACACGCCCTAGAGCCCACTTCCCAGGCGGGAGGTTTTCATCTTTAATGATAACAATATCGTTGAGACTGAGATTCCTTTGAGATTGTCTCCATTTAGCTCTAATGGATAACTGTGAGAGATAGTCTTTTTTCCACTGGACCCAAATATCTCTATAGATTTTTTGTACCAAGTGCCACCGAGTCCTGAGATCATATTCGGTTTCAAAGATCGTTAAGATAGGCCCACTTGCAAGAAAGTGTGCCGGGGTTAAAAAGTCTATGTCCTCGGGATCCTCCTTCAAAGGACAAAGTGGTCGAGAGTTCAAACAACCCTCAAGCGTTAGCGGGACCGAAACGCGTGTGCAAAACCTTGTGCTTTGTGCGTTGATTTTTGTGTGTGCGTTTTACCGGTTTCGTTATAAGCAATTAGAAACCTTGGAAATACAGTGCGTTATCTCGTGATCCTGTTCAATCCCGGTGCCTAGAAAGGCGCCAATTTGTTTCATCTCGTGATCCCGGTGCCTTGGAGGGCGCCACTTTAGCTCATCTCGTGATCCTGGTCAATCCCGGTGCCTGGAAGGGCGCCACTTTATCTCATCTCGCGACTTTATTCGATCCCAGTGCCTAGGAGGGCGCTACTCATCTCATCTTGCGATCCTGTTCGACCCCGAAGAAACCCTACAAGTAAGGTATCTTTCTTCTGACTTTTACTATGGCTACAATGGAAGATATTTTAGCTACACAACAACAAATCATTGAAGGCATAGATAGACTTTACTCCAACTTTAAGAAAGATGGAGCAGAGCGGAAGACCCCCGACTACCTACGTCGACGATTAGAAAGCCTAGAGCAATATTTTACGGAGTTTCATAACAATCATATGAATTTGTTATCTTTTGGTGATCGATCTCATGCGTATTTTACTACCGATCAGTATGATCAAATGAAGGTAAAATATAGCAATATAAAAACAGCCATCCAGAATTATAAACCTTCCACAGACAGACCTCAAACCCCTGTTTTGAAACCCCCTACTTTCCAACCATCTTCAATATCTCAAACCTCGAATCTCTCATCTCAAAATAATCCTCCTAAGGATAGCGCAAATATAGAAGACCTCTTGAAGAAACAAGCTACTAATTTTAGGGCATTTTCAAGAGAAGCTGCTGACATTGACCTCAATCTTATCTCTGAAAAGTGGGAGTTTGAAGACATCCTAAAAACCTTGAAAACTCGTTGGTCAGCTATAGACACCCTACACTGGGAGCTGGACAATGAGCTCAACGGCTCCAACGCCCAGTACGACGAGCAGTTCTCAAACTACGAGAAATATTATAAAACCCTGAAAAGAGATATTAACCGAAAGATGTGGTCGGTAGCTCATATTGAGAAATCGACCCCACAAATGGAAATAGCTACCTTTGAAGGAAGCTATACATCCTGGATCTCTTTCAAAGATCTTTTTACAGAAACTGTACACAATAATCCATCTTTATCAAACGCCCAAAAAATGCAGTTTCTGAAAAGTAAGATCAAGGGCGAGCCGGAAAAATTAATCCAACATCTTCAAATAAGTTCAGACAACTACCCCGTTTGTTGGAATATCCTTACGCATCGCTATGACAATAAGCGTCGTATTTTTATATCTCATCTCAAAAACCTCTTAAATATCCCGACATCTCAACAAAAATCAGCGAGTCACCTCAAACGGATCCACGATACAACGTACGAAAGCGTGAACGCGATAAAAAATCTCGGAATCGATGTATCTACTTGGGATCCCTTCCTCGTATGTATCCTAGCAGAGAAATTAGACCCGGAAACCAACGATGACTACATAGACTCATTGAAATCTCCGAAGGAGTTGCCAGTATTGGAAGAATTTCTTCGGTTTTTGGAGAATAAGTTTACGTCGCTGGAAACTTCGCGAAAGAAACAAGAACCCTTCATTCAAAAGTCATCTCAATCCCAACACGCATCTTCGTCATCTAAAGGTTATCTTAATAATCAGCAATCTCATTCAAAAGGATTTAATTCTCGTTTCAAACAAAATAACAACACCTCAAATCATACCTATTCGACAAACCAGGTCATTTCGCAATCGTCAAAGTCCAATTGGAAAAATAACGAAAGACGTAAACAGTGTGGTATTTGCAATGCAAGCGATCATCGCATACAAAATTGCCAAAAGTTGGCAAAAATGCATCCATCGGCTCGTAGAAACGCAATTGCAAATTTGAACCTTTGTATCAACTGTTTGCACTATCACGAAGGTAAAAAATGCCTTTCGGAAATAAAGTGTAAAGAGTGCAATAAAGACCATAATACGATTCTACATGAATGTTTTACGTCAAGAAATGCTACATCGGATGCGTCGCGACCGGGGCCGAGCACGGCCACTATTACGAAATCTCCACCTCAGCAAGATATGAACACCTCAGTATCTATGCAAAACGATCCTACAGAAATACTCCTCGCGACAGCAATTGTCAAGGTCCAAGCAGCTGACGGATCTTACGAAAGAATGAGAGCTCTTCTAGATCAGGGATCTCAGACCTCAATCATTACTGAAAGAGCTGCACAGCTTCTAAACCTGCGTCGGCAAAAATGTACTGGATTTATATCTGGAATCGGAAACAATGAAAATAGCTGTAAGGGCATGATCTCTATTAAGTGCATGTCGTTAATTAATGACTTCACTTTCGAATCCGGCTCGAAGGACCAATGTTCGGGGTTGGATTGAGATAGAGATAAAAGATGAAAGACAGTTTAAGATCAATAAATTGACTATATTGTCTGTTTCCACAAATATAGGATTAAGATTAATTTATACTGGGATGAATGGTGAAAGATATGGGATTATGAGCCACGCGTACGGTATGTCTCCGAACTACGTACTAAACTATTGCGGTGTAAATGCAATAATATAAATGATGGAAATGTACCGAGCGGGTGGCGCAATAATGATGACCCAGGCAAACGTACTGTACGGTGGTTGACCCGTACACACACGTGCCAACGACCTTGAGTGGTTAGCTTGCGTGTTCTGTGCTGAGCTCACGTTACGCGTCGTACGTCCACACAGTAATAGGACTCGCCCATCAAGGAGCGCTGTCCAAAATTAGACCCAGTATTAACTTATTTTACATGAAACAACAAATATTACATTATGTTGTACAAATATAATTTCAAATATTCACATATCAAATTACGAAAAAATTTTTCTAGAGTGACATAAATTTTTTTCAAAGAAATGAGACTAGTTGTTTAGACGTGATGATCTATTATAAATCATTAGAAGTCGTATAACAGCGCCTTAAGTAAGAGACCTGCCTGCATGCTTGCCTGTCATAGCCATATTACTTTTCTATTATCGTTTAGGCTAACGCTTAGTACAAAATGTATGGCATTGACATTACCTATGTCTTATCGTAAATAATGTCATTGTCATACATTTTATACAAAGCGTTAGTGTAAACGATAATACATAGAAAAGTATTATAGCTAGGGGGGCTGAACCACGTGGCCTGTTGATTATATCGTCCATGTAAGCAGCATTTGTGTAACGTCATAAAAAAACATTTTTGAATGTACTAATTTAGAGCAGGTAAAAACATACAGATACTTAGGACTGACCATTAACACTGGTTGGAACATACACGTCGTCATCAAGAACCTACCTATTGTTAACATCTTCAAAATTATATAGGAATCATTTTTATTATCTAGTTTTTAATAAGCTTCGTTTAGTCCTAGGTAAGTTATACCCGTAAGCCAGTAGTCAAGAGAGGATTGTTGTATGCGCTGTGCTTATGCACTTGCCTTTTATTATTATCAGTTATATATGGGTTGTGTGGTCATGGACTCACTTTCAAAACATAATATAGGTAGAATTACACTACAATTATTATATGACTTCTGAAGCTATTAGTGAGTTATAGAACCAAACAAAGTTTGAACAAACAATATAATAAATTATTTAATAAATGTACCAGTTGACACGCCCCACCGAGTGTTTCCACGTTGCCGTCGTGGTGGGGCTTGTGGGTCTCCATGATCCTGGGGACTTCCGGCATGAGTGACTAACTTCTGCCGGAAGGCTCCAGGGGAGAGGCCCGACTAAGAGGAACTCAGCGGGGGTCGCGTTCATTGTCAGTCGATCATCGTCGACTGCCAGTGGATGCGACCTCCACCCAATCCTAAGCTTGGAGGCGTGGCTATGGGATGCGTACCGGAGGGATGTCCGGATGCTAGCGCCTCACAAGAGGGCCGCGCCGTTGGGAGGCTTGAGCAAGCTGTTCGAGCCTCCTAACGGCGTGGAACCTGGGGGAATCTTCGTCGCTGCTCTCTGGTACGCATCTGTTCATCAGATGTGACCGTGAGAGTGGCGTCGAAACTAGGGAGGGCCCAAAAGGGCAGAGTGTGTGAGTGAGTGAATGAATGAGAGAGAGTGAATGTGTTTACACGATATGCGAGGGAAAGATAGGGAGGTCGAGTTAGGGGAGATAGGGACCACACCCTCCAAAGGAAACAAAACCATGGACACAAAGACAAAAGTAACAGAAAAAAAACAAAAAAAACAAAACAAAAATAATAACAAAAATAAAAGAAATAATATAAATAATAACAGAAAAAACAGAAATAATATAATTAAATTGAAGAAATTAATCTTATGTAGATTCATTCTCATCACTCGTATAATCATTACTAAAAATAAAACTTATAAAAGCTACGGTTATAAAATTAAATTTAATAATTAATTGATTATTTTTTAAGTTACGATATAGATCATATAAATCTAATAACTACCAAAAATAGAGCTTCCTCTCTTCTACCTTTTTGCTGTGCCCGACAGGGTCCATAACAATCCCTATTATAAACACATACCACCTAAGCATGCCTATATTTTATGGAAAAGCAATAAAGATATTGAGTATTGAGTATTGAGTAAATAATTCCCAGACACGCCCCCGTTCGTATACTGGGGGGGGCGGCTCGAGTCTTTCGCTAAACAACGACGACCTGGATCCGTTTGTCGGGGACAATCCCAACAACAAGAGCCGAGGAGGCTCCAGATCATCTCCTCCATTCGAGGAGATGATCAATTTCTGCTACAAGACGCCCGACAAGCCGCGGTCGGGCGATGATAGCCAAATGGAAGTCGGCAAGGAGGTGGAGCGTGGTGCTGCGTCGGAGTCCGGCGCAGCACTGGCAGCAGCTCTGGGCTCTGGGAGTCCGGAGAATAAGGAGGAAGTGGGTGCTTCCGGGGGAGTCGTGGGTGAATGCTCGCGGTTCTTCCGGAACCAAAAGCGCTCCAAGTCGGGGGATGGCGGGGAGTCGTCCTCTGATGTAGAGGTGATAGCCCCGCCTCCCAAGATCCCCACCGGTCGGAGGGGAGTAGGAGCGATCCGGAGGCCCAACAAGGCCACCAAGGCGGGCAGGAGAGCCGCAAGGCTCGCCCTGGAGGCGCGCCACCCCGCTGCGTTGGGGTCTTGTGCCTCGGCCTCTGGGTCCTCGGGTGGAGAGCCGGACGCCGTTAGCTCCAACTCGGAGCGAGCGGCCAGGCTTGCGGGGGTCGTGGAGGCCGCCATCAAGGGTGTGGTGCAGAAGAGGCTGCCCACATCCAGAAGCAGGGCCACTTCCGAAGCCACGGCCTCCATAGGGGCGGCGGCAGAGGCGAGTTTCGGCGGGCCTCCGTCTGCACTGGACGAGACGTCCAAACTGCGGGCGGAGGTCGCCCGCCTGACCGCCACTACGGAGCTTCTGGTTAAGGAGAACCAGAAGCTCCGGGCAGACCTGGCCGAAC
Organism: Polia nebulosa; assembly: GCA_951329385.1. Classification (NCBI taxonomy): domain Eukaryota; kingdom Metazoa; phylum Arthropoda; class Insecta; order Lepidoptera; family Noctuidae; genus Polia; species Polia nebulosa. Next base: position 10,585,104 of record OX589606.1, read on the forward strand.
TCCGAGGAGGTCACCGGAGGGCCGCGCAGAAGGAGCTCCAGCACGGGCCGAGTCAGCCCCTGCCCGCCGCGGAGAACCAAGTTCTCGACCTGGTGCGGCAGGAGCTGGCTGCCTTCAACAGGCGGTTCTCCGTGCTGGAGGGCATTGTGTTGCGCCCTCCGCTAGCGGCGAGCCAGCCGGCCTTGGGCCAGCGGCAAACGCGCTCGTTTGCCGCCGCCGCGGCTGTTGCGCCCAAGGGTTCGGCGGGACGGGCCGACCGCGGGGCAGTGCTGAAGCCCGCGGGGCCGGCCCCGTCTAAGGCGACGAAGGCGCCAAAGGCACCGCCAAAGCCACCTGGGAGGGTCCCAGCCAAGGCGACAAGGCGGCCGCCCCAGACTGCCCCGCCTTCTGAACCTCCTGCGACCGGGGCTGCCGAATGGCAAGTGGTCGGGGAGAAGAAGATGGCGGGCAAGGCAGCAAGGGCGGCCAAGCGAAGGGAGAGGCGCAAGCGGCAGAAGGAGCGAGCCGCCGCGGCTAGGCTCCGCGCCACGAAGTCCGCAGCTGTAGTGATCACACTACAGCCGGAGGCGGTTAAGAGGGGCGTGACCTACCGCGCCGTGCTCGCTAAGACGAAGGCGGCGGTGAGCCTCGAAGAGGTGGGGTGCGCCGACGGCGTCCGGGTGAAGGTCACCAAGACCGGAGCCCGGATGCTGGAGGTCCCCGGTGCCTCCAGCGGCCCAGCCGCTGACGCCCTGGCCGAAAGGATCAGGGCGTTGCTGGTGGACGAGGCCCGGGTGTCCAGGCCCACGAAATGCGCTGACATCCGCATTATGGGTCTGGACGACTCCGTGACGGAGGGTGAGGTGGTGGCCGCTGTTGCCAGGACTGGAGGGTGCCCTGCTGAGCAGGTGAGGGCGGGCACCATCCATCCTGACACTGCGGGGCTGCAAACCATTACGGTGAGCTGCCCCGTGTCAGCGGCCCGAGCCATCACCGCGGGGGGCCGGAGACTTTTGGTGGGCTGGGTTTCAGCGCAGGTCAAGCTGCTGGAACCCAGGCCTCTGAGGTGTTTCCGCTGCCATGTGGGCGACCATGTGGCGGCTAAGTGCACCTCGGAGGTGGATCGCAGTGACCACTGCTTCCGTTGTAGTCAGCCCGGTCACAAGGCCGGCTCGTGTAACGCCGCGCCGCACTGCATTGTATGTGCGGCAGCAGGCAAGCCGGCCGATCACCGGGCTGGGAGCAACCACTGCGCTCCACCCGCCAAGGCCAAGACCAGAGGCAGGGCCAAGCCCTCCGCCACCGCCGTCACCGCCGCAGCAGCCGTCACCACCGCTTCCGCCGCTGCCGCCCCCATAGCCGTCGTCGTCGCCGCCGCAACCGCCGTGGCGGCGGGACCCTCACAGGGGGCTCAGAAGGAGGCTGTAATGGAATGCCAATAACGGCCCCATTACGCCTCCTCCAGACGAATCTCAACCACTGTGCCACTGCTCAGGACCTGTTGTTCCAGAGCATGGCGCAGTGGTCGATTAACGTCGCTGTGGTCGCTGAGCCGTACTATGTCCCGCCCAGGGATGACTGGGTGGAGGACCTGGACGGCTCGGTGGCCATCATTTCGTTGACCGCCGCCGGTACCCCGACCCTTGAGGATGTCAAGAGAGGTCGGGGTTGCGTAGCAGCACGGTTCGGGGATATAGTAGTAGTAGGGGTGTACTTCTCCCCGAACCGATCTCTCGCCGAGTTCCAAAACTCTCTCGTGGAGTTGCGAGACGTCGTCGTCGTCGGGTACCGTTCCCTCCCCGTGATCGTCCTCGGGGACTTCAATACCAAGAGCTTGGCTTGGGGTTCCCGGTACACGGACGCGCGGGGCAGGATGGTGGAGGACTGGGCTCTGGAGACAGACCTGGTCGTCCTGAACCGGGGTTCTGTCCCCACGTGCGTGCGGTGGCAGGGCGAATCGGTGGTGGATATCTTATTCGCCAGCCCCGCCCTGTCACCGTGCGTAGTTGACTGGCACGTCATGGAGGAGGTGGAGACGCATTCCGATCATCGGTATATCCGGTTTGACGTCTCCGCCCAGACCTCCAGCGCGCCGGTCCGACAGACCCCGAGTGGTCCGCGTTGGTCGCTGAAGCAGCTGGACCGGGAGCTACTCCTGGAAGCCTCGATCGTGCAGGCCTGGGTGACATCACCGGACAGGCCTGCCGACATAAACGACGAGGCAGAGTGGTTCCAGGAGGCCATGTCCGAGATCTGTGACGTGACAATGCCCCGGGTCCGGCCTTGTGCTCGGCGCCAAGTGTACTGTACTGGTGGTCGGCGGCGCTTACGGCTTTACGCCAAGGGTGTATTGCCGCGCGACGCCGGTACACCAGGTATCGCAGGCGGCTCCGTAACCGCACGCCGGAAACGGAAGCCGTCGAGGCGGAGCTATACGAGGGGTACAGAGCTGCGAGGACCGCCCTCCGAGCGGAGATCTTGCGGGCCAAGAAATCGGCCCGCGAGGAGTCGCTGGAGGCTCTGAACAGAGACCCGTGGGGGCGCCCGTACAAAGCGGTACGGGAGAAACTCCGCCCATGGGCCCCCCCGCTGACGCAGAGTCTCCGGCCGCAGCTCGTGGAGGGCGTGGTGAGCGCTCTGTTCCCCTCGCGAGACGCGGACCAACCCGACGACGACGACGTTCCCGAAGTGACCGAGGTAGAGCTGAGAGCGGCGGTGCGTAGGCTGAACGCCAAAAGCACCGCCCCAGGACCCGATGGCTTTCATGGGAAAGCCTGGGTCCTGGCCTTGCAAGAGGCTCTCGGGCCTCGACTCAGAGGGCTTTTAAGCGCATGCTTGGAGAGGGGCCAGTTTCCACGTCGGTGGAAGACGGGGAAGCTGGTCCTGATCAAGAAGGTGGGGCGCCCTGCGGACTCTCCGTCCGCTTACCGGCCCATTGTGCTGCTCGACGAGGTGGGCAAGCTCTTCGAAAGAGTAATTGCAGACCGCCTCGTCGGGCAGATGGTGCGGGTGGGGCCGGATCTGGCGGAGAGCCAGTACGGCTTCCGCAAGGGGCGCTCCACGGTGGACGCCATCATGCGCGTACGAGCCCTCACGACGGGGGAGGCAGTTGCCCGGGGCAGGGTCGTCTTGGCGGTGTCTTTGGACATCTCCAATGCCTTCAACACCCTGCCCTGGAGTTGCATAGTGGAGGCACTCCGGTATCACCGGGTGCCGCCCTACCTCCGTCGCGTAGTCGAGGCGTATCTGACGGACAGAGCCGTCATCTACCCCGGTCATCAGGGAGAATGGAACCGGCGAGAGATGTCGTGCGTTGTTTCACAGGGATCGGTCCTGGGGCCGCCTTTGTGGAACATCGGATACGACTGGGTGCTGCGCTGCGACCTCCCCATTGGCGTCAGCGTAGTGTGCTACGCTGACGACACGCTAGTCTTAGCGCAGGGGTGGTCGCACGAGGCGGCGGCCGACCGTATGACACGCGGGGTTGCGACAGTCATAGGGAGGATCCGGCAACTGGGACTCGAGGTGGCATTGCACAAGTCCGAGGCCATGTGCTTTCATGGCTATCGGAACGAGCCACCGGCGGGTTCCCAGATCACGGTAGGAGGGGTTCGCATCGGCGTCGAGGGTACGATGAAGTACCTGGGACTCGTCCTCGACAGCCGGTAGAACTTCGTCGAGCATTTTCGACGTTTGGCTCCCAGATTGGACAGGGCCGGGGCCGCCTTGAAGCGGCTCCTACCCAATCTGAAGGGGCCAAACGCCTCCTGCCGGAGGCTCTACGCGGGGATCGTGCGGTCCATGGCCCTCTACGGGGCACCGGTGTGGGCGCGATCGTTGACGCAGCGGTCAACGCGCCAGATGAACGCGGCCCAGAGGGTCATGGCGATCCGCATCATCCGCGGATACTGCACGGTCTCCCGTGAGGCAGCGAGCCTCCTTGCTGGACTGTCACCGTGGGATCTGGAGGCAAAAATCCTCGCGCACCTGTACGAGTGGCGCGAGGAGGCTAAACGCCGGGGCGAAACTCCGCTGCCGCGACAACTCGCGGCTCGGCGGACAGAGCTCCGGCAGGATCTCATGGTGACATGGAGAGAGCGACTGTCGCAACCCAGCGCTGGGCACGCCACCATCGAGGCGGTAGTGCCCCTCTTTGAGGAGTGGCTGGAGAGGCGCCATGGCGCCCTCACCTTCCGCCTGACGCAGGTGCTCACCGGACATGGCTGTTTCGGGAGGTACCTGTGTTGGATCAAGGCGGAGGTGACCCCTGCGTGTTTCCACTGCGAGGATCGCCCAGTGGACACGGTGGAGCATACGGTGGAGGTTTGCCCCGCCTGGGCAGAACACCGCCTTGTCCTCGTGGATGCGATAGGCGGCAGCGACCTCTCGCGCCGTGCCCTGGTTCAGGCCATGGTACGGAGTGAGAGGGAATGGGGGGCCGTCTCCTCCTTCTGCGAAGCAGTAATGCTCGCGAAGAGGGAGGCGGCACACGTTAGGGAGACTCAACAGAGACAGAGTCGCCCTAGCGCCTCCAGCAGCAGCCGTCGCAGGAGACGCCAGGGGCTGCGAGACGATCTCCGGCCACCGTAGACCCGGGCCTGCGGACGGCGAGTAGTGGGTAACTCGCCGTCCGATCAGCAGCAGGCCCGAGAGTCGACGGCGCGTAGTGTTCCACGCGCGCCTCAAAGAGTTGTCAGCAAAGGACGGGGCCTGCCACGGCCAGTGCCTGCCCGGGGGTGGAGGATAAATTCGAAAGAGTTACCGCTCCCCCGGGCGCGTAGGGCAGGGAGGAACAGGGGTGGGTTTTAGTCAGTAAGAGTCTGACACGCCCTTCCGCTCCACCCCAGAGCGGAAAGAGTCATAAGATGATTTCCCAACCCCCAAAAAAAAAAAAAAAATGTACCAGTTGACATGAAAGTTAAAATTAGCTATAATATTAGAACAGCATAATGTTACAATGCATAAAAAGCGCGAAAATAGAAGCGGCTATCAAAATTATAATAGCTATTAATCTAGGTAATGATCGGTTACAGAAATTGTCATTGTTGAGCGCGCAATGTTTTGTAAACAATGCGATTTCAACGCTCCGCACTTCTACTTACCTACACTCGCGCCGGCAGGGCGCGCCGCCTGCCGTAGATTTTTTTTAATATTGTTGATAGGCACGCGTTTGACCACTATCTCACCTGATGGTAAGCGATGATGTGGCCGAAGATGAAGCACGCTTGCCTAGAAGAAACCTATTCACTCTTGACTTAAAGACACCCAGGTGGTAGCTATCAGGAAACACAGACTCCAGTAGGGAATTCCACTCCATAACTGTACGCACAATGAATGTGTTCTCAAAACGCTTTGTGCGTATGGATGAGATGTCCACCATGTACCGGTGGCACTTCACCGTACGTATTGTGGTCCGTTAATGGAACCGGCTTGGCGGTATCAAATTATAAAATGCCGCCGCACACTCCTCAAAATGTAACCGATAGAAAACCGACAGTCTAGCAACTCGGCGTCTATGCTCAAGACTTTGGAGCTTCGACTCAACGAGCCTATCATTGCCATTGATCCTCTTGGCTCGTTTCTCAACTGACTCAAGGGTATAAAGCTGGTGGCGATCCATTCCAAAGATGAGAGCAGTACTCCATACACGATCGAACTTGCACTTGATAAAGTTTGAGCAGCTGTTCCGGCGTGAAGTACCGTCTCACCTTTGCGAGGGTCCCCAACTTTTTGGCAGCAACTTGAGCCTTTGCCTCTATGGAGGGACCAAAATCGAGGGTAGATGTTAAAGTAACACCAAGAAGATCAAGTTGGTCGGTTATCGGCACGGATACACCTCGGAAAGATGGAGCCGGGTGAAATTTTCTCCTATTAGCAGAAAAAAGACACGTCTGGGTCTTAGCAGCATTGAACTTGACCAGATTGGCACTACCCCATTCTGAGACAGCCTGTAAGGACAAGTTCAAGCGCCCAACCACAGCCTCTCGGAGAGACCGGACTGAGACCCACTTGCTCGTGCGTCGGGCACGTATCTCTCGGCAACAGTGCTGTCGTCTGCATACCCAAAGGTACAGGGTTTTAGCAGATCGTTAATATGCAGCAAAAACAATGTTGACGAGAGCACCGACCCCTGAGGAACACCGGCATTAATAGTCAGCAGTCCGGACGAGCAGCCATCTATGACCACTCGGATAGACCGATCCCCCAGAAAATCTGCAATCCAATCACACAAACCAGCGGGCAGACCGAAGGAATTCGCCGTGACGGATGTGTTACGTCAGAGAATGGAATGTAGTACTCCATTCCCTGCTGCAACACATCCGTCACGGCGTCCGCGCACGACGAAACATCAGTCGAAGAAAAGCAAGTGGGCTGCCAAGGATAACATGCGAAGAAAGATCGCATGCCATCCCAATCTGCTGACCCGTATCGTCAAACCTGCCTGGTGCCTCTAAGGCTAGGATCGGGCGGATAGTAGACGGATACAGACTTCACCAGACAGTGGTTGGAAGTACCTAATGGTGAAGAAATCGACACCGAGTAACGGTCTGGATCTGTTGTCAGCAGAAGGTCTAAGCAATTGGCCGAGTGTGAATCAACATCCGATACCCGCGTTGCCCCCTGGACCAGCTGGGTGAGATTTACCGCTAGTGGTAGCTTACGTGTCTCATGTCCAGCATGGTCTGTGCACTGGTATGGGAAGAGCCACTCCTGATGGCGGGCGTTGAAGTCCCCCAGTAAGTAACACCAATTAGGCAGAAGGGTACCGCTGCTGAGCCGCATCCGCCGCCTCACTGAGGTCTTGTGTGAGCCTAGTCGTCTCCAAATCACCGCTGTGCGAGCGGTAGACAATTTTATCTAGGCTTGTGTCCACTAGGACCCAAAGAGTTGAAAACCTGAAGTCCTTAAGGTTGCGGAGACGCCGATAGCAGATGTCGAACCGGGCTTACATACACACACCCGCGTTCCGGGATTTTTCGACAGTTGGCGGGGCAGCCTTTCATGTGTGGCTAGCATGCTATTTGGGCTCCCAACTACCTGCGGTCGACCAGCGGCGCACCGTGCCTCGGATCCCGCTACCCTCAGTGACTAGTCTACCGATACACGCATATCAGCGCGAGCCTGGTTGGTCTGCCTGCAATGGAACAACCAGTTAGTGTCACCTGATTAGCACCACCCGGGGACCACGTGTAGAGTATACTCGGAAGCGGGTGACTCGGGCCCCCAATAGGTATGGTAAGATGTAGGTATTAGGCCGGCGACGAGAATGAACTCTAGCGAAACAGGTGTACGTATTTATTTTATGTACATAGCTGTTTTTAGTGTAATTAGCGTTTTTATTACTTTTTAATTAAAACTCTCATTGGGTTGGATAGTGATAACGATTTTGAACAGTCTAAAGTAAAAAAAAAACTGCAGAAAAAAATGAGGAAAACGTCGACGAAAAATTCCAATGGTGATGCCTGGGCGTCGGGGTTCGCATGACGATCTCCGGCCACCGGGCCTGCGGATGGCGAGTAATGGGTAGCTCGCCGTCCGATCAGCACCAGGTCCGAGAATCGCCGGCGCGTTGTGTTCCACGCGCGCCTCAAAGAGATCTCAGCCACCACTGACGGGACCCATCATGGCCGATACCTGCATGCCAAGAGATCGCGGATATCGTAACAGAGTTACCGCGCCCCTGGGCACTCAGGCAAGGAGAACACGGGTAGGTTTTAGTCAGTAAAAGTCTGACACGCCATCCCGCTGCACCCAGAGCGGGAGAAGTCATAGGATGATTTCCCACACCCAAAAAAATAAATAAAAAAGGGAGTCCAGAATCATGTACTGAATCACTGGTACACGTATGTGCTTTTACGTGCCTAACACGGTGTATATGTAACTTCCCGACCCGATAATCAAAGAAAAAACAACTATGGTAGTTCTGCTAGATTTTAAGACTCTACTGCCCGCCAAGTCGTGCACTCTTGGAATAAAAAATCGTAGCATAGCATAGAAAATAAAAATTTAAAAATCCTACGTTGCGTTTGTTGCAAAGAGGATTAAGTATTTTTACGTTGTTAAAACAGGAAAAACGGTTTTTGGTACTTTTGCTTACTATTTTGGATTCGAAACATTTTGAGTCCTGTTCTAAAACGTAAAAATACTTTAACCTCTTTGTAACAAACTCAATGTAGGATTCTTTAATCTTTATTTTTTATGCTATAATAATAATAATAATAATAATTTATTCAATGCGAGTAACAATGAGACTCATAAAATGTTAGTAACAAAAACAAACTTAAATAACTATGTTAGTGTCATAAAAAATAACAAAAACCCACAAATAAGTAACCATGCTATGCTACGTTACGAGCATAACGTAGCATAGCATGCTAAGCTATGCTACGATTTTTTATTCAATGAGGGCGCCACTTGGCGGGTAGTAGAAATTTAATGATTTACCTTGAATGATTAATCGATCGAACCAAAAATAGAATATAACTGTAGCGATATCTATGACGCTACATACGAACTAGAACAGCAAAATTCCTGCATCGCGCAAGCAGAGTTCTCCGCACGATTAGGACATATACAACAGTCCGAAATCAACTATCGGGCAGTTGCCTGGACCAGACACAACACCCGTCTGGTCGGTCTTCTGGAGGATCCTCCCTTTTCAATGGAGGTTTGCGGGACTTTACACTCTGTATCGCATACCTCTATAATGGTGACCTTCGACTATGAACGCAGCTTTCGTCATGACGTCATCACCTCGTCAGCGCAGCCTTCGTCATGACGTCATCACCTCGTCAGCGCAGCCTTCGTGCAGCTACTCCAGCGTGACGTCATCATCATCACTTCCTCCAAGCTCTTCAGCAACGAGTCATACAGCCAGCCAGTACAACGATAACGCCGACAACGAAACGTCGCACCACTCCAACTCACTGGAGCCCACAGCAGTACTCCGACTCACTGGAACCCGCAACATCATCCCGACTCACTGGGATATCATCACCGCAGACAGTTCCGACTCACCGTGAACTATGCGGCTCTTCCGGTTCTGACTCACTGGAACCAACCTTCCACTGGCCCAGCAACCATCACGTATGAACGACTCATCGAGAACAATCGATCTCCGATCTTCGGAGGGGAGTGATGAAGCGACATCTATGACGCTACATACGAACTAAAACAGCAAAATTCCTACATCGAGCAAGCAGAGTTTTCCGCGCGATTTGGACATACAGGCTGTAACGGAAAGGTGTGGTCATATTTTAAGAATCGGTTCTGCCCATGGAAATGAACAACTTTCTCTAAGAAACAATAGAAAAATCCCAAAAAAAAAGTTGGACTTTCCGTACAAAGTTATCATCAGCTGATAAATATTTGTATATCGCCCATCGATATGAACAACTTTCTTCAGGTTTTCTTGAAGAAAGTTGTTCATATCGATGGGCAGATGCAGTTCTTAAAATATGACCACACCTTTCCGTTACACCCTGTATACAACAGTCCGAAATCAACTATCGGGCAGTTGCCCGGACCAGACACTACACCCGTCTGGTCGGAGGATCCTCCCTTTTCAATGGAGGTTGTGGGACTTTACACTCTGTTCCGCATGCCTCCATATAACTAAGAAATGTGCTTAGGAAACACTACAATGACATGTCAATGTGTCTATAGTTGCTGCGGTCTGTCGACGGCCTCCGTCTGTTGGTGTTGTGGGAATGCGTTTGTTTATGTCACGATCAGACACTTAGAGGTGAATAGATGTGGTCTCATAATTCAATTCGGCAGATGCCGCTAAATTTTTGAATTTTAGTTTCTTTTAAGTATAAGCTTTGGCTATGTGAGCAACTACTCTGTATCCACGTACAAAGTTGCTGCTTGCAGAACCGTGGTCTCATGTTTAGTCCTAGTATTAGCCTTAGCATTAACTTATTATATAATCTGTTACTATGTAACTAGTATGTTTTGTATCATCATCATCAGCCTTCTGATGTCCTCACTGCTGGGCACAGGCCTTCTCTCTGTGAGAGGGTGTGGGCGTAATCCACCACGCGGGCTCATTGCGGATTGGTAAATGTCACCTGTCTTCGAATCTTACAATATATATCTTACAATACTTTGGTTTAAGAAGTCAAGAAGTATATCTAGTTTCCAGTGTAGTGACTAGAGATGTTTAGCTTGATGGGGTCTCGATTGCCCACTATCTCACCTAATTGTAAGCGATGACGTGGTCGACGATGGAACAGCCTTAACTAGAAGCAACCTGTTCACTCTTGACTTAAAGACCCCTAGGTCATGTCTATAACCATCTTGCTATGTCCCTGATGGCTCATGAATTTCGGGAATTCACAACACCAATGGCTCGGACTCTCATCCTTCAAAATTTCTATGTTCCAGTGCTTTAGCCAAAAAACTACCTGATGCCACTCGGTCAAGCCTTCTCATAGCACCTCTACAATGGCTGTCAGGACTCATCATTTATCTGATGTCTCCAATTTACAAGCATACGAGGATACAGTCTTCTCATGAGCTCACTACGAACCATATTCTTGAATTGATAGAAAAGTATAAGGTAAGTTCAAAATAATAATTTTAATTTCCAGTCCTATATTCTAAGTCATTTAAAAGGAAATATCCTTCACTCCACTCGCCATAACAGCGGAAAAAATATCCTCGAGTAATGTAATTTAATATGAAGTATCTCCGATGCCCGACGGTGGCACCCAAAAATAACGCCGTTGGGTACCGGCAGTACCTACCTACACTGCTGCCGGCAACTCTGTCAGCTTACCTTACTTACGACGGTCGTTTGTTTCGTGTGGGTGACCACTCAATCCCAACAACTCTTTAACTATTTAGTCCAAGAGCGATCGAAGCGAGCTCGGGAACTTAGGGCACCCGGGTTCCTTTAAACCCTGCAGACAGAAATACAGCTTTCTTTACTTACAACCGTCGTTAGCACATTGCCAGCCGAACATCTCTATCATCTGTTTTTAGGGCTCCGAACATCCGAATGTAAAAACGAAAAACATAAAGGATCACTCGTGCGTCTGTCTGTCTGTCCGTCTATCCATCTGTCACAGTCAAATAATCCCGAACTCCACGATCTTTTCTGTCGACTATTTAATTTTGTTCCCGACAAATAGTCCCCAGAACTGAATCCCCAATGTGTCCCTTAAGGATGCTTAATGTCCTCCTGACCACCAATCCTGAATGCAATCTGTTTGCCGATGAATGAAGTTGTATAATGCGTGTATGTCTAATGTTTTGTGAGCGAAAGTATGCTGTGCGATATCGGTATCTCATTGTTCACAATCCATGTGTAACATCCGAATCGTAATATCAGCAATCCTTATGTTTTACGGTTTTATACGGTTGCGTAACATCTCCCCCCGTAGAACAGCAACTATTTGCTAAATGTTGTTAAAAATGTTGCTGTGAGATGACTGGGGTCCATCTTGATTCCAGCTGGATGAATATTCCTTCCTGGTTCTGCTTCAGCATAAATGTCTTGATCTGCGTTCATTTCTATAGATGAAGACTCGGTCTTTTTGTCTTTATTTCCTATCCAATGCCGGTACGTAAGAGCAATGGCAAGTACACCTGCACTAAATAGTAATAGGTACACAGGTATAGTAGTATGGTAGATACTTCCATCTGATATCTTGTTAAGTCTTACTGGAGGCTGTACTGAAACTTTCTTGTAACTTTCGTGGAGGTTCTCGAGGTTGATTGAATCAAGCTGTACCAATGATTCTTCAGTTTTTGACGTAATGTTCTGATCCCATAGTGTTTGTATTCTAAGTACATGTCCCTTAATTTGGTTGTCATTGTTAGCGATAGTGAATTCAATGGTTCTTATCAGGCAATCTTGCGGTATCGTAGCCAAATAACTTCCATGAAGTGTTCTGAATTGTTCCTGTCCACATGACATCTGTACTTTTGCAGGTATCGGGAAGCTTAGTGTGTAGTGTTTTTCGTCAAGTTGTTCTAGAGCTTGCTTGTGTAGAATGACTGGTGTTAATGTACAGGAGTTGAGATACTGTTGAGTGATGAGCTGCTGCACGCAGTCTGGCTTATCTATAACCTTGAAACCGACTTTCTCTTCGCAGAGGTACCATAAATTAAGCTTCGGAAATTTTGTCTCTATTTACATAGAATATAATCCATGAGTTGCTATAAACGAAGAGGTAGGAATAAGGGCCATGTTATTTTTGTTAGGAATTATGGACAACTTATATAGGATACTAGCTGCGCCCCGCGGTTTTACCCACCTAGACCGGAATAAAAGGTAGCCTATATGTTAATCCAGGCTATTAGCTATCTACCTACAAAATTTTATCTAAATCGATCCTGCCGTTTGAGTGTGAAGAAGTAACAAACATACACACTCACAAACTTTTACATTTATAATGTTAGTAGGAAGTAGGATAGGTTCTTGGTAAGGCAATCGGTACCTTCATAACTAAAACTATTTTCATATCAATATAATACGATCCTAACTTTAAAATATTATATTACTCTCGAAGATCGATATCAATGATTTCGTCTTTTGAGTATAATAACTCTAATTTGCTTATTATATTTCTAAGATTACCTAAACTAATCATAGAATGGGTAGTGCTGGAAGTATGCATAAAAGCTACTATAAGTTCTATTTTATTTAACTCATCCGATAATGTCTCTATATTATCGTTTAAAATAAGTAGGTGCTGTGCCAGATGGGCATACGTTACTAGGTCTGCCTGTTTCGATGCGTCTTGTTTAATGACTTGGTTAAGTTTATTAGCAATAGTGTTCTGGTTGTCTACTATGTTTTTTAATACATTAGAATGCTGTAAAATCCATTCTTTAGTCAAGCTTATATGACGGTTAAGTTCCGTTGCCAGCTTATTATCGTTACTTTCTAAAACTTGGATGGCGTTATTATATTTGATTGCATCTGTGTAGTCTAAGTTTCCTGAGATACTTTTTATGACTGATCCTAATCCGTCAATGAGTCCTCGTTTAACACGACTAGGTTTAAAACTTTCTAATTGTATGGATATCTTTCCAAGTTTGCCCCCAAGGTAACTTATATGGGGTTCAAAGAGTGACAGTGTTTTATTGTTAATTAATGGTCTAAATTCGCTTAATTGCAATTTAAGTAAATCAACCTTTGACGGATCATTTTCTAAATCAATGTGTAAGAGGAAGGAATGATAATAAGACACGATTTTTGTATTTCCCAATTTGAAAGGGAGTAATCCGGGTCCGTCTTCTAAGGGCTCAAGTAATATGTCCTCCACTTGGACCAGTTGTAGCAATATCATCAGTGGTATTCTGCAACAATTGTTTCGTGTTAGGTGTTCGTTTGAGATGTGATTTGGCAACAGTGGGCCTAGTGTGAGTTTTTTAACGCGCTCGAACGCGTTTGCGTAAACGTTCGCTTATGTCAAATTGTATAGAAAAAAAGAGGTTACCCGCTATTGCCACCACGCAGCGCTTATACAGTTTTAGTACAAATTGACGTTTACGCTCGAGTGCGTTAAAAAACTCACACTAGGCCCTCTGGACCACGTTTCTTTTTTGTGTAAATATGAATGGGCTGATCAGCTAATGCTGTGTCATGTGTATAACGAGGTGCGAGTTTCTGTCTGTTAGCTAATGGATTCTTAATAAATACTTGTTGGTCTGGCTCGTATTCCTTTTCAGGCTCCCTATTTTTGTTCCTATTTTCCATTAGTTCTGTGCGTTTATGCAGGGACGTTTCATTAATAGCCTCGTATACTTTAGACATCTTATCTCGATGTTCCTGCACGTATTGTTGCAGCAAGTGCACAGATAAATCTATATCTAAGGGGTCACGAGGATCCGTATAACCGGTAACTTCTTCAAATGGTCTACATTTTTCTCTACTGCCTTCTATCTCTAAAATATTAGAAAAAAATATAAACAAAGGTTGTTCAAATATCTGGAGAACAAATCAATTTTGTCGACTCGACAATTTGGATTTAGACCTACACTTTCAACTGCCGATGCCGTTCACCATCTAACTGACTATCTGGCTCAAGAACTTGACAAGGGTAACCATACAGTAGGAATTTTCCTGGAGCTCGCCAAGGCTTTTGACACAGTTTCTATTCCTATTCTATTGCGCAAGCTTGAGACATTGGGCATAAGAGGCATTCAGCTGAAACTCTTTAAAAGCTACTTAGAAAACCGTACCCAGTGCGTGAAGATTGGCAGTGTTCTCAGCGCAGACCAAAAAAAACACGTCTTTTGGTGTTCCCCAAGGAAGTATTTTAGGGCCCACTTTATTTCTAATATACATAAATGACCTTTGCAATGTAAAGCTAAAGCATGGCACAATAATATCTTACGCTGATGACACTGTTCTTCTTTTTTCGGCTGTATCGGAACATGAAGTCTACAAGCTCGCGCAAGACGGCTTCAATAGTGTAAATAAATGGCTTCAGCATAACTCACTAACTCTAAATGCGGATAAGACAAATTATATAAAGTTTTCGATGCGCAAACAAGCTTCTCATAGTCCTTTAACGTTGTTTGCTCATTGTTGTACAGTCCCTGCAGATTGCCCGTTTGTGTGTACCAATATGAATAAGACCAATAAAATAAAATTTTTGGGTGTTTTAATTGATGAAACTCTAACCTTCAAGCAGCATATGGAAGCATTAAATAGTAGAATTCGTAAGCTGATATTCGTATTCAAAAAGCTACGATATATTGCAGACCCAATAATAATTAGGCAAGTTTACTTTGCTCTATGTCAGTCAATATTGACGTACTGCATTACCTCGTGGGGTGGAGCATGTAAAACTTTATTACTGCCCATCGAAAGAGCTCAAAGAGCGATTCTCAAGGTGCCTACTTGCCGCCCTTTTCTCTTTCCCACTAACCTACTCTATAAATCTTGTGAAGTACTAACAGTTCGACAATTATTCATAATGAGCATTTTACTAAAACAACACGCAGCTCTTCGCTACAGCACTGAATTTACTAACAAGAGACGAAAAGACATAGTTTGCCCCACAAAAAGTACAAAACATGCTTTCACAGCCAAATTTTATGTTTTCCTTGGACCACTACTCTATAACAGACTAAATGCAAAAGCAAATATTTATTCCCTAAATTATAGAAATTGTAAGAAAACTCTCAAGGTAGCGCTTCAAAGTTTGTCTTATGAAGATACAGAGAACTTGTTAGCTGTAATGAAATAAAGAATGTCGTGTTCTATTCATTTTGTTTTTAATTAGTTAGCTAACTTAGTATACTAAGGTTTTAGGAAGTAGGATTTTTTTAATACTATTTACTCCTTTTTACATACCTCTAAAATGACTATTTTATTTTATATAATTACCGTGATTATTTTTCCGACCCAAATATCGACCAATAGAATTGCACCATTCGACGTCACGTGGTACAACCTACATGGTATTATACTGATAATTTTTTGAAAATTTTCTCTGGTAGTTGCTATATATAAAATAATCCCCCGAATACCACAGGTGTCCTAGTTCAGATACATAACACTTGTGAACTTGACATAGATTTAAGCAAAAATGTATTTACTGTTTTACCAGACAACATGAATAAAAATGTTATTATTATTATTATTTTGTGAAGCTGTGTATGCTACTATTGTATGCCAATAAGGCTTATGTCATAAGGTTAACAATTACTTCACTACGGCGTTGCAATTTTAAAATTCTCAAAATGTTCTAGTAAAGTGGAGTGTAAGCGCTCCACCATACCATTATCGTTGGGTGTATGGGCCAGGGTTTTATGATGTTGAATTTTATGGACACGCGTAAATTCGGTAAATAGTTGATTAGTCAATTCGGGTCCCTGATCCGTGACTATTGATATCGGAACGCCGTGCTGGGAGCAAAACTTTGAACAAGGCTTGTACTACACTAACTGCTGTGCCATCTCTAAGATGGTATACCTGAGCGTATTTAGAGAAAGCATCAATGATGGTCAGATTATTGAAAAAAACACCCTTCGCCTCCTTGGGTCCCCAATATTTGAGGATTCTTTGCCCAGTTTTGTGGAGGAAAACATACAAAATTTTAAAGACGTTTCGGAAAGATTGCTCCAAATTAACATGCATTCGGCCATCACCGTAATTAGCTATTGTTGTTTCGGCCCTAAATTAATATATTTCCTTCGTGCTTCCCACTTAAGGAAGCACCCTCACCTTTTGGAAAAAATGAACCAAATCATCCAACGAACACTTATTTCTATTTTAAATGTGGCCATGGACGACTGAGCTTGGGCTCAAGCTACTCTGCCCATCCGCATGGGAGGCCTCGGCGTCCGCAAAATTACCAGTATTAGTTTACCGGCATTTACATCCTCGGTCCACGGCACTGATAAACTAATCAGGAATATTCTAGCTTCCACACTGATTGATTTTGAATACAAATCCGCCCAACTACCCATCTTCCCAGAAACGGTGAGATGAGCCGCACTGCAGAGTAGTTCAGGAAAACCTAATTACTACATCTGCTACTACTGCGGAGCGTGCGCGCCTGCTGGCTGTGGGAGAGTGGGAGTCGGGTCTCTGGCTTTACGTACTACCGTCGTCGAACATAGGCACCTTGTTCGACGACACTATTTTTCGCCTCGCTGTTGCCCTACTTCTAAGCGCTCCCTGTTGTTCTCCTCATCGCTGCCACTGTGGCGAAGTTGTCAACAGCCTTGGACACCACGGCCTGTCATGCAGCCGAAGCGCAGGTCGCATAGCGCGGCACGCCAATATTAACGACATTATCCGACGTGCTCTTGTCCTTTAGTGTGGGACGCTTCTTGTGCCGATACTATTGCACCATCCCATCTTCCGAGCTCATCGTGCTGTGCTGGCGCTGCCGCTGCGGCTGCTGAAAACCTCAAGCGGTGCAAATATAATAACCTTGTTGGTAATTATATTTTCAAGCCGTTTGGGGTTGAAACTCTTGGATCGTGGAGCCCGAGTGCTCACAAATTATTTAAAGATATATCTAAACACCTTGTTGACACTTCGCGTGACCCAAGGGCTGGCTTTTTCCTTGGACAGAGAATAAGCATTGTCACACAACGTGGTAATGCCGCCAGCCTTTTAGGCACATTACCAGGCGACAGCGATGTGGAGGAATTTTTCGACGCCATATTTAAGATTACTTTTAGTTTTAGTTAGGTATTGGAACGAAGTTCCTTATCACGCGTTGCGAAAGGAGGCTAGACGGAAAAAATTAGTACCAAAAGTTGTAACGATACTTTTTGATTAAGACCAAAAGTTGTAACGACACTTTTTGTTATAGTTGTTGTTTTTTTTTTGGAATTAAGTTCCTTATCGCGCGTTCGCGAGATGATGGGGTTAAGATGAGATGAGATGAGATGAGATGAGATGATGAAGTATAAATTCTTACGTGCGTACATAAGTACACACACACTTTTTTTTTAGTCTGTGCGTAATAGCATTTTTACATAAGAGTCGGCAGTGCGGTTAATATAACAATATATGTTAATAATAAAAAAAAAATTATAACTTAAAAAAATAAAATTATATTACAATTCCTTCACTAATTAATCGAAAGGAACTTCGTTCCATCCGGGTGTCCCTTTTTTTTTTTTTTTTGTGGGTGGGAAATCATCCTATGACTTCTCCCGCTCTAGGGTGGAGCGGAAGGGCGTGTCAGACTCTTACTGACTAAAACCCACCCCTGTTCCTCCCTGCCTTGAGTGCCCAGGGGCGAGGTAACTCTTTCGAATTTATCCTCCACCCCCGGGCAATCCGGGTGTCCCTTGACAGCTCTCAAGTTTTTTTTTTGTGTTCATAGTTAAAGTTAAATAGGTATATTTTTGTTTTATTTCTTAGAGTACATAGTTGTTAAATAATTAAATTATTCAATAAAAAAAAAACAACATGTAACACTTAAAAATTGAATAAATTTAGATTCGTGGAATGGAGCGTTATTTTGCAAGGTGACAGATGACAGATTGTCGTTTGACGTTTCTTTTTCCAATTTGATCTAGAACGAGTCTGTCTATTAGATTTTATTTATTGGAAAAAACTTCTTAAAAGCACCTAATGATGGCTCGAGGTGTAAAAGGGACCAGAGTCAAGTTCAAATGCTGTAAGCATAAGAATGTAGGACAATGTAAGTAGTTACTCTTTTTGGTTTTTTTTCTGTACTGACGCTGAGTCTTAAGCATGGCATCTAAGAGTCTTACCGAATGTTTTCTTGTCGGCAAAAAAAATCAAAAAAAAAAAATCAAAAGTCATTTATTCAAACTAGGCTGAGAACCAGCACTTTTTGAACGTCAAAGTTCTACATAAAGACAGTCCCCCAAAAAACGCCCGCCCGTCACCACTTCCTAGTGTTTTAGCTGTGAAGAAGAAGTGGCCAACAAACTCCCCAGCAACACATCTGTCTGTTAAGTTTTAAGAACTTGAATCTATATAATTCTAAGCAACAATCTCAACATTATGTAAAACAGAAAGATAAATATATGTCGTCTAAAATATAATCATAAAATTAAATAATCCGCCACTTGCCAGCTAGCACACTCAATCATGCCATTAAAAACCAACTCAAGCATAAACACTAAACCAAATTAAAGAAGCCTCCATACATAACTGGTGTGCCTGCTTACAAGAACAAAGATTGAAACTATCAAAGGGCTGTGATTCGAAGCCACAAGTGATGAACTAGGGCCATCACACTAAATTTGGTAGACAATTATTATATGAACTCATATAATTTGTTATAACCATAAGCTAAATATGGAGAAAGAACATCAAGTGTAACATTGTCTTGCGTTCAACACAGCGACCAACTATTATTATCTTCTAAGTAGTCGTTGATGGAATAGTATGCTTTCGAACAGAGACTAGATTTAACTTTAGTTTTAAATGAATTAAAAGGCAAGTCAAGAAAAGAACGGGGTAGCTTATTGTAAAATTCGATACCGAGACCCTCAAACGAACCATGAACCCTACGAACACGGTGGGAAGGAACATGAAGTTTATACTTATTTCTGGTGTTAAAATTGTGGATATCACTGGTCTTTTTGTACAAATGTATATTTTGTCTAATGTATAATATGTTTGCAAAAATGAATTGAGATGCCACCGTGAGAATTCCAATCTCTTTGAAAATTTCTCGTAAAGAAACACTTGACCCTAACCTATAGATTGCTCGTACAGCACGTTTTTGTAAAACAAATATATTTTGTATGTCCGCAGCTTTACCCCACAAAAGAATACCATAAGACATAACACTATGGAAATAACTAAAATAGACTAACCGTGCTGTGTCAACGTCAGTATATTGTCTAACTTTTCTGACGGCGTAGGCGGCAGAGCTGAGCCTTCCTGATAGGCCTGATATATGTGCGCCCCATTGAAGTTTGGAATCAACAGTTATACCCAAAAAAACTGCCGAGTCCACAGTTTCAAGCACTTCTTTATTTAAGATGACATTAGGTCCTAGATTTATAACATTAGGTAAGGCAAACTTTATACATTTAGTTTTCTTAGCATTAAGAACTAAGTTATTTGTCGTAAACCAATCCGTAACCATTGAGAGAGCGCTATCTACGTTATCAAAATCATTTCTATTCCTATCTACTTTAAAGATAAGAGAGGTATCATCTGCAAACAGTACTACGTCACAGATACCCTTTAAAAAATATGGTAAATCATTAATATACACCAAAAACAAGAATGGTCCCAATATCGAGCCTTGAGGCACACCTAAATAAACTGGTAGCCCGGAAGACTTAACACCATTGATATCTACACATTGGAACCTATTACATAAATATGAATCAATTACATTTAGAGCTTCGTTTTGGAGACCATAATGACGCAGCTTACGCAAAAGCGTGTCATGGTGTACGCAATCAAAAGCTTTGGAGAGGTCACAGAAAACTCCGATTGCATTTTGCGAGTTCTCCCATGCGTTGAATATGTGTTTTAGGAGAGCAACACCCGCATCTGTAGTCGATCGACCTTTTGTAAAGCCATATTGATCATTATGAAGGAGGCTATTTACATTAAAATATGTTAGCAACTGCTTCAGTATTAACTTTTCAAAAATTTTGCTAAATGCAGGCAGGATGGAAATAGGCCTGAAGTTGCCTATATCATTTTTATTGCCTGATTTAAATAGAGGTATGACTTTACTACACTTCATGAGATCAGGAAAAGTTCCTGAGTCCACGCATTTATTAAAAGTTACAGCAAGATAAGGCGCTACGATGCCTATTATATCACTCAAAAGTTTAATTGAGATGCCCCAGTAATCCCGTGTTTTTTGATTTTAGAGAGTAAAGGCAGGGTTCCTACCTTAAATTTAATTTATATTATGGAAAAAACAATATAAAATGGTCAGATCATAAACTTCACTATATTTTGGAAGAACAATGCGGTCTTAGCAAAAGGTTTCGAACACCAACGTCCACGTGTCCAGAGATGACCATGATTAGATGACCACGGTTTAGATACTGCTTGAGGATCTCATCATTGGACCTTTAATCTTCTATCTTCGAAGGATAGGGTAAAAGTGATTCATCATAAATTGTAAGTTCAACATACAATTTTCTGTGTACTAAATACACTTTCTTCTTTGTGATAAAAATACATTTACATCAATGTTTCCGATCGATGTGATAAACAACTAGATCAGATACATAATAGACATTAGCGCATACGTGCGTAAAACGTCTAAAATGGCACCTTTAACTGTTTATTCTAATGACGACCACATTGATATCACATACATTTTTAATCCCTCAAGAATACTGAAGATAAGGTTAGATAAAGATTAGGATAGATAATAATAAAAAAAATTGTAAGTACCATTATACATTGCGCTCCAGGAATGTAGGTATAAAGCGCCTGCTACACGGTCTCCAATCGCGTCCCTACAGAAGTGACCTTGGTGATTTTGAATTTTGAAATTTCGTAGGTACATCTCTGCCGCTCGCCAACCACGAACACCTCTGTCGGGGACGCGGTTGGCACCCGTGTACTTAACTAATGAACCAACTCACCTTAAAGTTCGTTCATTTCTTACGAGGGAGGCGCCTACGTGCTTCATGCAGGAGCATTTTGCTGGGCACTGAGGTGTTGTTTCAAAATCACTCAAAAAGCAAAACAACACACATACACTAACAAACACAGAAAATAACTTATGTTTTTTTATAACTTTACGATAACAACCTAAATTCACGAGCTGCAAAAACGCTCATCCGTTTGCGATGAACGTGAACACAGCACTGATAAAAATTCGTCGTCGGCGAAATGCTATAGAAATAAAATTTTATTTATTAGCGTAGGTACGCTTTTACGCTCTTATACCGTATAGATGAATGAAATTGATAGACTGTACAATCGCATTAAGTTGTACCTACTACCTACTCACGCAGTAATTATTATGATGTAGGTATACGAAATGTAAGAATGTGGTTTTAACGAAATCAGTAAGTAACATTGTTGTATTGTATTACTTCCCTTTATATCACCATGTGACAGTTCTGTAACAAACCATTCAAGTCCATACAAAATCTAAAATCTTATTTTTATTCCGTTTTACATCAATGTATCACAACAGTTACAAACCGTTCTATGCAATTCTAGTACACATCGTGAAACACAGATGGCGTTAGTAGTTTGAAATTTCGTTCAAACTTTAGTTGGTGACACTTCACGAGACTTGACGTTGCGTAAAGTTTTCAAAAATCGAAAATAATATAAAAAAACAAAATAACTGCGACTTGTTTGGTGATTCTAATAGGTAAGTTCATGGTTTTCACTGTTTATTGTCGGTAACGCATCATTTTAGTTATTTGTGAGAATTCGTGTTGAATTTATCTTTGTAACATTTCTGTCACAATGCAGAATAAGGGTCGTATTTTATAGTACATTGACCTAGTGTTGGTTTCTTCACAGAATGACTTCCCGAGGTATAGGAGAAGATGAAATTGAACAATTTCTTTTGGACTATGAGGCCAGTGAGGATGGGTTTGAAGACGATGACGACAGCGTGGCAGATCCCGAATATTTGCCGGATTTAGAACCCCATTCGAGGATGAAACTGCAGAAGAAATGTATGGTATGAACATTGACAGTATTATTGAAGATCTGGAGCGCGGTGGCAGTAATTCGTCTCCATCACCCTCGCCAGTTGCTTCTACTCAGCCAGGACCATCAGCACGTCGTCAAACCAAAAACAAATTGAATGTACGCTGGAGGAAGAAAAATATTGAACTAAACGAGCAACAGCTACGTTTTACAGGTGATGAAACCTTGTCGCCCGAGGTTTTAGACCTCGAAACACCAATCCAATTCTTCTTGAAACTATTTCCCAAAGAACTGATTGAAGTCATTGCTAGCCAAACAAATCTTTACATAGTCCAAAAAGATCCCAACATGAGTTTTCGTGTCACAGAGACCGATATTCAACAGTTCATTGGACTAGTGTATATCATGTCGTTGGTACATCTTCCAAGGGTTACGAAGCATTGGCACGGTTGTATAGGAACACCTTTAGTAAAGGAAACAATGGCAGTCAACAAGTTTGAGAAGATCCGGAGATTTATTCATTTCAATGATAACACAAAAAATGTTCCACGAGAACACCCTGATCATGACCGAATATTCAAGATTAGACCAGTCGTCAAAAAACTAAATGAGACCTGCCAAAGCATCCCTCTAGAAAAATATCTATGTGTAGACGAGCAGATTTGCTCCACAAAAGCAAGGCAGAATTTGAAAAGATATAACCCCAAAAAGCCAAATAAATGGGGATATAAAATATATGTTCTTTGCGGTGTGAGTGGGTTCGCATACAGATTCGAACCTGAAACAGGAGCTGAAAATGTGGTTGCTTCTGGTGAGCCAGACTTTCGCGCTGCATCGAATGTGGTCGTCAGGCTTTCGCGTGAAATACCAAGAAATCAAAACTACCGGATCTATTTTGACAATTATTTCACGTCTCTGCCGCTTCTGGAATATTTAGCTAAACATGGCGTTCTTAGTCTCGGAACCATACGTCGAAATCGTATACCTGACTGTAAACTACCAACAGACAAGGAAATGGCACGGATTCTCTTGTTCAATATATAAACTAAAATTAGAGAATTGCTAACTTTTACTAAAAGGCAGTGCGAGAAAAGGACGGCTATAGCTATGCACTAAGTTAGAGATGTCAAACTAGTTTACGCCTTGCGCTTCGCCGTGTTTTTAGACGACATGTTTTTACGTGTACCCTTAATTTGTATGGAAATATTAGTTCAAACTAAATTTGACAGCTCTAATTTACGTCCGTCTCTTTCCTGTTTTATTAAAGAGAAAAAGATAGCAATAGCCTAAATTAAGTTTAGTTTGTGCCTAACAGAATCAACACCAATATCTAAAAAAGAACGCGGCTACTCGGTAGAATATGTCGGAAACGTGGAAGGAAGAGAAATATCGACAGTAGCCTGGAAAGACAACAAAATTGTCACACTCGCCTCTAGTTTCGTGGGAGAGCTACCGAAGACACAGGTTTCAAGATACGACAAGCCAAACAACAGATACGTGACTATCGACCGACCCCATATCGTAGGAGAATACAACCGCCATATGGGTGGTGTTGATTTGATCGACAGTATCATGGGCAGGTACAAAATACGCCTGCGAAGCAAAAGATGGCAGATTCGCATGTTCTACCATTTCTTAGATCTTGTTATGTCCAATGCCTGGCTCTTATATAAAAGAGTACATAAGGCCAAAAAAAGAGAAGACCCAATGCTGCTGTCAGCTGATTTTCGACAGGATATAGCCTTGGTTCTGTACAAGCTCGGGACTAAAGCCAATAAAAAAAGGCGAACCATTGAGCAAGACATACAAGCCAAAAAACATAAAGGCCCAGCTCAGTATGTGCCCCCAGCAGCTGTGCGGCAGGACCAGGTAGGACATTGGCCTATATGGGCCGAGAAGAGGATAAGGTGCAAATATCCTAACTGTGCTGGCGTATCACAGACGATTTGTGAGAAATGTGGAGTTGCTTTGTGCTACAACAAGCAAAACAACTGCTTCATGGCATTCTATACGTCTTAGAGGAGTATTATGACACAATGTGACATTTCTGTCACACTCCCTAAAATCGTTAATAAATAGCCCCCTGATTATTTTTTTTTTAAACTAAAAAATACGTGTTTCTTTGTTTAGTTTTTGCTACCGTACCATTGAATATTTTTCTGTTTTTATGTTGTTGAGTTATGAAGGGTTAACTTAACTTTGTTGATAACAAAAATGTATCTAAAAATTATGTCGTTGTCAGTAAACTGTAACACATTTTATTAGATCTTCTTTACTTATTTCGATGAAGGTTTATAAAAATAACCTCCCCTTAAAAATAAGTTCAAATAAAAGTAGTCAATGAGATATCAATTTTTGTAGACACTTAAAATGCCTAACGTGTCGCGTCTATTAGATTTATAGGTCTGTATGAGCATTTGCCAACAAAGAAACGTCGGCAGTCTTTGGCCGATGTTGCATGCGTACCTACTGGGCCCACGATAGGCGTTGCATGCGTACAAACGGGGTGAATAGGCACGGAATTGAACTTTGGGTAAATTTATCAGTCATCATGCCTGAAAATATTATGTTGATTTTGGTATCAAAACTTGAGTCTCATCCTGAAGATTCATAAGGAATTTACACTAAATCATGTAAAGCAGCCAGTTTTAAATATTTCTGCAAATTATAGGTCATCCCTATTTAAACACGAAATGGGGTTAATAGGGACGGTGATTGGCACTATAGGGAAAAACCGTCAGGGCTGTCACTCACACATTTTGATAAAATAGGTAAGTAGGTACTTAGATAGGTATTTAGTAATAAGTGTGAATTAGGGTAAGTAGATATGTAGTGTAGGTAAGTATTTATACTTTGAATAAAAATCAGTGTTCTATGAACATATTAAACTTTCTATATTAAAATATTTTAATAATCACAATTTTTATCTTAAAATCAGTTCTATAGATTAAAATCAGAGTATTAGTTGTAAACTAAAAACAACCTCTTATAATAATTAAACTATACAAATAAAAAATACTATAATTCAACAAAAACAATTATAAATTCAAACAGTAATTATTTTTCTGCAATATCTAGTAACGATCTATTAGTACTATTGTACTAATCAATCAAGTGACAACCCTGTCCCTATAGTCCCTTTACTGTCTCTTGACACACTGCGTCGTCTCTATTTATTAAATATCCCGTCCCTATTGAACCCCTAGCCTACCTAAACACCCCCGACGCGTACCGAAAAACCTCGTAATACGTTAATAAATTAGTAGTCTTAATAAAATTTAATTTTGTGGTATAAAAAGTCGTTCAATTGTACTTTCTTTACGATATTCAGATTCCAGAATTACTACCACGATTATTTCAATCCCGATTTTTTCCCTATTCACCCCTCGATCCCTATTCACCCTGTTTGACGGTACCTCCGGTGAACTTAGAAAATCAGCTGAGCAGGGAGCTTCTTGTCTTCGTTTATTTACATTGCGTTTTTTTGCGAAAAAAGCGAACTATTTATTTTTTAATTAAAAATGTCATTGAGGTAGATAGATATAAAGATTATATACAGTTTAATGTAAAAAACGCAGTTTTTTTTTTTTAAATTAGGAAAAAGCCGACAAAAAATTCCAACGCTAGGGGGTCCAGAATCATGTACTGAATCACTGGAACACGTATGTGCGGTCATGTACGTTACACCCTGTATATATATATAATACAAGCTTCCGCCCGCGGCTTCGCCCGCGTGAAAAGTATGATTATATTAAAATTTGAGTGGTATTTCCAGTGAGTAGCACGTTAAAAAAACACTGTAGAAATCAAAATCCATAGTCAGTTATTCAAATCAGGTTGCCAGCCAGAACATTTTAAACGTAGTTCTACATAAAGACAGACCCTTCACCACTTCTTAGCTTCTTGCCCGTGACTCTATCTGCGTAAACATCCGGATTGAGTCTAGAGAAAAATCAAACATTTGTGAAAGATTAGAAAATAGTACGGGCTATGATCATGATAAATTAGAATTTCCTGTATTGGCAGGGCTTACCAAAGTTGGACAGCGCTATTTGCACTACGCCGAACATCTCTTTTCTATGGGCTACCTTTTTTTTTTGCGTTTGTATCTATGTTTGACGTCGAAGTTTTTTTGTTTATGTTAAATTACCTTTTTCATGGTTTTAGGCACCCTGATAGTTTACCAGCGGCTGCATCTGCGTGCAGGTCTGAAATTTCTCTTTCGCATGATTCTGATTTCCTGGTAGTTTAAGAATCTATACCGCTCAGGATTCCAGCCCCGAAAATACTTACTCAAGATGCTACCTCTTATGATTCCACCCCTAGTGTTAGTGCGTGAATCTCTACCGCTCGGAAATTTTACTTCTTCACGAAGAATCGTGATAACCTGATAAATGATGTTTATTCTGTAAATAGGTTTCAAGGAACACTTTTACACGTCAATGTTTTTTGTCAGTTTAAGCTAGATGAGGCCGGTGTTTCCCATCTGACTACCCTGAGAAGAAACACCGAAACAAACTCAGAGGTCAAAGTCTCCTTTAAAGTGTTCAAATCCATACAATGTGTACTGGTTAAATCATATGAGAACCATGTACGTTTATGTCTGGGATGAGCTTTTTGAAGAAAGCAACACACAAATTCGAGTGGACCTGTCCAGACAGTGCAAGCATTTGTCAGTCATCGCGAAGCTCAACTCAGAACTTTGAGGAGCTATAATAATAATAATAAATAAGTCTATTGATCCAAAGATAAACATAGACACAGGTTATATACTAGTTACATGCTAAGACTTAATCAACTACAAAATCTACATGAATATAACGACATACATAGTTCTCGCATTCACATTATTCTATATGAGGACCATACAGCTTAGTGTCTGTAGTGGTCTTTTGAAGAAAGAACCAAACATATTTGAGTGGACCTGTCCAGTCAGTGCAAGTATTTGTCAATAGTCGAATAGCTCAACTTAAAAACCACTAAGGAGCTCAATGACTTGACGAACAATACCAAAGAAAAGACATTTGGGTAGGCCGCAAAAGTACTCAAACTGTCAGACAACGTTAAAAATTACTGTAAAGAGGAGGAGAAAATAATAATATACTCGTAATATTATAAATGCGAAAGTTTGTATGTTTGTTTGTTTGGCTGAAGGTAACGCAAAAACGGCTGAAGGGATTACAATGAAATTTTGCACACACGTAGGTCATAACCTGGATTAACACATAGGCTACTTTTTATCCCGGTAAATGACAAGACTTAGCGAAGGCTGAGGTGGAAGTAGAAATCCAAAGTTAGGCTGAACGAGCGCACACGCTCAAAAAGTACTAGGACACCAGAAACATGAGAAGTATTTCCAGGACTGAAATCATGAGAGATAAAGTATCAGGAGACCAGAATCATGAATAGGTGTTTTCGGGGCTACAATCCTAAGCTGTATAGCTTCACAAACCACAAGGATACCAGAATCAAGAAGAAGTGTTTCCGGGGCTATAATCCTGAGCGGTATAAATTCACAACCTACCAGGATATCAGAATTACAAATCATATTTCGAGGCTTGTATAAAGAGAGGTAGAGATTTACAAATTACCAGGAGACCAGAAAAATGAGAAGTATTTCCAGTACCAGGAGACCAGAAAAATGAGAAGTATTTCCAGTGCTGAAATCATGACCGGTAAAGACTCACAAAGTAAAGTGAAATCTCAGGTCATGATTATTGGCGGCAGGTATATGCGGAACAGACTTGATGTTGCATCGCTGACTCCACTCTGTCTGAATGGAGTTCATCTCGAATACGCAAAGACTGCTAAAAACCTGGGGGTCATTCTGGACTCTTATTTATCCTGGACTGCCCATGTCGCTGAAGTCAGTCGCAAAGTGCACTACACATTCCACTCGCTGAAATGCCTCCAGAGCTTTTTGCCCTTGAACACCAAAATTTCCCTTGCCCAAACACTGATTCAGCCTATCATTGACTACGCCGACGCCTGTTATTTGGATGCCACCGAGGAGCTTTTAAATAAACTTGAGCGATTGCAAAATATCTGTATTCGTTTTGTTTTCAATCTTAAAAAGTATGATCATGTTTCCGGCTTTCGCAAGGTACTCAAGTGGCTCCCTATTCGACTTCGCAGGAACTCTCGGATATTGTGTCTGCTGTTTAACATCCTTCACAACCCTAAAACTCCCTCCTATCTGCGGGAACGCTTTTCTTACGCCCGCCCTCCTGATGCGCCTTGCAGGTCGCATCTCAGGAAACTCCTCAAATCCCCTCCTCATAATACTGACTACTACTCTTACTCCTTCACTACGCACGCTGTACGGTTGTGGAATTCTCTGCCGCCTGAAACTAGGGACTGCCAGACTCTTCCAGTCTTTAAGAGGAGTGTCAAAGATCACTATCTTTCAATTTCATCATAGTTGTTATAAGTATTTATTTATTATTATGTATTATTTATTTCATAATATTGCTTAGTATGTATTTTAGTATGTTGCCTATATATGTATTTGTATCTATTATATTATGGTATACATATATCTTATTTCATTGTTT
Source organism: Polia nebulosa (assembly GCA_951329385.1). Taxonomy (NCBI): domain Eukaryota; kingdom Metazoa; phylum Arthropoda; class Insecta; order Lepidoptera; family Noctuidae; genus Polia; species Polia nebulosa. The sequence goes on from OX589606.1 coordinate 10,613,700, forward strand.
ATTTACTTTTTTATTTTTTTTTGGTTTTATGTATTCTTTTTTTCCTACTACTTTACCACACAGTGTCTACTTCCCTTTTTTTCCAACTCTCCTTTCGCAGGTATGCTGGAAGAGATTTCATTAGAAATAAGCATTCCCCCCAAAAAAATAAAAATCTTTTTACATAATTGCTTTTTTTTGTGTTTCATTTCTGTCTGTTCTGTGTACATAAATTGTTAAATAAATAAAATAAATAAATAAAGTACCAGGAGACCAGAATCATGAATACGTATTTTCGGGGCTACAATCTGCTGTATAGCTTCACACACACCACCGGGAGCCCAGAATCAAGAAGAAGTGTTTCCGGGGCTTGAATCCTGAGCGGTATAGATTCACAACCTACCAGGAGATCAGAATCACAAAAATTATTCCGGTGCAGGAATCGTAAGAGGTACAGAAAGATTCGCAAATTACCAGGAGAACAGAATCAAAGTAAAATTTCCGAGCGGATTATGAAGAAGAGAAATTTCAGACCTGCATGTGGATGAAGCCACAGGTAAACTACCAGGGTGCCAGAATCATGAAAAAGTTAATTTAATATAAATGTCTACGCGAACGGAGCCACGGCCAAGAAGCTAAGCACTAATTTAGGATATGTTCGGGAGACCCAATAAATGAAACAGTCTCGGTAAACTATTATATTTAACACGGTAAGAATAACAAGATAGGTACCCAGATACACTGAGCGAGTGTGTATGCGCCCCTACAGTCTTTATGTAGAACTTTGTCGTTCAAAATAATCTGGATTTCAGCCTATTTTAAATTACTTTTAATTTTGTTTTCTACAGGGTTTATTTATCGTGCTACTCTCTGGAAATACCACTCAAACTTATTATTACACTTTTTACGCGGGCGAAGCCACGGGCGGAAGCTAGTACAAAATAAATATGATAGCGACACAGCTATCTGTCTCCTACAATCATTTGAAAGATAGTATCTATATATATGATTCCTATCTTTTGTCAAATAAAAACGATTACCAATGTAATTTTTAAGGTCAATTAGATGGAATAAGTTATTATTAAATAATAAATTGTGCAATTTTATATTAATATGATATCTAATTTGATTTTCTTCCTGTGGCAAACTTTGGCTTTAAGGGAAAGTACACATCACAATTTTTCTTAAATTAAGGTCAGACAAGGTTCTATAACAATGGAGCAATTCTCCTTTGTTCTCAGTACCCCTATCACCAACTAAAATTATAAGTATAGTATCCTGGTTAAAATTACATTTTATAATCTCTTTCATTATTTCCAACAAAGTACAACCAGGCATGCAGTTATTCATTATTGAGTGTCCCAGATATTCATTTATCAAAAAGTGGCCTAAATCCTTTCCAATCTCATCACAATAGATTATTTCTTTATTTACAATTTGTTGCGATAAACAATTACTCATTTCTACTGGCAAACTGGCACAAGACTGCGGTAAGGTGGTATTATATATTGGCAATGAATGGTCCGGAGTAGATGCCATTGATGGTGATTGGCAATGTTCACAGTTTGATTTTTGTAAGCTAACCAGCTCATTCATTGCCAACACATATTCCCTCATTTGTTTCTCTGAGGCTCTATAAGTATTTAGTGGTCATTGAGCTTAGTTGCTGTTGAAACCGGTCAAGTTCACACTGCAAGTCTTCCGTGTCAGTTTGGTATTTCCTAGTACTTTTCTCTAAGTTCATATCTAATTGTTTTAATAAATTTAACCATTCCCTATTAAGTTTTACACTTTTAATGAAGAACTTTTGTTTTTTAACCATTTTTTTTTAGTTTTAACAGTGTATTTATATATTTTAATATATTTTTTAAGTTTATTTTTACAAGAGATTACCCTGACTTTTTTACTTGACTTAGAATCATCATCACTTGTCAAATCTATAATGCAAGAGTGCCCACTAGATAAACCATTGATGTGGCAATAGGAACCAACTCATTGAATAAACTTTGATTCAACGAGGCTGTGATGTGCAGGTTAGTTGTCTCAAGATGTGAAATTTGACTTTGAGCCTCTTGTAGCTGTTGTTGCAACAAAAAAATTGTGATTAAGAGCTTGTTCATACTCTGTGCTACACTGGCTGAATCCGTCCACAACAAGTTGGAGCCTATCCCGGGCTTCTATGGCCTCAGTGTATTGAATGTATAACTGAGCCATTTCATTCTTTAACTTCCTATTCTTATCATGGGCTTCAAGGAGCACCTTTTCACTATCATCCATTTCCTTAATCAGTTGAGCACAGCACTTCTTAGAAGCCTTTAATTCGCTCAAAGCCAGATTGAGTTTAGACTCTTCTTGACGAGCATAGGCGCTTCGAGTGATAGGCATGATTTTATGGAATAAAAGTGAAATTAGAATAGACTAGGCAGATTGTGACAAAAGTGGAAAAGATAAGATACCTGGAGAACTTCCGTTCTCCAGGTAATTTGTAAACCTTTCTCTACCTCCTACGTTTCCTGCCCCAGAATAATTTTTGAGTTTCTGGTCTCCTGGTAGTTTGTTAGTCTTTATCGCTCGTGACTTCAGTCCTCGAAATGTTTCTTGTCTCCTGGTAATTTGTAAATCTCTACCTCTCCTAATACCAGCTTCGGAATATGTTTTGTGCTTCTGATCTCCTGGTGGGTTATGAATCTATACCGCTCAGAATTCCAGCCCCATCCCTGGTAGTTTGAGAATCTATACCGCTCATGATTTCAGCCCCGGAACACTCTTTGTGTTTCTGGTTTCCTGATATTTGTGAATCTATACCGCTAATGATTCTAGCCCCAAAAATACTGATTCACGACTCTGGTCCCCTGTTAGTTTTAGAATCTATACCTCTCATGATTCCAGTCCCGAAATCACGTCTTCATCATTCTGGTCTCCTGGTAATTTATGAATCTCTACCTCTCATAATCCCAGCCTTGGTATACATTTGTAATTCTGATGTCCTGGTTGTTCGTGAATCTGTACTGCTCGGCAAATTTCATCATGCTTCTGTTCTCCTAGTAAATAATTTATAAATAAATAATTTATTTTTCTTAAAAAATTACAGATTATGGTAAACTACTACAGAGGCCTTAAAGTAAAAATAAAACAAGATATAATTTCAATACTTAGGTTGGGTTGGCATCGAACATTGCCAGAGATAAATTGTTGCAGAAATCTGTATCCAATAATTAGCAAACTCTGCCTCCCAAACTAGGGTAGCCTGTATTTTAGGAGGCAGTGTTCGGCTAAGAGATTATTTTAATTAGATTTTACAGTTTGTGGGATGTGTCGATCTGCCATAAAAACAATGTATTCAGCCTGACTTTGGATTTCTACATTCACCTCAGCCTTCGCTAAGTTTTGTCATTTACCGGGATAAAAAGTAGCCTTTGTGTTAACTCAGGTTATGACCTACCTGTGTCCTAAATTTCATTGAAATCCCTTCAGCCGTTTTTGCGTTACCTTCAGCCAAACATACAAACATACAAATATGCAAACATACAAACATACAACCAAACAAACAAACAACCCCCCCCCCCTAAACCCCCCACCCCTCTACATACACCCCTACCACACAACCCTATTCACACGGTGTCCACTACTCTTTTTTTGTCATCTCTCCTTTCGCAGGTATGCTGTAAGAGATTTCGTTAGAAATAAGCATAACCTTTGTACCTATTTCTCTGTTTCCTTCTTCTTGTCTGTTCTTTTTTTTGTTGTATGTGTGTTACATTAGTTGTTAAATAATCCTACTAATATTATAAATGCGAAAGTTTGTATGTTTGTTTGTTTGTATGTTTGTATGTTTGGCTGAAGGTAACGCAAAATCGGCTAAAGGGATTTGAATGAAATTTTGCACACAGGTAGGTCATGGCCTGGATTAACACATAGGCTACTTTTTATCCCGGTAAATGACAAGACTTAGTGAAAGCTGAGGTGGAAGTGGAAATCCAGAGACGGGCTGAACGAGCGGACACGCTCACAAAGTACCAGGAGACCAGAAACATGAGAAGTATTTCCAGGGCTGAAATCATGAGCGGTAAAGACTCACAAAGTTTTTTTTTTTTTTTTTTTTTTTATGTTTGATAGGCTCGCGTTTGACCACTATCTCACCTGATGTTAAGCGATGATGCGGTCGAAGATGGAGCACGCTTGCCTAGAAGTAACCTATTCACTCTTGACTTAAAGACTCCTAAGTACTACTCTCAAGTACCAGGAGACCAGAATCATGAAGAGGTATTTTTGGGGCTACAATCCTAAGCTGGACTGAAATCATGAGCTATAAAGACTCACAAACTACCAGGAGATCAGCATCCACGAAAAAGTAGTTCCGGACCTGGTATTATGAGAGGTACAGATTTAGAAATTACCAGGAGAACATAATCATGACGAAGTTTTCCGAGCAGTACAGATTCACAAACAACCAGGACGTCAGAATTACAAATTTTTTTTTTGAGAGTTAGGGATTCATAAATTACCAGGCGACCAGAATGATGAAGGAGTGATTTCGGGGCTGGAATCATGAGAGCTATAGATTCTCAAACTACCAGGAGACCAGAGTCGTGAATCAGTATTTTTGGGGCTAGAATCCTAAGCGGTATAGATTTACAAAATACTAAGAGACCAGAAACACAAAGAGTGTTCTGGGGCTCTTATTAGAAGAGGTAGAGATTTACAAATTACCATGAGACCAGAAACATGAGGAGAAGTAAAATAGGTAAATCATGAACGATAAAGACTCACAAACTACCAGGAGATCAGAAACAAAAAGTATTCCGGGGCAGGAATCGTAAGAGGTACAGAAAGATTCGCAAATTACCAGGAGAACAGACAGAATCGAAGTAAAATTTCCGAGTGGTATAGATTCACGCTCTACCAGGAGATCAGAATCACAAAAAGCATTTCGAGGCTGAGATCATGAGAGGTAACATCTTGAATTAGTATTTTCGGGGCTAGAATCCTGAGCGGTATAGATTCTTAAATTACCAGGAAAACAGAATAAAATTATGAAGAAGAGAAATTTCAGACCTGCATGTGGATGAAGCCACAGGTAAACTACCAGGGTGCCAAAATTATGAAAAAGTTAATTTAATATAAATGTCTACGCGAACGGCGAATGAAGAAAATGTGGTGAGGAAAGTCTTGTGTATGGATGTGGATGGCTATAAGAATAGGGGAAGGCCAAAGAAACGATGGTTGGACTGTGTGAAAGAGGATATGGGTAAAAAGGGGGTCACTACAGAGATGACGACTAATAGAGGAGTATGGAAGAAAAAGACTAGTTCCGCCGACCCCAAATAAATTGGGATAAGGGCAGGAGAATGATGATGTCTACGCGAACGGAGCCATGGCCAAGAAGCCAAGCACTAATTTAGGATATGTTCGGGTCCCAATAAATGAAACAGTCTCGGTAAACTATTATATTTAACACGGTAAGAATAACAAGATAGGTACCCTGACACACTGAGCGAGTGTGTATGCGCCCCTACAGTCTTTATGTAGAACTTTGTCGTTCAAAAAAATCTGGATTTCAACCTAATTTAAATTACTTTTAATTTTGATTTCTACAGGGTTTATTTATCGTGCTACTCTCTGGAAATACCACTCAAATTTATTACTACACTTTTTACGCGGGCGAAGCCGCGGGCGGAAGCTAGTTATAAATAAATAAAGAATATATCAGATTGCTGCTGCCTCAGGTACTAACGCTTTCGACCTTTGATACACTACTGGTGTCAGGATAAGTATTTCAATAATTTCTAATGTTAAAAAGTGTAAAATAAAGTATAGGTAAATTAAGATATTTTTTAAGGCTAGGTTCAGTCAAATAAAAACGTAAACTACAAAATGTTATTGAAATCTAGCTTGGACACGATTACTTTTTTAATTTTTGGGAACGTGCTATTGAAGACTTATGCAAAGAACAGAGTATGTTATATATTGTTTGTGATGTTTGGTAACATTTTAACTGACATAAGTTTTTTTTTGGAAATTCAAGAAACTTTTAATAAACATTTTCATAAAAACATAATATGGTATCCTGCAATAACATTAATTTTAGGAAAAGCCGCATGCGACGCTGTTTCTTGTTTCTCCAATGAATGCCATCCACACACCTAGCAAATGCTTACCCCTTATTCTGCTTTTTTTTTCAAAGTCAGCGCTGGCATCTAATTCAGCAACCCACGCAGGCAGCTAATTCGGGATACGGTTACGTATTCTACGGTTTCTTTGGGTGGAGCGGGAGGGCGTGTCAGATTCTTACCCACCGATGTTCCTTCCCTGCCCTGAGTGCCCAGGAGCGCGGTATCTCTGTTTCGAATTTATCCACGACCTCGGGCAGATAATGCACCCCTAGTCTACACAATTTGCCATAACATTAATCGGATTTATTCACCCATCGTTTTTTGGCCATCCACCTTATAGCATGCTTCCAGTAATATCGTCGCCTCAATGCTTGTATGTCCTATGGACCAAATTTATCGAAAATGAACTTTAAATTCAGTAGGTACTGTTAAGACTTGAATTTTAATCCTGTTAGTCAAGGAATATTCAAAACTTTAGTCTGTTATAAAATTAAAAAAGTCATAAAACTTTTATTTGTGACACGACACTGTAATGAGAATTTTGTGCTTTATTATTCTATGACCAGTGTTTGTTTTATATCCTACATCGTAGGAAACGTTGAGTGCTTTTACCTACCCACAAAAAAATTATTAATTTATTAGACTGATCATAGTGGACTATTGATCACTATACCAAATATAAACAAATATAAACAAAAAAAAGATATCACTGTTAACCCAAAATCTAAAGGTTGCTTGGAAACATTTAAAACTAAACTCTCAAATAAAATCCCACTTTTGTCAACTATTGATGACCCTAATCAACATTATAATGATTTTTTCAAAATGTATTGCACGCAATTTGATACTACTTTTATTCCTAAGACGATTTCGGTAAATAGCAATATTTCCTTCAGTGACTGGGCCACCATTGGTATTAATAAAAGTAGAAAATGGCTGTATGAGCTGTATGAAGAACGGACTTACGAGTATATTAACACTGTAAAATTTAATTTATATGTTAAGAATTATTCTAAATTATTTAAAAAAGTATGTTATTTGGCGAAATCTCGCTACTTAAGTTCAAATATTAAAAATAGTAGTAATTTAAATAAAATGACTTGGGATATTATTAATAGCGAAACGGGAAGGTCTTGCAACCGGAGTAGTGATTACAGCCTTGCTATTGATGACAGTATCATTAAATCAGATTCGCAAGTCGCCGCGGCATTTGAAAACTTCTTTGCAGAGATTCCCGTATCGACTACAAAATCTCTAAATTCATCACCAACTGCTGCAGAAATTTTACTTAAAGAAAACGTTCCAGTTTGTGAATCCTAATTTTATTTCCAATATGTCACCTGTAATGATGTAATTAAAACTTTTAATATTTTAAATTTTAAAAAGACTGCAGATCTATGGGGTAATTCTGTTGACGTTGCTAGGTCTATTATAAACATTGTAGCACCTACTTTAGCAGTAATTTTTAATAATTGTATAGATTGTGGTGAGTTTCCTGATCTAATGAAATATAGTAAAATTATACCATTGTTTAAATCGGGCAGTACATCAGACCCTACCAATTATAAACCTATATCAGTGCAACCTACTTTTAGTAAAATTTTTGAGAAAACTATTTTAGATCAAATTCAAAGATATTTTAATAAACACAAATTATTACATAACAAACAGTTTGGTTTCACAAAGGGTCGTTCAACAACTGATGCTGGTGTTGAACTTTTGGGACACATTTATAATGCATGGGAAGATAAATGCGATGCGTTGGGCATTTTTTGTGATTTGCCTAAGGCTTTCGATTGCGTTCTCCATGATACACTGATCAGGAAACTGCACTACTACGGAGTCCGGGGCGCCTCTCTGGATCTTCTCACTTCATACTTGACTGAAAATACTGAATCCTATTAGGATTCAGAGAGTTGATGTGAACGGCAAAAGGTCTCCCGGGTCTGTAGTCAGAATGGGGGTTCCTCAAGGCTCAATTCTGGGTCCTTTTTTGTTTCTAATCTATATCAACGACTTGCCTTGTCTCATAAAGGATAAACATGATATAGTGCTGTTTGCAGATGACAGTTCACTTTTATTTAAACTCAAACGTCAGCAGGTGGTTGTTGATGATGTAAATAATGCTCTTTCAACTGTAGTTAACTGGTTCAACATCAATAATCTTCTCCTTAACGAGAAAAAAACAAAATGCATAAAGTTCACATTACTCAATGTAATACAAGTGAACACTAGTGTGTCAATAAAGGGTGAAGAGTTGAAACCCGAGGATTCCACAGTGTTCTTAGGTTTGACTTTGGATGCGCAGCTTCAGTGGAGCCCACATATAGATAAACTGTTCAAAAAACTTAGCTCTGCAGCATACGCCGTAAGGAAAATTCGTGGTTTAACTGATTTAGAGACAGCTCGTTTAATTTCATTTTAAAAACTATTGTGATGTTTTTGTAAATTTATGTCAAGGATTCTATTTTATTGATATTATTTTTAATTGATTTATGGATACTTTCGATTTTAGTAAATTTATTCCTAAGATTTAATAATAAATACTTCACTGCCTTATTTATTTATTTCAATTTTATTCTGATGTATTTTTATTAATGAATTATTTGTAATCATGTTATTATTTTTAGATATTAATTTAATGTTTAATTGTTCCTAATGAATGGTTTTATTATGTATTTTTAATGTTTTATAATTTTGCTTTAATGATTTTGACTTACTTTTTAGTTCATTGATTTTGTTTTTATTTTTAAATTAAGATTATATTTAAATAACAATTCTGCTCAATGGCTAGCAATAATATTTAATATTTTAGGGGATTGACACTGATAGCTGAAATTGAGGCGTTTGCCTAGTTCGGCTACAGATGTTTAATTCTTAAAAAAAAAAAAAAAAATATTAAAAAAAAAAAATATGTTTCTCACTACATGTCCCTTTCACAGCATTCAATTGATGTTGCAAAACCGGTTGCAGAACTTATTCTTTAGTACTAAAACTAATCTTTTATTTTTTAGCCAAATTCTATGCAATTTAGTTCAACCATGATGATAAAGTTACTGAACGCAGCTAAACAAGCAAACTCTGATTTTTCAAGCTACGAAGTTATATTTCTTGGAGGCAGTCCAGTGCCTGAAACCCTTGTGGAAGAATTGAAGGTATGTAACTTGCCTTGCCTTTACGTGTGTCGGAGAGCATGGTAAGCCTTTGGTCACTTGTAGATCAATGGCGGGTAGCGTGTTGTCAGAAGTTACAAAATCTGACTCCAGCCTTGCCGAGTCTATCGGCTATCGCCACAAACACAGCACAGCATCGTTACTGAATTGTTGACGTCAGATAAGATGTCGCTCCATGCAAAATACTAGTATTACGGGTACTCAGCTGTATCTGGTTAGACAGAAAGCCGATCCCATAGTTGGGGGAAGGCTAGACAGATTCGTTAACTTTACTTGGTGATGGTGCCCGGTATGTTTGGCGGGCCCGTACCAGCCGCGGATGCGCGTGAATGCATTTGCATCCCGGGCCCCCAACTTATGATATTAGTAGGAACTAGACGGTATAATCTATGGTGGACACGTGAGACGTTCTGGGGCAATTCGTCGCTGGACTAGAACAAGTCACAAGACTTCATGGTTCTCGAGAGAAACCGCATTAAAGAAGAATGTGCAGTTGCAGTTTAAGCCGCAATCGAGAACCTTTGCCCTAGTCAACATGTTTATGAGGCTTGCTGGAACTCATAGTGCAATGTAAGTGCATGAAACCGTGACTCTCCCTAGTCCTTCTTTTTCGTCGTTCTCTCGATGCTGAGTATCACGACCACATACGATGTGTCTCTAAGATATGCGGTCTTTTGCAGTATGGACCGTTCGTTTTAAATGTAGCAGGCGTTTTGTATTATTCGCCTTTATACATATGACATCGTCCGTTTGCATACTGTCGCCCTGATTTCAATAAAGACGAATATACGATACAAGGTTGTCGTAAAAAATGCTCGTGAAGGAGGAAAAGAAAATGGAAGACCTCGTGGCTAAAGGCAAATAACAGGCACTCGGGTCGATCCATTAGGTTAAGCTAAGCTTGCCAGTGTTGTTCCATGGATGGGTGACCATCTTTACACACCAAGACTCCTCCGTGCCTCGGAAAGCATGTCAAGCCGTTGGTTCCGGCTATCAATCTTAAATCTTTGACAGTCGTTACAGGTCGGCAGAAGCCCAAAAGTCTGAGAACAGCAACTGGGTTGTGGAGGTAAGATAGGTAGTCATTTCATGTAAAATACTGGTATTCAGCTACATTCGGTTAGACTGGAAGCCGACCCCAAGATAGTTGAGTTAGGCTAGACAGCTTGATTGATTATTTCCTGCGTTAGAATTGACTCACCCCAATGCTTAGCAACTAGTGACATCTGATGATATGTGATCTTTTCCAGATTATGGCACCGAATGCAATAGTGGTTGATGTTTATGGAATAAGTGAACTGGGTTCCTTAATATTCCACAGTGTGAACTCCTCGCTTGGGTCTTGTGGGAAACCATTTGCTCATTTACAATATAAGGTGCGTATAATATTTGGTACTTACCTCAGTTATAATTAGATAATAAATAAATCGGATCGTCAATTTTGTTCTGTTTCTTAAAATTACTTACAACACACTTTGTGTTTATGCACTGTGTTTATTTAAACAATTAAAGTTCAAATCGACTACAGTAAGCACATTTTTTTTGTCCTAATCATTGCGAGCTCGGCATCACGGCTCTGTAAAGATGCTTCTGGGCGAGCATGTTCATCATCTCTTAACAACAGCACGCGTAGCATGACCACCATAGAAATAGGTTTTGTCGACGGAAGAATAGACAAAATGACAGATTGTAGAAAGGTATCTACCGTCGTATACTCTCTTACTCTTTTGTTTTAACGTCGTGGCGATGTTAAAACTGAAGAGAAGAATTATTTGTATTCTTCAGTCGACAGGTCTTAAATGTAAAGCATGATTTATTTATTTTTATTTATTTATTTATTTACGCTTCATGCAACTAAAGTACAAAGGCGGACTTAATGCCTTAGGCATTCTCTACCAGTCAACCAAGGGTGGTGGAGAGATAATATGGCAGGTGCATAAAAAAAAAAACAAAGCAACACCAAGTAGAAATATTTAAAAAAAAAAGTGAACGAAAATTTATATATTAATAATAAACAGCTCGGGCAGAAAAGATGTCGAGTTAGATCAAAAGAACTTTGTGTATTATTGGTAAAATAGAGATAGAATTGGTCATGCTACACCTGCTGGTGAGATACTGGTCAAACGCAAGAGTACGAGTATCAACAGTAAACAACGGCGTACGGCGATGCGCCACCAGTACGTGGTTGATAGCCCACCCACTCGCACGAAACATCAATCAAAGTCACTGGTGTCACACAGCATTTTTCCACCATCACTATAAACGAGATTAAATAAAATTATTATTATTATTGTTTATTTATTTTTTTACATATAATTTACATTTTTAAATATTTTTAAAAGAAAACATAAAAAAAAAACATTTAAAAATATAAAAAATAGTAGTCCGCCGGTATTGGGAGCAGGGTCCAAGCTACCGGTGGTTAGGCTTATTATTATTATTATTATAATTATCAGCTGGCCGATTACAAAGAGTCACCGGTATAAACCATTGAATTATGAAAGATAACGTACCTATAAAAAACTTTTTTACAAAAAATTCAATCTGCTTTCAAAAAACTTTTTCAAAAAATACAACAGACTTCTAAAAATTGCAAAATAACTTTAATTTCGGAAGTCGGTGTATTTTTTTTTTTTTTGCTTCTTCGTTATTTTATACCGACTGCCGAAATTAAAGTTATTTTGCAATTATATAGAAGTCGGTTGTATTTTTTGGAAAAGTTTTTGGAACGAAGTTCTTTATCGCGCTTTGCGAAATGGGGCTAGATGGAAAAATTAGGACCAAATGATTAAGACCAAAAGTTTTAACGACACTTTTTGCTATAGTTGATGTTATTTTTATTTTTTTGGAACGAAGTTCCTTATCACGCTTTGCGAAAGGGGGCTAGATGGAAAAATTAGGACCAAATGATTAAGACCAAAAGTTGTAACGACACTTTTTGCTATAGTTGTTGTTATTTTTTTTTTTTGGAACAAAGTTCCTTATCGCGCGATCGTGAGATGATGGGGTTGAGATGAGATGAGATGAGATGATGAATAATAACTTCTTACGTGCGTACATAAGTACACACACACTTTTTTTTTGACTCTGTGCGTAACAGCATTTTTACATAAGACTATGACTCGGCAGTGCGGTTAATATTACAATATATTTGTAAAAAATATTAAAACTTAAAAAAAATAAAATTATATTATATTACAATTCCTTCACTAATTAATCGAAAGGAACTTCGTTCCATCCGGGTGTCCCTTGTTTATTTTTTACTTTTTGTTTTTTTTTTTGTTTTGTGCACCAGAAGTAAAACTAAATATAAAAATTATGCCCGAATGGGGTAATCAATAACATGGAATTTGAACGTTTGGAGACAACCAAAACGTTATCTGTGATAATTTTTATTTAAATTGATTTTTCAAAAAGTACTGAACCAATTTCGATAAAATTTATATAGGACCACTATTCACAAATGGCGGAGATATCGCGTAACAAACATACAAAATAAACAAAAAAAAACATACTGACGAATTGAGAACCTCCTCTTTATTGAATTCGGTTAAAAAGAAAATAAACACTGACTTCCGAAATAAAAGTTATCTTTAGTGTAGGTATATTTTTTTTAAAGTCTGTTGTATTTTTAACCGACTTCCAAAAAGAGGAGGTTCTCAATTCGTCTGTATGTTTCTTTTTTTTTTTTGTATGTATGCTACACGATTTCTCCGTCAGCTGTGAACCAATTTTCAAAATTCTTTTTTCATCTGAAAGAATATACTCCCGAGGTGGTCCCATATAAATTTTTATCGAAATTGCTTCAGCGCTTTTTGAGAAACTGAACAAAAACGGAAAATACGTGTACCTCGATGACGTTTTGGTGATCTCCAAATGTTTAAATTCCACGTTCCATTATATTGGGGTTTTTAGTTCTGGGGTATAACAACTAAAAAGTGAAAAATAAAAAACCTTTTCCAAAAAAAACAACCGACTTCAAAAAAAAAAATACACTAAAAATTTATAAATGACTTTAATTTCGGAAGTCGGTGTCAAATAACCGACTTCCAAAATTAAAGTTATTTATAAATTTTTAGTGTATTTTTTTTTTGAAGTCGGTTGTTTTTTTTGTAAAAAGGTTTTTTTGTAAAAAGTTTTATATTTTTCACTTTTTAGTTATTATACCCGATTATACCCCAGAATTAAAACTAAATATTATATTAAAGATGTATTTATTTAATAGAAATAACTTGAAAGATATATATACAAACTAACAATAATACCTAACATGTACAAATGCGTATAAAAAAACCACTCACTGGGCATCAAAAAATTCATCCACATCGCTGTCGATGGAAAAGTGCCCAGAACGCTAGCAGCATTGCCACGTTGAATAGCAATGCTGATTCGTTGGCCAAAGAAAAGCCCAGCCCTCTGGTCACGTGAAGAGTCGACTAACAGCTTGCTGATATGCCGGACAACTCGATGAGCACTCGGACCCCATGGCCCTAGTATTTCAACCCCAAACGGCTCAAACATGTAACTCCCAATAAGGTTGTTATATTTGCGCCGTTTGAGGTTTTCTGCACCTGCAGCAGCCGCCCCAGCACAGCCCACCGTGCTAAGAAGATAGGATGGCGCAAGGGTGTCGACACATGTTGCATCCCACACCAAAGGCCTACCCAACTTCCAAGGCATTATGGTCATTCCGTCTGGCCTCTTCCCATCGTCACGTGCCAAGCCATTGTGTTCTAAAACAGCTGGCACCCCGGCTGTGACAAGAGCCCGACGGATGATGTCATTAATGCTGGCGTGCCGTGCTATCCGACCAGCACTCCTACCGCAGGATAGGCCATGGTGTCCGAGGCGGTCGACTGCTTCACCGCATTGACAACGATGTGGAGCTCCACTCGGAGCACCCAGACACAAATATGTAGCGATCCGGAAAGTGGCGTCACTCAGCATGGTACCAATGTTGGGTGACGGTAGTGCCTGCAGCCAAAGGCCCGACTCCCATTCACCCACAGCCAGTAGGCGGGCACGCTCAGCAGTATTGGTGGGCGTATTAATAAGATTATTCCGTACCAACCTGCAGAGCGGCTCATCCCACTGTCTCTGGGTAGATGGGTTCTCGGGCAACGCCGTGTTCGGGCAAGCAGCTTTCCAGGCGTTCACAGCATCAGTCAAGTTTGGCACCTCACAGTTAACCAGCGATGGGGTTAAAATTCGTGTGGTTAACTGTCGAGTGCTGTGGACCGAAGACAGGAACGCCGGTTGGCTTACACTAGAAATTTTGCGGATGCCGAGCCCACCAAAGCGAATGGGTAGCGTGGCTTGCAGCCGTGCTCGGTCATCCTGGGCCATATTTAAGATGGACGTAAGAGTGGAACGAATAATTTGATCGATTTTGTCGAAGAGATGTGGCTGCTTCCATAAAAGGGAGAGCGAAGAAAATATATGAAATTTGGTCCGAAACAGCAATACTTGATGAGGGTGACCGCCGTAAATTATTTTTGGAAAGTCTATCTGAAATATCGTTAAAACGTTTAATTTTGTCGTCGATGAATGAAGAAAAACTGTCTTCCAATATTGGAGAACCTAGGAGGTGTAATGAACTTTTCTCTAAAATTTTGATCTCTGGAGCTATTGCACTGAATTTCTGTATGGTCGATTGTCTGTCGGTATTGTCACAAAGAAATATTTCACATTTGGAGTAGTTAAGGTCAAGGCCAATGGACTGAAACTGGTTCTTTAGGAATTTTAAATCTTCTAAAACGGTGTCTACGTCACCTCCTAGTGTTCCATTATATAAATACCACAGGTTAAATTTTGAATTTAGTTGTTGAATTATTGGGTGAATAGCCAAGCTGAAAATGACTGGCCCGAGAGGGTCACCTTGTTGGCATCCAACTGCAGATTCCAAAACGTTGTCTCTATATAATAATTTTGATGGATGCCTATAGCATTGCCACAAAAAGCTAAAAATTTCTGGTAACTCTTTTTTTCCTTCAGCCAACAAAGCGTCCCTGTTAACTGAATTGAAGGCGTTTTTAACGTCAACCTTAAGGATGACCTCACCTTTACCAGAATTTAGAAAGGTGGAAAGGGCGTGTACGGCAGCCTCACAGCCCCCTCTGGAACCAAAACCAAGCTGAAGGGGCTGGAATTTGTTGGTCAGTGATTTGCTGTATATTTTGCAACAAATATTGGCTGCCATACGCCTGTAGGTGCACCCGACGGCAATGGGACGAATGCCGCCGTCCTTATTGTGCAGGGCACATAGGTTGGCCCCGTAAAAGACATCGACGACGGCATCGTTCACGCCGCCGGAGAGCATTAAGGTAACTAAAGCCAAGAGCTCCTTCAAAAGCGACTCACCAGCTTCCCTGGCGCCTGAGCTTAAAAGATCCTTCAAGTGCTGAGGAGTCAGGCCGTCGAGGCCGCCGGCGGAACCGCTTCTGAAGGAGCTCACGGCTGCTAGCAACTGGGGGGCTGTAATTTGGAAAAATGAGGAATCTGGATTAGGGGTGTCGGGAGGGTCAGAGAAAGTGAGGTCATCTGCAGGCGCTGGGTGTTTACTCTCCAGGGCTGAAATTATTTCTGGAGAGTAAGGCGCCACCACAGAGAAAGAAGATAATAAAGATAATGTAATATTTAGTTTTTTATATTATTACACCCCAATTGATAACCCCAATAACATGGAACATGGAATTTGAACATACTCGTAATTGAAGGAAATCAAAACGTCATCATCATCATCTTCCTGCCCTTATCCCATGTTACTTGGGGTCAGCGCAACATGTTTTTTTCTTCCATTCTGTCCTGTCAGCCGACACGCTATCACTAACTCACTTTTCTTTCATATCACTCAAAACGTCATCAACGTATACATTTGCTTTTTTTATTTTGTGGATTGTTTCAAAAAGCACTGAATCAAATTCGTTAAAAATATGGGAGCACCTCCGGAGTACTAGAGTTACGGATAAAAAAAGAATTTTGTAAATCGATCCACAATTGACAGAGAAATCGGAGGACATACTTAAAAAAAAAACATACATACAGTCGAACATAGAACCTCCTCCTTTTCCTATCAAATTGAGGTATATGTCAGGTGAATAATAAATTTCAATTGAACAATGATTCCAGCTGGTGAATGTAGAAACTGGCGGGGAAATAAAAGAGGCAAATAATCCTGGCGAGTTGTGGATAAAACCACCCGGTGGTTTTAAGGTAAGGATGGAGTAACTTCTTTTAAAATGGCGTGTTAAATTATTATGCCTCCCTAAGCTTCGGAACATCGACCGGTCCTGTTTTATTCGCAGCCAGTGGATTTCCACGGTCATTACCAAACTATTAGTTCAATTTATGGGAGGCCTTCCAAAAGAGTTACTCAGTTACTCTATTTTTATTTCAGGGATATTACAATAACCCAGAAGCTACAGCAGAGGTGCTAACTAAGGACGGATGGTTCAAGTCCGGGGACGTGATGTACAGAGATGAGGATTGGAACTTCTACTTCGTTGAGCGCATCAAACTGTTCCTTATGTGTAGGAATGAGTGGAATGTGATCAAGGCAAGAGAAAGCGTGGCCGTCCCGGTCAACCCTTTTTTTTTGTCATCCGGGGGACTTTTGGGGAAAGGACCAAGTAGTGTGGGATTTTTCCTCACTAAAACCACCTCGGTGACCACCATCCTGTCCCATGACCTCTTTAAAAACAACCCATCTGTTAGGCCACATCCTAGAGGAGACTGTATCCCTGTGCCTCGCTGTGTAGGGCATCACGTGATCATGTACTCTCCGAAGCAATTGTACTGTGGTCAGCTGCTTTGTGATCATAGGTTATAATAGGTGTTACAGTCAAGCACATTATGATCTCTATGTCCTACCACTTGATGGTGTACAAATAATGATATCAATAATTAATCATGATTACAATTAAAATTACAGGAAATGTCAGATAAAAGCAAAGCAATGTTAGAAATATTTGTCAACATAAAGGTAAAAGTTCCATTTTTATAACAAGCAAGCAATACTTCACAACCACTTAGGTACACATAAAAAGATTATATTCGGTCATTAAGGAATTCCTCAATAAAGTAATATGTCTTCTCGATCAGAAATAAAAATAACTTCTTTATAAATACATTAATATTGTCTGCTGATTTAATATACTTTGGTCTCCCCCTCTAATCCTCATGGATGCCCATCACATGGGACGGGCGAATGGATTTGTCAGACTCTTACTGACTAAAAGCACCCCAGTGTTCCTTCCCACACTAGTACTTGGGATCATGAGAACTAGTGCGCCTTCCACGATTCCCGGCTGATGCTCAGGCCTGCGGAGGGAGTGAGGTGTAAAACTCCCCCCGCGATGTGTCCAGTAGAGGCTTGTGTGGAACACTACTCGCTAACGCCTCTGGCGGACGACCCTGAGTCCACCGTCCCACCGGACACGTTTACGGGAACTAGAGGAGGGCGTTTTCCACCTTCCGCCGAGGCCAGGTTCACCTGCTACGGGTCGGGAGAGTGGTCTCGACCTCTCTTCCTCGCCGCAGCATCTTACTGCGAAATGACGTTTCACAGAGAAGGAGATACCGCATCCCTCGATTCGGCGCTCCCGACCATCAAACGAGCGAGAGCCGAGGTAGCGACAGGTCGGGTCCTTCATCGGATACGAAAGCACGGCGCTACTCCTCCCATGTGGTACACTCTGCCAGTGTATGCTGCGCCGTGTCCTCCCGACAGTCGATGCAGTGATGGTACTGAGCCTCCGGCTCCCTGTTTATGCGACAATGGAAATTATATCTACCTACCTATCATTCTAGATATCGCCAGTGGAATTAGAAGTCGTGATTCGTCAGCATCCCGGCGTCCTAGACGTGGCTGTGACAAGCTTGCCTGATGTGGAGCGCGTGGAACTGCCTGTGGCTTTCATCGTACCACGACCGGGGGCTGCCGTCACCGAGGAGGAGATCAAGGCCTTGGTTAAAGGTATGATAGAGGGGCTGATTGCAGTGTGGCAAGTATCCAAAGATTGCCCTCAGGTAGTGCTGATTAACTTGGCGGCTTCACTATCACGAGTTACACAAGTATAAGGAAAGAAAAACATTACAAAATAGTCACTCATACAAGGACAGACTGGGCTATTGCTGATAAACGTCTCAGATTAACACTCTCAGGTTAGAGTTTATAATCTCTCGTGATCGAGTTTACAATCTTTCGATGACATCATATACACCTGAACCGTTAACAAAAAAAAAAATGTAAAGGTAACGTTGGATTTTCAGAAAAACTGGCAGATACCAAGCAGCTGAGGGGCGGTGTAATCTTCCTGAAGGAACTGCCACTGACACACACAACTAAGGTGCACCGACAGAAGCTAAAGGAGATCGCCCTGGCAAGGTCGAGAGCGATAGAAATATAGTTGTGGTATTTGATGAAAATGTTGTTTTATTTCTGATACGATTCTAACTTCGTGGTTTTAGAAAGATGCACCTAACATAGTACATACACTTCTGCCATCACCTCTTTGGGGCCAAATATTTTGATCTCATTTGCAATTCCTAGTTTTTCTTATTATTATTCATACCAGCAAAGCGTTAAATAAAAATTGTTTGTAATATATATCACATTGGCGGTTGTATGCATGTAAAATTATGTTATTCATATAGTAGTACTCAAAATTCAGACCATTGACTGGACGGAACTTCTTGGCCCTCTGGCTAGAGTCTGAAGAGGCACAAAGTATATTTTACAATAAGATTGGTGATATAATCAACCGGCACACACCACTATCCCTTTCAACGACCGTTGGCTATCCGGTCTGGTTCTCGAAAACACTTAAATATATACTTGTCGGATCACCAGGATGTATCGAGCTACAATCAGGCATCAGGTGGGTCTGTGTAGGTATATCGTGCAATAAATAATAACGGCAAAGCAATTATTCAGTTTAATTAATTTGAAACTTATAAACTTGGTACTTTAAAATACTAGTATCAACAAAACATAGGACAGTTCCGATGCGTCTTCACTCCGTGACTGCCAGGCTAAGACTGCCCGACCAGGCGGGTTTTCTCCCACCTTTTTTTTTTGTGGGGTGGGAAATCATCCAATGACCTCCCGCTCTGGGTGGAGCGGGAGGGCGTGTCAAACTCTTACTGACGTAGGCGGGGGAGTGTGTTCCCCTCGCGAAGGGAACAGAGCGCTCACCACGCCCTCCACGAGCTCAGGCCGGAGACTGCGTCAATCAACTGTAATCAACTGTATCGCCAAAGTTATGTTTCATTGAAGAAAACTGTGATAGTGATACATCATGTACACCATCTTTAGTAGGGTCAACAGTTGATCAAGATTATTCTCCATCTAAAGAAAGTATTTCTAAGTCAACTTCAGATGCTAGCTTACAAGCTGAAAATAAAAAGCTTGAAAAGATAAATCTGCAAAGTACTTTATCCAAAATAAAAAATAAGCTAAAACTATATATTGGCATACACAAGAATCTATATTTTCTCATTAATCTAATAAAAAGGTACACAAATTTCTCTGAGCAATATTTTGTTATGTTTAATAAAAATCAAATTAAACAGAACATTTACTCAATTAGCTGACGATTTTGACTTGTCAGTGACTCAAGGTAGCAATATATTTTTCAATAACATGCCTGGGATTATAAAAGTCCTTTTACCATTTATAAAACAATTTTCAAAAATGGACAAGGGTTGTCGCACCAGAACGCGCGGGTGCGACGTAAGACGCAAGCTCGGAGAGTGAGAGAATTAAGACTGAGGTGTGCGAGCTGGAATTTAGGTACTATGACTGGAAAAGGAAGAGAGTTAGCAGATGTTTTAAAAAGGCGACGGATAAATCTAGCGTGTTTGCAAGAAACGAAATGGAAGGGTGCAAAAGCAAGAGAATTAGGAGAAGGATATAAGTTTTATTACTGTGGAAGTGATGGCAAACGGAATGGTGTGGGCATAGTTTTGGATAGTGAGTTAAAAGAATGTGTGGTGGATGTTAAAAGAGTAAGTGATAGAGTGATAGCTATTAAAGTGGTTGTGGAGAGTATGATAGTAAATGTTATTAGTGCGTATGCACCCCAATCAGGATGTGAGGATAGTGTAAAAGAAAAGTTTTGGAAGGACTTCGATTGTGTGATGATGAATGTACAGGAGAGTGAAGAGGTGTTTGTGGGGGGTGATTTTAATGGGCATGTAGGAAGTCTGAAGTATGGTTATGAGAGAGTGCATGGTGGTTGGGGGTACGGAGACCGTAATACTGATGGCGAGACATTGCTGCAAGCTGCTTCGGCTTTTGACCTGGCAATAACTAACACCTGGTTCAAAAAGAAAGACGAACACCTGATCACTTACAAAAGTGGCCAGCACGCGACCCAAATTGACTTTTTCTTGGTGAAACGAAACAGTCTCAAAACAGTCAAAAACTGTAAAGTGTTGCCAGGCGAAGGCTTAGTCTCTCAACACAGGCTCATAATGATGGACGTAACAGTCAGTGTCTCGTCCAGTAGGAACAAAGAACGGCCCCCACCCAAAATCAGATGGCGTATGATAGAAAATGAGGAGTGTGCAAGTATGTTTAAGAGTCAAGTGGTAGATAAAATGATAGACATGAAGGATATGGAAGGAAAACCTGTGGATGAATGTTGGAAAGAGATGGCGGATTGTATAAGGCGAGTAGCAAAAGATGTGTTTGGAGAATCGCAAGGTAAAGGCATGATAGAAAAGGATACATGGTGGTGGAATGAAGATGTGCAAAAGATGCTAAAAGAAAAGAAAATTTCGTTTAAAGTATGGCAGAATGTAGAAACCGGAAATGATAATTTGAAAGAAGATAAAAAGAAAATTTATAAAGAATGGAAGAGGAAGGCAAAAAAGGCGGTTGCAGTTTCCAGGGCTAAGGCGCAGGAAAAGTTATATGATTTACTGGACAGCCCTAGAGGCCAGAAGGAGCTCTACCAGATTACAAAATTAAGAGAAAGGAGAACGAGGGATATAATGCACATAAAATGTATGAAAGATGAACTCGGTAAAGTCTTGTCGAAAGATGACGAAATAAAAGAGCGATGGAAGGTTTATTTTGAAAAGTTGATGAACGAAGAGAATGAATGGAATGGTGTGCTCAAAGAGGTACAAGTAAATATGGGTTTGGTGAGAGAAATTAGCATGGATGAAGTAAGAAAGGCAGTTTAATGTATGAAAAATGGAAAGGCCATGGGCCCTGATGACATACCAGTAGAAGTATGGAAGTGTTTAAAAGAGGATGGATGTATGTGGCTGACTTTATTCTTCAATAAGTTGTTGTATGAAGAAGTGATCCCACAAGAATGGTGCAATAGTTCGCTAGTGCCCATCTTCAAGAATAAAGGGGATGTACAGGACTGCAACAACTATCGAGGGATAAAGCTCATGTCACATACTATGAAAGTATGGGAGAAAGTGATAGAGAAAAGATTGCGAGAGGAGAGTGAGATTACCCCGAACCAGTTTGGGTTTATGCCAGGTCGAGGGACAATGGACGCCACCTTCGCTCTCCGTCAATTGTGCGAGAAGTACAGACGTGTGCACAAGAACTTGCACATGGTGTTCATTGATCTTGAGAAAGCGTATGATAGGGTACCTCGGGATGTGTTGTGGTGGGCCTTGAAAGAGAAAGGTTTGCCTGGGAAGTATGTTGAGTTGATTCGTGCTATGTACAGACAATCTAGTACCTACGTCCGGTCGGCTGCTGGCAACACCGATGAGTTCAGTGTGGCTGTAGGCTTGCATCAAGGGTCGGCTTTAAGTCCTTACCTCTTCCTGTTGATTATGGACGCTCTTACGTCGGAAATACAGGAAGAGGCACCCTGGTGCATGCTGTTTGCCGACGACATTGTTCTGGTCGGTGAAGATGGACCTGAGATCCAGAGCAGTTTGGAGAAGTGGCAACAGAAGCTGGAGAAAGTTGGCTTGAAAATCAGCAGAACCAAAACTGAATACATGTTCTGCGATTTCGGCGGTCTCTCCAGTTCTGAAGCTGTAGTGCTAGATGGCGCGCTTCTCCCAGTCTGCTCCGATTTTCGGTATCTCGGTTCACTCGTGCAAAGCGATGGCGAAATAGATCGGACTGTTAAGCACAGAATTAACACTGGATGGATGAAATGGCGGCAGGTCACCGGGACTATCTGTGACTCCCGCATTCCCCTAAAACTTAAGGGGAAGATTTATAAAACAATGGTCAGACCTGCTGTCTTGTATGTTTCAGAATGTTGGGCCACAAAAGGGATGAATGAAAAGCAATTGCATGTAGCTGAGATGAGAATGTTACCTGGTTATATTTGTGTCTAAAAGCTATAGGTAGATTTTTTTTATTGATTCTTTTGAAAATTGTTTTCACTGCGCATTCCATGCGCACCATGAAGCGCCTCACTGCGCACCACGGAGCGCACAGCCAGCGCACCAAGAAGTGCCCAGCACGCACCACGGAGCGCACACCATGCGCATCACGTGGCGCACGCCATACGCATCACGCAGGGCGCCACCACGCACTACGACGCGGGCCACTGCGCATGACACAGCGGATGCAGGCAAGCACCAGCACCTCACACGCAGCGACTGCACATCTAGTCTGCACTATCCTGAAACAGGTCCAATCCGAGGCACGGAGAAGTCTCGGTATGTAATAATTCAGTCACCCATCCACGGTCCAACCCCTTCAAGGGTTGCTCAACCTTGAAAGTTGACCAGTGGACACTGTGTGTGTGTTCCATGGGACACTGGTAACAAATATTGCTAAAACCGGTTCGTTAGTCAAGCAGTTTATGTATGTGGGTAGTCGCGAGCATACTGCTCAGCGGCACGCAAAATAGGTTTACCCTTCCTCAGCAGGCTTGATATGCTTGCTGTCTTAAGAGGCATGGCCTGCAATTTAACAGCG
The DNA here is from genome assembly GCA_951329385.1 of Polia nebulosa. Lineage (NCBI taxonomy): Eukaryota > Metazoa > Arthropoda > Insecta > Lepidoptera > Noctuidae > Polia > Polia nebulosa. The sequence continues at coordinate 10,636,880 of OX589606.1, forward strand.
AAAATAGCTTGCAAGCCCCAGAAACTACAGGACCGGTAACGTTAGTAGGTTCCGATGATCGAAAGAGAGTATTCACTTTCCCTGGGCTCGGCCGTACCTGACCATGTACAATCAGTCGCCCCTGGTAACTACTGACTTACCTTCCCGAAAAAGGAATATTAAACCCGCCAGAGTTAAAATTTCAACAGGTTGGTAGTTTTCAACTTCTTAGATAGTCATTTAACTAAATCGACACGTAGCAATAATTTAAGGCGTATGTCGCATAAGCCTGGTTTTTATTTAAGGTGGAAGCGCCAGTACGCATAACCTCACACAATACAGACACAGAATGAATTATACGGGAACAAAGATCTTTTCTGCTTGAAATTACCCCAGGAACTATCATTCGTCATCCAGTCATTTAACCACGACTTTGCATCGCTACACAAGTAAATACCTATATGCCCTAGGCCTTCACTATTTTACCGGTTATCCATGTATTAGGCACACTCCACTTTGGCATATATTTAAATCATGAACTCTTCGATCAATGGCGGTGTATAGAAATTATGTAGCTTCGACTAAAAGAGTGTTGCCGCTTTAAAACTTAAACATTGTTTGCAATCAGGGGTTTGTTCAACCGTATTGTATAAAAATAACTGGATTTCGTTATTTGAATGCAACAGACGTTCACCAATTGATAATCGGTAACTACGTTCAATAACTTTTAATCTCGTATGAATTCGATCAAAAGCACAATTACACGAGTCTTGGCGACAGCCATGCGAGGTTTCGCAATGTCTACAACAGCGTTTTTCAATCTTTTTGAACACGCGACCAATAATTATTAATTTTAAAAAAAATGTGGCTGCCCCCTAGGACCGTAACAATGCGGTGAGCGGACGGGCGTAATGTACTCTTGTGATCTATTTTTAAACCTAAACGTCTAAGTCGAATATGTTTCACATCACACCATTTGCGTGACAAAAATAGAACCAAGATTTTAAAAATATTGAAGAATTAACAGGCATGGGCCTTCTTCAAGTGCAAGACTAGCAATTCTCGCTTCTTACTTTTACTTGGCTTGCGACCGTGACCCCCCAAGCAAAACTCTGGGACCCCCTGGGGTCGCGACCTACAGTTTGAAAAACAATGATCTACAAGAACGAGGTCTGCCACGAGTTCTACGCAAAACACTGATGCTTATAAAATCTGTCGCAATGGTCTATCAATCTATTTTGAGGGTAGTGCGTGATAAAAAGTCGCGTGTAGTTAAAACTATCGCGGCGCGATTCGTAAGAACTAAGACTAGCACATTGTCGCTCCTACGACTTCTTACATCCTCTGAACCGAGACACGCTCTCGACACTTTATAAGGAAACAAAACTTACTTACGGTTGACAAGTCAGCACTTTACAAGTACAACACATCACTTTAACGTTCTCTTTGACAGGATAAAATAACCAAGCAATTAGGTATTTAGATGGCAAAAACGGCTTAGAACGCGTGGTTATCCCACTTCTGATCTTAAGGACCAGAAGCGGTTATTATTTAAATGAAAATAAATGACTCATCAACCAAGAAAGTTTTATTGCTTAAAAACGTTTTACAATAACAAGTACGTTCCTACTTCTACAACATTATAAACACGACCTTTGAATAACATTATAGAATACTCTAAAATACGTCAGTCGCGTCCGGAGCCAAACGAAGAAGAGCCCGTTGACAGCGCGCCATGCATTTTTATACACTTCCACTCGTTGCGGGTAGGTTGGAAGGGGAATATCTAACAATATAATTTTATTTTTTTTAAGTTTTAATATTTTTTTTATTATTTTAAACAAATATATTGTAATATTAACTGCACTGCCGAGTCATAGTCTTATGTAAAAATGCTATTACGCACAGAGTCAAAAAAAAAGTGTGTGTGTACTTATGTACGCACGTAAGAAGTTATTATTCATCATCTCATCTCATCTCAACCCCATCATCTCACGAACGCGCGATAAGGAACTTCGTTCCAAAAAAAAAATAACAACAACTATAGCAAAAAGTGTCGTTACAACTTTTGGTCTTAGTCATTTGGTCCTACTTTTTCCATCTAGCCCCCTTTCGCAAAGCGCGATAAGGAACTTCGTTCCAAAAAAAAAAATAACATCAACTATAGCAAAAAGTGTCGTTACAACTTTTGGTCTTAATCATTTGGTCCTAATTTTTCCATCTAGCCCCATTTCGCAAAGCGCGATAAAGAACTTCGTTCCAAAAACTTTTCCAAAAAATACAACCGACTTCTATATAATTGCAAAATAACTTTAATTTCGGCAGTCGGTATAAAATAACGAAGAAGCAAAAAAAAAAATACACCGACTTCCGAAATTAAAGTTATTTTGCAATTTTTAGAAGTCTGTTGTATTTTTTGAAAAAGTTTTTTGAAAGCAGATTGAATTTTTTGTAAAAAAGTTTTTTATAGGTACGAGTACGTTATCTTTCATAATTCAATGGTTTATACCGGTGACTCTTTGTAATCGGCCAGCTGATAATTTATTTAAGTTTGAGGTTAGGAACCCGTTATAAATATAAATAGTGATTAGGTTTTATTTAATCTCGTTTATAGTGATGGTAGAAAAATGCTGTGTGACACCAGTGACTTTGATTGATGTTTCGTGCGAGTGGGTGGGCTATCAACCACGTACTGGTGGCGCATCGCCGTACGCCGTTGTTTACTGTTGATACTCTTGCGTTTGACCAGTATCTCACCAGCAGGTGTAGCATGACCAATTCTATCTCTATTTTACCAATAATAGACAAAGTTCTTTTGATCTAACTCGACATCTTTTCTGCCCGAGCATCATGCTTTACTATAATTTTGTTTGATGATACATTTCAACATTTTCTTGCAAGTGCGGACTGAATTTTCGGCTTGGCCGTTACTAGCCGGGTGATAAATTGGTGAATTTAAGTAATTTATCCCGTTATTTTTACAAAACTGTTGGAATTCTGAGGAACATATCTTAATATCATTGTCAGACACAATTTCGTTCGGGATACCGAAAACAGAAAATAATTCTTTTAATTTTAATATTAACGCACTAGTGGAGGTGCCGCAATTCATATGAATGCATTCTAGCCATTTACTAAATGCATCAATAACAATTAGGTATACCGTTTGCTCTATAGACATGTAGTCTATATGAATACGGTGCCAGCGAGCGGGCGGGCGCGGCCAGGGTGAGGGGGGCGCGGGGCGGCGCGCTGCGCTGGGCCGCGCACACGCCGCAGCCCCCCACCATCCGCTCAATGTCGCCGTCGATGCCCGGCCACCACATTCGACTTCGCGCCGCACTCTTCGTTTTAACAATACCGAAATGCGCACTATGTAATTCTTCCAACATACGCTCGCGAAATATTAAAGGAATTACGATTCTATGGCCACGGAATACGCAACCCCCGATAATCTGCAAATCCGTTTTACACATAAAAAATGGTAGTATTTGCCTGCAACTAATCTTGCGCGGCCAACCCTGCTGCATATAATTCATTACGGTTTTAATAATTTTATCATCGGCCGTAGCGCGTTGTATTCGTTCGAACGAGACCGGCTCTTGAATAGCATTCATGAACAACAGAGCGATTGGGAGGTCATCGCGCTCCTTTCGATCCGCTGATCCGCTCGATTCTAAAGACAACGGCGCGCGGGAAAAATAATCTGCCACAATATTATTTTTATTACTAATATACTGTACTTCGTAGTTGTAAGCGGATAGCATAATTGCATACCTTTGCAGTCGAAGGGCGGTGGTCACGGCAATGCCGTCCTTTTTACCAAAGATTGAGAGAAGCGGTCTGTGATCTGTTCTCAATACGAAAGGTTCTTGACAACCATACAAGTACTGGTGGAAACGCTTAATGCCGAACACCAAGGCGCACGCTTCTTTCATAATTTGACTGTAATTCTTTTCTGCTGGTGACAAGGAACGCGAACTAAACGCGATCGGCCTCTCCGTACCGTCGTTGAACAAATGTGCAAGTACCGCGCCAAGACCCGTGGGACCTGCGTCCACGGTCAACACTAGCCGCGCTCGCGGATCGAAATGAGCCAACACGCGGTCTGAAGCTAGTTCGCGACGCACGGAATCGAACGCAGACTGCTGTTTCTTGTCCCAGTGCCATTCAACATCAGTTCATTTAGCGGGCTTAACATTGAAGACGCATTTGGAATGAAATTCCTATAGTAATTGATTACGCCGTCGTTTTAATTCTAGAACGTTTGTAGGGACGGGGGCTCTTAAAATCGCTTCTACCTTACTCGGGCACGTTTTAAGGCCATTTTTATTTATGTTAAAACCTAAATATGTGACGCTGTCTTGGAAAAATGAGCATTTTTCTTTTTGTAGCCTTAAACCGGCGTCTTGTATTCTACTTAATAAAATACGAAGTCTTTCTAAATGAAGAGTTCTGTTGGGGGCCGTGAGACAAATGTCATCGTACCAACACGACACGCCTTCAATACCGGCAACTAGAGATTCTATGGTACGTTGAAAAATAGCTGGGGCATTAGCGAGACCGTACACTAGGCGCGTATATTTGAAAAGACCTTTCGGTGTATTAATGGTTGTCAGGTCTTGTGACGATTCAGATAAACATAATTGATTATAAGCGTTGCTTAAATCTAGCTTGGAATAATGTTCGCCGCCCCCTAGCTTAGCAAAAACTTCATCGATATGAGGCAATGGGTATTTATCGATTTTTAAAACCTTATTTAAGGTGCAAGAAAAATCTCCTGCTATTTTAACTTTACCATTCTCTTTCAGAACTGGTACAATGGGCGTGGCAAAGTCTGAGAACTGTACTGGTATCAATATACCTACCCTAACGAGCCTATCTAACTCTTCCACGACTTTGTCTTTAAGAGCAAACGGTATCCGACGCGGTTTAAAAAATTTTGGCACTGCGTTTTCTTTTAAATGTAGATGGACTTCAAATTTATTAAAACGACCCAATTCATCGCGCCAAATATCTGGAAATTCATTCAAAATTTGCTGCACCTCTTGACATGTCGCTTTAACTGTTAAGTTGTTGTTACTCGTCATAGAAACTAAACTCATGTTGTACTGTGCCATGAAATCGCGACCCAACAATGGTGGACCACCTTGAGTAATTACATAAAAAGATATTTGTTTCCTAATACCATTGTAACACACTTCACAATCAATATAACCAATGGGCGTTACTTTATGTTTAGTATAAAGGCAAAAAATTACATCTGATTTCAATAACCTGTATGATTGAAAATTTTCTTTATAAAAACTTTCTGAGATTACACTACGTCCAGCTCCACAATCTAGTTCCATAGAATATAACTTATTATCAATAGAGATATTCACTTTAATTGGATCATAGTGGACGTACCTCAGATTATACAAATTACATTCCTTGCACTCGTGTCCGTCGCCGTCGCCCGCATCCAAATTATGCAACGAAACTTGCCCGACCTTTTTAACACTGCACACTTTTTTAAGATGACCTTTTTCACCACAAATCATGCACTTATAACCTTTGAAACGGCACTTTTCAACGCAATGACCCTTAAGCCCACACACTGTGCATCGCGCGGCCGCGGGGGCCGCCGCCTGCGCCGGACCCGGGCGGGCTTCGCCCTGCCCGCCGCGACGCTCACCAACTCGATACACCATCTCCTGCTTGATAAGTTGCTCACCGCCTTCGCCGACACAAGCTCTCGCTGCCCGAGCACATGCTGCTTCCTGAGCTATTTCTATAGCCCTAGATAGCGTCAAGGTCTTCAAGTCCTGTTCGAACAATCGATCTCTTTCCGGGCCTACCTTTAGACCTAGGATAAAACGGTCGCGTAGCAACGTATCCAACTCCGTACCGAAACCACAGTGCACGGCGAGTCCTCTCAATCGTGCCGCCCATCTCCATCTTCGACTTTTTCACCGTCCATTCTGATCGCATCATAAAATTTTGCCCTATCGGCAAAAGTCGATCTTTTCGGCTGAAAATGTCCATTTAATACTTGAACTAACTCGGTCCACGGTACCGTTTCTACCTCCTTTGGATTCACGAGGTTTCCCACTAGCCGGTACGACTCATCGGATAGATGCGCGATTAATACTGAATTCCAGTTCTCCCTACTAATGTTGTTTAATTTTAGGAAGTTAGTCAATTTCTTGTAGAATATTTGCCAATCCTGACTTTTATAATCGAATTCGTTAACACTCCCGATGAGTTGAGACATTTTATTACACGCGCAGGTAGTTCGTCGCCAGTTAATAAGTATGTATATACGTAGAAGTTAGCGTAGGTACTTGGCTAGCAATGAAACGACCGTGTATCGTGACCACTGGTTTATTACTACAAACGTAAGCGTCGCTCTTAGAACGGTGGGGAGGAGTGCGGGCGCGCGGGGCGCGTGCGCGCGGGGCGCGGGCGCTTACGAGTACAAACACTGCAGTATACCTCTCATAATACCAGGTGCGGAACTACTTTTTCGTGGATGCTGATCTCCTGGTAGTTTGTGAGTCTTTATAGCTCATGATTTCAGTCCAGCTTAGGATTGTAGCCCCAAAAATACCTCTTCATGATTCTGGTCTCCTGGTACTTTGTGAGTCTTTACCGCTCATGATTTCAGCCTAAAAAATACTTCTCATGTTTCTGGTCTCCTGGTACTTTGTGAGCGTGTTCGCTCGTTCAGCCCGTCTCTGGATTTCCACTTCCACCTCAGCCTTCACTAAGTCTTGTCATTTACCGGGATAAAAAGTAGCCTATGTGTTAATCCAGGCCATGACCTACCTGTGTGCAAAATTTCATTCAAATCCCTTTAGCCGGTTTTACGTTACCTTCAGCCAAACATACAAATAAACAAACATACAAACCGTATTTATAATATTAGTAGGATGAAGAAATTGGATGAACCAAAATTCAAGAAGATTGTTCAGAATAAATCTTCTTCCAATTTTAGATTAGATGATCAAACGGGAGAACTGATTGAAACTGAACAAAGTGAAGATGAAGAAACTGACAACGAATTTGAAAAAGTTTTAGAAAAAAAGAAAGACAGAAAATTTAATACGAATCATAGAATGAAAGGAAAATGTTACATGGGATGAAAATTGCACGAAAACCCAGACGAACAGAATAAACGTGTTATGAGCTTTGTCACAAAAGAGAAAAAGCAATTGAAAGCTAAAGAACAACGAAAATCCGTATTTGATTTCTTCTGAAACTTGGGTTCGTGGGAGGCCAAGAAAGCTTACCTGAAAAACTTAATACTAATCCGGCCAATTAAAAAAGGCGTCAAAATACAAATCCCAGTTCCACTAAAAAAAAACAAGGATACGACTGTCTTTTACCAGATGATGGCAATGTTTTGGTACGGGTTTGCAAAAATGGGTTAAGTCCTTTAATGAAGATTCTCAAGAACAAATCAATGAAGATGATACTAACGCTGGTCCCTCTGGATCATTCTATTCAAAACATACAAAATTCATAAAAGAATGGTTAAATTTATTGCCAAAAGTGCAGATCTAGTTCAAATAGAGTTTACTTCGAAGACACCTTCCGGAACAAGAGTCACATGCATAGAGTGTATGAGCAATGGTCCATTGAAAATAATAAAGATGTGGTTAGACGCAAACTATTTTGTACAGTACTAAAGTGTGAAAAGATCTCAATATTTAAGCCTCGAAAGGGTCAATGCGATACGTGTACTGCATATAAGGAGAACAATTTAGCAGTTGATGAATATGAGTTGCATCAACAAATGAAGCAAGAAGCCTACAATGCTAAAGAATAAGCTATCTCGATGTGTTCATCTGAAGTGCTAGTATTAACCATGGACGTACAAGGTGTACTTTTATCGCTAAACCTTCAAGTATCTGCTCAATATAAAACGAAGCTGCAATTGCATAATTTCACGCTTTATCTAAACAATAATAAGGAAGTACATCTGTATGTTTGGCATGAAGGTAATGGTGGTGTGACAGCTAATGAGTTTGTTTCTTGTCTTTTGGATTTCATCAATTTAAAGCTCAAGGAAATGTTAGTATTTCTAAGTAAAAATATTAAATTTTGATAAATATTTAAAATATAAAAAATTATGTGATCTCATTGTTGCTTAAAACGTCTGTTTAAAACATTAATAGGCACCAAAGCGTCACCTATTTATTTAAAAACAAGATTTTTAACTAATTAAAAAAAAATCAAAAGAAGATTTTTGTTATTTTAGTAAGTATTTTTATGGTACAAAACACAAAATATTTAGTTTGATTTAATAATATTTGATTTTGATAATAAACAGGTCTTTTATTATTTTTTCCTGGGAAGGATCAGCGATGTGAACTTGGTAGAACATAGTAGGAATGCTTGGAACCTGGCTCATGTATTTTAGCTGATAGGGGTTTTAAGCACCTGGATTTATATTTGTCTCAAAAAGGTTCTGCTGAGACTACCAAGTGTTCTTGCTAGGATAAAACTATCTAAAACAGAAGTGAGACTGACAAAGCCAATTGCCAGTCTTAGAATACACGTGGAGAGGGTGATTCGAATATTAAGAGAATTTAGCATGTTAAAGCTGCATTCAGTTATAAATTCAAATTCAATTGGCATGTTGGATTTACGTATAAGAACAGCATGTGCAGTAATAAATTTAGAAGAATCTCTAATTAAACAAATTAATAAGTATTTGGTTTTATTACTTGGTATCTATATGTATATAAACTCCCACCCATTGAAGATACTGTGTCTCATTGTTATGCCACCTAAAGAGAAAATAGACACATAACATTTTTGATAAGGAAAAGACGTGGCCGGATCCTGCCCTCCGAATGTATATTAATGTACAGTAATCATTTATATGTGAAAAATACTTATAAAATAAACTAAAATTAATCGCAACAATTACATTTCTCTAGAACAGGCGAGAAAAAATGCAAAAATAATATGTGCGTTGTTTTTGTGTGGTTTTTAATTTTGACATAATTCTATGCAATGCAACACAATCCCATAACCGCATTTGCGTTTGGATGCACGCATAAGACAAACACTGTATCAATGCACGCATGAAGGTCCGATTAAAATTATAAAACACCCTCGACTGCTATAATCGTATTGCTAACCTCTATAAGTTAAAAAAGTGCGTTTGCGATAATCGTGAAAGCTAACCTACTTTCACGATTATCGCAAACGCACTTTTTCGTGCTGCTGGCGCGCCTCATAATGCTGATCACAGTGATCATATTGCGCGTCACGCATTGACAGTAATATTCAAGAGTGTCTAGCCGAACGAACATTCTAGTTATTTTGACGACTTGCCTTACCTCATAAAGGATAAACATGATATAGTGCTGTTTGCAGATGACACTTCACTTTTATTTAAACTCAAACGTCAGCAGGTGGTTGTTGATAATGTAAATAATGCTCTTCCAACTGTAGTTAACTGGTTCAACATCAATAATCTTCTCCTTAACGAGAAAAAACAAAATGCATAAAGTTCACATTACCCAATGTAATACAAGTGAACACTAGTGTGTCAATAAAGGGTGAAGAGTTGAAACCCGAGGATTCCACAGTGTTCTTAGGTTTAACTTTGGATGTGCAGCTTCAGTGGAGCCCCCATATAGTTAAACTGTCCAAAAAACTTAGCTCTGCAGCATACGCCGTAAGGAAAATTCGTGGTTTAACTGATTTAGAGACAGCTCGTTTAGTATACTAAAGGGCTATTCGTGCAATTTATAAATTAAGTCCCAGACACTCCCTCAGAGACAAATTTAAAGAGATTAATATTATGACTGTTCCCTCTCAATATATTTATGAGAATCTCATGTATGCACATAAAAATATTAATCTGCTTAAAAGATACAGTGATATCCATAGCATAAATACTAGGAACAAACACAAATTTATTGTACCTAAAACCAGGCTCAAGAAAAAAATAGGTGGTTCGTTTAGACGCCAATGTATACGTTTCTATAATAAACTTCCTAGCCAAATTCAAGAAGTAAGCATACATAAATTTAAATCATTTATTAAACGTAAGCTATGCCAGAAAGCTTTTTACACAATTAATGACTTTCTTGAGGACAAAAAGGCGTGGGATTGAGCTGCTTCAATGATATACATGAGCCATTGTTTTCATATGTACTACTTACTGATGAAATTTTTTATATATATATTTTTTTAATATTCGTTTTTGACATGAATACTTGTATAGTATTATATTATATTTTTTATTTTTTTTTATTGACATTTTATTATTATTATTTTTTTTTTGACTTGAATACTTTGTTAAGTATTATATTTATTTTTTATTTTTTTATTGACATATTATGATTACTATTTTGTTTGACACAAATATTTACTTTGTAAAGTATTATATTTTTTATTTTTTTTTATTACTTAATTATTGTAAATGTGAGGACTATGTGGGTTATTATTATTATTTTCTCCTCCTTTTTACAGTAATTTTCAACGTTGTCTGACAGTTTGAGTACTTTTGCGGCCTACCCAAATGTCTTTTCTTTGGTATTGTTCGTCATGTCATTGAGCTCCTTAGTGGTTTTTAAGTTGAGCTATTCGACTATTGACAAATGCTTGCACTGACCGGACAGGTCCACTCAAATATGTTTGGTTCTTTCTTCAAAAGACCACTACAGACACTAAGCTGCATGGTCCTCATATAGAATAATGTGAATGCGAGAACTATGTATGTCGTTATATTCATGTAGATTTTTTTGATTGTCTGGCAGTTTGAGTATTTTTGCGGCCTACTCAAATATCCTTACTTTGGCATTGTTCGTCGGTTCGTTGAGCTCCTCAAAGTTCTGAGTTGAGCTTCGCGATGACTGACAAATGCTTGCACTGTCTGGACAGGTCCACTCTAATCCGTGTGTTGCTTTCTTCATAAAGCTCATCCCAGACATAAACGTACATGGTTCTCATATGATTTAACCAGTACACATTGTATGGATTTGAACACTAAAAGAGACTTTGACCTCTGAGTTTGTTTCGGTGTTTCTTCTCAGGGTAGTCAGCTAGGAAACACCGGCCTCATCTAGCTTAAACTGACAAAAAACATTGACGTGTAAAAGTGTTCCTTGTAACCTATTTACTGAATAAACATCATTTATCATTTGACGTTTCTGCGCGCGCACTCTGCTCGTGCAGGCTTGCGTTGATCTTGTCACATATAACTGTGTTGTCATTTTGTTGTTTTGTTGGATATTTTAATTTAACCCCACGCTATTGTTTATCGCACATTCGTTTAACGCTTTTATGTGAATATTCTGCTGTTCATATTGGACTTTTTCGTTTACGATTTGAATTCTGACGCTCACGAGTCACGATGTCAAAGTGCCCGAATTGTAGTGTGGCCTCTAATCGAATTTATCGAATAAGAAAACATATTGTAACAACTGTAACACCGCAGTTGGAAAAAAAGTTGACTGAATGGTTATCTATACAAGAGAAGTTGAGTTCCATAATCTGAAATCCGAAACTAACACAATTTAAAAATCTCGGTTACTTTGTTGAGTACCATATTTCAAGTTTTTCAGATGGAGTTATTGCAATGAATGTTAAGTATTTATTGATAAACCAATGCTTGGAAGAAGGTACACATAATAATAGCAGAGTACTTGGCTACCCAATGGTGGTCGTCAGTCATTTTTCATAATAATTTAATTTGTTTGTCAGGGAGCCATCTAGTCCCAATCCCTTGGGTGCCATTTTAGACTACTGTTGCAGATGCCTAGTTAGAAATCGGACAGTTGGGTGTTGTTGCCATGTCCTGACGTTGTTATGGTACTTATTTGGGCTGAGCCAGGCATCAAGCAAATATGGCGGCATTAGCCTCATTCCTCGATAACATTTAGTTGATCTTTGAAGATGAGAAGGCTTCAGAATGGATGAAAACATTGAATGTGTCTTGTCTGAGTAATAGCAATGATGAGGTTTTTTTTAAATGTCTGTAAAACATGTAGAAGTAGGTATATTTTATAAGGAAATGTATATCCTTCTTACTTAATAAGATACCTACTAGAATAATAATAACTAAGAGTTTAATAGAAATAACTTCAAAGATATATATACAAACTAATAATAATACCTAATATGTACAAATGTGTATGAAAACAACTCATTGGGCATCAAAAATTCACCCACATCGCTGTCAATGGAAAAAGTGCCCAAAACGCTAACAGCATTGCCACGTTGAATAGCAATGCTGATTCGTTGGCCAAAGAAAAGCCCAGCCCTCTGGTCACGTGAAGAGTCGACTAACAGCTTGCTGATATGCCGAAAAACTCGAAGAGCACTCGGACCCCATGGTTGTTTCAACCCCAAACGGCTCAAACATATAACTCCCGATACCTACTTAAATAAAAATTCAAGTGCTATTTTAGTGTTTTACTATCTATCAAATTGTATAGTTTTTTTGCAAAGTCGCGAAAGGCAAAGGAAGTCATAACTTCCAGATATATCTGTAGATGACAAGCTCTTCTTCGCTATCGCTGCTTTACTATGACGACGTTTGAAAGGTTTATTCAGAAACTATATTACCAATATATATAATTATCAAAGTGATTATCAATTACTTTCACTCGGCATTTTGATTTTTGGCTCGGTATGTAAAGATGGTCACCAACCCCGTCAAGCGTAGCTTATCCTGATGGATTGACCCGTGCGGCTGTTATCAGTGTTATTACTTAGCCACGTAGTGTTATTACTGTTATTAGTGTTATTACTTAAGTGTCGTTTGAGAATTCGGGAGTTAGACATCAATGTCGTGTCGGCTAGTGAAGAAACGGCCTTTACATCAATTGATTTCTCGTATTATTTTATCTAAAAAAATAAAACTCGTAATTTTTCAACATTGCTATTCAAAATGTTTAGGCGTATTTTTTTTTTCTTACTTATAAGTCTCTCGCTTGTTCTCTGATCATAAAACTTAAACTATTGTAAACACATAGCTGTAAGCTATAATACGACATACTGTTTGTCAATGTACATGAATATATTTTGTTAGGGCACAGCCCTAATAGCATTTGGTGTTGGCATTTGGTTGGGCCAACAGTAAATGCCATAATTTTATTGTTGGCCCAACAATAAATGCTATTAGGGAGCTCCCTACAAATTCCGGCCATGTCCTTTATTTAAAGCCTGCAAGTACAGAAAAATTAAAAATCCAAATGAAACTAACTCCATGTGGCATGACTGGATGTGGGATAAATTTAAACAGCTATTAGGAAAGAAAAGGTTACTTGAAGATATAATTATTTTATTGGGTAATTTATGTTACACTTTTGTATAGAACTGGAAAAATATTATTTTTCCAAAAAGAAACAACACTGTCTAACAGACTCATAACATAATGCTGATCATAATCAACTTTAACAAGTGTCACATTCTTATTTTTCTCAAAGTTACTACTAGCGACACAAAAATAACTTTCATGTGCATGAGCACAATATATTTGTATTTGTACTTGGGCCAAGTATCTTTCTGTTATTTTGCCTTTATTAATATAGTTTTCTGTATTTTTATTAGTAGTGGGACACTTGATTTCAAAAGTGGTATTTCCATTTATTCCGTCGGGTGAAGCAGCTATCATCGGAAATGTCTCAGATATGTGCAAACCACATGTTTTGATTTTTACTCCTGATTTCTTTTCAACAGCTTTCCACACATAATCTTCTAATTTTCTACCCCTAATTATGGCCGATGTTTCTGGAGTCCTTGCACCAAAAATTAAAGCACCCAAAGTTCCATCGATAGTTTTACAAAGGCTAACTTTATAACATTTGGAGGCTGTTATCCTTCCATATCGAAGTTCATGTCATAAGCCACTGTTATGTTGAGTTTGAGTATCTCGTTCTGCATTTTTAATATTTCCATAATTAAACTCTTGTGAGATTTTTATTAAAAATCTATCACAATTTTCATCTCTGTATTTCATTAAAAGATTATGCAATGATAGAATAGTTCGGCTTTCACAATAGTCAAGTTCATCCTTCATGAACTGGCATGTATTTATTTTTCTTTTCTTGCATTGCATCACAAACTCATTCATCAACCCGCTTTCTGGTACATATTCTTTAGGTTTCCGTTTTGCCATTTCTTTTGCTCTTAATATTTTAATGGATGTTCCAAATTTAGCTACATTGGACTTTTTCCAATAACATGCTACAGATGTGCAGGATGGTTCTTCACTCCGGCGGTGCAACCACAACAAAACCGCAACTTCGTGTTTACAACCACCTTCTGATGCAGGACAATCGTGGCATTTAACGCTTCTCACCACTTCTTCTTTTTCATTCACTAGAAGTGTAGCTGCATACGGTTTACTTCGCACTTTGTGTTCTGGACAAACTGTACATTTTACAACGCAAACATTTTGTTTCCTCTTTAGCTGCACATAACCTATTGTATCATCGCCGTAAGACTCCCTTCCAGACCTGAAAACAATGTTTGAATTTTAAACACCTCTTATTGCTATCAAACAGCTTTTTTAAGTGAAAAAGAGTAAGAGGGCGTTACTTACATCGGAGTTTAAACATTCCATAACTCAGCAGAACAGAAATCGGGATTTGCAGCAAAGAATTTACCGACCATCAAAGATTTTATTCTTGGTAAATTTGTGTTGTCTCCTTTTACAAAACCGTCCTCCATGGTATTATTCCAATACAAATTACGTTGTTTACGAAAATAATAAAAAGCCTGTAAATAATAAAGGTACGCTGATAGTTGACAGTTGACACTTCTAAGTTTACATAGCCGTATGACGTAATAACATAGCGACTACTATTTAATGGTGTTATTAAACAGATTACAAAAGCTGAAACTTTAAAATTGAATTTTAAAATTTAGTTTGCTATTTTATGAACTAAAACTAACGTTTTCCGGCTGCTTTTTGCCTAAGCTATCTCAATAATATATTTTTAGATTTTTTCTCATACTGAATAAGATACCCTATTGCTACACTCCCACTTCCCCACGGGAATGCAGAGTCCTCTTTATTGACTACACCACCTAGGGCTATCGCAACGACACCCTGGTACAGACTCTCTCGTCTATACCACCCAGGGCTATCGCTACAATACACTGGTATAGTCACCAACTCACTGAACACAGAACCTGTTCACAGATATTAAACTGATGCCAATTCATCATTCAATTCACACAACGTCAGTTGGTACTTGAGCTCGAGTATCTTCCTAACACGATCTACACTTGAAATTAAAAAACATACCGACCTCGAATCTATGCGCGTCTGAGATTGCGAAAAGGGAAACAATTAGGCCTGGCAACATTTGTGTAAATAGTTACGTTTTCAAATTACTCTACGTTCTTCCACGAACCTTGTATTCGGCCGCCGCTGCACTATACGGTTCGACTAATCGAATTTTTAATTCGCCTGTATTCACTCGAGTAGTCAGTATTCACTTACTAAAACATTCGCAAAATTATTAAAGTTTACTCACAAATTACTAACTTACTCTTGACGCACTAATTTACTCTTGAAGTCATTCGAAAAAATTGTGTCAATCGCACTTAAATCAACCGTTCGTTGAATAACAGTGGTGCCGATTTTGTTGTGCTCAAACTAAACTTAGTTTAGGCTATTGCTATCTTTTTCTCCCTAATAAAACAGGAAAGAGATGGACGTAATCTAGAGCTGTCAAATTTGGTTAAAGTAATATTTCCATACAAATAAGGGTACACGTGAACACATGTCGACTAAAAACACGGTAAAGCGCAAGGCGTAAACTAGTTTGACATCTTTAACTTAGTTCATTGCTATAGTCGTCCTTTTCTCGCACAGCCTTTTAGTAAAAGATAGCGATTCTCCAATCTTAGTTTAGTTATTGAACAAGTGAAACGGCACCCTCACAAATTGGCTACCCTCACATTTATTTTTTTAACATTATTTGGGTCGCGTTTGACCACTGTCTCACCTGATGATGTGGTCGTAAATAGATCACGCTTGCCTGGAAGTAACCTATTCACTCTCTACTTAAGACTTCCAGGTTCAGAAACAGACTGTGGCAGGGAATTCTTCCACTCCCTAGCCGTACGCATAATGAATTTTTTAACGTTTAAACTTTATTTAATGAAATCGTGTTATTAGAAAATTGTAAATTTTTGTAATTTTTGTATACAGTATCTAATTATCCGGTATAAAGTTCAATAATATCTCAAGAAGGTGATTGTTAATCGTTACACGACATTAATTACCACTCAATCATTTTATCACTGTGTATGTAACTATCCGGCAAAAAATGTAATAATATCTCAAGAAGGTGATCGTAACACGACATTAAACTTGTTCTGTGCTGAATACGCGTGTTTGGTCAATACCAGTCATAACGAAAACGTTATTAAATCGCTTGCCACTAAATCGCGCACCAATACTTTCTTTAACCAACGAGAATTCAGCACCAGAATCATAAGAAAAACAATACTGCTCACCCGTCATGTAGACAACTTGTAGGAGGTTTTGCGATGCACGTTAAGCGTTGTTCCCGGCTGTCAATCGTGGATCTTTGACAGTCGTTAAGGGTCGTCAGAAGCCCGAAAGTCTGACAACCAGTCTTACCAAGAGGTATCGTATTATCCAGTAACTGGGTTGTAGAGGTCAGATAGGCAGTCGCTCCATGTAAAATACTGGTATTCAGCTGCATCCGGTTAGACTGGAAGCCGACCCCAAGATAGTTGGGGAAAAGCAAGGCAGATGATGACTTAAGATTGGTAATTAATTTATTAATTGTAACGTGCTCCACGTTAACACTACATTGAGCTATGTGAAATGTTGAGCAATGTGAAAACTTGAGCAGTAAGTTTATTATAGACTGGTACTAAAAACTCCAAAGTAGTAAACTGAATACTGCAGTTGGTACTAACAAAAAATCTATAATACTAACATAATAAGTAGTAAGTTGAATGATCGACTGGTACTAATAAATGAAATAATAAAATAATACTAAAAAGACTAGTATCTACTAGCAAAAAAGAGGAAAAAATATTAAATCAAATTTCTATGAGTAGTAAACTGACATAGGTATCTGGTTGTCAACAATAGCAAATTGGCATAGGTCGCCCCAAAAACGTCCCACATACCACCCCTGCACGCTTTTGATTGCGAAGGCGATCCTGCGTCCATGCGATGGGAAACATGGAAGAGGGGGTTCGAATTGTTTTTAGTTGCATTAAATATATCGGTACGAGGTGATCCGGCTGAGAACCAAGGTTGTCGACATAGCTCACAGAATAAGCAAGCTGAAGTGGCAATGGTCCAGCCATATTAGCCGTAGAACCGATGACCGTTGGGGTAGACGTGTTCTCGAGTGGAGACCGCGAATCGAAAAACGTAAGGCAGGACGCCTCAAGCTAGGTGGAGCGATGATCTTCGCAGGGTGACTGGTAGCAGCTGGATGAGAGTTGCCGAAAACCGAGCTGAATGGCGTGCAATTGGAGAGGCCTATGTCCAGCAGTGGACTGCTATAGGCTGATGATGATGATGATGATGAAATATATCGGACCCAGAGGAAAAAAAGGCCACATTACTTTATGTGGGAGGTTTGACACTTCAGGAGATATACTATAATATCCCTGATAAAATGATAGACGAAGCAGTGTTGATCAATGAACATGTTAACAACTTGGCTCTTAAGAAACTTGACGACTACTTTTTACCTCGTAAGAGTAAAATATACGAAAGTCATTTTGTTCAGACTTCTAAAACAAGAGCAAGGTGAAAAATTCGAAAAGTTTCTAGTAAGTACGTACGGCTTCGTCACCTAAGTAGAAAATGCAAGTTCTCTTGCGAAGAAGACCACTTAATTGATCAAATTGTCGAAATCTGTTGTTCCAAGGAGCTCATACAGAAAGTTCTCACTTTAGGTGACTCGGTTATTTTCGTTAAAATTATTTAAGAAGTAAATGCTTTAGTAGCAGTAGAGAGACAACTCAACGATTATGGACAGGATTCACAGGTTTCAAGTATTAATAAAATAGACAAGAAACAGTAAGTCTCTAGAAATATGGGATGTGTACGGTGTAGTAGTGTGAGTCATAACGGAGACAGTAACCAAAACTCGAGCATCTAAAAGGAAAAATCAAATCACACACAAGTTTCCTAACAAAAAGCCTAACTTGACGAAGAAAGACAACGATAAACCTACGTCAAGGAGAATCCTGTCAAAAATAATATTGACTGTATTTTTCATTTTGATGATGACACGACGCTAAGCTGACAAATTGGAGGTGTTAAAGTTTATTTGATTATTGATTCTGGCAGTGTGACTGATCCTAAAATACCCTAGGCTAATAAAATTTTCGTTTTTCCTAATATCATAGACTTTTGTGTGGAGGTTCGGTTTTCCTTTTTGGGAAAAGGTAGTGCCCCACCAGTACTAAGTTTATTACTTAGACTATCACCGCACGTACCTTGTGCCACTCGTCCCTGACTGGTCATGGCTCCAACCGATGATAATTCGAATTCCATAAGTATAAAGCAACCCAAAGCCTTGTTGTTGAAACAAGGACGGGCCCGAAAGAAATAATTTGTGAGACTTAGGAATTCAAGTTGTGAAACACATAAGAAGTGGTTTAGAAACATATGATATAACTAAGGGATGCTAAGTAAATCTTTAATTTAATAATAATAATAATAATAATAAAGTTTATTGTTCTTCTCTCACATAGAATTTTACAAACAATATAAAAAACAAACAAGACATTAGCGATAATTGTTGTGATCTATGTGAGAGACTGGTTTCTGTACTAGGAGACCTGTATGACAGATAACCAGCCTCTCCAGACTCCGGACAATAGGTGACAGCTGTATACAACATCAGTGAGAAGTAATAATTAAGAGGGATTAAGCTACGTGCAGTGAGATTGTTGCTGTTATGGGGGTATAAAGTGGTGAAGTGAGATTGTTTCTGTTATGGGGGTACAAAGTGGGTGAGAGGAACTAAATTGAATGAGTGAGTAATTGAGTATGTGTACGCTAGTGTGAGTGCGAGTGTGTGGGAGCGTGTATGTGTCTGTGTGAGTGTGTGTGGGAGAGAGAGTGTGGGTGAGTGCGTGTGTGCGGGGTGAAGGAGGTGACAGCATACGCAGTTGGTTAGGATGGTACAATAAGCAGATTTTCAGTGTCATCGTAGTTGAGGGACTTAAGCCAGGCAGTAATATCCCTCTTACAATTAGCTCTTGTAAGAGGGTAAACTGTTAGCTTCTTATTTATCTTATTATATAGATGTCCACCAAGAAAATCAAAGAATTTGCGTGAGAAGGCAGTGCTACGATTAGTAAGTGTTGGGCAAACCCTGTATTTGACTCTCTTGTTTGCATTAAGTAAAGGATCGTACCCTATTAGTGTATGTTGTTTTAGAGCTGAGCACAGAATATATAGTTGTCTTACTGTCAGCACATCAGAGAGCAAGTACAGATCTTTGGTAGGAAAGAAGAAAGGTAACGACAAGCTTACTTTTAGTACCGCTCTTTGAGCTCTTTCAAGTTGTATTAAGTTAGTTTTACTAGTGCCACCCCATACAGTAATACAGTAGGTTAGAATGGATTGGCACAGGGCCATGTAAACCATTTTAATGACATTTTTATCTGCAATGCGGCTTAAGTTTTTAAAAATGAAAATTAGTTTTCGAGTTCTGGAAGATAGTAGGTCCAGGTGGTGTTTAAAGCTGAGAGTACTATCAATCATGACTCCGAGGTACTTTATACTAAAAGCTATTTCTAATCGACTGCAGGAACAGGGGTGGGCAGATGAGCAGTAATGGGCTTTGATGTAATAATTTTCGTGAACTGCAGATGAGATGTTTTTAATAGAGAATGGTACAAATTTAGTTTTGCTGACATTGAGAGTAAGGCCGTTGTTATTGAGCCAAGAAGTTACAGTATTGAACCCAGATTGAGCGAGGCTGTAGACCTCATCCCAACTGTCGCCATGGAAGATCAACGCAGTGTCATCCGCAAATGTGACAATTTTGCCATTTTGTAGTAGCAGATCACATAGGTCATTGATGAAGGTGAGGAAAAGTGTGGGCCCAATTACACTACCCTGAGGAACACCGTAGCAAATAGGTAAGTCATCACTAGTGAATTCACCAATTCTAACTCTCTGTTGCCTGTCAGCAAGGTAATCCCCAAATAGTTTGAGCTGTGTATCACGAATCCCCATACTTTGTAGCTTAGTTAGTAGGAGTGGAACAGAGACCGTGTCAAAAGCTTTAGCTAGATCCAGGAATATCGCTATCACTTTCTTTTTGTGGTCTAGTTTATTAACAACATGATCGATCAATTCGTGAACCGCATCATTGGTCGAGATTCCAGCTCTAAAACCAAATTGAGATTTTGACAGCAAGGATTTGGTCTCAAGATAGTTAATTAGACGTTTGTTAATAAGTTTTTCAGCTAGTTTAGACAGAGTAGAAAGTATAGAGATGGGTCGGTAGTTGTTGACACAGTCTCTGTCACCACTCTTGTAGATTGGGATTACTTCAGCAAGTTTAAATTCCTTCGGAAAAACACCACTGAGGAACATTAAGTTGAAGATGTACGTTAAGGGCGGGACTAGGGTAGTGTGGTATCTTTTAAGAAAAGCTCCTGAGATATTGTCTCGTCCAACTGTATTGACTTTTTTTAGATTTAGGATACACTGACGAACCTCATCTTCATCAGTGGGAAGCAAAACGAAAGAGGAAGGACAAGAGTTAGCGTGTGGTGTGTAGATAGATGGATTTCCGTCGTGAATGTTTTCAGCAAGGTTTTTGCCAATAGACACAAAAAATTGTTTATTGCATTGACAGAGGTAGAAGGGTTTGGGGTAGATATAAGATCCATTGCTGGGTTTGATTTTTTGTTGGAGTGTGTTATTTGTTTTACAGCGTCCCAAAGTTTTTTATTGTTAGTTTTAGCTGCTTTATCTAATAGGTTTTTTTCATAGTCCGTTTTTAGTTTTTTTAGTAGCCAGTTGCAAAAGTTTCTGTACCTTTTGTAGGTGATCTTGCTGATTTCATTATTAGGGTTTTTTTTTGATTTTATGTGGAGTTTATCTCGATTTTTCATACATCTCAATAGACCATTTGTTATCCAGGGCTTTTTAATCCTCTTGCGATTAGAAATGGAAACGGTTCGTGTGTTAGCTAGTATTATAGTGTTTAGGTCATTGACTAACAATGTAGTAGCTACATTTACATCAGTTATTTCGTAGATGGAATTGAGGCATATATTTTGCATATCGTTGTCAAGGCCTATGTAGTTAACTTTCCTAATGGTAGATGTTATCATCGGGTGGTGGTGGTTTTCAAGCACAAGTATCACACTGTCATGGTCGGTAATAGACGTCTCCGCGACATAGCAAAAGGCAGGGAGTCTACTTTTTAGCATGACGTGATCTAAACAAGTTTTACTATGTGTTGGTAACTGGTGGGCAGGTAAAAGACCTATGGAAGCTAGTACATTTAGGTATGATGATGAGTTAGCATCGTTAGTGTTAATAGTTATGTCCACGTTAATATCTCCAATGAGAATGATATTAGGGAAGTTTAAGCTACTTAAAAAGTTACTGAGAGATTCAAGAAATGGGTTAATGTTTTTATTACCAGGAGGTCTGTATATTGCAACGACGAGGGTATTACTGTCTAACTTTATTGTAATACAATTGGCATCAAGAATGGTTGGTTCCGATATTATTGGACTTAAATTATCTTTGAAGTACACGATGACCCCTTCATTTTGGGTGATGTTATTTTCAGTTTTAGCCAAGTCGAAGCCTTCTATTGCAGGAATGGTGTGGGTGTGGCGTAGCCAACACTCCGTGAGTATGATAAGATCCCACTCAGTATTTGATCTTTTAAGAAGGGTTAACAGGCTAGGATAGTTACGATTAACACTACGGATGTTTTGATGTATTATTTTTAGGCTAGAGTGTGGCCTTTTAATTAGATTAGGACACTCTTCTATTTCGCAAGTGGATGAATTCGCTATAACAAAATTATCAAGATCGCTATTAATTTGGTTTATGTTATCGAATTTTGATAATTTAAGTAAGTAGGTGAATTCGAGCATGTCAATAGATTGTAATTACGTGGAAAGTAAGTGTGATTTAAAGGTGCAGAGTTATAAAAAGATGTGACGATTAATACCTCATAAGTAGATTGAAAATTAGTCAAGCGAATGTAATATAATGAGTTGGTATATAATGTATATATATATATTAACGATGGTTCGTGTGAATAACCCTTACGCTAGCGTAATAGGTAGTTGGTCAACATTTACTCACACGATACTTCACGTCCGCACTCATAATACTTCAGATTAACACTCCTTTAGTGACGCAATCGGCTTTCCAGCGTCAATACGTCGTAACCATGCTTATAAGAAGCATGTCCCTAGCAGCTCTCTAGCTGTAAAACGCGACGGGGTGGCTTTTTCAGCAGCAGAACGTCGAAAACATGCTCTTAGGAGACATGGTCCCTAAACAGTCGTAGACTGTATAATTTGGTATGTATAGTCGGCCCAACCCCAAGGAAGGTGCATCATTCGTACAACAAGTACATCCATAAAGTACGGTGCTCGTATCTGACCGAAACAAAGGTCACAGATAGAGAATATAAATCCAGGAATTAATACAAATATTAACTGATAATATAGTTGAGTCTTCACTCAAGAAGTAAATAGAGTTGAACATTCCAACTCCCTTGAAATCCTACACAGACAGTTCAATAGCGCTAACAACACGCTTTTGCCGTTAAGTTCTAAGAACTTTAGCCAACTAGCTCTCCTCGCAGCTCCACTCGCGTGTCTGTTTAAATTATTACTTAAACACAATATCAGCCTAGAATATATCAGGATAACAGAACACTTCCTGTCACACTCACGGTCATTCACACATATCCTAAATTGTGATGGATTTCCAATACCTAACTAAAGCTAGGTTCAATACTTTAAACGACAAACAAATGTAAACAACCCAATTACGTTAGCTTACCCCTTTTCTAAGGTCACACAAAACTTGCACAAGCGCTTCGCGGGCTCAGTCTGTAGCAGAATTCATTGTGACATCCTTGGTGCATACCGAAGTGGTTCAATCGTCACTCCAAACTTCCTTAAACTCCCCAGTTCGTGGATATACAGTACAGCCTAGAGGCTGATGCCATCCAATTCTCGTGTTTCGCCAAATAGTGTCGATTCAGATATAGGCCTACAAAACGGCCGGGGTTTGGTTTTAACGAAACACGATAACCTAGCGTTTTCAGAACGATTAGTTACCCCTTGAGGTGTCTACCCCAGAGGAAGCCTTTATGAACCAAGGTCTACGCAAGAATTCTGTGCCAGACCATAAATACAGGAAGCAGTTATCATCACCAGCGTTTAGTAATATCCTACAATCCCACTTACGGGGCGGCCATTAAGCCTGAATATCAACTGCTCACCCTCCAGCCCCTCCATTGCCAAACGCCAGTGGCAGATATCTGCCAGGGTGTGAATCCAAATATATATGGGCACATATTAAAACATGACAATACAGCAGCAACTATAAAACATGATAGAATACAGAACCAGTCTCGCTACGCTAAGATAAATGTTTATAAATAAACTGATGCTCGCACAAAACAGCCAAAACTCACCCATTCATTCTCCATCGCAGTCACCGAGATTCACACACGTACCTTTACACTCCACTTAGGGATATCTAAACCCTAGTATAAACCAAACTCATAATATTCAAGTATAAACTAATACTCTTGCCTAATCTCTTCAGAGACGTAACCACACACACTTTAAATACTAATTAACCTAGCTGGACTAGTCCATTTATATTTAACTTAATAACGACACTCTTACTCCTAAAACTACAACTGGACATAGGCCTCCTTCCTAACTCCTCGACCACGACCCACGCCTTCTCAAGTCTCAAGCCCGTCTGTCCCGTCCTAGCCCCATAGCTTTCGCCTCCATCGCCAGCGCACACACTCTCGTTTTTTTTCTTATAGTGACGCCTGTCCGCTTCAACTTTTGCTAATCCACAGGGGGCCGGCTCTGTGTCGCCAAGACACTATTTTTTACTACACTTAACGTGCACTTTGCCCGAATGAGTCGTTGATGTTTCATAGAATTTGTTAGAACCCATGACATCTTAATTGTCATGAATAATTGCTTTCAAAGAGCGCTGACATAAGTATGACACCTTTTCTCGTAAAACAATTCAATATTCCTTTCCCAAAGGGTCTTTATCTTGTGACGCTATTTTAAACGAATAGATATTTCATTTTTAATTACGTTCCGTTGTCAATCCCAAAATTCAGATGGAAGTGTGTTTCTATAAAAAAACTCGGCCATGTGTACAATGTGCTTGGTTTTGAAGTAAATATAATTTCTATGAAATAAATTAATAGGATTAAAGGTGGACGGTCACAGCAGCAAGTGTAACATTATGAGTGAAACAACTTAGGATTATCTTAAAAAATGCGGAATTACTATAAGTAATCAAATTGTCAACCTAAATAAAATATTATTGTTGCTTACGGCAGCAGCCCACCGTTAACAGTGTAATTAGAGCATTTGATGCAAATATTCAAGTAGCCGACGAACAGACTGCAACATTCTATTCCGTTAAGAACGGCACTCGAGACCTTTTAGGAAAGGACACCGCTATTGCAGTACAAGTATTCAAACTCGGTATAGGAGTTAACCCGGCAAGCGAGCCAAGTTTTCCTGAAATTAACGACGTGCAGCTTTTTTTTTTTGTGGGGTGGAAAATCATCCAATGACTTCTCCAGCTCTGGGTGGAGTGGGAGGGCGTGTCAGACTTTACTGACTAAAACCCACCCCTGTTCCTTCCTGCCCTTAGTGCCCGGGGTTGAGGTAACTCTGTTTCGAATTTATCTTCAACCCCCGGGCAGGCATCGGCCATGACGGCCCCGTCCTAATTGCTGACAACTCTTTGAGGCGCGCGTGGAACACTACGCGCCGTCGACTCTCGGGCCTGGTGCTGATTGGACGGCAAGCTACCCATTACTCGCCGTCCACAGGCCCGGGTCTACGGTGGCCGGAGATCGTCTCGCGGCGCCGGAAGTCCCAGGCGTCTCCTGAGGCGGCTGCTGCTGAGAGCGTGAGGGCATCTCCGTTGTTGAGTCTCCCTCACGCGTCCCGCCTCCGCCTTCGCAAGACGTGCAGCTTGAGATTTCAATAGACCAAACAATCGAATCAATGAAATCAATTAACGCTAAAATTAGGAAAAATGCCGATATTATTCACAATAGCGTCCTAAACAAACAGTCGTTTCTTGTGTTAAAAAACTCCTTGAGTAATATCCATACACTTGGATATTATGACCCACAAGATAAAACCACAGTCATGTCAGATGCCATGTTGTAGTCCGGTTGGTATAGGAGCGATGCTCATTCGAGGCGTGGCGAGGGGATGAATGGCTGGAGGGAGTCCAGTCGTTAGCGCCTCCCAATGTTTGCTTCCACACAGCCTCCCTGCAGTACTCCGAAAATAGCAAGGATGAGGATATCAAGAAAAAATCCAATGATATGAAATATGCGTGTATTGGAGCTTATTTTACACAAACAAAATATTCGTACCCTAACTAAACCGCGCAGAATCTTGACACCGCGGTTCAGGATTCGGTCTTAAACTAACAACGCCATCTATTGGCAAAAGTAGACAAACATACCGCCCACCAAGGACAACTTAACAATTTTGTCCTTCCTTAAATTAAGACACCGCCCACCATGACATAATCAACATAATAAGTTTACTATTAATAAACAATAAACACTCAATAAAATTTAGTTTGAGTTGACTGGCAACACACAAATTTTTGAAACAGGTCTCTTTATTATCGAATTTTTCGTACGTAATGAGACCACTCTTGTAATGTTATCTATGCCAGGATGTTTCGCAGCCACGCGACCAAGCAGCCATTTAGATGGTGGTAAATCGTCCTCTTTGACCAACACCAGATCTCCCACACTTGGTTCTGAAGTTTGTTGACACCATTTATAACGCTGCAAAAACATTGTTAAATACTCCTGCGACCATCGTCGCTAAAAGCTTTGCATCATTATTTTTGCTACTATTACACTTGGTGACACCCATCCGAGTGGATCAAATAATCGTGATATATCAGATATTATTATTCTTTTTGTTACTGGTTTACTAGTCGGCGGAAGAGTCACCGTGTAGCGGAGCCTATCAGTCATCCGATTCCAGGTGAGTCCTAATAATTTCATAACTTCTTCAGTTTTAATGTTCATTCCTTCTTCCTTATGTTCTTCAGTACAATCATACATTTTCTGTAGTAATGCTTCACTATTGCTAGACCACTTTTGCAAGGTAAAATCTGCTTTTTGTAATAATCCATTTATTTCATTATACATTAGAACTCCTTCTTCAACTGTTTGGATGCCCGTAAGTAGATCGTCCATATAAAAGTCTTCTTTTACCTTTTTAACAGCTAACGGATACACATCTTTCTCATCCAAAGCCACCTGCTGAAGCACCTTAACGGCCAGATATGGAGCACATGCTGTACCAAATGTAACCCTCAACAAGCGATATTCTTCAACTTGATCCGTAGCATCGTTTTTCCAGACAATTCTTTGGAAGTCAACGTCCTGTTTAGCTACCTTAACTTGTCGATACATTTTGAATCTCCATTTCATCAAAATATGTCTTAAAGCCGGTTTTAATGTAGGTCCTATCATTAAAAGATCATTTAACGATACCCCGTTTTCACCTTTGCAGGATGCATCAAACACTATCCTCACTTTCGTGGTTTCTTTATCCTCTCTAATAACTGCAAAATGCGGTAAGTATGTTCCGTTAGAATTTGTCCTTTCTTTTTCAGGAATCTTTTCCATGTAATTAAGCAGTATATATTCGTCTAATACGTTTTGATATTTTGTTTTCATGTCTTGATTTTTACTCATTCTTGCTAATAATGACGTAAGTCTCTTTTCAGCGATCTTCTTTGTATTTGTTATAATCTGCCCTGGATTTTCAGATTTGAATGGCAGACGTACCACATATCTGCCATCCGTGTCTCTAATGGTTGTTTTAGCAAAGAACTGTTCACATTGGTCAAACGCGAGCCTATCAAATATAAAAAAAAAAACGCGCAGATGCGCAGGACTTGCGCGGAGGTCAGGCGCCAGTACACCCGATACCGGAGGAGACGTCGTCGGGTTCCGGAAGAAAAAGCCGCGCGGTATGAGGTGTACCGTGCGGCGAAGAAGGCTCTGTGGCTGGCCATTGGCGAGTCGAAGACTCGATTCAGGGAAGAGATGTTGGCGACCCTAGATGCATATCCGTGGGGGCGCCCTTATCGTACAGTCCGAGGGAAACTTTGTGCCTGGGTGCTTCCACTCACTGAGAGCCTCGAGCCTCAATTGTTGGAGGTAGTTGTCGCAGCTCTCTTCCCTGATAGAGAAGAGCACACACCGCCGCCGATGGCTTTGCCCACAGTCACAAAGTCGGAAGATGAGGAGGTCCCCGAGGTGACACAACTAAAGTTGAGGACGGCCATGATGCGACTCCGGGCCAAAACCGTTACCCCGGGACCGGATGGAGTTCCCAGCCGCGCGCTCGTCCTCGCTCTGAAGGAGCCAGAGCCCCAACTGAGAGGACTCTACTCAGCTTGCCTTGAGCAGGGCTGCTTCCCCGCTCAGTGGAAGACAGGTCGTCTGGTCCTGCTCAAGAAGGCGGAGCGCCCAGCAGACTCACCGTCCGCATACCAGCCCATAGTGCTGCTAGACGAGGTGGGTAAGCTTATAGGTATTATAGGGTAACAGACTAAAACAATAATATTGGCCCATCACAAATGAGCGGGTAGTTTTACTATAACCACCGCGCGTCGACAACATGAAGGTAGTTGTATGAATAAGCGCGCGCGGCGGCGTCACGCGGTCATTGATCCCATGTGCTAAATAGGTCCTCCCCAGCGAGCTATAGCGCATAACTGTCGTATGTTCTTACAGGGCGAAGCGTACGGTGGGTCTTGAGGTGCGGCCGGATCGTGTGACGTATGACGATTTGTCACCTGAGCTACATGCTGTTTCTTCGGTGTTAGGCAGAAATACAGGCTTTAGTCGATCTATGCTGATTTTTACTTGACGATCGTTGATTATTACTGTATACACCTTGTTTTGTCTTTTATAGACACGATACGGACCTTCGTAGGTCGGCGTCAGAGGTTGGCGGTGGGCATCGGTACGTATAAATACATGTGTACATACATGTAGGTCGTCGTGTATAAACATTGCGCGGCGATCGGTATTACGGCGAACTGCTTGCATCTTTTTCATTGCGTTTGTTATGACGTCACTAAAGTGTCTGTTTGTGTTTGCATGTATTGACGTTTCTCCACACATTTCGCCGGGTAGCCATAGCGGTTCACCGTATAGTGCTTCTGCTGCTGACACATCTGTGTTTTCCTTAATTGCGGTGCGAAGTCCTAGCAAAACAGTTGGCAATTCTTGCGTCTAGGTTGAGTTATGTAGTCGTGCCGTCAATGCTGTTTTAAATGATCGATGCCATCTTTCAACTGACCTTGACGGCACGGTTGGCGTAGTGGTTGAGCGTTCGGCTGCTGCGCTGCGTGTCAAAATCAAAATCAAAAGTCATTTATTCAAACTAGGCTGAGAACCAGCACTTTTTGAATGTCAAAGTTCTACATAAAGACAGTCCCCCAAAAAACCCGTGCCCACTGCCCCAGCCCGTCACCACTTCCTAGTGTTTTAGCTGTGAAGAAGAAGTGGCCAACAAACTCCCCAGCAACACATCTGTCTGTTAAGTTTTAAGAACTTGAATCTATATAATTATATGCAACAATCTTAACATTATGTAAAACAGAAAAATAAATATATGTCGTCTAAAATATAATCATAAAATTAAATAATCCGCCACTTGCCAGCTAGCACACTCAATCATGCCATTAAAACAAACTCAAGCATAAACACTAAACCAAATTAAAGAAGCCTCCGTACATAACTGGTGTGCCTGCTTACAAGAACAAAGATAGAAACTATCAAAGGGCTGTGATTCGAAGCCACAAGTGATGAACTAGGGCCATCACACTAAAATTGGTAGACAATTATTATATGAACTCATATAATCTGTCATAACTATAAGCTAAATATGGAGAAAGAACATCAAGTGTAACATTGTCTTGCGTTCAACACAGCGACCAACTATTATTATCTTCCAAGTAGTCGTTGATGGAATAGTATGCCTTCGAACAGAGACTCGATTTAACTTTAGTTTTAAATGCATTAAAAGGCAAGTCAAGAAAAGAACGGGGTAGCTTATTGTTAAATTCGATACCCTCAAACGAACCATGAAC
Source organism: Polia nebulosa (assembly GCA_951329385.1). NCBI lineage: Eukaryota > Metazoa > Arthropoda > Insecta > Lepidoptera > Noctuidae > Polia > Polia nebulosa. Next base: position 10,666,245 of record OX589606.1, read on the forward strand.
CCTACGAACACGGTGGGAAGGAACAAATGTCGCGGGTTCGATTCCCGCACGGAACAAATATTTGTATGGCCTACAGATAGTTGTTTCGGGTCTGGGTGTCTTGTGTATGTGAGTTTAAATGTTTGTGAACGCACCCACGATACAGGAGTAATTCCTAGTGTGGGGCAACGTTTTTTTTTTTTTAAAAAGAGAAACTATTCCGTTTGCCTGTGGGTGATAGGCAGTGGTTCGTGTTTTCGCGATGCCCATTCTATTCAATAAATTTTTGAATAAATGAGATTCGAACTGTCTCCCTTGATCGCTTGTGATCCTTTCTGGGCATCCAAATCGCACTATCCACCCTTCGTAGATGGCTGTGGCGATAGTGTTGGCTTCCATGTCGCTGACTAGTAATGCTTCTGGCCATTTTGTTGCTCGATCGATAATGGTTACGCAATACCGTCTTCCATCTGATATGGGTAGTGGTCCGACGATATCTATATGTATGTGTGACAGCCGCTCTGCTGGTAGGTACTGTTCTAGCGGCGATACTGTGTGTCGCTGCACTTTGGTTCGTTGGCATGTTATGCAACATTTGGCCCACATACCGACGTCTTTGTTCATGCTTGGCCAGAAAAACCGTTGTGTTATCATTTTCCTAGTTGCTCGGGTACCGGGGTGGCTCAACTCGTGGATGGCGTCGAATGCTTTTCTTCGTAGCTCTGGTGGCAGGTAAGGTCGTACATGGCCACTTGATGTTTCACACAAAATTGGCTTAGTGGCGTTGAGTGGTCGCAGCCGCTCGAAACAGAGCTAATTATTTTTTGTGACGTCAGTCAGTTGCCTGTCGCTGTGTCGCAGGCGAGCCAGCTCGTCGTAGTCGATTGGTGATGGAGTGGATATTGCTTCGATTCTTGATAATGCATCGGCCACAACGTTGTCCTTTCCTTCTATATGGGATATATTCATTGTGAACTGACTGATATAGTGCAAGTATCTCGTGCGTATTGGTGTTTCTGTCTTGCTATTTAGCCGCAGTAGTGCATGCGTTAGCGGCTTGTGGTCCGTGTAAACAGCAATTTCTCTACCCTCAAACATGCGCCGAAAATGCCTTATTGCCAGGTAGATCGCCAGTAGCTCTCGGTCGAACGTGCTGTATTTCTTTTGCTCTTCTGTTAGTTTCTTTGAGTAAAAACCGAGTGGTCTCCAGCTTTTTCCTACACGTTGCTGTAGCGCGGCTCCGATACAGGTATTTGAGGCGTCACACATCAGTGATAACGGAGCGTGAACTGAAGGGTGTGACAAAATGACGGCGTTTTTGATGCTGTCCTTACAGTTTTGAAATGCTTCTTTTTCTTCACTGTTGAAATTCACCTTAGTCTTGTCATTTTTCTTGCATGTTCGTAGATATTTATATAATTTTTTCTGAACGTGTGCAGCGTGGGGTATATTTTCTTTATAAAAGTTTAATATACCGAGGAATCGTCGTAATTCTTGTATTGTACTTGGTTCTGGATAATTGGATATTGTCTTCACACGATCTTCTGTTGGTTGAATACCGGCTTCTGTTAGGATGTATCCAAGGAATTCCAGCTTTTTGTGCCCTAACACGCATTTTGAAACGTTTATTCTTAGACCGTGCTCTTTGAGTCTTTTGAAAAGGTCTTCCAGTTGACTTCTGTGGGTTTCTTGGTCTGGTGAGGCGACAAGAATGTCGACGACGAATGGGAAAACGTGGTCCATGTTGCCGAGTACATTGTTGATGTGTCGTTGAAAGGTTTGTCCGGCGTTGCACAGACCAAAATACATTCGTGGGAATTCAAAAAGTCCAAACAGAGTAATGACTGCCGTCTTCTCGATGTCTTCTTCGCGTATTCTCAATTGATTATACGCTTTCCTCAAATTGATCTTCGAGAAGATTTTCATCCCTTCGAGATGGTACGTGAATTCGCGAAGTCGTGGTATTGAGTACCGATCCGGTTTGGTTACGGCATTTAGTCTTCGGTAATCACCACATGGCCTGTATTCGCCGGTCTTCTTCTCTACGAGGTGGAGTGGACTTGCCCATAGTGATTTTGGTGCATTTGGATGGATATTCCTTGTTCTAACATAATTTGGAACTCCTTCTTCGCTGCTTGGTATTTGTGAGGCGGCAACGGTCGGGCCTTATTGTACACGGGCGGCCCGTGAGTCACAATATGATGTTCAACTTCGCTGTTCTTCATGTTGTTGAAGTTCGAGGAAGTTGTTATTATTCTTTATTGTACACATAAAACATATACAGAAAAACATAATGGGACAGTTAATTACAAAGGCGAGCTTAACCCAGCGTTTGGGTTTTCTTACTTATGTTGTGTATTTTATCTATGGGCCTTAGATGCCTGAAAATAAAGAATTATTATTATTATTAAATCTTAAATAAACTAAACAAATATGTGATACACAAACATAAATATACCTATAATATAAACAAAGAAATTCTATAAAAACATATAATTATGGGTCATGTTGACAGGAAATGCTCCCTTATTCCTCTCCTGAACACCTCCAACGAAGGGCTATCCCTTAGAGTTTGTGGAAGAGAGTTCCAAAGGCGTACAGCACGAACAGTAAAGGATCCACCGTAACGACTAGAAGAGTGGGAAGGAAACCGAAGGAGAAGAGAGGACGATGAGCGGCAAGGTTTTCCTCTTGGAACAAGATACTCAAAGCGTTCCCGGAGATACAAGGGGGAATTGGGATTGTGAAGAACTGAAAAGACTAAGGAAAGAATGTGGGTACCCCGACGTTGCCGAATAGGCAGCCACCTCAACCGCTGCCGAAATTCCGATACATGACCGTACTTCCGAAGGCCAAAGATGAAGCGTATGCACAAATTCTGCAGACGTTCGAGCTTATCAAGGAGTTCCTCAGTCGCATCAAGGAAGCAGACATCAGCATAGTCTAGAAGAGGTAGAAGAAGAGACTGAGCGAGAGTAACTTTGGTCGAAAAAGGCAGGAACTTCTGGAGACGTTTCAGAGACCAAAAAGAACAAAACACCCTCCTGCTTCCTTCTGCAATGTGAACATTCCAAGATAGATTGCAGTCCAGAAAAACACCTAAGCTTTTGATCTTTTTGGAATAAACTATAGCGATGGCATCGTAAAAAACTGGAGGAAGAGACTGGCTACTTAACAGATTTACAAAGTATCTGCCACCAATAAGGAGAGCTTGTGATTTTGCTCGATTTACTAAAAGTCCAAAACTTTTAGCCCACTGACTGGAATTATTAAGATCATTAATAACGGCATCGATAGCTCCATTAAGCTCTTCAGGTTAAAAGTGGCGATAAAGCTGCAAGTCGTCTGCATAAAGATGGTAGTGTGAAGATAAGATCTTAGTGATAGCGTTAATGAATATAGAGAAAAGAAGAGGAGAAATGACACCACCCTGAGGAACACCCGCAGCGAGGTCGCACCAGTCAGAGGAAGCCTCCTCCGAGCGAACCGACTGCGAGCGACCCCGAAGATAAGAATTAAACCACCTAATCACAGGAGGAGATATATTAAGAGAGGATACCTAAGGATGTCAAAATCAACTGAATTAAAAGCACTGCTAAAGTCCAGTAGAATCAACACTGTAAGAAGCCTGTTTTCCATGGCCAGTCGGATATCGTCAGTTATTTTAACGAGTGCCGATACAGTGCTATGGCCAGGGCGGAAACCAGATTGATAAGGACTTAGCAGGCTATTAGAGCAAAGGAAGTGAGACAGTTGATTATTAACAACACTCTCAAGGACTTTGGATAGGATTGGAAGTATGGAAATGGGACGGTACTAGGAGACTGACGAGGGATTAGGGACTTTGGGTAGAGGCCGAACGTGTGCTTTTTTCCACGCAGAGGGAAAACAGCCAGTAAAAAGGGAGTAATTGATAATGTGGAGAATGATAGGAGCGAGTTCATTCAGGATAGGAAGAAGCATCTGGAGTTGAAGACCATCATCGCCCACCGCTTTCGTGGATATGAATGTGATAGCTCGCCTAATATCCCCCTCTGTAACTGGTTGAAAAGAGAATGAAGTACAAAGTAGCCGTGGAAGTTTAGAGAGATTGTTAAGAGTGGAAGCTTTGACGTTGTTATTAAGGTCAATATCCGGCGTGCCGTCATCCGCAGCTTTGCCGACACCAAGAGTTTTAAGAAACTGCCATACTTGTGCTGTGTTGAACTTCTGAACAGAATTGTGGATATGGCGCCTTTTAGCATCCCTACACATACGACCGCAGCGATTGCGCAATTTTTTGTATAAAGTCCAGTTCTCATCAGTAGGGTCCCGTTTGTATCGCCTTTTAGCCTTATCTCTTTTCGACATTGCGCTTTTAATGCTGTCTCACAACCAGGGAGCTGGAAGATGTTTCACTCTGACCCTTTTGAGTGGGGCATGCACATCAAAAAGTTTCAGCATTATCGAGTTTAATTCAGCTACCTTGGTGTCCACGTCATTGCTATCATAAAATCCATGTTCTTGAAACTGCGAAGGAAGAGAAATTTAGATTTATGCTTGGGAGGACGAATTTTATATGAAAGAAATATAAGGTCATGGTAAGAGAAAGACGCAGAAAGCTGTTCGTGTGTGGCTACTTTGCTTGAATCGGAAATCAGAATAAGATCTAGAAGTGAAGGGTTACAGTGGGGAGCATGATGGGTAGCATTAAGCTGAAGAATTTGCATGTTGACAGAAGAGACAAGAGACCGGAGTGTACGGCTGCGCACATCATCCTTGATCAGGTAGATGTTGAAGTCCCCGAGTATAATTGTGTGATCGTATAGAGAAGAAAAATATTCAAGATTTGATTCAAAAGAAGAGAAGTAATCAATTTGACAGGAGAGACTACAATAAACACCTAAAAGTAACTTAGTGTGGTTAAATGTAATTTCAATAAATAGGTGTTCAGCGGATTTAGAATAATTACTCGGGGACTGATCGACGACTTTATATGTTATGTCTCCACGGAGATAAATGGCGACGCCTCCACATCCCTTGCCAGTTCTATCATTACGCACAAGCTTATAGCCAGGCAACGAATACTGCGTTGAAGGAAGCGAAGGTTTGCGAAATGTTTCTGAAACAAGGACAGCGTGAATAAGGTCAGAGTCGAAAGAAGTTAAGAGATGAGATAAGATCGAAGTGATGAGCAGGAACGCTTTGAGTATAATATGTACTGCATTAAAAAACTTACTGTAGCAAGAAAAAGTAGAAAAGAGTTGGCCGCGAAGCTGTACAGAATCATCACTGAATGCACTAGCATAGCTCTCATCAGACGAATCAGAAGAAGAACAGGAAATAAAACTACCATCAATACCACCAAACATAACACAAGTATAAAAATATAATATAAATAAATAAAATAATAACAATAATTATCAAAGAAATATATAAATAACAGTTATGTAACTGCTATTTGGATGATCCTCGATGCACTCGAGATTCTATAAAATATTAAAAGACAATTACTTACAAAAACTGAAAAATATTTCCGGACGAACAATTTAACTTCTATGTTACATTAGTGTCAATTAGTGTTGTCAAAATCACCAAATGTCAAAACAAAAATAATATTCAGAGACCGACAACAATAATAAAAAGTAAAATACATGTATGATAGAAGATTTTGGTTCAATCATTTGGCCTGCTTACGTGATGCCTTATCCGATGACGTGTTTGTTGATGAAGTCACCGGGAACAGCCTAACAAGCTGCCGAAGTTCAACCGCAGACTCGATCTTTCGGCGTGACTTATTTGGGAGCAGGATGATAATCTTGCCTTCCGATATCCAACACTGCTTTATACCAAAGTGTTTGCGAGCATTCACAAACACCTCGTGTCTAGGCTTGGTTAGAAACTCCGAGACTACCAAACCGGAACCCTTCAACAACGTTTTGTTGCGCCATACCTCACTCCGCAAATTATAGCTGCCGAACCTGATAAGAAGAGGACGTGGCTGGCCTGTATCTGCTCCCAGGCGATGGCAGGATGAGACGTCCGAAGAAGAGATGTTAGCTATCTTCATATTATCCTTCAGTGTCAATATAGCCTGGGTGGTGTGGTCTTCGTCCTTTTGCTCAGGGAGACCGTGTAGAAGAAGAACTTGCCTGCGAGACGCCATTTCGTGCCGGTCCAACCCCACAGTCAGCAACTCCATTTGAGTCTTCAGCGCATTCATCATTGTTTTCCAAATGAGGCACTTAAACTACATGAAGTCCCGGGATAGACTGGCTATCGTCTTGTGTGTGACTTTATTACTGCTCACGTTCTTAAGCTCGAAGTTACCTCGGCGTATTGTTGGAGTAGGTTGTGGTACGGGTTACTCCTCTCGAATTAACATCATTGGGGTATATTTCTCGCCCAACAAGAGTCTCGCCGACTTCGAGAGGTTCCTTGTCGAGCTGGGTGCCGTCGTAGGCCGGTTCCACCCTCGCCCGGTGCTGTTGCTGGGGGATCTCAATGCCAAGTCTGCGGCATGGGGATCCCCGATCACCGATCATAGGGGCGAGGTGTTGGAGGAGTGGGCGGTTACGACCGGCCTGACCGTCTTGAATCGGGGCTCGGAGTACACGTGCGTGCGGCAGCGGGGCGGGTCTGTAGTGGACGTCTCATTTGCTAGCTCCGCTGTTGCAGGCCGTGTCCGTGACTGGCGAGTCGCAGTGGATGTGGAGACGTTGTCAGATCATCGGTACATCCGTTTCAACGTCTTCACCCAGACCGCGGGCGGCGGCCGTCCATCGGCCCCGCAAACGGACGGTCCTCGCTGGTTGATCAAACAGATCGATAGGAAGCTTCTCGAGGAAGCCGCAATCATCCAGGCCTGGGTCCGGGAGTCAGTGACGAACGAACCCATCGACGTCGAAGAGGAGGCGCAGTAGTTCCAAAGGGTGATTACGCAAATTTGCGACGCGTCCATGCCCCGCGTCCGCACTCAACCCACAAGGCGCCGGTTGTACTGGTGGATGGCCGAAATTGCGAAGATGCGCAGGACCTGCGTGGAGGTCAGGCGCCAGTACACCCGATACCGGAGGAGACGTCGTCGGGTTCCGAAAGAAGAAGCCGCGCGGTATGAGGTATACCGTGCGGCCAAGAAGGCCCTGTGGCTGGCCATTGGCGAGTCGAAGACTCGATTCAGGGAAGAGATGTTGGCGACCCTAGATGCAAATCCGTGGGGGCGCCCTTATCGTACAGTCCGAGGGAGACTTCGTGCCTGGGCACCTCCACTCACTGAGAGCCTCGAGCCTCAATTGTTGGAGGTAGTGGTCGTAGCCCTCTTCCCTGATAGAGGAGAGCACACACCGCCGCCAATGGCTTTGCCCACAGCCACAGATTCGGAAGACGAGGAGGTCCCCGAGGTGACACAACCAGAGTTGAGAACGGCCGTGATGCGACTCCGGGCCAAAACCGTTGCCCCGGGACCGGATGGAGTCCCCGGCCGCACGCTCGTCCTCGCTCTGAAGGAGCTAGAGCCCCAACTGAGAGGACTCTAGAAAGAAAAAGAAAAAGTATTTATTTGCCACAAATTAACGACATACACAACAATATGATTTTGCTCTACTCAGCTTGCCTTGAGCAGGGCTGCTCCCCCTCTCAGTGGAAGACAGGTCGTCTGGTCCTGCTCAAGAAGGCGGGGCGCCCAGCAGACTCACCGTCCGCATACCGGCCCATAGTGCTGCTAGACGAGGTGGGTAAGCTTTTTGAGCGGATAATTGCTGCCCGCCTCGTCAGCCACTTGTACAGAGAGGGGCCGGATCTGGACGACAGTCAGTGTGGTTTTCGGCATGGGCGCTCCACTATCGACGCCATAATGCGGGTTAGAGTCCTGGCGGAGGAAGCGGTGTCCCGGGGCGGGGTGATGCTGGCGGTATCCTTGGACATCTCCAACGCATTCAACATGTTGCCCTGGAGTTGTATTCGGGAGGCACTGAGGTACCATAGGGTGCCCCGCTACCTCCGCCGCATCGTTGGGGCTTATTTGGCGGAAAGATGTGTCACCTATAGGGGACGCGACGGTGAGGGCCGTCGCGATATGTCGTGCGGTGTTCCGCAGGGTTCGCTCCTAGGCCCACCCCTGTGGAACATCGGTTACGACTGGGTGCTGAGGGGCGAGCTCCCACCGGGAGTGGACCTGACGTGTTATGCGGACGACACACTGGTCACGGCCCGGGGGGGCTCGTACAGGGAGGCAGCGTTGCTGGCGACGGCTGCGGTCTCACAGGTGGTGGGTCGCATACGACGCCTGGGACTGGAGGTGCCCTCAACAAGTCGAAGGCCATGGTTTTTCACGGCCCCCGACGGGCGCCGCCGCCGGGGTCACACATCGTGGTCGGGGGAGTCCAAATCGCTGTCGAGTCCACCATGAAGTACCTAGGATTGGTGCTCGACAGCCGGTGGGATTTTGGCCCCCACTTTCGACGGCTGACGCCCAGGTTGATGGGCGCCGCGGGTGCGCTAGCAACGCTGCTTCCCAATTTGGAGGGCCCGAGCACCGCCTGTAGGCGGTTGTACAGACTGTTGTCAGCATTACCTGACCCACCCTAAAATCAAACGACTTTGGACCCTCTGCTTGTAACATTAAGGTTTATTTAATTTATATGAGCTTATCAGACAACTGCTCGAGGATTTGATGAACAAATACAATAATAATATAGACACGCAAATTTGATCTTTAAAACGAAAGCATTAGGTTATATTTTATAACTATTTGTTATAATATGATAAGTGTAATAGCTTATTTTAATGACTGAGTTCAAGTAATTCTGGTCTCGTGGTCTGTGTGTAAGACTGAGAAAAACGAGGTTCGAGATCAAATTCTGCGACAAAGATATTGTTTTGCTTTCAATATAAAATGTATATTCCAAAAATATTTCTTGTGTTATTGTAAGGAACTACAGACTATACATAAACTTTTGGTAATATTTTCACATAACTTGTAATAAGTGGGTAGTTGAAAAATAAATAGGTATTTGTATTCATTATAAAGCTGGTATTCAAATGCTACTATGTGATTATTTAAAATACAAAATAATTTACATGAGGAGAAGATGGCTGCTCGTGCTGTGCAAGAATAAACTTTATGATAGTATACTATATGGTTCAATTTTTTTTGAATATTGCGTCAGTATTACAACTAAGATCAAATTTCAATGCTGCTTTTAAGAGTTGTGTTGGTCTTGTGGTCACTAAGGTAGTGCGATGTTCATCGTTGTCTACGTTCGAAACCAAGTTTAACCTAAATTTAGATATTTTATTACACTTTTTTACATTTCTTTAATAGACGACGTAGGGTATTGTCTTTTTAAACGGGCAGTTTGTATAGAAATAAAACTAAAAAATTGCAAGTTTAAAATGTTTATTATTTCATTAAAACACTTAAGTAAGATAAAGTAAGTAAATGCTCATATATTTCCAAATTAATATACTTTTTATATTGCCATATAAACATTAAAAAAGGCATGCTTATGCTTAAAAGTTTGATATCGAGAAAATGAATACATCTGTGAAATGCTTTACAAATTTATAGCTGCCTATATGTAGTGAATAAACATGTCTTAAGGACCAGAAGCGGTTATTATTTAAATGAAAATAAATGACTCATCAACCAAGAAAGTTTTATTGCTTAAAAACGTTTTACAATAACAAGTACGTTCCTACTTCTACAACCTTTGAATAACATTATAACGACTCTAAAATACGTCAGTCGCGTCCGGGGCCAAACGAAGAAGAGCCCGTTGACAGCGCGCCATGCATTTTTATACACTTCCACTCGTTCCGGGTAGGTTGGAAGGGGGAATATCTAACACGGCCGTTCCTGATAGCGTGACGTCCTCGACCGCAACTTCATTCCCATCAGATCCATCTCTCACAACCTGGCCATCATCATTATTTTGACCATCATCATTATCTGAAAATACATAAGAGTACATGAGTAATTAAATAACATGACCACTATGGTTTGAAGCTTATTCAGCCTGAAGTAGTTTCTTAGGTAAGGATTCACGAATTTGTCCAGTGTTCCAGGCGCAAGCGTGCACTCAAGCGCCAGCAACAAGGACCATCAATAGTGATTTTTAAAGTTGAAACAGCTTCAAACCCAAGACATTCAGTGCATAGCTAATGATAGAATCCGGATTTCCATCACTCGCAATACATTGTTATCGACAGAGGCCCAAACGTTCGCTTGTCGTTTTCACGAATAGATAGTAGAGGCCCAAAGGTTATGCTTACTATGAATTTGTGACACATTGCGTCATTGAGACAGAGGCCCAAAAGTTCTGCATATCTCCACCATGACCGCAAAACAGAGCAGAGGCCCAAACGTTAGCATGCTCATCAATGTAACCACGACAGAGGCCCCACGAAGGCTCGTCGTCACTTACCCACCACGTCATAAAGACAGAGGCATAGAGTCCGCATGTCTCTCATATGCCCGCGGTACTGAGCAATGCATCATAAAGACACAGGCATCAAGTCAGCATCTCTCCACGGAGCGCAAACCATGCGCACCACGCAGCGCACGCCATTAAGCGCACACCCAGCGCACCATGCAGTGCAGCACACCATATAGTGCATTCCATGCGCACCATGAAGCGCCTCACTGCGCACCACGGAGCGCACAGCCAGCGCACCAAGAAGTGCCCAGCGCGCACCATGGAGCGCACACCATGTGCATAACGTGGCGCACGCCATACGCATCACACAGCGCACAGCATAGCGCTTTACGCAGCGCACACCATAGCGCTTCACGCAGCGCACACCATAGCGCTTCACGCAGGGCGCCACCGCGCACCGCGACGCGGGCCACTGCGCATGACACAGCGGATGCAGGCAAGCACCAGCACCTCACACGCAGCGACTGCACATCTAGTCTTCACTATCCTGAAACAGGTCCAATCCGAGGCACGGAAAAGTCTCGGTATGTAATAATTCAGTCACCCATCCACGGACCAACCCCTTCAAGGGTTGCTCAACCTTGAAAGTTGACCAATGCGGCTGAAGTCACCCAACTCTCAGAACTCTATACTACTCGGCATATGTATGAAGTTCCATGGGGCACTGGTAACAAATATTGCTAAAACCGGTTCGTTAGTCAAGCAGTTTATGTATGTGGGTAGTCGCGAGCATAATGCTCAGCGGTACGCAAAATAGGTTTACCCTTCCTCAGCAGGCTTGATATGCTTGCTGTCTTAAGAGGCATGGCCTGCAATTTAACAGCGAAAATAGCTTGCAAGCCCCAGAAACTACAGGACCGGTAACGTTAATAGGTTCCGATGATCGAAAGAGAGTATTCACTTTCCCTGGGCTCGGCCGTACCTGACCATGTACAATCAGTCGCCCCTGGTAACTACAGACTTACCCACCCGAAAAAGCAATGTCAAACCCGCCAGAGTAAAAACTTCAACAGGTAGGTAGTTTTCAATTTAAAAAGTGTAGCCGCTTTAAAACTTGAACATTGTTTGCAATCAGGGGTTCGTTCAACCGTATTTGATAAAAATAACTGGCTTTCGGTATTTGAATGCAACGGACGTTCACTAATTGATACTCGGTAACTTACGCTCAATAACTTCTAACCTCATAAGAATTCGACAGAGAGCACCGTCACACAAGTCGTCAAGTTTTGCAATATCTACTTTTCAATACTTTTGAACATGCGACCAATTACTCGTATTAAGTAAAAAATAATTGTGGCTACCCCCTAGGGCCGTAACAATGCAGTGAGCGAGCGGGCGTAATGCACTCTTGTGATCTATTTTTAAACCTAAACATCTAAGTCGAATATTATGTTTCAGATTTTGGTTTTTTGGCGGGATTTTCTCGAGTGCAGTTCAGTGGCTGTTTTAATTATTCGTTTATTGATTCCTAGTGGATATTGTGATGTAAAATTGGTGTAGTTTTGTGTCTCAAGTGTCAACGCAAATGGACAATATGTGGAATCATTGAAACAGGCGCGATCTCGGGAAAATAGAGCTCAGAATTTTATTGTAGTATTGACTACCTCAGCGAAGTTTGCCGAGAAGGCTGACTCGACACATTTGTTGCCAAATACTGCAAAAAACATTAGAATGTGTTACATCTGCATTCTAATAGGGAAAAAGTGACAGTATTCTGTATCTAAAACTAAATACTTTCATAACTTGACACTGGCTAAATGCACAAACCGTGCGAAGCCAAAACTAAAAAAAAAAAAAAAAAAAAAATGTTTCAGATCACACTATTTGCGTGACAAAAATAGAACAAAGATTTTAAAAATATTGGAAAATGAACAGGCATGGGCCTTCTTCTAGTGCAAGATAGCAATCCTCGCTTTATATTTTTACTTGGCTTGCGACCGTGAGGTCAAGCAAAACTTTGGAACCCGCGAGTCGCGACCTACAGTTTGAAAAACACTGATCTACAAGAACGAGAACTGCCACGAGTTCTACGCAAAACACTGATGCTTATAAAATCTGTCGCTATGGTCTATCAATCTATTTTGAGGGTAGTGCGTGATAAAAGTGGCGTGTAATTAAAACTATCGCGGCGCGATTCGTAAGAACTAAGACTAGCAAATTGTCGCTCCAACGAGTTCTTACGTCCTCCGAACCGAAACACGCTCTCGACACTTTATAAGGAAACAAAACTTACTTACGGTTGACAAGTCTGCACTTTACGATTAAAAGTACAACACTTCACTTTAACGTTCTCTTTGACAGGATAAAATAACCAAGCACTTAGGTATTTAGATGGCAAAAACGGCTTAGAACGCGGGGTTATCCCACTTCTGATCTTAAGGACCAGAAGCGGTTATTATTTAAATGAAAATAAATGACTCATCAACCAAGAAAGTTTTATTGCTTAAAAACGTTTTACAATAACAAGTACGTTCCTACTTCTACAACCTTTGAATAACATTATAACGACTCTAAAATACGTCAGTCGCGTCCGGAGCCAAACGAAGAAGAGCCCGTTGACAGCGCGCCATGCATTTTTATACACTTCCACTCGTTCCGGGTAGGTTGGAAGGGGGAATATCTAACACATGTTATTTAAACAGAAAAAATCTGTTTATAACAATAACATCACCACACAATCTGCAACATTTTAATGGTTGAACAATCAATCCATTGAGCATTTACTTACATGGTGTGTTTAAATATACCTAGATGAACTAGTAGCGGAGTGGCGCACCGTCCCCTGCTATAACTTGTTGTAAGCGGCTACGCATACCGCGCACCATGTTCCAACACAAATCTTTGCCTCTCATGTGCTCCCAAGTCGATGTCACGACCTCAGCCAAGTTGTGTTTGTTTCGCACTTCCGTTGTGTCCCAATTTAAAACCATTTGACCCCATAGATTTTCTATAGGGTTCAAATCAGGACTTTTAGATGGCCAATTAATAACTGTCACACCTTCTTGAGCAGCTAACCATTCCCGCACAATGCCTGCACGATGGATGGAGCAGTTATCGTGCATGAAATAAATATGTGACGTTGGATAGGCAATTCGCACAGTCGGCAGCATGACGTCACGCAGAATCTCCAAATACAAACTGCTATTAAACCTACCACCAACTTCCACCAATTCACCAGGTCCCATGGACGACATCAGGCCCCAGTAGCCCAGGGTTATTCTACCGCTGGTTCTACAAGGTAGCAAGCACTTCTCGTTGTAACGTTCTCCTTTCCTCCGCCATAAGATTTTACGTCCATCTTTGTCCGATTTAAATGATTTTTCATCAGTGAAGATCACAAAATTTTCTTCCCAATTAAAATTTAAATATTCCTGGGCAAAACGGACCCTTTTTGCACGATGAGCAGGTGTCAATGCAATTTTCTGTGCCGGTTTATAATTCTTTATCCCAGCAACGTGTAAATTCCTTCTTACTGTTTCCACTGAAATATTGTGGTTTATTGCGGTTGCACGAATGGGCAAAAATGGATTTTCAACGTGGCTTGAAACAATAGCCCGGTGGCGTTCGAATTCGGGACTATACTTAATGACTTTTGCTCCTGGACGAATCCGCTGAATATTTCCATTGTCTCCATAACGTCTTAGCCATAGCCTGACCGTATTTCTCTAAAACAAAAATAAACATTTTTGGAACCGTGTATGTAACTTGTAAGAAATGAATGTAATGGTAAAATGCCAACTACGCGTTCATTCATCACAATCACTAAAATAAAATAGGTATAAAAAAACACTTACGGCTATATTAAGTCGGCGACCAATCTCTCTAATTCCAACATTCTGCTCATGTAAAAATATTATTTTATGTTTGGTATAGTATAGTCGTCAAGTTGCGACATGATGCTATATTACAGCAAATTGCTTAAAAATACTTAACGAGTTAAACGATTTACAAATGTTTGTGCGCAGTCACTGCTATTAGGCGTAGTGTAAATTTTGTTACTTAGATAAATTTATGATCTACCTCACGAATTAAATATGTTTTGCTTCGTATTCAACCATTCTTGGTAAATATAAATTCTGTGAACTTAAAGTTTTTTAAATTACCCACCCGTTTACAAGATAAGTTATTAGGCGAAAATCATATTGGTCGTTCTTTAATATTGCAAGCAATATTGTAGAAATGATAACAAATTAAAAAAGAAACTGATGTATAGGTGTACTGTGTTTTCGAACCCACATGCTGTTCGTCGTCAATCCAGCATCAAACCGCTAAGCCACAAGAACTTGTTAGGAATACGCGAAATTAAAGATTGGTTTGTAATTATGTAGTGTGACTTAAAAGCTTTTCAACTTTAGTGTTAACGAGATAATGATTAAAATAGCTTAACAAAAACATATATAATGCCGGTGGCTCCGACTTTGTTGGGTGGGTTTACGTTAACGTTACGTGTTAAAGATCAAATTTGCGTGTCTGTGTTATTATTGTATTTTTGTTCATCGAGTGCTCGAGCACTTGTCTGATAAGCTCATATAAATTAAATAAACCTTAAAGTTACATGCAGAGGGTCCAAAGTCGTTTGATTTTAGGGTGGGTCAGGTAATGCTGACAACAGTCTGTACTTGGGGATCTTGCGATCCATGGCCCTGTACGGGGCCCCGGTGTGGGCTTCTGACCTGACGGCCGGCAGCATCGCGATACTGCGAAGACCGCAGAGGGCGATGGCCGTCAGAGCTATCAGAGGATATCGCACGATCTCCTACGAGGCGGGTTGTGCACTGGCCGGATCTCCGCCCTGGGACTTAGAGGCGAGGGTCCTCGCCTCACTGTACCGGTGGCGCAAGGAGGTGCGGACGCGGGGTGGTGAACCGATGCAGCGCGAGATCGAGTTGCGTCGGTCACAGCTCCGTGAGGTCATGGTGGCGGAATGGCGGAATAGGCTTTCGCGCCCCACTACCGTCGATGCGATTGTGGCAGATGGGGTAAATGACCGCGAGCCACCGCCGCGCGCGCACAGGTGCACAAGTAGAAGTACCTTCATGTTTAACAACGCGCGGAAATATAACAAAACTACCCGCTCATCTGGGACGAAAGCAATATACGCTATTTTGGTCTGCTACCCTATAACACCTAATAATAAACGAAATGTATATAAATACCAGCTCATACAATTATAAGCCATTCGACCTGAATACTCTTTTACTTAACTACCTACCTCCTGTCAACCGGTAAACGATCCGACCAGTGCTCGACGAATGGCTCGGGAGGAAGCACGGCTCCCTGTCGTTTCGAACGACGCAGGTGCTCTCGGGGCATGGTTGCTTCGGGAAGTACTTGTGTCGCATAAACAGGGAGCCGGACGCTCAGTGCCATCACTACACCGACTGTCGGGAGAACACGGTGCAGCACACACTGGCAGAGTGTGCCGCATGGGAGGAGCAGCGCCGTGCCCTCGTATCTGAAGTGGGCCCCGACCTGCCGCTGCCGGCCGTCGCTCGTTCGATGGCCGGGAGCGCCGAGTCGTGGGATGCGGTGATCTCCTTCTGTGAAACCGTAATTTGGCAGAAGGAGGCTGTGGAGAGGGAGGCCGTGGCCACTCTCCTGATCCGCAGCAGGTGTACCGGGCGTCGGCGGAGGGCGGACAACGCCCTCTTCTAGCCCCCCTAAATAGGTCCGGAGGGACGGTGGACTCGGCGTCGTCCGGCGCCCCCCATCCAGCAGGACCCAAGGCGGCGGCGCGTCGTGTTCCACGCTCGCTCCTATTAGATGTCACGGGGGGAGGACACCTCACTCTCCCCGCGAGCCAGAGGTGGCCCGCATAGGCGGGCCGGCACTAGCCGGGGATCATGGAAGTCGTATTATATCTCACGATCCCCGGTCCAAGTGTGGGACGGAACACCGGGGTGGTTTTTAGTCAGTAAGAGTCTGACAGACCCTTCGCCCGCCCCGGGCGCAGCGATGCTCATTTAGTCTGATAATAACGGACCACGGGTGATTGCTTATGGCAATAAGAGCCTAACAGAAGTTGACAAACGTTATTGCCTGAGTGCCCAGGGGAGCGGTAACTCTGTTACGAATTTATCCGCTATCCCTAGGCATGCAGGCACCGGCCATGATGGGCCCCGTCAGTGGTGGCTGACAAACATCTCTTTGTGGCGCGCGTGGAACACTACACGCCGTCGTCGACTCACGGACCTGGTGCTGATCGGACGGCAAGCTACTCACTACTCGCCCTCCGCAGGCCCGCGTCTACGGTGGCCGGAGATCATCCTGCGACTTCCGACGCCCAGGGCGTCTACTGCGTCGGCTGCGGCTGGGTGCGTGAGGGCCACTCCGTAGAGTCTCCCTCACCCACTCCACCTCCTCCTTCGCGAGCATTACTGCTTCGCAGAAGGAGGACACTAACACCTAATTCTATCAATAGGAACTTACCTGAAAAGCCTGTGACGAAGTACCGTTATGTTAGCAGTAACATATATTTTTGGGGAAATCCTCTTTTTTTGTTTTCTGAGATCAGCCAGCATTGGCCATATTACACTTTTTACAGTTCTAGGTGGAAATCTATATCCTGCATGGAATTCTTGAACAGAGTAGGTATTTTGTAAAAGGATAAAAATAATCTCTTGAATATCGCCTTGGTCTTACTTCCCTATACCGTCAAGCCAAGTCTACAAACTCTACAAATTCAAGTAGACCAGACATTACCCGGGCCAGCGGACGGCAAGTAACGGGTAGCTCGTCGTCCGATCAGCACCAAGCCCGAGAGTCGACGGCGCGTAGTGTTCCACGCGCGCCTCAAAGAGTTGTCAGCAATAAGGACGGGGCCCGTCATGGCCGATGCCTGCCCGGGGGTTGAGGATAAATTCGAAACAGAGTTACCTCACCCCTGGGTACTCAGATCAGAAAGGAACAGGGGTGAGTTTTAGTCAGTAAGAGTCTGACACGCCTTCCCGCTCCACCCAGAGCGGGAGAAGTCATTGGATGATTTCCCACCCCACAAAAAAACACTTTTTAACAAAAAATTCAACCGACGAAAAAGAACTAAAAAGCAAAAAATAAATAAACCTTTTAAGTCTTGAGTATTGAGCTTATTTACCTACATAAAATATCAAATTTTATACGAGTATATACTAATTTTAAGTCGGCGCCAAACAACAATCTGATTATTAAATATCTAAACTTTATATGAACGTAGAAATGATGAAGGCTAGATCATCATTCTCCTGCCCTTATCCTAATTTATTTGAGGATGAAGGCTAGATGTAGGTAATTAATCGTTTTATTATTTGGCGCTACTCAAAATTAGTTTATATAAAATTTGATATTTTATGTAGGTAAATAAGCTCAATACTCAAGACTTAAAAGGTTTATTTATTTTTTGCTTTTTAGTTATTTTTCGTCGGTTGAATTTTTGTTAAAAAGTTTTTTATTTTATGATTTTTTGTGACTCGCATCATTTTTTAATACTCTGAGGTTAATTTCTAATCCTTCATCATTCCTCTTGGCACTGAACTGATGATGTAACCATCCTTCCAGGAGGTTCCCAGGATATTGACCAGTTGAGGTTACCTCCAATATTCTAAAGACTTTGTTATTGTATTCTAAAGTTTCTTCAAAACTTACGTGGTATATGTCACTAAAACCAGTTTTTGACCGACGAAAAAAAAGGAGGAGGTTCTCAATTCGACCGTATATGTGTTTTTTTTTTTTTTTTTTATATCTAACTTCTATTGTTTAGGAAAGGTATGGTTTCCATCATCAGCTCAGTTTCATGATGTTATGATTCCTAAATGCAAATACCTGATTAAGTTATGAAAAGTAAACAGAAACAATATTCGTGCCCACAATTTTCGAGGTTTTCTCTCAATTGTATCAGGATTCCATTATCAGATCCTGATTTCCTTGACATGGGACCACTCTTGAGGTATACCCTATCTAAAAAAATAATCACAAAGATCGGTTTATAAATGACGGAGTGAGGGCTGAACATACACAAAAAAAAAAAACAAATATACGGTCGAATTGAGAACCTCCTCCTTTTTTTTCGTCGGTTAAAAAAAAAACTAGACAATGATGTTGATACTGTTGTGCACAAACTAAACTTAATTTAGGCTATTGCTATCTTTTTCTCTCTAATAAAACAAGAAAGAGACGGACGTAAATTAGAGCTGTCAAACTTAGTTTGAACTAATATTTCCATACAAATTAAGGGGTGTACCCTTAATTTGTATGGAAATATTAGTTCAAAAAAAGTGTAAAAACATGTCGTCTAATAAAAAACTTTTTACAAAAAAAATACAACCGACTTCCATAAAATACTAAAAAATGCAAAATAACTTTAATTTCGGAAGTCGGTGTTTCTAGTTTGGTTTCTTCGTTATTTGACACCGACTTCCGAAATTAAAGTTATTTTGCATTTTTTAGTATTTTATGGAAGTCGGTTGTATTTTTTTTGTAAAAAGTTTTTTATTTTTCACTTTTTAGTTGTTTTACCTCATTCTAAAACTAAATTAATAGTAAAGTTATGCCCGAATTGATAGCCCCAAAAATAGGGAATTTGAACGTAGTTGGTGAAATTAGGGTGTATCAGGGTGAACTTGTCACGGTACGGAGGGCGTGTCTCGTTGCGGAGGTTGTGGAGTGACACGCAGAGGAGGACGTAGGAGTGACACGCAGAGGAGGTCGTAGGGTAGGAGGACCGTAGATGAGGAGTTCAATAAATAATAACACGACGAGTTAACACATTTACAACAGTGGGCTTTAATATTATATTAAGAACACAAACACTGTGACTAATAATTAAATTGTATTAATGCAAAATTGTAGGAAAATGGTAACTGACACTTCAGGAGTCAAAAAAATAACAATGAGGAGCTTCTACTAGCTCGGCTGCCGAATTTGAACTGACTTTTAATATTAAAACAGAGACATGACAGAGAAAACTAAGTAATTTTTGAATTTGAAATTAAAAAGGTAGCAAAGAACGTAATTTTGGAATAGAGGTCAAAAAGTAAACAAGGCTTTAACACTGCCTTGTTACAATACCCGGCTGCCCCGGAAAGAAAAATCGAGCAGCAGGTGAGGATTTTTCGTTAACAATAAAATAATATAAAAAAATATATATATAAAAATATCTTAAATAGGACGGTTATGAGTGAGGTGAAAATTTAAAAGGCGAGGGTGTTATATACAATGAGTATTTACAAAAGGAACAATCTACCACATCCATATTACCTTCCATAATACCTTCCATACTTCGTTCATTCAAAGTTATGTTCGCATATAGGTAAGTGCAGAACATAACGCAAAGTCAAAAAGAGTTTATCCTATTATTAGGCATAACTCGTTAGATTGCCCTTCAATAGTGTAGGCTTATTTTATCAGTCACCAACCGCTGATGTTAAATTATATGATGATAAGAAGCTATGATACAAGTTTAATTACCTGCTGTAACAAGTAGTAAATAAGGCGAAGAAGCCTTCGTGCTATGCACGTTAAGTAATTATTAAGGGAATAACCTTAACTATAATATACCTATGGTATATATTTAACGGACCTAAGGCTTATTTAAAGAGTAGCTAGCCGCTCTAAATAATGAAGTGGCAAAAATATTACCATAAGTAGTGTGATTATGGCTTATTTAAGGAGTAATCACCCGCTCCGAAAGATTCTTATGGTTTGAAGCCATAGAATAAAGTAATGATCAAGGGGAAGACCATGATCGGTAATGATTTAGGCTTATTTAGGGAGTAATCACCCGCTCCATAGAATTCTTGAACTAAATAACCACCGATGTAGCAATCGTGGTGAATGTAATTGAAAGGGGTATTAATGGGTTAATGACGTAAACAATAGGTATAAACCTAATAGGTTTAGAAAAAATAAAATTATCAAAAGAAATAATAATATAAAAGAGTTCCAATTCTGTATTGTACGGAGGTTGCGTAGAGAAAATTAAAAAGAAAGATTTGTTATTTTGTCAAAATGTGTCTGACGTTTGAAATATTTTTTTGCAGACAGATTTGATTAAAATAATTATTTAGTTAAATATTCAGTAGCAGATTTAAATAGTTATGTAATTTATCTTTATGCATACTATTTACGGTGCATAGTGAGAATATGTGAAAACACCATAGTAATGCATGCCTACGGAGTTCTTCAGAGGTTGAGGAGGAAAGAGGGAAATTAATACGACAAAGCTATAACTCATAGAAGCTTTGATTTATAATAAATATAACGGATTCATCATGGTTTTTAATTGTTAACGGGTTGGTACGTTTATAATAACTATGTAATATGATTAAATAAATTTGAAAGTGAAGTGTACCGTTATTTATTTAAATAGTAATTTGTGTTGTGCGTGTGTAGTAGCCAACTTTGACTATACAGTGACCCCTAGCATGTCGGCAGGATGCCCTAGAAGAGTCACCTTCTAATCAATAGTTGGTATGTAGGATACGCTGAGGATATTCTCCAACAGCACTCCCGTTAGTCAGTACTGGTCACAAACACAAGTGTCTCCGAGGAGTTTAGCACAAGTGAATGCTACCAGCTTATGAGGGTTCAGATGTGAACCTTGGGTAATGTTACTGTCTGTAGGATGGGGTGGTTATGTTTTGTTTTGAGTTTTGTAAGTAAGTATTGCACCATGTACTGATTGGATATGTGTGTTGTAAAATAATAATAAAATAGTATGTCGGGTAAAATCTTGATAAGTAGTATGCAAATTGGAACCTGTAAGAAATGTTAATAAATTAAAATGCTTTATTTTTATTGGAATGATGGAATTGATGTAGTCAAAAGGGGCCGCAAATTTTTTTGGGAAGACTAGTTCCTTTTGGAATTTTGAGAAATAAAATAACAGTATAACAATAAATAACAAAACAACACAAAATTATAAAAATTTAAAAATTATTTTAGATGGGATGGGCTTCACTCGACAGACGGGGTCGAGACTTATCCAGAACAGCTTCACGACCAGAGCTTATCCTGCTGATGCTGATGGTTCCGCGATGATGAGCTGGGTTCACGATGAGGTGGCTGCTGGACTCTGGTATGGGAGGGGCTGGGTTCGATCACGTTGAGGCGGCTGCTGGGCTCTTGAGATGGGATGGGCTGGGTTCGATCACGTTGAGGGCGGCTGCTGGGCTCTGGGATGGTATGGGCTGGGTTCGATCACGTTGAGGGCGCCAGTGTCACGGTACGGAGGGCGTGTCTCGTTGCGGAGGTTGTGGAGTGACACGCAGAGGAGGACGTAGGAGTGACACGCAGAGGAGGTCGTAGGGTAGGAGGACCGTAGATGAGGAGTTCAATAAATAATAACACGACGAGTTAACACATTTACAACAGTGGGCTTTAATATTATATTAAGAACACAAACACTGTGACTAATAATTAAATTGTATTAATGCAAAATTGTAGGAAAATGGTAACTGACACTTCAGGAGTCAAAAAAATAACAATGAGGAGCTTCTACTAGCTCGGCTGCCGAATTTGAACTGACTTTTAATATTAAAACAGAGACATGACAGAGAAAACTAAGTAATTTTTGAATTTGAAATTAAAAAGGTAGCAAAGAACGTAATTTTGGAATAGAGGTCAAAAAGTAAACAAGGCTTTAACACTGCCTTGTTACAAACTGTACAAATCTGTATACCCCTTCAGAGCGCATCAGCGTGATGTAATGTTGTGGAGTGGTGAAAACAATATACAGACATGCGATTGCAGCAATTCTGGAAGGTTTGCTATCATTTATTGAAGAGTTCCGTTGTGTATCTCCGAAGTCCTTCATCAGATCTTCACCAAATTAAAATGGGACCAAATGTAAAGCAACAGCTTTCAAATAAAAAAAAAATCTTCAAAATCGGTTCACGTAGTTAGAAGTTATGAGGTAACACACATAAAAAAAAAAAAAAAAAAAAAAAAAAAAAATACAGTCGAATTGAGAACCTCCTCCTTTTTTTGAAGTCGGTTAAAAACACGGCGAAGCGCAAGGCGTAAACTAGTTTGACATCTCTAACTTAGTTCATAGCTATAGCCGTCCTTTTTTCGCACTGCCTTTTAGTAAAAGACAGCAATTCTCTAATTTTAGTTTAGTTATTGAACAAGAGAATCCGCACCATTATGCTTTATAATAAAAAAATAGCTAACGCGAATTCACTAGTGAGAATATAAAAATAACCATATAATCAAGAAACCTATATGTTAAATCAATCATTAAAACGTTAAGTAAAGGTTTTGCTGTACTTAATTTTAATTGTCATTAAGGGACGCTAATGAACCGTTTACTGACTCTGAGTAAACTTTTTTAAATCGATACTAAGGAGCGCCTTAAGTAACCGTTAAACGTCTCTAAGTGTGGCAGTAAGTCCTTGATGTCACTTAAATCCACCCCTCGAAGATCCACCTGCTTCACTGCACCGGTGGGCTGACATCACGACGGAGTTCGGGCATGTGTTCTGTTGGCAGGCTGAAGGAGCCTGTGCTACTGTTCGCCGGCGTTGCAATGAAGATAATTATCAGCGACCTGCAGTGTGCAATACTGTAGGTTTTCGTCGTCGCAACATTCCGTTGTCTGGATACCTACCCTTTTTAAACAAAAACCATTAATTTTTAGATATGAGTTGTATCTAGGTTTCTTTTATTTTCACCTGGTGTTTGCTGGCAATCCGTGAAATTATGTTTTCGTAACATAAGTTGCTTGACGCGTGTTTCCTCTGGGTACTGAAGTATGTTGCCTTCGGAGCAAAGGTATGTGAGGTCATCTATCTCCTCGCACCTGTCGATTACGGGACTGTGTCTTTCGACTTTTTCATCGGTAGGTAGGGATATTTCGGAATAATGGCATAGGGTTTTTTTGGTAGGGTTAAAAATTGGAACAGGGATAACTTTATAATAGATATAGGTGTTACCGTCTACTAGTGGGACTTCTAAAATAAAAACTATTTTACTACTATCTATAAACCCCTTATTTTTTATACTTCCCTCTAACTTGACTAAGATGAACATCTAGTGGATAAACTAAATTATGGTCCTTTTTAACCGACTTCCAAAAAGAGGAGGTTCTCAATTCGTCTGTTTTTTTTTTTTGTATGTATGTTACCCGATTACTCCGTCAGTTGTGAACCAATTTTCAAAATTCTTTTTTCATCTGAAACAATATACTCCCCAGGTGGTCCCATATAAATTTTATCGAAATTGCTTTAGCGCTTTTTGAGGAACTGAACAAAAACGGAAAATACGTGTACCTCGATGACGTTTTGGTGTTCTCCAAATGTTTAAATTCCACGTTCCATTATATTGTGGTTTTTAGTTCTGAGGTATAACAACTATAAAGTGAAAAATAAAAACTTTTTTACAAAAAAAACAACCGACTTCCAAAAAAAAATACACTAAAAATTAATAAATAACTTTAATTTCGGAAGTCGGTGTCAAATAACGAAGAAGTAAAATACAAACACCGACTTCCAAAATTAAATTTATTTATTAATTTTTAGTGTATTTTTTTTGGAAGTCGGTTGTTTTTTTATTGTTGATCGGCACGCGTAGGATTTTCGTTGTCGTATGAATCATTGTTTGTGTAATTACTTGGCCTTGTAAGATAAGTACTCGTAGCATTAACTAACATTAATCTTTACATCCGTTTCATAATAATTAAGAAATACTGACTAAGGTGTGTTTGCATTGAAGTATTGGACTGAAGCGTATTTGCTTTTTATTGGATCGAAGCTAGTTTGCATCTCACTATCTTATTAATTTGACAACCTGTTAAAAATGAGAATGTCGTAAGGGTACTGATTGCAAAATAAACCAAGATTTTACAAAAATATGAAAATACACTAAATTCATTTGAAAAGACAAGTCCGTCCATAATTTTAAATCATAATATTTGTTTCAGCTGTTGGTGGATCACAAGTAGGCGCATTTTTTTCAATAAAAACATCATTAGTGTTATTTAAAATATAAAAGCTTTTGCAGACCCTACCAAAAACGGCAAAATATTAGTGAATTATCTGTTCCCTTTCTGCCTTTTCCCGCACTCGTCACCACTGGTTTACATTTCTAGTACGTTTTCTGGCTCTTCCTGGACGAGCCGGTGTAATAATTTCTTCCATTACAATGGTAATTACAGAAAAAACTCAAAAAAAGCAGACTCTATCTCCAGTCGACTTACTACGAAAAGTAATGGACGAAGCAAATCCCTTCGGTTTACGAGTATGAAACGTGTATGTATGTAACGTGTTAGCGACCTTTTGTACACCCTTTCAGCGATAAACATACTAATATTATAATACGAAAGTTTGGATGGATGTTTGCAGAACGGCTGAACGAATTTGGATGAAATTTAGCACAGATATAGATTTTACTCTGGAATAGCAGATAGTCTATGATGTATAATGGGGGAAGAGATAATACCACGTGGGCGGAGGCGCTGGCAGAAGCTAGTTGCTTTATATCTAACTAGCCATTGCTGCGTTTTCGCCTCCGTGGCTTGTTCCGCGGGAACCTAGCATTTTTCTAGATGGCTCGCTTCCCGTAGTTAGGAGTGGCTATCTTCCTGTGTTTGCGCCATGTTGGGTCTGAAAAGGAAAAATGCTTGAGATTATTAATAAATAATCAACGTATAGGTGTCCTTCTTTTCGAATTACGAATGGTTAACCCTTATATACCTACTTAAATATGGGCCCAATAGATAGCCACATTAACAGTGGAATCAGTGGCAATCAGTCCTCAATGTTTTTTTTTTAATATGGGCTTGTTCCCAGGGCTAGGTCAGAGGTGACAGAGACAAAGTCGACGATGGAGTTACATGGGGCACTGTCTTTTCTGATCAATTTCGTTGCGAGACCCAAGACAGTTTAATTGTTTCTCTGGACTCGTCGAGCTTCATTGCCTCGGTGTTTTTTTCTGGTGGTCGCCACTATTGATTCTGGCTTACAGAAGTTATGAGTGGTTTGGGAATAGTGTGGCGGACTTGACCCAAAGAATAAAAAAACGGTTCATGCTGTAGATGAGCCCCATACTCATATTTGTTGTCAGACTAATCTATAAAACACTACTATAGTATACAGGCTTCAAAAGATAGAAAAGGAAGAGAAAGGTCAAATTATCTATATATAAATACGTGAAGCAAAAACTTCGTACCCCCTTTTACGAAAATTTCACGGACGGAGGAGGTATGTTTAGCACAGTTAAGGCGCTATTAACTGCCAATGCCTATTAACTCTTATAGGCCCGATGACAACCCGGGTTGTCATCGGGGTTTTCGACAACCCGGGTTTGTCCGTGGATCTAAGAGGTTAACGTTTGCTTGGAAAAAATCTCAAATGTGACTTTGAAAACAAAAAAAAACAGCCTCCTACCTCTTAAGATCCGCGGACAAACCCGGGTTGTCGAAGAAGCCCGATGACAACCCGGGTTGTCAAGTGGCCAGGATTATTCACCAGCAACTTGCTTTAAAATACAAACTTGTGGTTTCTGAGGTACCGTATTAAAAGACAAGTATGCGCCCGACCCAGTTCTCGAAAATGACCATGTCACGTTGTACTGGGATCGGTCTATCATCACTGACAGGACTATTGTTGCCAATAAGCCGGATATAGTGGTGATAGACCGATAGCGCGCCGCACAATAATAATCAATGTCACCATCCCACATGACGAGAACCTCGTGAAAGCTGAGAAAGAGAAACAAATCAAATATCTCGATTTAGCACACGAGGTTGTCGATATGTGGAATGTGGACTCGGTTGTTATTGTGCCGATAGTCGTTACTGCCAACGGCCTGATGGCCTCGACGACCACCTGTCGAAGCTGTCGTTGCGCGGTTGGATCAAGGGCCTGATACAGAAGGCAGAACTCCTCGATACGGCTCGCATTGTGAGGAGGTTCCTGTCTCTGGAGCCCTAACTACCGGTAGCTTGGACCCTGCTCCCGACAACGGCGGACTACTATTTTTTATAATTTTCAATGTTTTTTTTTTTTTTTTTAAGATTTGTAAGAAATATTTAAAATTATAATTTATATATGTATAGAAAATTAATATACGACATAATAATAATCAATCTGTGGCTCGACTGTCAACCGAACTGACAGAAAAAAAATTCTCTGCATATTTTATCAATTTCATCAACAAACTATCTTATTTTAAACATTCACAAAAGACCATAGAAAAACTGCAATAATAACTACAATATATAAATAATAAAAAACAATAGTGAAAATGACAAGATAAAGTTAATAATGACGATGAATGAAACAGTGAGAAAAGAAAAATGTTGACGAGAGCCGCAGCGCGGAGAGCACGCCCACCACCTCCGGCCTCGTCGCTCAGCTCCGCCTTGCTGCCGCTGCTCACGGAGGGGCTCCGCCGACGCCCGGTACGCCTGCTGCGGATCGGGAGAGTGGCCATGGCCTCCCTCTCCCTCTCCGCAGCCTCCTTCTGCGAAATTACGGCTTCACAGAAGGAGATCACCGCATTCCACGACTCGGCACTCTCGACCATCGAACGAACGACGGCCGGTAGCGACAGGTCGGGTCCCACTTCGGATACGAGGGCACGGCACTGCTCCTCCCATGCTGAACACTCCACCAGTGTATGCTGAGCCGCTGAGACCTACGCCAACCGTGAGTCCAGTGTTTCCGGCTGCTGTCTGATTCGCACCTATCTGATGATGACGCCATGAGTTCATTCTGGCGCAGCATCTGATCGGTGCCGGTCAGGCATACCGAGGGTGATTGGACTCGAGAGGTCGAGCGCGCGTGCGATCTTATACCAGAACTGGGGGCTATTACCATCAGCCCTCAAGATGTAGCACGTGCCGTCCGTCCGTTGCCTAACTGGAAATCTCCAGGGCCGGACGGGCTGCTCAATTTCTGGATAAAATGGTTTCAAAGATCACACGCTCGCTTGGCAGCTCAGTTCCAGTCTGTCCTAGAGTCAGGGTCGCTGCCCCAGTTCCTTACGATATGAGCAACCCACCTGCTCCATAAATCAGATAGTACTGCGAAGCCGAAAAAATATATGCCGATCACGTGTTTACCGACGGTCTATAAAGTTCTTACGTCCATCCTGAGAGCCGAAATTAACATTCATATTGACACAAATTGCATTGTGTCTGCCTCTCAGAATGGATGTAGGAACGGGTCCCGCGGTACTAAGAAGCTGCTCCTCATTGATGTTGCCATTGGGCAACAAATTCGTCGTTCTCGAAGAGATCTGTCGACATGTTGGATAAGGCCTATGACTCAGTGCCACATACATGGCTCATGAGGGTGCTGGAGCTGTACAAAGTGGATGCAACTTTGCGCAACTTCCTGATGTCGTGTATGGGGTAGTGGAGGACGGTCCTTCACTATCCAGAATGTTGACAGATCCAGGAGATTATGGAATCCATGGGAACTCAACTGTCGGATTCCATACACCTTAGATCCCTCTGCTCAACCGAAACCTACAAGTATTTGGGTATGTCGGAAGCGTTAGCCATCAATACTGCTGAAGTGAAACAGTCGTTGAGGGAGCGCTTCTTTGGCCGCCTCAATAAAGTACTAAATAGTATTTTATCAGGCGGGAACAAGGTGCGCGCCTTCAACGGTTGGGTCATGCCGGTATTGATGTACTCTGTCGGCATACTCAAATGGACTCAGACGGAACTTGACGCCCTGGATAGGATGGTCCACACACTGCTCACCCGCAAATCGGATGCATCACCCACGATCATTGGTGATGAGGCTGTATATCCCGCGGAAATGTGGGGGTCGTGGCTTCTTAAACGCTAAGACCCCACACAACCGCGAGGTATGCAGCCTTAGGGAATACTTCCTCAAAGCCGACGTGGGTATGCATCGAGATGTGGTCGCTGTAGACAAGGGCTTCACCCCGCTCTCTTTGGCAAAGGAGAACTGGCGCAAACTTAAGGTACTGGATACTAATGACCGAAGGGAAGTATGGCAGAGCAAGGAGCTTCACGGACGTTTTTACCGGGTCCTACATGGGCCCGATGTAGATCTCTTAGCGTCCGTATCCTGGCTGCGTTTTGGTGACCTCTTAGTGGAAACCGAAGGTTTTGCCTGTGCGATTATGGACGAAGTAATGATGACGAATAATTACCGGAAATACATTGTGAAGGACGGTATGGTTGGCATCTGTCGGGCATGCCACCGGCCCGGGGAATCAATCCGACACATTATTTCTGGTTGTTCTCGTCTAGCTAACGGAGACTATTTGCATAAACACAACCTTGTAGCCAGGATTATCCACCAGCAACTTGTTCTTAAATAAAATCTTATGGCATCCGAAGTACAAGAACAGTTCAAGAACTGGGTCGGGCTCATACCAGTAGTACGCTACTGGTATGAGCCCAACCCAGTTCCTTAAAATGGCAATATCACTTTGTATTGGGATCGATCTATCATCACTGACAGGACTGTTGTTGCCAATAAGCCTGACATAGTGGTGATAGATCGATTAGAGCGTCGCACAATGATTGTTGATATAGCTGTCCCTCATGACGAGAACCTCGTGAAAGCAGTAAAAGATAAACAATCAAAGTGTATATAGTGTCGCGAGGTTGTCGACATGTGGGAGGTAGATACAGCAGTCATTGTGCCGATAGTCGTGACGGCTAATGGTTTAATAGCCAAGAGCCTCGACCATCACCTAAGGAGGTTCTCGTTGGGCAGCTGGATCAAGGGCTTGATCCAGAAGGCAGTACTCCTGGACACGGCGCGCATAGTTAGGAGGTTCCTGTCTCAGGAGCCCTGACCACCGTTAGCTTGGAACCTATCGCGATGCCGGCGGGATACTATTTTTTATATTTTTAAATGTTTTTATATTTTGATATTTTAATATTTGAAAATGTAAATTGTATGTATATATTATAAAATAAATGGAATAATAATAAAAGTGTATTATGTATTATTATTGAGGAGTCAAGCTTCTCAGCAATCACTTGCAGGATGCTGATGCTGTTTTATATGCTCGTCCGTTGTGTGTCAAACATATGTAGAAAATCTTAATTTTGAT
This sequence comes from Polia nebulosa, assembly GCA_951329385.1. Classification (NCBI taxonomy): domain Eukaryota; kingdom Metazoa; phylum Arthropoda; class Insecta; order Lepidoptera; family Noctuidae; genus Polia; species Polia nebulosa. The sequence continues at coordinate 10,695,659 of OX589606.1, forward strand.
TCAAGTGGGCAATCTTTGCCACTGCAGCCGAGGTGGAATTCACGCCTGAGCTGAACGCGAGGTCCTTTTTAACCGACTTCGAAAAAGGAGGAGGTTATCAATTCGGATGTTTGTATTTCTTTTTTTTTTTTTTATTTTTTTTTTATGTATGTTCGGGCATAACTCCGTCATATATTGACGGATTTGCAAAATTCTTTTTTTGTTCGAAAGGGGTTTATTCCGAAATGGTCCCATTTCAATTTCAAAAAGATCTGATGATGGGTTTCGGAGACAGACAACGGAACTCTTCAAAAATTGACAGCAAATCAACCGCAATTGCTGCTATCGTATGTCTATGAATTGTTAACACAGTTTAATGGGGAGCCACAACTAAAAAGTGAAAAAGAAAAAAACTTTTTTACAAAAAAATAAAACCGACTTCCAAAAAAAGTGCAAAATAACTTTAATTTCGGAAGTCGGTGTCAAAAAACGAAGACACAAAACAGGAACACCGACTTCCGAAATTAAAGTTATTTTGCACTTTTTTTGGAAGTCGGTTCTATTTTTTTTTGTGAGCCGAGAAACTGCTATAACAATTGTATCAAACGACATTTCGACAACACATGAAGTTGTAAACTTTTGCATGCCTACCCGACTACCACAGATGGCGGGTTTTTTTTTCGAGACTGTGTACCAGGGCATTCACAATTCATGTAAAACGTTTGTGTCAATAAAACTTGTAGCGGCTTTGTAGACTAAGCCTAAGGGTCCAAGTGAACTCCAATCTATACGTTCGTATAATTGCATGCCAAAATTAAAGATTAGACTTATCATCATCACGCTGCACATAGATTTCCATCAGCGACGCTCGTAATAACGATTAGTACCGATATCACAAAAACGATTACTCATATCAATATCTAATAATAAACTTCTTGGTAAAAGTATCCGATATTTTTTAACGCCACCAATTTGTTTTATCTGGGGGCACTACCGTGCCCCCGCCAAGTCAAGCAAAACAAAGGTGCGGCCGTACCATCTTTTGCTCGACGTCTTTCGGGCCATTTTCGCCCCCCTGTAACTTCGTTGTGGAAAAAACTAGAAGCCTAAATGTTCAGTGACTAAGAGGGCATTACATTTTTATTTATATTTCCAAATTAATGAATTTTTTTAGTAGTTTAAAAATGATTGCAAGTCAAAGTTCCTTAATTTTGTCACTAACTCACTGACTCACCGATCATCAGAATTCTAAGGTACATCTAGCTGACTCAAAAGCTCCAAATTTTGATCACAGTTATTGTTTAGCCTATAAAACAAGGAAAACCTCTGTCATTCCGAATTTTTATACCTGTTTTCTAGATATACAATCTGAACAAGTAACTTTGTAATCCCATTAAATTGTATATAATTTAGTTACAAAGTTACTTTTACAGTTCTTAATTAGACTTCAATGAAATGGAATGAAATAGGTAATAAGCACAACTTCGTTGCGTTTCCCGTCCAGACTTGTCGAAAATCAATACATCAAAGCCTCTGAGAAAGTCCACAGAGACAGGGAATGGGCTTTAAAAAAGCCCGCAGCTGAGGCGCAATACATAATACCCGAAAAAAAAGAAAGGAAGACTACCTACAAAAAGAAATGAGATCCCATCAAAAACATAACATGTACAAAAATGCAAAAGTCTCGCAACACAGTTGTTCTGCCGTAAAAAGTTGTGAAATCGAATATAAACCAAGTTTGTTAATTCGGTACCTACCTATCTTTGGGAGCAGCTATCCAACCACTTTGTTATAAAGTACTCGTATTTAGAGATGGTTTTCAAAGAGGTGCTGCGACTGTTCCCTATCGGCGCTGTGCTGCAGAGGACCATTAATAAATAAATTACAATTAGTAAGTAGTTTTGGAATCTATACCACCATTTATTTATTTATTAAAGCTTCGTGTACAGCAGTGGTAGGTATATATTCAAAAACCATTTATTTTTACCATTTTAGATTATTATTATTTTACAACCTATTGATTTCAAATAAAATTATAATCATAATAAATGTATACGTTAAAATAATTAATTATATAATATAATAATAATATAAATCTATAAATATAAATAAAAACAATGTGGTCGATTGATTCTCCCGGACGATGACATGCTCGACAGATGTCAAGCGCCTTCACAATAAATCTAGAGTAGTTTTTCGTCATGATATGTAAAGAAATTATTCTTCCACCGGCTAGCGTCAAAGATAATTTATGGCATGAGACCCTAGTTACTAATCTTCGGGTTTATTGCATGAGGCATGTCTGTAGCAAATAAGAGTCCTTTGATTTGGCCTTCACTTTTCACATTTATTGCTAACACTGCATCACACTAGAGAATAATCAGTATACAGAAAATTGTATGTTGAACTTACAATTTATGATGAATCACTTTTACCCTATCGTTCGAAGATCGAAGATTAAAGGTCCAGTGAGGAGATCCACAAGCAGTATCTAAGCCGTGGTCATCTAATCCTGGTTATCTCTGGACACGTGGACGTTTGTGTTCTGAACCTTTTGCTAAGACCGCATTGTTCTTCCAAAAATAAAGTGAAGTTTATGATCCGACCATTTTTATATAGTTTTTTCGTATGTAACTAAATGTAAAGTAGGAACCCTGCCAACAAGAGAACATTTCGGTGAGAATCAGCAAATGCCATGCTTAAGACTTAGCGTCACCACAGAAAATCCCAAAAAGATTACTTACAGCGTCCTACATTCTTATGCTTACAGCATTTGAACCTGACTCTGGTCCCTTTTACACCTCGAGACATCATTAAGTGCTTTTAAGAAGCCTTTTCCAATATATAAAGTTTAAGAGGCAGACTCGCTCCAGATCAAGTTGGAAAAAGAAAAAACGTCAAACGACAATCTTTCAACTTGCAAAATAACGCTCCATTCCACGAATTAAATTTATTCAATTTTTAAGTGTTACAACTTCGTCCATAATTGCACAGACAAAACATTCAGTTTCCCCAAAGAGCTCACCGACATGCATCCAGGCTACGGACGCTAGTTGGTTTACATCGAGCACATGCAGAGCCCGGAAAAGCGTCGATCGTTACTGTCAAGCACTACAGGTTTGCGCCAGTTCTCGCTAGCCAAGGAGAGTGGGGTAAGGCCCTTGTCCACTGTTACTATATCTCGATGCATACCCACGTCAGCAGCTAGGAAATATTCCCTCAGACTGCATACCGCGCGGTTGTGGAGTGTCTAAGCGTTTAAAAAGCCTCGACCTCCACACTTCCGCGGGATATACAGTCTCATCACCGACGAACGTGGGTGATGCATTCGAAATGCAGTGAGCAGTGTACGGACATGCCTATCCAGGGCGTCAAGTTCTGTTTGAGTCCATTTGAGTACGCCGAAAGAGTAAATCAATACCGGCACGACCCAACCGTTGAAGGCAAGCACCTTATTGCCGCTCGATAGAAGGCTATTAAATACTTTCTTCAGACGGCCAAAGAAGCGCTCATTCAATGATTACTTCATATCAGTAACATTGATAACGAACGCTTCCGACATACCCAAATACTTGTAAGTTTCGTTTGGAGAGAGGGATCTCAGGTTTATGGAAGCCGAGAGTCGAGTTCCCACGGATTCCACAATCTGCCTTCGCTTTACATCCATGACCGCACATTTTTCCACACGAATCTCCATCATGATGGCACTACTGAAGGTTTTAGTTACCTTCAGCAGCTCCATAAGTTGCAGATTGCTGAGGGCAAAAAAATTCAAGTCATCCATGTAAAGGAGGTAATATATATAACCTTTCTTCAACCGATAGCCTAGCCTTGAATTCTCCAGCAGTGTGCTTAGAGGATTTAGGGCTAGGCAAAACCAAAGCGGACTCAAATTATCATCATGGAAAATACCCCGCTCGATCGTTATCTGTTCGCTATTCCTCTGGATTTGTCGACATCCTGGATAACGAATGACCGTCCTCCATTGCCCCATACATGACATCAGGAAGGTGCGTAGCGTTGCATCAACTTTATACATTTCTAGCACCCTCATGAGCCATGTATCTGATATGAAGTGAGTTCATACTGAACAGAGTTCATATCTATGAGGAAAAGCTCCTTAGTACCGTGGGACCCATTCCTACATCCATTGTGAGAGGCAGACGTGATAGAATTACTATCTATATGATTGTTAATCTTAGCTCTCAATATGGATGTAAGAACCTTATAGACCGTCGGAAGGCATGTGTTTAGTCTATAGTTTTTGGGTTCCGCGGTGTAGAGCAGGTGGGTAATGCCTGTTGTACAGAACTCGGGGAGCGAGCCAGAATCCAAGGCTGCTTGGTCCTGAGATGCCAAAGGAGCATGCGACCTTTGTAGCTATTTTATCCAAAAATTGTGCAGCCCGTCCTGCCCAGGAGATTTCAGAATTAGGCAACGGAAAGAGTGCACGGTCTACATCTTAGGGGCTGATAGTGATTTTCCCCATTAATGGTATTGGATCGCACGCTCGCTCGACCTTCCGAGTCCAGTCACCTTCGGTGTGACTGACAGGCACTGACCAGATGCTGCGCCAGAATGAGCACATAGCGTCATCATACGGCAAAGACGTGTCAGTCACACCTTGGTCCGGTCATTCCCAAGACCTATATTCCCCCCTTTCATTACTCCGGAATGTGTGATTCTGAGTGTATCGCTCCACCCGCCGCGTATATCTACGGATGCGGTTTGCCCATGCATACACCTTCTGCTTCAAGAAGTCAATGCACTCTGTGACACGGGAACGGGACATATAGTCTCGGGGGCTGACATCAGTCCCCAAAAATGCTCGTCTCACAAAGCGACTATTGGGCGAGTGTTTCCCTCCCTAAAGCAAATTAGTTTGCCGATGAGTGCTCTGGCGGGGACCAATACGACGCTCTTTCCTGCACTGCCAAGCCGGCACGAGTGGTTTCAGTCGTGTAGTACTGTCATCCAGGAGTTTTACGTGAGCTACTAGACATATGATCGCATGTATATCAGTGAGGTCTTCGCAGTTATCAAAATAGTTTGACAACTGCGAATCCAGAGCAGCCACCAGCGCCATATTTTTATTATGCATGGGCAAACAAGGTAAGTTCGGGTGGCATGTTGCGATATTCCCGAATAGCATTAATTTATGTATTTAGAAATATATAAGTATGTTTATCAGTTGTCTAGTACCCATAATACAAGCTCTGCTTAGCTTGGGACTGGATGGCGTTGTGTGATAGTTGTGGAATATTATTATTATATTATAGCACACACCAAAACAGGGTGTTGGCAGACCACTGCGCGGATCGCCCAGAGGACACGGTGGAGCATACAGTGGAGGTCTGCCCCGCTTGGGCGGAGCACCGCCCTCTCGCGCCCGGCCCTGGTTCAGGCCATGGTACGGAGCGAGAGGGAATGGGAAGCAGTCTCCGCCTTCTGCGAAGCAGTAATGCTCGCGAAGACGGAGGCGGGACGCGTGAGGGAAGCTCAACGGAGTGGCCCTCACGGCCCCGGCCGCTACCACCACAGGAGAGGTACTCTACGGATTTCCGGCCACCGTAGACCCGGGCCTGCGGACGGCGAGCAGTGGGTAGCTCGCCGTCCGATCAGCACCAGGCCCGTGAGTCGACAGTACGGCGCGCGCGTAGTGTTCCACGCGCGCCTCAAAGAGATGATTATCAGCCACCACTGACGGGGCCCATCGTGGCCATTGCCTGCATGCCTAGGGGTAGAGGATAAATTCTGAAAATGAGTTACCGCACCCCTGGGCACTCAGGCAGCGAAGGAACAGGGTTGGGTTTTAGTCAGTAAGAGTCTGACACGCCCTCCCGCTCCACCCAGAGCGGGTGAAGTCAATGGATGAAAAAAAAAAGAAATCGTCCAATGTGGGCCCGTTTTTAAACATTATTAGGCGTTAAACCATAAACTCAATTAATATGTTCATAGTAATATATACATAAAATAACGTATGTAGTAACGCGCGACTACAGAACAACACTGTGCGTGGCCCAACACGCAGTTGACCTTTTTTTTTTTCTTTTGTCATCGGTTAATGTTCTGCAGAAAAGAATCACAGTTTCTGGGATGGGTCTCGGAGCAAAGCTGCAGGAAAAGCTAGTTCATAGATAAAACGTCCACAGCTGGAAAAAGGTTTCCCTTAGGCACTTTCACAACTCACAATGACCAATCCTGTGCTTCTCACATTTAGCGGATTCTAGTGACCAAGTCATCGGTCCACATTTGGGGCTTTGTCTTCTAAAACGATGCCGACAGAATCTGGTAGCGACTACCAGATTCTGTCGGCCCTGTTGTATTCCAACAGGGCCGACAGGAGTTCTGCGAGTGTTGTGCCCCTTGACCCCGTCCACTATTTTATGTGGTGTGGCAATCAAACAAGCCCTCCCAGACTGTAATATTTTGTTTTCTTCTTTCAGGAAGATTCTTCGGAACAGAGCTAGTCAAGACAATTTGTGTGAGAGTGCTTAGAGAATTCGAACTCACTTCGACGGATACTTACGACGATCTGTGAGTGATTATTCCTATCATGTTGAATCAGAGAAAGAAGATAAGCAAGCATATAATGCTTATAATGTACCTACCTGTACTGTGATTGTTTTTAATGGTTTCATGTTAAGGAATAAATATTTTGTTACGGGTTTTGTTTTATGTTTTAAGTATTTTTTTTTTCCTTTTCTTTACCATTGTTTTTTTTTTGAAGTGGAGGAAAATATACTCCCAACAGACAGGTGTGTGCGAAGTTTGGTACCTATTTCTTAGACAAAGTGAGGTATTCTGTCAGATATATCAGTACCCCGAGTGTGAGTTTTTAACGTACTCGATCGTGGTAAAGTAAACGTGTTTACTAAAACTGTACAAGCGCCGCCTGGCGACAAGAACGGGTAATCTCTTTTTTTCTTTAGGATTTGACATTATGCGAACTTTTACGCAAACGCGTTCGAGTGCATTAAAAAACTCACACTGCACTCTGAGATATCATTTGTCGAAAAGTTCAGAATGTATGAGATTGACAAGCACCACCTAAATGTTCTATGTAAACAAATCTTAGAAGTTTTTGCTTATAGCTTATATTTTCAAAACGGTTATTCCAATTCACATAAATCCTTTTGAAGTAAGTATTAGCTTTTCACTTAATTATTTCCATTGTTTACTATATTTATCTAATTATATATGTCGCCGCAAGATCCTCTATCTGTTGAGATTACTTAATCTTATTGGTAACTAATTATTTTGATTGTTATCTGACACACCTTATGAATCATTTGCTGTTAAGCTTTACCTATATATAAATATATACCTCCGTGAGCTTTGTTAGTCAAAATGCCATGACTCATACGTAATTAATAGTCATAATTATCTTGCAGAAGATATCGCTAATGGAAACATATTGATGATTTCCATGATTATTAATCAATACCTAAATACACTGTCATTAATGTCGCAAACTAAGAAAAAAATAATTTCGCGGGCTAAATGACAAAGTCGACCCATGCCTACTACTAAATAACTAAAGATAATTTCACTAAACCGTTCCGCGATCATTTCAGAATCTACTCATGAATTGAAGATACGTGATACCTAGTCAAATAAAAATCATTGATGATTTTGTCATTGTTCCCGTCATCGATATTGATACAGAAAAAATATCAATCGGCCCATCTCTACTCGTAACGAGTCTTCCTTACGACGTGGCTATGCGGCCACTCCCCCCGTAGCGTCAGTCGCTGGCGCGTGAGCACCACGGCTGCGTTATTGCTCTCCCTCTCTCATGCCTCAAGTGCATAGTCTAGTCATTAAATCGAAAGGGAAGGCATGCGCGGAGGCGTCCGGAAGTGCGTGGGCTTGAATTATTTGCGCTATATCTAATTTTAATTAAAACATTGCTTTGTAGGTGATGACGTCATGACGAAGGCTGCGCTCACGTTCGTAGTCGAGGGTCATCAGTTTGGAAGCATGCGGAACAGTGTGTAAAGTCCCTCAAACCTCAATTGAAAAGGGAGGATCCTCCGACCAGACGGGTGTTGTGTCTGGTCCGGGCAAGTGACCGATGGTTGATTTCGGACTGTTAAATCGCGCGGAGAACTCTGCTTGCTCGATGTAGGATTTTGTTATTTCAGTTCGTTTGCGGCGTCATAGATGGCGCTACAATTGCAATTAATATACTTAGTAATTGATTTTTATGAAATCCATTAAAGGCTCGATTCCACAAAAGCGCCAATGGGTAGCGCTAAACTAACAAAGCTCACGCAGGTATACTAGAAATAGTTCAACAGCAACCGCCCTAGAGGGCATGATTCATTAGGTGTGTCAGATAATAATAAAAATAATTAGTTAATAAGATTACGTAATCTCAACAGATACTGAGAATCTTGCGGAGACATACAGCGTGTAAAAAGACACATCGCACAGCCTTCAACTACGCATACTGTACATCTACGAGTAACAAAGTAGTTTTGCGCACAAATTATTGCTGGGAAACGACTTTTATTTTTGGTTGGTTGGACAGTGTGAAAGAGGATATGGGTAGTAGAGGAGTATGGAAGAAAAAGACATGTTGCGCCGACCCCAAATAAATTGGGATAAGGGCAGGAGAATGATGATGAAACGACTTTTATTTTTAGGTATGAAAAAAAAACTATTTTTTACTGCGCGCAATGTAACGCTAACCCAGGCAAGTGGAGTTAAACCCCGCCCCTTCGCTCTAAGCCACGTAGGTACTTGTCGGATACGTTTTATATTAATTGCATTTTTGTAACTGCAAATGAGTAATTTCGAATTTGTTTAGAAATAAGTTTAGTCATTTCACTTGGAATTCAATTTCATAAAAAAGTTTAAAAAAAAAAAACAACTTTGACCTTCATATCTCCGGAACCAGTGGATTCCCATGTATGGTCTAGTGGAAAAAGATGATCCAAGTAATGGGTAGAATATATGTGGCTTTCGGCTTCTGAAAGTGTCTTTTTACACCCGATATACTTATAATTAGATAAATATAGGAACAATGGAAAGAATTAAGTGAAAACTAATACTTACTTCAAAAAGATTTATGAGAATTGGAATAACCGTTTTGAAATTATAAGCTATTAGCAAAAACTTCTGAGAATTGTTTACATAGTTACAGGTGAAACTAATAAAATTGTGTTAAAAACTTTACTCACTGTTGTGATTAGGTTAGTGGGTACAACCTGGGAGTCTTTAAGTCAAGAGTGAATAGGTTACTTCTAGGCAAGCGTGTTCCATCTTCGACCACATCATCGCTTACCATCAGGTGAGATGGTGGTCAAACGCGTGCCTATAAATAATAATTAAAAAAAAAACAACTGTGTGGGAACTACTAAAATGACTAACATGTTAACCAATGATTTGTCGTACGTAAAACCACCCGTACAAGAACATTTCGGTGATGCTTGTCAATCTCATACATTCTGGACTTTTCGACAAATAATATCTCAGAGGACCAGTGTGAGTTTTTTAGTGCACGTGAACGCGTTTGTGTAAAAATTCGCTTATGTCAAATCGTAAAGAAAAATAGGTTACCCGTTATTGTCGCCAGGCGGCGCTTGTACAGTTTTCAGCACAAGGGCAATGAGCCAGTCTAGGAACGAAGGCGTTCTCCTAGACTAGAGGGGAAGTCTGTCGCAAATAATTCAAGCCTACGCACTTCTGGGGCCCAATTCTGTAACTTTGAGTTAAGCAACACGCCATCGTCACACAACTTACATTATTTTGCCACTGTTGCAAATTTGGTTTTCTGCAAAAACTTCCAAATGCTATTGACATATTATAGTACCTAGACCAGACTACCAATTATTCACAATAGTCCAATTAAGGCGTTTCAATGGCACTACAGTGGCAAGTCAATGACAATAAATAATTTGTAGAATACCAAATTTCAATGACTATTCTATTGAGATACCACTGACACACTACCGACACACTATTGACAAGTTAGTTATTTTACAGAATCGGGCCCCTGGACCCCGCCGCGCATGCCTTCCTTCCTTCCTAAGGAAGACTCGTTACGAAACAAACCCCCGCGCGCGCCCAGGCTCCCACCAACGCGTGTACCTTTTCTTAGATCGGTTTGTTTAGAAATAAGTAGTTCCCATGTGATTTTTTTTAAATTATTAGTGCCTTTACCGCGATTATACAACATTTACAGTACACAAGTGTTTGATTCGACAATCAACTTGAATCCATTATAAACACAGTTACGAAAGATATTAAATAAAATATGTTTTTTTTTTATAGGTTCTGGATTATTTGTCATTTTCACAATTCTACGAAGCATCAGTAGGTACTAGTGTTGGGACGTATATATTTTAGATCGTCAAAATGAAAAATTCGATTAAAATCAGTAGAGTAAATATAACTTCTAATCATTTTAATATCACAATCAGTTCTCCTTAATCACAGTATTGCAAAATCAGCCTTGAGTTACACTTAAACTAAGAAACAAATACTTTTAGGGTTCCGAAAGTCCAAATGAAAAAACGGAACTCTTATAGGATCACTTGTGTGTCTGTCCGTCTGTCACAGTCAATTTGCTCCGAATCTGCTGGATCGATAGAGTTAAAATTTAGTACACACACCCAAACACGGACGTGTGTACCCTAAATAAATTAATTTGGAATATGGGGGTCACTTTTGGTGTGAAAATCAGAAACTTAATAGTCAAAGTTTTTTAAACTGTGTCGTGCGACATATCAAATGAAAGGGCACATTGTGAGAGTCTCGAATATATTTCATAATTTTAAAATATATCATTTTGAAGTTATTTAAGAAAATAGATGAAAAATGACCATTCCAATTTTTATGCCCTGTGGTTTCGGAAACAAGGGGTTGTTTCCGAAACCACAGGGCATAAAAATTTGAAAAAAATACAGAAATTAATTCTTTACTTACAGATTACAGAAAAACCTATAAGGTGGAGGTAATTTAAAAAAAAAATTGTTTGGAACCCTTTGCGCGTGATTCCAACTCGCTCTTGGCTGTTTTTTTTAGGTTTATTTACGATTATTTCTATAAGGAAAACTGATTGTGATATTAAAATGATTAGAAACTTATAAAAGTTATATTTTTATCATGTTATTAAACTCTCTACTGATTTTAATCGTATTTGATAATGGTGCCGATTCTCTTGTTCAATAACTAAACTAAAATTAGAAAAACGCTTTCTTTTATTAAAAGGCAGTGGGAGAAAAGGATGGCTATAGCTTTAAACTAATTTAGATATGTCAAACTAGTTTACGCCTTGCGCTTAACCGTGTTTATAGTCGACATGTTTTTACATGTACCCTTAATTTGTATGGAAATATTAGTTTAACTAAATTTGACAGGCCTAATTTACGTCCGTCTCGTTCTTGTTTTATTAGAGAGAAAAAGATAGCAATAGCCTAAATTAAATTTAGTTTGTGCAAACCAGAATCGGCACCAATGACGTCCTAAAAAAAATAAACGTCCCAACACTAGTACCTAATGATCCGTAGGTGCCATTTGTGGAATGATTTTTTTTTTTAAATAATACATTATTCCACTATTGGAACCGGCGAAAAATATTGATAGGTGCCGTATGTGGAATACCTCTAAATGACTAACATTATCAAATATTTTCAAAAATGTCGTAGGTTGAGTGAGATTTAAATGATCAATACCTACCCAAGAAAAACTATTAGGCCAGATAACAGAATCAAAATGTAGGTACTAATAAGCAGTTTAAAGTTTTATTACATAGATTAAAGCTTACGGGACAGACGATTGCTGATTTGTATGATTTTTGAGCTTTATAGATAAAACACTGATTTACTTTTTTAATGCTTAATATTGGTCATGAAAAGAACTATTAAAAGATACGGCATCCGAGACAGCTGAAACCTGCTTATTAACTTATGTGATAACATTTATCTTTACCTCGTTCTTTGGTATCAATTTTCATTATAATGCTTGATGATTAATAACATTTCTAATCTCTTTAATCTGTATTGCACCAGCTAGTTATTCAGTAGCTGAATATTTAAAGTTTATTTAATTCTTGTAAAGCAGAATGGTGTATAACTTTAATTTTGGAAGTCAGTGTTTCTGGTTTTGTTTCTTCGTTTTTTTGACACCGACTTCCGAAATTACAGTTATTATGGACATTTTTGTTTTTTTTTTTTGGAAGTTGGTTCTATTTTTAACCGACGAAACAAAAAGGAGGAGGTTCTCAATTCGACCGTAGATAATATTTTTTTTTTTTGTTAAAAAGTTTTTATATTTCACTTTTTAGCTGTGATTCCCCATTAAATTATGTTAACATTTATGCAATAGCAGCGCGAAATCGCGATTGATTTGCTGTCATTCTTTGAAGAGTTCCATTGTCTGTCTCCGAAACTCATCAACAGATCTTTAAGAAATTTAAATGGAACCATTTCGGAATAAGTCCCTTTTGAACAAAAAAAAAATTTTGCAAATCCGTCTATTTATGACGAAGTTTTGCCCAAACATACATTTATAAAATATATGTATATATATAAATCCGAATGACCTCCTTCCTTTTGAAGTCGGTTAAAAATAGTGGACGTGGTCACGGGAAACAACACTCGCAGAACTCTACAGGTTGTAACGAAAATGGAAATGAAAACCTATCTTCATAGATGTCATAATAAATACCACAAAAAAAAATGGGCTTTCCGTACAAGCTATCTAGCTGATCAAAATTAGTATTCTAATTTTTTTTTCGAAATTTGTAACCTTTTTTTTTAAGAAAGTGGTCCATTCAATGTACAGAAACAGTACTAAAAACATACTGTTTTACAAAAAATACATCCAACTTCTATAAATTGCAAAATAACTTTAAGGACATCGGCTAAATACGACCTGACCGAAATATGAAACGGACACCAATGAGTGATACGTCAAGAAATAGTGACTTAAGTGTATATTAAATTACGGGGCTCAACTTATTTTATTGGAGCCGGTAAAATAATTTAGTTTTTTCATAAAAAATCTCATTTCCTTACTACTTTTTATAAATTTTGAACGCATTGAAACCCGTCCCGTTATTATCTGTGGTACACGTTTCGTCTTGGCAACACTACACTTTACATTCACTTTTTTTAAATAGTAGGTTTTATTGCAGAATTTTTTATTTATTTTTATAGTGTATATCAATAACATCATTTTTAGATGGGGATATGGATTCAGTATTCCGAAATGAGTTGTAAATGATAGGTTCACAGTAATATAGAATGCATAAAACAGAACGTATTATGACATGAGAGCTGTCAAATCATTTACCGGCTACCGCGCAGTCCTTCGTTCGTTGCTCTTGCGCTGTTGCGTACTGTGCGATTTCTTAGGTATTCATTTTGTGGATTGGAACTAAGGATAAAGTCATGGCTGTAGACTTCGGTATTACATCATAACCTCAAAAGTTACGAAATAATTTATGTTAAGATTTAAGATCCTCGGCTTTTAAAAAATATAATTTCAATTTAGGATTAATGATTGTGCTTAAAGGAACGAATTAATCCATACACTATTCATGTCCGCGATATTTTATAGTCAGGTCGCACGATGTATGGGCAGTGACCGACCTTCTTTGGCGGTCAATGTTTTTTGTATCTTCATTATTTGACACCGCCTCTGAAGTATGTCCTACCAAATAAAATCACCAAAATCTATTCACAAGTGGCGGAGAATTCGCGTAACATACATACAAAAAAAAAACATACAGACGAATTGAGAACCTCCTCCTTTTGGAAGTCGGTTAAAAATACATTATTATAATCACGCAGTTCCGTAACAGCCTGTGTAACAAGTAAAAACTCCAATGCGGTCTCACCTTTAGGCACACGCAATGGGCCTGTGATACCTAGGTAGGTACTCATGTGTCATTCATTAATAAGTAGATAAGATTAAACTATTCTGTGGTGTGAGTGTGAAGCGTAGAAGAAGGGAGACAAACACTGACGGACTAGACATTATAAATTATTAACATAAAATTTGTCACTCCAGTACCTTATCATTTCTACAGAGTGACATATCACAACACTTCATTGGTAAAACTTAATTATGGCGGAATATTTTCACAAAAGGGAACTTGTCGACTACAACAACAACTTTGTGAGTGAGTTTACGTCGCGAATAGTTTCCGAGACTGGGATTCCTAGTGACAAGTACCATCTTGGTAAAATACTCTTAGAGAGTATTAAAGATGATCCGGATTTTGTAATGCAGGTATTTTTTTGATTTTGTTATTATGTGAATTAGTTTTGAAAAAATTGTGAATTTATATGTTGGTCCTAAGATCAGCAACGCATGGGCAATCCAAAAATGTTGTCGTGATGTCCATCACTTATAATTAGAATTATTCAGAAATACTGCCGTTTTGGCCCACTTATAATATTCCTTACACATAGTTCCCCTACGAAGTATAGCAACTTACAGTTTGCGATCTATTCTATCAACTAAATATCACCGGATAATAATTGTAAACACTATTAGTTTACAAAAATATTCGTAAAGTTAACTCTTTATTTGTAATAAGGCTCTAATACTTTATAAATTATCAAATATGGATGAGACATTTTCATCTGCCCGGAGGTTGAGGATAAATTCGAAAGAGTTACCTCGCCCCTGGGCATTCAGGGCAGGGAAGAAACAGGGGTGGGTTTTAGTCAGTAAGAGTCTGACACGCCCTTCCGCTCCACCCTAGAGCGGAAGATGTCATTGGATGATTTCCCACACCACAAAAAAAAGGCGTTCCAGCTTATCAAGGAGTTCTTCAGTGACATTATACACATAGAAGAAGAGACTGAGCAAGAGTAACTTTGGTCGAAAAAGGCAGGAACTTTTGCAGACGTTTCAGTGTCCGAAACGAGCAAAACTTCCTACTTACTTCTGCAATGTGAACATTCCATGCAGTTGGAGTCCAGGAAAACACCTAAGCTTTTGACCTTTTTGAAATAGGCTTTAATTTTTGGGTTTCGTACACAACTGTAGGTGGAGACTGGTTACTCAACAGATTTATGACGTGGAAATGGCCGGATTTAAAGTCCGGTGAAACGGCCAAACTATGTTATTAATATTATTTTGATATTAGCTTTAAAATGGGGGGATACATTAGTCACTATACATATGTACCTAAATCCAATCAAAGCCATAAATATTTTTATGATATACTTGCCCCAAAAAACAATTAAGTAGATAATCTTTATTATGCAATTCTCAGTGAAAATCAGAAGATAGATAAAATGTCGCCGTAAAATGTAAAGGTAAAAGAGTCGTGCGTGAATGTGCTTTTTATCCGGATAATACGCTTCCATCCCAATTGTCTAGACGATTCTGGGCCTTTAGACAAAATACTTTTCTGTTAAGGTTAACGCTAATGCTTCTTGCAAAATTTATGGCAACGACATTACTGGGCGTGAGTCACGTGACAGTTCTCTCCGTAGGTAATGTCTTTGCCATACATTATGCACGAAGCGTTAGCGTTAGCGCTTTTATAAAAGTTATTTGGCTAAGGGGGCTGAGTCACCTTTCCACATTTATGCATATATGTGGTATCCTCTTCTCCATAGTGGGAAGCTATTCAAACCGGAGGATACATTTGGATGGTATAGCTACATACATATCTATCATCATCAATCAAAATTGAATTACCTACACAAGTAGATAATTAAAGGATCAAAGAATTTGGTCGTGTCCACGATAGTTACCTGTATGAACACGTAATAGCCCCGGGTAGACTTAAATCTTAAGTCGGTCCAAAAACAAAAGACCCGTAAGAGTTTTCTTCGTTGCCATCCAAGATCAGCCACATACAGTGAGAAGCAAACTATAAGAAGACCTCCACTAACCACTGGCACTGCATTGACCTATATGGAAAGCACTAAATCGGTTATTCTATGTACTTAAGCCTAGCGATAGTGCCATTCATGAGTCCATCATCAACATCTTTGTTTATGGTAATCATTATATGAATAATCGACAGCTAGTTTTAAACTGTACAAAAACAGACAAATAGTTTTGTAATTCTATAAGTAAGTCGATATAGATGTTTTCGTCACGATCCACCTGGGTACCCGTAAAGTATATTTCGGTGTGATTTGAAAGACGTTCCACGTCAGAAAGGCGTAAGTTTTATGATTATTTCGAAACCGTGTACGGGTGTAGGTACCCTTGGCTTGTATTGTTTGATTATTTTTATTTGTGATAGGATGTAATCAGTATTATTTTAGGAAATTCTTTTTTTTTAATTAGACAGACATAAAAAGCATTTAATAGGAAATACATTTATAATTTTTTCTTTATGTAGTGAAACAAAAACCTAAGCACGATTAGGTTTATTGTCATGAAATTTTACGTACTTAAGTAGGTTTTTGTAACTAACTTCTTTAATTGAAAAAAATGTGAACATATGTGACTTAACGAATTATTATTAAAGTGAAAATTTCTTTAGGCGCGTTGGACATTTTTGAGATGGGAAAAAACTATTGAACTCGCGCGTCACCGTCGTTATATCGTTACAAAGCGATAAATACGACCGTTTAAGTCGCATATTGCCGCATATATAATTATATATTTTTTGGATTATAAACTTATTTGCTGTTGGCAAACTGTCCGGGACTAAGTTGATGTATGGGGACAACGGTTTTCCATGGTAATTTTAAGTTTCTTCGAGATTTTCCTAGCCGACGACTCGGAGAAGAAACACAGACGTCAATGTCATTACATTGTAATGGTAAAATCATAGCGAAAACCATGTAGGTTAGTCTGAGGTGGTCATTTAAGGAAAGAATCACACAGATTTGATAGTAGGTACCTGTCCAGATCTGTCCTTTAATTTGTAATAATTCAACTCGGAACTACCTAAAAGAGTTTAACGATCTAGTTCTGATTCTCTCTACAGATTGACGGCGGTACCGGTGAATCAGAAACTAATAGATCTGTGTTGAGAAGAAGCATACAATGCGCCACCAGCTTCAGGAAACTGGGACTGAAGACCGGTGACGTTATAGTACTGATGGCACCCAACCATCTGGATCAGGCTGTGCCGTTCTATGCTGCTCTGTACCTTGGTATTGCAATCGCAGCTATTGATAGGACTCTTGGAGTTAGTAAGTGAATGAATTACTTTTAATCGTCTTTGTGTGGGATTGATCCAGGTATAATTACGGGAATAAAACGAAAAATACGTTGCTTGATGTGAACGTGCAAATTTATTGAGAGGATCTCACAGATGTAGGTAGACAGTACAAGCGTTACAAAATAAAAAAACGGGTAGCTATAATCTACGTAGCCTCAACATTACAACCATGTTAATTTCTGTAGGCGCTTGCGCGAACATACCCCCGGGCGTTGAAAGCCTGCCTTTCAACCACTAAGAATTTTCAGACGCCGTATAGATAGGCAACGGACAAATCTTGCTGAATGATCTGCGTAACAGACCACTAGAAGTCTTGACGTCTGCAACTCTGACAACGCCGTCTGTTCCTGGATACGTAGCAACGATCCGACCCATTTTCCACTTGAGTGGGGGGAGGTTGTCTTCCTTTAAAAGGACCAAAGCATTCAGCATCAAGGAGCCCTTACATGCTCGCCATTTCATGCGAAGTTGAAGCTCCGATATATATTCTTTACTCCATCTGCTCCAAAATTGCTGTCGGAGAAGCTCAATACGCTCAAATCGAGTCAGAGAATTGATGGACTGGTCTCGATAATCAGGTGACGGCAGTGATGTCATAGGACGTCCAATCAAAAAATGTCCGGGTGTTAGCGGCGTCAGATCCTCGGGGTTCGATGATAACGGCGTCAGTGGTCTGGAGTTCAAAATGGCTTCAACCTGAACCATCATGGTATATAGCTCTTCGTAGGTAAGGTTACAAAGGCCCAGCACTCTAACTAAGTGATGCTTGGTTGATTTAACGCCAGCTTCCGCAAGGCCAGCGAAATGAGGAGAATATGCAGGGATAAAGTGAAAGTTAACTCCTTCCCTAGCCATCTCCTCGGACAGCGAATCGCAACTCGCCCTAAGAAATCTAGAAAGGTCATTACATGCACCAACAAATGAGGTCCCATTATCCGAGTAGATATTTCTCGGCTTTCCTCTACGTGAGATGAACCTCTTTAACGCCAGGATGAAAGTCTTGCTTGTTAAATCACCGACTAGTTCAAGATGAATTGATTTCGTAGAAAAACAAACGAAAATAGCTATATAAACTTTAACTAATTTACAGCCACGACCTTGACGAACAGCTGACTGAATAGGACCTGCATAGTCCAAGCCTATATTTTCAAAAGGAAAACTTGCTAGGAGTCGTTGCTGTGGTAAATCTCCCATAATAGGACTTACAGTTTCACCTCTAAATCGGCAGCAACGAACACATTGTTTACAGCACATCCTAGCTAAATTGCGACCTCGGATTGGCCAGTACGTATCTCGTATAGACGCCAACAGTAACTGGGGTCCAGCGTGAAATAACCTTTTATGCTCATAATTAAAAAGTAACTTGGAAAAATGATGACTAGACTGGATAAGAATCGGGTGCTTTTTATTATAAGGAAAATCTGAATGTTGTAATCTACCTCGAATTCGCATCACCTTATTCTCGTCTAGAAAAACGTTAAACTTATTTAATTCACTTTTAGTGGGTAACGGTTTGTTATTAAGTAGTAATTTATAGTCTTTAAAAGATTGACTTTGAGATAAGCATATAATAAAATTTAGAGCCCTTTCTAGTTCATGCACAGAAAGAGGACCGCGAATATTATGTTGTTTTTTACATGCGTGAATAAAACGTAAAACATAGGCAACTGTTCGTTGAAGTCTTAAAAGGCTTGAAAACCGTGTAAAAATAATCAATTCATCAAACTCATTGTTATTGAATAAAACATGCAAAGTGACATCTGATTTCATTTCAGGTAACATTTCGTCATTAAAATTCATTAATTTAGAAGGCCAATACGACATTTCCTTCATTAAAAAACTAGGACCGGACCACCAATCATCTAAACTAGGTAATAAATTAATGTCTACTCCACGAGACAAATAATCTGCAGGGTTTTGGTCAGTTGGAACGTGTCTCCACTCACAGCCACTAGTCTTATCTAAAATCTCGGCAACCCTGTTACGAACGAACGGCTGTAATTTATTTGGTAACATTTTTAGCCACCCTAAAACAATAGAGGAGTCAGTCCAAAAGAAAGTGCGCCGCGTGCTGACTCGTAAGGCTGCCACAACCTTTTCAAAGATGCGAACACCTACAAGAGCACCGCATAGCTCAAGTCTGGGTATGGTTGTCGGCTTGAGTGGTGCAACTCTGCTTTTGGCTAATAATAAACGCACTAAAACCTGTCCCTGCTTATCAACGCTTCGTACATACAGACAAGCGCCGTAGGCGCGTTCAGACGCATCACTAAAAATGTGAAATTCTAAAAACTCATAACAATCAATTAAAACTCGACGTGGAATATGAATTTCATTTAATTTAGGTAAATTACTAATTATTTCATTCCAAAGCTTGCTAATGTCCGGTGATAGCTGTTCATCCCAAGACAGCTTTTGTAACCATAACCTCTGAAGTAATATCTTCATAACAATTACACACGGAGCCAATAATCCAAGCGGGTCAAAAACTTGTGAAACAATCGAAAGCATGTCACGTTTTGTGTTATTAAAATTAACTGACTGACTAATTGGAAAACAAAGGTAGTCTGACAGTGGCTGCCAACCTAGGCCTAAGGTTTTGGTTGACTCAAATCCACCAACATTCAAATCCAGTGAAGACTGGGGAAAGTCAGAACCAATTACCAATTGTAAGTCATTCGACTTCCACTTTCTTAGATTCATCTGCGCTGAAGCGAGAATTGAAGTAACTTTATGACGCAACTCTTTGACCTCATTGATGTCATCTCCTCCGGTGAGCAAGTCATCCACGTAAAAGTCATGGAGGATGACGTCACCAATTTCCTTATCAACACACTCTAGCCCTAACTGCCGAAGACACCGGGTTGCTAGGTAAGGAGCGCTGGCCGTGCCGTAGGTCACGGTATTAAGTTGATAAGCGTGTAATGGAGTTGACGGATTATCACGCCAAATAATTTGTTGAAGATACCTATCATTTGGATGAACAACTATCTGCCGGTACATTTTCTCAACATCAGCAGCTAGGATGTACTTATGTTGTCTAAAACGCAACAGGATCGATAATAGATCGTCCTGTACCACGGGTCCAATCATCTGTATATTATTAATAGAAATACCAGTATTAGTTAAACTACTTGCATTAAAAACCACCCTTAACTTAGTGGTGGTGCTGCTTTCGCGCAGAACTCCGTGATGCGGAATGTAAAACGCTTGATCATCAATAGTTTTACATCTAGACATATGACCTAAAGTTTCATATTCCATCATGAACTCTTTGTACATATTACAAAATTGAGTTTTAGATTTAAATCTACGTTCCAGTGAAGCAAAACAATGTTTGGCTCTTGACATAGATTCGCCTAAATTGTCCGGGGAACATTTTAAAGGAATCCTAACACAAAATTGACCATTTTCCAAACGAATAGTGTTTTTCATAAAATGCTCCTCACATAGCTTCTCCTCTGAGGAATACGGAGACGAAGTACACACTTCTTCAAGTTGCCAAAACTTTGAGAGTTGTTGATCAACATTAAAATTTAATTTATCTTCACAGTCTGAACGCACCTTTATAAAATTACATTTTAAAACTTTAAAAGAAACACAACTGTTAATTGGGCCGGAGACCAACCAACCCAATTTTGTCTCACAAAGAATTGGTTGCCCATCACCCAACTTAATTCGTTGAGATTCCAATAAATCCCAAAAGATGTCAGCACCCAACAACATATCGACAGGTGCCGGTGAGTAAAAGTTGGGATCTGCGAGACAAACATCAGACGGAACTTTAATTTTTAACAAGTTAACATGTTTACTTGGAATCTTATCTGTGATGGATGGGAGAATAAAACAATTAATGTCCATACTAAAATTATTATTTAAAGATTTGATTGATACTGAACACATTTTATTGATAAAAGATGACGAGTTGTTAATACCTATAATAGAACTGTTTACAGTCTTGGCAGTCAAACCTAGCTGGTGGTATAACCTGTCAGTCATGAGACATGACGTGCTGCCACTGTCAAGCACAGCACGAGCTACATACTGCTGACCATTAGTACTTATGACCTTGACAAGTGCAGTGGACAATAACACGTCACCGTGCTCAACACTCGCGGATAGCGACACACCAGTACCTATACCCATAGTAGTGGGCTGAATGGAGACAGCCGTATTGCCGTTCGTGTCAACAACAACACTGCTAGCAGAAGCACCACTTGCGTCTGACTTCAAGAATTTATCAACGTGAACAATAGTGTTGTGTTTACGACGGCATATTTTACAACCTGGCTTTTTGCAGTTGTTTGCATAATGACCTAGATTAAAACAGTTGTAACATACTTTGTATTTGGGTAATAACTGCAAACGAGCTTCGTTGCTCAACGATAAAAACTGAGGACAACTACATAGCTTATGCTCACCGTTACACATAACACAATTCTTAGGCTTATTTGAAACTCCATCATCCTGTTTACTTGAACTTGCACCTGAATTATTTTTACTAGAATCCTGTACCAACATTGACCTAATCTTGTTTGAATTTTTACCTGTGTGTGAGTGTTTAGTATTCGTAGAAGATTCCAATTCAAACGTTTCTAATGTCTCAGCACGGTTTTTAATAAAAGTAATAAATAATTCAAACGTAACTTTAGAATTCTTGTCCAGGCGCCCCTTATACTCACCCCATTCACGATAAGTTTTGCTATCTAATTTGTGTGTGACAATATAAATGAGTAAAGTATCCCAATGATTAACGGGTTCATCTAAGGATTCTAAGGCACGTATATTTTTATTAACAACATCAAGTAAACCTTTTAAATTAACTGACGACTCCTTTTGAAGGGTGTCGATTTGAAATAATGCTGAAACATGATGTTGGATAAGCAGGTGCTTGTTGTCAAACCGCTCGCAGAGAAGATTCCATGCTACCGAATAATTTGCAGAAGAAAACTGAATTGAGTTGATCACCACAGCAGCAGACCCTTCTAGGGAAGACCTCAAATAGTGAAATTTATTTATTTCATCCATATCATCGTTTGAATGGATGAGACTATCAAACGTGTCGTGAAACTCTAACCAGTTTGTATAAGAACCACTGAATTTCGGTAACTGAATAGTCGGTAATTTAACAAACTTATGATTGCTGGAATGCGACATTACGTCACACTTATCACTAGAATCTCCTTTCCTATTATCTTCCAACATTTGTTGAGCTTTAGATAGGGTTTTGTAATAAAGAGATTCAAACTCCGCGCGTTCCAACATCTGACCATCCAAGTCATCAGTACTACACTCCAGCAATAATTGCACCTCATCATATTGGGCATACAATGCCTCAAGTCTAGTAAAACGTAATTGCAACTCGCCTACCTCAGTACGGCTCAAAGAAGAGGGATTCAAAGTATTTAAATGGTTTGAGAACATTGTCAGCTTTCCTTTGCAACTCGCTCGTTTCCTAACGAGATCTTTATTATCCTTATTTAATTCCTTATCTTCTGGCATTGCGTAAGCTGGTGTGATCAACCTGGAATTTATATAAAAATAAAAGTTATAGCGACGTTGCAAATTACAATTTAAAATGATGCAGCCTGAAATACGTGGGTACAAGATTAAAACAGACTTGAGTGAATTCACATAAATAATAATTTAGAATTTATAATAAACTATGCGTATTGACGGTTTTAAGTACTAAACTTTAATAATAATACTGCAATTGCAATGATTTCTATTGTCTATCTGTGATAACTAATGTGATTACCTAACTGTCTCAATAACTGTAAACTTATAACACCGTAAAGCCAAATAATGCAGTTACTAAAAAACTACTCTTTAACAATGTGTAAATAACAAAAATGAACAATAATTACTGATCAGTTAATAATTGTATTACAATTTGTAACCACTCACAGAACAAAGAAAAATGACAATAGGTATTTTGTACTAACCTGGCTATTAACAGCTGACTTACACTAATTATACCTGTTAAATAGAGTGTTGGGTACACAAATATAATAATAAATACGCCTTTTCTTAGCTATTAAGTATCCAGACCACGTAAATTCCAATAATCTTCTGAATGACGTAGCAGAATTCACCGGGCGTCCACTATGATTTTTGATGTCCACCAATTCTCTTCAATCCCTTTGTAACGATTTGCCGATCGGAGTAAATACTCTTCAAATCTCCTATCCGGCTCGAAGGACCATGTGTGGGATTGATCCAGGTATAATTACGGGAATAAAACGAAAAATACGTTGCTTGATGTGAACGTGCAAATTTATTGAGAGGATCTCACAGATGTAGGTAGACAGTACAAGCGTTACAAAATAAAAAAACGGGTAGCTATAATCTACGTAGCCTCAACATTACAACCATGTTAATTTCTGTAGGCGCTTGCGCGAACAGTCTTTAAAAAAAGGAGGAGAACTTTTGAACTGGTGAACTGATTTTGATGATTTTTGTTATTTGAAAGCTGGTGCTTCTCATGTAGTCCCATTAAAATTTGGTGAAGATGTGATGAAGAAATTCGGAAATACACAATGGAATTCTTCAATAAATGATAGCAAACCTTCCAGAACTGCTGCAATCGCACGTCACAACATAAAATCACGCTAATACGCTCTGAAGGGGCACACAGATTTATATAATTCACCCTGATACAAGCTCTTTTTTTTTTGCTTTTTTTTGGTGGTGGGTAATCATCCAATGACATCTCCCGCTCTGAGTGGAGCGGAAGGGCGTGTGAGCCATGATGGGTGGTGACAAACATCTTTTTGAGGTGCGCGTGGAACACCATGCCTCGTCGACTCACGGCCCTGAAGTCTACGGTGGCCGGAGATCGTCTCGTGACGTCCTACGCCCAGAGCGTCTCCTGCGGTGGCTGCGGCTGGGGCGTGAGGGCCTCTCTGTTGAGCCTCCCTCACCCGTTCCGCCTCCTCCTTCGCGAGCAATACTGCTTCGCAGAAGGAGGAGACTACTTCCCATTCTCTCTCGCTCCGTACCCTGGCCTGAACTAGGGCCGGGCGCGAGAAGTCGCTGCCCCCTATCTCATCCATGAGGGCACAGTGGTGCTTCGCCCAAGCGGGGCAGACCTCCACCGTATGCTCCACCGTGTCTTCTGGGCGATCCGCGCAGTGGTGACTCCCGGGCGTTTCCTCCCGCCTTATCCGATACAGGAACCTCCCGAAACAGGACCTGCGTCAGGCGGAAGGTGAGGACCCCGTGGCACTACTCCAGCCACTCCTCAAGGAGGGGCTCTTCCGCCGCAATGGTGGCGTGCCCAGCGCTGGGTTGCGACAGTCGCAACGCCATGAGATCCTGCTGGAGCTCCATCCACCGAGCCGCGAGGTGTCGCAGCAGCAGAGTTTCTCCCCGGCGTTTCGCATCCTCATGCCACTCCCAGAGGAGCGCGAGGACCTTGGCGTCCAGATCCCATGGCGACAGTCTAGCAAGGAGGCTCGCCGCCTCACCGGAGACCGTATAATATCCCCGGACCAGCTGGATGGCCATGACTCTTTGGGACGCACTCAATCGGCGAGCTGGTCGCCGCCTAAAGGAGCGCGCCCACACTGGTGGCCCGAAAAGGCCATGGATAACCCCTGCGAAGAGTCTACAGCAGGAGGCGTTTGGCCCCCTCAGATTGGGCAGAAGCCACTTTAAGGCAGCCCCGGCCCGCTCGTCGAAAGTGCTCCATGAAGTTCTATCGGCTGTCGAGGACGAGTCCCAGGTAAATCATCGTCCCCTCGACGCCGATGTGAACCCCTCCTACTATCTGGGAACCCGATGGTGGCGCGTTCCGCAGACCATGAAAACACAAGGCCTCGGACTTGTGCAATGCCACCTCGAGTCCCAGTTGCCGGATCCTCTTAACAACGGTCGCAACTGCGCGTGTCATCAAGTCGGCCTCCCCTGCGCCAAGACCAGCGTGTCGTCAGCGTATCAAACTACGCTGACGCCGTTGGAGAGGTCAGCGCGCAGCACCCAGTCATACCCGATGTTCCACAGAGGCAGCCCCAAGACCGATCCCTATGGAACACCGCACGACATCTTTCGTAGGTTCCACTCTCCCTGGTGACCGGGGTAGATGACGGCCCTGTCCGTTAAATAAGCCTCGACCACGCGACGGAGGAAGGGCGGCACCCGGTGATACCGGAGTGCCTCCACTTTGCAACTCCAGGGCAGGGTGTTGAAGGCATTGGCGATGTCCAGAGACACCGCCAAGACGACTCCGCCCCGGGCCACTGCATCCCCCATCATGAGGGCTCGTACGCGCATGATAGCATCCACAGTGGAGCACCCCTTGCGGAAGCCGATCTGACTCTCCGTCAGATTCAGCCCCATGCGCACCAGCTACCCGACGAGGCGGTCTGCAATTACTCTTTCGAAGAGTTTGCCCACCTCGTCGAGCAGCATAATGGGCCGGTAAGCGGACGGAGAGCCCCCGGGGCGTCACGGCTTCTTATTGAGGACCAGCTTCCCCGTCTTCCAACAAAGCGGCAACTGGCCCCTTTCCATGTATGCGCTTAGAATCCCTCTTAGTCGAGGCCCGAGGGTGTCAGCAGAGGGCCCAACGGGCGGAGTTTATCCCGCACCACTTTGTATGGGTGCCCCCACGGATCTCTGTTCAGAGTCCCCAGCGACTCCTCGCGGGCCAATGTCTTGGCCCGCTTGATCTTAGCTTAGAGGGCGGTCCTCGCCACTCTATACCCCTCGTACAGCTCCGCCTCGATGGCTTCCGTATCCGGCGGGCGGTTATGGATCCTGCGGTGCCTGGAACCCCAAGCCACGTTTTTGGCATTGAAGTTCCCGAGGACGAGCACAGGGAGGGAACGGTACCCTACGACGACGGCTCTCAACTCCGCGAGGGAGTTGTGGAACTCGGCGAGAGTTTGGTTCGGGGAGAAATAAACCCCCACTACGGCTATCTCCCCGAACCGTGATGCCACGCACGGGTACGGGCGCGGCCCACGAAATGAGGATCATTGAGCCGTTCAGGTCTTTCACCCAGTCATCCCTGGGTGGGACAAAGTAGGGCTCAGCGACCACAGCGTTGTTAGTCAACCACTGCGCCGCGCTCTGGAACAACAGGTCCTGAGCATCGGTGCAGTGGTCACTGCGGTCCACCCCCGAGGTGCACTCAGCCACCACATGGTCACCCACATGGCACCCTGATAAACCCTAATGTCACCAATTATGTTCGAATTCCATAATTTTGGGGCTATCAATTTGGGCATAACTTTACTATTAATTTAGTTTTAGTTATGGGGTACAACAACCAAAAAGTGAAAAACAAAAAACTGTTTACAAAAAAAATACAACCGACTTCTATACTACACTAAAATATGCAAAATGTCTTTAATTTCGGAAGTCAATGTCAAATAACGAAGAAACAAAACTAGCAATACCGAGTTCGGAAAATAAAGTTTTATTTTGCATTTTTTGTGTTATTTATGGAAGTCGGTTCTATTTTTTTTATATTTTTTTTTTCATATTAATTTATTTATTTATTTAAACAATTATTTCGAGTTACAATGATACTCATAGGGTTAGTAACAATAAATATACTTATTACTATGTTAGTAAGACATAAGACCATATAACATCAACAGTGACATACACACATAAACCAATTATTAACAAATAAATTAATCATTGCTTCAGCATTCCACCCGAAATACTGGAGCAACGATTAACGACACAACAGTCCAGTCTGTCAGCAATCATGCCCAGAATGCCGCTGGAACTGGCTCGCACCCTGCGCACAAAGGATGCGCATCTTTTACGCATTAATGCATAAAAGCAATCAATACGCATTTCCGCAAACATTCCTGATGCGCTACAGAAGCGAGGCAATCCCATCAACACCCTGAAAGCATTATTATACTGTACGCGAAGGGCGCTGTACGACTTTTGCGTATAATGTACCCACAGGCTACAGGTGTAGAAGGACGAACAGAAGGTTCTAAATAGTGTTTTCTTAACCTCCGTAGAAGCACGCATGAACCTGCGGGCAATCATATTGGCTCTGACCGACAGCGCCCTCCGCTTTCTCTCAATGTCGTCATCGTCCCTGAGGCTAGCGGTCAAAACGTGCCCAAGGTACCTAAATGTGTGTACCCTCGATAACGGTACACCATTGATTTCGACTGCAGGTACCGTTTCAGGGTATTTTCCACCAGCTCCAAACACCATAATGACACTTTTTCTAACATTATACAATAGGCCGTGAGCACTAGCATACTTCTCACACACACTCACTAGTTTCCTCAAGCCACAGACTGAGGCACTGAGCAGCACCATGTCATCTGCATAGCTAATATTGTTTACACATACGCCATCAATATAACATCCGACTCTAGTGCTGCTCAGCTCCACAATCAACTGGTCCATGTACAGGTTAAAGAGTGTAGGAGAACTCAGCCCCCCCTGCCTTACACCTGACTCCAGACCATATGGACTCGAATACGCCCCGTCCCATCTAACACTGTTGACCTGATTCCCGTACCAAAATTTAAAAATGTTGATGACTTCAGATGGTAGCTTAGCATCGTTAAGTTTCTTCCAATTAAGAGAACATTTTTAAGAGATGTCGTGGCTAGTTCTCGCCTTTCACAAGAGCGAGAATGAAGGCCAAAGAAACAGTGAAGTGTTTTCATTATTGTCATATTAGCTGAAAGATGTTTACCTGGACATAAGTCTTCCCCTACATCACCACCTCGACCGGTCACAATGCTTCTCTCATCCATCAGATTCCCGTGGCCGTTACCAGTACATCGGTTCACCTAGTGGAATGCCTACCAACTACACCTTCCACTACGTTTTTGCAACTGTAGAATGTGCCCTACTTACTGCACCGAAGTTTATTAACTCTTTGTGTGAATGACCCAAACCAAAGCTATTCACCTTATTTCTGATTGATGATATTGATCGTCATTTTATCTCATAGTCATTAAGTAATTGCAGAAGTGCAGAAGTACCTCATACTCAATACGTACAAGAAGTCACACCCGAAATGCGTAACTTAACTTGTTCTGTTCCTGATATATCCCATCGGAGATCGTTGATGTGTTCTATCAGATTCAAGAATGCCATGGTTTCATTAATTTTAAAATTC
Organism: Polia nebulosa; assembly: GCA_951329385.1. Classification (NCBI taxonomy): domain Eukaryota; kingdom Metazoa; phylum Arthropoda; class Insecta; order Lepidoptera; family Noctuidae; genus Polia; species Polia nebulosa. The sequence goes on from OX589606.1 coordinate 10,723,909, forward strand.
CTTTCCCTTTCAGATGATTTGAAAGATACTTTTAACATAAGCAATCCCAAAATCATCTTCTGCCAAAGTGAAAAAGTTCAAGATGTCAAAAAAGCAATAACTACCTTGGGTCTGGACTCAAAAATCGTTAGTTTTGATAGAAGTCCCGACACGATCAGCTTTTCCGAAATGATGAAGGTACATAGTGATGAACTCGACGTCGAAAATTTCAAGTAAGTAGATATATAAGTGAAGCTTAAGTAGATATATAGCTATTAGTTAAAGCCACATGACATCGCGGCAGATCAAAGCGAAGATGGCGATACGAGGTCGACTCCTACCGAAATAATATGTAACCGGGATTTGTAATACATAACATGGTTTAAAAGAGTGTCCGTGCAGTTTCTTGCACATTCTTCTCCATCGAGATCTAACGCTTTGCAATGTGCAATTTACTTCAGCTTTCTGACTGACCGACTTCTTGACAATTCAAAAGTGCCTGTAAAAGGTTTATTTGAATTAAATGCTTTGACTTTGACTTAGAAATGCAGTCATTTCAAAGTCAAAGTCAAAGCATTTATCTTCCGGAATCCTGTCTTCTGCTAGTGCAGGCCAGTGCCTGACAGACCCGACAGGATTCTGTGAAAAAGGAGAGGCAGAACTTTGCCCCGCAATGGGACAAATAGGCAAAATACATAGATACATTACATACAGATGGGTAGAGAATTAGAGATATAGCGCACACCAATACTATCTTGTTAAAATTTTCCATTTCACGCCTGGTTATCAACCATTTGACCATAATGGTCATCGACCATGAGATATTTGTCATAGTAAGGATTTTTAGCAAGTAAAGGATTTCTTATTTATCTTACTTACAACTATTATTACAGATTTACTATGTAGCCTAATGCGATAGAGTGCAATCATTTTAACATCTACTTATTTGGTTACGCGGAGCGCTGTAAGCGAAAAAGCAAACGAATTGAAATCTGGGTTTAAGATGGGACGCCACGTGCCACCAGGAAAACACCTGGAACACGGCAACACATCTTAGGAATGAATTGCACAGTACCTGGATATCTCCGGAGAAGTCCACCTCAGCGTTTCACAGCACAAAATGTCACTTTATCATAAAATTTCACCAATTTTCGAATAAAGTTTGAGAGTGCACCATTTAGCAATAACACGACATCAGCCATTAGTTTTATCTCGCGGGTTTCCCAAGTACTGGTCATTCATTCCTTCTCGCTCGCACGAGTCCGACAGGTGTGCAATGGAAAAGGATGGCGAATAGGAAAAAAACCAACCATGGATACGAAAATTGAGCAGTGCTGTCAACTCAAATGAATTTTACCGCGAATTTCAAATCAGCACAGCCAAAAAAACATTTTTTTTTAATTTTTGATAGGCACGTGTTTGACCACTATCTCACCTGATGGTAAGCGATGATGTGGTCGAAGATGGAGCACGCTTGCTTAGAAGTAACCTATTCACTCCTTGACTTAAAGACTCCCAGTTTTAGATTAATACTGTAGCGACATCTATGACGCTACATACGTACGAACTAGAACAGCGAAATTCCTACATCGCGCAAGCAGAGTTCTCTTCTTCTATACAACAGCCCGAAATCAACTATCGGGCAGTTGCCCGGACCAGACACAACACCCGTCTGGTCGGAGGATCCTCCCTTTTCAATGGAGGTTGTGGGACTTTACACTCTGTTCCGCATACCTCCATAATGGTGACCCACGACTATGAACGTGAGCGCAGCCTTCGTCATGACGTCATCACCTCGTCAGCGCAGCCTTCGTGCAGCTACTCCAGCGTGACGTCATCATCATCACTTCCTCCAAGCTCTTCAGCAACGAGTCATACAGCCAGCCAGTACAACTACAACGCCGACAACGATACGCCGACAACGATAACGCCGACAACGATACGCCGACAACATAACGCCAACAACGATATGCCGACAACGATAACGCCGACAACGAAACGACGCACCGCTCCGACTCACTGGAGCCCGCAGCAGTACTCCGACTCTCTGGAGCCTGCAACATCATCCCGACTCACTGGGATATCATCACCGCAGACAGTTCCGACTCACCGTGAACTATGCGCCTCTTCCGGTTCCGACTCACTGGAACCAGCCTTCCACTGGCCCGGCAAGCATCACGTATGAACGACTCATCGAGAAGAGAACAATCGATCTCCGATCTCTGGAGGGGAGTGATGTAGCGACATCTATGACGCTACATACGAACTAGAACAGCGAAATTCCTACATCGCGCAAGCAGAGTTCTCCGCGCAATTTGAACATATACAACAGCCCGAAATCAACTATCGGGCAGTTGCCCGGACCAGACACAACACCCGTCTGGTCGGAGGATCCTCCCTTTTCAATGGAGGTTGTGGGACTTTACACTCTGTTCCGCATACCCTCTATAATACTTTAATTAACAATTTTACTAAAAATTCAATTCAATAAACAATAACATTCAATACACAATTAGGAATAGTGAACGCTGTAACTTAACTTGAAGTTGTATTGTTTCTATAAACATCGATAAAAGTAATTTATGAGTTTATGACTTTAAAAATGATCTAAGCAAAAAATCTGACTATTTTTTTTTATTTTCAGGCCTGCCGACTTTGACCCTGATGAGACGATAGCTTTCCTAATATCCACAAGCGGTACCACAGGACTGCCCAAATCTGCCACTGTCACTCATAAAAACATAGCGGCTGGTGAGCCCATGATTAGGTATTGCAATAAATTATTATTTAGATTTGTAACATGTCTGGCTTATGACGGCGCGCGGTAAAGCGCAATACACACGTGCTAACGACCTTGAGTGGTTAGCTTGCGTGTTCTGTGCTGAGCTCACGTAACGCGTCGTACATCCACCCAGTAATTTATAGGACTCGCATATCAAGGAGCGCTTTCCAAAATTAGACCCATTATTAATTTATTATACATGAAACAACAGATATTATACTAAATAATAAATAATTAAATGATTTTTTTAAATGGTGAAAGTTTCATAAAAATACACTTCACAGTTTTTGCGTGATTCTCATTTTTTATACGCATTAAACATACTCGTAATTTTACAAATTAATTACACCACGATATTCAAATAGAATTTCAAATATTCAAATATCAAATTACAAAAAAAAATTGTCTACCTACATAATTATATTTTTTTCAAAGAAATGAAACTTTTCTATTATCCTTTACGCTAACACTTAGTACAAAATATATGGCGATGACATTACCTGTGTCACGTGACTTATCGCAGGTAATGTCATTGTCATACATTTTGTACTAAGCGTTAGCGTAAACAATAATAGAAAAGTAATATACATCCATTCATGATATAATTTTCCAAGCTCAAGAAGACTTAAACACCCTATTCTCGTGCTTTCAGTATAATTTATTAACTATAAATATCTCTAAAACATGCTATATCATAGTCAAAGCTAAAAATAAAATAATACCTCCACATAAACCCATAAATATTAATAATATTTCTTTACAGCAAAAAACTTGCGAAAAATATCTTGGCTTAAGATTAGATAGTTCACTATCGTGGAATACTCACCTAGAACATATAAAAACCAAGCTTTCGTCACTACTTGGATGTCTTAGAAATATAGTTCGATGTATTCCACATAGATTTAGTCACACCATCTGTAACGCCCTAGTAAAACCACACCTGCTGTATCTGGTTGAAGTTTGGGGCAGTGCGGCCAAAACGAAGCTAGATAAGCTCCAAGTTGCACAAAACAAATTAATAAAAATGATTTTTAATTATCCTTATCTAACCACCAACAAGCACAATTTACGAAGAAACAAAAATTATGAACATTAGACAGCTATATATCTACAATACATATATTTTTATCCGAAAAGCTCTTAACTAAAGCATACAGACAAACCTATCGTTTACTAAAGTAAAGCAAGTAACCCAACGTAGCACTCGTCGAGCTAACTTGCTTATCTTACCAAAGATAAGAGAACTAAGTTCGGCAAGAAAAATTTAACATTTGAAGGAGCACAGTTGTATAACAAAATACCGTCATGCATAATCATGGTCTCATAATTCATATTGGCAGGTGCCGCTGAATTTTTGAATTTTAGTTTCTTTTAAGTAGAAGCTTTGGCTATGTGAGCAACTACTCTGTACCACGTACAAAGTTACTGCTTGCAGAACCGTGGTCTCTTATTTAGTCCTAGTATTAACCTTAGTATTAACTTATAATATAATCTGTAACTATGTAACTAGTATGTTTTGTATCATCATCATCATCATCAGCCTTCTAATGTCCCCACTGCTGGGCACAGACCTTCTCTCTGTGAGAGGGTGTGGGTGTAATCCACCACTTGGGCTCAATGCGGATTGGTAAATGTCACCTGTCTTCGAATCTTACAATATATATCTTACAATACTTTGGTTTAAGAAGTCAAGAAGTATATCTAGTTACCAGTGTAGTGACTAGAGATGTTTAGCTTGATGGTGTCTCGATTGCCCACTATCTCACCTAATTGTAAGCGATGATGTAATCGACTATGTAACAGCCTTAACTAGAAGTAATCTGTTCACTCTTGACTTAAAGACCCCTAGGTCGGGTCATGCAATTTATCCATTAACCATCTTGCTATGTCCCTGAAAGCTCATGAAGTTCGGGAATTCACAACACCAATGGCTCGGAGTCTCATCCTTCAAAATTTTTATGTTCCAGTGCTTTAGCTAAAAAACTACCTGATGCCACTCGGGCAAGCCTTCTCATAGCACCTCTACAGTGGCTGTCAGCACTCATCGTTTATCTGATGTCTTCAATTTACAAGCATACGAGGATACAGTCTTCCCATGAGCTCACTACGAACCATATTCTTGAATTGATAGAAAAGTATAAGGTAAGTTCAAAATAATAATTTTAATTTCCAGTCCTATATTCTAAGTTTTTTTTTTGTAAATTCAAGAAACTTTTGATAAACATTTTCATAAAAACGTAATATGGTATCCTGCCGTAACATTTATTTTAGGAAAAAAGCCGCATGCGACGCTCTTTCTGTCAAAATTAATGCCATCCACACACCTATCCACACAAAAAATGCTTACCTCTTTTTCCGCTTTTTTTTTTCAAAGTCAGCGCCGGCATCTAGTTCAGCAACCCGTGCTGGCAACTAATTCGGGATACGGTGCCGGTAGCGGAGGATATCAAGCTATATCCGTTAATTTGATTCAAGGCGGTTGATTTGAGGTTGAGTCGAGGTTGAGTCGACGTTGAGTCGAGGTTGAGTCGAGGTTGAATCGAGGTTGAGTCGAGTGGAGGAATTGACGCAAAATATACCTAGGGGTTATGCAAGTTTATTGAAGTCATTAGCAGCATACTGTCACCCGGTACCTTATAATGCACCCTGTTTTTTTGGGCGTGGGAAATCATTCCATGACCTCTCCCGCTCTGGGTGGAGCGGGAGGGCGTGTCAGACTCTTACTGACTAAAACCCACCCCTGTTCCATCCCTGCCCTGAGTGCCCCGGAGGCGCGATAACTCTGTTCAGAATTTATCCACGACCCCTGGGCAGATAATGCACCCCTTGTCTACACAATTTGCTATAACATTAATCGGTTTTATTCACTCATCGTTTTTTGGCCATCCACCTTAAATCTTGCTTTTAGTAATAGCTTATCTTATAGTCATACACATGACAATTAAAAAATGTTTCTCACTACATGTCCCTTTCACAGCATTCAATTGATGTTGCAAAACCGGTTGCAGAACCTATTCTCTAATACTAAAACTAATCTTTTATTTTTTAGCCAAATTCTATGCAATTCAGTCCAACCATGATGATAAAGTTACTGAAGGCAGCTAAACAAGCAAACTCTGATTTTTCAAGCTACGAAGTTATATTTCTTGGAGGAAGTCCTGTGCCTGAAACCCTTGTGGAAGAATTGAAGGTATGTAACTTGCCTTGCCTTTACATGTGTTGGAGAGCATGTAGCGTGTAGTCAGAAGTTAGAAAATCTGTCTCCAGTCTTGCCGAGGGTTATCGCCACAAACACAGCACAGCATCATTACTGAATTGTTGAAGTCAGATAAAATGTCGCTCCATGTAAAATACTAATATTACGGGTACTCAGCTGCATCTGGTTAGACAGAAAGCCGATCCCATATTTGGGGGAAGGCTAGACAGATTCATTAACTTTACTTGGTGATAGTGCCCGGTATGTTTGGCGGGCCCGTACCAGCCGCGGATGCGCGTGAACGCATTTGCATCCCGGGCCCCCAACTTATGATATCGGTAGGAACTAGGCGGTATAATCTATGGTGGACACGGGAGACGTTCTGGGGCAATTCGTCGCTGGACTAGAACAAGTCACAAGACTTCATGGTTCTCGAGAGAAGCCGCATTAAAGAAGAATGTGCAGTCGCAGTTTAAGCCGCAATCGAGAACCTCTGCACTAGTCAACATGTTTATGAGGCTTGCTGGCACTCATAGTGCAACGTAAGTGCAAGAAACCACGACTCTCCCTAGTTCTTCTTTTTCGTCGGCCTCTCGATGCTGAGTATCACGACCACACGATGTGTCTCTAAGATATGCGGTCTTTTGCAGTATGGACCGTTCGGTTTAAATGTAGCAAGCGTTTTGTATTATTCGCCTTTATACATATGACATCATCCGTTTGCATACTGTCACCGTGATTTCAATAAAGACGAATTATAAAAAACGCCTGTGCTATAAATACCAGGTTGTCGTAAAAATGGTCGTGAAGGAGGAAAAGAAAATGAAAGAACTCTTAGCTAAAGTAATAACAGGCGCACGGGTCGATCCATTAGGTTAAGCTAAGCTTGCCGGGGTTGGTCCATGGATGGGTGACCATCTTTACATACCGAGACTCCTTACGTACCTCGGAAAGCACGTCAAGCCGTAGGTCCCGGCTGTCAATCTTGAATCTTTGACAGTCGTTACAGGTCGGCAGAAGCTCAAAAATCTGAGAACACTAAGGGGTATCGTATTATCCAGTAACTGGGTTGTGGAGGTCAGATAGGTAGTCATTCCATGTAAAATACTGGTATTCAGCTACATTTGGTTAGACTGGAAGCCGACCCAAAGATAGTTGGGTTAGGCTAGACAGCTGGATTGTGTCGAAAAAAATGCTCAGAACCTGGATTATTTCCTGCGTTAGGATTGACTCACCCCAATGCTTAGTAACTAGTGAAATCTGATGATATGTAATCTTTTCCAGATTATGGCACCGAAAGCAATAGTGGTTGATGTTTATGGAATAAGTGAACTGGGTTCCTTAATATTCCACAGTTTGAACTCCCCGCTTGGGTCTTGTGGGAAACCATTTGCTCATTTACAATATAAGGTGCGTATAATATTTGGTACCTCAGTTATTATCAGATAATAATAATAAATCGGATCGTCATAAGTACTAAACCAATTTCGATAAAATTTATTTAAACCCACCTCTGAAGTATGACCGTACAAAAAAAAAAAGAATCATCAAAATCTATTCATGTCGGAAATATCGCGAATACATACAAAAAAAAAAGTAAAAGAAAACATAAAGACGAATTGAGAACCTCCTCTTTTTTTAATTCGGTTAAAAAGAAAATACACTAAAAATTTAACAATAACTTTAATTGCACTACTAAACACTGACTTCCGAAATTAAAGTAATTTTTTCATTTTTAGTGTAGGTATTTTTTTTTTAAAGTCTGTTGTATTTTTGTAAAAAAGTTTTATATTTTTCACTTTTTGTTATTGTACCCGACTATACCCCAGAACTAAAACTAAATATGATATTAAAGTTACGCCCCAATTGATAACCCCAATAACATGGAACAAGGAATTTGAACATACTCGTAATTGAAGGAAACCAAAACGTCATCAACGTATACATTTGTTTTTTATTTTGTGGATTTTTTTCAAAAAGCGCTGAAACAAATTCGTTAAAAATAAAAAAATATAGCACCTCCGGAGTACTAGAGTTACGGATAAAAAAAGAGTTTTGTAAATCGATCCACAATTGACAGAGAAATCGGAGGGCATACTTAAAAAAAACATACATAAAGTCGAACATAGAACCTCCTTCTTTTCCTATCAAATTGAGGTATATGTCATGTTAATAATAAATTTAAATTGAACAATGATTCCAGCTGGTGAATGTAGAAACTGGCGAGGAAATAAAAGAGGCAAACAATCCTGGCGAGTTGTGGATAAAACCACCCGGTGGTTTTAAGGTAAGGAAGGAATAACTTCTTTTAAAATGGCGTGTTAAAGAATTGTCATTCTAGAGTCTATTCCATAGACATAATTATGTAGCGTGTTATCTAAATGTTCTGAGCAAAACCGTCCCAAAATTGACTACTCTGTAGAAAAGGTCAAAGAGACTGTGAGGCCACTATCTGTCTCCATTCTAGTAGTAGTGACAAACGTGACACGGCAAGTTTGACAACTTCTGCCCACACAGCCGGGTAGGGAACGCTCAGTTCATTATATGTCTAAGGCCTATGCTTAAGAATCCAAATGATTTATGACGACATTTTTACCGCCACTTGCGAACACGTTCCCTTGACGCTCCTACAGGACCTGGTGATTGCCCTGCCCACCACCTCCTGAGGCTGTGACTGCCACGAAACCTAAATTATAAACGAAAATCTCACCACTAACATCAGGCAATAAGCTCACCCGGCGTGACGAATCTCCCTTCTGATCACAAGATCCTCATCATCATTCCGGCTGAAAGACGGGCACTGCTGGACATATGCCTCCCTAAGCTTCGGAACATCGACCGGTCCTATTTTCTTTGCAGCCAGTGGATTCCCACGTTCATCACCAAACTATTAGTTCAATTTATGGGAGGCCTTCCAAAAGAGTTACTCAGTTACTCTATTTTATTTCAGGGATATTACAATAACCCAGAAGCTACAGCAGAGGTGCTAACTAAGGACGGATGGTTCAAGACCGGGGACATGATGTACAGAGATGAGGATTGGAACTTCTACTTCGTTGAGCGCATCAAACTGTTCCTTAAGTATAGAAATGGGTGGAATGCAATGATCAAGGCAAGACAAAGCGTGGCCGTCCCGGTCAAACCTTTTTTTTTTTTTGTTATCCAGGGGAGTTTCGGGGAAAATACCAAGTAGTGTGGGATTTTCCCTCAATAAAACCACCTCGGTGACCACCATCCTGTCTCATGATTTCTTTAAAAACCATCCCGGAACCCCTCCTGTACAACCCGCCTGTTAGGTCACATCCTAGAGGAGACTGTAACGGGTTCTTCCCTGAGCCTCGCTGTGTAGGACATCACGTGATCATGTACTCTCCGAAGCAATTGTAGTGTGGTCGGATCATGAGAACAAGTGCGCCTTTTACGATCCCTGGCTAGTGCTCAGGCCTGCGGAGAGAGTGAGGTGTAAAACTCCCCCCGCGATGTCTCCAGTAGAGGCGCGGGTGGAACACTACGCGCTAACGCCTCAGGTCCTGCTGGAAGCAGGTGGTGGACGACCCTGAGTCCACCGTCCCATCAGACCCGTTTACGGAAACTAGAAGAGGGCGTTGTCTACCTTCCGCCGAGGCCAGGTTCGCCTGCTGCGGGTCGGGAGAGTGATCTCGACCTCTCTCCCTCTCCGCAGCATCTTTCTGCGAAATGACGAATGTTTCACAGAGAAGGAGATCACCGCATCCCTCGATTCGGCGCTCCCGACCATCGAACAAGCGAGACGGCAGGTAGTGACAGGTCGGGTCCTTCATCGGATACGAAGGCACGACGCTGTTCCTCCCATGCGGTACACTCTGCCAGTGTATGCTGCGCCGTGTCCTCCCGACAGTCGATGCAGAGATGGCACCGAGCCTCCGGCTCCCTGTTTATGCGAAAATGAAAAGTATATCTATCTACCTATCATTCTAGATATCGCCAGTGGAATTAGAAGTCGTGATTCGTCAGCATCCCGGCGTCCTAGACGTGGCTGTGACGAGCTTGCCTGATGTGGAGCGCGGGGAACTGCCTGTGGCTTTCATCGTACCACGACCGGGGGCTGACATCACCGAGGAGGAGATCAAGGCCTTGGTTAAAGGTATGATAGAGGGGCTGATTGCAGTGTAGCAAGTATCTAAAGATTGACTTCAGGTAGTGCTGATTAACTTGGCTGCTTCACTATAGCGAGTTACACATGTATATGGAAAGAAAAACAATACAAAATAGTCACTCATCCAAGGACCTGACTTGGCTATTGCTGATTAACACTCAGAGAGAGATTAACACTCTCAGTTTAGAGTTTATAATCTCTCGTGATCGAGTTTACAATCTTTCGATGACATCTTAAATACCTGAACCTTAAACGTAACGTTGGATTTTCAGAAAAACTGGCAGATACCAAGCAACTGAGGGGCGGTGTAATCTTCCTGAAGGAACTGCCACTGACACACACAACTAAGGTGCACCGACAGAAGCTGAAGGAGATCGCCCTGGCAAGGTCGAGAGTGATAGGAATATAGTTGTGATATTTGATAAAAATGTTGTTTTATTTCTGATACGCTCTGATTTCGTGGTTTTAGAAAGATGCACCTAACATAATACATACATTTCTGCCATCACCTCTTTGGGGCCAAATATTTGATCTCATTTGCCATTCCCAGTTTTTCTTATTATTACTCATACCACCAAAGCGTAAAATACAAATTGTTTGTAATATATATCACATTGGCGGTTGTATGCATGTAAAATTATGTTATTCATATAGTAGTACTCAAAATTCAGACCATTGACTGGACGGAACTTCTTGGCCCTCTAGCTAGAGTCTGAAGAGGCACAAAGTATATTTTACAATAAGATTGATGATATAATCAAACGGCACACACCACTATCCGTTTCAACTACCGTTGGCTATCCGGTCTGGTTCTAGAAAACACTTAAATATATACTTGTCGGATCACCAGGATGTATCCAGCTACAATCAGGCATTCTGTGTAGGTATATCTTGCAATAAATAACAACGGCAAAGCAATTATTCAGTTTAATTAATTTGAAACTTATAAACTTGGTACTTTAAAATACTAGTAGCAACAAAACATAGGACAGTTCCGATGCGTCTTCACTCCGTGACTCCCAGGCTAAGACTGCCCGACCAAAGAGTATAATAATAATACGGGACCTGCCCGACAAGGCGGGTTCTCTCCCACCTCGAAGTCTAACGGAAACGTGCCGATTCTGTCGAAGCCCGCCAACTATAGTGTTTATAGTTGCTGCCAGGTGGCGTGCTTTGTTTTGTTGCCAATTTGACTACCGGATACGACATACTAATATTATAGAATACTTCATTGAAAACAAAAGCCATGGGTTAAATGGATAAAAAACTTTTTAACAAAAAAATTAACCGACGAAAAAGAACTAAAAAGCAAAAAATAAATAAACCTTTTAAGTCTTAAGTAATGAGCTTATTTACCTACATAAAATATCAAATTTTATATAAACTAATTTTGAGTCGGCGCTAAACAACAATCTGATTATTAAATATCTAAATTTTATAAGTACTTACAAATGAAGAAGGCTGTAAGTAGTTAATTAATCATTTTATTAATTGGCGCCGACTCAAAATTAGTTTATATAAAATTTGATATTTTATGTAGGTAAATAAGCTCATTACTCAAGACTTAAAAGGATTATTTATTTTTTGCTTTTTAGTTCTTTTTCGTTGGTTAATTTTTTTGTTAAATAGTTTTTTATTTTATGATTTTTTGTGGCTCGCATCATCTTTTAACACTCTGAGGCTAATTTCTAATTCTTCATCATTCCTCTTGCCACTGAGCTGATGATATAACAATCCTTCCATGAAGTTCCCAGGATATTGACCAGTTGAGGTTACCTCCAATATTGCAAAGACGTCTTTTCGTCAAAGCATATTAAGTGGTATTTGTCACTAAAACCAGTTTTTATATCTGACTTCTAAAGGAAAGGTATGGTTTCCATCATCAGCTCAATTTCATGATGTGATGGTTCCTAAATGCAAATACCTTATTCAGTTATGAAAAGTAAACAGAAACAATATTCGTGCCCAATTTTCGAGGTTCTCTCTCAATTTTTTCAGGATCCCATTATCAGATCCTGATTTCCTTGACATGGGACTACCCTTGAGGTGTACCCTATCTAACAAAGAAAGAATAATCAAAATCGGTTCATAAATGACGGAGTGAGGGCTGAACATACACAAAAAAAAAAAAAACATATATACGGTCGAATTGAGAACCTCCTCCTTTTTTTTCGTCGGTTAAAAATACGCCGACAACCTTACAGACTACGAGGCATTCTCGCAGCATAGAGCTATGCTATGAATTGTGATTGGTATCATTATTCCATTTATTTCATATTATTTACATTTTTAGGGTTCTGGAAGTCCGTATGAAAAAACAGAACCCTTATAGGATCACTCTTGTGTCTGTCTGTCTTTCCGTCTGTCCGTCTGTCACAGCCAATTTGCTCCAAATCTGCTGGACCGATAGAGATGAAATTTGGTACACACATGAATATCTGTGACCCAAATACGGACGTGTACCTACCCTAAATAAATTAATTTGGAATATGGGGGTCACTTTTGGGGTAATAATCGAAAAATTAAAAATGGTTTTTTTCATAATTTTAAAACACATGATTTTGAAGTTATTTCAGAAAATAGATGAAAAATGACCATACCCCCCCCCCCTTATCTCCAAAACCACTGCGCCTACAATTTTGAAAAAAAAATACAGAAAGTAGTTATTTACTTATAGATTACAGGAAAACCTATAAGGTGGACGCAGTTTTAAAAAACCTGAAAAAATATGATTTGTTCGGAACCTTTTGCGCGCGAGTCCGACTCGCTCTTGTTAAAATAAAACTATAAAAACATTTAAAAATAAAAAAAATAGTAGCCCACCGGAATCGGGATAGGGTTTATGTTATCGGTGGTCAGGGCTCTTGGGAGAGGAATCTCCTAACAATACGCGCCGTGTCCAGGAGTACTGCCTTCTGGATCAAGCCCTTGATCCAGCTGCCTAACGAGAGCCTCCTAAGGTGTTCGTCGAGGCTCTTGGCTATTAAACCACTGGCCGTCAAGACTATCGGCACAATGACCGCTGTATCCACCTCCCACACATCGACATCCTCGCGAACCAGATCAAGATACTTTGTTTCCTTACCTTTCTCAGCTTTCACAAGGTTCTCGTCATGAGACGTCATGTGGAACCGAAAAAAGCTATGGAATGTCCATAAAATTCTATTCCTATTAAAAAAAATCCTAGTTTCGACGTAAACTTTTATTTAAAGGCTATGGAGTTGCCCAAGCGTGTAAATAGCCGTGGGTCTCTGCGGATGTAGAACAGTAAGTACGATCAAGCACTTGGAGGGAATGCTGGCCCAAAATTGCCTATATTTGTCTGTATAACTTCAAGTTAGGAGTGGTCGGCAGCAGTCGGCGAATGTGGCCCTACTCAATTTGTAAAACAAGTGGTACCTTACTTTCCGGGCTGTTCTCGATGGTTGCACGTCGACTTGTCGAGTGGCCACTCGTTCTCTTCACACCAACACTCCTGATTATTCTTGTTCAGTAGTTAACGGACGCGGAAAATATGGGTTATTTATTATTCCCGGAGGATCCCCAACGTTTACGGGATTTACTCGGGATTTTAGCGTATTTGCGGGGACGATATTATTTTAAGACATTAATTTAGTCTGCGGTGAGATGCGCGCTGTGCCTCGCGGCGTTAGACACACACACACTGAATTATCAATGGTTGCTGCTTTCTCAGATTGCCTATGGCCCCGTAAAAAGCCGGTTACACACTCGACTCGCAAGTCAGAGCAAGGCACACACGTCGCGATACCACCCCCATCCAACTTGCAGAGTGGCGGCAACTCGCCACACCATGCTCCCCGCCTTGAAAGGTCCAGGAGCTTTCAAAAGCTGCTAATCTATGCGGAGCGAGTGAGGTTCAAGAAGCGGTGATGATATGTAAGCATTAACTTGTTGAAGAGCTTTGAGGGAAATCCAAGCAGCAGTCCGAAACACCATCGCATTGATATAATGCTCGGGAAAAATAATTATCAGTGTCCTAAGAATGAATTGCGGTTCGACTTGACTATGGTAAGTCGAATAAACTAAATTACAACTATGTAATGGCGTACCATTGGAACGTATAATATGAACCCTAAACTAAATTAAACTAAATTACGTAGTAATAATAATCTATTGAGTTGGCAAAGGATACAACTTAGTGACAGGACGTTTATACGTGCCTGACGCGGTTTTTATTGAAGCGACTCGAATTACACCATCCGATCCCGGAAAAACTTCCTCTATGATACCCAATGGCCAAGTCAATGGAGGTACGTTATCTTGACCCAAGAGAACGACAGTACCTATCTCTATAGGGCGATCGGGAGTGCACCACTTCTGGCGAACTTGCAGCGCGTGCAAGTATTCAATTCGCCATTTATTCCAGTAGGATAACACAAGTTGATCCAAGAGCCTTTTGCGGTTGTTTAGGTTTTTAACAGAACTATGACTATGTAGTCTGTTTGTAAATTTAAGAATGTACATAAATACACGTAACAGTTTATTCCATGAGCAAACACGGTCAGCTATAGTATCTAAAATACGCGGTTCAGTATTCGAAGTTTCTACAAGAAAAACCTTTGATTTAAACTCCGGCAATGTTTCACATTGAGCAGGAGAGAACTTTAAAGGCCACTCGCTCATGGGCTGATGGAGCCATGTGGGGCCGTTCCACCACAACGAGTGTCTTATTAAATCCGACGGCAGCATGCCGCGAGACAGACAATCGCTAGGATTCTCTTTCCCGGACACGTGACGGAAACAAGCGGCAGGTAAGTTTTCCTGTATTTGAGCAATGCGGTTGCTGACAAAAATAGACCATCTATGGGGAGATGAGTGGATCCACGAGAGAGCTATGGTGGAGTCCGAGAAAGCGTGGACACCTGCAATAGGTACACGAGCGGAAAGTTTTTCCTTGACTACGCGAACAAGTTTAGACAGAAGTAAAGCGGCGACAAGTTCTAATCGCGCTAGCGTTGTTATTTTAGCGGGGGAGACTTTGGACTTTGCACATAAGAGTCGGACAGTGATATCACCAGTAGGGTTGGTAATGTGTAAATAAATACAACAGCCATAACCAGTAAAGCTGGCGTCGCAAAAGGCTACGATGTTCACTACAGCTTCTCTAAAGACGCCAATGTGGCGAGGAACCTTTAGAGAAGAGAGTGAAGGAAAATCGCGCGTAAAAGCGGCAAACCGATTTGTGATAGATTCCGGTGGAACCTCATCCCATCCTACTTTAGCTAACCAAAGTTCCTTGATTAATACCTTCGCGTACAGCACAACGGGTCCTACAAGGCCCAGTACGTCGAACAAGCGGGCAACTAGCGATAGAATCGCGCGCTTCGTGCATTTATCATCCACGGCGATTGTTGTCAAAGAAAAATAATCATCAGCGGGTTCCCAGGTTAATCCAAGGATTTTGAAATTATGGACATCATTATCCATGCCAGAAAAATTAACTGGTAAGCGGTGAGACTCTGGGAGAATCTCTAATAAAGCGGGTGAATTGGTAGCCCATTTGACTAAGTCAAAGGGACCTACCTTCATTAAATCAATTAAATCGCGGGATAGACGCATAGCTGTCTGTTCGTCCGAAACAGAGTAGACGTAGTCGTCCATGTAAAACTGAGTTTCTACCAATTTAGAAGCCTCAGGAAAGCGGTCGCTTTGCTCACACGCCAAGTTACGCAATGTGCGCATCGCTAAATAAGGACTAGGTTTTAGTCCGAAGGGAACGCGGTTAAAATGAAAGGTGCGAATAGGCTCACCTTTGCTAAAACGATACAAGATTCGTAAATATTTGCGGTGGTGCTCTCTTACACCGATACGTAAGAACATTTGTTTTATATCCGCTGTCATCGCGACAGGGAATGTACGAAAATCAAGTAATAACAAAAACAAGTCTGCTTGCAAATTAGGTCCGACATGCAAAATGTCATTGAGCGACAACCTCGAGTGAGTTATATAATCCGCGATAGTTTTATTATAATTCTCGCGTAGGGTCATTAACTTACGCTCGAGCGCAAGCAAGCGCCCAGGGGCGTAACCGTGCGAGCTACCTAGCCCGCCGGGTGAGCGCGCAAAAGGCAGATCGACAAAGTATCTGCCGTCTTCAAATAAGACTGAAGAATTAAAATTATTTTCACACTCTAATTCGTGCGGACCAATAACGGAACGCGGCGCGGCGCGGCGCGGCGCGGCGGTGGCGGCGGGTGGAATTTCCTCTAGCTCAAAAAACTTATATAAATTTGACTCGACTTCAATGTCGGCCTGCGCGGTAAACGAAGATGCAATGTGTGTCACATCACTACTACAACAATCAATATCACCCATAAGTACATAACCGAAGCTAGTCAGTACAGCAGGGGGCGCGCGGGTACCTGAATCGACCCTGTCTCCCAGGTAAATAAAGGGGAACAATTGTGCTCCAAGCACGAGATCTACCGTGCCCGGCACGTTCCAAAGCGGATCAGCGAGCTGCAAGTTACTTAAGTATGACATGTTATCATTGTTATGTAATCTAATTAATTTCGCGGGCAGTCTATCTGTAATACAATCAACAACTAACGCTTGTATCGAAAACTTCGTATGAGGGTCAAACCGAGATTCTATGTTGAGATGAATAAAACCGTGTATTGGTTTCGATGACATTCCAACACCTTGTAAAAATGAATTGCGTAATTTAATTATGGGTAAGTTCAAACGTTTACAACAGTCCACAGTAATTAAATTATTTTGCGATCCGTTATCTAGTAGGCACCGAACCACCTCCTTATCTTTGATGTCGCTATAGTATGCATATAACTGCGCGGTCGCTAGCAAAATGGTTGACCCAGTTTTAACAGCTGTAGTGAGCGAAACAGATGTATCCTTAGTAGGCGCTTGTGGCTCGGGCGATAATGACTCATGTTTTTCTCGGAAATGTAAGAGAGAATGGTGGTTCTTCTTACAAATTTTACAAACGTTACGTGACTTACATTTAACCAAAGAATGGGATAGACTTAAACAGTTTATACAGCCACGTTTAGCTTTAATAAATTCAAAACGTGCAAGCGGTGTTCTAATATTTTTAAACTGCGGGCAATAGAACAGCTGATGTCGTACGTCATCCTTATCGCACAACGTACATTTGCCATTCGAAACCGGTTCATTACGCGACACGAATGACTTAGCGGTGTTACTTTTTGTTTGATGATTCACTGAACTAGACTTAGCGCGCGGTTCCGTCTGTAAATTATTACCGTATGAGCGCTGCAGCACTTTAACATATGCTTGCATGAATGTTATAAACTCCGCATAGGAAGGTAATTCTTTTTCACTCACACGTGATTCAAACTGTAAGACAGTTTGCGCGTCAACCTTTCTTAAACCACAGTGTAATAAAACAAAATCCAGTAAGTCTGGAATGTCTAACTGCTTCAAGGCTGCGACGGACGCTGAATATCGTTCCACAAAAGTATTGAGGCTCGCGGCATTTCCGGCGCATTGTTTAATGTCCAGTATATTATTGAGATAATGAATACCTAAACTACGCTTATCTTGATACCTTTTTACGAGACTGTTCCACATAACGTTGTATGTATCACCTGTAGGAACAATGCCCGCGGTCAGCTTCAAGGCATCATGAGTCAACTTACTGATCAAGTACTGGACACGCTGCGAGTCAACCAGATCGGTATTTAAATGAACATTGCTACGAAACATTTCATAAAATATGGGCCAATTTTCCGCTTTACCATCAAACGTTGGCAAATCTATGGGCGGTAATTTTATCCGAGTACCCACTTTGTGTTCCGATGTTTCGTTTTTCGAAAGTATGAGATTACGTTTATATTTAATATTAGAATATAAGTCTTCAATAGAATATAGACTCGAATAATCTGGTGCGGTTTGGTCAATCTCGAATTGCAATTCATTCATTTGTTCTACTATTTCCTCAAATTTGTTATATTGCTCAGTAATTGTTTCTGACTGCGCTAAGAATGTCTCATTTGAACGTGAATCATAGTTCGAGATGTTTCTGGAATCATTATATATGCGATTAACTCGCTCGAAAATCATTTGTCTTTTAGCGGTAAGCTGAGCCAATTTAGCTTCTTGCTTACGGGACGCCATTTTGGGGGCACTAATAAAGTTATGTGCCTACCTACTGTAATGACTTGTACTTAATTTGTACTGAATTTTACTGATGCCTATCCAGGCTCGAAAGGACCATCTAATGGAGTTGCCCAAGCGTGTAAATAGCCGTGGGACTCTGCGGATGTAGAACAGTAAGTACGACCAAGCACTTGGAGGGAATGCTGGCCCAAAATTGCCTATATTTGTCTGTATAACTTCAAGTTAGGAGTGGTCGGCAGCAGTCGGCGAATGTGGCCCTACTCAATTTGTAAAACAAGTGGTACCTTACTTTCCGGGCTGTTCTCGATGGTTGCACGTCGACTTGTCGAGTGGCCACTCGTTCTCTTCACACCAACACTCCTGATTATTCTTGTTCAGTAGTTAACGGACGCGGTAAATATGGGTTAT
The DNA here is from genome assembly GCA_951329385.1 of Polia nebulosa. Classification (NCBI taxonomy): domain Eukaryota; kingdom Metazoa; phylum Arthropoda; class Insecta; order Lepidoptera; family Noctuidae; genus Polia; species Polia nebulosa. Next base: position 10,742,530 of record OX589606.1, read on the forward strand.
TTATTATTCCCGGAGGATCCCCAACGTTTACGGGATTTACTCGGGATTTTAGCGTATTTGCGGGGACGATATTATTTTAAGACATTAATTTAGTCTGCGGTGAGATGCGCGCTGTGCCTCGCGGCGTTAGACACACACACACTGAATTATCAATGGTTGCTGCTTTCTCAGATTGCCTATGGCCCCGTAAAAAGCCGGTTACACACTCGACTCGCAAGTCAGAGCAAGGCACACACGTCGCGATACCACCCCCATCCAACTTGCAGAGTGGCGGCAACTCGCCACACCAGGCTACTTCTCAAAAATACTATGATTCTGTTGATCACTCTGGTACTTTTTATTTATTAATCATTCATAAGTTTTATATATACTGTTCAATGTTACCTTTGGACATTAATAATAATAATAATATAGTCAGGTTATATCTCACCTCCTTTACATGGATGACTTGAAACTTTTTGCCCCCAGCAACCTGCAACTGATGGAGCTACTGAAGGTAACTAAAACCTTTAGTAGTGCCATCAGGATGGAGTTTGGTGTAGACAAATGTGCGGTCATGCATGTAAAGCGAGGGGAGATTGTGGAATCCGTGGGTACTCAACTCTCGGATTCCATAAACCTGAGATCCCTCTCTCCAACCGAAACCTATAAGTATTTGGGTATGTCCGAAGCGTTAGGTATCAATGTTACTGACATGAAGCAATCGTTGAAGGAGCGCTTCTTTGGCCGCCTGAAGAAGGTATTTAATAGCCTTCTATCGGGCGGAAACAAGGTGCGCGCCTTCAACGGTTGGGTCATGCCGGTATTGATGTACTCTTTCGGCGTACTCAAATGGACTCAAACAGAACTTGACGCCCTGGATAGGCGTGTCCGTACACTGCTGACTGCATTTCGAATGCATCACCCACGTTCGTCGGTGATGAGACTGTATATCCCGCGGAAGTGTGGAGGCCGAGGCTTTTTAAATGCTAAGACCCTCCACAACCGCGAGGTATGCAGTCTAAGGGAATATTTCCTAGCTGCTGACGTGGGTATGCATCGAGATGTAGTGGCAGTGGACAAGGGCCTTACTCCACTCTCCTTGGCTAACGAGAACTGGCGCAAACCTCTAGTGCTTGACACTAACGATCGCAGAGAAGTATGGCAGAGTAAGGAACTTCACGGACGCTTTTTCCGGGCACTACATGGGCCCGATGTAGACCAGTTAGCGTCCGTAGCCTGGCTGCGTGTCGGTGACCTCTTTGGGGAAACCGAAGGTTTTGTCTGTGCAATTATGGACGAAGTTATCATGACGAAAAATTACCGGAGATTTATTGTGAAGGACGGCACGGTTGACATATGTCGGGCATGTCATCGTCCGGGAGAATCAATCCGCCACATAATCTCTGGTTGTTCTCATCTAGCTAACGGTGAGTACTTGCATAGGCACAACCTTGTAGCCAGGATTATCCATCAGCAACTTGCTCTGAAGTACTCTCTTGTGGAATCGGAAGTGCCGTACTACAGATATGCGCCCGACCCAGTTCTCGATAATGGTCATATCTCATTGTACTGGGATCGGTCCATCATCACTGACAGGACTATTTTAGCCAATAAGCCTGATATAGTGGTGGTGGACCGAATCGAGAGGCGTGCAATGATTGTTGACATTACCGTCCCACATGACGAGAACCTCGTGAAAGCCGAGAAAGATAAACAAATCAAGTATATTGACTTGGCTCGCGAGGTTGTCGACATGTGGGATGTGGACTCAGCGATATATTGTACCGATAGTCGTGTCAGCCAATGGCTTAGTAGCCACGAGCCTCGATCAACACCTCAGGAGGCTCTCGTTAGGCGGCTGGATCAAGGGCTTGATTCAGAAAGCAGTACTTCTGGACACGGCTCGCATTGTCAGGCGGTTCCTCTCTCTGGAGCCCTGACCGCCGGTAGCTTGGACCCTGTTCCCGATACCGGTGGGATACTATTTTTTATATTTTTAAATGTTTTTATTTTTTTTATTTTTTCATTGAAATATTTAAAAATATAATTTATATGTATTTACAAATGAATAAACGACATAATAATAATATTTATTTGTTCAAGACTTATACCTATTTACAATGAACTTAAAAATTAGGCTTATTGGCAAAATACAAAACATGTGCAACTGGGCTTAAACTAGGAGGATTCCTGTGCTATAAGCACCAGTTACTTCCGTCACCACCGTGATCGAGCTGCCATTACAAATATGGCTCGGTGTAAAGGTAAGTACCTATTACGTATTACTAGATTACATTAATATTACAAATTATATTAGATTAAAATCATGCGTGAGTGTGCATATGTGTAGAAACATATGTGTGTGTGTGCGAGCGTATGATTGTGGTTTGTGGTGTGGTGTGTTTATGTGGTTGTGTTGTGTCGAGTGTTTGTGTGTGTGTATTTTGCGTGTGTCATTGGGCCTGAGTGGGTTTATTCCATTGTATTTTATTTTGTACTTTTTAGTATGTTTTCAGTGTTTTCATAATTTAGAGAGAGAAGGAAGTCATCTATGGTAAGTTTCAGTTTTTTTATCGGTAAGTTATATAACTGTGTGTTTTTACTGATTTTGTTATAGAGGTATGGACCCATGTAGCACGGTTGTCTTTTGAAGAAGTCTGTTTTACACGATTTCAGGTCAAAGACTAGGTCCTTCCTACGTTTGTTTTTTAGTCTTTCCGGGTCGTACGTTGAGCCTTTATGGGTTATAAGCAGAACCCTCCTGATATAAAGTTGTCGAACTGTCAAAACCATACAATCCCTATATAGCTGGTCCGTTGGATACTGAAAGTTTTTTCTGTGTATTACTTTGAGAACTGCACGCTGGGCTCTTTCTAGGTTTAATATATGAGTTTTGTGAGTACTCCCCCAGATAGAGATACAGTATTCCAGTACTGACTGGCACAGGGATAGATATATTGTTTTTAGCAAGTTCGAGTCACACACCCTGCGTAACTTCTTAAAGACTGTTATTAACTTTCTTACCCTTGAGGTTAGTACTTTTACGTGGTGGTGGAAGTTCAACTGATCGTCCACTTGTATTCCGAGATATTTTATACAGTTTGTTTTATCAATAGGGAGACATCTGCATTCACTGATATTGATTTGATTACAGGTGTGTGCTCGGACTTCAACCAATTCATTATCAGATGGTGGGACCTTTTTTATCGAGAACATGAGGTATTTTGTTTTTTCTACGTTAAGGGTGAGTAAGTTTAAGTTAAGGTATCCAATGACTGTTCTCAGGCCGGCGTTTGTAAGAGCGGCAACCTCTGACCATGTATTTTCGTGGAAGATGATTGCCGTATCGTCTGCATAAGTTATTATTTGACCATTTTGTAGATTTAAATTACATATATCATTTATATAGATAAGAAATAAACTAGGACCGAGCACACTCCCCTGTGGTACACCAAAATCTATATTAACTCTATTACTTATGTACTTGTCAATTTTAACTATCTGAGTTCTGTTAGCAACATAGTCAGTAAATAATTTAAGAGGGGTTCCTCGAATTCCTATATTCTCCATCTTCTCCACCAGCCTGGGGACAGAAACGGTGTCGAAGGCTTTTGCTAGGTCTAGAAAGACTCCTATACATTTATTTTTGCTGTCCAGTTTACATGCAATATGCTCTGTTAGTTTTATTACCGCGTCCTCTGTAGATTTCCCTGATACAAAGCCATATTGGTTTGGAGAAATTATTTTATTTTTGTTTAGATAATTTATTAGTCTGCTATTCATGAGTTTTTCTATGATTTTAGAAAGTATTGGAAGCACAGAAATTGGCCTGTAGTTGCTGACACCGGCCCTGTCACCAGACTTGTAGATTGGATGGACTACAGAGAGTTTAAATAGTGTGGGGAATGTTCCTGAGTTAAAGCTTAAGTTGGCAATATGAACAAGAGCAGGGACCAGAACATCTCTAGCTAATTTAATTATCTTGACAGGTATATTGTCCCAGCCTCTAGCGCAGTCTTCTCTTAGGTTTAAAATAACTTGCTTAACTTCCTGCTCATCTGTTTCAAGCAAAACAAATGAGTTACACACTTGTGGGTCATTTCTGTTTGTTGGGATGATGTTAGATACGTTTATTTTGCTTGCTAGGGTTTCGCCTACTTTGGCAAAATAGTTGTTTACACTGTTTACAGCCTCCTCCGGGGTTTCTTTAAGTTTGAGTAAGTCTAAGTTAGGTTCACGTGTCGAATTTATGTTTGCAATTTGTTTGACTAACTTCCATGTTTCCTTTGGGTTTTTTGTATGTTTCCTTAATTCTGATTTACCATGAGTGTCTCTTACTTTGTTCAGAATGTCGTTGCAAAAGTTACGGTATCTAAAGTAGGTAGTTTTTAGGATCATATTATTTGGGTATTTTTTATGGTGCAGATGTAGTTTGTCCCTATGCCTTATACATCGAAGTAGGCCTGGGGTAATCCACGGTTTAAATACTCGTTTACGATGAGGAACTTCGGTGGTGGTTTTGTTCGCATTGATTGCGTTTTTCATTATGTCTACAAGAAATTGGACCGCAGAATTAGCGCTATTTATTGTGTAAAATATATTACTATTTGAAAGGTGGTGTCTAATTTCGTCTGCTACTTTTACATAATTTATCCTTTCTTGAGTTTTATTTAAATCTTTACGGGTGATGCGTGATTCTAATGTGAGACATACAGGAAAGTGATCGGTGACAGATGACCTAATCATTACGATATTCGAACTACATTCGGTTTTTAGGTTTATATGGTCTAAGCAGGTCTTGTCTCTAGTTGGAAGGCTGTGTCCTGGCAATAGACCGTGCGTGGCAAGCATATTGAGATAAATGTGCGACCGTTCATCCATATTGTCAGTGTTGATATTCAGGTTTAAGTCCCCAGTTAAAATTATGGTACTAAATGACGATAGAGTTTTTAAAACATTATCACAAGAGCTTAGGAAACTGTCGATATTTTGAATTGAGGGAGATCTATATATTGCTATTATGGCTACTTTAGTTCCAAGTTTTATGACTACGCAGTTCGCATCCGTAAATGGTGGTTCGTACACTTCATGCATCAGTGTTGAATGTATGTAGGTTACGACACCCTCATTTTGCGTCGCACAGTTTTTTGTAGCATAGCTAAAGTAGTTACTCAGGGGCGGTGGTAGAACATTTTTATTCATCCAACACTCTGTCATAATAATTATGTCGAATTCCAAACCTATATTTGCAAGAAAAACCTCAAACTGTGGCATATTTCGACCTATACTTCGAATGTTTTGCGTGATCATAGTTAAGTTTTTATCTGATTTATTTATATATCGAGCGGCACTAGTTGTTTCACACGTTATGGAGTTGGACACTCGGTAGTTATCTAGTTCGGTATTTATTTGCTGTGTACACGTCATTTTTGTGCGGTTATAATAATTAGGGTTTGAATAATTAGTACCATAAAATATAATAAAGTGCCATAAAGTGTAATTAAGTTAAATATTATTTCTAGAATACTTCTATGATATAAACCTACTTTTTTATAATTACCTATAACTTCTATGCGCCAAACACTGTGCGGGGCCGAAATAATTTTTTTTAGAATACGTATGTTTGAAATTGTTTGTGTATTTTGTGTTTTGTATGTGAGTAGTTGTAATTGTGTATATTTATTGTTTATTTTTATGTAAGAAATGCTACTTTTTGGTTGCTGTAATTTATATATTATGCTTGAGAAATAATGAAATGGTGTATTTGTGTGGTTTGATATGTTATATATGTTTTTTACAGATGTTCTGATGATATCAAGACACAGAGGAGATAAATAGTTGTTATTACATGCATTTAAGAATATTTTGTACACTATAAAATGGAGATAAAGAGACTCACTGAGATCAGAACATGTTTTACAGACCTCTCTAAAATGAGGATACAATCCAGTATACAGTCATTGGGTATTTTTTAGAGAAGACAGTTGCTCAGCTGATTTTATTTGGATTTGCTTACTACCAACTGCCTTTCTTAAATAGATTTTACCATTGGTTGCCCAACAGAATTCATATTCGTTTGACTTCGCAAAGTCTCTCGCTAGAAAGTGCAACCTCCTGGATTTAGGTGTTAAGTTGTCTGATACATATATTGGCTGTGGGTCATTGATGAATCCCAAAAATTTGGTATTTAGTTGATTTTGCTTGTTTGATGTATTGTACTTCCTCACTGCTGTTATTAATTTTGATTTAAGCATGGGAGATGCCATTTCAGCTATAACTATGTTTGACCCTTTAACCGGAAGGCGATAGATGTCTCGTACATCTGACTGTGAGATACTCACATTTACAGTGTGAGCCATCTTAAGCACCATGGCAGAGATGCTATCCTTGCTTTCTTCTGATGTTTTTGGTAGATTTTTAATTTCCAGTTTTGATAGTCTTGATATGCGCTGTAGTTCGTCGATTGATTCTTCCAAGGTTTGGATATGGAGGTTGTAATCATGGTGAATCTGTTCCAAGTTTTTGTATTTTGTATCCAGATCACTGCATTTGTTACTCATGAAATCTACAGACTTTCCCATTTCTGTGAACGTACTTTTTATTTCACCGTTTATATTCTGTATCTCTTCCTTAATTTTTTTATGTTGATTTTTGACTTCAGAGATCTCGCGCACCATTTCAGACATGGCGCATTCTTGATCTTTTTTCCAGGACTCAAACATAGACGTGAGTAAAGACTTGATTTCCTCCTTAAATGTACCGAATTGAAGTTCAAAATCTTCTGCGTCTGGGTGCCGGCGTTTTATACGGGTTGAAATGTTACTAAACTCCTGAGAACTTGCTTTAGAGACGTCAGGTTCTGAGCGGCAGATGTTCCCTGCTTGAGACGATGGAGGTGGTGAACGATGCATTGCTTTACGCAAACTCTATGAATCACCCCACGTAACTCGTCCTTTTGGTGTGTAAGTCTGTATAACTGTAGACGCGTGTGTCCTTGATCAGCGCAGTCAGCTGGTCAGCAAGAGATTACTATTATGGCCTCTGTGCTGCTCTTGCTGGGGTGAAGGCGGGCGCGCGGAGTGTCAGCGGCTGGCGTTCGTTTGAAAAGGGACAGCAATTGCGACAATAGCGTGGTTAACCGTAACCTCGTAGTACCAACTTGAACTTAAATCTAATTAGTACCGTTTATGGTCGGGGTGGCGCCAGCAGTCGCATTCACTGATGCAACAAGTTCGCTTATAATTGTCGCTGGAACGCACCATGAACTTCGCCGCCGGGAGGTTGGTAGTACCGTTAGCACAGTGTATGTTGCGCGTACACAGGACTTTCACTTTTAAAGCGTTTGAACAAACGTCAGAATTCAGTGCACTCGCGGGCTAAGCACTGGTGAGACGGCACTTTTAAATATTTTTTCACTGTTTATTGCAGCTTGAATTTCACTCCGTGAAGAACCGAAAACAGTTATTTGTAGATTTACACTATACTAGGCTTGAGTTAAGCAAAAAGTAGAAGTAGTAACATCTGATATGTAATTTTTCGAAACAGATTTTTTTATAGCCACGACTTAGCGGTCTCCGAGCGCGTTCCGATCTCTCCAACTCCAACATTGAATCAGCACTCGGCCCGACTGGCTGTCTGTTTGGGGGCTGAGTCACCCGCGTCCGTAGGAGTATACCCATTGAATCCCTACACGTGGTCCCCGGGTGGTGCTAATCAGGTGACACAAACTGGTGGTAGGTTTCGACCGATGGCTTGCGACCACCCACTGGGCAAAGACGTACCGCCAAGCGGCCTGGCCGTGTTCCGGTACGATGCTCAGTGTAGCCAATCCAGAGGAGTTGGGTCGAAATAGTTGTTCCATTGCAGGCAGACCAACCGGGCTCGCGCTGATATGAATGTATCGGGAGACTAGTCGCGGAGGGTAGCGGGATCCGAGGCACGGTGCGCCGCTGGCCGACCGCAGTTAGTTGGGGGCCCAAGTAGTGTACTAGCCACACACGAAAGGCTGCCCCGCCAACTGACGAAAAATCCCGGAATGCACCATCGTGCTGGTTGGCGACCAGACGAGAGGGCCCGATGGACATTCCCGGGGGGGCTCGGGCGTCCCCGCAGTCTCCAGACTAGTCCCCCAATAATACCGTCCTGTCAGTGCGTGCCTGAAGGTAGCCAGCATGGAACCTCATTTCACTTCCTTCTCCTCTCCTTCCTTCACTCTTCACAATCATGAACAAAGGAAATAAAAAGAAAAAAGCTGTACAGCGGCAGCACTCCCTCTCACACAAAGTGCACCTATCTAACATTCGAGGTCTGCACTCAAATCTCGCCGCAGTCCACCACCACCTAGAGACTGAGAAACCAGCTCTCTTATTCCTTTCGGAGACGCAGATCGGATGTCCGTCTGACGTGGCGTACCTATCTTACCCAGGGTTTACCCTGGAGCGCAATTTTAAGCCACGCGCTGGTATATGCATGTACGCCCGGGACGACATCTGCTATCGGTGTCTCCGTAACCTTGAGGACTCCAGGTTCTCAACTCTTTGGGTCGTAGTGGACACAGGCCTAGATAAAATTGTCTACGCCTGTGTCTACCGTTCGCACAGCGGTGATCTGGAGACAACTGGGCTCCCACAACACCTGAGTAAAGCGGCGGATGTGGCTCAGCAACGGTACCCTTCTGCCCAATTGGTGTTACTGGGGGACTTCAACGCCCACCATCAGGAGTGGCTCTTCCCAGACCATGCTGGACAAGAGACGTATAAGCTAGCGCTAGCGTTAAATCTCACCCAGCTGGTCCAGGGGGCAACGAGGGTGCCGGATGTTGATTCGCACACAGCCAATTGCTTGGACCTTCTGCTGACAACAGATCCAGACCGTTACTCAGTGTCGATTTCTTCACCATTAGGTACTTCCGACCACTGTCTGGTGAAATCTGTATCCGTCTACTCCCCGCCCGATCCTAGCCCTAGAGGCACCAGGCGGGTTTGGCGATACAGGTCAGCAGAGTGGGATGGCATGCGATCTTTCTTCGCATGTTATCCTTGGCGGCCCACTTGCTTTTCTTCGACTTATGTTTCGTCGTGCGCGGACGCCGTGACGGATGTGTTGCGGCGGGGAATGGAGTACTACTTTCCATTCTCTGACGTAACAATGTCTGGCGGGGCTCGACCATGGTTTGGTGCCGAGTGCAATCGCGCTGATGCGCTTAAACACGCGGCCTACCTGGCATGGGTCGACGCTCGGACGCGTAAAGCGAGTGACGTGAGTCAGAAGAAGAGAGCCTTCAACAGGGCTGCCAAGTTCTGCAAGAAGGTGTTGCGGAAGGCTCGGTTTGACCACATTGGCCGAATTGGGAACAAACTTGTTTCTTACCCAGCTGGTAGTAAGGCGTTTTGATCCCTGGCTAAGTCGGTTGAATCGAACTTCTGCCGCCCCTCACTACCTCCACTGCTGAAACCCGACGGGTCGCTGGCCCACTCCGCTGAGGAGAAAGCAAGCTTGTTTGCCTCTCTGTTTGCGGAATCTTCGCGTCTAGATCCTGGTGGCGCGAGGCCCCCTGGTACTCTTGGTGGATGCGAGTCGATTATGTCAGACATTCGGATTCATCAGAAGGATGTCCGGAGGGTACTGCGTAACCTCGACGTGAACAAGGCTAGTGGTCCCGACGGGATACCGGCAATTGTACTGAGGACTTGTGCGCCTGAGTTGTCTCCGATCTTGACACGCCTATATCGCCTTTCGTTTAAGACTGGAAAAGTGCCGATGGCTTGGAAGCAAGCTAACGTGCAACCCGTACCCAAGAAGGGTAGTCGAGCTGACCCAGCAAATTATAGGCCCATCTCGGTAACTTCCGTTCTCTGTAAGAGTATGGAACGTATACTGAATGGTAAGCTCCTAGCATACCTAGAAGCTAACGATATCCTAAGTGACCGACAATACGGCTTCCGCCGAAATCGGTCAACAGGAGTTCTTCTAGCGTATGCCATTCACATCTGGAGTGAGGCCATCGACAAACAAGGGGAAGCCCTTGCGGTCTCCCTTGATATCTCGAAGGCCTTCGACCGGGTCTGGCACGACAGCTTAATTGGCAAGCTTCCTTCCCTCGGTCTGCCCGCTGGATTGTGTGATTGGATAGCAGATTTCCTGAGGGATCGGTCTATCCGAGTAGTCATAGATGGCTGCTCGTCCGGACTGCTGGCTATTAATGCCGGTGTTCCTCAGGGGTCGGTGCTCTCGGCAACATTGTTTTTGCTGCATATTAACGATCTGCTAAAACCCTGTACCTTTGGGTATGCAGACGACAGCACTGCTACCGAGAGATACGTGCCAGACGCACGAGTTAGTGAGTCTCAGGTCCGGTCTCTCCGAGAGGCTATGGTTGGGCGCTTGAACTTGTCCTTGCAGGCTGTCTCAGAATGGGGCGATGCCAATCTGGTTAAGTTCAATGCTGCTAAGACCCAGGCGTGTCTTTTTTCTGCTAAAAGGAGCCAATTTCACCCGGCTCCATCTTTCCGAGGTGTAACCGTGCCGATAACCGACCGACTTGATCTTCTTGGTGTTACTTTAACATCTACCCTCAATTTTGGTCCCTTCATAGAGGCTAAGGCTCAAGTGGCTGCCAAAAAGTTGGGGGTCCTCGCAAAGGTGAGACGATACTTCACGCCGGAACAGCTGCTCCAACTCTATCAAGCGCAAGTCCGATCGTGTATGGAGTACTGCTCTCATCTTTGGGATGGATCTGCAAGATACCAGCTTGATGCCCTTGAGTCAATTGAGAAACGAGCCAAGAGGATCATCGGCAATGATAGACTCGTTGAGTCAAAACTCCAAAGTCTTGAACATAGACGCCGAGTTGCTAGCCTGTCGGTTTTCTATCGATTACATTTTGGGGAGTGTGCGACGGAATTGCATGATTTGATTCCGCCAAGCCCGTTTTATCTAAGGACCACAAGACGTACGGCGAAGTGCCACCGGTTCATGGTGGACATCCCACCCATACGCACAAAGCGTTTTGAGAAAACATTCATTGCACGTACAGCTAGAGAGTGGAATTCTCTACCGGAGTCTGTGTTTCCTGTAAGATACAACCTGGGAGTCTTTAAGTCAAGAGTGAATAGGTTACTTCTAGGCAAGCGTGCTCCATCTTCGACCACATCATCGCTTACCATCAGGTGAGATAGTGGTCAAACGCGAGCCTATCAAACATAAAAAAAAAGAAAAGACTGACGCGCGGCCCAGTTAATATATGATTTGGTTGCACCCATAGATTATACACTTATACTGGTAGTTGCACCTTAAACGCATAGGACACAAAGATTTTGTGTAGTAGTGTGTGTTAAGAAAAAGTAGTATATAAGCTGTAACATATTGTAAATAAATCAGATTTGAATTTTATATTCTTGTCTCATTACCCCTCACTGTGGCCAGGACACCTTTGGCCATCTGTGATCAGCCTCGTGAGTCTGCGAGATTGGCAGTAAGTGTACCCTTCCCGAACCTGGAATTCCTGCCCACTATCCGTCTGTAACCTTAGGTCGCATGGTGCAGACATCCCAAATTTATCTATATACTTATTTATCACATACTAGGTACATGATAGGTTAGGGCTATAGGGCTTATAGGTCTTAGGGTCCTAGGGACTCTTAGGCTAGTAGGTCTGAGTAGGTCCTTTAACCTGTCGTGTATTCTCATGTACAGTCACACCCTTAACACTTCTGCGGCCGTACGTGACGTGTGTTAGTGGGCGTACATATACTATCAAATAAAGAGGCGTACGAAAAAATAATTTTCCTATTGTCCCTTTTTTCTACCAACGGATTACGAGATATTTATGTTTGAAATTTGCGTGACCAGAGCAATGTATATTGATGCCAGAGCAATCAAAGAATATTTTGAATCATAGGAAAACTACTATAATTATTTAAATCTATCTATAAATCCACTGATTAAAATACAATAGAACTTGTTAATGCAATCACCGCACAGTCGGAAGCCTGTTAAATATAGGCAGAAACTGAAAAAGATTTTCCATCCGACGACGCTCGGCCAACTTTCTTCTCTCGCTTTTCTTCGATTGATAGTGTTATTCGAGGCGTTATTATGATCTGACAAAAAACCTGCTTTATTACTTTGTAGTGTACGTGAGTGATTCTTTTCGTTTTTTCGGTAACAGTTGTTATTAAGTGGAGTATTAGAGTGCATATCTAGGGATCGGAAAATGATTTCGTGTCGTTTCAATAAAAGACGTCGGACATTTCTTTCTTTTTGTATTGACATAAAACTAATCAGAGTTTACATAAAATTCACTTGATTTAATAAAACCACTAATTTTTAATAAATTTATAAACTATTTTCCAGTCAAAATTCGGTAATATAAGAAAAACAAAATGTGAACAAAACGGTGCCTTAAACTTTCTCTTCGAAATAGTCGCTAAGCGCCTGGATTAAAGTTCTTAGTAAATAACGTTTACGTGAAATATCATAGAATAATCTTCCAGGCGTTTAGTTAATTAACATAAAAATAATGTTATATGATTTGGAGTTGCCCAAGCGTGTAAATAGCCGTGGGTCTCTGCGGATGTAGAACGGTAAATACGACCAAGCACTTAGAGGGAATGCTGGCCCAAAATTGCCTATATTTGTCTGTATAACTTCAAGTTAGGAGTGGTCGGCAGCAGCCGGCGAATGTGGCCCTACTCTAAGCTATCAAGAACAATTTGTAAAACAAGTGGTACCTTACTTTCCGGGCTGTTCTCGATGATTGCACGTCGAATTGTCGAGTGGCCACTCGTTCTCTTCACACCAACACTCCTGATTATGCTTGTTCAGTAGTTAACGGACGCGGTTAATATGGGTTATTTATTATTCCCGGAGGATCCCCAACGTTTACGGGATTTACTCGGGATTTTAGCGTATTTGCGGGGACGATATTATTTTTAAGACCTTAGTCTGCGGTGAGATGCGCGCTGTGCCTCGCGGCGTTAGACACACACACTGACGTCAAACTGACGTGACGTCGATTGTTGCATTTTAAATTGTCTATACCTCGCGTAAAGCCGGCCACTCACGTCTGTCTGACAAATTAAAGCGAGACACACACGCGACGTGATACCAACCCCACCCAACTTGCAGAGTGGCGGCAACTCGCCACACCATGCTCCCCGCCTTGAAAGGTCCAGGAGCTTTCAAAAGCTGCTAATCTATGCGGAGCGAGTGAGGTTCAAGAAGCGGTGATGATATGTAAGCATTAACTTGTTGAAGAGCTTTGAGGGAAATCCAAGCAGCAGTCCGAAACACCATCGCATTGATATAATGCTCGGGAAAAATAATTATCAGTGTCCTAAGAATGAATTGCGGTTCGACTTGACTATGGTAAGTCGAATAAACTAAATTACAACTATGTAATGGCGTACCACATTGGAACGTATAATATGAACACTAAACTAAATTAAACTAAATTATGTAGTAATAATAATCTATTGAGTTGGCAAAGGATACAACTTAGTGACAGGACGTTTATACGTGCCTGACGCGGTTTTTATTGAAGCGACTCGAATTACACCATCCGATCCCGGAAAAACTTCCTCTATGATACCTAATGGCCAAGTCAATGGAGGTACGTTATCTTGACCCAAGAGAACGACAGTACCTATCTCTATAGGGCGATCGGGAGTGCACCACTTCTGGCGAACTTGCAGCGTGTGCAAGTACTCAATTCGCCATTTATTCCAGTAGGATAACACAAGTTGATCCAAGAGCCTTTTGCGGTTGTTTAGGTTTATGTTTTCTTCTGTCAATTCAGAAGAAGGCAAGTACGTGAGTGGACTGGACATTAAAAAATGCGCGGGCGTGAGTACCTCCGGATGTGGGTCTGACGAAATGACACTAAGTGGTCGAGAGTTCAAAAGGCACTCAATTTGCACCAATACGGTCGAGAGTTCCTCGTAAGTGAGAAGTTGTTTACCTACGACTCTAAACATGTGAGTTTTAACACTCTTAATATTCGACTCCCAAATACCTCCGAAGTGTGGAGCTCGCGGCGGTATTCTTGTCCACTCGATGCGTGATTTAAGAAGCTCATTTTTAATATCCGTTTGAACAGTTGAATTTAATAAAAAAGAATAAATATCATCCAATTGCGCCTTAGCGCCAACAAAATTGGTACCCTTGTCTGAGTACATAACAGACACTGGACCGCGGCGAGAAATGAATCTCTTAAATGCGGATAGGAAAGCCTCAGATGTGAGATCCGAAACAAGCTCGATATGTATGGCTTTAGTCACCATGCATACGAACAAACATAAGTAAAGTTTCTGCGAACGTTGACCTCTACGTCGAATAGGTATATAAGCAAGCGGCCCGGCGAAATCTACACCGATGTGTACAAAGGCTTTAGCATCACGGACGCGGTATCCAGGAAGTTCAGCCATTTTGGGTACTGGATGCTTAGGATTTAGACGGAAACAAGTATTACATTTCCGACAACGAGAACGTATAACCGTTCGGCCATCCAATATCCAAAACCGCTGCCTTATAATGGACATCAATAACCCTGGGCCCGTATGGCAGTACGTATTGTGATAGTGATCGATAATTAGATCGACTACGCGGTCGCGTTTAGGTAAAAGCGCGGGATGCTTGGCTTCATACGGTAAGTCAGATTTAGACAATCTGCCCCCAATACGTAAGATTCCGAAGCTATCAATGAAGACAGATAAACAGCGCAACTTCTTAGCTGGAAGTTCACCTGCTTTAATTAAATTTAAATCGCTCGCAAAATGTAAACTTTGAACTAATCGAACAATGAAATTTTCGGCGGTTTGAATGTTTTCAACAGAACTATGACTATGTAGTCTGTTTGTAAATTTAAGAATGTACATAAATACACGTAACAATTTATTCCATGAGCAAACACGGTCAGCTATAGTATCTAAAATACGCGGTTCAGTATTCGAAGTTTCTACAAGAAAAACCTTTGATTTAAACTCCGGCAATGTTTCACATTGAGCAGGAGCGAACTTTAAAGGCCACTCGCTCATGGGCTGATGGAGCCATGTGGGGCCGTTCCACCACAACGAGTGTCTTATTAAATCCGACGGCAGCATGCCGCGAGACAGACAATCGCTAGGATTCTCTTTCCCGGACACGTGATGGAAACAAGCGGCAGGTAAGTTTTCCTGTATTTGAGCAATGCGGTTGCTGACAAAAATAGACCATCTATGGGGAGATGAGTGGATCCACGAGAGAGCTATGGTGGAGTCCGAGAAAGCGTGGACACCTGTAATAGGTACACGAGCGGAAAGTTTTTCCTTGACTACGCGAACAAGTTTAGATAGAAGTAAAGCGGCGACAAGTTCTAATCGCGCTAGCGTTGTTATTTTAGCGGGGGAGACTTTGGACTTTGCACATAAGAGTCGGACAGTGATATCACCAGTAGGGTTGGTAATGTGTAAATAAATACAACAGCCATAACCAGTAAAGCTGGCGTCGCAAAAGGCTACGATGTTCACTACAGCTTCTCTAAAGACGCCAATGTGGCGAGGAACCTTTAGAGAAGAGAGTGAAGGAAAATCGCGCGTAAAAGCGGCAAACCGATTTGTGATAGATTCCGGTGGAACCTCATCCCATCCTACTTTAGCTAACCAAAGTTCCTTGATTAATACCTTCGCGTACAGCACAACGGGTCCTACAAGGCCCAGTACGTCGAACAAGCGGGCAACTAGCGATAGAATCGCGCGCTTCGTGCATTTATCATCCACGGCGATTGTTGTCAAAGAAAAATAATCATCAGCGGGTTCCCAGGTTAATCCAAGGATTTTGAAATTATGGACATCATTATCCATGCCAGAAAAATTAACTGGTAAGCGGTGAGACTCTGGGAGAATCTCTAATAAAGCGGGTGAATTGGTAGCCCATTTGACTAAGTCAAAGGAACCTACCTTCATTAAATCAATTAAATCGCGGGATAGACGCATAGCTGTCTGTTCGTCCGAAACAGAGTAGACGTAGTCGTCCATGTAAAACTGAGTTTCTACCAATTTAGAAGCCTCAGGAAAGCGGTCGCTTTGCTCACACGCCAAGTTACGCAATGTGCGCATCGCTAAATAAGGACTAGGTTTTAGTCCGAAGGGAACGCGGTTAAAATGAAAGGTGCGAATAGGCTCACCTTTGCTAAAACGATACAAGATTCGTAAATATTTGCGGTGGTGCTCTCTTACACCGATACGTAAGAACATTTGTTTTATATCCGCTGTCATCGCGACAGGGAATGTACGAAAATCAAGTAATAACAAAAACAAGTCTGCTTGCAAATTAGGTCCGACATGCAAAATGTCATTGAGCGACAACCTCGAGTGAGTCATATAATCCGCGATAGTTTTATTATTATTCTCGCGTAGGGTCACCAACGCAAACTTACGCTCAAGCGCAAGTGAGCGCCCAGGGGCGTAACCGTGCGAGTTACCTAGCCCGCCGGGTGAGCGCGCGAAAGGTAGATCGACAAAGTATCTGCCGTCTTCAAATAAGACTGAAGAATTAAAATTATTTTCACACTCAATTCGTGCGGACCAATAACGGAACGCGGCGCGGCGCGGCGCGGCGCGGCGGTGGCGGCTGGTGGAATTTCCTCTAGCTCAAAAAACCCATGCAAACTTGACTCCACCTCAATGTCGGCCTGCGCGGTAAACGAAGATGCAATGTGTGTCACATCACTACTACAACAATCAATATCACCCATAAGTACATAACCGAAGCTAGTCAGTACAGCAGGGGGTGCGCGGGTACCTGTTTCGACCCTGTCTCCCAGGTAAATAAAGGGGAACAATTGTGCTCCAAGCACGAGATCTACCGTGCCCGGCACGTTCCAAAGCGGATCAGCGAGCTGCAAGTTACTTAAGTATGACATGTTATCATTGTTATGTAATCTAATTAATTTCGCGGGAAGTCTATCTGTAATACAATCAACAACTAACGCTTGTATCGAAAACTTCGTATGAGGGTCAAACCGAGATTCTATGTTGAGATGAATAAAACCGTGTATTGGTTTCGATGACATTCCAACACCTTGTAAAAATGAATTGCGTAATTTAATTATGGGTAAGTTCAAACGTTTACAACAGTCCACAGTAATTAAATTATTTTGCGATCCGTTATCTAGTAGGCACCGAACCACCTCCTTATCTCTGATGTCGCTATAGTATGCATATAACTGCGCGGTCGCTAGCAAAATGGTTGACCCAGTTTTAACAGCTGTAGTGAGCGAAACAGATGTATCCTTAGTAGGCGCTTGCGGCTCGGGCGATAATGACTCATGTTTTTCTCGGAAATGTAAGAGAGAATGGTGGTTCTTCTTACAAATTTTACAAACGTTACGTGACTTACATTTAACCAAAGAATGGGATAGACTTAAACAGTTTATACAGCCACGTTTAGCTTTAATAAATTCAAAACGTGCAAGCGGTGTTCTAATATTTTTAAACTGCGGGCAATAGAACAGCTGATGTCGTACGTCATCCTTATCGCACAACGTACATTTGCCATTCGAAACCGGTTCATTACGCGATACGAATGACTTAGCGGTATTATTTTTTGTTTGATGATTCGCTGAACTAGACTTAGCGCGCGGTTCCGTCTGTAAATTATTACCGTATGAGCGTTGTAGTACCTTAACATATTCTTGCATGAATGTTATAAACTCAGCATAGGAAGGCAATTCTTTTTCACTCACACGTGATTCAAACTGTAAGACAGTTTGCGCGTCAACCTTTCTTAAACCACAGTATAATAAAACAAAATCCAGTAAGTCTGGAATGTCTAACTGCTTCAAGGCTGCGACGGACGCTGAATATCGTTCCACAAAAGTATTGAGGCTCGCGGCATTTCCGGCGCATTGTTTAATGTCCAGTATATTATTGAGATAATGAATCCCTAAACTACGCTTATCTTGATACCTTTTTACGAGACTGTTCCACATAACGTTGTATGTATCACCTGTAGGAACAATGCCTGCGGTCAGTTTTAAGGCATCATGAGTCAACTTACTGATCAAGTACTGGACACGCTGCGAGTCAACCAGATCGGTATTTAAATGAACATTGCTTCGAAACATTTCATAAAATATGGGCCAGTTTTCCGCTTTACCATCAAACGTTGGCAAATCTATGGGCGGTAATTTTATCCGAGTACCCACTTTGTGTTCCGATGTTTCGTTTTTCGAAAGTATGAGATTACGTTTATATTTAATATTAGAATATAAGTCTTCAATAGAATATAGACTCGAATAGTCTGGTGCGGTTTGGTCAATCTCGAATTGCAATTCATTCATTTGTTCTATTATTTCCTCAAATTTGTTATATTGCTCAGTAATTGTTTCTGACTGCGCTAAGAATGTCTCATTTGAACGTGAATCATAGTTCGAGATGTTTCTGGAATCATTATATATGCGATTAACTCGCTCGAAAATCATTTGTTTTTTAGCGGTAAGCTGAGCCAATTTAGCTTCTTGCTTGCGGGACGCCATTTTGGGGCACTAATAAAGTTATGTGCCTACCGTAATGACTTGTACTTAATTTGTACTGAATTTTACTGATGCCTATCCAGGCTCGAAAGGACCATCTAATGGAGATGGTCAGGCGTGCAAATAGCCGTGGGTCTCTGCGGATGTAGAACGGTAAATACGACCAAGCACTTAGAGGGAATGCTGGCCCAAAATTGCCTATATTTGTCTGTATAACTTCAAGTTAGGAGTGGTCGGCAGCAGCCGGCGAATGTGGCCCTACTCTAAGCTATCAAGAACAATTTGTAAAACAAGTGGTACCTTACTTTCCGGGCTGTTCTCGATGATTGCACGTCGAATTGTCGAGTGGCCACTCGTTCTCTTCACACCAACACTCCTGATTATGCTTGTTCAGTAGTTAACGGACGCGGTTAATATGGGTTATTTATTATTCCCGGAGGATCCCCAACGTTTACGGGATTTACTCGGGCTTTTAGCGTATTTGCGGGGACGATATTATTTTTAAGACCTTAGTCTGCGGTGAGATGCGCGCTGTGCCTCGCGGCGTTAGACACACACACTGACGTCAAACTGACGTGACGTCGATTGTTGCATTTTAAATTGTCTATACCTCGCGTAAAGCCGGCCACTCACGTCTGTCTGACAAATTAAAGCGAGACACACACGCGACGTGATACCAACCCCACCCAACTTGCAGAGTGGCGGCAACTCGCCACACCATGATTGAAAATGCCAAATAAAAGCGATCATTACTTCGGTCTCCCATTTATTCATTCGTTCATTCATCTCTTCGAAATGACACCTAGTCTAACACGTCAAAAGGTGGAACAGGTTCCAAACAAAACTACCCATTATTCTTTATCTTAATAAAATATGGATTTTTATTTAGATTCGTATCATTGTGATGTGACAAGTACCAATAACAGTGACATTACCCCACGACAAAGCTATATTTATTTTGATAAGATACAAACTTATATCAAATTGTGTATTGTTCTCTTCAGATAATAAGCTTAAGGTGAGTATACACCACGATACAGCACTTTGTATACCCATTGCAAGTATGTAGGTAGGTCCGTGCCCAAAGTCTTTGTTAGGTACTTTTTATTAA
The DNA here is from genome assembly GCA_951329385.1 of Polia nebulosa. Taxonomy (NCBI): domain Eukaryota; kingdom Metazoa; phylum Arthropoda; class Insecta; order Lepidoptera; family Noctuidae; genus Polia; species Polia nebulosa. The sequence goes on from OX589606.1 coordinate 10,762,134, forward strand.
CCGACTTCGAAAAAGGAGGAGGTTCTATGTTCGGCTGTACAGGATGTAACGCAATGGTGTGGTCATATTTTAAGAACTACATCTGCCCATCGATATGAACAACTTTCTTCAAGAAAATACTAGGAAGTTAAAAAAAAATAAATCCTCCATACAAATATTGATCAGCTGATGATAACTTTGTATGGAAAGTCCAATATTTTTTTTGGGAATTTCCTATTTTTTCTTAGAGTAAGTTGTTCATTTCCATGGGCAGAACCGGCTCTTAAAATATGACCTGTCAGTTGTGGACCGATTTTCAAAATACTTTTTTATCCGAAAGAATATTCTTCCAAGGTGGTCCCATATATATTTTATCGAAATTGAAAAACTGAATAAAAACGAAAAATATATATACATTGATGACGTTTTGGTTTCCTCCAATTACGAGTATGTTTAAATTCACGTTCCATGTTATTGGGGTTTTGAGTTCGGGGATATAACAACTAAAAAGTGAAAAATATTTTTTTTTTACAAAAAAATACAACCGACTTCCAAAAATACACTAAAAGTTGAAAAATAACATTAATTTCAGAAGTCGGTGTCAAATAACGAAGAAATAAAATAAAAACACTGACTTCCGATTTGTTTGTTTGTTGTCTATGGTTTTAGACATTTATTTCTCACAACATAATTAAGTAATAATTTCTTTCTTTTAAAAAGAAAACGTTGCCCCACACTAGGAATTACTCCTGTATTATTCACTAATAACGAGAAACACAATAACTTGACCTTTGCATGGTCTTATGAGAACCGGTTTTTTTTTAAATTTATTTATGTACCTACACACAAAACACTTACAAGAGAAAAAAAGAACAATTACAGAATGAATAGTACAAAGGTGCTGCTTATTTTAAAATAAATTTCTTCCAGCAGACCTGCGACTGGAAAGTTGGATATGAGACGTAGATACAGTGTGTATAAATAAATAAAGACTATAAACCTAACTAACTAAAAAATAAAATACAATAAAAATATATAAAATAATTTTTTATATCCTACTATTCCTACTAATATTATATAAATGCGAAAGTTTGAATGTTTGTATGTTTGGCTGTCCTTCACGCTAAAATAGCTGAAGGGATTTGAATGAAATTTTGCAGACAGGTAGGTCATGGCCTGTATTAACACATAGGCTACTATTTTTATCCCGGTAAATGACAAGACTTAGCGAAGGCTGAGGTGGAAGTAGAATCCAGAGACGGGCTGAACGAGCGGACACGCTCACAAAGTACCAGGAGACCAGAAACATGAGAAGTATTTTCAGGGCTGAAATCATGAGCGGTACAGACTCACAAACCAACAGGAGACCAAAATCAAAAGAAATGTTTCCGGGGCTTAAATCCTGAGCGGATTAACAACCTACCAGGAGATCAGAATCACAAAATATATTCCGAGGCATGGCATTACGAGAGGATTCACAAATTACCAGGAGACCAGAAACATGAGAAGTATTTCGAGGACTGAAATCATGAGCGATAAAGACTCACAAACTACCACGAGATTCACAAAAAAAGTAGTTCCGGTGCTGGAATCATGTGAGGTATATATAGATTTTAAAACTACCAGGAGACCATAGTCATGAATCAGTATTTTTGGGGTTAGAATCGCAAGCGGTATAGATTCACAACCTACCGGGAGATCAGAATCACAAAATATATTCTTTGGCTGGTATTACGAGAGATACAGATTCATCACAAATTACCAGGAGAACAGAATCGTAAAGAAGTAAATTTTCCGAGCGGTATAGACTCACGCACTACCAGGAGATCGGAATCGCAAAAAGTATTCCGAGGCTGAGTACATGAGAGGTAACATCTTGAATAAGTATTTTCGGGGCTGGAATTCTGAGCGGTATAGATTCTTAATCTACCAGGAAAACAGAATCATGAAGAAGAGAAATTTCAGACCTGCACGCGGATGCAGCCACAGGTAAACTACCTGGGTGCCAAAATCGTGAAAAAGTTAATTTAATATAAATGTCTACGCGGACGGAGTCACGGGCAAGAAGCTAAGCACCAATTTAGGATATGTTCGGGACCCAATAAATGAAACAGTCTCGATATGGTAAACTATTATATTTAACACGGTAAGAGTAACAAGATAAGTACCCCGACACACTGAGCGAGTGTGTGTGCCCCTACAGTCGTAATGTGGAACTTTGACATTAAAAAAATCTGGCTTTCAGCCTAATTTAAATAACTTTTGATTTTGATTTCTACAGGGTTTATTTAACGTGCTACTCTCTGGAAATACCACTCAAACTTATAATTACACTTTTTACGCGGGTGAAGCCGCGGGCGGAAGCTAGTATATAATAATACTAGCGACCCGCCCCAGCTTCGCTCGGGTACAAATTATACATATAAACCTTCCTCTTCAATCACTCTATCTATTAAAAAAAACCGCATCAAAATCCGTTGCGTAGTTTTAAAGATTTAAGCATACATAGGGATATAGGGACAGAGAAAGCGACTTTGTTTTATACTATGTAGTGAAGTAAAATACATACCTATAATAAATATCAATAAGCGATGGTAGAGAGGTAATACTTTTTGACCAGTTTTCTGAACTGATGTATGTTTTTAGAAAGAAAGAAAGAAAGAAATCATCACGAATCACGAGAGTCACGAATGTTAGGTGGAAGTGAGTTCCACAATCGTACCTCATGGGGTTTTATGGGATGGGAAATTGAGATGATAAAGGCGGGATCTACACGGGGCATCGGCAGGGCGAGTGAACGAAAAACAATTACGCTGTTGAACAGGAGACATAATATCCGAGTGTTCCTTCGAAGACGGATTGGGAGCAATTTCAGATCCTTACGGAACTGAGGACATGGTCGTATTTCCTCAGACCAAAAACAAACCGAATACACAGATTTTGCAAGCGCTCATGCTTATTTAAGAGCTCCTCAGTGGCATCCAGATAGCAGGCATCAGCGTAATCGATGATCGGCTGAATTCAAGTTTGGGCTAAATAGATTTTAGTTTTAAAGGGCAAGAAACTTTGAAGGGATTTTAAGAAGTGAATAGAAAAGTGCACCTTACGACTAACCTGATTGATTTGCGCTCGCCAAGAAAGATTAATGTCAATTCAGACACCGAGATTCTCAGACGTATCGGTGTAAGCAATATTCGAGCCGTTAAGAGATAATGGCGTCAATGTGGAAACGTCAAGCGCAGTGCGATAATACCGACTGCCTATGATCATAGCCTGGGACTTGGTAGGATTGATTTGTAGGCCGTAAGACTTCGCCCATTGATCAATAGTCTCCGGGTCATGATTAAGCGATAAAGCTCCAAATCATCTGCGTAAAGATGGAAATTTGAGGTGATAACCTTAGTGACAGTATTAATGAAGATAGTGAAATTTTCATCAAGGCGAACACACTGAGAGCGACCCCGAAGATAAGAGTCAAACCAAGATAAGGCAGAGCCAGGATAAGAGAAGTTAATAGATTGAAAGACTCCCAACAGTATGTCGAAATCGACTAAGTTGAACGCACAACTGAAATTGAGTAGGACCAGTAGAGTAAGAGATTTTTTGTCCATTGCCCAGCGGATGTCGTCAGTGACTTTCAGGAGTGCAGTTACAGTACTGTGACCAGCACGGAAGCCAGATTGTAAAGGAGAAATAATATTATTAGACGTTAGGTATCTGGAAAATTGACCATGAACAATGTGTTCGAGAACTATAAAGAGTTTTCTCTCTAAAGTTACTTTGCAAGCTACTTTGAATTGCATTGCTATCAACTTAAATATCGACTTAAGCTTCGTGTATTTTAAGTTGAGTTTTATCTGAAAAAAAAAACAGGTCAGACCTGCATTCATAAAATAAATAAACCGGCCAAGTGCGTGTCGAAATTTCCACATTTAGGGTTCTGTACCAATTGTTGACTATTTGTATGGCTTTGGGTAAACAAGATGCTTATACTGTGAAAATTGGAATACTGTAACCGTTTGGCTGTAAAACCTGTGTGACAGACGACGGACAGACGGAAACGTCAGTGACAGCAATAGGGCTCCGTTTGGACCTTCGGGTACGGAACCCTAAAAGTTGGAACAATGCACAGCCAGTTTATATTTGTTATACAAGATATAACGAAAATGGAAATGAAAACCTATCTTCATAGAAGTCATAGTATACATAAATTCCCAAAAAATAATGGGCTTTCCGTACAAGTTATCATTATCTGATCAAAATTAGTAGGTATGGGAGTACGGTTGCCAACCGTACTCTAAAATAGAGTATTGTACTCTATTTCATGTAGGTATACTCTATAATCTATAACACTAATAGAGTACGCTAAAATACTCTTTTTTTCACAATGTTTGCTATACTGATACCAGTCATTCATATATAACCATTGGCATAACCCAAAAATTTAACGTAACTCGCAGTTTCGGTTTACAAAACTTTCCACCGGGGGCGCTTTTTACGTTTTCATACATTTATTACTCGATACAGAAACGTGATCTTCATTAAAACTAATAGAAAATAAGCTAAAAAAATAGATTAAGAATGTTTGAAGCCATATAATTCTTTAAAAAATTATAAAAAAAATTGTTATTTGCCAAAAAAGGAACAACAAATATCTTTTCAAAAATTACTTTTTATTTTCGCTGACTGAAATCAGATATACTCTATTTCTTTTTTTAAAAGTTGGCTTTTTTAACTCTAGGTATATGGGAGGTCCAATTTTTTTTCGGAATTTACATGCTTTTTTTTGAAGAAAGTGGTCATTTCAATGGGCAGAAATAGTATTAGAGTACATATTTTAACTACTCATTTCTGCTACACCCTATATAACAAGTAAACTTTTTTTTTTTACTATTGATAGGCACGCGTTTGACCACCATCTCACCTGATGGTAAGCGATGATGTGGTCGAAGATGGAACACGCTTGCCTAGAAGTAACCTATTCACTCTTGACTTAAAGACTCCCAGGTTGTAGCTACTAGGAAACACAGACTCCGGTAGGGAATTCCACTCCCTAGCTGTACGCACAATGAATGTTTTCTCAAAACGCTTTGTGCGTATGGATGCGATGTCCACCATGAACCGGTGGCACTTCGGCGTACGTCTTGTGGTCCGTTGATGAAATGGGCTTGGCGGAATCAAATTATGCAATTCCGTGTGGTCTCTCAATCAAAATCTCCAATGTGGTCTCACCTTTAGGCACACGCAATAGGCCTGCGTATTCATGTCATTCATTATTAACTATTCTGTGGTGTGAGTGTGAAGCGTGCACGTTATCATCAGGGAGGTGGGAGAAGGCAAACAAAACTGACGGACTAGACATTATAAATTATTAGCATAAAATTTGGCACTCCAGTACCTTATCATTTCTAAAGAGTGACATATCACAACATTTTATAAGTAAAACTTAATTATGGCGGAATATTCCTACAAAAGCGAACTTATCGACAATTTTGTGAGTGAGTTTACGTCGCGAATAGTTTCCGAGACTGGGATTCCTAGTGATAAGTACCATCTCGGTAAAATACTCTTGCAGAGTATTAAAGATGATCCGGATTTTGTAATGCAGGTAATTATTTAATTTTGGTATAATCATGTGAATTTGTATTGAAAAAATTGTGAATTTATGTTGGTTCTAAGATCAGCAATGCATCGGCAATCCAAAAATGTTGTCGTGATGTCCATTACTTATAATTAGAATTATTTCTTACACATAGTCCCCTACGAAGATAAGCAACTAATAGTTTGCGATCAACCAAATAGATATCACCGGATAATAATTGTAAACAGTCAGTCTAAAAAAATATTCGTAAAGTGAACTCTGTATTTGCAATAAGGCTCAAATACATTATAAAGTTATCAAATTTGGATGAGATTAATGTATTTGCAATGATATATTCATAATTAAAACAACACAAGACATTACATAAAAAATACGTGGAACAAATACTGGGATATGAAGGAAATTGTCAAAGGCCTCATACCCGCAAAACTGAAAACGAAACCGATGAACATCTGCCTTATTTGCTCTTACTTACGCATGCCAGACGTGGTCTCTTAAAAAATAATTCTTAATTAAAATAAGAAGCTGTCAAAGAGGAATAGAATGGAGCTACATGAACATTAAATTAAAAGATAGAGTTAAAAGTTCACTGATTAGAAAAAGACCAAGGCGAAAGCGGTCAAACAGGTGCTGACATGGATGAAAAATGGTCACAAACTATTTCAAAATGGTACCCAATATATATAAAACAGGAGGAAGGGAAGACCTTCTAAAAGATGGAATGACGACATCATACAGATAGCCGGTGCCTTATGGCCCAGATGGGCAAAGGACAGAGCGATATGGAGCAGTATGGAGGAGGCTTTCACCGCAAAAGTAGGCCCTTACACCTAACAATACTAACCTTATTTTAGTACAAAACTAGCATCACTAAAAAATAAATAACTACACCACAACACAAAATCTAAGTGTAAGGGATTAAATAAAGCTAATAAATAAATAAAAATTCATAATTACTTCAACAGTGTACACTCTCGCAAGATTTATTACAATCTTGAGGTGTTTCAATCTGCCTAGCCTTTTCCCAACTATCTTGGGGTCGGCTTCCAGTTTAACCGGATGCAGCTCAATACCAGTATTTTACATGGAGCGAATGCCTATCGGACCTCCACAACCCGGTTACTGGGTAATACGATACCTCTTGGTGAGACTGATTGTCAGACTTTCGGGCTTCTGACGACCCCGTAACCCGTGTTTGAAATTATCCGGTAACATACCTATATATGTCACCGGATAACTTCAAACTCCTAATTACCTGAGTATATACATATGTACATATTTATATAGTCAGGTAATTAGACATTAGAACAGCCATCTTTATTATCAGCTTCCCGATTCGACCTTAGGTAATGTTTTCTGGTCGACTGGGAACTGGGAACTTTAACATGCCTTCTGCTAGGGTTGCCAGGCTCTTTACTTGTCACAGTTAGTGACAAGGGCGAGCATCCCAGCATTTGAGTTTTCTAACAGCCAACCTCAGGGTGATCAAAAGATTTGCATACGAGGCTATACATAAGTGCACAACAACTTAAAATTATTTAATATAATATTCCTATTTTAATATACTAAACAAATATGGGTATATCACATAGTGTATAACCATATTAATTATATACAATATCTATCTAAGGAAAGAAAGTCCTATAAAAGCCTATTTATGGGTCAAGTCAGGCAATATTAGCTAAATCTTCTCCCGAAAGTCTTCGACGAGGGGCTCCCTTATAAAGTGTGGAAAAGAATTCCAAATTGTAGAAGAGAGGACGACCTGTAGCATGGCTTCCCTCTTGGAATAAGATACTCAAAATAATCCCGAAGATACAAGGGGGAGTTAGGAATGTAAAGAACTGAAAAGAGAAAAGAAAGAGTGTGGGTATCCCGACGCTGCCAAATAAGCAACTATTTCAACTGCTTTCGAATGAAGCGTATGCCCAAATTTTGCCATTCGACGATGAGTTTCGACGTTCCAGCTTTTTAAGGAGTTCTTCATTGACATCAAGTAAGCAGACATCAGCATTGTCTAGACAAGGTAGAAGCAGAGACTGACCAAGAATAACTTTGATCTAAAAAGGCAGGAACTTCTGGAGATGTTTCAGTGTCCGAAACGAGCAAAACTTCCTACTTACTTCTACAATGTGAACATTCCATGATAGGTTGCAGTCCACGAAAACACCTAAGCTTTTGACCTTTTTGGAATAGGCTTTACCAACGGTATCGTACACAACTGTAGGAGGAGACTGGTTACTCAACATGAAGTGGAAGTGGCCGTTTCACCTAAAAGTCTGGCGACTTAAAGTCCGGTGAAACGGCCAGACTATATTATTAATTTTATATTGAGTATTAGCTTTGAAATGATTAACATTGGGTTACATACTCGTAAGTAACTATACTTATATTCCTAAATCCAATCAAAGCCAAAAATATTTTTATGATATACTTGCCCAAAAAATATTTAAGTAGGTAATCTTTATTATGCAATTTTCAGTGAAAATCAAAAGTTAGATAAATAATAAATACCTGATAATAATATTTTTTTATTACAGAAACATCCATAAAAGAAATACATAAAATGTCGCCGTAAAAGTAAAAGAGTCCGTATAATAATGTGCGTTTTTATCCGGATACCACGCTGCCATGCCAATTCTCTAGACGATTCTGAGTCACCTCTCTACATTTATGCATAGATGTGGTATCCTCCTCCCCATAGTGAGAAGCTATTCAGAAAACTGATGATAATAAGAAAATCTAGAGATACAGTTTCATGCTATAGCTACATACATATCTATCATCATCAATCAAAATTAAATTACCTACACAACTAGATATTTAAAGGATCAAGGAATGTGGTCGTGTCCACGATAGTCACCTGTATGAACACGCAATAGCCCCGGTTAGACTTAAGTATAAAGTCGACCCAGAAAAAAAGGGCCATAAGAGTTTTCTTCGCGGCCATCCAAGATCAGCCACATACAGTGAGAAGCAAACTATAGGAAGAACTCCAACCACTGGAACTGAAGTGGCAGCGGTGGTATATGGAAAGCACTCAACCGGTTGCGCATCCAAGTAGGCCGCTGCCAATAAAACTTGGCACAATGGGGTTATATAGACCCGTCTGATACCCAATGTCAGTGCGGTGCCCCTGTCCAGAACATGACTCACATGCTGGAATGCCCCGAGTGTCAATACACCTGCGCTATGGAGGACGCTACTGACGATGCAATTAATGTGGCCAGCTTCGGGACACAAAGTATTTAAATGGTTAGGAAACCATCAATTCGAACGAAGAAGAAGAAGCTACTCGTACATTCCGATTTTCATTCCATTTACCTACCCTATAAAATCTCGTAAGCATCAAAATGTACGTACTCGACAGTGGCATGTTTTTCTAGATTAGGAAGTCTTAGCAACGACCTTATCACAATGATAGGAGTGCATTCGACATTATCAGTTACACCACTCCCAAGATGGCTAGACTAGTTATAAAGATATAAATAAGCCAACGAATTAAACCATTTAACATTAAGTGAAAACTGCAAATCACTATACGACAGCGTTACGAGTAAATATTGAGAGGCGTCAGTAGAGCCCGTGTGCATTAGAAATTTTTTTTTTGGGATTTTGCTAATAATAATATACGTACAGCTTGTCTACAGTAACTAACAATGAAGAAGATTGCGTAAATGGGCACACTTGTTGCCAAGGCTTAGCGAGGAGCTTGTGAGAAAATAATAACTGGCTCACGGATCGATTTTTGAAGTTAGGCGACGCTTGTCGAGGTTGGTATGTGGACCTATGGGTGGCCATGCCTTACATATCGAAATTCCTCTGTGTCTTGGAAAATACGTTAAACCTGGTCCTGGCAATCTTTTTTAGATCTCCGACAGTCGTTGCGGGTACCTAGTGAAATGCCCGAAAATCTGACTCCACTCTTGCTAAGGTATCGTGCGACTGCTTACGCTCTGTCTAAAAGATTGCATCTAGTTAGACTGGAAGCCGACCCCAATGTAATAAGAATGGCTATGCAGATTGATTCGCCTAAAAGTCATCATTCTCGTGCCCTTATCCCAGTTTATTTTGGGTCGGCGTAAAATGTCATTTTCTTCCATACTCCTCTATTAGTCGTCATCTCTGTAGTCACCCCCTTTTTACCCATATCCTCTTTCACACAGTCCATCCATCGTTTCTTTGGCTTTCCCCTACTCTTATAGCCATCCACATCCATACACAAGACTGTACTCACGACATTTTCTTTATTCCTCCGCATCACATGCCCATACCACGACAACCGATTTCCATACAACTTTTCAGTCAGCGGTGCCACTTTCAGACTTCCTCTTATATACTCATTCCTAATTTTATCCGTGCGCGTAATACCACACTTTGCTCTTAGCATTCTCATCTCAGCTGAATGCAATTGCTTTTCATTCATCCCTTCTGTGACCCAACATTCTAAACCATACAAGACAGCAGGTCTGACTATTGTTTTATAAATCTTCCCCTTAAGTTTAAGGAAATTGTGGGAGTCACAGATAGTCCCGGTGACCTGCCGCCATTTCATCCATCCAGTGATAATTCAGTGCTTAACAGTCCGATCTATTTCGCCATCGCTTTGCACGAGTGAACCGAGATAACGAAAATCGGAGCAGACTGGGAGAAGCGCGCCATATAGCGCTACAGCTTCAGAACTGGAGAGACCGCCGAAATCGCATAACATGTGTTCAGTTTTGGTTCTGCCAAGCCAACTTTCTCCAGCTTCTGTGGCCATTTCGCCAATCTGCTCTGGATCTCAGGTCCATCTTCACCTACCAGAACAATGTCGTCGGCAAACAGCCTCAAAGAGATGTCAGCATTAACTGATGGGGTCCGCTAGGGCCGATGCCTGCCAGGGTCGCGGGTGTGTTTGAAAGATTCACAGTGACCCCTGGCACAGGCAACTGAAGGAACACGGGTGGGTTTTAGTCAGTAAGAGTCTGACACACCCTCCCGCTCCACCACGCACAGAGCGGGAGAAGTTATTTGATGATGCCTGACTTAAAAAAAAGGCAGATTGATTGATTGATATTGTCAATCACTTAGCTTCAAAGGGGCACTGGTTGGTTTCCAGTAGATAAATTGAAGCCCTGATCTTTTATGATGCTTACCACGGCTACATAAGTTACTAATTTCACAAAAAAGCGAATGAGGCGAGCACAAGACTGATGCGATCGGTAGGGCCAAGGCACATTGTGGAGATAGAATATTATTAAATATAGCATATTTTCACTTATCTCCACGAGGTTAATACACACATTTCTATCGAGATAAAAAGAGGGGTCGTCATGGAGATGGGGTCAATGTTAAGTTTATTTATAGATTTTTGCCTCGAATCTACTTGAATGTGTCTTGGCCCACAACATAGACGACACAAATGCACGAGTTTGCTACTACTTATAATACTCTACTAGTCTGTTAATTTTAAGGAGTTACACGTGGAGATATCAAGTTGAAATTAAAATCAGATATTCAAGTCTACAGCCCCTTTTAGAAATATATATATAAAATAGAGATATCCACCAATCCCCATTGGGCCGGCGTGGTGGATTACGGCCCACACCCTCTCATCTCACACAGAGGAGGCCTGTGCCCCAGCAATGGGGACATTGAAAGGCTGATGATGTTGCTTACCTTGGAGCTATGGCAAAATTAAACTTCTAAGTCAACGGAATCAAAGATACAGCTTATTATACTAATATTGCTGAATATTTTGACATTCGCAAGGGAATTAAAACCTAAAGGGTACTTCCCGGTGACCAATAATCATGAAATTTGGAAAGAAGCAATGTCTACAAAGGAAGGGAAAAATCTGAAAACCGTATTTTTTTTAAATACATCCCAAAAAAAATAGTAGAAAAAAAGAGCTTCATTAGTACCTACAAGCTAAAACAGACTTTTAAATGTAATTAAAATTTGTCTCATTTTCGATATTTCACGGAAAAAATGCCATTTCCCCTTTTTATCTCCGAAGTTTACGTCGGTGCTCCAAGGACCAATTGAAATTTGGCCAATAATTTGGACTATGGGGAAAATAACATGTGTCCATCTTACAAATACCAACTACGCCAATAAATACGACCGTTTATGTCGCATATTGCCACATATACAGGGTCTAACGAAAAGGTATGGTAATATTTTATGAACTGCATCTGCCCATTGATATGAGCAATTTTCTTCAAGAAAACCTGAGCAAATTCTCATTTTTTTTTCCTCCCATACAAATATTGATCAGCTGATGATAACTTAGTATGGAAAGTCCATTTTTTTTGGGAATTATCTATTTTTCTTAGAAAAAGTTATTCATTTACATGGGCAGAACTGATTCTTAAAAAAATATGACTACACCTTTCCGTTACACCTGTATATATTTTTTTGGATTATAAACTTATTTACTGTTTGTAAACTGACCAAGAACTATCTTGATGTATGGGGACAACAGTTTTCCAAGGTAATGTTAAGTTTGTTCGAGATTTGATTACCGTAGTGGACGAACTATTTACGTACCTACAAGTTTGTACGGAACTCTCGGTGCGCGAGTGCGACTCGCACCTGGCTGATTTTTCTGTTGTTTACCTTGTTCTTGTTCATAAGTGATCACATCTTAGTATGTATCAGAGGTGTCTATGTGAACTCTGAAAAAAAACTCTGAAAAAGAAACCACGCCTATACCTATTATAAAGCTCGCTGTTGAGCAGAGTACGCGGTAGCAGCAACGAAATCTTGAGGATAGTTTCTAGTAAATATCAGTGTCCGATACACTCGCTCTAGGTAAGCATCGTGGTTGGGACGATAAAATAAAATGTTAAATTTGTTAAAATTAAATTCTGTACACACATTAGTTTTGATAAGAGTTATTGTTCATTTGATACGTGTAATTTGATTTAATTTATTATTTTAATTTATTGACATTTATGTTTTATTTTTTCTTGACATTCTGTTCTTTTTTGGTTTTGATTGACATAATTTTTATTTTTATTTTACTCAATTTATTGAGATTTGCATACCGACTTATTTGATTACTGCTACCGAATTTATGTTAATCACAATTCAAGACGAAGCCTGATTTTGTATGATTCCATATTGTTTTGCATTGTTTTATTCTTTTACTAACATAGTTTATAAGTAAATTGTAACTAACAATATGCTATGAGTCTTGTTACTTGATAAATACATAAATAATAATAAAATTGTAAAGCTGAAAATAAAGTATTTATTTTTTCGTAACGAAATATGAATTCGTGTTTATGGAATTAGCGTTTCCTAGCCGACGACTCGGAGAAGAAACACCGAGACAAACATAGACGTCAATGTCTTTACATTGTAATGGTAAAATCGTAGCGACAACCATGTAGGTTAACGGCTGAGGTGGTCTTTTGAGGAAAGAATCACACGGACGGATTCGATAATACCTGTCCAGATCTTTCCCGGGGGTGGAGGATAAATTCGAAAGAGTTACCTCGCCCCTGGGCATTCAGGGCAGGAACGAACAGGGGTGGGTTTTAGTCAGTAAGAGTCTGACACGCGCTTCCGCTCCACCCTAGAGCGGAAGAAGTCATAGGATGATTTCCCACCCCCACAAAAAAAAAAAAAAAACCTGTCCAGATCTGTGCTTTAATTTGTAATTCAACTCGGAACTAAAGGAGCTTAACGATCTAGTTCTGATTCTCTCAACAGATTGACGGCGGTACCGGTGAATCAGAAACTAATGGATCCATGTTGAGAAGAAGCATACAATGCGCCACCACCTTCAGGAACCTAGGACTGAAGATCGGTGACGTTATAGTACTGATGGCACCCAACCATATGGATCAGGCTGTGCCGTTCTATGCTGCTCTGTACCTTGGAATCGCAACCGCAGCTATTGATAGAACTCTTGGAGTTAGTAAGTGAATGAATATATTACAAGAGAACAATTATTTTAGAAGAGCCCTCGCACTTCTTGGGTTTGGGTTTAGTTTGTTAGCTTTTAGGCTTCTGTGGTTTGTAGCATATTTATGTAATACATATTATATGTATGTATGTGTGTGTACATAAATATGCTACAAACGTAATATATATACATATTATAAATATTTTGATCACTAATAAAAATAAAAAAAATACTTCACAAGAGCAAGAATGAAAAGGTTTGGCCTTTTCATTCTTGCTTTTGTGAAGTTTTTTCATTATTATCGTATTAGCCGGAAGACGTTTACTACTGGACATAAGTCTTCTCCATATATAATATAATCATCTCGACTGGTCTCTATGCTTCTCTCATCCACCAGATTCCCGCGGCCGTTACAAGGTTATCGGTTCACCTCGTGGAATGCCTGCCAACTACACCTTCCACTACGTTTTCGCAACTGTAGAATGTGCCGTCTCCACTGCTACGGAAGTTTGTCAACTCTTTGTGTGAATGACCCAAACCAAGGCTATTCGCCTTGTTTCTTATTGATGATATTGATCGTACATTTTATTTCACAGTTACAGAAGTGCAGTTGTAACTCATACCCTAGGTACAGTCACGAGCAAAAATATATACACAAGCAAACTTTACTTGTAAGCTCGAGTACTCGAGCTTACAAGTAAAGTTTGCTTATGTGCATATTTTTTCTCGTGACTGTAGGTACAAGAAGTCACACCAGAAAGGCATGACTTAACTAGTTCTGTTCCTGATATGTCCCATCAGAAACCTAAATTTTAAAATTCCTTTCCCTTCCAGATGAATTGAGAGATACTTTTAACGTAAGCAAGCCCAAAATCATATTCTGCCAAAGTGAAAAAGTTCAAGATGTCCAAAAAGCGGTAGCCATCTTAGGTCTGGACACTAAAATCATCAGTTTTGATACAAGTCCTGACACGACCAGCTTTTCCGAAATGATGCAGGTACATAGTGATGAACTCGACATCGAGAATTTCAAGTAAGTAGATAGTTAAATGAAGCTTAATTAAGTAGATATATAAGTTAAAGCCAGACGACATCGCGGCAAATCAAGGCAAAGATGGCGATACAAGCTCGACTCCTACCGAAAGGATTGTCCTGCACTAGCAGAAGACAGGATTCTGTGAAAAAGGAGAGGGAGAACTGTGCCCCGCAATGGGACAAAATGCATCTAATAGATACATTACTTAGAAGTCTAAGCCAATGATGGTTAGAGATATATCGCACAACAGTACTATCGTCGTTAAAATTTTCCATTTTAAGCCTGTTATTATTTATTTTTCTTACTACCATCACATTACTACTGGTTTACTGGGTAGCTTAATGCGATAGAGTGCAATCATTTTAACATCTACTTATTCAATTAACAACACAATTAGATTAATACGTGCCTATAAACAATACAAAATTTAACAATTTGACTACTAATTCATTTCAATAAGCAAGACAATTTATTAAACCATTCAATAAACAATTAAGATTAGTGAACGCTGTAGCTTGACTTGAAGTTGTATTGCTTCTATAAAAGTCGATAAAAGTAATTTATTAGTTTTATGACTTTAAAAATTATCTATGATATTGTAAAATCTGACTAATTCTTTTTTGCAGGCTTGCCGAATTTGACCCTGAGGAGACGATAGCTTATCTAATATCCACAAGCGGTACCACAGGACTGCCTAAATCTGCCGCTTTAACTCATAAAAACATGGCGGCTAATGGGCCCATGATTTGGTATTTATCTAAACTGCAATAAATTAATATTAAGATTAATAAATGGCTGCGTGCGGTAGGAGACCTGAACCACGTGGACTGTTGGTTATATTGTCCATGCACACAGCATGTCAACGCAGATACGTCATAAAAAATGCAAAGCTTACATGTACGCCGACGACACATGTCTTCTTTTTAGTGGCATGGACCAAACCTCCGTACAAGGAGCAATACAAGAAGACATTATACAATAAAGTTAAACGGGCTCATGCCACAATTACGAGTACTTACCTAAAGAATTAATCGATCATCGATCGAGCCAAAAATAAAATACTTACAACTGAAAAATGTGCTTAAGTAACACTAAGTACATGTAAATGTGTCCATAGTCGGTCTGTCGACGGCCTCCGTCGGTTGGTTTGGTGGGAGTGCGTTTGCTTATGTCACGAGTAGACACTTATAGGTTAATAGATGTGGTCTCATATTCTACTCGGCTGGTGCTGCTGAATTTTAGTAACTTTTATTTACAAGCTTTGGCTGTGTGAGAACTACTCTGTATCCACGTACATAGTTGTTGCTTGCAGAACCGTGATCTCTTATTTGGTCCTAGTATTAGCCTTAGTATTAACTTATATAGTTATATAATCTGTAACTATGTAGACGCCTTGTATGACCTCGTACGAAATCCACGATAACCTACTGCCGACAAACTACTTTTCAGTTTGGCAGATGTAATGTTAAAACTATCTAGGTATGTAACAGTTGTGATTAAATAAATAAATAAAAAAGTTTTTTACAAATTTAATTTAATAAAAAGAAAATACACAAAAAATTGATAAAATAACTTTAATTTCGGAAGTCGGTGTTTGTATTTGGTTTCTTCGTTATTTGACACCGACTTCCGAAATCAAAGTTATTTTACAATTTTTAGTGTATTTTCTTTTTTGAAAGTTGGTTGTATTTTTCGTAAAAACTTTTTAAATTTTCACTTTTCTGAACTAAAACTAAATATTAAAGTATGCCCGAATAGATAACCCCAATAACATGGAATTGGATCATAATTGGAGGAAACCAAAACGACGTCTGTGTATACCTACATATTTTTGGTTTTTGTTGAATTTTTCAAGCGCTTATTCAATTTTGATAAAATTTATATGAGACCACCTTAAGAGTACCAATACTCTTTCGAATAAAAAAAGGAATTTTTGAAATCGGTCCACAATTAGCAAGGCAATCGGTGAACATAAATACAGTTGAAAAAGAACCTCCTCCTGTTTTGGAAGTCGGTTATAAAAAAGATCGTCTGAATGGACTAGGGTTTAGTATTAGTAGCCAATACTTTGGCTTAAGAAGTCAAGAAGACTAAATATCTAGTTACCAGTATGGTGACTAGAGATCTCGTTTCACCAGTAACTCACCTGTTTGTAAGCGAAGACGTGATCGTGGACGATGGAAAAGGCATAACTAGAAGTACCTGTTCATTTTTTTCTTAAAAACCCCTAGGTCGGGTCATACAATGTGTCCATTAACCGTCTTGCTATGCCCCTGATGATAGCAAATGAACTACGGGAATCCACGACACCAATAGCTCACACTCTCATCCTACAAAATTTCTATGTTCCAGTGCTTTTGCAAAAAAACTACCTGTCACTCGGTCAAGCCTTCTCGTAGCACCTCTACAGTGGCTGTCAGCACTCCTCAATTATCTTATGTCTCCATTTTACAAGTATACGAGGATACAGTCTTCTCATGAGCTCACTACGGACCATATTCTTGAATTGATAGGAAACTATAAGGTAAGTTCTCATTTTCATCTTCCAGTCCTAAATTTTAACTTATTTAAAAGGAAACGTACGTCCTTCACTCTACTCGATTAAGTTACCATAACAGCGCAAAAATCTCTTCGAATAATGTAATTAAATAGCCGTGCCTCCGCTGCCGGCGGTGACGCCCAAAAATAACGCCGTTGGGAACCAGCAGTACACTGCTGCCGGCAGCTCCGTCAGCTTACCTACCTTACTTACGACGGTCAAGAAATCGTCGTACAAACAAACGTTTGGAGTGGGCGACCAGTCGACCCCGACAACTCTTGAACTATTTAGTTCAAGAGAGAACGAAGAGAGCTCGGGAACTTAGGGCTGGGTTCCTGCAGGCAGAAATAGGAGCCGTGTGGGGCTTCGTCAACGCACAATACTTAATATTTTTTTTTTTCAAATCTAGCTTGGACACGTTTACTTTTTAGATTTTTTAAATTAAAAACGGCTCTCACTACATGTCATTTCAAAGCATTCAATTGATGTTGAGCAGCGCAAATGTAGGACTATTATCATACGAGTATAGTTAGGTCACCATAGATTCTTTACGAAACTTACTGACGGTTGTTTACAAACCTTCATTTAGAAGGGAACCTATTTATTAATCTTTTTATTTTTTAGCCAACTTTTATAATACTCAGTCCAACTATGATGACAACTTTACTGAAGGCAGCTAAACAAGAAAACTCTGATTTTTCATGCTACGAAGTTATATTTCTTGGAGGAAGTGCTGTGCCCAAAACGCTTGTGGAAGAAATGAAGGTATGTAACTTGCCTTGCCTTTACGTGTGTCGGAGAGCATGGTAACCCTTTGATCACTCATAGACCTTTGACGGGTAGCGTGTTGTCAAAAGTTAGAAAATCTGACATCAGTCTTGCCGAGGGCTATCGCCACAAACACAGCACAGACCGCCGACACCGTCGCTCCATGTATATTATAGTATTATAATAGTATTATTATTATTGTGTTATTATTATAGTATTATTATTGTAGTATTATAGCTTGCAGTCTAACCAGATTTAGCTCCATCTGGTTTGACTACAAGCCGATCACATAATTGGGGAAAGGCTAGACAGATTTATTATCTTTACTTGGTGATGGTGCCCGGTATGTTTGGCGGGCCCGTACCAGCCTGGGGTGCGCGAAATGCACTTGTATCCTTACTACCTACTACGACTTATGGTATCGGTAGGAACTAGGCGGTATAATATAGGGTGAACACGGGTGACGTTCTTGGGGCAATTCGTCGCTGGTCTAGAATAAGTCACAAGACTACATGACTCGAGAGAAGCCGCATTAAGAAGAATGTGCAGTTGCAGTTTAAGCCGCAATCTTGGACCATTGCACTAGCAAACACGTTGATGAGACCGTGACCCTCCCTAGTTCTTCTTCTTCGATCTCTTAATGCTGAGTATCACGACCACATGCGATGTGTCTCAATGATATATACGGTTTTTGGAACGAAGTTCCTTATCGCGCGTTGTGAAAGGGGGCTAGACGGAAAAAATTCTTACGAAAAGTTGTCACGACACTAATGAGGCTGTCCATCCAAAAAGATTGTGACGGAAAAACAATCTAATAAAAAAAATTCTTACGAAAAGCTGTCACAACACTAATGAGGCTGTCCATCCAAAAAGATTGTGTTGGAAAAACAATCTAATAAAAACTTCTTGTATTTTTGTTGGGTAGGTACAAAGTTTGCAAGCAGATCAAGCATTATCCAACCAATTTCGTGTGTTAAATCTAGCGGAGCTTGGAACAATCTAACTTCGAATCTAATCTGGAGTCTCTAACCCATAAATACTAAATAGCTTTCTAAATCTGGATGTCTGTACGATCAGTAGGATGGGTATAGCGGAGATATTTTTGGAACGAAGTTCCTTATCGCACGTTGTGAAAAGTTGTCACGACACTTTTTGCTATAGTAAGCTATTGTAAGCTGTGCGGCGTCGCATGTTTCTCTGTCTGTCTCTCTCTCTCTTATAGAAAGCAAGCCAGATATTGCTAAAGAGTTGAGTTGAGTTGAGTTGAGCTGAGATGAGCTGAGCTGAGCCGAGCTGAGCTGAGCTGAGCTGAGCTGAGCTGAGCAGAGCAGAGCTGAGCTGAGCTGAGCTGAGCTGATCAGAGCAGAGCAGAGCTGAGCTGAGCTGAGCTGAGCTGAGCTGAGCTGAGCTGAGCTGCGATGAGATGAGATGATGAAGTATAAATTCTTACGTGCGTGCGTGTGTGCGTAGTTAATAACAAAAAAAAAATATAAATTAAAAAAAAATAAAATTATATTACAATTCCTTCACTAATTAATCGAAAGGAACTTCGTTCCATCCGGGTGTCCCTTGACACCTCTCAAGTTTTTTTGCACTGTGGACCGTTCGGTATAAATGTCGCAGGGCGTTTTGTCTTATTAGCTTTTATGCATACGGTATTGTCCGTTTGCTTACTGTCGCCGTAATTTCAAACTGAAAAAAAACCCAACAAAAACACGTGTCAAGACGAATTAAACAAAACGCTTGCGATATAAATTATATAAATATAATATAATTATATTTTTTTTTTATAAATACCTACCAGGTTGTCTTAAAAAAATGCACAGAACCAAAGATTATTTCCTGCGTTAGAAAAGAGTGAAATGTGATGATATGTGATTTTTTCCAGATTATGGCACCGAATGCAATAGTGGTTGATGTTTATGGAATGAGTGAACTGGGTTCCTTAGTATTCCACAATGTGGACTCCCCGCTTGGGTCTTGTGGGAAACCATTTGCTCATTTACAATATAAGGTGCGTATAATATTTGGTACCTACCTCATTTATTATCAGATAATAAATAATAACGATCGTCAAACGAAAAAATACAAACATTATGTGGGCAGAGTTTTTTGAAATTACAACACACTTGGCTCGATAAACTGTGTTTATTTTAGCAGACACATTTAAAAACCTATTATATTGCGTGTTGAGGGGCCTGACGGATTAAAGTTCAAATCGAATACAGTTTCGCGATAAGTCTTAAATCGGAGACGAAGCACATTTTTTTGTCTTAATCGTAGCGAGCTTGGCATCACGGCTCTGTAAAGTTGCTTCGGGGCGAACATGCTCATCATCGTTTACCATCAGGGTGAGATACTGGTTAAACACAAGCCTATCAATAGTAACAACGGCATACGGCGCGGCGATGCGCCACCGGTAGATGGTTGACATCCCAGCCACTCGCATCAAACATCAATCAAAGTCATTGGAGTCTATAAAATTACACATAGCATTTTTCTACAATCACTATAAACGAAAACCACGCAACAGACAGATACAGTTTTCACTCATAGACATACAAGCGAGCGATAAACAAGGATGCCTAGGTTAGGTTAGGTTATAATCACTATTTATATTTATAACGGGTACTTAACCTCCACCAACCTAAATAAATTATCAGCTGGCCGATTACAAAGAGTCACCGGTATTAACCAATGAATTATTTATGAAAGATAATGTTGTGTATTTACTTAAAAAGATATATTGGTTTATAAGATAATTATAAACCAATATATCGTTTATCGGTATTAGAGAAATTGCTACAAAAATCATAAAGATAAACTATATGAAAAACTATATTATACCTATCATAGATACTATATCATACTTTTCATATCTATTTATTAACTGACTACAGTTACTAAACAAATGAGAAAAGCGAATGAGCGTATTGTACCCAGAACTGTACATAACAAGTTTTGATAAGTGTCAGTTAAATAGAACCGTTTTCCACCCCGAAGGGAAGAAAACGATTATTTCAGGTCTTGCCGAGGCTTGACCTTTCGGAGATTACCTATCACTTACCTAAAGTTACACACATGTACTTACGTTCTCCATTCACTGCGCGCAAGGATGTGCAAGGGGAAATGAGAGGCGCGCGGGACGCGCGGGGCGCCCGGCTAGCGCGGGCGACGGCGTTCGCGATCGCGCTCTTCAGTACCTTCTCTGAAAAGCCGGCTAGGCCTTACTCAGGTCAAGCCTCGGCAAGACCTGAAATAATCGTTTTCTTCCCTTCGGAGTGGAAAACGGTTCTATTTCAGTGCTTGTCCTCGGCTTGACCTTTCGGAGAGATGTTTGACTTCAACCGGCGCCAATAGCGTACTGTGACTCTTAAAGTAGTAGACATTCTTGGAGATAAGGACATTAAATAAACATAAACAGTGTGTTTGTCTCAATTCTTTTATATTCTACTATAATGTAGCATCACCACTCTAAGGTAATAATAATATAAAAACAAAAAATGAGGAGTCTTCCTTCTCATATTGAAAACAAATTAAACAAAACACTTAATAGCAATAAGATCAGCCTTTTCATTAATAAAGAACTTTGTTTACGAATCACAGCTTATAATAACCTAATCAATTAAAATCAGATAAAACACTTTGCTACACAGCTCTAAAAGAACCGTCCAATACTGTCGCGTTAGCGACGCGAGGCTTCTCTACAGGTTTACAATAGTGTTTAAAGAAGTTTACTGAACCCTTCCAGTTTCCCTGCTGCAATATTTGATCTAACGGAACATTTTGCTGATAGTTAAAGGACGCGACGGCGGAGCGAATTGAGCCTGCACTACAATTTATACCGAGATCTGCAAAAGGTGCCTTTAAGCCACCCAGCAATAACCGCTCTCGAGGCGGGCTTTACGACACCTCGAGTACTAATAAATAAATTTGATAAATTTTCACGTGCCTTTCGTCTATCTGCTGAGACATTGATCAGACAGCTTACCCATATGACAAGACTCAGAGCTGGATCTCCAGAACAACCCAACTGCCAGCCGGATTGGCGGTGTCTTGCACTATCAGACTTGGACCCAAAACTAGGCCAAAATATTACCGATGTGTCTGTGATTTCACAATAATAATAATAATAACAAATCAAGTATATTGACTTGGCTCGCGAGGTTGTCGACATGTGGGATGTGGACTCAGCGATCATTGTACCGATAGTCGTGTCAGCCAATGGCTTAATAGCCACGAGCCTCGATCAACACCTCAGGAGGCTCTCGTTAGGCGGCTGGATCAAGGGCTTGATTCAGAAAGCAGTACTTCTGGACACGGCTCGCATTGTCAGGCGGTTCCTCTCTCTGGAGCCCTGACCGCCGGTAGCTTGGACCCTGTTCCCGATACCGGTGGGCTACTATTTTTTATATTTTTAAATGTTTTTTATATATTCTTTTTTAAGAAATATTTAAAAATGTATTTAATATGTTTAAAAAATTAATAAACGAAATAATAATAATAATAATAATATTCCACAACTATCACACAACGCCATCTAGTCAATGATCTTTGTCAATGTGTAAAAGAGTTAAATCATGAACTCGACGCCCCGAAGCTATCAGTAAAAGTAAAGCTACATGCCTAGAAACCTGAAAGATACTGTCATGTAATGGTACATGAGTCCTGAGCTACTGTGCCATGTCTTGAATATTCCATATCCTGGAACGAGCTGTCGCCTTTGTAGAGCAATTATTATTGCTTAGGGCCTTAAGCATCGTTGTGATTAGAGGATGCGACGATAAACTTTGTCCAAGCAACGGATTCGCTAAGGTAACAACTACTGATTTATGAACTAATATAGTTGAATAAGCTAACTTCTTTACTCGTGACAAGTAACCAAGGTAAGACGCAATATGTTGCGGGCTAGGATTACTCGGTTTCACTTTGCTCTGTCTACACCAAGCCACCCATTGTTTCCAAGCCGATCCGTACGTCCGCCACGTAGAATTGCGCCTAGCTGAATGAAGCAAAACGACGTCTGCGGGGTCTAAACCTACTGCTAGATCACTCCACCCCGTATCTTCCAAACCTCTAAAATGAGTTCCTTCGCCATCAGAGGAGGATTGTTGGTGGACATGTCGATTAAATGAAGGTCTGTGTTGAATATTTGAAAGGGAGCTTCCATCGCTCTGCGTTTGAGGTCGCCCCTCCAAAACACCTTCTCCCATCGAGGCACCACTAGTAGGAATGTCCCCACAGACTTGTTCAAATGCTGAAGCACTCTGGGTACTAATGGTGGAGGAGGAAACACCCAAGCTAGGCTGAAGTTCCACTGTTTGCTGAATGCGTTTATGAAGCAAGCCTGAGGATCGCTCGAGTCTATCGACACATATTTCGGAACCACTTTCGACTGGGCTGTGGCGAATAAATCTATCTGGGGTACTCCCCATTTTAGAAAAATCTTTTGGACTATCTCGTCGCTGAGATGCCAGTCCGGAAGTGGTTTCCCTCTCGACAGACAATCTGCAATTGAGTTGTATCGACCTGGTAGGTAAAAAACGTGAAGAGTCGCTTCTAACTTTTCTACAAGATTCAACAATTTCCTTGTTGTTTCTAGAAGACGAACCGATCTTGTACCCCCTTGATTTCGGATGTATGAAACCACTGTCTTGTTGTCGGACTGTATCATGATAGATTGCTGTGCTACTACGTTCCTGAACTTTGACAGAGCCATGTAAACTGCGAAGAGCTCCTTCTCGTTTATATGCCAGTCTACTTGGATACCTTTCCACAGACCCGACAGGTGAAAATCCCCTAGTTGTATCCCCCATCCTACGTCGGACGCGTCTGTAGTTACGAATAAAGTCGGTTAAGGGATGAAAAGACTGGCTGATTTTTTTAAGTTTTGAGCCCACCATAGGCAATCTCTGAGAGCTTTCATAGGCAATGCTATCATCAGACGTGGACGGTCTTCTGGAAGTTTCCGACTTGCCCTTTGTATGTGCCTCGTATTTAGACGACCCATGGGAGTCACAAACGATGCGAAACCTAACCTGCCCATGAGGGACATGCCTGTTTTCCAAGACCACGTACCCCGATCTTGGTGACTCTTTAAAACCTTTTCTAATGCCCTTATTTTTTCGGCGGGTAATCTCTTCTGATTTTGTTTTGTATCCCACACGATACCTAAAAACTCCATCTCCTGCGTCACCTTTGTAACCGATTTTTCTAGATTTACGTACCACCCGAGACTCTGAAGGAGATCCACGGTGTAGGCAATTTGACCTTCTAAAACCTGGGGGTTCTGATGCGCCAACAGAAAATCGTCTAAATAGACTATAACTCGAATCCCTTCTCTTCTCAAAACACTCGCTACCCAGTTGCTGACCCGAGAGAACGCCAACGGGGCGCTGGACAACCCGAACGGGAGGGACGTCATCTGAAAAAGTTCGTCCTTGTATGCGAAACAAAGGTACCTTCGGTGGCTCTCCTTTATAGGAATGTGAAAATATGCTTGACTTATATCTAATTTCCCCATGTAGTCCCCGTCTTGAAGAAATTTGGGTACCTGAGATTGGTTTATGAGACGGAATTTTCGCGGGTTGAGGTGCTTGTTTAGACGGCGCAGGTCGAAAATCTGTCTTACTTTTCCGTTCGACTTTGGAATTAAGAAAATTCGTGACAAAAATCCGGTCCGGACATCTGACTTTTCTCTAACGCCTGACCTTTTTAGAGACTCTATTTCCTTGGTCATGATTATAGAGGGCTCTGTCACAAATTTTCTTAACACCCGATCTGTTAGGGGAACTGAAGGTGGTTTTTTTACGAACGGTATTGCGTAACCTGATATTATATTTAAAACCGGGACTGGTGCCCCCAGCGTCCTCCATCGTGGTAGGAAGTTCTTCAATTGCCCTCCTTGGAAATAGTCAGAATTTGCGACCTCTTTGTTGACGATTCTCACCTCGCTTGGATGCTTGGTTAACGGTTGTGTGTTGCCTAGTGCGTAGGTTGGCTGAAGTCGACTTACGAAAGAATGTCCGAGAAGAGTTGGCGATGTTGGTCTGGGTGAGGGCCGATGATCGCGTTCGCCAAGCAGGATGTTTTGGCTTAGCAGCCCGTGAAGATGTCGACGGCTTCCGAAATAAATCCTTTTCTCCTTCTCTCTTTTCTGGAAATCTGCCGAATTTAGAGGGAAAAATACGCGTAACGCCACCGTTATCTTTAATGAAAAGCGATAACGCTTTCTCCTCAAATAAGTGTGTCGCTGATGGAGGAATTTGATGTAATGACAAGTTCAGAATATCATTTCTTGGTTTAAATGCCTTACGCCTAAAATCAATCATCTCGGCTCGGTGCGCACATACAAATTGAAGGAGATTATCCGTAACCGATCTGAACGGGGAGTTTTCTGCTAACACCTTCCTCACTTCTTCGGCTGCCGTTGGGCAATTCCTAGCGATTCTCCTTAAATCTTCTGCAAGTGCCTTCCTTTGGAGGAGGAGGCCGTGGGTGATAGTACCCAACGTTCCCTCTTGTTTTGCAAGTAGAGGGGAAGCGTGACTTGCTAGACCTCCCAGTTCAGTGTTAATCTTTAATGCGCTAAAAACAGGAGCTGCATGTAAGGACTTCTCTACTTCTTTGTATCTTATCCTGTTCCAGCCTTCAGTACCTAGTCTCTGGCACTCTATTCCTTCATTTTTAATCTGTGGATTAGGTTCTGGAACAAGTGGTTCTGCCTCTTTTACTTGAGGTAGGAACTCGAGTTCTCTCAAAGATTGATCCCCGTTGTCACAATTATTGGGTGAAGCTAGTTCTGATTCGAGTCGCGGAGCTCTCCAAGTAGTGTCAGTAATTAGGGATTCATTGTCGGATTCAGCTGAACCAGACAGCTCACTCTCCCGGCCAGAATAATTATCAGAGAGTTCTGCTTCACGGGGATTTGGCGTCTTTAGTGACTCAATCTTGTCCATTAAAACTGCAAACATATCCCCCATACGTTTCTCTAGCACATCCACCTTTGACTTTTTCGGCTTAGGTTGGGATGACAATGAAGATGAATTGCTTCTTCTTCTACGAGCCCGATCATCTCCCGAATCTATCTCTCCCGAAAGGATAGCATCTGCTTGAGATCTCGAAAGCAACAAGTGTTTTAAAGGATTAAGAGCCTTGTTAAAAATTTCCGTCTGCACCGCGGAACCCCTTATTCTGTTTGACACAGCTGGTGGGCTCATTATGAGCGCTCGAGTGAATTCTCAATCTAGTAACTTAATCTTCAGTTCTCGAAACCCTTTCTCCGATAGGTGGTCTATTTCCGGATCAAATGCTCTAGCGAGACCAACAGTTGGTAGAGCAAATCTTAGCTTATTGAGAAGCTGAGGATCTAGACTATCCCCAAAAACCTCCTCTTTAGTTGCTCTAATTACCTTCCAGTCTGCCCAACCTTCTGGCAAGTGTTCCTGAGCAAGCAGCTTCAACCTTTCCAGGATAAGGTTTTCCCGTTCTGTGTCTGCAGATACTTCAAGAAGCTCACCAAGGGTGACAAAACACCTCCTTGAGCCATCTAGAAAAAGCATGAAAAGAAGACCATCACCAGCCAGCCAAGATATAGCAAAAGTTTAAATGACACAAGGTTTTGTAGGCGCATGCATCACAGTAACAGCATTTGCCTATTTAAATGTGAAGAGCTGTCATATATAATATTAACGCGTGTTGCTTACTGGGTACAGGAGGCTCGTCTCAAATGAACGCCCCCCCCCCCCCCCTTTTCTTTATACAAACAAGAGACAGCTCTATCCATTTAAACGGCTGCTTATATTAAGTCGACAGATCCAGAATGCGAGTCGACGACTGCACATAATGAGCGGACGGCTCCGCATATGGTGCCGACAGCCCCACATATCGAGCCGACGGCTCCGCTTATCGAGCCGACGGCTGCACATAACGAGCCGACGGCTGCGCATAACGAGCCGACGGCTCCGCATGACGAGCCGACGGCTGCGCCCGGCGAGTCGAAATGCCGCCAATGACTGTAAGTGCATTTGGCTAAAAAGCGCCTTTCATTAAGTTGCCGTGGGCGAACCATAAAAGGTATTTTATCAAGCTGACTGCTGCTGAAAGCGAGCGAGTGCTTTTAATCTGCATGATACTTTGCACTTCCTAAACGCACAATAAAACACAAAACAAATATTATTATAAGCACTAGACTTACCATTTACGGAGTAGAAACGGTAATCCAACACAATAACACGAACGCTACAACAGCGTTTGCACCAACAAATACACGTGTGCACACTAGGTGAATAATAGCGTACTGAAGAGCGCGATCGCGAACGCCGTCGCCCGCGCTAGCCGGGCGCCCCGCGCGTCCCGCGCGCCTCTCATTTCCCCTTGCACATCCTTGCGCGCAGTGAATGGAGAACGTAAGTACATGTGTGTAACTTTAGGTAAGTGAAAGGTAATCTCCGAAAGGTCAAGCCGAGGACAAGCACTGAAATAACAAATTTCAATTGAACAATGATTCCAGCTGGTGAATGTAGAAACTGGAGGGGAAATAAAAGACCCAAACAAACCTGGCGAGTTGTGGATGAAAGCACCCGGTGGTTTTAAGGTAAGGACGGAGTAACTTCTTTTAAAATGGCATGGTAAAGAATTTTCATTCTAGAGTCTATACCATAGACATCGAGTGTTATCTATATGCTCTGAGCAAAACCGTCCCAAAATTGACTACTCCGTAGAAAAGCTCAAAGCCACTGTGAGGCCAATATCTGTCTCCATTCTGGTAGCAGTGACTAACGTGACAGGGCAAGCTTTTGTCGTGGACCAAACAGAATTCGAGATTAATAATACAATTTAATTAATACAACGCACGCACAGCCGGGTAGGGAACGCTCAATTCATTCTATGTCTATGGCCTATGCTTAGGAATTCAAATGATGTATGCCGGACATTTTTAGGCCCTTGAGGCCCCTACAAGATTTGGTGATTGCCCTGTCCGCCACCTCCTGAGGCCGTGACTGCTATGCAATCTAAATTATAAACGAAAATCTCACTGTGTGTGTGTGTGTCGAACTGTGGCAAGTAAATGTTTTTTTTCTTTCTTTTCTTTCTTTTCTTTCTTTTCTTTCTCTTCTTTCTTTTCTCTCTTTTCTTTCTTTTCTTTCTTTTCTTTCTTTTCTTTCTTTTCTTTCTTTTCTCTCTTTTCTTTCTTTTATTTCTTTTCTTTCTTGCCTTTGTTTTCTTTCTTTTCTTACTTTTCGTTCTTTTCTTTCTTTTCTTTCTTTTCTTTCTTTTCTTTCTTTTCTTTCTTTTCTTTCTTTTCTTTCTTTTCTTTCTTTTCTTTCTTTTCTTTCTTTTCTTTCTTTTCTTTCTTTTCTTTCTTTTCTTTCTTTTCTTTCTCTTCTTTCTTTTCTTTCTTTTCACTAACATCGGGCCATGGCTGACCCGACTCGACCTATCTCCTTTCTGATTAGAAGTTCCTTATCATCATTCCGGCTGAAAGATGTCCACTTCTGGACATAACCCCAAACTTCGGTACATCGACCGTTACTGTTTTTTTCGCACTCAGTGGATTCTCACGATCCTTCAAAAAAGGGCCTTCATAAAATTTACTCAGTTGCTCTATTTTTATTTCAGGGGTATTACAATAACCCAGAAGCTACAGCAGAGGTTCTAACTAAGGACGGATGGTTCAAGACCGGGGACGTGATGTACAGAGATGAGGACTGGAACTTCTACTTCGTTGAGCGCATCAAACTGTTGCTCAAGTATAGGAACCATCAGGTTAGTTAGTTATTTAAGTTAGTACCAAATTAGCGACGCATTGGAATCATTAAGGGAAAAGAAAGCGTGGCCGTCCCCATCAACCCTGGCATCGCAACTTGTTTCAGTGACGAGGACTGCTGAGTACGCATTTTAGGAGACAATATGAACCTACACAATAAGGTCACTAGGAGGCCCAAAGAAACACGATTGCATCATTTTTTTAGCTAATGGACAAATTGGCTTTTTTCTCTGTGTATTGCATCGTTTACAATGCATTGTGATTCACGCGCAGTGCATTTTATTCTTAGTTTTAGGCTGGTTGGCGGCCAGCCTCTTGCACGATAATCGAACACAACGCACAAAATAAAAACTAAATTTCAGATCTTTTTCTTTGCAAGTGTGTTGAAAAATGTCGTTTGAATGACTAACATCGAACGCAACAATATGAACTGTGTAATATGATAAAAATCATTCTAGATATAATGATAAAAATCATTCTAGATATCGCCAGTGGAACTAGAAGACGTGATTCGTCAGCATCCCGGCGTGCTAGATGTGGCTGTGACGAGTTTGCCTGACGTGGAGTGCGGGGACCTGCCCGTGGCTTGCGTCATAACGCGCTCGGGGGTTGATGTTACCGAGGAGGAGATCAAGGACTTGGTTAAAGGTATTTTCACACCATCTGCTCTGTCCAATTACATAATAATATCATGCAATCTCAACGTAAAGTAAAGCATTACCATCAGTAAAGTGATTTGAATTTGGAACGTCAAATTCACGTGGAAACTCGTGGAAAACTCTAAGTGACTAAATATGATGATGAAAAGTCTAAGTAAGTAAATAATTACAAAAAAAGTACTTTATTTATGGAGCCCTGGCTTTTAATGGTCTCGCAGAAGATGTGAAAGTAGAGTACGCTTCTCCGGGATAAAGCCTTTCTTCATCTTGAGCAGCCTGAACCCCTCGCTTCACTCAGTACTCTTCGCTCGGGAGCTAACCCTAGAGTCTTTCGCAAGTAGTCTTACGCTCAGGGTTCAATATGCCACACGTGACGTAAGAAACTGCTTTATCCCCTTGGTGCATAATCTACTATTGTATAAAGGGGCCTCTTGTATCAAGAGTGGAAAGTTGTAGCGGGCCTTGGAGGGGAAATCTAACCAAATCATGAAAACAATCAATTTGCCTAGCCTTTCCCAACTATGGTTGTATCGGCTT
Organism: Polia nebulosa; assembly: GCA_951329385.1. NCBI lineage: Eukaryota > Metazoa > Arthropoda > Insecta > Lepidoptera > Noctuidae > Polia > Polia nebulosa. The sequence goes on from OX589606.1 coordinate 10,791,922, forward strand.
CAGCACTTCCTTGGTATAGTTGTTTTATCTCACGAAGGGGGGTTGGTCTTGGTTATAATAATAATAATTTGTCTGCCTCTCAGAATGGATGTAGGAACGAGTCCCGCGGTACTAAGGAGCTGCTCCTCATTGATGTTGCCATTAGCCAACAGGTTCGTCGTTCTCGAAGAGATCTGTCGACATGTTGGATAGATTATAAGAAGGCCTACGACTCAGTGCCACATACATGGCTCATGAGGGTGCTGGAGCTGTACAAAGTGGATGCAACTTTGCGCACCTTTCTGATGTCATGTATGGGGCAGTGGAGGACGGTCCTTCACTATCCAGGATGTCAACAGATCCAGGAGAACAGCGAACTGATTAGGATCGAGCATGGCATATTCCAGGGCGACAGTCTGAGTCCACTGTGGTTTCGTCTGGCCCTAAACCCTCTCAGTACTCTACTGGAGGGCTCGGCCAAGACTACCGGTTGAGAAGAGGTGATCAGGTCATATCACACCTCCTTTACATGGATGATCTGAAACTCTTTGCCCCCAGCAACTTGCAACTGATGAAGCTACTGAAGGTAACAGAAGCCTTCAGTAGCGCCATCAGGATGGAATTTGGTGTGGACAAATGTGCAGTCATGTATGTAAAGCAAGGGGAGATTATGGAATTCGTGGGAACTCAACTCTCGGATTCCATACACCTTAGATCCCTCTGCTCAACCGAAACCTACAAGTATTTGGGTATGTCGGAAGCGTTAGGCATCAATACTGCTGACGTGAAACTGTCGTTGAGGGAGAGCTTCTTTGGCCACCTGAATAAAGTACTAAATAGTCTTTTATCAGGCGGGAACAAGGAGCGCGCCTTCAACGGTTGGGTCATACCGGTATTGATGTACTCTTTCGGCATACTCAAATGGACTCAGACGGCACTTGACGCCCTGGATAGGAGGATCCGCACACTGCTGAACGCAAATCGCATGCATCACTCACGATCATCGGTGATGAGGCTGTATATCCCGCGGAAGTGTGGGGGTCGTGGCTCGTGGCTTCTTAAACGATAAGACCCTACACAACCGCGAGGTATGCAGCCTTAAGGAATACTTCCTCAAAGCCGACGTGGGTATGCATCGAGATGTGGTCGCTGTGGACAAGGGCCTCAACCCGCTCTCCTTGGCAAACGAGAACTGGCGCAAACCTATGGTACTGGATACTAATGACCGCAGGGAAGTATGTCAGAGCAAGGAGCTTCACGGACGCTTTTACCCGGTCCTACATGGGCCCGATGTAGATCTCTTAGCATCCGTATCCTGACTGCGTTTTGGTGACCTCTTCGGAGAAACCGAAGGCTTTGTCTGTGCGATTATGGACGAAGTTATGATGACGAATAACAACCGGAAATACATTGTGAAGGACGGTTGACATCTGTCGGGCATGTCACCGGCCCGGGGAATCAATCCGACACATTATTTCTGGTTGTTTTCGTCTAGCTAACGGAGACTATTTACATAGACACAACCTTGTAGCCAGGATTATCCACCAGCAACTTGCTCTTAAATAGAATCTTGTGGAATCCGAAGTACCGTACTATAGGTATGAGCCCGACCCAGTTCTCGAAAATGGCAATTTCACGTTATATTGGGATCGATCTATCATCACTGACAGGACTGTTGTTGCCAATAAACCTGACATAGTTGTGAATGATGTGATCGATTAGAGCGGCGCACAATGATTGTTGATATAGCTATTCCTCATGACGAGAACGTCATGAAAGCTGAAAAAGATAAACAAACAAAGTATCTTGATCTGGCTCTCGAGGTTATCGATATGTGGGAAGTGGATACAGCAATCATTGTGCCGATAGTTGTGACGGCCAATGGCTTAATAGCCAAGAGCCTCGACCAACATCTAAGGAGACTCTCGTTGGGCAGTTGGATCAAGAGCTTGATCCAGAAAGCAGTACTCCTGGACACGGCGCGTATTGTTAGGAGATTCCTTTCTCAGGAGCCCTGACATCTGGTAGCTTGGACCCTATTCTCGATACCGGTGGGCAACTACTTTTTATATTTTTAAATGTTTTTGTATTTATTTATGTTTTTCTAAGTACCTAAGTATTTAAAAAATTATAATTGTATGTTTATAAAATCAAATAAATGGAATAATAATAACAATTTATTTGTTCAGACAGAGTCCATTATTTGTTAGTAACATTATTCTTAATATCTAATGTTAGTAGGTAGGTAAAACATTCACAGGCAAGGCGAGGAGTTTCATACAGGCTCCAGTCACATAGCAGCGCTATCTAACTAAAACCCGAACGAAAGCCCTCATTATTGAGAAGTCAAGCTTCTCAGCAATCACTTGCAGGACGCTGTTAGAGCCGCCCCGCACTCTGCTTAACAGGGAGGCGGTTCTTTTGCGCATTATGGCTTGGAAGCCATCAACTCGGGCCTCTGCAAACATGGTAGAGGCACTATAGAAACGGGGCAGCCCCAGCAACATCCTGAATCCGTTATTATATTGGACTCGCAAGGCACCGAACGATCTCTGTGTATAACTGACCCACAGGCTGCTCGTATAAAACGTTTGGCAATATGCTTTAAAAAGTGTTATCTTAACTTGAGTACTGCAACGAGCAAACCTGCGTGCCTTTATATTACCTTTGATCGCCAATGCCTCAGGACATCGTAGAGTACATGCGGGTGAAGACCAACTGGATCTTGAGAGTGGAGAAGTTGGAGGCACGCCATAACACGAATTTCAAGGTTCCGACTCACCATTTGATGACCTTCCTCAAGGAAGAGTTTTGGCCGAAAGGTGTGCTGTATCGGCGTTTCCGCGGCCAGCTACGCGACACCTCGCAGCGTAACACGACGCCGTCACTTCGTGTGCAGTAGTTTTTATGTTTATGTTTTTCAATATGTATTAGTTTATTATTTTTTAAGATTATTTTTTGTATTTTATTTATGGGCCTTAGTTGCCTGATAATAAATCATTATTATTATTATTCAGGAAAAACATGGACTGTTTCTTAGAACTTTGGCTAGTTTTAAGCTACATTAACGGGCCATGCCAAGTCAATGTAGCGTGTGGTGAGTACACTAAGCTGTAGAGTGTATGTTCTGAGGAGAAATTTCATTTTCCTCTATCTGCATGAACTTTCTAACTATTCTACAAGTATTCAAAATTGCAGCTTTCTGGAGTGTTATGTAAATTGAATCTTTCAGTTCTATTAATTTGAGGCTATGGTGGAGATGGTTGGGTATAACCCCTGTAGTGGAGACAACTATGGGCACGACATATACTTTTTCTTGCCTCCAAATTCTAATCACTTCTTCTTTAAGTTCTGCATATTTGCTTATTTTCTCTCCTATGGTCTTTTGTAAATTATGCGTGTTGGGGACTGAAATATCTATCAGGTATGTGATTTTGTTTACTTTATCTTGGAGAGTTATATCTGGTCTATTGTAGTGAATGGTCCTGTCAGTTAGAATGGCGCGGTCGTAGTAGAGTTTGTGTTTGGGGCTTTCTAGAATAGTTTGTGGAACATATTTGTAGTAAGGAGTGTTTGTATCTTGATGTTGTGTGAGTTTATGTTTGATTGCTAGGTGTTGGTGAATGATGTTTGCTACCTGATTGTGTCTGTGAGTATAATCAGTCTGTGTGAGAGTTGTGCATGCTCCTGTAATGTGTTGTATTGTCTCTGGTTGGCTGTGACACTTGCGACATTTATCATTCGTTATTGTGGGGTCTTTGGTTATGTATTTCCTGTAGTTTTTAGTATTTATGATTTGATCTTGAATTGCAATAATAAACCCTTCGGTTTCCGGGAACAAATTTCCTATTTTAAGCCATTTATTTGAAGCTATTGTATCTATGTGGGACTGTTCTAGATCATGGGGATGCCGTCCGTGCAGCACTTTCTTTTTCCAGTCTTCTACCTTTGGTTTTTGAGGGTCATTATTAATATTCTGATTTGTATTCTCTTCGGTTTAAAGGGGTGTAGCTAGAATCGTTTGTGACTATGGCTTTATGTATGTTACGAGTACTTGTCTGAGATTTTGTGTAAAATAATGTTTTTAATCTACTAATTTGTTTCTGCCAAAGGTGATGAATGTCTATTAGGCCTCTCCCTCCGTGCTGCCTTTTGATTGTCAGTCTTTCTATTGCCAATTTAGGGTGTAGGTTATTGTGTTTAGTAAGTGTGGTGCGTGTTGTTCTCTCTATTTGCTGGATATCAGTTTTTGAATATGTAAGTATTGGTATTGCGTAAGTGTTCAGTGCCTTTATTAAATGCTTGCCTGAGAGTTAAGTTTTATATACTGCGATCACTCTCCTCTTGTATTCAGTGGTCAATGTTTGTTTAATCGCGGTGTGATCGAGTCCTTTGAGTTGTTATTATTATTATTATTAATGCCCTGCGCTCCCTCTAAATGTCCATTCGATCATCAAGGTCCTCGGTAACGTAATGACCTAAGTATTTAAACTGGTTAACCCGCTTAAGTTCTATGCCATTCAGCTTTATTATGGGTACACTAGATGGACATTTACCCGAGGCCTTAAAGATCAAATACTCACTCTTTTTACAATTATACAAGAGACCATATTTTAAGGCATAACTCTTACACACCGCCTGCAGTTGCCTCAGCGCACCAACGGCCGGGCTCAGCAGCACCATGTCGTCAGCGTAGCTAATATTGACTGGCCGGTTGGTCTAGTGGTTAGTGACCCTGACTGCTATGCTGGAGGTCGTGGGTTCGATTCCCACCCAGGACAAATGTTTGTGTAATGAGCACGATCATTTGTTCTGTGTCTGGGTGTAATTTATCTATAATATGTATGTATTTAGAAATATATAAGTATGTTTATCAGTTGTCTAGTATCCATAACACAAGCTCTGCTTAGCTTGGGACTAGATGGCGTTGTGTGATAGTTGTGGAATATTATTATTATTATTATATTATAATATTATTTATACAAACATTATCAACCGAACCGAGGGAGGGCGCTGCAGTGCCACCGTTCGCTTCGTATCCGTGTTTAAATTATTTTTTAAAATAAAACAGTGTTTAAAAGAAGTGAAAAAGTGAAAAATCTAATAAGTTGAGTGTTATTCCATCTAGACAATAAAAAAGACATAGTGAAAAACAAACTTTACGAGTGATTTTCAAAGAAAGAACAAGTGTGCCGTACTAAAGGCATCCTTCATTGAACGTCGTACAGAAGGCTACCTAGACAATAAAACGCTTTGAAAAACGGACTTCGCGTGTGTGGAGTAGATAAGAACAAAAAACAAATAGTGAGCGGTGCATTTTAGATTGAAATATTAACTTTATAACCTCAAAAGTGCTTAAAATAAGATTCCTTTGTCATACCAAAAAATAAAAGTCATCACCATATTAATAGTAAAAAGTGCCATCTTACGGAAACCAAGACAACTACATCATAAACAACTAGCTAGCGTTTTGATCCTTTCGACACCAAGATCGAACTTGTCGATGTACACGTAACTTCCAAAATATCCGATAGGTGTCACTACAAGTACGTATACAAAGCTATCTGTCAAAACATCATACTTAATATCATGGAAGACATAACGAATATACTCAAACAAATACAATTAGAAATGTCGGAACAAAAGCAACAGTTAAAAAAAGTTTCAAAACTTAGAAACTAAATACAAGAATTTGGAGGAGAAGATAGAAAATCAAGAGAGAAGAATCGATGTTATCGAGAAGGAAATAAGAAAGAAAAATCTGGTATTTTTTGGCATACAAGAAGGTGAAAACAATTACTGGGACTTGGAAAAAACAATACTTACAGTTATAAATGAAAAGATGAATCTTAAATGTTCAACTCAAGAAATTAGTTCGATCTGGCGGAAAGGTAAAAAAGGGGAAAGATCTAGACCAATCATAGTCTCATTTACCTCGATGAGCAAAAAAATTGAAGTTATAAAAAAGAAGAAATTATTACAACAATTTGATATTTATGTATCGGATGACTTTCCTTTAAAAATTATACAGAAACGTAAAGAACTGCGAGAAGAACTCAAACAACTATTAGTCCAAGGAAAAGAAGCATATTTAAAATACGATAAAATTATTATCAAAGAAGAAAACAATGGAAATAGAAGGCAAAAACGACTTTTATCTCAATCACCAAAGGAAAACAATCAAAAAAATAACAAGTCAAATAACAAAAAAAAAAAATAAGACAGATATTACCACATTCTTTATGTCAAAAAGGGATGCACCAGCCCCACAGATAAATCTAACCCCAAATCAACACCACTCGACGGAGACATCTAACAAGTAGCAACTAGCACGAGCCCCTCTACAAACATCTCCAGTACAGCTGGTCACTGCGGAGATATGCGACCAAAACCCTCCAGAACAGCAACTACTCCACATTATAACATATAACGTGCGGAGCCTTTCGTCTCACGCACGACTAATAGAGCTTATAGATATAATGGAAAATATAAGATTTGATATTATGGGTATATCAGAGGTGAGAAGAGTTGGAAATTTAATTTGTGAATATGAGGATTTTATATTTCAATTTGTGGGAGAAACCGCAGGACTATATGGAGTTGGTTTCATTATAAAAAAACACCTAAAAAAGTACGTAGAGGCAATAATAGGGATATCGGAGCGTGTCTCTATTTTAACACTGAATATAAACAATTACAAACTTGCTATTATACAAGTCTATGCACCAACAGAAAGTGCTGATGAAAATAAACTGGAAGAATTTTATAAAACCATAGATAATGCTTTAACACGCGCAGGTAATAGGAAGATTATAGTGATGGGAGACTTCAACGCCAAAATTGGTGTCCCTGCACCCGAGGAACACTTAATAATGCGAAAATATGGCTATGGAGTCAGAAATGCTCCAGGGGAAAGAATGATAGAATTTGCGTATGAAAATAAGCTGTCAATTATTAATACTTTCTTTAATAAAAAACCAAAAAACAGATGGACCTGGAGGTCTCCCGACGGCAAAACAAAAAACGAACTGGATTATATTCTATCAAACTTCCCTCAGAACATACAAAATATTGAAGTTCTAAATGTAGAATATCCATCAGACCATAGACCGGTAAGAATAAAAATTAAAACTAATTTGTCAAAAAGAAGCAGAGCAAGTTATAATAATAAAAATTATAATACCCAACTCAAAACCGAGGAACAGATTTCTCTCTACTCTGAATCCTTACATGAAAATATGAAAAGTCTATTAGAGGTTGAAGCAAACTACACATCACAAGAATACTACGACAAATTGATAAATATCATAGAAACCAGCTTATCAAGTGCCAATAATCATAATATAAAAACCAAAAAACAGTCTGTAATTACTGACCATACCAGGCAGTTAATACAACGAAGACACAAGCTACAGAACACTAAACCTAAAACCCGGAGTATGAAAAATGAATTAAAAGCTCTTTACAAATTAACAAGCAGATATATAAAGCAGGATTATATCGCTTACAGGACACGTACAATAGAGAGACATGTAAACACAACTGGAAGCTTGAAACGAGCATTTAAAGAATTAAAGACACACAAACACTGGATAGAAGGATTACAAGGAGAAGAAAAGATACACAATAACAGAGAGGAAATTTTAAAAATTGCAACGAAATACTACAAAAACCTATACAGATGCTCTACGCAGACTCAATCGTTTCACGTGGTTGCTCCCCAAACGGACTACACTGGTGAGATAAATCCTATAGAAGAAATTGAAATAATCGAACAGATAAAGAACATGAAAATAGAAAAGAGCCCGGGCCCAGACAAAATAACAAATGAAGTCATAAAAATAGGTCACCCTCTACTGGCAAAACCACTAACTAAACTTTTTAATATGATTATTGAAAGTTGTTCCACCCCCAAGCAATGGTCGGAAGCAAACATAATACTATTATATAAAAAAGGAAATTCAAAAGATATTTCTAACTACCGACCTATAAGCCTGTTACCAACTATACAGGGTGGAGAAGACAATACGACAATAAATGAAAACACAGACAATACTAGTTCATAAGAATAAGTTTAAGCTATCAAAAAAATCCTAACATCGAAAATAAAAAAATAAAAATTTCAAACAAACTAAATGGCATAAAACTAGAAACGAAATAGAACACCATTTATAAATATGAGTTCACTAACCTGTCGTAAGAGCGGCAACAACGCGCGGTCCTGTAGCGACTTGATCTTTTGGCTTTTAATTATGGATTAATGCTCAGTAAAATTACACTGAATCACAGATTATTAACCAAATAATCAGGCATCTCTCAACGGCGTGTTATTTATTAATCAAATTATTAATCACGATCAGGATGTAGGTATGAAAGTCACTAAATTTTTCGTTTTTCAATATGGCCGCCATGAATTCGAATACACAAATTGCACCGACGTAAAAGGTTATTTCTAACGTCTGACAAAAGGTCCCCATTCGCAGCCATGTGTTTTAATTTATTAAAAGATATGATTATTCTATCTTTTAAATCATCAACAGTATCAACAGCTGTTGAGTACACTTCATTTTTGATATGACCCCACAAGAAAAAATCCAGTGGTGTAAGGTCGGGGGACCTGGCTGGCCAACGCGTTGGTCCATAACGGCCAATCCACTGCTGTCCGAACATTTGAGACAAACGCTCTCTAGCAGACACCACTGAATGAGCTGGTGCTCCGTCTAATTGGTACCACATCTGCCTGAACGCAGTTACCGAAAGCTCATCCGTGTACTCGCAAACAGGTCCATTGAGGAGTTCTAAAAACTTTTCAGCATTTAAATTTCCATCAATGAAAACCGGACCGATAATAGTATTTCTATGAATGCCAGCCCAAACATTCACAGTAAATCTGTACTGGTGCGAAGTCTCCCGTCCTAGACGCGGATGCACGCGGCCCCAGTAACGAAGATTCTGTCTGTTCCATAAACCGTTCCTTGTAAATGTACTTTCATCAGTCCACATCACATTGTACAAGAAATCCGGATTCTCGAAATGTTTGTTTTCAATCCAGCGACAGAAGTTTTCCCTAACTGGTTTGTCTCTAGGTAACAATGCATGCAATTTCTTGTATTTATACGGCTTCCGTTTGTCGCGTTTTAAAACTTTAAGAATAGTTGTATGGTCAGCACGAAAATGTCGACCTGCCCTTCGCGAACTACACGTTGGGTTGCGTTCAAAATAATTTAAAATTCGTTCCTCAAGGGTCACTCTTACACGTGGAGGAGCACTATCCACATGCGGGATTAAGGATCGATTTTCTCGCATCCTCTGGACAGCTTGGACAATGGTGCGCCCGTTGGTCGGACAAAATCGAGTGTTTCCAAACCTCTCTCGGTATGTCCGTATAGCCAAAGCGGCGTTTCTTTGACACTCCCCATAAATTAAAATCATGTCGGTGTACTCCGAAGCTGTGTAACTGTAGCGCGGCATGATTATTAAAAAAAAAAAACACGAAAACAATAAAAACTAAGCGTCTAATTTCGCACAATTCACTCACTGTTTAACTAAATACCTAAAACGTTACGTGTCCTGTCACTAAAATAAAGCGTCCAATTTCGCACTAATACAGTCGTAAATGAATTTACAAATTTAAACACGAGCGGCGGGGAAGTCCCTCATCAAAGGCGCCCGCGCGCGGCGCGAACGAAAGTTAGCGGCATCTGAGGACGCGTGACTCGTCACAGGATCGCGGCGGCCGGCGACACACTAACATAAATTTGTTGTAGCAAATTTCTTCAAGAAAGCGAAGTAACAAACGAAACTAGATTTATCTCTTTCGCACACACTAAATTTTTTATTAATATTATGAGTGCATTGCAATTTCCGCATTCGTTACTTTCTTATCCAACTCTGATGACACGCTTTATGACTCTTATTACTCAGAGTTAAGGTATAATTTTCACTAAATCAGATGAAAATACTAATTTGGCGAAAGTGTTAAAGTAGCGAGTTGGCAACGTGGCTTTAATGTTTTGATGTTTATACCGATGTGGGTCGTTAACCTGACAGTGTTTCCCTATTATCAGATACATCATGTAGCAAATGTTAAAAATCGAAAATAATTTCCTGTTACTAAACTACTGGATATATTCAAATGATTTTTTGTATGTAGACTGAGAACGTCTTGAGGTATGCGAGGTTTAATTTAATGTCGTATTGTCATCACCACTCTGTATACAAACTATTCTCTTCAATCATAGAAAAGAGAATAGGCCAAATACTGGACAGTAAACAACCCATAGAACAAGCAGGCTTTAGAAAAGGTTACAGCACTACAGACCATATACACACGTTGGAACAGGTTATTGAGAAGTATCAAGAATTCCAGAGACCGCTCTACATAGCTTTCATCGATTATCAAAAAGCGTTCGATACAATATCACACTCAGCAATTTGGCAAACTGTACTCACTCAAAATGTTAACCAAAGATATATAAACATCCTGAAAGATCTTTATGAGAAGAGCCAAAGTAGAATACAATTGGACAAAGTAGGACCACCAATAAAGTTAGAAAGAGGGGTCAGGCAGGGTGACCCCCTCTCACCACGACTTTTCATAGCAGTGCTAGAGTCGGTCATAAGCAATCTAGACTGGAGCAATTTGGGCATTAATATCAAAGGAGATTATCTTTCACATCTAAGGTTTGCCGATGATATTGTACTTTTAAGTGATAACCATAATGACCTACAATATATGATATCCACCTTGCATAGAGCTAGCAAGAAAGTCGGCTTGGAAATAAATTTAAGTAAAACAAAAACAATGACAAACAATAGACCCGAAACCATAAAACTTGAAGATGTCCAACTAGAGTATGTGAGTAACTATATATATTTGGGAAAACAAATTTCATTCAGCGCATTAAACAACCAACAAGAAGTAGACAGAAGAGTCCAAAAGACCTGGAACAAGTTTTGGAGTTATAAGGAAGTGCTGAAAGGTAATTTTCATTTAAAACTAAAGAGAAAAATAATGAACTCATGCCTCTTGCCCTCATTGACATATGCATGTCAAACGTGGAAATTTTCGCATAAAGTAAAAAGCAAAATAAAGACAAGTCAAAGAAGTATGGAGAGGAGCATGATGAAGATAAGCAAATTGCAGAAAATACCTCATAGTATAATCCGTAAAAAGACTGATATTATTGATGCCCTTAGTTACTCACAGAAACTAAAATGGAGATGGGCAGGTCACGTAGCCAGAATGACTGACGACCGATGGACCATACGAACCACGGTGTGGCCAGGACCAGCAGGCTACAGAAAGAGAGGTAGACCGCAAACACGATGGGTAGATGATATAACACACATAGCGGGCAAGGACTGGGCAAGGGTAGCAAGCAATAGGGACGCATGGCAATCTCTGGAGGAGGCCTTCACCTAAGAGGGGTTCTTGCACATATAAAATGTTTTAATTAATGACATAATCGAATGGAAGTGTAATGAATAATATTTACAATCTATTATATTAATTTATTATTATTATTGATTTATATAATTTATTTTAAATTACAAATTTTCAAATTATTTTGCTATTTCTAATTATCAAAATAATTCAACCTAAATTTATTTTAATTTCTCAATATTTAATTATAAATGTTTTTTACTCTTTCAATTCTGTATGCATGTAATTGGCAAGAAATATAAGGCTTTTTTATTTTATTTTTTATTTTTTTTTATTTTATTAAGTATGTTTATCAGTTGTCTAGTATCCATAACACAAGCTCTGCTTAGCTTGGGACTAGATGGCGTTGTGTGATAGTTGTGGAATATTATTATTATTATTATATTATAATATTATTTATACAAATATTATCAACCGAACATCCGACACATGTGCTGCCGAGCCCAACCATTAGCTCGTTCATGTACAGGTTAAAGAGCTTAGAAGAGGTCAGGCCGCCCTGTCTCGTCCCGCACTCCAACCTGTACACATCCGAGAGGCTGCCGGCCCATCTTACATTATTGATCTGATTGGCATACCAGTAGTGAAAGAGCCGTTGCACCTGCGCATGCACGCCCGTTCTCTTTAGCTTTTCCCACAGCAAGTCATATGATACAAGGTCAAAAGCTTTCGACAGGTCAAGGAAACATGCATACACAGGTGTACGTCTCTCGGTATAGTACTGTACGGTGTGCTTTAGGCTCAGAATGGCGCTTTCAGTGGAAAGTCCGGGTCGGAACCCGAACTGGGCATCATGAATATTGAGGTGTTTTTCAAGTTCCGAGTCAAGCACAGCGTCCAGCATCTTAGCCACCACTGTCGCCAACGAAATTGGTCTATAATTGCATTTATCTGACAAATCTCCTGTTTTATTTTTCACAATGGGCACAACTATAGTTCTCATAAGGTCAAAAGTATTTAAGTGCATGTGCCATACAAAATTGAAAATTAAAGATAACTTTATTTTCAGAAAAACTAACAGACACCAAGCAACTGAGGGGTGGTGTAATCTTCCTGAAGGAACTGCCACTGACAACATCGACTAAGGTACACCGACGGAAGCTGAAGGAGATCGCCCTGACAAGGTCGAGAGAGCTCGCAATATAGAACAACTATATTGACACTTGATTGAAATGTTGTTTTATTTCTATCCCTGATCATATCGGATTCCCAACCCATTGGACTATAACAGTGCACCTGTATTTGCGCACACAGTCGTGTACTTACTATAATAATATCTTCTGCTTCGATGGCTAGTCCAATGACATTAGCCGCCATGACCGAAATTGGAAAAGGAGGACCAGGTTTTTCACGACCATTTTTAACCCTCTAAGTTTAAAGTATGTCTATCTGTGGCATCTTAGCTCCTAAATAGATGACCCGACGTCATCAGGCAGTTATTTATAATACTAAAAGCTAGATTAATCAGTGTGTAACTAATGTGTGTACTGCATTTTTTAGATAAGATAGATTATCTAATCGAATGGCCCGTTAGGTCTCACAGCTGGGCAAAGGCTTCCTGTTCCCTTTTCCACACACGTCTTTTTTCAGCTTTTGCTGGCTAATATGTGTATAACTCCAGCTTCCTCATATGTGATAGAATAATCCTACCCATGCCAATATTTAAGGCATAATAGCAGCAATCAAAGTTCCCAGTATTAATTTAGCAGCCACAAAAACTTTGTTAATATGAGTCGTTTAGTGTGTGTCAGCTGGAGTGACGTCACCCCAGCTTCCTCATTCAAAAAACAGACAAACCAGTGAGGTTAGGGTTTTGGACTTAAGTCAAAAAATTAAAGCATAATTGCAGCACAAGGAAGAAAAGAACTACAACGATAATACTTAAAAACTGTTGAAACTACGATCAAAAACGTGCTGTGTAAGCTGGAGTGACGTCACCCCAGCTGCTCATTCATATCTTCCAAACGCAAGAAGCTATGAGTACGTATTTAAGCTCAAAATTAAGGCATAATTGCAGCCATAGGCTACAAAATTTTCAAATCTCTGGTCAAAATACTGTATGAGTTATTAAACCGATAAGCATGTGTAAGCTGGAGTGACGGCACGGCGGTTGCTCATGTCATATCTTCCGAACGAATGAAGACATAATTATGTATTATAGCTCAAAATTTAGAGCATAATAGCAGCCAAAGGCTCCAAAATTTTCAAATCTCTAGGCCTTGTAGTTTTCACGTAATAAACAAAAAAAACAGTTTTCGCGCCAAAAATTCAAATTATTGCTTTAGTTCAGGTTAGAGCGGCGTTGTCGCTCCGTTCGCTACTTTGTCAGTTTGAATTAGTTTGAACTAGAATATAGTCTGGGAGCCGACTACACACTTTAATCGTACTATGTACCTAAGTATTGAGGTTTTTTATAGTCATATTGTGTGTTTATACATAGGATGAAAGAAAATTAAACAATCTAAGTGTAACAATTTCGTATATTTTTATTATAAATCACATTTTTGGCATAACTTACAGTCTTTGAAATCAGATAGAACATGATCAGTATAAATCACAAATAATTCTTTAGATAGGATGAAATATCTTTTAGTAGGTAAGCTAACGTAAAGTATACTTTACGTTACTTACCTTATTGAGATTGAGAAGAATTGCTTGCAAAAACCATTCCTTCAATGAAAAGCAATGGAGCCAACATTACGGCGAAAAGAATTCTTTCGTGAATCGCACTTTACTTATGTAGAATTTATAAATGTCGTTTAACTAGCATAAATTATAAAGTACTAGCTGACCCGACAGACGTTGTCCTGTCTTAGCTATAAACCGTCAAAAGCAGGTGTAGTTTAAATAGTCGTTAAGTTTTCTGAATTTTCCGCGCAACTATCTTAATTTTTTCTTTCATAAGAACCTTCTCCTGACAATAACAAACACAACAAAAAAAATTTGCGAAATCGGTCCAATCGTTCACGCGTGATGCCGTGATACAAGCAAATAGGAATTCATTTTTCGGGTTCCGTATGCCGAAGGGTCCAAACGGAGCCCTATTGTTGTCACTTACGTGTCCATCTGTCTGTCTGTTTGTCCGTCGCCTGTCATAAAATTTTGTTACGAAGTATTTTTTAACTGCCCATTGACCTATGAACTTGAAATTTGGTGATAATGTTTATTATAACCATTGATATATATAAAAAAACTATAACGTATAAGTACCTACTTTATAACAAATACCAATATTTGGTTCGGAATCCATAATGTGAGAAATCCGACACGCACTTGGCCAGTTTTTTTAATTTAGGTGTTTTTGGGGTCGGCAGTAAATTGATGTCAGAATTTCTTGACGTTTTGTGACAGCTAGGCTCAAGTGTGCGGTGTCAAAAGATTTAAGAAGAATTAAAACCAAAATTGTTTGTCGAGTATCGAGATTTTGGAAGAAAAAGGATTGAAATTTACAAAAATTAAAAAATCCAAGTGAAGTATTCAAAAAATAAATATTCGTAATGGTCAGTTTTTATTTTTAATTAATAACACAACAAAACAAATCACAATCAACCATATATATTTTCTTTTTCTTGCTAGGTAGCTACGAAACCGCGAACGGCGAGAAACGTGCGCGCCTACGCTCAAGCAAAATCAAGTTCTTATCATCGATCACTAATAAAAATCCATCCAGAAAACGTTTCATTTTATCATGGCGCGTTCCATTAAAAGCCATCTTTGAGTGTGTTATGGAGTGAAATACTTTTTAGACGCGCCAGTTTCAGGTACGTTCAATTTAGATGCGTTCGTAAACTGTTTGCAATAAAAATCTAGTATTACAAATCTCGTTGTTCTCAAAAGTTACGAAAATTGTCTTAAATATAAAAATTACTTACATGTTACGCGAGGGTGTCAAAAGTTACGAAAAATATAAGAAATGATCTGGCAACACTGTGTCACATGCACATGTCACGATTTGTTGGTCGCGAATCATATTTGATCAAGATACAACCTGACCTATAAATTGCAAAAAACGTAAAAAAAAAAAAATTTCGCGGGCTACCTTTGCGCATCCACCATAACCGAACTACAAAGAACAAGTCACAAAAAAAAACAATAATAGTATTTGTCTCGTCGTCTAAACTTGATAAGAATCTACTTTTTAATATATCATTCATAGTTCCATTAAAGTTCAGTCGGCTCTCAGACTATGTTTTCATTTTACAAAATAAAAATTATTTTGAGCGCAAGTTAAAATGACTCATATTACAATGCAAACTAAGTGCAAACTTGGTTACAATAATGTAGCGCACGGAGCGACAACAGCGCTCTTACCTACTCCGAAGCAGTAATTTGAATTTTTGGCGCGGAAACTGTTTTTTTGTTTATTACGTGGAAACTACAAGGCCTAAAGATTTGAAAATTTTGCAGCCTATGGCTGCAATTATGCCTTAATTTTTGAGCTAAAATACGTACTCAGAGCTTCTTGCGTTTGGAAGATATAAATGAGCAGCTGGGGTGACGTCACTCCAGCTTACACAACACGTTTTTGATCGTAGTTTCAACAGTTTTTAAGTATTATCGTTGAAGTTATTTTCTTCTTTGTGCTACAATTATGCTTTAATTTTTTGACTTAAGTCCAAAACCCTAACCTCACTGGTTTGTCTGTATTGAATGAGAAAGCTGGGGTGACGTCACTCCAGCTGACACACACTAAACGACTCATATTAACGAAGTTTTTGTGGCTGCTAAATTAATACTGGGAACTTTGAATGCTGCTATTATGCCTTAAATATTGGCATGGGTAGGATTATTCTATCACATATGAGGAAGCTGGAGTTATACACATTGGCCAATCCTTCCGGTACGATTCAAGCTCATCGTTCCAACTCAATCTTGCTCTGCCGCGATATCGCCTAGCATTCAATATCGTCAGTTTTAAATGTTTGTATTTTGTTTAACCGTAATAATTGAAAGAACTGTTTCTAAAATATACTAGGAAATTTCTTTAATATAAGTATTTTTTTAAAGAGCTTTAAGTGCATTACATAAGTAGAGTTATGACTGTGTTGTGTGTGTGTTCTGTTATGTTATGTTATGAGTTATATAATGCACCTAAAGCTCTTTGAAAAAAAAAAGAAGATTTTTGAAAAAAAGCTAAACTGTTTCACAAATACTATTAGGAACTTTCGAACTATAGAGCTATGCTGCATGCAAATAGAACTTACATTTATTTATGCTCCGCTGGAATATCTTCTAAGTTCACGCAGACCTGATTTGCTGCCAAAATAGTACAGGGATAGCTTTTTAAGGTTCCGTACCCGAAGGGTCCAAACGGAGCCCTATTGCTGTCACTCACGTGTCCGTTTGTCCGTCGTCTGTCACAAAATTTTGTTGAAATTTTGTATTGTTGCGGATCACCTTGCTGGCATCCAACTGCAGATTCCAAAACGTTGTCTTTAAAAAAAAAAATTGATGGGTGTTTTGTCACAAGAAGTCGGAAATTTCTGGTAACTCTTTTTTTACTTCAGCCAACAAAGTGTCCCTGTTAACTGAATTGAAGGCATTCTTAACGTCAACCTTGAGGATGACCTCACCTTTATCAGAATATAGAAAGATGGAAAGGGCATCTACGACGGTGGAACCAAAACCAAGCTGTAGGGGTTAGATTTTGTTGGTCAGTGATTTCCTGTAATATTTGCAACAACTATCATACACCTGTAGGTGCACCCGACGGCAATGGGACGAATTCCGTTCTTCTTGCACAGGGCACATAGTTTGGCTGCGTACAAGACATCAACGACGGTATTGTTCACAAAGCCAATAGCTCCTTCAAAACCGACTCACCAGCTTCCCCGGTGCCTGAGCTTAAAAGATCTTTCAAACGTCAGGCCGTTGAGGCCGCCGGCGGAACCGCTTCTGAAGGAGCTCTAACAACTGGCTACTCACAACTGTTGGGCTGTAATTTGGAAAAATGAGGAATCTGGATTAGGGGTGTCGGGAGGGTCAGGGAAAGTGAGGTCATCCGCAGGCGCTGGGCGTTTACTCTCCAGGGTTGAAATTGTATCTGTATTTATTGTATTGTATCCCCTAATGTCACCCTCACTTAATTTGAATTCTACATTAGAACATAAACCTTTCTGCGAAAGCGTCTTATATAATAATCTACGAAACGTATTAATTGAGCATATGAGAATATCAATATGTTCAAAAGCTTCATTGTAAGTTGCCGGCATTCGCCGAATTGGTAAACGCAAACCAATGTTAGATCGGCAGGAACCCACTGTAACAGCTGGCCTGCGCGCATTTGACGTCTATGGATAGATCTTCAGCCCTACCATGACGTCTTAAAGCCATCACCTTTTCGGTGAGAGAGTCTTACCGAAAAGGTGATGGTTTTAAGACGTCATGGTAGGGCAGCAGTGGACTGCATTGCACAATACACTATTTAAATCAATGCAGTCAAAATGATTGTTAACAATGTTATACAGCGTCATAGCCTCCAATAAGGAATATGCATGATATTTTTTCATTTGTTCAATTGAAGACTTATTAACTATAGTAAACAAATATGTAGGAATTTTCAAAATATCATTATCAGCGATGAAGTTATAAAGCTTTAAAGTTGATAATTAGAAAGAGAATTCCGACGTGTTTTTTGCGTCAAATGACATGACGCCCATACAACTGCCACAGAAAACAGCGTTTTCAAGAGGAACAGATAATTATATTTGTTTGAAATTGTTATATCTCGTTTAATTTTGATTCTGCTTTCACTGTTCGTAATCTATTTTAGTATATTCGTCGATAAACCGGTTAGATAACAAATATAGAATTAGATAACATATAATTTTTGCATGCCAACAAATGTTTTTGTGAGATGACGACTAATAGAGGAGTATGGAAGAAAAAGACATGTTGCGCCGACCCCAAATAAATTGGGATAAGGGCAGGAGAATGATGAATGATGATAATTTTTGCATGCATATTCCCTACTGTTTGCGTCTAGACCCAAGCGTCAAGAGTTTGTATCTACTGAGCAACTGGTCATATTGCAGATAGGTTTATGTGGTTTTATGACATCTGTAGTGCATCGCATGAAGAAATCGGCGTTGGACGTTTTCTACCGCATCCATGTATTTTTATAGTACGGGTTTCATATACATATGGCATATTCCAGCTGTGAATGGACTAAAGTCTTATACAGGCAGATATTCGAAAAGTTCCGCTTTAAGTCATACGTAGATTTCATTATACATTTTTACAACTTTTTACATTAAGAGTATAACTGTTTTGGTGTACAATAAAGTACGAGTATTATTCTATTCTATTCTATTATATTTTATGATGTTTTTATTTTTCGCGGAATTAAGGCAGGTAGTTGCATTTGGGAATGCTTAGCTTACTGGTGTTATAATAGTCCGTCAGTCTTTCCAGGTCTCCTTGGAAAATTCACAATCTTGAATGTTATGAATAGGGCTGTATACTTTGAGGTCATCTGCATATAACAAAAAAAAATTAATACACACCAATTTTATTGATGAAAATAATGAATAAAAGAGGACCCAGAATAGAGCCTTGTGGGACACCAGAGGTACCTCGAGTAGTATGAGAGTGGTATCCGTTAATTACAACCCGATGAAAGCGGTGAATTATGCAAGAGAAGCAAGTTATCGCGAATACCATTAAAGGCTACGGTTTAGCAACAATTGATGATGAATTAGGACCTGGATGGATTCAAGGATTTCAGTTCAGTCATAACCACTTCCTCGAATGTAAATCAGAAATACCTAACAATTTCGTTAGAAAAAATTTCGGGAGGTAGCTCCCACTGAGAGAGCGCTGGTGAAGCGGGTTCATAAACTAAAGAGAAGAATTCAGAGAATACCTATATTGCAAATCGATTGATGGTAGCTAGACACATCGCTTTTGTACTCAACTTCTGCCGGTATACCGGGTTTGTGTTTGCGGTTGGAAATATAGATCCAGAAATCCCTATCCTCAATTGAGTGAATGTATTTAGAGAAGCATTTATCACAATCCTCCTTAAATAGGTAGAGCATAGCTCTATACTGCGAGAATGCCTTGTAGTCTGTAAGGTTGCCGTATTTTTTTTCTGACTGCCCCAGAAGGAGGGTTACGTTTTTCCATTTAACCCATGCCTTTTAATCAAGTATTCCAATAAGTGTTTTCGAGAACCAGACCGGATAGCTAACGGTCGACGGTCGTTGAAGGGGATAGTGGTGTGTGCTGTTTGAATATATTATATCTTTTTGTAAATTACATGCACTCTTAGACGGAACTTACTCCAAGTTCCGTCCAGTTAATAGTCTGAATTTTGTGTGCTACTATAAGAGTAACATAATTTTTCATGCATACCTATAACCTCCAATGTGGTATATATTACAAACAATTTGTTTTTTAGCAAAAAAAATAAACATTTTTCCAAAAAAAAAAGGGACTTCCAAAAAAGAAAATAAGCTAAAAATTAAAAAATAACCTTAATTTGGGAAGTCAGTGTTTGTATTTTATTTCTTCGTTATTTGACACCGACTGCCGAAATTAAAATTATTTTTAAATTTTTAGTGTATTTTCTTTTTTGGAAGTCGGTTGTTTTTTTTTTTTGTAAAAATGTTTTTTATTTTTCACTTTTTATTTGTTATACCCCAGAACTCAAAACCCAAATAACAAGGAACGTGGAATTTAAACATACTTGTAATCGGAGAAAACCAAAACGTCATCTAGGTATATATATTTTTCGTTTTTGTTCAGTTTTTCAAAAACCGCTAAAGCAATTTTTATAAAATTTTATATGAGACTACCTTGTGAGTATATTCTTTCAGATAAAAAAAGAATTTTGAAAATCGGTCCACTAATGACAGAGAAATCGGTGGACATACATAAAAAAAAACCATACATACAGTCGCACATAGAACCTCCTCCTTTTTCGAAGTCGATTAAAAATGAGAAAAACTGAGAATGGCAAATGAGATTAAATATTTGGCCCCAAAAAGTTGGAGGCAGAAGTGTAATATGTTAGGCGCATCTTTCTCTAACCACAAAGTCAGATCGTATCAGAAATAAAACAACATTTTCATCACAACTATATTCTAAAGTCTCTAGACCTTGCCAGGGCGATCTCCTTCAGCTTCCGTCGGTGCACTTTAGTTGTGTGTGTCAGTGGCAGTTCCTTCAAGAAGATTACACCACCCCTCAGTTGCTTGGTGTCTGCCAGTTTTTCTGAAAATCCAACGTTACATTTAAGGTTCAGGTATATATGACGTCACCGAAAGATTGTAAACTCAATCATGAGAGATTATAAACTATCAATAAATTGTGAACTGTACATTTAGTTGAAATTTGGTACCTTTATGAATATTTGTTACGCAAAAACGGACGTGTAACATAAAATCGGTCAGTTAAAAAATAGGTGTACCGTGCGACATATCAAATGAAACACATTGTGAGGGTTTCAAACGAATTTTTTTCGTTATTTTTAAATATTTATTTTTAAGTTTCGAAATGGATGAAAATGGCCCTCTTTTAACTCTGAAACTACCGAGTTTAAAATTATGAAAAATAAATACGGAAAATTCTTTGCTTATAGATTACAGGAAACCTATAAGTCTATGATTTTAAACTGGGAATTATTTCTATATCGCGTTTTTTTCTATTGTGTGTGCGTTCACAAACATGTATACACAAAATAAACTCATTTTTTTGGTTTTAAAATTTAAACGTTACTGTTCGTTAAACTGTGAACTGAATTTAATCATAGTAATAAACATAAAGTCCCCTTCTAAGTCCGCATGTTATAGACGACTACGGAACCGTATACTGCGCGTGGCCCGACACGCACTTGGCCGGTTTTTTTTATGTATTATGTTAATCTGAGACGTTAAGCAGCACTAGCTTAGTCAGTTCTTGGATGAGTGACTATTTTGTATTGTTTTTTCTTTCCTTACACTTGTGTAACTAGTGATAGTCGATAGCTGAGGTCAATCTTCGGATACTTGCCATACTGCAATCAGCCCCTCTATCTATACCTTTAACCAAATCCTTGATCTCCTCCTCGGTGACGTCAGCCCCCGGGCGTGGTACGACGCAAGCCACGGGCAGTTCCCCGCGCTCCGCATCAGGCAAGCTCGTCACAGCCACGTCTAGGACGCCGGGATGCTGACGAATCACGACTTCTAGTTCCACTGGCGATATCTGTAATGATAGATAGATATACTTTTCATAATACACCAAAAAAAATACAGTAGGAGCTTAACATTTATGATAAAGATGTAATACATTTTGATGCTCCTGGGCAATGTTAGTCATTGCAGCCGAGGTAATATGGAGCTGTAAGAGTGCATTGAAAATTCTTTCTTACGTGTACCTATCAAACGACGTTTTCCAACACACTTGCCAAAAAATGTGAGTGGGCTGGCTGCCAATCAGCCTAATATTATATTTAAATATTATAAACTGAATAAGTAAGAACAGGCAGAGGTATGACGTATGGGAGCTCGTAATACTGCGCCAGGCCCCGATGATATCCCTGGGCGAGGATTGGTTCTGGCTTTGGCTTCTCTGGGGGACCGCTTGACTTGTTTAACAGCTGACTCCGTGCCGTGTTCCCCCTCCGACAGGAAGGAGGCTTGATTGGTCCTGCTGAGGAAGGCAGGTTGGGACTCGGATTCTTCCTCTGCATTCCCTCCCATTTTCCTGCTCAACAAGGCTTCCTAATTACTCAAAAGAGTAAATGCTGAGAGATTCGTTGGGCACCTGTCACGAGTTGGTCCCGACCTCGCTGATTGCCATGCCAATATAGCTTTCGACAGCAGCGTTCTACAGTCGATGCGATCCCATGCGTCTGCTCGTTATCGGAACAGGCAGTGTCCCGGGGTGGAGTGGCGTTGGAGGTAAGTTTAGACATCATCAACGCTTTGAATCCCTGCACTGGGATGTGATTTTGGTGGCACTTGTACATCACAGCATGCCCCTTTTTTTCCTGCAGTATATCGTCGGGGCTTACCAACGCGCCCGCACATTCGCTTTGTGGGTCGGGATTTTAGCGTTTATCGGAGGGAGATTACGTGACCATTCAGCTTTCCGAGTTCGGGCTGGCGAGAGTTGTGGCGTCAATCCGCGGGCTGGGTATAAAAATAGCGCCTTATAAAACTGAGGCGCTATGGTTCCATAAACTGCCGCGGAGCAGAGAACCACGCAGCTTGTCAGAAACCGTAGGAGATGCGCAAGTCCAGGTGAGTCGATACATTAAGTATCTTGGCTTAACACATTACGGTCGGTGGGGCTTCGAAGAGCATTTCGAGCGAATGGTTCCCCGCGTCGGAAAGGCAAATGGGTGCTTTGCATGTCTTTCTGCCAATTGTCGGGGCATCTCGGGAACTTACGGGGTGCCTGTTTGGTCAGACAGATTACTAACAGTCTGCAGAGGAAAATGGTCACTCGAATCGCACGTGGATATCAATCGTATCCTTTGAGGTGGCAACTCTCCTGGCACGCTTTCCACCACTGGATATCCTAGCATATATGGACGCGAGGCTGTATTTACCGATTTCGCGACAAACGCCAAAGTGGCAGTAGCGTGCCGGTAATCGCTCGCTGTAGTAAGGTTGAGACGGTAGGAACGGTGACACGTGCTCGAGTGGCGGCGCGAGCGGCTACAGCAGCCGCAATTCTCGTGCAAGCGTGTTGTCGAAGTCCTCCATCCCAGACCATGATGGTCCAGATAGAGGTCGCCGAGGGAGAGAAGAAAGCGCTGAAATCCCTGCTGCACTATTTGCAGGCGGGACTCCACGGTCACTGGCTCTCAGAGTGGGGACTGCGCCCACCGAGAGATCCCAGGAAAGACGGTGGCACAATGTGATCACGTGCTGCCATACACAGCGAGGCTCAGAGGAGACCTCTTTAAAGTCTCCTCAAGGATATGCCCAACAGACGTTGTAAAGGAGGGGGTTATGGGGTGGTCTTTTAAGAGGTCACGGGACCCCCTGTCATGTGGTGATGGTGATCACCGAGTGGTTTAAGCGAGGTAAAAATCCCACACTCCGTGGTCTTTTCCCCAGAAGTCCAGGCACGTTTAAAGGTTTCCCCCTGATAACAAAAAAAAAGGTTTGAAGGGGACGGCCACGCTTTCTCTTGCCTTGATCATTGCATTCCACCCATTCCTATACTTGAGAAACAGTTTGATGCGCTCTACGAAGTAGAAGTTCCAGTTCTCATCTCTGTACATCAAGTCCCCGGTCATGATCCATCCATCCTTGGATAGAACCTCTGCTGTAGCTTCTGGATTATTGTAGTATCCCTGAAATAAACAAGTTTTTATATTAGATTTTGTATTGTCACAAGAAACAAACGTGTTTGCAAAATTTAAGCTCAATCCAACATTGGGAACTGGGTCAAACTTGAAATATTTAATTACAAACAGACACCCGGACAGGTGAAACTAAATAAAAGCTTGTTAAAAAGTGTATTTCTTTTGGAGAGCCTCCAATAATGTGACCAATAATGACCCCAAATGCCCTAGCGAAGGCTTCGGGCATCAACTACGTGCGAGGAGTACAGGACCGGTCAATGTCGAGAAGCTTCAGTATATATGTAGTTAGTTTTTTGAAGTTATCATTTTTTTTAATTCTGTTTGGTCCAGGTCAAAAGCTTGCCGTACTGTCACGTTCGTCACTACAACTTAAAGAATAGAGATTATTGGTCTCACAACCGCTATGACCTTTTCTACAGAGTTTTGGAAAGGTTTTGCTCAGAGCATTTGGAGAAGATGAATATGTCTTGGCATATTTTTTTTTATTATTGGAACGAAGTTTTGGAACAAAGTTCCTTATCGCGCGTTGCGAAAGGGGGCTAGAAGGAAAAAAATTGGGACCAAAAGTTGTAACGACACTTTTTGCTATAGTTGTTGTGAGTCGAGTTGAGTTGAGTCGAGTTGAGTCGAGTTGAGTTGAGTCGAGTCGAGTTGAGTTGAGTTGAGTTGAGTCGAGTTGAGTTGAGTCGAGTTGAGTTGAGCTGAGTTGAGTCGAGTTGAGTCGAGTTGAGTCGAGTAGAGTCGAGTTGAGTCGAGTTGAGTCGAGTTGAGTCGAGTTGAGTCGAGTTGAGTCGAGTTGAGTCGAGTTGAGTCGAGTTGAGTTGAGTCGAGTTGAGTTGAGTCGAGTTGAGTTGAGTCGAGTTGAGTTGAGTTGAGTTGAGCTGAGTTGAGTCGAGTTGAGTTGAGTCGAGTAGAGTCGAGTTGAGTCGAGTTGAGTCGAGTTGAGTCGAGTTGAGTCGAGTTGAGTCGAGTTGAGTCGAGTTGAGTCGAGTTGAGTCGAGTTGAGTCGAGTTGAGTTGAGTCGAGTTGAGTCGAGTCCAGTTGAGTCGAGTTGAGTTGAGTTGAGCTGAGCTGAGCTGAGTTGAGTAGAGTTGAGCTGACTTGAGTTGACTTGAGATGAGTTGAGCTGAGATAAGATGAGCTGAGCTGAGATGAGATGAGATGAAATGATGAAGTTTAACTTCTTACGTGCGTGCGTGTGTGCGTTGCTAATAATAAAAAAAAATATTTTAACTTAAAAAAAAATATATTATATTACAATTCCTTCACTAATTAATCGAAAGGAACTTCGTTCCATCCGGGTGTCCCTTGACACCTCTCAAGTTTTTTAATTATAGGCTCGCGTTTGACCACAATCTCGCCTGATGGTAAGCGATGATGTGGTCCAAGCTGGAGCACGCTTGCCTAGAAGTAACCTATTCACTCTTGACTTAAAGACTCCCAGGGTGTAGCAATCAGGAAACAGACTCCGGCAGGGAATTCCATTCTTTAGCTGTACGCATAGACTCTAGAATGAAGAATCTTTAATTAACACGTCTATTTTAAAAAAAGGTACTTATTCCTTACTTACCATAAAACCACCTGCTCCTTTTACCCACAACTCGCCACGTTTGTTTGGCTCTTTTATTTCTTCACCAGTATCCACATCCACCAGCTGAAATAATTTATCGCTTAGAAAGATCTTTACATATATAAGGGTTCGTAATTTTAAAAAAAATCTAACTATCTGAGGCGGAAAGTTAGAATTTTTGAGCTTGCTTTATTCGCTCTTGTGTCCTTAGTTTTCAATAGTTTATGCTTAGATTACAAAAGAAAATGTTATGTCTGTATGGATAGTAAAAAGATAGTTGAAACTACATAAGAGGCTAAATTTAAGACCTCGATTAGCTCGCTCTAGTTTTCGACGTTTCTTGTTTCTAATGTTTTTCTGCGCAAAAGTCGACGACATAATTCACTCAAGCCATAAAAGAATCAGTCTAACCAGACGCAGCCGGCTACCAGTATTTTACATGGATTGACTGCCTATCTGACCTCTACAACGAAACAACTGAGTACCCTACACATGATACCCCTTTATAAGACATGAGTCAGATTTTCTGGCTGCTGACTAAACGTAACCACTGTCAAAACTGTACTAACGACAACCGGGGCCAACGGCCTAACGTACTTTCCGAGGCAACTCCTCCTTGCCTCGGAAAGTACGTTAGGCCGTTGGTTGGTATGTAAAAGATGGTCGTCCTCAAAGATCGACCCATGTGGCTCTTATTGTTTAGCCATGAGCTCCTCCTCATATTTTAGTTAGTTAATACGTTTCTTCTGCTACCAAAGCTCTCATTTGTATAATAAGCTAAATCGAGCTCTCTCAATATACTCATTACCAAGAGCTTAATGCTAGTTTGTCATCATAGAATGGTTGCTGAAGCTGGACTATACACTCACAGAGAACTTACTCCATAATTAAATAACGCATAATATTCTTAACGAACTCTAAATATATTTATCTTTATTATCATAAATACCCAGTACACACTTCACACTTCTTGCCTCACTCATAATGTAAACATGCCATGTATGACTTGGTTACACAGTCATAATAAAGCGTTTTCTACTTGTAATGTCATTTGCCAATGCCATCAGGAGTGGCTCTTCCCATACCAGTGCACAGACCATGCTGGACAAGAGACGCATAAGCTAGCGCTAGCGTTAAATCTCACCCAGCTGATCCAGGGGGCAACGAGGGTGCCGGATGTTGAGTCGCACACAGCCACTTGCTTGGACCTTCTGCTGACAACAGATCCAGACCGTAACTCGGTGACAATTTCTTCACCATTAGGTACTTCTGACCACTGTCTGGTGAAGTCTGTATCCGTCTAATCCCCGCCCGATCCTAGCCCTAGAGGCACCAGGCCGATTTGGCGATACAGGTCAGCAGATTGTGATGGCATGCGATCTTTCTTCGCATGTTATCCTTGGCAGCCTACTTGCTATTCTTCGACTGATGTTTCGTCGTGCGCGGACGCCGTGACGGATGTGCTGCGGCAGGGAATGGAGTACTACATTCCATTCTCTGACGTAACAATGTCAGGCGAGGCTCGACCATGGTTTGGTGCCGAGTGCAATCGCGCTGATGCGCTTAAACACGCGGCCTACCTGGCATGGGTCGACGCTCGGACGCGTAAAGCAAATGACGTGAGTCAGAAGAAGAGAGCCTTCAACAGGGCTGCCAAGTCCTGCAAGAAGGGGTTGCGAAGAGCTCGGTTTGACCACATCAGCCGAATTGGGAACAAACTTGCTTCTTACCCAGCTGGTAGTAAGGCGTTTTGGTCCCTGGCTAAGTCGGATGAATCGAACTTCTGCCGCCCCTCACTACCTCCAGTGCTGAAACCCGACGGGTCGCTGGCCCACTCCGCTGAGGAGAAAGCAAACTTGTTTGTCTCTCTGTTTGCAGAATCTTTGCGTCTAGATCCTGGTGGCGCGAGGCCCTCTGGTACTCTTGGTGGATGCGAGTCGATTATGTCAGACATTCGTATTCACCAGAAGGATGTCCGAAGGGTACTGCGTAACCTAGACGTGAACAAGGCTAATGGCCCCGACGGGATACCGGCAATTGTACTGAGGACTTATGCGCCTAAGTTGTCTCCGATCTTAACACGCCTATTTCACCTTTCGTATGAGACTGGAAAAGTGCCGATGGCTTGGAAGCAAGCTAACGTGCAACCCGTGCCCAAGAAGGGTAGTCGAGCTGACCCAGCAAATTATAGGCCCATCTCGGTAACTTCTGTACTCTGTAAGAGTATGGAACGTATACTGAATGGCAAGCTCCTGGCATACCTAGAAGCTAACAATATCCTCAGTGACCGACAATACGGCATCCGCCGAAACCGGTCAGCTGGGGATCTTCTAGCGTATGCCATTCACATCTGGAGTGAGGCCATTGATAAACAAGGGGAAGCCCTTGCAGTCTCCCTTGACATCTCGAAGGCCTTCGACCGGGTCTGGTACGACAGCCTAATTGGCAAGCTTCCTTCCTTCAGTCTGCCCGCTGGTTTGTGTGATTGGATTGCAGATTGCCTGGGGGATCGGTCTATCCGAGTAGTCATGGATGGCTGCTCGTCTGGACTGCTGGTTATTAATGCCGGTGTTCCTCAGGGGTCTGTGCTCTCGGCAACATTGTTTTTGCTGCATATTAACGATCTGCTAAAACCTGGTACCTTTGGGTATGCAGACGACAGCACTGTTGCCGAGAGATACGTGCCTGACGCACGAGCTAGTGGGTCTCAGGTCCGGTCTCTCCGAGAGGCTATGGTTGGGCGCTTGAACTTGTCCTTACTGGCTGTGTCAGAATGGGGCGATGCCAATCTGGTCAAGTTAAATGCTGCTAAGACCCAAGCGTGTCTTTTTTTCGCTAAGAGGAGCCAATTTTACCCGGCTCCATCTTTCCGAGGTGTGACCGTGCCGATAACCGACCAACTTGATCTTCTTGGTGTTACTTTATTAACATCTACCCTCAATTTTGGTCCCTTCATAGAGACAAAGGCTCAAGTGGCTGCCAAAAAGTTGGGGATCCTCGCAAAGGTGAGGTTACATTTTGGGGAGTGTGCGACGGAATTGCATAATTTGATTCCGCCAAGCCCGTTTCATCAACGGACCACAAGACGTACGGCGAAGTGCCACCGGTTCATGGTCGACATCCCGTCCATACGCACAAAGCGTTTTGAGAAAACATTCATTGTGCGTACAGCTAGGGAGTGGAATTCCCTACCGGAGTCTGTGTTTCCTGATAGCTACAACCTGGGAGTCTTTAAGTCAAGAGTGAATAGGTTACTTCTAGGCAAGCGTGTTCCATCTTCGACCACATCATCGCTTACCATCAGGTGAGATGGTGGTCAAACGCGTGCCTATCAATAATAATAAAAAAAAATATATATTATTAAGATCTTAAATTAAATTAAGTTGAATTGGATTAAACTAAATTAAATTGCATTGCATTAATTGTGTCTGATAATGCAGACACAATTAAAAACCTATTGTTGCGTTACCTTAAGGTAACGCGAGTATACTAAATTGAATTGTATTACATTAAATAGTATTCAATTAAATTGTCTGATAAAATGTTTTAAATTAAATTGTATTAAATTATCTAATAATTCAATTGTATTGTAGTTACTAATTAAATTATAATAATCTCTTTCAGGCTAAGCGATTTTGTCTATTTAGTGGGTTTGGCGCTCTACGCCGAGATACAGGACTCGTCCTACTTCGGCTACTGATGACCCCGTGTTGTTTAATCTTAAGTACTAGGCTATAAGTGTATAATGTAATCCATTGTATTATTTTTGGCGAAGAAGGAATAAATTTATAAAAAAATATATATATTATTATTATATCTCTACCTATCGTGATTCTGATAACTTTTCTGACGTTTTCAAGAGTGAGCGTAACGAGCTCGACATTTGTTGCAATTTGTCGAGCTCGCTTCGCTCGCTTTTGAATTCTACATATCTTGTTTCTGATGTTTTTCTGCGTGAGTAGTTGACATAACCTATAAAAAATTTCGAGCCCCCTTTGCTTGCTCTCGCGTAAAAATATTCTTAACTCTTTGCGCATTTAGCGGACACGTGGTAAGCGAGACACAATTAAAATATATCGTGTCTGCTAATAGGACGCGCCACGGGTTAATTGACCCGCAGGCCAGGAGGCGCGCGAAGAAGTGGCGCGCAATCTTTTCGGGCCTGTGTCTGGTATAGGCGATTGATTCTTCAAGCCTGTCACCTACAGGCACCCTTTTGGCGGAGATCATTGGATCATTTCGTTCCGTTATAGCGTGATGTACCTATGTATTTATTATCTATACTTATAATAAAACAATAGGCGGTTAGGTCGACTGCATGGTTGGCGCAGTGGTTGAGCGTTCGGCTGCTGCGCTACCTTGTCGCGGGTTCAATACCCGCACGGAACAAATATTTGTATGGCCTACAGAGGGTCTGGGTATCTTGTGTATGTGTTTGTGAACGCACCCATAATACAGGAATAATTCCTAGTGTGGGGCAACGTTTTTTTTTAGATAGCCCAGAGTTTTATCAAAAAAAAAAAGTAAGTATTGACTGACTGTGTCAATTTTGACAAGTTTTTTTTTTTTGGCGTGTATTCACTTTAATATCCTAGATATTAGGAAAGGTTTGTACGTTTTAGGAGTGAATTCACACTAAAATAAAAACAATTTTGTTAAAAATTTGAGGGTTTTAAAAATGTATGATGTATTTAGAACGACCAGTTTTAAGATCTCATCCAAATATATTTAACTTATCCTGTTTAGAAGTATTAAATAATAATAAAAAACATTTTTGGACAAATGTCCTTTGGAGCAATGTTTCCACTCGGCGCTAAAAAACTACAGAACCGATTCTGTTCAAATTTTGCATGATTAATCCTTATAGGTCTGCAGGCGTATTCGCTAACTTAGTTGACATCAATTTGATAGGCACTTTTCCGTACATTAGGTACTGCTTAGACGGTTAGGAAAACCGTAGTGCCTACTATAATCGATGTCCACCGAGCAATGTACTGCATAGTGCCTATCAAATTGATGTCAAGTGAGTTAGCGAATACGCCTGCTGGTCATGTAATAGGCTTTTTTTTTTTTGGGACAAGCCCGCCACACTATTCCCAAACCACTGTAACTTCTGTAAGCCAGAATCAACAGTGGGGACCACCAGAAAAAACGCCGAGGCAATGAAGCTCGACGAGTCCCAGAGAAACGATTAAACTGTCTTGGCAACGAAATTAATCAGAAAAGACAGCGGAGGAGTAAGAAAAACATAATTTCTACTTCCCTCCTAATCAAGCGGGAGACAGAACAAAACTAGGCCACTAAGCACAAAGGGGGTTTTTACAACTGGGATAAGCCCAGTTGCCAAGCACCACTGGTTAAAAACACTAATATTAATGGGTCCTAAAATTGTGAGCTGTTACACTTGATTCCAATAATAGGTATGGCAAAAACGCTTGAACGCACGGAAATTCGTTCTAGTTTCCACAAGGTCCGTGTAATAGACAACTCCAGACGTAGGCTGAATACTATCCAACATAATATTGCGCTCAGTTTGCCAAAGAGTACACTCCCACAGGATATGATGTGCGGATTGTTCGTATTCGCAATCAGTAGAACATTGACATAAAGGTGAGGCCACAAGCTTGAAGGAAAATAATTTACTCTTAAAGTTGCCATGACCTGTGAGAAATTGGGCAACACAGTGATTCACTTCCCTAATAGGCTTCATGTAATAGGCTATAAATTATCACGCTATCTGCTAAGGGAGGTAAGCAATATATTGCTTTACGTCGGTTTTGAACGACACTTTACCGAGAGTTCGATCCCCAGCTATAGTTTATATTATTGTGATTGTTTTATCTTTTTTGGTACATACGAGTAAATACGATGAAATTTCCAAAAATAGTAGAAAATAGGTGTTTGGATATTTTTAACATAACTTCGACATTTTGATTCGATATTTTTCCAATTATTTTTGTAGAAAGTAATACTATATCATTTATTTTCTCTACACAAGTTACTTAAACTAATCATAACATGCGAAAAAATATAATAAAAAATACGTTTCTGGAAACGTTCAATTTTTGTTTTTTTTTTCAATTTATGGTACGGAACCCTTCGTGTGCGAGTCCGACTCGCAGTTGGCCGGTTTTTGTGGTATCACGTCAGCGAAGATCGTGGCGTGGTGGTTTCAGGACCGACTGGCGAGTCCGAAGATGGAAGTTCGAATCCTTCACGTAAAGGACATGGCAGGAATTTGTAGGGAGCTGTGCCCTAACAAAAATATTCATGTAGGTACATTAACAAACAGTATGTCGTATTAAAGCTTACAGTTATGTGTTTACAATAGTTTAAGTTTTATGATCAGAGAACAAGCGGGAGACATTATAAATAGGAAAAAAAAATACGCCTAAACATTTTGAATAGCAATGTAAAAAAATTACGAGTTATATTTATGAAGAAAAAATAATACGAAAAATCAATTGATGTAAGGGCCGTTTCTTCACTAGCCTACACGACATTGATGTCTAACTCCCGAATTCTTAAACGACATTTAACTTTAAGACGGAAGAGCTTGTGGCTAAGTAATAACACTAAAAACCGCACGGGTCGATCCATCAGGATAAGCTACGCTTGACGATGTTTTTGACCATCTTTACATACCGAGACTCCTCATGCCTCGGAAAGCACGTTAAACTGCTGGTCCTGGCTGTCAATCGTGGATTTTTTTCTTTGGCAGTCTTTAAGGATCGTCAGAAGCCCGAAAGTCTGACAACCAGTCTTACCAAGGGATATCGTATTACCCAGTTACTGGGTTGTGGAGGTCAGATAGGCAGTCGCTCCATGTAAAATACTCGTATTCAACTGCATCCGTTAGTCTGAGAGCCGACCCCAACGTAGTTGGAAAATGGCTAGGCAGATTGACTTAACTTTAAGACGCTCCTAACATCGTTAAAGTGACAGTAAAAGATTTTCGCGGCAATTACAATTGAGTACCTATCGTTTTAGAATTTTGGTATAGTTCTATGAAAATGTATGTAGCATGTGTCGGCGTTCCATACATTTGCATAGAATCACGCGTCTGCTAGTAAAGAAAGAGCCAAAATCAAAATACCGAGTAAAACTTATTGATAATCTTGATAATTATATATTTTGGTAATATAGTTTCAGGAAAGACCAATCAAACGTGGTCATAGTAAGGCCGCGATAGCAAAGAAGAGCTTGTCATCTACAGATATATCTAGAAGTTATGACTTCCTCATAGCAACTTTACAAAAGAACTATACAATTGGATAGACAATAAAACACTAAAATAGCACTTGAATTTTTATTTAAGTAGTATCTAATTAAGTAAGAAGGATTTGCCTATAAAATATATCTACTTCTACATGTATCACACACATTTTAAAAAAGCCTCATCATTGCAATTACTCAGACAAGACACATTCAATGTTTTCATTGATTATGAAGCCTACTCATCTTCATAGATCAACAAAATGTTATCGAGGAATGGGGCTGATGCCGCTATTTGCTTTATGCCTGGCCCAGCCCAAATAAGTACCATAACAACGTCAGGACACGGCAACAACACCCAACTGTCCGATTTCTGACTAGGCAGCTGCAACAGTAGCCTAAAATGGCATCCAAGGGATTGGGACTGGATGGCTCCCTGTCAAACAAAATATTAATTATTATGAAAAATTACTGACACTGAGTAACACCTCCCCATAACAGAGCATCCACAACCAATACACACCATTGGGTAGCCAAGTCCTCTGCTACTATTATGTGTTCCTTCTTCCAAGCGTTGGTTTATCAATAAATACATAACATGCATTGCAAATAACTCCATCTAAAAACTTGAAATATTGTCCTCAACAAAGTAACCGGGATTTTTAAATTGTGCTGGTTTCGGAATTCAGATTATGGAACTCAACTTCGCTTGTATAGATAACCATTCAGTCAATGTATTTTCCAACTGCGGTGTTAAAGTTGTTACAATATGTTTTCGCATTCGATAAATTCGATTAGTGGCCACAGTTATAATTCGAGCACTTTGACAGCGTGACTCGTTAGCTTCAGAATCAAAATCGTATACGAACAAGTTACGTTAGTTTATATAAGCTAGCACTAGCGTTAAATCTCACCCAGCTGGTCCAGGGGGCAACGAGGGTGCCGGATGTTGATTCGCACACAGCCAATTGCTTGGACCTTCTGCTGACAACAGATCCAGACCGTTACTCAGTGTCGATTTCTTCACCATTAGGTACTTCCGACCACTGTCTGGTGAAGTCTGTATCCGTGTACTCCCCGCCCGATCCTAGCCCTAGAGGCACCAGGCGGGTTTGGCGATACAGGTCAGCAGATTGCGATGGTATGCGATCTTTCTTCGCATGTTATCCTTGGCGGCCCACTTGCTTTTCTTCGACTGATGTTTCGTCGTGCGCGGACGCCGTGACGGATGTGTTGCGGAGGGGAATGGAGTACTACATTCCATTCTCTGACGTAACAATGTCTGGCGAGGCTCGACCATGGTTTGGTGCCGAGTGCGATCGCGCTGATGCGCTTAAACACGCGGCCTACCTGGCATGGGTCGACGCTCGGTCGCGTAAAGCAAATGACGTGAGTCAGAAGAAGAGAGCCTTCAACAGGGCTGCCAAGTCCTGCAAGAAGGTGTTGCGGAGGGCTCGGTTTGACCACATAAGCCGAATTGGGAACAAACTAGCTTCTTACCCAGCTGGTAGTAAGGCGTTTTGGTCCCTAGCTAAGTCGGTTGAATCGAACTTCTGCCGCCCCTCACTACCTCCACTGCTGAAACCCAACGGATCGCTGGCCCACTCCGCTGAGGAGAAAGCAAGCTTGTTTGCCTCTCTGTTTGCGGAATCTTCGCGTCTAAATCCTGGTGGCGCGAGGCCCCCTGGTACTCTTGGTGGATGCGAGTCGATTATGTCAGACATTCGCATTCATCAGAAGGATGTCCGAAGGGTACTGCGTAACCTGGACGTGAACAAGGCTAGTGGCCCCGACGGGATACCGGCAATTGTATTGAGGACTTGTGCGCCTGAGTTGTCTCCGATCTTGACGCGCCTATATCGCCTTTCGTTTGAGACTGGAAAAGTGCCGATGGCTTGGAAGCAAGCTAACGTGCAACCCGTACCCAAGAAGGGTAGTCGAGCTGACCCAGCAAATTATAGGCCCATCTCGGTAACTTCCGTACTCTGTAAGAGTATGGAACGTATACTGAATGGTAAGCTCCTGGCATACCTAGAAGCTAACGATATCCTAAGTGACCGTCAATACGGCTTCCGTCGAAATCGGTCAACAGGAGATCTTCTAGCGTATGCCATTCACATCTGGAGTGAGGCCATCGACAAACAAGGGGAAGCCCTTGCGGTCTCCCTTGATATCTCGAAGGCCTTCGACCGGGTCTGGCACGACAGCCTAATTGGCAAGCTTCCTTCCTTCGGTCTGCCCGCTGGTTTGTGTGATTGGATTGCAGATTTCCTGAGGGATCGGTCTATCCGAGTAGTCATAGATGGCTGCTCGTCCGGACTGCTGGCTATTAATGCCGGTGTTCCTCAGGGGTCGGTGCTCTCGGCAACATTGTTTTTGCTGCATATTAACGATCTGCTAAAACCCGGTACCTTTGGGTATGCAGACGACAGCACTGTTGCCGAGAGATACGTGCCCGACGCACGAGTTAGTGGGTCTCAGGTCCGGTCTCTCCGCGAGGCTATGGTTGGGCGCTTGAACTTGTCCTTGCAGGCTGTCTCAGAATGGGGCGATGCCAATCTGGTTAAGTTCAATGCTGCTAAAACCCAGGCGTGCCTTTTTTCTGCTAAAAGGAGCCAATTTCACCCGGCTCCAACTTTCCGAGGTGTAACCGTGCCGATAACCGATCAACTTGATCTTCTTGGTGTTACTTTAACACCTACCCTCAATTTTGGTCCCTTCATAGAGGCAAAGGCTCAAGTGGCTGCCAAAAAGTTGGGGATCCTCGCAAAGGTGAGACGATACTTCACGCCGGAACAGCTGCTCCAACTCTATCAAGCGCAAGTCCGATCGTGTATGGAGTACTGCTGTCATCTTTGGGACGGATCTGCCAAATACCAGCTTGATGCCCTTCAGTCAATTGAGAAACGAGCCAAGAGGATCATCGGCAATGATAGACTCGTTGAGTCGAAACTCCAAAGTCTTGAACATAGACGCCGAGTTGCTAGCCTGTCGGTTTTCTATCGATTACATTTTGGGGACAGTGCTACGGAATTGCATGATTTGATTCCGCCAAGCCCGTTTCATCAAAGGACCACAAGACGTACGGCGAAGTGCCACCGGTTCATGGTAGACATCCCTTCCATACGCACAAAGCGTTTTGAGAAAACATTCATTGTGTGTACAGCTAGAGAGTGGAATTCCCTACCGGAGTCTGTGTTTCCTGATAGCTATAACCTGGGAGTCTTTAAGTCAAGAGTGAATAGGTTACTTCTAGGTAAGCGTGCTCCATCTTCGACCACATCATCGCTTGCCATCAGGTGAGATAGTGGTCAAACGCGAACCTATCAAACATAAAAAAAAAACAAGTCCAATATGCACAACAGAATATTCACATAAAAGCGTTAAACGAAAGTCCGATAAACGATAGCGTGGGGTTAAGTTAAAATATCCAACAAAACAACAAAATGACAACACAGTAATATGTGACAAGATCAAAGCAAGACTGCACAATGCAGCGCGCGCATGGAGCGCGCGCAGAAACGTCAAAATAACTAGAATGTTCGTTCGGATACACACTCTTGAATATTATTGTCGATGCGTGACCTGCAATGTGATCACTGTAATGAGCATTATGACGCGCAGCAGCAGCACCTAAAAGTCCGTTTGCGATAATCGTGAAAGTTAACCTAACTTTTAGAGGTTAGCAATACGATTCTAGCACGTTTCGGACCTTCAGGCGTGCATTGTTACAGTGTTTGTCTTATGCGTGCATCCAAACGCAAATGCGAGGGTAGGAATGTGTTGCATTACATAGAATTATGTCAAAATTAAAAACCACACAAAAACAACGCACATATTTTTTTGCATTTTTTCTCGCCTGTTCTAGAGAAATGTAATTGTTGCGATTAATTTTAGTTTATTTTATAAGTATTTTTGACATGTAAATAATTACTGTACATTAATGTTCATTCGGAGGGCAGGATGCGGTCATGTCTTTTTGTTGGTGATTGTTTTATTTATTTTTCATTTTTAATCTCACTGAAATTCTTATATTTCTTTCCATTTTTACTACTTTTACAGATAATAAAAAAATATGACACGGCAAAGATAAAAAATCGTTCAATCAGTATCGTTCCTTCGTGACGATTAAATATATTTGTAAATAGATAATCCAAATAGGGGCAAGGGACCAGGCTAGGGACTCTTTGTAGAGGACTGATCGATACGAGATGACCAAGTTCTAATCTACATCAGCACTTCCAGACCAGTTTGGCGGATACTGGCCTTCTCTATACATGACGAAATCCAACAGTCACACATTACAGCATCCATGTAGAGAACGGCTAGCGCATTTTTGTCGATCCTGAAAATGTCTGAGAACGTTTAGGAAATTCGCGCAAAATTACATCTATGCATGTTTAATTATGAGGGGAAGATCATTTTGCAAAGTCCCTCATGTATAACGAAGTTGCTGTCGTACTATGGACGTCGACGTGGAAGCTATATAGAAGGTATTCCGAGAAATCAGATTGAGTTCAACATGCCTAACTTTAGTCGTGGGTCATATGGCCAACCAATTAAAAACCCCGTCCGTAGTCAGGACCGTCTTTACGATTCAAGGAGTGCAGTGCACCCGGGCGCAGAGTCCTAGAGGACGCACCGATCACCTATAATATCGATAGGTACCTACTACACTAAGACCACGCGAGCGGAGCCGCGGGCACAGCTATAGGTTGTTCCAAATAAACGTGCAATAACGGTCATTGACCCACCTACATTTATTGACATTTTTAATTTGAAAAACGGAATTAATGACTCAAAGCTGTCCCGAATCAACATCTCTCGTGATCCTTAACATTGTCTAATAATGAAAAACGATTTATATTTAATTGTTCAGGTACCTACGAAGAGTTATTAGGGAAAGGTCAATGTACTTTATTGCAAATTTATCTGAAACATAGTATAGTTTGAATAATAAAGAAGGTCAGTCGCTTTTAGCGATAAGGCCGCCCATTGTGTCACCCTATGTAATGTTTTCCTCATATTTTTGTTGTAATTTATATGGTGTACATAATAAAGAGTATTCTATTCTATTCTAAAGAAGGAATACATACCTTATATTGTAAATAAGCATATGGTTTCCCAAGAGACCCTGACAGGGAGACCTCATTTTGGAATGCTGAGCCACCCAGCTCACTCATTCCGTATATATTAATCACTACAGCATTCGGTGCCATAATCTGGAAAAAAATACTTATAATTATCACATTTCGATAGTTCCGAAAAAAATTTTCATTGATAGAAAGCTACCAGCTCCACTTTCGTGGAGTTTCAGCAACTTTTATCAAAGAAATATTCACGGTTCTTGAGTAATAGGCCAAGGAAATGAAGCCGAGCTAAAAAGCTAATAGTTAATAACTGGAAATAAACCCATATTCAGAGCCGTTTTTAAGACAAGAAAAAACATCGTAGGAAAACATCGTGAGGAAACCTCGTGGTGTATTTCGGCCCATTGCTTCTCTTAGAGTAGAGTCCTGAGTCCCAGCAGTGGGAATATATTTAGCTAGTAATAAGGCTGATTATGCGTATTTAATTTCGTTTATTCAGCCCACCGATGTCAAAAAGTGTCCCAATGAGACCAGTTCGGGGATTCGTCTAACACAGCGAGCCGTTTCCAAAAGTATCGCTTTTTGAATCAACCCTTGATCCAGTCGCCTTACGAAAGCCTTTTGAGGGTGGGAAATCATCCAATGACTTTTCCCGCTATGGGTGGACCGGGAGGGCGTGGCAAACTTTTACTGACTAAAACACACCCTTGTTCCTTCAGTTGCCTGTGCCAAGGGCCACGGTAACTCAAATTTATCCACGACCCTAGGCAGGCATCGGCTCTAACGGCCCCCTCAGCTATTGTTGTCATCTCTCTGAGGCGCGCGTGGAGCACTACGGGCCGTAGACTCTCGGGCCTAGTCTTTATCGGACAGCGAGCTACCCACTACTCGTCCGCAAGCCCGCGCCTACAGTGGCTGGAGATCGGCTTGTGACCCCCGACGCCCAGGGCGTCTCCTGCGGTGAGAGGTCGCTGCCGCCGATCGCCTCCACAAGAACACGTCGGTGCTTTGGCCAAGCGGGATATAACTCCACCGTATCCGCTGGACGATCCACACAGATGGTGACTACTAAGATTTTCCTCTCGCTTTATCCGAAACAGGTACAGCAGGAGGACCTGCGCCAGGCGGAAGGTGAGGATGCCGTGGCGCCTCTCCAGCCACTCCTCAAAGAGGGAGCCTTACCGCCGCAATTGTGGCGTGTCCAAACGAGAGCCTCGTGAGGTCTTGGTCGAAGCCCGTGGCTATTAAGCCATTGCTGACACTATCGATACAATAATCGTTGAGTCCAAACTCACATGTCATCAACCTCACGAGCCAAGTCAAGATACCTATTTGATTTGCTTATCTTTCTCAGCTTTTACGAGGTTCTCGTCATGCGGGACGGTTATGTTTACAATCATTGCATATCTCTCGATTCGATCCACCACCACATCAGGCTTATTGGCTACAATAGTCCTGTCAGTGATGATGGTCCGATCCCAGGACCATGTGATGTTGCCATTATTGAGAGCTAGGTCGGGCACATATCTGTAGTACGGCTGTGGGCGACACGAATTAGACCGACCTCGATATTAGTTTCAAAAGATTTTATCGTAAAAATTACAGTGGTAATGTGGTAATGTGATCGCGCAAAAATATGGCGGTTCGTCCTTCGTCGTGCAAAGCGAAGTTTTTTTTTTTTTTTTTGGGGGAACTTAGGCTGCGTTCAGGCGTAGACAACGGCACTTCCAATTCCAAGAGTATTTCAGAGCAAATTGCTATTGGATTATCCTGGCTGCAAGGTTGTGTCTATACAAGTATTCACCATTAGCTAGACGGGAACAACCAGAGATTATGTGGCGGATTGATTCACCTGGATGTTGGCATGCCCGACAGATATCAACCGTGCCGCCCTTCACAATAAATCGTCGGTAGTTCTTCGTCATAATAACTTCGTCCATAAATTATTACACGCTTGATTTTTGTCTTCGGTTTTCCCAATGAGGTCATCGACACGCAGCCAGGCTACGTCGGTAAATGATCTACATCAGGTCTATTTAGAGCCCAGAGGAAGCGACCGTGAAGCTCCCTGCTATCGTTAGTGTTAAACACTACAGGTTTGCGCCAGTTCTCGCTAGCCAAGGAGAGCAGGGTGAGGCTCTTGTCCACCGCCACTACATCTCAAGGCAAACTCACGTCGGCAGCTGGAAAATATTCCCTGAGACTGCAAACCTCGCGAATGGCGGAGGGTCTTAGCATTTAAAAAGCTAAGTTAAGTTACTTACCCGCAATTCCTCCACAAGGGTTTTAGGCAGAGAACCTCCACCAACTTTTATAACTTCGTAGCATGATAAATCACAGTTTTCTTCTTTAGCTGCCTTCAATAACGTTGTCAACATGGTTGGACTAAGTATCATGAAAGTTGGCTGAAAAAAAGAATAATGAGTAAGTTTCTTTAAAAAGTACTTAAAATAAGGGGCTGCAGGATAAAAATGAACAAGTATTTTAAACTCACCCTGTATTTTGTTATCAATTCAAGAATATGATCCGTAGTTATTGACTGAGAGGATTGTATCCTCGTATACTTGTGAAATGGTGACATTAGATATGTGACGAGTACTGACACCCACTGTAGAGGTGGCACGATAAGGATAGACCGAGTGGCAGGTATTTTCTTGGCAAAAGCACTGCAATATAGAAATTTTGAAGGATGAGAGTGTGAACTATTGGTGTAGTGGATTCCCGGAGCTCATTTGCTGTCAGGGACATACCAAAGCAGTTTATGGGCATTAGAAGATTCAACCTGAGGGGCTTTACATCAAGAGTATGTATCTATGTACTTCTACTCGTAGACAACTGCGCTTCATAGTAGGCGACCACATCATCGCTTACCATCAGATGAGTCAACCGGTGGTCAATGGTGAGTCAACCGGTGGTCAGTCGCAAGAACATCACTATTAGAAAAGGGTGGTGCCGTGAATTTAGATAAATACCAAATTGCGGGTCCGTTAACCGCCAAGTTCTTATGAGACACAGCGGCAGATTTGGGCAGTCCTGTGGTACCGCTTGTGGATATTAGAAAAGCTATCGTCTCCTCAGGGTCAAAGTCGGTAGGCCTGCAAATAAAATTTTGACAGATTTTAAAGTTGCTTTGTTAGAATGTAGCTTTAATAATACATACATAATCAGCCTTATAATGTCCCCACTGCTGGGACTCAGGCCTCCTCTCTAGGAGAGAGAATACAGGCAAGTCCTTGCCTGTTTTCTCATGACGTTTTCCTTCAGCGTTTTTTATAACTGTGGTGATGAAGTAAATTACAAAAAGTAAAGCGCCTGGCTGGATTTGCACCCACGACTACTCGTAAGTCAGGGCCGTTACTCTTGGTCCAACACTGCTCTTGATATTACCTCATCTGTCACGTAGGTCATATGTGACCACAAACAATAGATTTTCTTTTGTGTCTGTTGTCTGACAGATCAGCCATTAAAGTCTTGCATAAACTCATAAATTACTTTATCGACATTACACAAGCAACACAACTTCAAGTCTAACCCTTCTCTTACTAAAAGAGATCGTCAAGTCGACACAATTAGAGATCTGGGAGTTCTGTTTCATAAAAAAATAACGTTTGTCCCTCACATCGAGAATATTAGTAAAAAAGCATCCAAAATGCTGGGGTTTGTACAAAGAAATACAAAAAGTTTTAAACAGGTTGGCATTAAAATAATGCTTTACAATAGTCTAATACGAAGCGTCTTGGAGTATTATAGTGTAGTATGGAGACCACACTACGTCACGCATAAGTTACTCTTAGAAAGAGTCCTAAAGCGGTTTATGTGGCACCTTGCGTTTTTGAAAGGAAAAAGCAAACAGCTGCCCTCATACAGTACTCGTTTAAAATATTTCAGGATGCACCCATTGTCAACTCGAAGAGATATAATAGATACCTTGTTTCTGTATATACTCCTTAGACACA
Source organism: Polia nebulosa (assembly GCA_951329385.1). Lineage (NCBI taxonomy): Eukaryota > Metazoa > Arthropoda > Insecta > Lepidoptera > Noctuidae > Polia > Polia nebulosa. The sequence goes on from OX589606.1 coordinate 10,833,482, forward strand.
AAATAGACTGCCCTAATCTACTGAGTCTCTTAAAGTTTCGTGCCCCATCCCGATATCCACGAAATCCCATCAAACCTCTTCACCCACCCCTACGCAGAACCGTTCTGGGTACAAACTCTCCGATTCCACGCCTGTGTAGAATGCTCAACAATTGCTGTGATCTCATAGATATTCACCATGACATCCTGAATAAATTTAAAAAAATAGTTGTCCAGAATTATTCTCAGTTTCAGTGATCTCTGTTGCTCTTCGCACTTAATGTTAAAATGTATATTGGATTTATGATTACGATATTTTTAACCGACTTCAAAAAAAGGAGGAGGTTCTCAATTCGACTGTATTTTTTTTTTTTTTTTTTTTTTTTTTTTTTTTTTTTTATGTGTGTTACCTCATAACTTCTGACAACGTGAACCGATTTTGAAGATTGTTTTTTTATTAGAAAGCTGTTGCTTCACATTTGGTCCCATTTTAATTTGGTGAAGATCTGATGAAGGACTTCGGAGATACACAATGGAACTCTTCAATAAATGATAGCAAACCTTCCAGAATTGCTGCAATCGCATGTCTGTACATTGTTTTCACCACTTCACAACATTACATCACGCTGATGCGCTGTGAAGGGGTATACAGATTTGTACAGTTCACCCTGATACACCCTAATTTCACCAACTACGTTCAAATTCCCTATTTTTGAGGCCATCAATTCGGGCATAACTTTACTATTAATTTAGTTTTAGAATGGGGTAAAACAACTAAAAAGTGAAAAATAAAAAACTTTTTACAAAAAAAATACAACCGACTTCCTTAAATAATACTAAAAAATGCAAAATAACTTTAATTTCGGAAGTCGGTGTCAAATAACGAAGAAACCAAACTAGAAACACCGACTTCCGAAATTAAAGTTATTTTGCATTTTTTAGTATTATTTAAGGAAGTCGGTTGTATTTTTTTTGTAAAAAGTTTTTTGTTCTCCATTTAATTTATTTTAATTGTAATTTAAATTTTTATGTGCTGAGATATAAGTATTAGATTTATGATTATGATATAATTGTGGTATTGTCCCCTCCAATTAAATCTATTTTAATTGTAATTGAATTTTAATGATACTGATTTTACCTGTTGCGTGTTATAATGTAATTTTATTTATTAATCTTCCAATTGTATTTTATTCTTGCTGTTACTATCAATTGTTGTCAAATATATGAAATTTATTGTTGTAATCGTAATAATAATGTAAAATAATAATAATAAGTTTTTTTTCACTCAAATATTTTTCAATAATTTTATATTCAACAAAATGTTTTTCGTACGCAAATCAGTAAGAAAAAAGAACCAAACAATATAAAAAAAGGAAACGTACATCAAGACTATATTTTTGACCGATAACATGTATGCAAGATGCAAATATAATATGACAGACGATTTAATAAAATGCTGACAAGAAGCCGGGCACGAAAGGCGAACACACACCCAACATCTTCGGGTTCGTCGCTCAGCTCCGCCTCGCAGCCGCCGGGACCTACGCCAACCGTGAGTCCAGTGATTCCGGCCGCTGCAGTTGCGTCGAGCTCGAGCGACGAATACACCACGCCGCCGACGACACCACCACCTGCGCGTCGACGGGGAAGAGGCCGACCACCAGCCAGCTTGGAACCTCGAGGCCCACCGGCCTCTGATAGGGTTCCCGCTGCCGGTGGAAGTGTGCAGCGCATGCGATGGACGCAAACCATTAACGAAAACGTCATGCGCTCATACTTTGGGGCTACAGAGGGGGGAATTAACCTGACTGCGTACCGTGGTCGGATGCTCTCTCTGTTTCAGGTGCTTGAGCCAGCTGTCAACGTTTCGGCCCAACGACTGTCGGATCAAGTGCGGGTCATCCAGCGTAACCGTATGCTGGATGATGCCGTACTTGATAGACTACGCCTCGAATCACGGAGTAGCCGTGTCTCACCTGCTTCACCACCGGCCGCGGTGCAACTGGAACCCAGTGCCCCACTGCGACCCGACCATGTTGGTGAAGATGATGATGAAAATATGGCTATATCCGTGAGTACCCAATGTAACGAGAAATTGAGGAGCGCTTTGGAGGATGCGTTCCGAGAGCACCGCTCCACACCACCTGGGCTTAGACCTCGACTACCTCGTTTGCCCATGCATAAAAAAAATAAGGCGCTAGTGTGTGCTCTAGATTCGCAGCTATCAAATTGTTTTGATAGCAGCAAAGACCTTGCCGATACCCACTCGATCTTGTACTGCGCGGCTGCAGCGGCGTGTCGTGTAGCTCATGTCAAGTTCTCCAACACTGACAGAGCTGCACGACCAGCTGTACCAGCTTGGCAGTGCAGGATCGAGCGTCGTATCGGTGAGGCTAGAGCACTCATCGGAAAGCTTATCTGCTTCAGGGAGGGCAACACTCGACCTAGGGTGATGCGCTTTGTGAGGCGGACGTTCTCGGGGACTGATATTAGTTCTCGAGATTATTTGACCTGCGTCACAGAGCCTATCGACTTCCTGAAGCAGAAGATCTATGCATGGGCAAACCGTATACGTCGATACAAGCGGCGAGTGGAGCGGTTCACTCAGAATCGCACTTTCCAAAGCAACGAAAGGTGGGTATATAGGGCTTGGGAGCGACCGGACCAAGGTGTGTCTGATTTGCACCTACCTGATGATGACGCCATGAGTTCATTCTGGCGCAGCATCTGGTCGGTGCCGGTCAGGCACACCGAGGGTGATTGGACTCGAGAGGTCGAGCGCGCGTGCGATCTTATACCAGAAATGGGAGCTATTACCATCAGCCCCCAAGATGTAGCACGTGCAGTCCGTCCGTTGCCTAACTGGAAATCTCCAGGGCCGGACGGGCTGCACAATTTCTGGATAAAATGGTTTCAAAGATCGCACGCTCGCTTGGCAGCTCAGTTCCAGTCTGCCCTAGAGTCAGGGTCGCTGCCCCAGTTCCTTACGACAGGAATAACCCACCTGCTCCATAAATCAGGTAGTACTGCGGAGCCGAAAAATTATAGGCCGATCACGTGTTTACCGACGGTCTATAAAGTTCTTACGTCCATCCTGAGAGCCAAAATTAACAATCATATTGACAAAAATTGTATTTTGTCTGCCTCTCAGAATGGATGTAGGAACGGGTCCCGCGGTACTAAGGAGCTGCTCCTTATTGATGTTGCCATTAGCCAACAGGTTCGTCGTTCTCGAAGAGATCTGTCGACATGTTGGATAGATTATAAGAAGGCCTACGACTCAGTGCCACATACATGGCTCATGAGGGTGCTGGAGCTGTACAAAGTGGATGCAACTTTGCGCACCTTCCTGATGTCGTGTATGGGGCAGTGGAGGACGGTCCTTCACTATCCAGGATGTCGACAGATCCAGGAGAACAGCGAACCGATAAGGATCGAGCGTGGCATATTCCAGGGCGACAGTCTGAGTCCACTGTGGTTTTGTCTGGCCCTAAACCCTCTCAGTACTCTACTGGAGGGCTCGGGCCAAGGCTACCGGTTGAGAAGAGGTGGACAGGTCATATCACACCTCCTTTACATGGATGATCTGAAACTCTTTGCCCCCAACAACTTGCAACTGATGAAGCTACTGAAGGTAACAGAAACCTTCAGTAGCGCCATCAGGATGGAATTTGGTGTGGACAAATGTGCAGTCATGCATGTAAAGCGAGGGGAGATTATGGAATCCGTGGGAACTCAACTCTCGGATTCCATACACCTTAGATCCCTCTGCTCAACCGAAACCTACAAGTATTTGGGTATGTCTGAAGCGTTAGGCATCGGCACTGCTGACGTGAAACAGTCGTTGAGGGAGCGCTTCTTTGGCCGCCTGAATAAAGTACTAAATAGTCTTTTATCAGGCGGGAACAAGGTGCGCGCCTTCAACGGTTGGGTCATGCCGGTATTGATGTACTCTTTCGGCATACTCAAATGGACTCAGACCGAACTTGACGCCCTGGATAGGAGGGTCCGCACACTGCTGACCGCAAATCGCATGCATCACCCACGATCATCGGTGATGAGGCTGTATATCCCGCGGAAGTGTGGGGGTCGTGGCTTCTTAAACGCTAAGACCCTACACAACCGCGAGGTATGCAGCCTTAGGGAATACTTCCTCAAAGCTGACGTGGGTATGCATCGAGATGTGGTCGCTGTGGACAAGGGCCTCACCCCGCTCTCCTTGGCAAACGAGAACTGGCGCAAACCTATAGTACTGGATACTAATGACCGCACGGAAGTATGGCAGAGCAAGGAGCTTCACGGACGCTTTTACCGGGTCCTACATGGGCCCGATGTAGATCTCTTAGCGTCCGTATCCTGGCTGCGTTTTGGTGACCTCTTCGGGGAAACCGAAGGTTTTGTCTGTGCGATTATGGACGAAGTTATGATGACGAATAACTACCGGAAATACATTGTGAAGGACGGTACGGTTGACATCTGTCGGGCATGCCACCGGCCCGGGGAATCAATCCGACACATTATTTCTGGTTGTTCTCGTCTAGCTAACGGAGACTATTTGCATAGACACAACCTTGTAGCCAGGATTATCCACCAGCAACTTGCTCTTAAATACAATCTTGTGGAATCTGAAGTACCGTACTATAGGTATGAGCCCGACCCAGTTCTCGAAAATGGCAATATCACGTTATATTGGGATCGATCTATCATCACTGACAGGACTGTTGTTGCCAATAAGCCTGACATAGTGGTGATAGATCGACTAGAGCGTCGCACAATGATTGTTGATATAGCTGTCCCTCATGACGAGAACCTCGTGAAAGCTGAGAAAAATAAACAAACAAAATATCTTGATCTGGCTCGCGAGGTTGTCGACATGTGGGAGGTGGATACAGCTGTCATTGTGCCGATAGTCGTGACGGCCAATGGCTTAATAGCCAAGAGCCTCGACGAACACCTAAGGAGGCTCTCGTTAGGCGGCTGGATCAAGGGCTTGATACAGAAAGCGGTACTCCTGGACACGGCGCGTATTGTTAGGAGATTCCTTTCTCAGGAGCCCTGACCACCGGTAGCTTGAACCCTATCCCGATACCGGTGGGCTACTATTTTTTATATTTTTAAATGTTTTTATATTTTGATATTTTAATATTTAAAAATGTAAATTGTATGTATATATTATAAAATAAATGGAATAATAATAATGTATAACCTTAAATAGTGCATGAGGTGTTAACCTTTAATTAATTGTTACACTAACGAATGAATATATTACGAAAGAGTATATTGTAAATGTATTGTGTAAACAGTTGTTGGTTAACCAAATAAATAAATTTAAAAAGAAAAAATTGAAAAGAAATATCGCGACTATGCTTATAATCGGCAGCCGGCTTCTCATCATTACCAGCCTTTTATTGTCCCCTCAGCAGTGGGTACACACAGAGAGGACGCTGTGAGAGGGTGTGGGCCGTAATCCACCACGCGGGTCCAATGCAGGTTGGTGGATGTCATATGTCTTCGAATTTTTGGTTCCTGGACATGCCGGTTTCCTCACGATGTTTTCCTTCACCGTTTTGAGAGCAGTGATGATGAAATAATTTACACAAAGTAAAGCGCCTGCCAGGGTTTGAACTCACGACCTCCAACTTTTTTTTTTATTTGTCAATCGCGTCCGTTACTCTCGGCAAGCTTCTCAGCAATGAACTTATTATGTATCCTGCCATCTAGCTTATTTTATCCTACACAATATAATTCAGGCTTTCTTACTTGAAACTTTCAACGTTGATTTCATCACCATGTATCTGCATCATTTCGGAAAAGCTGATCGTGTCTCGGCTTGTATCAAAACTGATGATTTTAGAGCCCAGACTTAAGATACCTACAGCGTTTTGGACATCTTGAACTTTTTCGCTTTGGCAGAATATTATTTTGGGCTTGCTTATGTTTAAAATATCTTTCAACTCATCTAAAAAAAAAAGTAAATGTTAAAATTAATGAAACCATGGCATTCATGACTCTCATGGCACACATCAGCCACATAACTACTAGGCTCTTCTTTTATTGGGTACCTATAAGGTATAACTTTATTGTACTCCTTCTCAACCGTTGACACTAAACGTGTCTTTATATTGTACTCGTCTCCTAGAAACAAAATGTCCGATCATTATCATCAGCCAGAAATGGTCAATAACCTTTGGTTTGGGACATTCACACAAAGAGTTGCCAAACTTCAGGGCACACTGCTCACAAAACGCATGGCCGAAAAGTTCTACAGTACGGGCTGGCCTGTTGGTCTAGTGGTTAGTGACCCTGACTGCTATGCCGGAGGTCGTGGGTTCGATTCCCACCCAGGACAAATGTTTGTGTAATGAGCACGATCATTTGTTCTGTGTCTGGGTGTAATTTATCTATAATATTTATGTATTTAGAAATATATAAGTATGTTTATCAGTTGTCTAGTACCCATAACACAAGCTCTGCTTAGCTTGGGCCTAGATGGCGTTGTGTGATAGTTGTGGAATATTATATTATTATATATTATATTACAGTTTTGATCACGTATTGATAGGTGGGCCAAGTTGGTAGGCCTCCCTGGAGGTGAACCGATGACCTGGTAAAGGCCGGGGGAATCTGATGGATGAGAGAATCATTGGACTGGGACTGGACTCATATATATATATGGGAAAGGCTTGTGTCCAGCAGTAGACGTCTTTCGGCTGATGATAATGTCACCACTTCATTGCCACTTTACAAAAATGTTTTATGAAACGAGCAATTCGAGCACGTGCACTCGCTTCTGTCTGGCGTTGTATAAGTGCTCATGGTCCTTTATGAAATTAAAAACTTTTTACAAAAAAAAATAGAACCGACTTCCAAAAAAGTACAAAATGACTTTATTTCGGAAGTCGGTGTTTCTGGTTTTGTGTCTTCGTTTTTTGACACCGACTTCCGAAATAATAGTAGATTATTAACCAAGGGGATAAAGCAGTGTCTTCTGTCGCGGGAGACGATTTAAATCGCAACCGTAACGAAGGACTCAAGGTTTACTCCCGAGCATAGCGAGGGTGTTAAAAACTTAAATCACGAGCGAAGTAAATCATGAGTGTAGCGAGGGATTTAAGTTCACCCAAGACTAAGACAGCTTTATCACCGAGGAAAATACTCTACTTTTCGTACCATTTGCGAAAAAATTAACACAATAATAATATGAGATAAGCATTTATTAAAAATAATGACAATTAAAAGTAAAAGTTAACATTCGAAACATTGGTCCAATTATTGATAGAGAGAGTTACATTTTTGTTTGGTACATTTATTGTTGATGAGTTGATTTGGGTATTTCTCTGTTCTTGCGTCTGAGCAACTTGCGTTTCATTGTAGATAGTATACGGCGGAGATAGTGGTGGTGGCGCATCGTGAGTTACGGACGAAGATAAGATGCCGGAAGTTAATGGTTGTGGCTCTGATGGATTAAGTTTTATATTTTTGTTAATTTAACTGCTTAATATGGTTTTTTTCGCCATTGAGCTTTCGATATAACCCTCAGCTACTGTATCAGAGCTCCAACCACCGTGTCTTTTTATTGACGTAATATCCACCCCTGATTCCGCCAAGAAAGTCGCCGAAGTTCTTCTAAAGCAGTGACCGGTGTAGAGTTCAACATCTTTAAGTTTTAGATATTTAGCAATTTCCTTTGGCATATTGCTAATTTTATTTTTGCCGATGGCTTGTCGAGTACATTTCCCATTCCGATAGTTTATAAAAAATCTATTGTTTTCCATGTTGGTGGGACGTAATGCTTGGTATTTATGAATTATTTTAGTATATTGTCCTTGTACAATGAATGACCGATTTTTCTTTGTCTTAGTTTCCTTTACACTACTCAGCAGCAACTCATTGGAATGATTTTCAACGTCCTCCACCTTTAAGTTTACAAGTTCACATCCGCGGCAAACACCATTGAGTCCAAAAATTAAGGCCACCTATAACAAAGATAAAAAACAGGTAAATATATAGAATAATTACGATTACTAACATACGAAATATTCATAGTTAAATCATGTATACTTACTTTTGTGGCCAGAAAAATTTCGTCAGGAGCTTCATTAAGAAATTTTTCCACATTTTGATTTGTAAAAATTTTAGACTTCTTTGCGCAATGCCCATCTGATTTTCTTTTTAAAAAAGCCAGTAATTTCGTGAATCAATTTATTTCAATGCTGTGTTTGATGCTTATTGTAGCTTTCAGTTTTGAGTATATGCACCAAAGTGTATTCGGATTCTTTGTCTTGGATAAATAATCAAAATAGACAAGAAGTACTGATTCTGAAATAGATAGGCCGTTCGCACTTCTCCACGTTAAAAATTCTTAATAAGTTTTTAAATAATTTTCCTTGGATTTTGTTGGAAGCAAATTATTTATAATTGCGGCAGCATTTGCATTGATGGAATCCGACAATTCACTGTCACTGTCGCTTTGATTTAACATCGTAACGTATTTTTAGAACATTAACTTATTTATAAAAATAAATTAAAATAAACTTAACGTTTATGTATTAGAAGAAAACAAAAACGCGGCAAATTCCTAGACTAATATTTTTTTGTCAGAAAAGCAAAGGCATCAAGCTCATACGGCCTCGTCGGTTTTCGTAATTTTATTTAATAATCATAACTGCATAATAAATGCGTATTCTTTTTTCAAAAAGATGTATAATGCTTTATATACAAACTTAATGGTGTAAACACAGATGTAGTTCAGTATAAATTTCGGTAAGTATTCCAAATTTAAATCACATTCTCCCCCTAGAGGATGAAT